>OZ010794.1:463691621-465056621 GCA_963932465.1 Maratus speciosus | reverse complement strand
CATCTGTCAAGATATTTTTGGAAAATGTAAATAACCTCTCTCTTTTTGCTATAAATCACAGAAAATGTTAGCACTGAATCTAAACCAATACAAGACTTACCGATAACGTATAGCTATAAGATATGGCTGTAATATACAATCGAAGTAGTAAGCAAAATATAGGAGCCATATGTTTACAATGAGTTTGATTACGCGTTGAAAGGATTTGATAGAATGTAACGTCATATCTAGCCTTTTTTTTTTTTTTTTTTTTTTTGCTTTTGGATAAATTGTTTTCATGAAATTTGACTGTTTGTATTAAAATAGATGTTTTAATTTAAAAAAAAAAAAACATTCAAATTGAGGTGCTACGTTATTTTCCCGCTCTCATAGTTAAAGTTTTTATTTTATATACAAAAAAAAAGTAAATTTTCTGTTTAGAATGACGTCAATATATAGCAAGAAAACCTGAATTTTTATTGGCAAATAGAAACAAAATACACACGTTATCCTTACTTTTTTCACATTATTGCGTCATTTTTTAGGGTTTGGCAACAGGAAAGAAACGTTTGAATTAAAAAAGATTTAAAAAGAGATATTTCTATAATGTTAAATTACGGAAGTGGTAGAAAAAAGGGATAAATAGTGGTCTGATAATTTTTAAAGTAGACAGTGATCTTTTCCACGTTCTAAAACGTATGTACATCGAGTTTCGTGCAAATCGGTCAAAAATTAAAGATTTGTATAAAGGACATACATACAGAGAACGGCTTATATATATATAGATATATATATATTCTACACGGCATTAAGTATCCCTGATAGTCTAATTATATTTTATAAGAAATACTATACATTTTCCCCCCAAAGTCTTCAGAGTTCAAACAATTTCAAAAGAAATTTCTTTTTTATTTTAACTGCCGATAGATAGCGCCAACAAAGCTCAAAGTTCACAATGAATGCGATACAAATGAATGTTTACTTATGAAGGGAGAGGGCCAAACTAATTTCAACTGAAGTATCTCAGAATATGTACTTAATTAAATGCAAGTCATCTCTCAAATGTAATTTATTTTGAATAATCTTTCTAAAAATGTAATTTTTATGAAGTTTTATTCAAAAAAAAAAATTTCAATAAAAATGGCCGAATGGAATACGATAAAGCGAAGTGGAATCAGGATGAGTTCAACCCCGGAAGCGTTATACACTTTGTGTTATTACATATATAATAATGAGTTATACGTCGGTGGACATGAAAAAAAAACTGAGAGCAAAAAAAATATTATTTATCAATACTTTAAAAATGTTGCACTACAAAAAAAAAAAAAAAAAAAAAAAAACTAGTCGGATGTGGCAATCCTAAAACTTTCTTCTATCTCATACATGTTAGTACTTCCTGAAAAATGCAGCACATCAGCACCACCGGTTAGATGATTTACACAAAAATCTAATTATCAACAACTTTAACAACTTCGAACTGAATCGGAAGTTTGATGAAAATCCGTGCATTAGTTTTTTAGATAGAGTTATTCCGGAAATTGTAAAAAAATCTGCATAGCAGCGCCAACTGTTGGGCGACTTACACCAAAAACTAATTAGGACTAATTTATAAGAGGAAGTAACTGAATCTGAAGCTTGATGAAAATTCATGCATCAATTCTTCAGATACAGCTAAATTGTAAAAAATTCTACATGGCAGTGCCATCTGTTGGGCGATTTGCACCAAAAACTAATTAGGACCAATTTATAAGAGGAAGTAACTGAATCTGAAGCTTGATGAAAATTCATGCATCAATTCTTCAGATACAGCTAAATTATAAAAAATTCAGCATGGCAGTGCCATCTGTTGGGCGATTTACACCAAAAATTAAGCAGCACTAATTTATATCAGGGACTATTTGAATCTGAAGTCTGATGAAAATTCGTGCATTTTTTCTTGAGTTAGAGCTGTTGCGATAATCATGAATACTGCAGCATAGCGGTGGCACCTGTTGGCCGATTTTCACCAAAAACTAATATCCTGGCAAATAATAACAAAATATCCTGGCATAACTGAATCTGAAGAATTATGAAAATCCGTGCTGTAGTTCTTGAGATATGCTTACTGTAGAAAGTGTGAAAAGTGACGTATAGCATCGCCATCTATTGGGAAATTTTCAAAAAAAACTAATCAGGACCAGTTTATATCAAGGTCTAACGGAATCTAAAGTTTTGTTAAATTCCGTGCATTAGTTCTTTTGATAGATCATCCACAAAATTTTTGTCACGTACAGACTCACAGAGTGACAGGCAGAATGACAGAGAGTGACAGACAGACATTTTCTAAAAACAATCAAATCGTGTTCAGGATATTCTAAAACGTATAAATCCGTCGAAAACCGGAAGTCGAAAATTTTTACAAATCCAATACTTTCTTCTTGTAAAGATAGAAGAAAGTAAAAATGCATACTTGAGGAGAAAAGAATAAAATAACAAAAACAAATGATACTTATATTCTTTTAAGGTGCGTTCGTAATTATACAAATACTTGGCACCTATAGTCGTCGTCTGGTCCGTAGGTTTGTCTGTCTGACCAGTTTGTCCGAATATAACAGTGGAAAAACTACCCAACGGAATGGTTTAAAATTTTACATCTGTTATCTTTGAAGAATATTTTCGAGTCATTTCAAATTTTATGAAAATCGGATCAAGACTAAAAAAGATATTAATAAAGATTTCTTCATTCTATTAAATCCTATCATACGTGATTAATTCAATGATATCCCATGATAGGTAAATATTCTAGACCGTCAAGGTGATTACGTCCCATTTAAAAATGAGTCATAGTGTTTCCCTATTACTGTATTTAATATATATAGAGTAGAACCCTGCTAATCCGAAATTCCCGGTTAATCTGAACCAATTTTATTTTCGAAAACTTCGACTTGAAGCATGCCTGACTACTAAGTTTTCCGGATTACAGAATGAATGTCGGTAAAAATATGTAGACGTTAGCATTAACCTTCCGTCTACCAGACGGGTCCATTGGACCCGACATGTACATTCAAAATATTTATTCAAACCAGAAATTTCTTCAACACAAACTAAATGTATAAATCAGACAATAATAAGTTAAATAAACAAATTAAATAGTTTTAAGTAAAAATTCTGGTGTAGAATGTTTTTATAAAACTTGAGTAAAATTTCCGGTAGTTCTAGGGTTAAACAAAAAATGGCACAAAGCATATTTTTTATTCTTTAAACAGCTTGAATAGAATAAAAGAAATATTCAATAATGTAAAAGTACAACATGTGTACACGAATATAAAAATAAAACGTGCACTGTAGGCCTACTCGTACAATCCATCTTCAAAAAATCTCGAATATCAGTTTGTTTGCCAGCCACTATAAAATTATTTTCTTAAATTCAAAAAGTATATAATTCAGATGACAAAATTTTATTTTTCATTTCAACAGTTTGATTTCGCAAATTATCTACAGAAAGGTTTTTTTTCTTCCCCCCTTTGACGTGGTGACTGAGCCATTTATCGATTTGCGATTTTGAACCGTTTGTAATGCGTTGTTACGTAATTCCTCATTTTGAAGTTCCATTGCATTACAGTCATTCAGGGTAACTTTGAACCACGGAGTGTAACTTTGCACCACTTCCTAATTTTAAATATTTTTCACTCCAAAAGACTAAATAATCTCCAGAACTGAGCTCTGTTGGCAAGGTTCTAAACTGGGATTTCTACTCTTTATTTTAGAAAATAAATTAGCACCATTATACGCAATTAAATGCACCATCTAACTATTTTTGTGAAGTACTGTTTTCAAGGTAATTTTGACTGCTGTTTTGAAGTTGTTGTAATCCAATTAAATTTTCATAATAAGTAACAATATACTCATTTATGAGACATATTATTGTCTAAATGTTGTAAATGTGATAATATTTTGTGATTATTTATTTATTAATAGTTAATAAAATGTAAAATAAGAAGGCACTAACATTTTACCACATTTTCAGAGTAACTTTGAGCTGGCTCAAAGTTATACTGATGTTTATAATTTACTGATTATAGATGCTACTGTCAAAAATTCCCCATATTTGCACGTATATTTTATATAAATGCCGAAAATGAACATTAGATATAATATGTAAATATTTTCACAAATATGTGTAAAATACATACAATTCGTTTAAAGGCGTTTTTCGGGGCGGAGCTACACAAATTGGACTTTTCAAACATTCGGCATTTTTTATTCTTGTTTGAATAATACTAGTACTAGTATGTTTTACTGTAACTATGGATATATTATTGAGATAAAACATTGAAAATTGTTTTCTCCACTGCATTTTAATGTTTTATATGAACAATAAACAGGTTTTCTTTATTTCTAAATGTTCATGATTCTCTTCTTCCACTTTTCTTATGCCTGATATTTGTTGTAATATCATAAATTATACAAATATTGTGATGTTTGGAAACGTAAATTCGGAGTCTTTACATATCTGAAAATATTTTTTGTGGTCCAAAGTTCTCCTAACTATAATACTTTTTTTTATAATGAATTATTTTAGATAATATTTATCAAATTGTGAAAAGTTACTCTAAATGGCTGGGTAACTTTGAACCAGAATAAAAATTCATTTTTTATAGCTTTTATAATTATTATTCCTTAATTTTTGATAGTCATACAATAATTTAGGATCATTTCTTCTCTTTTATGCCCCTAGTTGCAGCAATAGTCTTAGAATAAGACTGTGGCATATGAAAATAGAGAAAATGCGGATCAAAGTTACCCTGAATGACTGTATTATAAACACCAGGAATGATTAAACAAAGAATACTATTTTTTTCCGAAAGTCGCGCCGGATTATCCAGCATGCCAGACCTTAGGATGCCGGATTAGAGGATGTTTACTGTACTACTGAGTACTTGTGACTTACATTTTTTTAGCACGTAACTTTTTCTTTTCTATTTTTAGCGGAATTTCGGGTAATCCGAGTTTTTTATAATCCAAACAGGCACCGGTCCAAATTAGTTCGGATTAGCGGCGTTCTACTATAATCGTAACAAATTGTTGTTCATGCATCTATCCATAAGCGTGCAACAGCTATTGCAGCAAGATCTGAACATTTATAAAACTAGTTATAGTACGAACGCACCGCATATGCCACGTTTGACGTACAGTCGTGGAAAAAAAAGTAAACACCCCCTACTAACTCCTCAACAAATTATCGTAGGCGAAAGTTACTGGTACCGAACGATTAGAAATAAATTTCTACTTTTAAATGATGTGTATAAAATTTGGTTAGGGGTCCATCTACATATTAAAACGAATCCATATTTCATTTTTTTTTCAATAGCAATACCCAATTTTAACCAGATATTTCAAATTTTCGGTTAAAACTATGCCTAGATACTAAATTTAAAGTCATTTGAATGATAAGTTTTTGAATTATAAACAAAATTTAGTGCTTCTAATGTTAAATTACATTTTCACATTTTTTATTTGTATCTCCTGAAATTATGATCCTAACGTACTAATTTTTTCTGTAGCAATAATACTAATATACCCAAACATAAATACGTTGAATTTGCAATTTTTATAATTTTATGATATGAATTATGAAATATGAAATTAATATTCGAAACAATTATGAATTGCAACCTACAGTTATTTTCATGGATTTAGTTTTATTATGTCCTGCTGTATGGAAATCCAAAATGTCACAATTTTTTTTTCCAAGTAGTTTTCAAATTATGCTTAAAAAACGGCAAAAGGATGTTTTAAGGAGCCGACTATGATAGAAGTGACTAGATATTTTGAAATTTCTTCAGCTGTCTTGTTTTAGCATGAAGACTATAAAGAACCGCATATTTGATTAATTTTTTAAAGCTGTAGCTTATAAAGTTCGAAAGTGCGCGCGAACCTCCACCTTTACTAATATGAGAAAACGCGTTTTAAAGGTTCAATATCTACGGAACTTACTTATACTCACAATCTATAAATGATTATAACTCAAGAAATAATGCAGATTTTTGAGTAAGGTTTTTTGCATATTGTTGAGAAATTAAAAAAAATAAGAATAATAGAAAATCGAAGCCTGATTTTTTGAAAATTTAAAGGTACTTAACCTCCTCAATACCATTATTAAGGTACCTCCTTAAACCAACCTGGTTTTTTACCCGACTGCCAAGAAGGGTTGTGTGTTTCACGCGTATCTAAGTATGTGGGTTTCTTTATACCCTCGACACATCCCAACGACTGGATGGATTTTAATGAACGAGTCCTGTATCGATTCGTCTTAACCGTCCGATCGTTATAGGCTAGGTTTTGTTCTTATAAATTCAAAATGGCGGTAGAGACGAAAAAAACTTACGCACCCCATTGAGTGGCATATCGTTGGATAGGTTTTTCAAAATAAAGACGATGTTTCATTGAATAGTTTACAGTCAGATGCTCCGTTTAAATATTGCAGAGCCTGGAAGTTGTGTAGGTAGGATCTCTAGAGTTACTGCAACTCTAACCTTCATAGACATTTATAGGCCTCATCAAAACAGTGTTTATAGATAGGAACTAACAATTAAACACAACTAAAATGTCATCAATACAAGTAAATAAAAAAACAGGTAAGTAATATAAAAAATAGTTTTACACTGATGAGAAATAATTAATTAGTTCGCTTTTTTACACAGTCGGGTTTTTGGAATTTTTCAATTTAATTTTTACTTGTGTATATAAAGATAGAAATTCGAAATCGATTTTTAACACACTTCCTGATATACTAGAATTGTACAAATTATGTACAGTCGTGTGAAAAAAGTAAACACCCCCTACTAACTCTGCAACAAATTAATGTAGAAGAAAGTTACTGGTACCAAACGATTGAAAATAAAGTCTGCTTTTAAATGATGTATATAAAATTTACTTAGATGGCCATCTACATATCAAAACGAACCCAAAATTTGTTTTTTTTTTAATAGCAACACCCAAGTTTGACACCCTTAATAAATTCTACACCCTTCAATTAGCCTAAATCCAAATTTTTGTGAAATTCGTACGATTAGTCTCACAAAAATTAATTATTTTAAAATGAGCCTATTTTAAGGGCTGTATGCTGTATCCAAATTGAAGTTCTGTGCTCGATTGTTGAAATGCTACATAATGACTATGTTACTTCTATTAATGTATTATTTCTGGCCAATATGACCATTTCACTCGATTAATATATTTCGACTATCGCCAGACCAAATGTTTCAATAAAATGATTAAAATACATTTTTTTCAAATGATGCTTTTCACATCGTACACGGCCGCTTAGCCCCTTGAGGGGCAAGCAAAAATGTATCTAAATATTGAATTCTCACCGGAATAATAGAAAAAAATTGTTTTTAAATAAGGAAAGGCAATTTTTTAACGATTCTCCTCCAAAGTTAAAAATATAAAATTTAGTTAAAATTTTCTTGTTTAAATGATTTGATACATTTTCTTGTTAAAAATGAATCTTGTTTAAATTAGGTGAGATATATTTTATCCCACCGCCCCTCAAGGGGTTAAACCATTCTTTCTAAGCATAATTTGACGACTACTTGGAAAAAAATTAAAATTTTTGGATTTACATAAAGCAGGACCTAATGCATATAAATTCATCAAAAAAATTGTAGGTTGGAATTCATAATTGTTTAATATTAATTTCATAATTCCTAATTTATATTACAAAATTATAAAAATTACAAATTCAGAGTATTTATATTTGAGTTTTTTAGTATTACAACCACAAAAAAATTAGCATATTAGGATTATAATTTCAGGAGATATTAATAAAAATATGAAAATGTAATTTAACATTAGAAGCACTAAATTTTGAACGTTTATATCCTCCTGAGACCCAAGCAAAATATAATGCATATATATTTTTAAATATGAGTTTTTTGCAACAGATAGGCATCAAAAATAATGTTTTTAAATAAATTAAATAAATTTCGATTTTTTTTTATTTTGTTTTAGAGCACATGAATGCTAAATGAATGTTCAGGTCATAACTCGCTTTGAAATAATTTAAAAAATGATAAAAGTATCGAAAAGAATAGAATTTATTATAAAGGACATAAGGCAAGTATTAACATCTGCTTTTAAAATTGCAAAAAAAGATAATTTAAACAAATTAAAATAACATAAATACGAAACTTACCAACAGAACGTAGAATTTCAGCTTGACTCATTATTTACGCTATTTTGTAAACAAAATAATTACCGTTGCCAAAATCCAAAAGCTGAATGTTGATTTTTGATTCATACATTACCATGCCAAGCTAGTTTTAGATTGCTACATTGAAATGTAACGCAAAAGAAGGAGAAAGCAAAACATCCA
Source organism: Maratus speciosus (assembly GCA_963932465.1). Classification (NCBI taxonomy): domain Eukaryota; kingdom Metazoa; phylum Arthropoda; class Arachnida; order Araneae; family Salticidae; genus Maratus; species Maratus speciosus. The sequence continues at coordinate 465,048,283 of OZ010794.1, read as the reverse complement.
TTTAATGGATGCCAGGTCTCAGGAGGATGTATAAAAAACTTATGATCCAATTGACTTACAATTTGGTGTTCAGACATAGTTTAAACCGAAGATTTAAAATATCTTGTTAAAATTAGTTGTTGCCATTGAAAAAAAAGCAGCTTGGTTTGATTTTAATATGTAGTTGGCAACCAAAGCAAATTTTATATATACCATTTAAAAGAAGACTTTATTTCCAATTCTTTAATACCAGTAACTTTCTTCTGCAATAATTTGTTGCAGAGTTACTAGGGCGTGTTTACTTTTTCCTCTCGCGTACAAAGATATCTTTCCGATGACCATACAACATTTTAATATTTTTACAAATTAACTATAAATTAATCTGTCCATTTTAAGACAATTTCCAACTATCCCGTCACAGATGATAAATCGACAAATATTCTCTGTAACTCGTACAATTGCATGGAAATTGAAAATAAAAATGCATTTAATAATGCGTAAGTAAAACTCGCCGAAATAAGCCAAATCACTGTGAAACTGAACAAAAATGAAACCTTTTAAAGACTAAATATTAGAAAATGAACTATAACTAAAAATAAACAGTGTAGTATTTTTAAAAAATACAATTTTATATTAAATTGTTGCTAATTAATTGTATGCTAATTGTTTAATAATTAATTTAAGATCATAATTTGCAAAATCAATACAGAAATCCTAAAAATATAGTTTAAGTAATGTTTAATTTTTTTTTCCTGATGTCCCATTTAAAAAAAGAAACAGATAAAAAATTATATATTTTTTAATAAATTCACTTTCTAGCGCTTTCTACAAAGCATGAAAATTCAGTAAATTTTTTTTTAATACTTTTGTTAGGTGTTCACGTCAAATCAATGTATTCTAATGGAATTTTTTTTTTTTAATCCTGAAATAGCGAAAGAGCCAAAAGTTCGTTAAAACTTTAAAAACTCATAAAAAAGGAAGAAATTATGATAAAGGAGTGCGGTTTGCAAGAAAGGGTTCACAAGGTAGTCGGATGTTTTGTAGCAGCAAAAAAAATAATTGTTAAAAAATCACATGTAGAGGGCGCTGACGACCCAAACACACTGAACTTTTGTTCATTGATTTGTTCTTTCGATAACAAATTTTCAACATGACCTCCAGAACATTCTACGACGCAACTGTTGTCCATATGATGTGATGAGATCCTAGGTTCGTTAAGTCGTGTGTGGAAGAGCATTGTCATAACGCAAAGCGATCTGTCTACTGAGCTTTAGTTTTATCTTACATGACGCAGTTTACGACGATGACGACTTTAAAGAGGTGAGTCAATGGTTAGCACAGCACGCGGCAGATTTCTATGAAGATAGGATGTTTCAGTTGGTCGTACGATACGATAAAGTGTCTTAATATAGGCAGAAATTATAATAAAAGTAGATGAAGGTCCAGGCTTTCATGTAAAAATAAAATTATTAAAAAAATGGTCTTGTGTTTTTTTTTAATATCAAAACTGTACTTACTTAAGGGGTCTTGTACCTTTTAAACGCGTCGAAAATTAATGAAAAATTTCAAAGTTTGAATTAGTCTATCTCCAAAGCCTTTTTATGTATAAACATGAAATTTTGGATATTGATTAAACGGATTGTGCTTTATAATATGCTACCATTAGAAATTTATTAACCCTTTACAGAATTTGTGTATTGTTGAAATAAAAATAGCTCTTTTTTTACCCCATAAGTCATTGCGTGCATGATACCTTGAGAAAGTATGTATGGATTCGCATGAAATTCGATAAAGGTACTAATCATATATGTGTGTTTATAATTATCTACTCTTAGGCTAAAATTATTTCATTAACTATATAAAAAATATATCTTCGTAAAAAAAATTAAAATTTTGCATTTTTAATGAATAAAAATAGTCATAACTAAAACTATTACCACTGTAAATACTTAAAAGTAGATCATTTTAAACACACATATTTGTTTAGTATTTTTACCAAATTGCATGACAATCCATATATACTTTCTCAAGATATCATGCGCGCAATGACTTATGGGGTAAAAAAAAGAGCTATTTTGATTTCAACAATACACAAATTCTGTAAAGGGTTAATAAATTTCTGTTGGTAGTATTTTACAAAGCACAATCTGTTTAATCAAAATACAAAATTTCGTGTTTATACATAAAAAGGCTTTGAAGATAGACTAATTCAAACTTTGAAGTTTTTTGTTAATTTTCGACGCGTTTAAAAGGTACAAGACCCCTTAACCATTTAATCCTCGCTCCCGTGATATTCGCGGGTTGTGTCTTTTACTCAGATTGTTTGTTTCCCACTAGTTTTATTTAATAGTGTAATTGGCTTTACTTTGCTATCGTTTTACCTGTCCATTAATTAAGGTGAACATTTCTTTTCAACAATGTGGTGCCAATGAGGAATTTGAATTTTTAAATCGTATTTTAATGCGACCGTTAAGGGGTTAAAAATATTCCTCGTAAATGAGTGTTTATATGAACTTCCTAAAATATAAAATTCATATTGCATGTATAATTGTAGACTATTTTTCCATTATTGCATTAAAATGTTACATATGTTTTAATATATTTTGGATCCCTGGAGGCTTTCGGGTTAAAGCGTGTGGTTTTAATTTGATTTTAACACGTTCACGCCGGCGGTGGCGCGGCGGGTCACACTCGACTGTCTCAGAGTTGTCAAGACTCCGGCTTTTTGCACACCACTATTATTTTAGAGAAAATGTTGTTCTTTTTAAATCGCCCAATTGTTCTTATTAAATAAAACGACATTTTCTGTATTAAAATACTGGCATCCAAAAAGCCGGAGACTTTGCAGCTCTGTGACAATCGAGTGTGACCCACCGCGACGGCGGGAACGTGTTAAAGGAAGATTTTTAAGGTTCCGGTCTACCATAACACGACCCATGAAGAACTCTGTATTTTGCTGCCGATACATTTTTGTTCTTTTCTTGCGATTGAATTTTCTTAACATATTTAGATGATTAAAATATTTAAAATAATATATAAACTAATCTAAATAAATTGATGATATATGATTATTTCCTGCCTTACAATTTTAATGTAATAATTTTCCATAAGTTAGAATCATGTTTCTAGAGTGATTTCTGAAGTGTTGTAATATATTATGTAATTCTGTCTGTTTTCTGAAAATTAAATAATTATGAATTTTAAAATTTAAACGATATTGTTAAACAACACAAAATGTATCAAAGGCATCAAGTATTATTTAGGTTTATTTACCTGGGTTATTTCATATATTTCACATACTCTTGCGAATTAAATATCAGTTTGTACATAAAACTATTTTCTGTAGCAAAAGAAGTATCATTTCATATTTTGATAATAATATTTACTTTTTAAAGTTGTTGTAATTAGTTTTAATTCTCTGTAGAGCTTAAACAAATAATTTGACTTATAATAGTGTTTACACTTCTATTCATTATATGCTAAGTTTTAAAGGTCAGAGATACTTCTGTTCCAAAGTGTTTTAATATGGTAACCGTTTAGTAGGTGCAATACAAACAATAATAATTCTTATTTACTGTGTCGTGAATGCAAAAACGAGAAGCGAATGTAAATATAAACCCATAATTGTTCTATTAACTTTGTTTACCTGTGTCTGTTTAATTGCTTGTTTTTAAGGTCATGTATTTAAATTTTTGAAAGAAAATATCTCTTCAGCATTCATTAATCTGTTAGATGAAATTTAAAAACATTTATTCTAACTTTTGAAAAGCAATGACAGGAATTTGAAATTTGTGATTTTTTAAGATAGAAAAATAGCAATATTATATTAATACTAGGGGGCTCTGCCCCCTACGAGCTACGCTCGTCAACCCCCGTTCAGACACCGCAGACTCTAACAGCACGCTAATTTGACCGGCTTTAAAAAGATTTCGGAAGATTGAATTATAATTTGAATCTGACAATTATAATCTGACGTAATTTTCACCAAACTTTTCTTTCACTTTCTAATATTCACGTCAAAATACTTTTGTTAGAAATGAAATATTATGATCATCTTAAAATGTCAAGTAAATGTCTCGCGCAATTTTTAAATTAAAACTGTTTTGCAATATTATTTTTTGTTCATTTTACGTAATAAGTGTAATATGACGTAAATTCTCCTATTTAGGACTTCTAACGCATGTTACTGAATTTATTATTTTAAAATATTCTTTCTCATTTAAAATTCACGTTAACTATAGTTTTTATGACGTAATTTTCAATGAGTTCCTGCTTTTTATATTTTTTGTTTATAATAGTCACGTGTAAAATAAATTTTTAATTTGAAGCAAACATTATTGGTTGCGCTTTTTATACAGTTGGCAACAGTTTAAATTAATACAATTTTCTAAAATTTGTAAAAAATATCTCTCGAAATGCTGAAAATTTGAATTTAAAATAGAAATAAAACCTCGAAAAATTATTCAAATTAAAAAACTAACTGCAATCTGCACACCGGGAAATTCTGACGCATAAAATGATCTAAAAATAATTAAATTCCTATGTACAGTTTTTGCTCCTATAAAACTTTTTTAATGGAACGATTTTGTCCAACTTTGGCATTAAATATCTCTTAAAATAATTCTTCGATTTGAAAACTGTCTGCATCAGCGTGTTTATCAAACATTTTTCTATAATACTACCGATTTTCATATTTTTGTAAGCAACAGTTTTTTTAATATTAACGAAGAAAGACCTCCGGTCACAAAAAATTCAAAACCGGTGGCGGCGGCGGCGGTGACAGCGGTAGTTACTTTTTTTTAGAATAGAGAGATAATATAATCTCTCTATTCTAAAAAAAAGTAACTACCGCTGTCACCGCCGCCGCCGCCGGTTTTGAATTTTTTGTGACAGGAGGTCTTTCTTCGTTAATATTAAGAAAAATAATGCATACAAAAATATGAAAATCGGTAGTAGGATACAGAAATGTTTGATAAACACGCTGAGGCAGACAGTTTTCAAATCGAAGATTTATTTTAAGAGATATTTAATGCTAAAGTTGGACAAAATCGTTCCACTAAAAAAGTTTTATAGGAGAAAAAACTATTCATTGGAATTTAATCATTTTTAGATCATTTTATACGTTTGAAGTTCCCGGTGTGCAGACTGTTTTTCTTTTTTTAATTTGACTAATTTTTTGAGGTTTTATTTCTATTTTAAATTCAAATTTTCAGCATTTCTAGAGACATTTTTTACAGATTTTAGAAAGTGATATTAATTTAAACTGTTGCCAACTGTATAAACAGTGGAAACAATAATGTTTGCTTCAAAAAAAAATATTTATACTTGTAAATAAATTAAAAATTTATTTACACGTGACTATTATAAACAGAAAAAAAAAACATTTGGAATTAGAATTAAATAATTATGTACAAAAAGCAGGAACTTATTAAAAATTACGTCATAAAAACTATAATTACACGTGAATTTTAAGAGAGAAAGGAATTTGTAAAATAATAAATTTATTAACATGCGTTAGAAGTCTTAAATAGGAGAAATTACGTCATATTTACGTCACATTACAGTTATTACATAAAATGAATACAAAATAATATTGCAAAAAGGTTTAAATTCAGAAATTGCGCTAAACATTTATTTGTTATTTTGAGCGGATACTTTCAACTATTTTTGTTAGGAAAGCGCAAATAATATTTCATTTCTAACACAAGCATTTTCACGTGAATATTAAAAAGAGAAAGAATAGTTTGGTCAAAATTACGTCAGATTAAAAGCGATTCTCTCTATTCTAAAAAAACGTAACTACCGCTGTCACCGCCGCCGCCGGTTTTGAATTTTTTGTGACCGGAGGTCTTTCTTCGTTAATATTAAGAAAAATAATGCATACAAAAATATGAAAATCGGTAGTATTATACAGAAATGTTTGATAAACACGCAAATTCAGACAGTTTTCAGATCAAAGAATTATTTTAAGAGATATTTAATGCTAAATTTGGACAAAATCGTTCCACTAAAAAAGTTTTATAGGAGCCATAACTGTTCATAGGAATTTAATCATTTTTAGATCATTTTATGCGTTAGAATTTGCCGGAGTGCAGATTGCATTAATTTTTTTATTTTGACTAATTTTTTGAGGTTTTATTTCTATTTTAAATTCAGATTTTCAGCATTTCTAGAGATATTTTTAACAGATTTTAGAAAGTAATATTAATTTAAACTGTTGCCAACTGTATAAACAGCGGAAACAATAATGTTTGTTTTAAAAAAAAGAAATATTTATACGTATAAATAAATTAAAAATTTATTTACACGCGACTATTATAAACAGAAAAAAACATTTGGAATTAGAATTAAATAATTATGTACAAAAAGCAGGAACTTAATAAAAATTACGTCATAAAAACTATAATTACACGTGAGTTTTAAGAGAGAAAGGAATTTGTAAAGCAATAAATTTATTAACATGCGTTAGAAGTCTTAAATAGGAGAAATTACGTCATATTTACGTCACATTATAGTTATTACATAAAATGAACACAAAATAATATTGCAAAACGGTTTAAATTTAGAAATTGCGCTAGATATTTATTTGATATTTTAAGAGGATACTTTTCAACTATTTTTGTTAGGAAAGTGCAAATAATATTTAATTTTTAACACAAGTATTTTCACGTGAATATTAAAAAGAGAAAGAATAGTTTGGTCAAAATTACGTCAGATTAAAAACGATTAATTTAAAATGTCTCATTTAAAAGAACTTTCTTTTCACTTTGTTAAAAAATACCAGGAGACAAAGACTCTGTTTACTTAATTCCTTTTATATTAGCTTATTTTGAAATGTTGTTATACGTGTCTACATCATCAAGTTATTTTTATTTCGACGTTTTATTTGTATTTTTATTAATGTTGTACTAATTTATTTGTTTTTTCGTTATTTAAAATAAAAATTATGTCAATTTGTATAATTTGGCGATTTATATAATTTGGCGAAATTGGTCGACGGGATAATCAAGTAGTACCGCAACGGATTTGGGCTTAGATGTTATACATTCCCGCGGCCGCCATCTTCGAATTCTCGGCGATGTTTTGTTGACGTTTATCGATAAGGCAACCCCGACGAGTGACGTGTTCTGGCAACCCCGTTAAGCCTAACATGCTCATAATTCTGCTTGGCGACATTTACTTGACGGAAAAGGAGTTTTCACGCCAAGAAAAAATCCAAGATGGCGGCCGCGGGAATATATAACATCTGTTCCCGGATTTGGCGTTAAAATTCCCCAATCAAAGAGAAATGAATAGAAATCCGTTTATAGAGAGATCGCCACTGTTTTTTAAATTATAATTCAATCTTTCGAAATCTTTTTAAAGCCGATCAAATTAGCGTGCATTTAGAGTCTACGGTGTCTGGACGGGGGTTGGCGAGCGTAGCTCGTAGGGGGCCGAGCCCCCTAGTATGTTATATTAACGTAATTAAATTTTCCTGTGTTTTATTTAAGTTTTTTTTCTTTTACATCTTACTATTATAGCATTAATAATGGTACTCCAAGTATTAAATTTATAAAACTTACTTTATCTTTCAGTGCATTAATTGTTTTACTAGGACATTTAATAGAGAGCTTTATCGATGGATCTGCTCATATTTTTGAATTATTCATATAAAGTCTTTATTTTCGTAATTTTGTACTGTTGTGGTTTACATAGTAATACGAGTCTTCAGTTTGTCTACTTTTATACTTGATACAATCTCTACTTATTGCATATAAATTTAATACTGCGGTAAACGCTATGATCAGAGTGCTATAGAATAATTTGAAATGTCAAATCAAATATATCAATGAAACCTTAAATATTCCCATTTCTATTGACATTTTTCCGTTTTTGATTTGAAATTTTCAAAACAACTGTTTAAAACTTTTTCATGATAAATGTCTTCAAATATTTATATGCATCGGATTTACAAATGACATTTTGTTGTAAACTAGTAAAACTCTCGGCTTTGCTCGTGTAATAGTTGAAATATGCGAAGTGGCGTTTATGAGCTATTTTTATTAGAAAATTGCATTGTTAGGAATAATTAAAAAAATACTAATTAATCCACAATTTTACTATTAAACTACATTAGGTGAAAATAAGAATTAAATAAATAGGAAACAATTAAACTTATTCTAAATAAATGATAATTTAGAATGAAACTTTTAAACTCATTTCAACTTTCATTTGAGGTTTTGATTTTTTTAGAATACATTCATTTACATCGTAAAATTAACAATCATTCCATATTCCAAGCTTCTCATCTAACAGTCTACAATCCCTATGGTGGTCGTGTCACCAACATAAAATATAACATGTTGGAACAGGAACTCTAACATGGATTTTACTACATAAATTTTGAAATTGTTTAGTATTTTTTGAAATTCTAGATCAATCGTAATTTAGAATTTTTTTTAAATGCTTTCCTCTCATTTTAAATCTCTAAATTTCGCATCTTTTAGAAACTGTTCATAGAGAGCATTTACGTCTTATAAATATCTATCATGGCAAATTTTAAGTTTCTAGCTTTAACATTTTCAATAGAAATTGTATTTTAGAATACTTTTAGAACTCTTTTCGCTTATTTCAGCATTTTAAATTCTGACTTTTCTTTTTACTGTTTTTAGAGACACTTTATATAATATGAGTAACTACCATAAGAAACTTCAAGTTTCCATTTTTGACAATTCCAAAAAGAATCAAAATTTAGAAAGATTTTAGAATGCTTTTCGCTTATTTCACCTTTCTATATTTGGAATTTTTTACAAACAGTTCTTAGTGAACATTTACATCTGATAAGTGACTACCCTGCTAAATTAAAAGTTTCTAACACCTTCAATATTACAAAAATTGCAATTTTAGAATGTTTATCGTTTCTGCACCCCTCTTTTGGTATTGGCGCCGACCAAAAATACAGCTATATTGAAGTAAATCTTGTCATCATCAATCTGCCACCATTACTTTTGAAATCGGTTTGGTATTTCAAGAGATGTCATAGAAGTCGTAATTTATAAAGTTTTTAGAACATTTTTCACTCATAACACCATTAAAAATTTGGATTTTTTTAGAAACTGTTTTTAGAGAGCAATTATATCTTATAAATATCTACCATGCCAAATATCAAGTTTATATCTTTAATAATTGTATAGAAATCGCAATTTAGGACGTTTTTACAACGCTTTTCGAGCATTATCACATCTTTAACTTTCGATTTTTTATCCCGAATGCTCTTGGGGGGCAAATTATATCTTATAAGTACCTACCATGCCAAATTTTAAGTTTCTAGCCTCTTCAGTACCTCGAAAATTGAAATTTAGAACTTTATTGCTCCTGCAACCCCATGGTGAGGGTGGCAACGATATAAAATGTACCTTATGTTAGAGCAGTAACTGTCACTGTCAATTTGAAACCATTATTTTTGAAATCGTTTTGGTATTTCCTGAAACTTCATAAAAATCGCAATTAAGAACGTTTTTAGAACGCTTTTCGATCATTTTACCCTTTTAAATTAGAAAAATTTTGTAAACTGTTTTAGTGAGCATTTATATCTTATAAGTATCTCCCACACCAAATTTCATTTTTCTACCTTTGGGAATTGTATAAAAATGGTAATTTAGAATGTTTTTAGAACGCATTTCCGTCCCTTTTAAATTTCGAATTTTTTTTAAACTGTTTTTACAGAGCATTTACATCTTATAATAAACTATCGTGTCAATTTTCAAGTTTCTAGCTCCTACAGTATTAGAAAAATCGAAATTTAGAACGTTTTTTGCTCCTGCAACTCCCAGGTGGAAGTGGCACCGCCATAATATATAGCCTACAGTGCCAGCAAAAAAAAAAAAAAAAAAAAAAAAAAAAAATCTTAATACTCAAGCCACAATCTCAATGCTCAGATATAAAATTTTACTTTTTCCTGTTTTAAATTTCAGATGCAGAGTGGCGGCCCTTGCAGTTTGAGATGACTCAGCGTTCTACTCTTTTTTACTTTCTTCTATCTTCAATAGAAGAAAGTATTGTAATCGAAATTTTTTCGACTTCCGGTTTTCGACGGATTTACATGTTTTAGGGGTCAGAGATTCCAAAAAACATGTTTATAGAAAATGTCCGTCTGTCTGTCCGTCTGTCCGTCTGTCTGTCGCCATTGTACCATCAAAAAGTGTATGAAGTTATGCATAGAATTAAACCAAAATTTTATTTTAAGTTTTTGGCTATGGCAAGCAGGTCCTCCTGGAATTTGGAAGAAATTCGCCGGTAGGGGGCGCTGATATAGCAAGTTTTGTGCGATTTTTGAATATTGTACCATCCAAAAGTGTATGGAGTTATGCATGGAATTGAACCAAATTTTTATTTTAAGTTTTTGGATATGGCAAGCAGGTCCTCCCTGAATTTGATAAAAATTCGCCGGTAGGGGGCGCTGTAAATGCGATTTTTGTGCGATTTTGAATATTGTACCATCCAAAAGTCTATGAAGTTATGCATAGAATTGAACCAAATTTTTATTTTAAGTTTTTGGCTATAGCAAGCTGGTCCTCCCTGAATTTGGAAAAAATGCACCGTAGGGGGCGCTGTAATAGCGATTTTTGTGCGATTTTGAATGTTGTACCGTCCAAAAGTGTATGAAGTTATGCATAGAATTAAACCAAATTTTTATTTTAAGTTTTTGGATATGGCAAGCAGGTCCTCCCTGAATTTGTAAAAAAATCGCCGTTAGGGGGCGCTGTAATAGCGATTTTTGTGCGATTTTGAATATTATACAGTCGAAAAGTGTATGAAGTTATGCATGGAATTGAACCAAAAAAATTTTTTAAGTTCTTGGCTATGGAAAGGAGGTACTCCCTTAATTTGTAAAAAAATCGCTCGTAGAGCGCGCTGTAATAGCGATTTTTGTGCCATTTTTGCGCCATTTTGAATATTGTACCGTCGAAAAGTGTATGAAGTTACGCATAGAATTGAACCAAATTTTATGTGTTTGTTTTTGGTTATGTCACGAAGGTCCTCCCTGGATTCGAAAAAATTCTGCCGGTAGGGGGCACTATAATTGCGATGTCTGTACCATTTTCATTATTGTACCATCGAAAAGTGTATGAAGTTATCCATATAATTGAACCAAATTTTTTGTGCATGTTTCTGGCTATGGCAAACAAGTCCTCCCTGAACTTGAAAAAAATTCCGCCAGAAGGGGGCGCTATAATTCCGATCTCTGTGCCATTTTCATTATTGTACCATCGAACAACGTATAAAATTATGCATACAATTGAACCAAAATTTTTGTGCTTGTTTTTGGCTTTGGCCAACAGGTCCTCCTTGAATTTGGAAATATTGCGCGGTAAAGGGTCTCTGTGCTAGCGATTTTTGTATACTTTTCTTGATTTTTCGTAGTTCTATTGTGCATCGGCAGCTCATGCAGCGGCGGGAACTCGCTACCTGCTAAGCCGGTTATTCGCAAACAGCTGATAATAACAAAATAAGGAAAAATTAATAATTTTAACAAATATCATGATATAGATTAACTCGTTTTTAGTCCGTTTAATTGACTTGAGCAGAAATTTAAGATGAAAATCAAAGTTGGTATAGTATTGAACTAATAATATTGAAGTATTAACATGTGTAACTAGGTTTTGAAATATTAAGATGTATAAGATAGAAGAAAGTTTTGGGATTGGCACATCCAACTAGTTATTTTAGTTATGGTAGTGGTTTGAAAAGAGGGAATTTTTAAATTTTACAATGACTGTCAAGATTTTTTTCTTGCTGGCACTGTATATTGGAGCATGGACTACCACCATCAATTTCCAACCATTTTTTAAATCGGTTTGGTGTTTCCTGAGACTGCATAGAAATCGTAATTTAGAATGCTTTCAAAACGCTTTTTGCGCATTTTCAGCCCTTTTAAATTTCGATTTTTTTAGAAATTCTCCTTAGAGTTCCTTTATATCTTATAACTAACTACCATGCGAAAATGCATGTTTCTAGGTCCTCGAGTAACATAAAAATCTCATTTTTAGAAGATTTTTATTCCTGTACCCTCTTAGGAGTAGTGGCATCGATATAAAATATAGCCTATGTTGGAACAGGGACCATCACCATCCCTTTGCTACTATTACTTTTGAAATCGGTTCCATAGTAACAGAGATTGGCCCTACAAACAAACACACAAAATTCACCTCTTTATAATATTAGTATAGATAAATAATAGTTTTTTTTTTTTTTTTTTTTTTTTTTTTTTTTCACAAAATATGTTACTAAAATTTAAAATTTCACGCAATAAAGAAGCAGAAATCTTTCTACTTTTTTATTAACTTAACAGCTTTGAAATATTATTCTCTTTGAATTCAAATTTTTTTGGACTTACGTTTTATTTTAATAAACTTTTCGAATAATATAACTGTCTTTACAAACTTCTACATTTCAGACTCCGACTAGTTTTATGTGTTTTGAGGCTGTAAATTGTTTTATTTTTTTAAATGCGATTTTAGTTAAAAAAAAATATTAACAAAGTAAATTCAGTATAAGGCAGAATCGATCGGGACGGAGAAAATTTTCCGTAGTAGACAATATTCCGCCTTAGACAAATTTTGCTCTATGTCAATGGATTCGAAGGGACTTTAAAATCTTTCCGAGTTAGACAGATTTCCGTCTTACACAGAGTCCGCCTAACAAAGAATTTACTGTATGGTATTTCCGTCAACAGTATATTTGTGTTAATTGAATGTAAAATTTAAAAAAAAATCTTGTCATTATCAGAATTGATTAATTTTATGTAACGTTTTCAGAAAAGTTATTTTCTTAAATACATTTAAAAAAAAAAAAAAAAAAAAAAAAAAGGTTTATAAAACGCCACAAAATATGTACAGTATTTTTTTAAAAAAATGATAGAAAAATTTCATTAAGCATGATTATTAACTCTAATGAACTAATTTGTTTAATGTGTATTCTTTTATAAAAATTATTTTAATGTAATTACAGGGAGATATAAAATGTAATAAATATAATGCCATATTAGTCCAAGAGCTGTTAAACATTTTTGGGAAGGTATTTGAGGCACCCTGAAAATTTGTGCAACACTTCTTTTGTAATGGCTGAATACAAAATCGAATGTCTGGCTGAAGGATCGTGGCCCAAAAACTGTGCCAGATACGTGTCAAGTGCCATTTTTTGACTACCCCCCAAAAAAGATATTTGAGGCACGCTGAGATTGAGACAGAACAATATTTATACTTAAAAAAAAATATTTTGAAAACGACAGACACTTTAGTCGGCCCAAAAACTGTGCCAGACACGTGTCAAGTGCCATTTTTTGACTACCCAAAAAAGGTATTTGAGGCACGCTGAGATTGAGGCAGAATAATATTTATGCTTAGAAAAAAATATTTTGAAAATGACAGACATTTTAGTCGGCACAAAAACTGTGCCAGACACGTGTCAAGTGCCATTTGGCACTAGACACGTGTCTGGCACAGTTTTTGGGCCACGATCCTTCAGCCAAACATTCGATTTTGTATTCAGGCATTACAAAAGAAGTGTTGCACAAATTTTCAGGGTGCCTCAAATACCTACTCAAAAATGTTCAACAGCTCTCCTACTATATTACTTTAATCAAAATATATCAAGAAATTTCCCCATTAACATTATGTTCATGTTACGTTTACTATAAGATTTTTAATCTTATAGTTTTTAATGAGCATGTGTATACACGATTTTATAATTTAATACCAATTTTCAGAAAAAAAAAATTCATCGCATGTCTGCAAAAAATTTTAAAGGAATTTTATAATAGTTCTTAGAACTTTATTTCGATTTTTTTTTTATATTATGGTAAAAAAAAAAGAGTCATGTCTCATAGTTTATATTTTTATTAGCACCCGGTACGGTATGATATTTCTTTCTCCCAGCTTATTTTGTGTATTCCAAAAAATACCGTTACCTTACAGAAGCCAGCGGTAAAACAAAGCAGTACGATTAAATACTCTATAACATTTTTTTAAACGTCTAAGCATCGCACATTTTCGATTTTTATACCATCATATTGAGAAAAAAAAAAGTTCTTTTAAATGCATTTTGTTTTAAAACTGTATCTCCATTTATTTTTGAAATATTAATTTTTTTGTAGTTTTTAGAGCCATTTGCTTAATATTGGCAACAGAAGTACTCCATTTCTGTAGAAAGTAAAGGAAAAATTGTTCTAAAATAGTAATTATATATTTTTGTTGCCATTTTCTCATCAAGTGAAAGAAAATGTAATTAAAATACGTGCTATTTTGAAATAAATATAAACGAATGATTTCTGTTTAAACAATGGAGCTGTTATAAACTATATTTAATTTTAAGTATCTATAATTCATCAAATAGCCGTTTTTTTTTTTTTTTTTTTTTTCTTTTTTGTCGATTTTCTTGAATGACGGCATGTTTTTGCTGCATTTTTGCATTGTTTCGCAATAGTGATGTGCTATGCATGCTTTATTCTAGATGCTTAAGAGTAGATTGTAAATGTGGAATTCTTAAGCGGATGCGAATGACGTCATTTTACATAAAATAAAACGTGTGCTTTAAGTCTTAAAATTGAAATATGTTTTGTACTGCAGCAGATTCCCGCTTAACCGAGTTATTTTCTTCTGACGGACTGGTGGCTTCTATTATTATGATACAGCCATTATAAATAAAGCGTTAGGTGAAGATGAAAGAGCAGCCGTAAGAAAGTTATAACTCTGATTTTCTGGTCAGAATGGGGGGGGGGGGGCAAAATGGTCATATATATATATTTTTTTTTTACCTGTCCATCAGAAGAAAATGAAGTAATGGAAATGCCGGGGCGACACTAAATTCTCAAAAAGCAAAATTCCTGTTCTCTAGTTTATTTATTTTATTTGTACTGGCTCCAAAGTTATTTGGATAAAATAATTTTATGTAATTCTTGCTAAATTGGAATTGTATCTAAATTGTACATTAAAACATTTTTTTCACTTCAATTAAAACCTTTAATTATTTCATTTTTTAAATTAATTAATCGTACTACATCGATTTAATAGGAAATATTTGCATAATCATGCATATTAATAATAATATGTATTCGGGAAATGAATCTAAAACCGACTTATTAGCTGAAGTTCACGAAACAATTCTTAATAACTGACATTTTCATTCATAGAATTTGTGAGAACTTAATTAAGTTTATCTCAATGCGATATTTTACATTTATTTCAAACCCACTGAGGATATAGATACAATGACAGAGATCTTCGACGGAGTGAAGAGTATATTTGAGATTTTACATATGGCGAAATGTTACTGAACAGTTTCTGAATAATTAGATTCAACTTTATACCCATGTGTTTTGGCATGTTGCACTACCACAGTGATTTTAAGAAAGACTACATAATTATCAAAAGATATCAACAGATAAATACGAAATGCATGCGTTAATTTTCAGTTTAAAAGGAATGCAGTAAATTTTAAAAATGCAGATGGGAAAACTTAGAACCAATGCTGGCAATTTTTGTTAGTTTAATCAAAATTACTTGTTAGTTTAATCGAAATTAATCGAAATTATTTGTTAGTTTATTTGAAATTATTTATTAGTTTAATCGAAATTAATCGAAATTAGTTGTTAGTTTAAACAACATATCATTAATTTAAAACAATTATTTTAATTTGAAAATGAATCACACTAGTTGAAATTTTCTCACTGAGGGAAATTTTTTTTAAATTTTCAACTAGAAAATTACAACTCGGATAATTTATTTCCCAATAAAAATAATTATGTTAAAATAATGATGTATAGTTGCGTATCAAAAGTTTTCTTGGAGTTCCATTACCGGTGATTTATTCTGTTCAGCTGTTTTTAGAGAGAATTTACATCTTATAAGTAACTACTAGTCCAAATTCCAAGTTTCTAGCTCCTTCAGTATCACAAAAATCGAAATCTAGAACGTTTTCTGCTCCTTCAGCCGCCAGGTGGTAGTGATACCAACCTAAAATATAGTCCATGTTGGAGCAAGACACTGCTACCATCAATTTTCAACCATTACTTTTGCAATCGGTTTGATATTTCCTCAGATTGCAAAAGAAAATCGAAATTTAGAATGTTTTCAGAAGGCTTTTCGCGCATTTTCAGCCTTTTTTAAATTCGATTTTGTTTAGAAAATCTTCTTAGAGTGCATTTATATTGTATAACTAAATATCATGCGAAAATCCCTGTTTCTAGGCCCTCAAGTAACACAAAAATCTCATTTTTAGAACATTTTTTGCTTCTGCACCCATTAGGAGTAGTGGCATCCACATAAAATATAACCTATGTTGAAACAGGGACCGTCACAATCCTTTTGCTACTATTACTTTTAAAATCGGTTCCGTAGTTTCAGAGATTACCCCCAACAAAAAAACACACAAACTTTACCTCTTTATAATATTAGTATAGATAAATAGTAGATTTCTTTTTAACAAAACATGTTACTAAAATTTAAAATTGCACGCAAGAAAAGAAACAACAAATCTTTCTTCTTTTTTATTAACTTAACATATTTGAAATATTACGCTCTTTGAATTCAAAATTTTTGGATTTACGTTTAATTTAATAAAATTTTCGAATAATATAACTGTCTTCATAAACTTCCACATTTCGATATCCGACTAGTTTTATGTGGTTTGAGACTGCAACTTGTTTTATTTTTTAAAATGCGATTTTACCCAGCAAAGAAGAAATTGCTGGCCAGCAGCAAGATAGACGCTGGCAATGATGGAGAAGTGCTGGCTAATGGTCTACCACTGTATGACCATTGCTGGACAGATTCAATCAATTTTGCTGTTGGAAATCATCAAATAAATTCTGGCGAGCTTCCGTTTATCTCATAGGCTGGCTCACCACTACATGGAAGTGCACGAACTTTTGCAGTATTATTGCTGGGAACCCTTACGCTAGGTGGCGTTGCGAATATCGAAGACATTGAATATTTGAACACATATCTGAAATGAATATCTTAACACAATTTAAGCTGTGAAGCTAATCTTTTCTGAAACTGTAAATAATATAGCACCACTGCCACAAAATAAATAAGTAAATGAATAAATAAATGAATTCTTTATTTCAACGCACTTTTTTTTCTCCTTAAAACTGATTTTACTAAGTTACAAAGGATTTCGGTTTTCGCAATTTACACAGTTGAGAATCAATAAAAAAAAAAGCGTAACAAATAAAGCGCATAAAATATATAGGATTTCTATACAATACAATAGTTTCTATACCATTTTAATGATTGGGAATGTAAATCACAAAAGAAACTAACTTCAAATAGTGTAATGAGAGCTTGAAAACTACGAGCGGTCGTAGAATACGCTGAAAATACTTGTTTATGTCCGATCACGAAAACCAAACAGCACCGAGCGCGGTTAGGACTTGGGAGGGTGACCACATGGAAACCGCTGCAAGTTCAATTATTTGTATATACATTTATATTATAGACACTTCTACAGATATTTTTTTAGCTCTTGGTGAAAATAGCTTATAGAAAAAAAGGGCCATAATACTTCTTTTTTTATAGAATTCTATAGGAAATTTTTGTAAAAGAAAGTGTTGGGCCAGCAAAGGATAAGTGCCAGTGGGATAAGTGCTAGCACTGCAGGAAAAGTGCCGGATTGAAGTATTGTGATGGCATACCAATGCTGGACTGCTGTTGGCCATCACTGATGGACCAGCTGCATTCCGCACGGATACTTTTGTATTGGTTTAAGTAATGGCACAATTGCACTTTACCGCTGATGGCAGTCCTGGCTGCCATCCTTTTTCTAGCTGATGACAGTGCTGGCTGCCATCTTTTTTCCAGCTGATAGTCCACTATTTCCTTCTTTGCTGGGTAGTTTATGAAAAAATTAATATGATATTTTCGTCAGCAGTAAATTTGTGTTAATTTAATGTAAAATTTAAAAAATCTTGTAATTATCAGAACTGATTAATTTTATGTAACGTTTTCAAAAATGTTGTTTTCTTAAATACATAAAAAAGAAAAAAATATTTATAAAACGTCACAAAATATGTATAATATCTTAATAAAAGAGAAAAAAAAATTTAATTAAGAATTATTATTGGCTCTAATGAACTAATTTGTTTAATATGCATTCACTTATAGAAAATTATTTTAAAGTAATTATAGTGAGGTATAGAAATAAATGTAATAGCATATCAATTCAATAAAAATATACCAAGAATTTTCCCCATTAACATTATGTTCATATTACGTTTTCTATAATTTTTGTAATCTTGCAGTTTTTAATGAGCATGTGTACACAAGATTTTACAATTTAATATAAATTTTCAGAAAAAAAAAATCATCCCATTCCTGCAAAGATTTTTAAAGGAATTTTCAATATTTTTTAAAACTTTATTTCGAATATTTTTGATAGTATGGTAAACAAGACAAAAAAAATCATGCGTCAAGCGTAGATTATGAAACCCTTTCCAACACATTCAGAATAATGTTACAAAACTGCACCGTTTAAAAAATTAAAATATTACGTCTAATTCTACCACATGGAAACTCATAACACATTTCAAAACCCAATTTCATCTGTTCACATCCACAATCGGAAAATTATCCAAATTTTTTTCAGCAGCCCTGTATATGATATATAGATTTGAATTTATTACCTACATGCATGCGAAAATTTAGTTCACTTAACCTTCCGTCTACCAGACGGGTCCATTGGACCCGACATGTACATTCAAAATATTTATTCAAACCAGAAATTTCTTCAAAACAAACTAAATGTATAAATCAGACAATAATAAGTTAAATAAACAAATTAAATAGTTTTAAGTAAAAATTCTGGTGTAGAATGTTTTTATAAAACTTGAGTAAAATTTCCGGTAGTTCTAGGGTTAAGAGATACATATACTTCAGTTAAAAATTTTACCTTCATCAGTCTCCTCTAATAAGGAGAACGGTACGTGAATACTTTTGTGCCGTCCTGTATTAAAGATATAGAATTTATATATAACGAGTAAGATGCCAAAAAAAAAAAAAAAGAAAACTAAATTTTAAAGCGCATACCGAGTTTTAAACCGTACACTCCAGCAATTATTACTCAAAGATTGTACACTGTTAAAACTTTGCAGCATTTTGGCAGGTCATTTGACCGTTTTTTTCCGAAAACGGTTACACAACCGTAATTTTAACACTATTCTGACCATATTATTGGCCATTTTATGGTCAGAATATAGTTATATTATGGTTATGAAACCGTTTTTTTCAAAAACGGTCGAATGTCCTGCCAGAATGCTGCAAAATTTTTAACATTGTACTGTATTTTAATCGATATATTTTGTATGTCCCTGTAAATGAATAAAAAGTTCTATGAATGTCCTGTTCTAACGTGATCGTTGTGAAAATTCAGTGATTTATATCAGTTTCAATACATTTGAAAAGCGTAATGTCATTAAAATACTCTGCAAACGATTTCTCCCCGTATACCAAAATGTAATGGAATACTATTGAGTGCCCCTGTAAATGAACGAGTAATCCTACATACTTCATATACAATACCATACATGCTTTGGTGGCCCTAAATAACCTTTAACAATTTCATGAAAATCCGAGTATATTTACGGATTTAGAGCGTGGACAGATGACCAGACGCACAGACAAACCGAACGCATAAACACTTTTCAACTTTGTTAGAAAGTGTTAAAAAAAAGTCATGTCGACATAGTTCATAATTTTATTTATTTATTTTATTTGTACTGGCTCCAAAGTTATTTGGATAGAATAATTTTATGTAATTTTAGCTAAACTGAAATATATTAGTACAATTTTTTCCTTGAATTCAAATCTTTAATTATTTAATTATTTTATTTTTTTAAATTGATTAACCGTACTACATCAATTTAATAGAAAATATTTGCATAATCATGCATATTAATAATAATATATATTCGGGAAATGAATCTAAAACCGACTTATTAGCTGAAGTACACTAAACAATTCTTAATAACTGACATTTTCATTCATAGAATTTGTGAGGGCTTAATTAAGTTTATCTCAATGCGATATTTTACGTTTATTTCAAACCCACTGAGGATATAGATATTGTAAAATGATAGAGATCTTCGATGGAATGAATAGTATATTTGAGATTTTACAAATGGGGAAATGTTACTGAGCAGTTTCTGAATAATTAGATTCTACTTTATACCCTTGTGTTTTCGCATGTTGCACTATCACAGTGATTGCAAGAAAGGCTTCATAATTATCAAAGGATATCAACAGATCAATGCGAAATGGATTCGTTAGTTTTTAGTAAAAAGGAATGCAGTAAATTTAAAAAATGAACAGGGGCAAATTTAGAAGCAAAGCTGACATTGTTTGTTATTGTAATCGAAATTATTTGTTAGTTTAATTGAAATTAATTGTTCGTTAGTTTAATCGGAATTATTTGTTTGTTTAATCGAAATTATTTGTTGGTTTAAACAACACATCAATTGTTTAGCTCAGTTATTTTAATTAGTATATAAATCACACGAATTGTAATTTTTTCATTGCGAAAAAAGTTTTTCTTTTCAACTGAGTGAAAATGGCCCTCAGTTGGGTAATTAGAACTCTTGATTTATTTCTCAATAAAAATAATTATATTTAAATTAAAAATAATAAAAATAATTATTACTAATAACAAGACAAAATGACAACAGGAAAGCTATAGCTCTGGTCAGACTATATAAGAGAACCTTTACAAATAGATTTTAAAAACAGTAGAATAATTTATGCATGAAGATCTTATTTGCCATCCATCATCAGAGAATCAATATAGATCTTCTTGTGCGATGGACATATTTGCAATGATTCAGTCTCCATGGAGGTCCCTAAAATTTGGAAAGAAATGCTACTCAGAATCAAGAAACAATAATGTAAAATAATTCAACTTCACAAATTTCCAATTTTTAATATTACAGTTAATTTCATTATCCTTGTGTTCGCGGGATTTTTGTTTTTGATTTTGTTTACTCATTTTTCAATTTGAATTTTTGTAAAAATATTTTTATCATTTTATTTTCTTGAGAATGTTGCCGTCTGATGCAATGAAACATGTCGAAATGTAAATAAACAAAGATATTTTGACTTTTTAGAAATTTATGTTTATCCCTTATAGCAATAATTGAGTATTTTGAAGAATAATTGTGTTAAATTAATTCAGTGTATTTACGTATCCAATGTTTTATTACAGTTCCATTACCTGTGATTTATTCTGTTGAGCTGTTTCAGACAACAGAGCAGATGTTCTTAAAAAAAGGTGTCTGGGTGAATTGTATCCGCCAGATTTGTCCAGAATAGCTCAGTTGGCAAAGCATTGGCAGCTAAAGCGGAAGGTCCCTGGTTCTAGTCATTGCCCATACACCTTTTCAGTTAAATTATAATTTCGTGTAAACAACAACGTTTGTTTGATTGAGCGCGATCAATTTTACAACAAACATACCGAGTATTTTATTAAAGTATTATAAAAATATTTTACATTACAATTTAACTTATTTCTGTGTATATTATATTATAATTATTTTAAGAAGAAATTTTTTATTTGGATGAAACTATTTTAATTTGGTATATGTCAAATAATCGTCTGTTAGTATATTTCTTGTTAACAGACGTAAGTCAAATAATATTTTTTATTGATGTATTTTGTAATATATGAATTATCAAACGCTCTTTCAAATATTATGTAATTTACAATGGAAAGTCAGTAAATAGATTACAAACCGATATGAGAGGTCGGAAATTAGTAGTAAATTGTATCCAAATATGGCAATAAGTGGCTGCACTATCCAACTGTAAGATGTTAATTTCGAATTTATAAGACAACAATTGTACACAGGGTTCGTACGGGTACCGTTATTCTCAAGGCGATACATCAGAATTTGTTTAAGGAAAAATAAATGTAGTTTAAACGGACGCGATTTCGACTTATTTAAAGAAAGATTTTCCATAAGAAAATACTGGTACCGAATAATTTCTTAGTCTGGAAATTCAAGGATACGTACGAACCCTGGTACAAGACGAGAAGCTGCATTTGAAAATGGCTATTGTGCTCGAGGAGTGTTCGCGGATGTGCTTGAAGTGTTTCGGTGGCAACTTCTTAACATCCACCTTACAGCCCTGACTGTGATCCGAGAGATTATCAGCTGTGTGGTCCGCTGAAATTGCATTCTTGCGACAAGCGTTTCGTGACTGATGCAGACTTTGATTGTGAGGTGTAGTCGTGGGAAAAAAGTAAGCACCCCTTACTAACACTGCAAAAAATTATCGTAGAAGAGAGTTACTGGTAACAAGCGATTGGTAATAAAGTCTACTTTTAAATGATGTATATAAACCTTGCTTAGGGGCCCATCTACAATTTAAAACGAATTATAACTTTGTTTCTTTTCAATAGCAGTACACAATTCTGACAGCATAAATGAACTGTATACCATTCAATTAGCCTAAAAACAAATTTTCATGAAATTCGTACGTTAAGTTTCTGAGAAATTAATTATTTTAAAACGAGCCTATTTTAGGGGCTGTACACAAATCGATGTTCAGTACACGATTGTTGACCGACAGAGCCCCTTTCTTGATCACGGCATATTAAGCGCCACTCAACCAGTCATTTAATACTGCTAGATTACAGGATAGCATAAGAAATTTCAAAATATCTAGTCACTTCTATCATACACGGACCCTTAAACCATCATTTTGCCGTTTTTTAAGCATAATCTGAAAACTACTTGGAAGAAAAATGTGAAATTTTGGATTTCCATAAAGCAGGACTTAATAAATCTAAATCCATAAAAAAAATTGTAGGTTGCAATTCATAACTTTTTCGAATATTAATTTCATAATACATAATTCATATCATAAAATTATAAAAATTGCAAACTCAACGTATTTGTGTTTGGGTAATTTAGTATTATGGTTACACAAAAAATCCCACATTAGGAGTATAATTTCAGGAGATCTTAATAAAAATATGAAAATGAAATTTAACATTAGAAGCATTAAATTTTGAATGTTTATAATTCAAAAACTTATCATTCAAATGACTTGCAATTTTGTGTCTAGGCATAGTTTGAACCGAAGATTTAAAATATCTTGTTAAAATTGAGTATTGCCTTTTTTAAAAAAGGAAGTTTGGGTTCGTTTTAATATGTAGATGGCCCCCTAAGCAAATTTTATACACATTATTTAAAAGTAGGCTTTATTTCCAATCGTTCGGTGCTAGTAACTTTCTTCCACGATAATTTATTGAGGAGTTAGTAGGGGGTGTGTACTTTTTTATCGACGACTGTACGTAAATGGCTGAGAGAGCAGTCCAAAGACTTTTATACAGCAAGTATTGGAAAAGTTATAAAAATTTGGGACAAATGTCTAAATGTGAACGGTGATTATATAGAAAATTAACATGCTTTCAAGTATGTATCTAGGTTTCACTTTTTTTATTGGCGTTTGTAACCTTCTTACTGACTTGCCATCGTACGATACAATATTCTAACATTGGGTTGGGGGGGATAGAAATATAAAGGAACATTAATCTAGCATCTGGTATTTTCTATTCACAATGCATGAATGTTATACTTTCTTGCAGCCTGAAACCGACGATATGATAGTGGAATATGTTAAAATATAAATGTTATAATTAGAGCAGAGTTATAAATACGCAGGTTTTAAGGTCATTTGGTGTGGCGTTAAGTATAAATCACATCGAGAAACAATTCATTTGAAAATAACAGTTCATTTATTAAATTAAGCTTGAATTTTAAAACTTAGATAATAAAGATATATACATGTACCTCCAGATTTTGCTGGAAACTTTGTTATATTGACATATTATAACTGTAGCAAGGAGTAAGTTTAAACTCCGGTTCCATCGTCCTTACATTACATCACCTCCCGCCAATACACACTCCGTGGAGTTGTTTCAGACAAGATCACACAAGTTGTTTCACACAACTCAGTACATCAAACTGGAATAAAAATATGCATACAGTTACAGTTAAGAGAGAGTACCTTTACGACCGAAATGGAAAAATAAAAACCGTTTCGGAACGATATAACTTCCGAACAAGCCACACACGACAAATTTTGGGGGACAAGACTTTGTCCAGATTTCCAACAATAAAAGAATTCATATATAATTTAAGTGCAACAGGAATTGCTGAATAGTATTCTTTTATTTTGTATTTTTTGTATTTTTTAAATGTCCAAATCCTTCGACGAACTTAACATAAGATGCGTGAATTCTGCATTCCTTTCATTTTAATGAATAACATCGGAATTGAGATTAATACCAATTAATCAATATTACTTTTAAAATTTGTGTAAGGAAAAACACCAATAAATATTATTTAGAAAAGTTTATATTATTTAAGTAGTACAAATTTCCAATTTCTATTCCACGATTAAGTAAAATATTGCAGTAAAATGATATCAAGATATCACTCACTACGAAATAAAGAAAATATGCCGTATTTATTTCTGCAGTATTAGTATTTCATTGCAAATATTTTCAGAGTACAGTCAGTGTTTAAACTATATTTTTATTACATTCTAAGTATATCTGAATCACTCAATGTTGGTATTCAACAAACCTATTGATTTCCATGGAGAAAAACGTAAATTTTTAAACGTGTTTTTCTTTGCATTGTTCAAAAATAGTATATTTACATTCATTCGTTTTATAGAATATTTAAAGATAAGTGTAAAGATGCATTGATTACAATAAATAAAAATATTATTTAGTAATTCCTACTTTAATAAAATTATGCATGCATTCGCCCTACTCTTGTAACACATTACACTACAATTATTTGCCTTAAAAATACAGTCAAACTTTTGAGTAAATGTTAATAAGAAATAGGGGAGACTAGGGAGGGTTGACCCACTTTTTACAAAATGTTTTTTTTTATTTTTTAAATATTAAACGTAGAATAAAGTTTTATATATCATTTTATTCGTTATACAATCAGTTATCAAAATAAAATTGCTACATAAGTGTAATACATAAGAAATTTGAAAAATAATTTTTCCAGGGGTTCCGGACCCCCCCCCCCCCCCCCCCGAAAGTAGACCTGGTTTACTGAATCATGGATACAAATACAACAGAAAAAACTGCTAAGACAGAATCACAAAGGATCTATAAAAATTTCCGCTTTAGAGAGATGTTCTTCTTAGAAGGTATAATTCAAAGGTATTTCTTTCTTCGGGACTATGAATTTTTTCGTTTTAGACAGGTTTCCGTTATAAACACTTTCCATTTTCACAGTATCCCTTAAAACTGCTAAAACGTACTCACTTCCCAAACTTTTTTCTTTCACGTACCCCTTTCTTAGGTTTTTCATTTCGGAGTACCCCCATTTCTCATAAACACGCCCCCCTCCCCCCCCCCTCCGCTCTAGGAGATAATGAAAACATGCTTTTTTTGCATTAGTAATCTTCTTAACACAACCATATAATAAATCGATGCATATTACATTGATATTCCTAACATTTTTGTGACTTCCGCCATTACCGATATTATTTTCACATACCCCCGGCAGACCCACAGCGTACCCCTAGGGTTACGCTACCCCAGGTTGGAAACCGCTGCTATAACACCACCTCTGAAGAGCATAAATCTATTACGGAAAAATCTGTGAAGATGAACTATCTCAAAGGAAAACTATTCAAGGTTCGACGAAAACAACACTATATATTTGTGCTTGCTGACGTTTGAAACCAATCTGAAATGAAACTTGTTCCAATTGTGAATCCTTCTTGGCAGGTTTTCTGAAAACACGGAATCCTCTCATAAACAAAAACATTTTAATGTCCCGAGACGGATGGATAACTATACAAGTATACCTGTTATTCCGTTTACACAAATTTACTGTAACTAGATTAAACGTAAAACTTCTTTATCTTGGACTTCGATGGGGTTCTGTTGTCGACACTTATGGGAAAGAACGAATTCATACGAACACAATAACGGTACATTGGTTGAGTTTCGTGACCCTGATCTTTGTTCACTTTACATAGACAATATTAACAATTACTTTAAATCTGCTGCCTGCAATTAATAAAAGTAACTTTATTTTTGGACTGGTTATTTGTTACCACTTTCAAAATACACTGGCGAGAAAAATTAAAGGAATAACCGTAAAAAGGTGCTTTATGTTAATTCTATTAAGGGAACTTCCAGAAAGGTAACTCAATGTCAACGTTATCACTTAGTCCAATGGGATTAACATTTGCTACAGAAATATATGCAAATTTTTCAGCCTCAGCCCGTTCTTTCGGTTCACGTGTGAAAAGGAGCGCACTTGGGTAATCTGAAGTCTAATTTTAAGGATTGTACGTGTAATTAGGTAAAACTTTCGCTTCTAGTAGGTGAAATATGTCGTCCAGAAGACATTTGACCGATTTTGAGAAATTGCGTGCGATAGGGAGAATGGAAGCAGGACAGACACTTTTAGGGGTCTGTAAAGACTTGTAAATAGCCAAAAGCGTCACGTCAAGAATCTGGAAACGGTTTAAAGACACTGGTATAATGTCCACAGACAACCAGGTCAAGGTAGAAAACGCACCACAACAGGCTCTCAGGACTGTAATTTGCCAACGATTGCTAAAAGAAATAGGCCAATTGACGTCAGTTCAGATTGCAGTGAGTTTGCTGCAGCAACAAGAACTCGACTATCCTGGTTTACCGTGAGTGACAGGCTGCATGCAAGGAAACCCATGATTTGTGTTCCACTAACTCCGGTAGCGAAATGCGCCCGGTTAAAGTGGTGCAGAGATCATCGTCATTGGAGTACCACGGACTGGAGCCGAGTTCTCTTTACCGATGAATCCCGATTTTGTTGAGAGAGTAACTACAGACGTGTTACCATATGGAGGGAGAAAATCACACGCAATAAGGCTGCAAACATCCGTGAAAGGCATCAATACAAAGGTCGTGGAATCATGGTATGGACGGACATCATTTTGAATGTCCGCAGTGACCGACACATTTTTACCAGTGCAACTGTGAATGCTGAAATATACAGAGATGAGATTCTTGATGCTCCTGTCAAGTTGGTTAAGGGTGCAATCGGAAGATTCGGAATTTTATGATTATTAACGGTCTAGAAGGGCGCGACCCCCTTCCACGGAACTCCTAAGTGTCCCCTCTAGAGCTGCGTAAATCCGACCCGTCCGAAGCTTACTTCTGAACTTGGAGAATGTTCTAAAACTGTTTCGAACCATCTAAAATAAATTGGCTGGGAAGTACAAAAACAGAAACCACCATGAACCATTTTTTACGCATCCTAATACTTCCAAAATAGTGCTAATCCATCACAAATAAACTTATTACAAAAATTTAACTTCCTTAATGACGACCAGATATCGGAAGCAACTATTAGATCGACTATGGTATCAAAAGTGGCGAGACATGAAACATGGAAACCCAAAAGAATTATGGCTGAATAAGACAATTGTAACAAAACTGCTTTTTCCAGCATGAACTATATTTGATGTGTGTGCTTCTTACATTACTAGTTTCTGTAGCTGAAAATGCAAGATCTTTTTCTTAAAGTTAAAACCTTCCCACATAGCATTTTTAGTTTGCAGAAAATTTGCAACAGTTTTGCTTTCAAAACCTGCGAAGTTGCAGTAAGCTCAGCATGACAAGACTGAAAGTTCATAACAAGACTTCAGCAAGATAACGCAAACGCCGAAGTCACCACACTTTGAATTTGCAGCTAACTTATCGTGCAAGTTAAATTCATACTGTATCAAATTTATTGCAAACTAATGGCAAACAAGTTATCAAAAATACTGCAAACTTACTGCAAAGTAGTAATCTTTCCATGTCACACTATAAGTTTAATCCCTTCGAAGGGGTCCATAGACCTCATCAAGTCTATTGATGTGAAAGCGACGTCAGAAGGTGCATGCATCGGTTTTATCGCCATAAACAAGTTTAGGTAATATTTGTACTATTCATTTCGAGTATTTTTTGGTATTTAATAAGTATCGCGCATAGAAAAAGAGGTGCCTACCGAAAAACATTTCTGCAATTTCTGTGTATATGCTGATTGTCTATTCTCTGAACAGAGAGATTTTTTGCTTTTGTCACTTTCGTGAATTAAAGACAGTCTTGCATCAGTTTCACAACAAACTACTCATGCAAGTGGGTGATGGTATATCTTGCGGGAGATTTGCTGCGAATTTCTCAATTCAAATTTGTTACGGCAAGGTAATATCAGAAAAAATAAAACTTGCTGCTAATGTTCATGCTATGTGAGTTATCTCCAAAACTCCCATGGGGAGTGCGGCGGATCGCATGAACGGCTCATGCGATTCACACTTATGCGAAATCATTATCCAATATCTATTACAACACAAGTTTTTAATTCAATGGCAAGAAATTAAACATGGAAATTGCTGTTTTAAACTTAACCACTTGACCCTAACTTTATTGTAGGCAAATGTTATGTAATATGAAACTTGATTTAACCCATTCGCTGCCAAAACTATAAAGTAATAATTTTCAAATTTTTTGTTAAAAGTCGTTTGCTACCACAAATTCAGAAAGGCAAATTTCGCTTTACTAATACAGCGAAATTTCTGCCAATAAATGAGGCAATTTTTTTAATTCTAAAATAGTGGTGACAAAGTAATTAATAAATTAAAGCCACGAGTATACTCGCGAATGATTTAATTAAATTTAACTCTTCAGTATGCGCTCAGCTTTTTACATCATAGTGAATCTTTTTCATTGGTAAATATTAATGTAACTTCAATGTATTATTAGTTGCAGTTATAGAGATTGGACTTACATTTTTTATCTATGCTTTTTTTTTAAATTAAAAAATTAAATAAGGATATACCTAAATTCTTAAAGTTACTCGAAATACTTCTATTATACATACACAGTCAAAACAAGATTCAAAGGGACTGGTAAAAAGTTCCATTTTAGACAGGCTTCCATAGAAAGAAGTGTAATTAATTATGCTTCTAAGATACACTACTTCAATAAGATCTATTGTTCGTTTCGCAGGTATTCTGAAACTCATCCGTTTCAGACAGGATTCCGTTATAGACAGATTCCGCATACACAGGTTTCACTATGTTCCACTAAAGAACAATGAAAATCCCCTATCAGACAGGTTTTCAGCAAATTTAATTGTTTCGCAATTCATATTAAGACCATGTGACGCTTCCGTTAAAGACAGGATTCTGTTATAGACAATTACTATTTTGACAAGTTTTATTCTATTCATATGACATAAATAAGTATATTAATATAAATACACAAAACTTGTAAAAATGGAACCTGCCTATGACGGAATTCTGTATTAAACAGAAATGTTCCATGCTACGGAAAAGAATTCTAATACAAATACACCTGATAACACGAAAACCTGTGTAAAACGGAATTTTTCAGCAATATTTACGATTTGATCTTGACACGATTTACTATATATATAACCTGATGGAAAAATTCTGGACCCCCCCCCCCCCGAAACGAAATCCTGGCTACGCCACTGGCTTGACCCACTTTGTTTTATATTGAAATATTTGTGAAGAGAAATAAAATAATTAAAAAAAAAAGGTAAAATAACTTTATGCTACATGATTTAATTATTATTAAAAAAAAATGTTTTTGAAAATATGAGGCTTCCACAAACCTGTTTAGGCGCAATCGCATGTCAGAGGGGGGGGGGGGTTGTTTTAGGCAGGATTTTGTCTGAGCAGGTATAATGTATAACAAGGAAAATGAAATTTTAATATTTAAGACATTATTGCGTTAGAGACAGGTTCCGTTATCATAGGGTTTCATACATTATTAAGTCCGATAGGAGCAAATGTCGCACTTTTTATTTGTCTCCTTGCCCTACTTTTTGTAACATGCGATCTGACAACTCTAGTTGTCACATAGTTTGGCCTCATCTCACTCTATACATTGTGTTGAAATTTGTCTACATACCTTCCAATAGTTTTCCGATTTTTGTTATGTTCTTTTGCAGCCGCATGAGTACTTAACTTATCATTAACATATTTTAACCCTCTCAGAAGCAAAGTACTTTCAGTACTAAAATGTTGAAATAAATGACTGGCACCGGAAAATACGAACAAGTTTATTTGGAAATACGAAACAGGCTATATTTCACTTCCATATTAAATTGAAAAGATTTTAGCAAAATTCTGATGTCATTGTCGAATTTGGGAATTAAAATAAAGTGGTTTCATAAATATACCACTGCCCGTGAAACGATTAAGACTGCTGCTTTCGTACTTTCTAGTATTTTCCACTGTTTCTATTTACCTATTGTAAGTAATATTTAAATGGAAAAAAAGTCCCTATCAACTTTCCCATTTATATTTCATTAATTTTTTTCGTGCGATTCAAATAGCAATTTTTTACATCTTTCTTTAATCAGTTTTAAACGTTTGCTTTTCCATCACCCCAT
This sequence comes from Maratus speciosus, assembly GCA_963932465.1. Classification (NCBI taxonomy): domain Eukaryota; kingdom Metazoa; phylum Arthropoda; class Arachnida; order Araneae; family Salticidae; genus Maratus; species Maratus speciosus. Next base: position 465,017,835 of record OZ010794.1, on the reverse strand, counting down.
TTTACTGTACCTTTGCAGAATAAATTTACATTCATTTTCATATATAACCATTAATCTTTCATTATGCACAGTATATAATAAAAAGATTTCCAAAACCCCTTAATTAACACATAGCCGTCGGGCAATTTTTATCAAATCGGAATTTTAAAACAGTAGAAGCTCCTCCCTGTTCTGAAAGTCTTTTGAAAATTGGTGTTCTAGATAGGTTTTCAAAGTTTATGCATCGGTAAATATCTTTCAATGAATGGTCTTAATAAAAAATATCTTACAATCTAAAAAAATATAGACAACATTATATAAATTCATTTTCTGTAAGATAGAAGCCACGCCCTTAGTCAATGATGTATTTTGAATGAAAACGAGAATTCTCGTTTCCCGCCGTGAATATGTTAACGAATCCTTGAACATGTGGTCAACCCTCCCTCACACTGACTGGGTCAAGCCTCTCCACATAGCCTTTTTCTAAAGAATAGCACATTGTTATGTTAAGCCTAACTTGCTGTATAATCTTTATCCCTGGAAAGAAAGCTCGATATTACTGCATTACTTAAAACCTACTTACTTAAATTCCTGTGATATATTTTATTTGACAAAAGCTTACAAAGTATTTCTAAAAAACACAACTTTTAGGTTGAAAACGCCTCACAATTGATATTTTCCACACGTATCTCGATTGTCTGTATGAAACAGACACTGTTGTTTGAGCATTCCGGTAGCTTTGGTTGACACCTATTGATAAAACTCTGAAATTCTTTTAAGTTTGAAAACTGATGGGTGGGTCAAGCCTCCCGTATGGTCAACCGTCCTTGTCTCCCCTACACTTAACCCTTAACTGCTCTTAGCTGTCTAGCAGACCACTGTTTTTGTTTTCAATATTCAATGCTTAGCGTGTACTTTTCAGTTTAACCATAGACACTTGTAAATTTTGTTTCGTTTGGAGCCCTAACAGTATCACTACGAAATTCTGAATCGCAGAACTTTAATTATAATAGCCCTGTACAAAAAGTTTAGTATAGACACAGTATCATAATCGAACATTTTATTAATCTTTTGATCAAGAGGTCTGAAAGATCCCTCACAGTATGAATAAGACACATTTTGTTGCGCAGTTAAAGGTAAACATAACTGTATAAGAAAAGTGACATCGTGGTTGCCAGTTTGGCCTTTTTTTTCATTGCAAAATTTTGCATTCATACCAGAAATTACCTATTATATTTTACTCTTTCTTTAATGACACGCATTGTGTTATAATTTAAGGGGGTAGGATACCTTTGAACACGTCGAAAAAGTAAAAAATATTACTATGTTCCAATCTTAAAAACTTGTGTAATAAGGCAAAAATAAAAGTCAAAATTCATTTAAATATAAAGCTCATATTTAAATTTATATTTAAAAATATATTTATACTTCTAAATTCCTAAATAAATATTGAAACGATAACTTTATAAAAATATATGATGATAAGTGAAAAAAAAATCTTGCGCGCATGATTAAATCTGAAAATATGCATATAAAGAGGAAAGTTTGGTCAAAATAAATACATAATACTGTTACCTTTATATTAAAACCAGAATATTTGAAAAAAATATTGACTAAATTCAAAAAATTAACAAAAAGTTAAAATTTTTCACAATTTTTTTTTTTCAAAGTAAAAAAACAGCAAAAAAAAAATAAATTATTACATTTTTCTGGTTTTAAGTTGTAGAGAATACAGAAATGAATATGTTTTGAAAATTTCTTTTGATTGCCATGCATAGTTTTTTAGTAACACTGAGCGCAGTATCAAAATTCATAATTTTGAATAAACGCAACGCAAAGTTTAATTATCCTATGTAGTCTTAATATATAGTCTTAATAAAACTGCCATAATTAGTAAACTAATGGAAATTTTTTTATGCGGTTTTTTACGTATTTTTCAGAAATGATTACGGAATCAAAATATGTATTAAAAAATTTTCTAAAATTTTGTAGGTTTAAAGGTATCCTACTTCCTTAAAATAAAAATTCTTCTTTAAAAATTTCCTGTGTGAATTCGAAGTTCTTTTCATTAAAGTAAATGCCAAACTGTCAACCCTAAGTGACACAATAAGCATTCTGGTTAATTCAGCCGGTTGGCAAGAAAACTTGCCATGTAAAGCGAACAAAGCTTTTCAATTTGAATACCAGCATTTTTGTTAATTTTCACATCACTTAATCTCAGAATTTGAACTATTAAATAAATCAAAATTACAATGCGGAAAAAACCGGTGTCGAAGAATTTAAATAAATGTAAAAGAGGCTCGTCGTTAATGGGTAAAATTCAAATTCAAATGCAATTATAAGTCACAATTCTTGTAGACAAACGACCCCCCAGACAGATCCCCCAGATATAAAAGGCACAATGTAGGGCAGAAAATATATGGAATTTATAACAAGGGGAGTTTTAAAGTTAGATCGCGGTAATGTAACTAGAGTCTTGCATTGTGTCCGGTAAAAAGATTTTACCAACCAACGAGTGAGACCAATTTGACGCCATTTTTTTCGTTGCATGCTGGGTTTGCGAGATGAGATTTGACGCTTGCATGTCGAATTCGGATTGATCCCGTAGCAAGTTGCGATTTGACCTGAAATAGAATTTACGGATTCGGGTATTATGGCCCGCGCAATACTCTAAGTGGAAATCATCCCAGATGACGGTCAACGGATCTACCCCTCAAAAACTGGGGACCTCAGGGAATTGCATAAAAAAAATCGAAGCATCGTGATTCACGTTCCACTTTTCAAACAGTTAAATTAAAATGAAACATATAATGAAAGTTAAAAAGAACGCATTAATATCATACAATAAAATAAAATTGTAGAACTTTCAAGACTTGCAAGCTATTCATAAATACGAATGTCAACAAATACCGAAGCTTTTTTCTTAAACAACTAGGGAGTTCTGCCCCTTACGAGTTACCCTCGCCAACCCCGTTCAGACATCGCAAACCCTAAAAGGACGCTAATTTGATCGGCTTTAAAAAAAAAAACTCGGAAGACTGTATTATAATTTTTTTTTTTAAAAAGTGGCGATCTCCTTGTTAACGGGCTGTTTTCGTCTTTAATAAAAAAAAATAGTTAAACATTTCAAAATAAGCAAATGTAAAATGAATTAAGTAAACAGAGTCTCTGTCTCCCGGTATTTTTTAACAACGCCATTAAAATGTTCTTTTAAATGAGACATTTTAAATGTATCGTTTTAAATGTGACGTAATTTTCACCAAAGCATTCTTTCTCATTTTGATATTTACGTGAAAATACTTTTGTTGTTAGAAAGGAAATATTATTTGCGCTTTCTTAGAAATCTCAACAATAGTTTAAAAGATTATCCCGAAATGTGAAATAAATGTCTCGCGTAAATATATTTTTAAATTTAAATTGTTTGACAATATTGTTGTTTGGCCATTTTAAATATGACATAATTTCCTCCATTTACGAATTTAACGCATATTAATGACTTTATTATTTTAGAATTTTCTTTCCCTTTTAAATTTCCCATGTAAGTATAGTTTTTATGACGTCATTTTCTATATTTTCCTACTTTTAATACATAATCATTTAATTCTAATTTGAAAGTTTTTTTCGTTTATGATAGTCACGTGTAAATAAATTTTTAATTTGAAGGAAATATTATTCTTTTCACTAATTTAAAAAGAGGCAACAATTTAAAATAATACCCTTTTTTTAAAAGATATAAAAAATATGTCTCAAAATGCTGAAATTTTGAATTTAAAATGGAAATAAGCCTTCAAAAAAAGATTCAAATAAAAAAATAAATGCAGTCTGCAAACCGGGAACTTCTAGTGTATAAAAGGATCTGAAAATGATTAAATTCCCATGTGTAGTTTCTGCTCCTATAAAAATTTTTAATTGAAGAATTTTGTCCAAATTTAACATTAAATATCTCTTAAAATAATTCTTCAATTTGAGAACTGTCTGCATAAGCATGTTTATCAAACATTTCTTTGTAATACCACCGATATTAATATTTCTGTATGCAATATTTTTCTTAATATTAACGAAGAAACACCTCCGGCCACAAAAAAATCAAAACCGGTGGCTGTGACAGCATTAGTTACTTTATTTTAGAATAGAGATATAACTTCGGTATCGACTGACATTTGTTGTTTCAAAACACATCTTCAGAACTGATTGACATTTCAACTGAAGAAGAGCTTGTATAAATCTTGAAATGTCAACTATTTTAAATTTCATAGCATGATAGTAACGTGTAGCTTCTTTAGTTTTATAAGATATCTAAATTAAAATTTCTTTTTAATTTTAATGTTTTGATTCACACATAACATGTTGAGTTATTTATCATTCAAACAAATTGAAATAGAAAAATATAGTTTAAAAATTTCGCTTTAATCAAACATAATTTGTTGATGCATGTTTAAAGAGATAAATATACACTGGCTTCCAAAAGTTAAGGTACAGGGACTGGGTGCTTTCGATTGCATACGGTTTGTCGAATATCTACCAACATTATTAACGAATTGTTCCTGAACACCTGGGATGTAAAGAACATGTTTGATTTCATATTTCTCGATGAAGATTTAGTCGGGCCGACAATTAGGGGGCTAATAATAAATTTAATAATAAAATAATATTTGCGATCAGTTATGCAACAGAAAATTCTGGAAATGGTTTGTCACAGCGTTAAATGACTATTTGGGTCCTGTTCAACGTTTGTATGCATTTGTGTAAGCATATCCCTCATATTCGTAAAGATGTTAACGTTTTTGTGAAAAATTCAAAAGTTTTTTGTTTATAGCATACAGAGTTTTCAACCAAATTTAACACAACTTTCCGAAAACCTGACAAAGAACGGTAGCAACATTACACTTCAACTAAAACATGAATATATTGAATATTTGATGAGATATGGGCACTTGTACGAAATAATTTTTAACTGCGCATGCGTGAAAGATTTCAGAATTTTTATTTCATAATTTGGTAGTGAGCTATTTAGGGCAACTTATCTAAAATGTCCAGTCAAATATCGAGAAATTTCACAAAGATAGGGGTGGTGTAGTGAGTTGCTCTCTAAAAATAGTTTTATTATAAGAGTTTTTCCACAACTTTTCAATTAACTCACTATATATTTCCAAGTTTTGACAATATTTGACTGGACTTTTTGCAGAAGTTACACAAAATAGCTGGCTACCAAATTATGAAATACAAATTTTAAAATCTTAAACGCATGCGCAGTTAAAAATTATTTTATACACGTGCCAATATCTCATCAGATATTCAATATATTCCTGTTTTAAATCCAGTATACTGTTGCTACTGTTCTTTGTCAGGTTTTTGGAAAGTTGTGTTAAATTTGATTGAAAACTCTGTATGCTATATATAAAAAACTTTTGAATTTTTCACAAAAATGTTAACATCTGCACGAATATGAGTGCTATGCTTACACAAATGCATACAAACGTTGAACAAGACCCAAATAGTTATTTACCACAGTGACAAACCATTTCCAGCCTTTTCTGTTACATAGGTGATCGCAAATATTATTTTATAATTAAATTTATTATTACCCGTAAGGCATGGTGACGTCACGTCGACGTCGTTGTGACGTCACGCTGTGACATTGTGACCGTCGATGTGACGTCACGTGACGTCGATGTGAAGTCACTGTGACTAGAATGTGAGGTCGTTATGGCCGTTTTAGAGCTCTTTTGTGACGTCACATTGTGACGACTTTGTGAAGTCACGGTGTGACAAATTTGTGAAGAGTGTGTCATTTGTGACTATTTTGGTATTAACTTTGTGACGAATTTGTGACGAATGTGACAATGCTTTAAAGTCACATTGAGATCAATTTGTGAAATATGTGTCATTTTTGACGAAATTGTCTTTAACACTGTGATGATTCTGTGACGACAGCGACACTGCTTTGAAGTCACATTGTGACAATTTTGTGAAAATTGTGTGATTTGTGACAATTTTGTCATTAACGTTGTGACGAATATGTGACTAGCGGCAATGTTGTGAAGTCACACTATGACATACTTGTACAGTTGTAAACACGTATGCATGTCACACATAGTCATAATTATGCATGTTGTAAAATCATTTACATCTATAACGTTAATATACTTCGGCGATACATCGCAATTAAAACTTGGGGGCCGATATAACAAGGGTATACCAAAAGAATTTTATTGAATCAAAATGCAATGCCCCGCAGACTTCAATTTTTGTTGCACCTTTCTTTCCTATTGCAATAAATGAGAATATTGAAGACAACTGAATGATCGATCTATCACATTTTTTTTTCAAAATTAGCTATTTGTTAAAAGCATTAAAATTACCAAAGAAACAATTTGTTTAAATTTTCAAATCTTTATCAAGATAAAATTTGTGTTGAAAATATAATGTTTTATAATATATACAGTACTTTTATATTCTTTAAACTACAGAAAATACTGAATGAAATTAATTTATTTCATTTAATACGCATTACAAACTCGAAGTCACTGGTGAGGTTGAATTTTTTTCGATTACACAACATTTATAATAAAAAAAAATGAAAGATAAAAAGAAATACCGATATTAAGTAATTAAATTTTATATGTTTTATGATATTTATTACCATAAAAAAAATATATATATATGATTGTAATTCAAACAAGTTGGGGCTGAGAAAATAGGAAACTTCTTTGTTATAGAGGCCCCTATAAATTTGATTATGCAAAAATTGCAGTAACGACATTGCTAAGATCATTGTGAAGTTTATGCATGCGTTATATACATATATATATATATATGCACTCGAAACGTTCATCATGTGCCATATAGTCATTATATATGTATTGTTTACGTCTTTTATGCCCCATACATGCATTACAAAATTTCCGAAGTACATTTTAGCAATAACCATTTGAAACTACTCAAATGAAAAATACAGCTTTGGTATAGAAAATTAACTGAGTATCACCAGTATCATTATGTTGAGAATTCTAAGAACAATTTCGGAAATAATCGTTATGTTGGAAGATAGCAGCAATAAATAAAATCGTATTTTTATGCTCACTGTAAAAGTAAATAAAACTTTTAGGTATGCATAGAACGGTGATACAAAGGGTTAATTTATTTTACATCAGGGTTTGCTTGGAGTAAAATCCATATATAAAACAACTTTTTGATTATTAAAAAATAACTTTAATAATTGATTGCCAAAATTACATTTTTATTTATGAAATTATATATTATAAAAATAGCTCTTACTATCTAGGATTTTTTAAAACAACAATAAGATAAAACACAGCACCGCAGCTACTCTATTTTGCGTCTAATGTGAAAGTTTTTATGTTTTGTCAAAGATCTATCTGGCTGGATATATGTTGCCATGACATCTATAACTGTGATAATGTCATAAATAGTACAAACAGATTAGAATCTACAACGCAATTTTTAGAATAAAGTCTGGTGAAAGTTTTATAAATACAGTAGAACGCCGATTATTGGAACTCCAATTAACCGAACTTCCAATTATCCGAACAGCATATTTCTCTCAAAGAGTTCTTTTTAACCGAATTTTCAATTATCCAAATATTTGTCTCTCTAAAAAAGAAAAAAAAAAACACCTAACTTCCAATTTATTTTTTGCTTAAATTATAATCTCAGAAGTTTAGAAAATGATAAAAGAAAAAAAAATTAAATAATAAGTAAAAAAAAAACAATTAAAAAAAAAAACAATTTTTAAGCACTCCAGTACTAACTGGTGCTGTCAGTCCTAAACCTAGATAAAGTGTGAAGGTTTTAGAATAGTCAGGAACATCCCTTAAACTGTCTGCCCATTTATCCGAACTAGGGTCGGTCCCGACTTGTTCGGACAATCGGCGTTCTACTGTATATATTGTATTAGAATTACAAATAATCATATTTATTTTTATATGACACAATAAAACAAAATAATGAACTCAGTATCAAATGGTTAACTACTTTTTAATGTAAATAAAGTATAAAAATTGAGCCCATAAACACAAAATAGAGCCACACATAGGTTCATTATTATTATTAATATTTTATTTACAAGATTATGGTAGTTATAAATAAGAAATCCATTTTAATCACGCTGTTTATAAAGAGTGTATAATATCGATACTTTGAAATTTATCTCGATAAAACCATTCAGGAGATAAATGATAAAATTATCCAGAAAAAAAAGTAAATAATAAAAGATGATTATTACATTTTAGATTCATACCGTTCAAGTATTTGCGTTATTTTTAAAGTAAAATCATATTTAAACACTTAATGATTGCGTAACTTCTATATTTTCATTTGCCAACAGACTTCTAGTTCACTTTGAAAACATTTCAGTAAGAATGTTTAACAACTGAAAAGCTTTCACCCGCTATGACTATTTCTTTATAGATTCTAAAACATTTCTCAGGTTGAATAATACATTAAATAATCATTTTTTTTCTTAACATTACATATCTACGATCTCTTTTAATAGTATACGTTTCCGCTGTGTCTTTTTTTTTTATAAATTCCTCTTCTGAGCAGATGCAATTTTTTTTTTTAATAAAAACATGCAATTCAAATTGTTTAAGACCATCACTTAAAACAAAATTAAAAAATTATGTTTGCCAATAATTTTATTCCATAAAAAGACTTTTTTTTAAAATAACTTAATTATCTTTAAATGTTTATTAATTATATCAATGACTGATTATAATACTTATCCATATACTTTCATATTTAGGACACTATGTGGTTTTAACCAAATATTTAAATAAGAATATAAACCAGATTAAAATGCAATTTAAATCACTAATTTTAATAATCTGATCAAAGCTGTTGAAAAGGAAGTTAGATATTTTAACAAAATAAAAAAATAAATGTAATGAAATATTTGTGTTCTATAACATATTTATTAGAAGATAACTAAAATCACTGCAATTAAAAAAAAAAGCAAACTGGGAAAATAATATTTTAGATATTTCAACAAAATAAAAAATAAATGTAGTGAAATATTTATGTTCTACAGCATGTTTATGAGAAGCTAACTAAAATTGTTGCGGTTAAAAGAAAGCAAACAGGGAAGATAATACTTTTACTTACCTAATTTCATTGACGTTGTACGTGATACTTTGATTTTGGGGAACCAATTAAATCCGATAATAAGTACCATAGCAATGACTTGAATCATCTTCAACAAGTCAAAGCTACCGTAATTTTCTCGGGTTTATATTTTGTTAGCTGAACTAACTTGGATCCTGAGAACGTTCTTGTTTCACTTTTTAAATCCGTGTCAACACGTCTATGCTGTCCAGTGTCCACATAACTTCCCGCGTTTATTCTAAAAAGCTTCACTGTTACTTTTATCCGTTATTCTGCGGTGAGTCGTAACAACTGAAATAGTGCAGATGCAGACGATTTTTAAGTTTCGAAGTTCGAAGCAGATGTTATTTCGGTTTTATTTGATTTTCTATACAACAGTTTCGGAAGGAAATTAAATGTGTAATAATTTTATCAAATTGTCTCTAATTCAATTTCCTGTTTGAAAATGTTTTATTGTATTTCACCTTTTATTTTTATCAGTTTTATTGAATTGTAAAGTTTCATTTACGTAAATTATAATAATAATATTATCCATAATTAGAGTTTACTAGATAAAATATTGCTTAATTTTTCAAAATGTGTATAAATTAATTTAATGGTAATAATGATGACCCCCTCCTTTTTTTAAAAGTAAAATTTATATCACAGGTAATATACACAAAATATCTTCTTAAAAAATAAACAAGATTATCGAGAAGAGATGAGTTTTTCTTTGCCAATCTGTCATTATCTTAATATTAATTTTCTGTCGAATAAAACATCTTGTAAAATAATTTTTAAAGATATATTTTGAAAACAAAAAATAAAATATGAATAATTAATTATGTCATGGGCTTTGCCTAAATTTTGTACATTAATTTTATATTCGGAAAATGTCAATTTTATTTTAAACGTCTGAAAGAAGTAGAATTAAAAAAAAAAAGTTACTTAAAATAGTGAAACACTAAGAGGGAAAAAAATGACTTGAATGCAAATTATAAAGCAAGAAATGCATATATGACTAAACTTTGAAGACGCTTTCTGCGTGCTCATTAAAAGCTGCAGACTTAACTGTAATAGAAAGTTTTTAGTTTGAAACCACAGAAATGTTTCGACTACTCTTTGAGAAACTTCTACTATAACAGATGATCATTTACAAAAATCTTTATAAAAGATAAGTCGGGGTCTGTTTACCTAAACCATTTTTTTAATAATATGAAATTCGCATAATTAGGAAATATTTTTGTGTCGCTGATGAATTAATTACATTTTATGTTATATGAAAATAAAAAGTTTTGGTTAGAGGCACAGAGGCAACTTGGACCACGGTTTAAAAAAATTTTTAATCCGGCAGAAAAATATTTTTTACAGTAAATAACATGATTTAATAATTTTTGTAATTTTTTAAAGTTTTCTAAGAAGTTCACATCTCAGTCACAATGTGACATCACTGAGTGGTGGCATTTTGGTCACAGATGTGACGTGACCACAGTGACTTACAGTGACGTCACAATGACGTCACTGTGACCATGCATGCTATGAGGGTAGCCCCTAATTGTACCCCCGATAAATCTTCACCGAGAAATATGAAATCAAACATGTTCTTTACATTAACCAGAAGTTCAAGAAAAATTCGCCAATAATGTTGGTAGATATTCGACAAACCGTGTACAATCGAAAGCCTACAGTCCCTGTACCTTAACTTTTGCAGGCCAGTGTACATCGACAACTCAGCTAAATTTATCTAAAAAATGCTCCTTTAAAACTCACATTTTCAGCTATTGAGACGTTGAAAGCTTAATTTTAAGTTTATCTCATTACGATATCTTTCATTAATTTTTAAACCACTAGGGATTTGCATATCAAATAATAATGACGTTCTTCGAATCTTCCGAGATTACCCAAAATATAAGCATGCAACTCAGAATTTCTATCCAAAATTAAGTTATGCATGTATTCCCATATCATTTCTCGTGTTACAGTCTCACATCTTACTTTTAGTAATGGATCATTACGGTATAACTGTCAAAATGTATCCATTTATAATATTATGAAATGCAATAAACTATTTAACAATTTAAGAATAAATAGGTTCAATACCAAATAAATATATTTTCCGGTTTGAGAAAAGCATTCATGCATAAAAAAGCGAAAAGTTTGAAGTAGTCAGTTATGGACCACCCTGTTTATTTAAAAGGCAAAATATATATTCATTAATCAGCTAAATGGATTTTAAAAATGCTCCTTTCCAACTGACATTTTCAACTATTGAGACGTTGAAAGCTTAATTAAGTTTATCATATTGCGATATCTTTCATTAACTTTAAATCCACTGGGGATTTGCGTATCAAATTATAATGAAGTTCTTCAAATCTTCCGAGATTTCCCAAAAGAGGATGTGCTACTCAGAATTTCTGTTAAAAATTAAGTTATGCATCTATTCCTCTGTCTTTTCTCGTGTTACGATGTCATGTATTACTTTGAATGAAGGGTACAAAATAGTACAGCTGTCAAAATGTGTCAGTTGATAATAATAGGAAATGCAATACATGATTTAAGAATATAGGAACAAAAGGATGAAATTAAACTGTAATTGGAAAATTGTTGTTTACTCAACAATGGTAATCTTACTGAAATTAGATAGTTGTATAGTTGTTTTAGATTGTGCTCCCTGTTAAATGGTGTTTAAAAAAACTAGCATTAATCAAACGTAATTCGTTGGTGTACATTTAAAGATATCTATTTATATAAAATTCAAGTCTCTGTGTGTCCCCCACAGTTCCGGTAGCACCGCCTCATTGTAATGAATAATTGTTGAAAAATACTATGCAGGTTTACCATAGTAGCGCCAAATGTTGACCAGCTTGTCGAAACATCGCCTATTTGGCGACACAAATAAGTTATCATATATGAAGCCAATCTGGAAATAGCTGGCTAATTTTGCGAAATTCCCATTTAAAACCATTAATCTTTCATAATTGAGGTCACCGCAATTAAATTTAAACTCCACGCTTTTAAGGGTTTTATTTTTTTGAAATTTATGGGTGAGAATTTAAAGTGTAATATACGAAAATATACGTCTTTACATCTTCATCCCGATACCACTAATAACATAACCGTCAATAGACAGCGCTGTACTGTCTGAGCTCCTAACTGCCTGATTTTAATGTGCTTTAGGTACTTTTCAGTATAGGGGCCTTGGCGAGATAGAGAAAATGAAATCTGGCAACATATTTTCTAGCAACTTATCACTGTTTCACATACACAAGTAATTTTTCTATATTTATACAAATTATTTAATATACCGAAGCCATTTAACTATTTTTGTATACAAACAGAAGTAAATTGTATATAAAAAACATGTTTATAGATTACATTAAAAAAATGTTTATAGATTACATATATAAAATTAAAAGTTAATTAACTTTGTTTTCATAGCTGTTTATATCATTTGGCAAAAAATCTCACTTCTGATTCTGAAGTCCAAATTATGACAAACTTTTAAAAAGTACGCCAAAGCCGCTAGATTGGCAATTCTGGGAACCTATTCACTGTTTCATTTTATATACACACGCATTTTTTTTCAATATTTATACAACTTACTTAATATAAAGAAAATAAGCCTTTTATCTAATTTTATACAGAAACAGAAGTAATTTGTACATAAAAAACAACAATAATATACATATAAATACATATATAAACAAACAAAAAAGCTCATTAAGTTTGTTTTTATAGCTGTTTATATGATTTTACAACAAATCACACTTTCTCATGCCCGAATTACACCAAGTTTTTAAAATAAAACGCAAAGGCCCCTATAGTGGAAAAGTACCAAATTGTCTATTATTTTGCACTATTGTACTATATCCAAGGGGGAGGACGAAAAGGTTCATTAAATATTAAAGACTCTATAAAGCACTATAAGACTAAAACATGAAGAATAAAATAAATGTTAAAATAAGACTGAAAAAGAGCTGTTTGACTAAAAAATTTAAACCAAAATAAATGTATATTTTTTTATTTATTATTTTCTTATTTCTTTATTTTTTTAAAGTCATGCTTTCATTAAAATTCACAAAAATGTAGGAATTTTTTTTAAAAGGCTCTAAAAAGTAGAAAATAATATTTGGTCTTTAAAAGAAATTGTTTTATTTTCTCATGCTCGAGGGAAAAATGAAAGCTTACATATACATACGTATATAATATAATATCGCCTATAAGCGCTTATGTACGTATATAAGCGTACATAAGTATATAAGACAGGTTGACAATAAATAACTTGGACACACATGATACGTTATAATTTTAATGCTAATGAAAATATTACGACCAAACTTCAAAATAAATATGAATACATTATTTCGTCTAATATATTTACAAATATTCAAAGTGGGTATCTTTAGCCTTAATACAGAGCTTTAACCCTTTCAGGCACGGGAAATTTGTGTTGTAAAATGATGAAATGATAACTGACACCGGAATTTTAAAACGACTTTTCTAGAAATTAAAAACATGATATATTAACTATTCATTATAAACGCAAAATTTTACTAAAATATTCTTGGTGCCGTTCGTAAGTTTGGAATTAAAATTAGGTATACCGACCCGGGAACACTGTGCCGGAAAGGGTTAAACGTGTCTCAAAATTTCCGGCTATGGGCCACAACTCACTTACTGATACTTTATCCCTTTCCTTGCATAAGGATATCTTTAGGGATCCCAAAGTTTTATGGGGTTTAGCACACACCCTTGTCTCTAAGATAGACACCACAGAATAATTCATTTGGGTTTAAATCTGAGGAATACGGTGGCCATTCTTGAGTTCCAATGAAGTCAGGAAAATGTGTCTTGCACCAATCTTGAGTCCCTTTAGCTGTGTGCGCTGGTGCGGAATCCTGTTGAAAGGTCCATCTTTTGTTTCCAAAGAACTTTTGTGACCAAGGTAAGACAACATCTTCCAAAATGAGTTTGCGATATGTTTGTTGATTAATCTATATGCCTTGATCAACAAAAACAAGTGGCGTTTTCCCACTAGCACATATCCCACCCCAAACCATTACAGATTGGGGTCGTTGACGCCGTTCAACAATGCAAGAAGGTCCAGGTGCTCCTGGACCAGGTGAATGTCCAAACTCTATCATTATGGCTATTGTGAGCTAGTTCAATCGAAAACAGTTTCTCATCTGTGAAGACAAATGTTTGCCATCGATCACCTGCGGTTCGTTTTAACAGTTCTTTACACCTTTGAAATATTGTGCGTTTGTTCTCTGCTGTTAGCTTTTGAGCCTCTTTCATTTTGTAAGGGTGAAGACTAAGCTCTACTCTTGGCATCAAACGTGTCGTTTCTCTATTGATCTTTATCTCTCTAGCAACCTTTCTCATTGAAATCCTAGGATTTCGTTGAACTCGCTTTTTGATAACTACCCGGTTTCTTGATGTGTTAACTGTGCGCTTTCTTTCTCTTCCTGGCCTGTCACCATCATGTCTGCGTTCTTTAAACCTTTCGATTGTGTATGAAGCCGTCTGCTTAGGCACTATCAATCGTTGAACAATTTCACATTGTTTCATTCCTTGCTTATGTAATTCAAGTATGGCAGATCATTTGCTAAGCATAATGGATATCATAACTAACTTACTTACACCTGCTTAGTAGGGTTTTAGAATCAATTCCTTATGACAATAACTTTGTAACTTTAGTGATAGTTACAGATTTTTGTTTTGAAACTTCGTCCAAATTATTTCTTGTCACCTTGTATAATACCCAGGGTTCGTAAATATCATGATATTATCGAAAATATCCGATATTTTGATATATATCCGATATTTTCGATATATATACGATATTTTCAAAATTGTCAGATTACTGCTGATTATAAATGTTTTTAGACTTAATATAACTTAGAATCTAAAACATATTACATTTAGAATGAAAACATAATAAAACAATATTGAAAATGTCTTATTTTATTTTTTCTTACAAAATTGATGATCAAATAACTGAAAACACAATTTTCTGTACAGTTCAAAAGTTCCTTTTCACTAACACAGTTTCAAGTTTATAAAAAAAATATATACTTTTTAAACAACAAATTTTAAAGTACAAAATAAAGTTTTTTTTGTTTGTTTGTTTTGTTTTTTTTTTCTATTGAAGAATTTGAACACGGATTCAAGTTTGTCTGCTTTTTCATTCCCTAACAGTATCTTAACACTTTTTTAATCTGATATTCTTGTACTGAATAGGTATTTAATTTTGTTAAAACATTCAACAGATTTTAGGAGGCTATATGAGAGCATTAATGCTATTTAAAAGAATGATACAATGTAAAAGCTCGCTGCTACTGAAATGAGAATTTATAATGGGATGATCAATATTAGAAAATAGCCGTCATTATTTGTATTTTGCATTAAAATATTTCATTTTAAGTCCTAAAATTCCCACCCTTGGTTCCAAATTAGATGCTTAGAATTGTTCGTTAAAACATGAGTTTTTTCTATCCTAAGATAAGTTTTAATTGCAATAAGTTTTTACACTTTTATGAGTGAAGATTTTTAGTGTAAAACTAAAAACAGAATAAAATTATTTAAGCTCAAAGCCGCAACAGTCGTCTGACGGCTTCAAGACACCAAACTCAACCCTTTCCGCTTTTCAATGCATTAAACTTATTGAATTTTGCTTTTAAATTTGTTCGGAGACGTCTTTTTAATTTTTTTGCTCTGTTTAGACCAGTGATTCCCAACCATTTATTGGCCACGCCCCAGCAAAATATCAGTAAAGGCACTATGCCCCCCTTCCTTAATCTGTAAATTATGTCTCTTATTTTCAAAAAAGTGAAAGCTGGTCACACAGGTGAAGCATAATAAAACTTAAAAAATGTGAAATTAAGAGGTATTGTTAAACTTATCAAAGAGGTGAAACTTCTGTGGCAAATGTGTTTTTAACATCATTTTATAAATGCAATGAGATTATACATCTTCGCCTTTGTGTCAAAAAGTGTTTTGTTGTACTTTGTAACTTACCTCAATGTTAAAAAAAATGTGTTATACATTCTGCCTTTTTATCTTCACAAAATATCTTGAAGAGAGACTTACATTTAACGTTCAAAGTGATAGCATTCACCCATTTTATAATTCATTTTGTGTCTTATTAAAAGTTGGAGGAAGAGCTGTCAACACTAACTTTTTTTAAATGATAACCCAACATACAAGAAGGATTTCAAAACTCTAATCTTTACGAAAATTAAGTAGCCATTATTTTATTCCCGTCACATTTTTTTCTGTTTCTCCTTTCTCAATATCATTGTCTTCCATTTACTGGTTCCCGGCGCGATCCACGAGGGGTTCCGTCGGTTGAGCCGGGTGGCTTGGGCGAAAAGCCAGGAGCTGGGTCGCTTTACGGCCGGAGGGACTTTCCCCGTCCTCCCTGGTCTTCGAGTTAGGGGCTCTTCAATAACTTTCCTATCGGCTGGCCCACAAAAATGTCTCTGCCGGAAAATGATATCTGATCTTGGGGGCCTTCCGTAAATTAAATTCGGGTCGGGAAGCCTCGGTTCAGTCCGTGGGCCCAGCGTCTTTATAGGCGTCTGGTTCCTGCGATGGCTTGCGGGGTCTACCGGCTCGAGTAACCAAGTTTAGGGACCACTTGGTTTTTCTAGCTGGGTGGTAAGGACTATCGTAGCGATTGTTCACCAACTTGGGAATAGCCGGCGTGACGTGCGCTGGGCAGTGCGCCGGCCTGACCGGAGTTTGCGTGGTGTTCTGCTCTGTTGGGATTTGTCTGGCGGCGACCCTCGGGACGCGCCGCGGGGCTTGTCTCACGGATGGTTCCTTGCGTTGACAGATGGGCCTTCTAAGGGCCTGGGACCGGGAGATGGTAACCCGTCTTTGCCCATTTCCTTTTCTAATGCTATTTAAGATTTATAGGTTTTATAAAGTTGGTAGTACGCAATTCAGATACTTCAAATATATTTTTAGGTTAAATATGTTCGAGACAGACAAAGTTATACATACTTTTAAGTAGTTTCAAGCATCAAGAGAATCATCGAGTTATATATAGCAAATCAAATAGAAATAGAAATCTCTCTCAATAAATAATCGAAAGCGTTACGAAAAATTATAAAATGTGTTCCAGAAAAATTATAATGAAATTTAATAATAAAATGATGTTAAGATACGTAGCCCTCGGACTACCCTCTTATAAAATTTCAGCCTCTCCATATTTAAATTTTTTAAACTTCTCTATTTTTTACTGTAGTACTGTGTGCTACGCTTAAACTCTTTTCTCATGGCTCCTCTAGGATTTGCTATACACTTACTCATCTACAGGGAGTGGAGTAGCACTGCTACTAGGTATCCCATTGAACTGTTGTTAAGATACTTTTAAAAAGTTATTCGTATAGTTATTTTGACGTTAAATGTATTTTAAAGTTTTCACTGGAAACATTTAAAAAACTGATTTTTTAAATTTGGTTTGCATTCCATTCATTTTTAGTCTACTACAATACTTTGAAAAAAAAAAGGACAGAAGAAACTGATAGCAAAAGAGTGAGCAACAAATTTGAAATTGCCCCCCAGTGGGGCATACACCCCACTTTGGGAACCACTGGTTTAGACTAAATTAAACCAAAACTAGGAAAGATTCTTTCTAATATTTACATATGTTGAAGGAAAGTTGTAAACAACTGATTAGTTAAATTATCTTTCGTGGGCTGTTCAAATTTAATATTATCAAATCAAATTATTGGTTCAACATTTTAAGTAATCAGTTTCAAACATAAAGCTAGAAATTTGTGATTTTTTGCTAAAATCCAATCTTCAATTAACCCCTTTATCCCACTCTAGCAGGTGCAGCCTAAAAATAGAATCAATACAGGTATTGTTCAAAGACAGATTTCTTATGATAGGAATGGGAAAGTTGCAGGTACAGTCAAAAAATAGCTTTTGGAGGGCAGGGAGTATTTTGTGAGCTATTGCTATTCTTTTTTAGTTATTTTTACAGATGGGCTAATTTTCAAAACAGTTGAAGAGTTCATTTACACTTCTTTTGGCTGAAAATATTTCGAAATTAAATATCACATATAAGAAAATTTCGAAAATATCAAAAACGTGATATTTTGAAAATAAACATCAAATGTATGAAAATATCGAAAATATCAAAAACCTTGATATTTTGAAAATAAATATCGGATATATATCATGATATATATCAAGATATATATCAACGAACCCTGATAATACCATAAAAATCTTAAACAAAAGTTAAATTGCATTGGCACCCACTATTTCCTTTTTCCTTGGACATGTGAAAAATAAAACAATTTCTGTTTTTTCAAGCCCAAAATCTTTCTACTTTTTAGTGCATTTTTTTTTTTACATTTTTGTGAATTTTAATGAAAGCATGCCTTTAAATTGTTTTTAACATTTATTTCTCCTATCTTAAATCACTTCAGATCAGCATATTCTTCTATCTTAAATCACGTCTGTTCAGCATATTTTTCTATAAAAGCAACATATGTTCAGCATATTTTTCTATTAGAAAAGTTTAATGTTTTGCGCTATCGTTAAACTCTTTAAGAAATACTGTAAATTTTCCTAATGTAACCAACCACAGAGCTGTCATGGTGAGTCATTCATTTTTGAGAATCGTTCACATAAAAAATTTCGCGCATTGAATAACTATTTCGTCTCTCTTTTAATACAATGTTAATGACGTCACCGCCGGTCGCAGCTACATATAATAGTCTACATAAGAAAAGGGAACTTCATCCAATACCATATACCTTTATGACTTTTATAGTATTCTTTTTCTCATGGCAACTCAAAGTCGCAACCTTTTTTTAGGTTTATTCTGTTCTTTGATTGGGAAAATAATAATGAAGTATAGGTGTAATATAGCATATGTGTTTTAAGAAGGAAATACTTTTTTTCAATAATTTATAGTATTTTTCATTTGATATGAATGAGTAATGAATGAAATGAATTGATATGAATGAAATTTTCATTTATACTGTCATTTGCAAGTATGGTAACTAAGTCAGAAGGATAAACATGTTTTACATTCGGATCGTATTTAAAAGAACTGTTTTTTTTTTTTGTTTTTTTTCATGGACAACTATATGTAATTATTTCAAGATGTAAAGAGGAAGGCCAGTTAAAAATGTATGTCGAAGATACTGAAGAGCAAGGCCAGCTTTTAAATAATAAAAGATTTTTTTACAAAAAAACGTCGTATATTATGAAGTTTTCTGACCAAATTTTAATTTAAACTTAAATTGCATCTTTTATGTATTAATTATACATAGTTTTCATAAACGTGTTTCTTTTTTAACATGTGGTATTTTCATCTATCCCTGAGGAACAAGCGAGAAAAACTCATATTCTTGCACATGTGTTGTATATAGTATATCTATATATCGAATTTTCCGTCATTTTTGGCGGGCTATCTTTCTAGTAAATATATATAGACTAATCAGCAACATTTAACAAGAATATGCTTCTTTAGAAAGGACATTTTCAACTATTGACTTATTGAGAGACCGATTAAGTATATCTCAATGCGCTATCTTTCATTAACTTTAAATCCACTCGACATTAAATAACAATAAAATTCTTCGAAAGAGAATATGCTATTCAGAATGTCTGTGAAAAATTAATTTATGCATGTAAACCCGATCTTTTCTCGTGTTACACTGTCACGGTTTATTTTAGAGATAGTGTACAAAATAGTACAATAATCAAAATATGATAACTGATAAAAACACGAAACACACACACGCACACACACACACAAAAAAAAGAAAGATTCAGTAATGTAAGAACAAAAGTGTGAAATCAACACGTAATTGGAAAATGGTTGACTACCTAAAAAGTGTTAATTCAGCTGAAATTAGACTGTTTTACGTCTTTTTATTTTTAAAATTTTGATTCAGATGTTATGTTTACTTATTTGTTATCCAAACAATTTGAAATAGCAAAACATTGTTTAAAGAAAAGCTCTCATTAATGAAACATATCTAGCAGATGTATATTTATACCGATAAATGTATATATCGATAAATCTGATAAGATTATCTAAAAAATGTTTCTTTACAACTGACATTTTCAACTACTGATATGTTGAAAGTTTAATTAGGTTTATCTCATTGAGATATCTTTCATCGACTTTAAATCCACTAGGGGTTTTCGTATAAGATAATAATTAACTTCATCGAATCTTCAGAAGAGATTACCCAAAAGGGAATGTGTTACTCGGAATTTCCGTCAAAAATTAAATTATGCATGTATTCCTCTGTGTTTTCTCGTGTTACGATGTCATGTATTATTTTGAATGAAGGGTACAAAGTAGGACAACAGTCAAGATGCGTCTGTTGATAATAATAATGCAATACATGATTTAAGAATGTAAGAACAAAGCGGTGAAATGGACTAGTAAATAGAAAATGGGTGTCAACTGAACAGTGGCAATCTTGCTAAAATTACATAGTTGTATTGTGCTCCCTGATAAATAGTGTTTAACAAAAACTCTCATTAACGCTGATATATGATCTAATCAGCTAAATTTACCTTAAAAATGCTGCATTGCATCGGACATTTTCAACTATTGATATGTTGAAATCTTAATTAAGATTATCCACATTGCGATATCTTTCATTAACTTTAAATCCACCATGGATTTGCGTATTAAATAATAATGAAGTTCTTCGACTCTTCCAAGATTACCCAATAGAGAATATGTTGTTCAGAATTTCCGTCAAAAATTAAAATATGCATGTATTCCCCTGTCTTTTCTCGTGTTACGCTGTCATGTCTTACGTTGAATGAATAGTACAAAACATTACAACGATCCGAAGGTGTCAGTTGCTAGTAATATTAAATGCAATAAAGAATTTTAGAATGTACGAGCAAGAACAAAAACTAATGCGTTAAGCATAGATTATGAAACATTTTCCAACACTTTCAGAATGCCTTAAAAAAAACTTCACCGTTTAAATAATATAAAAGATGATGCCTAAGACAATAATTTGAAAATTAATTAACACATTTGAAAGCTGAATTTAGCAATTACCATCAACATTTTAAAAAATATACCCTTTTGTGAAGACCTTTATATTTCCTATAGATTTGCATATATACTCCGAAATATGCTAAAATTTGATACAGTTAGAAAAAGGTTAAAAATGTCCGTTCCTTTTTGTCATTAGAAAATAAATAATTCAAACAGATTCAAAGTAAGTTTAGATTTCACAGATTCAGGAAATTGTAATTAAATGTCGTAACGGAATGTGGCTTATAGGGGAGAGTAGCCATATTTGGACCGCCGCTTTAATTATACCGTTACCATTCTGCCATTAATTACAGGGAGAGACACCATTTACCGCTGAAATCGTACTCATCAGAATGACGTCACTCATGATTAGAAGAAACAACCGCCTACCACGCTCTGTTTTTCGATAATTTTTAAAAACCTAAAGTTAGCTGTTTTGATCTAATTTTTCCCTACTAAACGTAGGTGAATACATTAAAACTAAGGTAAGTTGTTATGTTTTTATATACATGTATGAATTCATCTGTTTATTGCGCATATTTTTCACGCGGATTTGTTTGATTTCGTTTTTGTTCTTAGTCTTGAGATTATCTTTTTGAAAAAAATGGCGCAGTTGCCTTAATTGGGCCAATTTAAGTTGCTTAATTTGGACCAGATATGCGATCATAAATTTGTAAAGTAAGTAAGGAATTTCGAGGACGGTACGCTTTGTACGATTATTTTTTTTTCTATTATTTTCTAATAAAATACTATTTCTATGCAAGTTATTATTATTTTTTTTAATACAGTTTAGGCCTATATAAACATAAAAATCTTTTTAAATGTTTATGCAATAAATTTTGTTTGTAATTTCTTTTATCTTGTATGTATTTGTATTTATTTTCTTTGAATTCTTTATTGCTACGGCGTATTTGGTTTACAGTGTTGAATTTAAACATTTTCCTCCTGAAGGATATTTGCGATGGCAGACTTTTAACAGTTCTGGTGGTTGGAAGTACACTTTTTGTCATTAAAACGCATAAAATCTCATACCTTCCGGGGGAGTGGTTAGTTCAATGCTCCGAATGGGGAGGGGGGCTGAATTCAACACTGTTTGAATATATAATGTTTGCGTTTGATTAATCATAGCGTATTTTTCAATAGAGGATATTTTCTAAATTCGTTTTTTATTTAATTTTGAAAATGTTGAAAAAGACACAGACAAACTGTCTGGAAGAAAAACACCAGTGACAGCAAAAGCTGTTAAAGATATACGAAACAAAAATGAGGGACTGAGTTGTGAAGAAATTGACCTGCAAGAAAGGTGTAGTTACAAATCCTCCCCAAAAACCAAAAAATCATTAGAAATGTTATCTTCCTTGCTAAATTTAGTTAAATCAAAGTAAAGAGGAAGCCAAAAAAAGAGTTGTGTTACCATCTTCGCCATATAAAGTAAATCTTGAAATGAAAAAAAAGCGACAAAAAAGAAGCTATAACAGCACAAAATCAATTGGAGCATCCAGTTTTAAAAAATAGGCGTAATTCAATTAGCAAGAAAATGATGGAAGGGAAGACCTACAAACATAAAAGAAAACTTCTGTTGAAAAAATATTCTAATAATTCAGAATCTAAAAAGGAAAATGAAAAATCTAGACAGTTATGATTGGTTTGCCTAATTTGTAAGAAAAATAAAGTAGCAAAAATGATTCAGTGTTTAGATTGCCAAATATGGCTCCATTTTGAGTAAGCTGGAAAAAAATCGATAAACGAAATTCATGTGTAAGTTTTGCATCACTCATTACATGATATTCAAGTAAACGGCAATTAGTTCCATAATTTCTATTCTTAATTACTGATAACTTTGATTTATATTTTGAATACATTTTGATTTAAAACAGTTACTCTTATTTTCAGATATTTTATTTCTTTATATTTCATTGCTGTTATTTTGTTTGATTGTTTCATTAATCGGAAACTTTCCTTTAATAAAATTAGTCATATTTTCTAGTCATTAAAACAACCTGGTATTATTTAGTCCAATTTAGGAGACTGGGGGTCTAACTTAGGTGACCAGTTGCTGAATTTGGACCACTTTTGACAAATTTTTCAAATTAAAATAAAATTTAAGATTTTCAAAAAGAAATTGATCTACAGATTTATTTAGTTATTAGATGAATAGATTATCCCCGTGTAAGGATATTTTGAAGATATTCCAAAAATTAAATGAGTAACACCTAAAAATACGTAAAGTTGTCCAAATTCGGCTACTCTCCGTTAATATAAGATTTTACAAAATAGTTATATTTCTTCTCAAAATAAACACTAACGGAAACTCATATACATCAAGCATAGATTAGGAAACATTTTTAAACAATTGCAGATTAGCTTAATAAAACTTAACTTTTTAATAAAGTGAAATATGATGTCTTAGGTAACATCTTGGAAAATGCATAATATATATTTAAGAACGTGAGTTTCAAAACTCGCTTTTTCAACATTTAAAAAATCGAAATCCTCTATCAGTCTATTCTATTGATAAACCTGCATCGAAAAAAAAAACTACAAATTGCAAAAAAAAAAATAGTTTTATCGTGTATTTCTGGCATTGTAAAATCTTAGTTTGCAATGAAAACAATGAAGGCGGTCAGAGCAAGAAATTTGAGCATAAATACAGGTGTAATAAAGTAGTACTTAGCAGCTACTTTTGAAATAGACTTCCATAGACAGAGTCATATACCAAATACAAAAAAAAAAAAAAATACGAAAATTCTGAATTGTTTCATTTTATATCAATTTTACTAACGGCGATACTCTTGTAAATAATAATTAATACCGCAAGCCTCTTATTACATGAGTAATAAAAAATAATGTATTTTATTAAATAATTTGTATAGCATAGTGTACTAATAGTAACGTGAAAGCATTCGTTTTTTTAATGAAAGATGTCTTAATTTCTATTTGTAAAACAATTTCTTTATTTGAAACAGATAAAAGAGAAAATTTAATATATTATTTAGGAATATATGTAGTTATAATTAACAGACAATGTGTCGATGTAATAAACTACTTTAATATAAGTACATAGAATAAACATAAATGTAAAACATTTATGTTATATATATATATGTGTGTGTGTGTGTCTGTGTAGTTTATAATGCAATATAATGTTACATCAGAGTTTTCCTTGAAGGTCTGTAGACAACGTGTAAGAAAATAATAATAAAAAAGTAAGAGTGACTTTATACTTCTGATATTTTGACTACTCGTAAAAAATTTTTAATGAAAGTGTTTTTCAGACATTAATATTAAACTTTTAATGTATGTATTTTTAGTAATTATTTATATCTTTGTATAAAATTGTTTGCAGCTTGCCAAAAAATGAAGTTTTTATTAATTTTTTCTAACCCAATTGCATTGGGGCATAAGAAAATAACGTGCGGCTCTTTCTGATTCGGAGAGAAATTCAACCCCCATTAGATGCCAATGCTCCCGCTACGGGAACATGTTATATATTCTAAATTGTTACAGTTATTAAAAAAAAAATTCAACTGATTTATCGTATTGGTATCTTATCTCTCTATTCTAAAAAAAAAGTAACTACCGCTGTCACCGCCGCCGGTTTTGAATTTTTTGTGATCGGAGGTCTTTCTTCGTTAATATTAAAAAAACTGTTGCATACAAAAATATGAAAATCGGTAGTATTATAGAAAAATGTTTGATAAACACGCTGATGCAGACAGTTTTCAAATCGAAGAATTATTTTAAGAGATATTTAATGCCAAAGTGGGACAAAATCGTTCCATTAAAAAAGTTTTATAGGAGCAAAAACTGTACATAGGAATTTAATCATTTTTAGATCATTTTATGCGTCAGAATTTCCCGGTGTGCAGATTGCAGTTAATTTTTTAATTCGAATAATTTTTCGAGGTTTTATTTCTATTTTAAATTCAAATTTTCAGCATTTCGGGAGATATTTTTTACAAATTTTAGAAAATTGTATTAATTTAAACTGTTTCCAGCTATAAATTAAAAATTTATTTTACACGTGACTATTATAAACAAAAAATATAAAAAGCAGGAACTCATTGAAAATTACGTCATAAAAACTATAGTTACGCGTGAATTTTAAATGAGAAATAATATTGTAAAATAATAAATTCAGTAACATGCGTTAGAAGTCCTAAATAGGAGAATTTACGTCATATTACACTTATTGCGTAAAATGAACAAAAAATAATATTGCAAAACAGTTTTAATTTAAAAATTGCGCGAGACATTTACTTGACATTTTAAGATGATCATAATATTTCATTTCTAACAAAAGTATTTTGACGTAAATATTAACAAGAGAAAGAAAAGTTTGGTGAAAATTACGTCAGATTATAATTGTCAGATTCAAATTATAATTCAATCTTCCGAAATCTTTTTAAAGGCGATCAAATTAGAGTGCTGTTAGAGTCTGCGGTGTCTGAACGTGGGTTCACGAGCGTAGCTCGTAGGGGGCTGAGCCCCCTAGTGTATATAAAAAATATATAAAAACTTCATTTAGTTCGCGCTTAATATAGCGGCGCTTAATGAATTAAATGCGTGAGTTTCAAAACTCGATTTTTCAAAATTTAAAAAATCGAAATCCCTTATCAGTCTATTCTATTTATGAACCTGCATCGAAAAAAAAAACTACAAATTGAAAAAAGAAAAAAAAAAGAAAAAACTAGTTTTATCGTGTATTTTTGGCATTGTAAAATCTAAGTTTGCAATGAAACCAATGAAGGGGGTCAGAGTCTTTGTGCGATTTCACAAAATGTAATTTTCTGGATAAGGCGAGTTTTGAAAAAAAGTGTTTTCATTTGAAAACACAATTTCAGGAATACCGTCAGTAGTCGGGAAAATATCAGAATTCTTTTTGATGCTCTGTATGTGATCTGTTTTTTTTTTTAGATATACTACATAGTACGCTAAAATTTAGTTCAGTTAGAAAACTCGTAGCTCAGTTCTAAATTCACCATCAGCAGTTGCCGGAAATGTACTCGAAACATAGTGTGATACCCTGTATACAATCTACAGATTTTATACACAGCAAGTAATAAGCAAAAAAATTAGTTTAATTGAAAAACGTATACCACAATTTAAAACGCAATTTCAGTAATTGTTGTTTTAAGACAATACTGTAACCGAATTCTTTTCAGTGCCCCTGTAAATAAACGATGAATAGCATGCTCATCATATTATATAGTAGCCTCTTGTAATGCTTCGTAATGAGATATATCAATTTAAATATGTTTGAAATAATTTACCATCATTGAAATATACCGCAAATGATTTTCACCCATGGACCGTAATGTAACAGAATTCTTTCGTGTGTCCCTGTAAATGTACTATAAACGCTGCATACCGGGTGAGCCAAGAGCTCGTTAAAAATTTAAAAACTCATAAAAAGGAAAAAATTATGATACCTTTATCATAATATCTTTATCATCCATAATATCATAATCGCCTTTATCATAAGTGCGATTTGTAAGAAAGGGCTCACAATGAAATTGGATTTTTTTTTTTTTTTTTTTTTTTTTTTTTTTTTTTTTTTTTTTTAGCAGCAAATAAAAAATAAATAAAATAAAATAAAATAAAATAAAATAAAAAGTTAAAAATTCATATGCAGTGGGCGCTGATGACCTGAAACACAATGAACAGGACAACAATATGCTCCATTCATTTGTTCTTGCAATAACAAATGTTCAACATGACCTCTAGAACATTCTACGACACAACCAGGTTGTGTCGTAGTTCTTGTTCATTGTGTTTCGTGTCGTCAGCACCCTCTACATGTGATTTTTTAACTATTTTTTTTCTGCTAAAAAAATCTGACTCCCTTGTGAGCTCTCTTGTAAACCGCACTCCTTTATCATAATTTCTTCCTTTTTTATGAGTTTTTAAAGTTTTAACGAACTTTTGGCTCAAGCGGTACATGCACATGAGACAGTAAACATCCTTATCATATATCAATTGCATGGCAATCCCAGTAGTTTTGCGCAAGTTAGAGCACAGACAGATGGCAGATAGACAGACAAAAAAGCCGAATTCATAAACCTAAAACCTTTGAGCTACGTTGTAAAGTGTTAACAAAAGAGTGAAATTAACAAGCAATTGAAGAGCTAAGTGGAAGAACATGTTGAGTAACAAAAATTACATTTGAAGAAATTTGATATGAAAGTTTTTGTTGTCAATTTGAATGATTTATTTTCTGTTTGATACCATGTGTTTAAAATATTAAGAGGGGTGGTACAAAACTCTATCAAAAAAAGTATTTATATTTAATTTTCAAGTATTGAAAAATATTAATATTATTTACATTATTAAATATTAAAATATTAAATATTAATGAATAATGTCTTAAATCTTCAAGGCTAAATAGAACTTTGGTATTTTAGCTTTACCATGTGATAGAATACCTGTTAACACCTTCTTCCAAAAGATAAAATAATTTTTAAGAAAATGTAGCATAACATGTTCTTCCACTCATCTCTTCAATTGTAAAATGGTCGTCTGCACAACAGTGGTGAACCTACTGAAATTAAATAGTTGTACTGTGATCACTCTTAAATAGTGTTTAAAAATATTTGAATGTATAACTACTTATAAATTTTTTCTATAAATGTGTTCAATTTTGATATTCTGTTTCACATGACAATTCATAGTATTTTTTTTTATAATTGTTGTTTGAGTTTTCCGCACGTAAGGCGCAAAAGGAGACAAAACTAAAAAGGTAAAAATACACCGCAGTAAAAAAAAAAAAAAAAAAAAAAAAAAAAAGCTTTTAATTCTATTAATAATAATGCGAAAGCATAACAATATAATTTATTTAATTTGACAATTTTAAACTTAACAATATAATTTTTTTTAAATAGTATTCACGAAACAGAAGCGTATTTAATATTAAACGTTTTCGTAGTATTTAAAATTTATTTCTCATCGTTAATTTCAAGAGTGGGTTAGGAAGTTCTATATTTATGAAAATATTATCATTTTAGAGTTTTGAAAGTTTCGAAATTTCGAAATTACGAAATTTGTCATTTTTTATTGAAAACCTATATTATACATAATGTCTCCTAGATGAAAATGATTGAACTGGATATAAATGTACATATTCAATATACATATCTATCATAAATTTAGCAACATAAAATAGACCATTAAAATTTAATATAAAATCAAAACATATTAAGCATAAAATAATTGAAAGGATAATAGTAATCTTTTAAGTCCAGCATTTAATTAAAAAAATCTAAGTGTTAAAATTTTAAATAAATAAGTATTTAAAACAAATTAAACATTTAAGTTTAAGCATTTAAATTAATTAAAATAATCAAGATCAAAAATAAAATTAAGCATTAAAATCCGGCATACATTTAATAGAAATGTATGCTAAATGTATTATGTCACTCATAAGCTTGAAACAAACCATTATAATGCATTTAATGAGAAACATGTCACTTTCAAAATGATTTTCTCTGTTTTCCAAATGTAATTCTAAAATTCTACATTTTTCGCGTTAAAAAATAATCCTTACTTATATGTATTATCATTTCGATATATAAATGATCCGCAAATGGATAGGATATATATCATCAGGGAATTGAGATTCAATTTAAACATATATTTCTATCATAAATATTATATGCGTTATTTCTATCAGTATATCAAGTCTTTGTCATATTCATAAAGAAAATGGTATATATTCTCCTTTTTTGATTGTTTAGACAAGATAATAGATGTATAGTTGCAATTTTCTACGGTTGTTTGTCCCCAATGTTTAAGAATAATAATCGTCTCATTTAATCATAATTTTTTGTAGTTAAATAAAGCGATATTCTTAAATAATAATCACAAATATCGTAGCAGTTAGCAGCTGTAGATATTATCAGTTTATTTTTCTGTAGATCTAACAATAACATACTCCTTGATTGATAATCTAAATATTTTAGCAGATTCGTCTGATTGTATCAGTTTGCTCGGAAATGAATATTTATACATAAAAAAAATAATTTTATCATAACAATGCAATAGTGGAATGTTGAGTATTGTAGTCTGCTCGCTATGTTTGTTTCGGATGATTTAGAATAGAGACATTCTATTAACTTGCTGAAGTTAAGAAACAAAGATTGTTTCAAATAAGATTGTAAAATTTTTTAGGGGACTTGATATCAATAGCTTTAAAACATCGATTTTTTCAATTGTGTTTTAACCCCTTGAGGCACCTAATTTAAACAAGATTCGAGCCAGAAACTTTTAACGAAATTTTATATTTTTAATTTTGGAGGTGAATTGTGAAAATTTGCTTTTCCGTATTTTAAAATAAAAATTTCGATTATTCCGGTGAGAGTTCAATATCACAGAGACAATATTGCTTGCCCTTAGGGATGGACATTTCCACTCATTTTGAGGAGTCGACGCTGAGTCGATTCACCTGATTGATGAGTCGACATACTGACTCGACTCTCGACACACTTGCGGAAGTAAGATTGATTGGTAGTAAATATGACGCAATTCCACTTTTCGTATCAAATTTATCGCCAGGAGAAAATATTTGAGCGTAAGCTTGAATTATTTTGGTTTTGATTTTAGATAGCAGAAGTCTTTTATATTAAACTTTGTTGGACGGTAACTGGAAACAGCCAAACTAGATCTCTCTACGGGCCGAAATTTTCAGGCCCTGTACAGCCCCGTCCACAGAAAAAAAGTTCGGCTTGCTCATAGAAAAAAGTTTGGTCCGGCCCGTAAAAAAATAATCAACTACCCGCCCCGGTATAAAATTTAAAAGTTCATCCCGTACAAAAAAAATTACTGGTCCGGGCCGGTAGAAAACTTAAAAGTTCGGGCCGATCCCGTCTTGGCCCGACCGCCCCCCAAAAATGCTAAAATCTAGGTACTAAAAACTAGAAATCATGGATTTTTACGTCGATAGGATTAAAAGTTGTTTTGTACGAGGAGTTCTGACTAAAAATACTTATTTTATCCTTTTTTCTTTTCATTTTTATAATCTTGATTTTTAAAGAAACATCGCGTGCTGCGATATTTATTTTTTTAATGAATTCCTATGCGTATGTAAATGATTCAGTTAAAATTAATTACGTTAATCCATATTCTGTGTATTGGAGGCTTTAGAATCTGATAACTACTATACCATAAAATCGACTAAGACGAAATTGCTTAGGAAATAAAAAATATACGTTATAGACAAGTTCCCTTCTTAGCAGTTCTAAATGTATTATATACTTTTCCTCACACATTATTATATTCATTTTTCATGTATCAACACATTTTTTAGTTTAAGAGAGGATTCCGTCATATACGGGATCTTTTTCACAAGTTTTATTGTATTTTAATTTTATTGCCTAGAAATTGCTATCCTTTAAAAAGAATAAATTTTAATTTTATCTGTACAATAATGGCAATTTAAAAATATATACATTTTTTGCAAAAGTTTTGGGCGGGGACAAATTTTACTGATTTTTGTACGGATCAGACTAGGCCGAGACAGTAATTTTCGTACGGGGTGGGTCGAGGCCGGCACTTAAAATGTCGGTCTTTGCGAACCTCGGAAGAATGAAGCCAGTCCCGTATCGGAACTGAAAGTTAAGTTAAGCTCGGCGCAATCTTTTAAAAAAAAGAAAGCCCTAGCCCGGTCTGCAAAGAGCAATGCCTAGGCTAGGCTCAAAGCCTTAAAAAAAGTAAGACCCGGTCCGACCCCGCGTTGCGAAAAATTGGCCCTAGCCCTACCCACAGGCTGGGCCGGTGCGCACCTATAAGCGATACTGTAAAATATAGAAACGTTCTTCTTTCCCGTATCATGTTTAAAAATTTATCTTCTTTTTAACTGGGAGTGGAAGGTTTTGAGGTGTTATTTTTTATATATATCAAGTTTTAAA
Organism: Maratus speciosus; assembly: GCA_963932465.1. NCBI lineage: Eukaryota > Metazoa > Arthropoda > Arachnida > Araneae > Salticidae > Maratus > Maratus speciosus. Next base: position 464,986,809 of record OZ010794.1, on the reverse strand, counting down.
TGTTTAAATTTTCTGTGCTGAAAACAAAACGGGAAACGGATTTTTTTTTTCGTGTGATTATGTGTGTGCGCGCGCGCGAACGCGTGGAGCGTGGGGTAAGTGAAATTTACTGCTAACAAGGACAAGAATCCTTCAAAATATCCGAAATACTCCCCAATCACAACATTTTAATTTCTTAGATCTCTCCTTCATTGATTTTTTTAGGATTTTGTACTTAAAAAGTAAAACGGAGCTATTATAAATTGACCGCGTTCACAAATTTATATAGTAGGAGAGCTGTTAAACATTTTAGGGAAGGTATTTGAGGCACCCTGAAAATTTCTGCAACACTTCTTTTGTAATGGCTGAATACAAAATCGGATGTCTGGCTGAAGGATCGTGGCCCAAAAACTGTGCCAGATACGTGTCAAGTGCCATTTTTTGTCTACCCAAAAAAGGTATTTGAGGCACGCTGAGATTGAGACAGAATAATATTTATACTTAGAAAAAAAATATTTTGAAAACGACAGACACTTTAGTCGGCCCAAAAACTGTGCCTGACACGTGTCAAGTGCCATTTTTTGACTACCGACTACCTGACTTTGACTACCTTTTGACTATTGACTACCGTATTTGAGGCACGCTGAGATTGAGACGGAATAATATTTATACTTAGAAAAAAATATTTTGAAAATGACAGACATTTAGTCGGCCCAAAATCTGTGCCAGACACGTGTCAAGTGTCATTTTTGGCAAAATGGCACTTGACACGTGTCTGGTACAGTTTTTGGGCCACGATCCTTCAGCCAGACATTCGATTTTGTATTCAGCCATTACAAAAGAAGTGTTGCACAAATTTTCAGGGTGCCTCAAATAACTTCCCTAAAATGTTTAACAGCCCTTGGACTAATAGATTAAAAGCTATTCACAAATATTTTTCGAAAAAAAGGGGGACTAATTTAGTTACTTGATTTTTTTTTTCTTTTATGCGTGTGTGTATGTGTATTATTGGGTTGGATTGTGTTGGATATTACTGGAAAGACCTCGTAACACCGAAATCAAAAATATATTTGTTCTAATTTTAGATACAGTCGAAAATATGATACAAAAATATGTCCCCCCCCCCCTCCAGCCTATTTCCGAATCTACTAAAACTAAAATTGTGAAAAAAAAACTAGGGGCAATAATATTTTATTCAAACTTTTCTGGAAAATTATAGCGATTATCTTCGGTCACATAGTTTTGGAGAAAATCGCATTTTTCCGTTACACACAAACTTTAATTTGCGGGACTCAGCGGCAGTATTTTTAACTGCAACGTTATAAAATTGAAAGGCCTGACTATTGCGGTGATTTTGAATCAAATAGAGTTTCCAATTTTTTTTACAGAAATAAATTGCCTATCAAGAAAAATGCAATTTTTGTCACGTAACGACAAGTTTTTCTCTTTTTCCCGTGCTATCGTGTACCGAACTTCGTTTAAAAACTTCAACTTTGATAGCATTTTTTGAAGGATATTTCGGCAAAAAAAGGAAAACGCCATTCGATTACTAGTTCCTGTATAAGAAACTATGTCATCAATTTTACGCGTTTCCGAACAAATAATAATTCAATAATCAGTCCTCCGCCCAACCTGACGGGGGGTGGAGGATAAGTTTTAAAAAGTTCTTTTTTTCTCATGTTTATAGATTTTTATTTACTCCCTTTTAAAATTTTATTTTTTAAACCATGATAATATATTGAGATATATCCATAGAGAGACACACACAGCCTAGCTGTTTACAAAAAAAAGGGGGGGGGGGGCGTGGAAGCGGCAGGGTTAAGAAAATATCTTCCATATCTGGGTTTAAATAAGGAACGTTAAAAAATCGATTGGCTTTAAAAAAATATATGTAAATTATATCTATTTAATATTACCTGCGAACATTTTTATTTATAAAATGGAATTAAAATAACATTATATACGCAAACAAATAAAGGATATTCACTTTTATCTAAAATACATCTATTATAAAATAAATTCAGTAACTTAGTATATTTTAAACAACCTGCTATTAAAGTAGAATTTTATTTCTCTTTCTTCTAAGGTTTTTTTTTTTAATATTGCATGATATGAAAACAGTTGAAAATATTCCCCTAACTAGTCCTATTTCTTTTTTCACCAAAAAATACAATGGTAACATCTGTTTTTTTTTATCTTCTTTCCCCTAAGCATATCCTAAATTCAAATAATCTTTAACACCTTCGAGATGGGAGCTTTTTACGAAATGTTTATTACTTTGCTACCGGTTTTAAAAAACAGACGTTTGTGCCTATTCAAATCGGGAAAATGCTCGGATTAAATAAGGCAAATTTTACAGTAAAATTTTGCTGGTGAGGATAAACGAGGATCCTTAGGCCTATTTTCGGCACGTATACGTGTCGCACGTCCCCAAGGGGTTAACGAAATATCCTGCTGCCCGCCCCACTTGTCTCTGTCCCTCCCTCTCCTTTCATTCATACCGTCATCTTCCTAAACATACAACTACACTGCTTTCTTCTTTCCCAAAATCGCCGATGCATAATCAAAGCAAGATCTCCGTTCTCTGCTAAACAACCCAGCCCGGATTCGAAGAGTTGAAATCCGATACTGAGTGGAAAGAGTGGTTTTCGAAGAGTCGAAGAATCGAAAATCCACTTTTCAACTCTCGACTCTCCAAGTCCGACACTGCGTTAAACTCATCCAACCACTCTTTGAGTGAGTCGACTTCGACTCTTCGATTCCGAATCCCAAACTGAGTGGAAATTAAAGTTCGACCCTTTTGAGTCGAGGCAATTCACTAGCGAAGAGTCGACAGTTCGACTCACTTGGAAGGAGTCGAGATTTTGAGTCGACTCTTCAACTCTTCGGCCAACTCTACTTGCCCCTCAAAGGGTTTAAAAATAGAACAGATTCTACAGGTAATAAATATATATAAGTTATGTACATTGTAACTGTATAATATTGAACTAATAATAAAAATCACTCGACTGCTACAGATAGACCTGTTCAAAGCGAAATCCAGTGCGGCAATAACATATTTCCAAAAAAATTCAAACAGTTCTCCAATTCTCCTCTTTTGTCCAATAAGAAAGCCTTTTACAAAAAATAAGCGTCCAATTAGAAAGCAGTTTACAAAACAAGGAGTTTAAACCATCAGACGCTCTCTCTCGGGAAATCTTAGGGTTGCCATATGAAAATACCAAGGTTGCCACATTGGCGCAGTTACCGCCGGTTTTCGAAGAAATAGAGTGTTCTACGAATCATCCAAAGAACTTTTCTTTTTAACGAATCCGCAGTAAAATATTTAGTTTTATCAAAGAAAATACGCATTTCATTTTTAATATGACATCATTTTCACCCACTGAAGCCTTCCGAGATTGGCTTCTAAATCTTAGTACCGGTGAAATAAAAAAAAATACTGAAATATAACAGCTTTACTCGTAAAAAGGACGTTATTGTAAACCGTGACGTCATTTTCTGTTCAAAAATTCCGAAAAAGTTATTTTTCTTTTAATACGGAAATGACACCAATAATGATACGGTAATTCCCATTGTTTCACCTTCCCTCTTCAACAGTGAAAGTAACAATGTGAAGAAATTTCATAAAGGACATTTAAAATTTAAATTTAAATTTAAAAATGGGATTATTTAAAAACATTAGCGAGAGCTACAAGTAAAGTGCTTTTTAAAAAAAAATAATTATCAAAATCAGTTCAGTAGCAATCTTAGGCCAGATGGCAAATAAACGAGCCTTCTCTTTTAAATATACTAGGGGATCGTACCCGGGCTTCCCGGGTTTAAGAATATAGGTGAAAACATTTTTTTTTTTTTTTTTTTTTTTTTTTTTTTTTGTAGAAAAGTAATAATTTTTATATGTAATAATTTTTTGAGATTGCCCATTTATATTTAAAAAAGCAATTTTCGTATGGCAAATACGAATTATACAATCAAATAAATATTTGAAATTTATCAAAAGCGATATTTTCTTATTAGCCGCATGCTAAGAGTTATTTGACCAAGATTTTGCTACTTATGGCATCCTTTCATATTCTGATAATTTCAGAGCTTATACATGTCTGTTAAATTTGTGTTTTATTTATATTATTTTATTTATTTACTCATACGGAAGTTTTTTTTAAATTCATATTAGCCGTAAGAAAATAATGAACTCTTTATTTTCTTTTAAGGCAAACGGATTAATCTTTCGTAATCGAGCTCCGCGCGATATAGATAAATTAAAAAATATTTCGTGCTTTAAAATTGTTTTTAAAACCAAAGACAATCAATAAACTGAGATGAACTTTGCAAACAAAATCCATTTGAAAAAAAAAAATCGTATTTGGTGATCTAAAAATTTAAATTGTACGATTACAAATATGTTAGATTTGTGTTTTTTCAATATTATTCTTTTACTTGTTTATAAAAGAAGTCTTAATTTCGTTAATTTGTCTTTCACAAATATGTTAGACTGGTGGTTTTTTTAATATTATTCTTTTATTTGTTTATAAAGGAAATATTAATTTTGTTATGCAAAAATAGTCAGAAACAAATGCTGAAAAATGTTTGTTGCTTTATGTGCAAAATGTTTATTATTAGTGCGTATTGAAACCGGCACGTGATAAGATAAACTTTTAGAAAATCATGCTTAAAAAATATTTTAGAAAATATAATACATCAATCAATTAAGATACAGTTTTTAAACAAATTGCATTTGAAAGTAATTTTTTCCCCCTATGCAACGAAAATTGAAAATGTACGATGGTCAGAAGTTTAATTGCAGTAGCGAAAAATTCAAGACCGAAATTTGATCATGAAGTGTTGCCATTCGCAAAATGACGTCAGCGTTCAGCATTTATACATTTGTTCTTTTTAATATAGATCAGTAAAATATAATAAAGATCAGTTATTAGGATGTGGTTATCAATTGAGGCTCTTATGCTTGGTATTCAGGAATGAAAAACAGCAATTTTCACGTTCTCAAAATTTTCCTGCGCACTTCTCATATGCATATTCATAATTTTTTTTAAAAAAAACCGTATTTTGTTTGATCATTTAAAAATCATTTTAACTCATAACGTGAAGTCACGATTGTCAGCAACATATTTTATGTGAACAGACGCACTCTTTTCTTGAGATTCCAATCTCAATTCCGGAGAGTAAAAATTTCCGTAATTTATGCTTTTTAGACGCATTTGTGTTAAAATGTTTACTTTTATCCAAGAAAATGATCCTTTTCTTTTAAATATGACTTAGTTTTCACTTAAATAAGCATTTCACCTAGTGTCTGAAACTTAGTATCAGTACACATGCAGAAGGAAAAACAATATAGAAAATATATGAGGAAAAATGCGTGCTTTGAAAAGCAGTATGTTATTTTCCGTTATTTTGCCCCTAATATAATATTCTGCTCCTAATGGGATTTTGCGACACTAAACCCAATACAACAATTTTTATCAACAATTTTGAATTTTTATCGAAAAATTAGATGAATAAAGTTAAAAATACCTTATTATTTCTCTCTTGTCTGCAATAATGAAAGCTATCTAATTTTCATCCTTTTGAAGAAATTTCATAAAATGCTTTTAAAATTAAAATATAAAAGTGGGAATATTAAAAAAAAAAAAAGTAGTGCGATCACATTTACAAAGGAAGAGCTTTCAGTTTTAAAAAAAATATATATTAGTAAAATTGGTTCAGCAGAAAGATCACGGCAGATGACTAAAAAACACATTTGTGCTTTAAATATATAAATTATATAAAATTAGGGAAAATTAAATTAAGCAAATTATGTAATTTTGATAAAATTATAGTAGAATCCCCTAAAGAATAGCAGTAAAGTTTTATTATTCGAGAGAATTTTCGGCAAAAACTTCAGGAATACGATATTTTTTAAACCACGAATTATTCGTTTGCTAGTCTAATTCGGCGAAGCAAACCCATCCAGGCGAGAATAATCAATTTCTGTAATATTAATCGCTGTTATTTGCATGTAACCTCTCTTTTATAAAGTAACTCTAAATTTCTGTAAAACATTGCGTTTTATCAGTATGTGATTTTGATTACATTATTTTTAAAAGTGAAGCATTTTCAATGTGAAGAATTTCAAAGCAGCTGGGCTGTGAAAATGACGCACTTCTACAAAACATAATTCACGTTTAAGAATTAAAATACACGCTTTTTTATAAAATGACGTCATTTGCATCCGCTAAAGCAATCAACTTTTATAATCCAATCTTAAACTTCGTCTATAGAAAAGTGTGCATATGACGTCATTATCACGGAATAACAGACAATGTTCTTGACATAGCCCATATTTTAATTTCAACTTTTATTCAGGTTTTATGAGAAAATGGCAACAAAAAGATACAATATCGCCTATTTTTGACTATTTTAAGTTTACTTTCACTGACTTTCAATATAAATGAGGTACTTTTGTTGCCACGATAAGAAAAATGGTATTAAAAACTACAAAAAAATTAATATCTCAAAAATAAATTGAGATACAGCTTTCCAACAAATTGCATTTAAAAGAGCATTTTTTTCCTTATACGACGGTGTAAAAATTTTAAATGCGCGATGTTTAGAAGTTTAAAAATTTGTAGTAGAGAAAATTTCAAAACCAAAATTTTATTTCAAATTTCAAAGTGTTGCCATTCGCAAAATGACATATGCGTTACGCACAGATATGTTTGTCCTTTATAATATAGATAGATGATCCGAAAACAAATATGATGAATATTATCTAAAAGTGGGTTTCAATTCCAAGATATATTTCTATTATAAATCTAAAATGTTTTGTTTTCACCACTAAGAATCACATTTTCATTTTTATAAAGAAAAAAAAAACATTCGTAAAGTGATGGATATTCTCCTGTTTTCGCTAAAGTATCATAAGTGATGGGACAAGATAATACATACCTTCTGTTCATATATTTATGAATATTTCAAGAAATATATCTGTTTGAGTCACTGTATAGCATTTTAAAATATCTATTTAAGTGTCTCGAATTTCTCGGAGGAATATTTATTTGGAAATGCAAAAGAGTTTATCTAAATAATGGAACACTTGAGAAGAAGGTATCGTATCCATGCTATTTCGTTACATTTTTCATATTTATTTGAATGCCATTTAGTTTGTGGTCTCTTTACAGATAAACCATAGTGAAAACGCGTTCAGACATATAGTTTATAAAACCTAGAACATTGTTTATTAAATTTTGCAAGACATTTGTTTATCTTTAATTAAACTATATCAAATATTTTACGCTTATGTTTGAGATATATTGTAAGAAGGATGTTCGGAAAGTTTCAATTAAAAAAATCATTAAATGCAAATTAAAGTAATAATATGCGCTTGTGGAATTGTTCACAATATAAAAATGTCCGTCAATTTTACATTTGGATTGGCACTATTCTTGATTAAGAAGAACGATTGATTTCAAATGTTGTAAGCATACATGAATCGAAACTTATGAAATATCATTGCTTGGAAAAGTATAGAAGTTACTCCAAACTTTTCGCTACAACGTTTACCCTTCACAAATCCTAAAAGAAATACGATAGTGAAGTTCGATTTTGCGTGCATGCAACAACGATTCATAACGTTTTATTTGTACTGAAAAATGTGCTTGTTATTTCATGTACGCCCAGTAAGCCCCAAAACCTGTGATCTGTACTCCACAAGAAAAGGCACATTGTGTATCCTGGTTTTTAGACACAAATTCAGAACAAAATATGGCCGTGTCCCACTATCTACATCCGTAATACGCGAATTGCATATGCACAAGATGTTTATCCTCTTCTGTTCGGAAACTAAAATAATAATAGAAATGCTTATTCATTGTTTTTTTCCAAACAAATGACATCGTAAATGTCAGAAAAAATATCATTTATGAAATTGATCCCTTAGGCGCTTAGTAGGTTAAAAAATATAGATCTAAATCTACAAACCCCCTAAAAACATACATTTAATAACCAATAACCTAAATTAACGCAATCACAAATTTATAGGCTTTAAACAAGTAACTAATCTACAAATCCTCAAAAATGTTTATAGTAAAAGTTTTAAGTTAAATATTTGCGAAAATGTCTCACTTTCTTGGTCATACTGTCTTTTTGGCATTTTTAGGCACTTTACAAACTCAGATGAAAATAACATTTATTTTGCGAGGGAATCAGCTTAGATGCTGCCATTTATTCGTTTGCTTTGAACGCAAAAAACATTCAGCTATTACGAAGTGATGTGAAAATGTAAAAAATCGGACATTTTAGTTTTTATAAGGAAAAGAACAGAGGTCCCCGTATGGGGACCCAGGGACCGAAGTGGTTACGAAGCCACATAATGTGCTGCATAAAACGTCAAGAGAATACGGAATATGGATGATTAAGTTTTCATGGTAGTCCAACAAAGTAAATTCGTACGGTCTCTATACAATTGTGTTTACCACCAGGAACTATACACTGATTGCTGCACCAGCGCTTCAACCAACTGTTTTATGGAAGGAAATCTTGTAGAGATAAATTTCGAATACCCTATTGAATAAACTCTTTCTCTATGCATATTTAGGTGAATCGCTTCTGTAAGTAATTAAAACATACATTGCGAACATATTTAAGCATTTGATTGGGTACATGAAACAGTAAATAGACAAACAGAAAATACCTTGAAGTTGTTTTCTTGCCATGCTCGTTTTTGTAGATCGTTGCTATAAATTTCGTTAATAATATACATCTGTACGCATATTAGGATGATGTCACTCATTACCTGCTAATTAAATATTGTATATGTTTAATAAATTAGTTTTATAGATAAAATCGTGAATACTGTGTCAGAAATTACTTGTGAAATTTACCTTTGATAGTCAAGGATATTTTTCTGAATCTCTCCGAATCTGATCTAAAAATCAACCCCCAAAAAACTATCAGTTGTTTTTGGGATAACTTTTAAAATACTTCAATGTATTTACCACTAATCTTATAATAAGCATTTATGAGATTATTAGTAGTCACATTCATCCAACTGAAATATGTAAGTGACAGCCCTTAAAAAATTTAGCGAGTATTACTATATACTTTAGTAGTTCTAAAGTATTTTAGTTTTTTGGCAGTTTTGTAAGGCAATTATCTGCAAATGTTTGAGTCCTTCGTGTTTGACTTGTGCGTGGCGAATGACTGCTCTTTTTTCCATGTTAGACACAGATATTATTTTTTCAATTCAAAAATACGTACATCATATATTTATAGATCTTCTTTATCAATAGAAAATAAATTAGAACATTATACGTGTTCCTATGTACAGTTGTGGAATAATAAAAGTAAACACCCCCTACTAACTCCTCAACAAATTATCGTAGAATTACCGAACGATTGGAAATAAAATCTAATTTTAAATGATGTATATAAAATTTGCTTTGGGGGCCATCTACTTATTAAATCGAACCATAACTTTGTTTTTTTAAAAGCAGTACACAATTCTGACAGCATAATTGAACTCTACACCCTTCAATTAGCCTAAAAGCAAATTTTTATGCAATTTGTACCATAAGTTTCCGATAAATTAATTATTTTAAAACGAGCATATTTTAAGGGCTGTATCCAAATTCAAGTTCCGTACTCGATTGTTAACCGAGAGAGATTGTTAACCCCTTCTTGATCAAGGCACCTTAAGCACCACTCAAGCAGTCAATGAAGCCTGCTAGGTTACACGACACCTGAAGAAATTTCAAAATATCTAGTCACTTCTATCACAGACAACAACCCTTAAAACATCTTTTTGCCGTTTTTTAAGCATAATTTGAAAACTACTTGGAAGAAAATTGTGAAATTTTGGATTTCCATAAATCAGGACTTAATAAAACTAAATCCATCAAAAAAACTGTAGGTTGCAATTCCTATTTTTTTCGAATATAAATTTCATAATTCATAATTCATACCTTAAAATTATAAAAATTGCAAATTCAACGTATTTGTGTTTGGGTATATTAGTATTATTGCTACACAAAAAATTAGCACATTAGGAGCATAATTTCAGGATATATAAATAAAAATATGAAAATGTAATTTAACATTAGAAGCACTAAATTTTGAATGCTTATAATTCAAAAATTTATCATTCAAATGACTTGAAATTTGGTGTCATAGTTTTAGTTTGGGAGGCATAGTTTTAACCGAAGATTTGAACTATCTGGTTAAAATTAGGTATTGCCATTGAAAAGAAATGAAGTTTGGATTCGTTTTAATATGTAGATGGCCCCTAAGCAAATTTTATATACATCATTTAAAAGTAGGCTTTATTTCCAATCGTTCGGTACCAATAACTTTCGTCAACGATAATTTGTTGAGGAGTTAGTTGGGGGTGTTTGCTTTTTTTTTTCCCACGACTGTACACGAAACTATAGTCATATTATGGTGCATGCTATAGAAAATGTAAACTCCGAATTTATAAATTAAAGTAATATAAAAGTGCAATATGTTATCTATCGCAGATCTTTAATTCCTCAACCGTTGATCGTAGGCATATAGTTCCAAATACAACAAGTTGGAAATTGCTCGTCAAACGTGGCAAATAATGTGCGTTCGTACTATAACTGGTTTTATAATTATTTTTTGCACCCCTTATTGTACTGAATGTATACTTTTCCCTTCGTAAGTGCATAGTCTGTAACATCATTAAAATGTACTTGTAATAATTTTTCCCCATTCCCCGTAATGTAACGGAACACTTTTAACTGTCCCTGTAATTAAACTATACATCCGATTTTCATAAAATTTGAAATGGCTCGACAAAATTTTGCAGCAATTATATATTTAAAATTTCAGACCATTCGGAAGGCTAAAACATCATTAAAATGCATTTGCAATAATTTTTTCATATTGACCGTAATGTAACGGAAAACTTTTGACTGTCCCTGTAATTAAACTATGCATCCGATTTTCATAAAATTTCAAATGGCTCGACAAAATTGTGCAACAATTACATATTTAAAATTTCAGACCATTCGGAGGGCTGTAACATCATTAAAATGCACTTGCAATAATTTTCCCCATTGGCCGTAATGTAAAGAAAAACTTTTGACTGTCCCTGTAATTGAACTATACATCTGATTTTCATAAAATTTGAAATGGCTCGACAAAATTTTGCAACAATGATATATTTAAAATTTCAGACCATTCGGTTGGGTAGTTTTTGCTCTGTTATATGCGGACGGACGGACGGACTGAACGACGACTATAGGTGCTGCGTATTTATATAACTACGAACGCACCTAAAAACGTTTTAAATGAAGTAAATATTCCCGCTGTGGCATTTTTTAAAGTAAAAAAACAATTTTATAAAAATTACGAAATCTAACTTTTTATACGGTCCCCCAGTCCCTATAGTTATATTTAGTAAAAGTTTACGCGTATAACACTAAAAATTTGACATCTGTACTATCTGAGCATGAATATTTACCTCATTTGAAACGTTTTTGTAAATGGAAGTATTTGTCTACGACCAACGGTTGAGAAATTAAAGGTTGGCGATAGATAACATCTTGCACCCGGTATACTAACTTAATCTATATAACTACTTAATGAACTTTAATCATGTATTTATAGAAATAAGGTGTACACAAAAATAAAAATTGAAATTGGAAATTAGTTAAAGGATATAATTGAAAAGTCCAATAAATGTCACCATCTGATATAATGAAAATATTTAATATGAGCAAACGCAAAATGCTACTTTAAGCTATAGTCGTATCTCGATAATCAATAATTACATAAATGAATAAATAAAATAATAAGTAAAAAAGTAAAAATAGTTTTTTTTAACCATCTTTTTTAAGCACTCGTTATCTTTAAATTCACGCCTAATTTCACTTGCATTTCATATGTTACCCAAAAATTTCCGTTACAATACTATGCTTTGTATAAAGCGTAAACTAGTGAATTTAATTAAAAAATATATAATTTTCCTGCGTTTCATTTTTAAGATATAGCAACAGAAAAAAAATGAAACTAATTGATTTTTCAATGAATAATTATAATTTAATTAATATAAAACTATTAATTGGTTAAAAGTGTTTTTTTAATGTATTACACACTTTACTTTTCATTTTCTAAATTTTAAAGTTTAAAATATTTCATTGTTGCACTTTCACAACCAGTTGGACTTAGTTTGGCGAGCGTGGTTTTGTGTATAATTAAATACAATATTTATATAACTCGTATTCCGTTATAACGGTAAAGTATATTTGGTATTTATCGCATGTGGAAGGCTAACAGAAAATGCCTTAAAATTAATTTATTAATTTATAATTGAACTCTAAAAATGCTGTATTGTCATTGGATACACATGTGGTTGGTTGTATTTATGTCGGCCAATTATAAAAAAAGTGGGATATAGGCCCTAAGAGGGGGAGTGCCTTCCGTGGAGGTCTTTCTAAGGGAACCTAACCCGTATTAACGCTTGGAGAACCAAGGTTCGAAGAAAACCACGAAAACTCCGAACGATTAGGCCGACGGGCGCGATTGGTATCGAACCCAGCACCTCCCGTCTACCAGCTTTGAGAGCAGAACCTCTCGGCCACTGGTGGGGCGATACACATGTGGTATATATTTTTTATTATTAGGAGTTGGAACCCGTCGAATTTCGACGAACTAAAATGTTAGAAATGAACTGTCAAATCGAATTTATAATAAACCTGCAAAAATAATTACAATAAAAAAAAATTCATCTTACATTGGTTGTCGAACTCTCAAAACAAATAATATTTTTAACCTAAAATTACCAAAATATTATTCGCACAAACTTCAACTGCTGAAATTATTGAATAATTAAACTGTATTAGAATACGTAATCAAGATGAGTAATTATGATGAAATTTTCGATTGAGGCTCTTGTGTTTGTTTTTACGGGATGCAAAATCAGAAAAAAGGATTTCGCTTTGTCACATCATAAAATTTTACCCCATAAAATCTAAACTGTACGTTATTTTCAAATTCGCATAATTTAGATACACACCACTAAAATTCACAATTTGAAAATATTTTAACGCGCAATAGATTATTAATGAATGTATTTCCAAACTTAAATTCACGTTTGTCCGATACAACTTTTCATGTGAACATTCGCATAAACTTTAAGTTCTAATCTCAGTACCCGCGAAAAAAAAAAAAAAAAAAAAAAAAAAAAAAAATCAGAAATTTGCTTTTAGTTGTCATAGTATTGGCCATTTAGTATTGGTCAAATGTTTAGTTTTATCGTAAAAAAAATTATCGTTTTGTTTTAAATAGGATTTTATTTTTACTCATTGAATCATTTTGCCTAGCGTCTCAAATTCGGTAGCGTAATGTAAAAATGTTAAAATGTAACTGATTTATGAAGATGAATACGTGTTTTGTTTAATGTCTGATGTCATTTTCTGTTCAAAAAATATAAAAAAGTTACTTTTATTTGCAATGTGAAAATGGCATCAATAAGGATATAATCAAAAAAAATAATAATAATAATAATAAACCGTGACTATTTTCCCTTTACTTTCAATATAAATGGAGTACTTCAGTTGTCACGAATACAAAATTTGTATTAAAAACTATAATAAAATTAATATCTCAAAAATAAATTGAGATACAGTTTTCAAACAAATTGCATTTAAAAGAGCATTATTTTCCTTATAAGACGGAGTAAAAATTTAAAATGTGCGATGTTTAGAAGTTTAAAAATTTGCAGTACAGAAAATTGCAAAACCAAAATTTCATTTCAAATTTGAAAGTGTTGCCATTCGCAAAATGACGTATGCGTTACGCACAGATATGTTTGTCCTTTATAATATAGATAGCCTATCAGGAAGTGAATAAAAAATCGAAAACGAAATCCCATCTTTTACATAAGAAAAGTTCAGTAAGGTATCCACACACCTTTGTGGCGTCATTTTCGATCAAAATAGGGATTTTCCGTTTTTTTTTCAATAATTTTAAAATTAAATCTTTTAACTGTTGAATTATGCTTAAATTGTGTCTGTATCTTTATTAGAAACTGAATTATAGCCCAGATTTTGAATTGTTTTAAAAGTTCTTTTTTTCTCAATACGAAGTTTTTCAAATTCTTACTATATGCAAAACATTCTATAGCAAAAATTTATGTATGAAATGCGTTGCAATTTTATGTACTTCTTTTGCAAACGTTTACTGAGGAAATGAAATACACTTATGGTAATACATTAATAAGTTTTATATTTACAGTGGTATAAATGCCAAAATTGCAACGAATTTTACAAATTTTTCATTACGTTAGTGCTTCAACTACCACAGCATCTGAGATATAGATGCTGTTATAATGCAATTAGTTTATGTCCTAAAGAAAGTTATTCTCTTTATTATGCAATTTAAGAAATGCCGATGCATTGGTTTGTTTTTGAGTTATGTTTTGTTGAAATGTCAATTTTTCACATCATTTTGACTGTTTTTCACTTTAAAAAAATTATTTCTGCATAACTTCTAAAATATTTACATATTTTTCAAAGTGTTAACTTAAATATCATACAAAATTGTATAAAGAGAAAAAAAAAATAATAATAATCCCCTCCGAAGGTGTGTGGATAAAAGAGTAAAAAAAAATAAAAATCTTCAGAAATGTCTTAACATCTAGGCACATGTAAAATTTAGTTCAAACCTTTCACAGAAGTTATCTATAAGGACATATATGATCTTTCTCTACCCTCTCGAAAGAATTATTTTTAATTATTTCTAATTAAAAATATAACAGCTTCATTTTAAGCAAAATAACACTTATCCATTGATAATAACATTGATTCGTGCTTAGGGAAATAAATATAAACCGAATGATTAGCGAAATTACATTAAACTTTGTTTATTCAATGGTATCTTCATTTACAGAAGCTTAATGTGAAATCTTAATTAACTTTATTTCAATGCACCATTTCCGATTAAATGCAAACCCAATGAGAATTCCAGTATCAGAGAATAATCAAATTTCTGGGCGATTTAAAATATCTTTTAAAACAATTCCCAAATGAGAAAAAAATAATCGGCAGGTTCTGTATTATTACATGAATTATTAATAATATCTGAATATTTACAAAATTTATAGTACCAGTTATAGTAATAATTATAGTACGAGAGCACTTCATTTGCCACGCTTAACGTTTCATTTCCGGGTTGTTTTTTAGTCATGCCTATGTCATTGATTTTTTTTCGTTTGTATTATTTAGGCAACTGATTTTATAAAAATATACTGTTTGAGTTTTTTCATAATTTTCTGTTTCATTTCTTATTGCTTCGAATAGGGAGGGATTGGGGGTTATTGGAGCATATTTAACCAGTGTCTCAAACTCGCTTTTAATTTTTAAGGCTATTCCTTTCATATATGGAAAAAGGGGGGGGGGGGATTTGAAACTTTTTTGTGCTGGTTGGATGAGATCTATTCTTTCTCTTCTGTTTTGAATAAGTTTACTTACAGTTTTCTTGAGGTGTCCTACATTTAATCCTATGTTTTCAATGTTTTTCAATTCTTTATTTTAACGATTTGTCTTTTGAACAGACATATAGAGCCAATGGCTCTCTATCCAGCCCTCCATTTAAAGGGGGGTGCATGAGTCCCTTTTTGGATGGGGGAGGGGAAGTCACATCTCTTAATAAGCAATTTTTATATTGAACGCTGTTCCTATATCCAAAAAGGTTACATTTCTGATACTTTTGGGGAGTTATTTTCATGCAAAAATACTAAAACATTACATTAATATTCTTAAAAATATACAATTTACACATTTTAATCAGATACCACGGAACCACTCAAAAGCATTCAAGGCAAATCCCTCAAGGCAAAGAATCATTCAGAAATTGAGCATATTAAGCCAATTTTTAGACATGACAGTTACAAAAATGACGTCTTGATGGAGCAATTGGCTGTTGTAATCTGGAATTTAGTTTAAAACGTCTCATTTTACGGAGATTTCCCGAATGATTCTTTGTCTTTATAGAAAAATGGAAAACGTTAATCAATCATATTTGTTCTGAATAAGTGCACTTGCGAACGTCTTGCATCTGAGATTAAAAATGACTTCATGAATGTGTCAGAAATTACCTATTTCGGATTTAAGTAGAGCTTTAAAGAGTCAGAAATATTTTCATTGTTGAGCAAGCGGTAAATTTGAATGAATTTAATATATATTTTCTTTTTAAAATGTCTTTTAGAAATTATCTTCCTTCAGAAAGGTGGGGTCATGACCCCCGTGATATCCCCTTGGATCCGCCATTATATAGAGGTCTGTTGATGTAGGAGTATAGGGCTGCTAATCTGTTCAGTAATGTAGTGTTGTCTTGGTATGGGATTAGATTTTGGTTTGCTGTTGGTTTCTTACATACAATAGGGTTTACTTTATTATCTTCCCGAGTTACTTTTATGTCTAAATATTCAATTGAATGATTTGTTTATCTTCCATAGTAAATTGAATGTTCTTATCATATGAGTTAACTTTGTTGAGAAGGTTATATAGTTAAAGGGCTTAGCTGTGATAATGGATATATCATCTGTATATCTATGCCATAGGCGGGTTTCTGCTTTATGTTCATTTATAACAATTTCCTCCAGGTTTCTGAGTTTACTACGTTGGCTACTACGTTGGAGATTGTTGATCCTATGGGAACTTCTTTATTTTGTTTATATATTTTGTTACTAGACTTAAAATAACCTTCATTAAGAATAAGATTTGTTGCACTTTATGAAGTTGTATTTATGTTTCGTTCAGCGTATTGGATTTTAATGGCGTTATTGATTACTGTGTAGTATTAAAAGCAGGAGAATATATATTTTTATTTTAGCATCAGAATAAATTTAAAATACAGTACATTTTTGTCTTGATGTCTTCGTAGAATTGCAAAGTTGTTCCGAAAGAAACTGTATGAATCACTGAATTAAAAATACGTATTCTTTGAATGCTTACGTTGAATATTTGAGATTTGAGTAAAGGTGATGAGTAACGTAAAATTGATTCACTCATCACTACGAATCAAAGAGATTAATAGTTGTATTTTCATACTTTAATCGGATAAGATTTAGGTTTTTAGACTTCAGTATTCTGAATCCTAAAATTGAATTAATTCGATTTCTGCCCCTATGAAAATAATAATACAGAAGAAAATAAAAAGTTATCTAATAAAAAAAAGTAATATTTAGTATGCATGTATACAGGGAAAAACATAATAAGATTTTAGAAATTAAAAATGAGTTTAATAATGATACATATCACAATGAATTAAAGGTCTAATTTATCAGCAGTCAATAGCTCGATCAAAAGAATATCCGTAAGATTTTATAGTGCTGTCATCTTCAGAAAATAAAGTCTATTGAAAAGTTTGTCAGAAGAATTATACAATTATATTTGTCATTTCTTTTACCCGTCAAACAATTTAAAAGAAATGACAAAAATGTTCCTATAACCCCCAATAATCACTATTCAAAGCAATTAGAAATGAAACAGAAAATGTGAAAAAAATCAATCAGCAGCTATTTATAAAATCAGTTGATAAAATAATAGAAATAAAAAAATCTATTACATAGGCATAACTAAAAGAAAAATAGAAGAACGGAAGAGAGAGCATAAAAGAAACTAGAGCCCTATCAAGAAATAATGTAATAACCATCCCTACAGATTGAAAGTTTAAAAATAGAGAAAATTGCGAACTATGAAAATATACATAATGCACTATTACGAGAAGCAATTGAAATTTGTACTTCTAAACTGGAAGTTTGCAACGATATGACACACGCGACTATCGACTGTCGATGGAAGAAAATGCTAGAAATTCGCGAAAAAGAAAGGGTAAAATCGAAAACGAGGAAATACAGATCTCAAACATAATAAATACAGAAGAGAAGGTATTTAGTGAGTACATCTGAAGATGCCCCGGTAGAAGGGAAAACGTTCTTCTAGTATATTGTATATTATATGTGAACTCGTGGATATGTGTAAATGTTACGTCTATTATATTTTATACATAACAAACTATAATATATTAATATGAAATCTGACCTGTATGTTTTACCGATAGTAAACTTGTTTTTTTAAATAGGGAATAATGTCTGATAATTGGTATATGAACTGGAAAAATGAGCTTAAAGTATTAGGACGATGTATTTCGCGTGTACATTTCTGCATTGCAGCCGAGGGGAGTCACTTAGAGCAAAATTTAAGATAACTATAATTTTTATTATTTAAGTGTTAGATTTGATAACCTAATGGCATTTTAAAATATGTATTATTTTGTAAAGAATTGCGACTGTTGCTTTTCATACTTTCATTTAACAAAAATTCTGTTATTTTTTAACTTATCGTTTTTGTACAAGTTGTATGTTTTTCTTAAATATGCCAGAGTGAAAATAGATTTCAAATTTATATTGTAATATTGATTTTACTTTCTACTATTATTTGTTTTATATCGGACGATTATTTATATTTCTAGTGAATTTGTGAATGACCCGTATTTCGCAGTAAAAAAGATGCTTCAACTTTACACAGCTATTATTCGGTCAATTTTAATCGTAGAAGAATAGGAATTTCTTTTTGTATTACGTTTAGATGTAATAGGATATTATTAATAAATATAAATTATAACACTGGAGGAACGTATAAAAATTTAAATTTCATGTTTTTTAAGAAGTTTTACTGACCAAAATCCCTTTTAAAAAACTTCTTTACCTCATTTAAAATATTTTTGTAATTGGAACTATATATCTATGCCTAACGGTTGAGAAATTAGCCATAGGACATCGGTGAAAGTGGACACCCTGTATAATTTAACCAAGGACAAAATATACAATAGTCTTTTTTCAGTCGATTTTATATAGATGGTCTTTATCGTTCTAAACCTCAGAAACCAATATATTTTCGTGAATTAAAGAAGCATTTACCATTTATTTTCAGAAACCGAGAAATCTTTATAGTGTATTAATCGGTTTTATTAAACCTACAGAATTTACTGTTCGTTTTCAAAAGCCACGCATAACAGTCGGGGACGATTCTACCTGTCAAAAGGGTATTACGCTGAGATGGGCATTTAACCAAGTTCTACTTCGGCACTCTCGTCTGCGTTGTTACTAAGATTGGTGCTTACTTGTTTGTTATTTTTTACTTCCGAACAAAGTTTAAAATTCTATTAATATGTCGTTTTAATTCAAATTAAATCTTCTGTATTTAGTATTCAAATGGCTTGTTCCAGTAGAATTATAACTTTCAGGAGTGGTAGTAAAGAAAATTACATATAATGTCATTTAATTTTGTGATCAAGGAGCAGGAAAAGGAGAATTAATTGTTCAGCCTGTCAAATAGCCGGGGTTTCTAGTAGTACTATTAAAAAGATTCGCTGAAAAGCAGGAGATGAGCACAATCCTGTTTTTTCTTCACTTAAAAAGAGTTAAAAATAATATGTTTGAAAAAAAGGGTATAGATGAATTCGATTGCAGTCTTATTAGGCAAACAGTACACGATTTTTATGTCAAGGAGAAAACAATCCCGTCATTGAATAAATTGCATCCTGTTTTAAAAGAAGCGATAAATTTCAAAAATATAAAATAATTTTGTTTCGCGAAAAGCAAAATTGTTGTATAACTTTTAAAAATTGTTTAACGTTTTCGTTTTTTTATAAATATTAACTACAAAAACGTTTTTTACATAAATCGATATTATTTCCTCAAAACGCATTCTTAAAAAATACAGCTAAAGAATCTCCGCTCACCCTATTTTGATAAAATCAAAGCAGACCTGAGCCATGCGCAATAACGCGGAGGATTTTGCTATCCGACAACAAACAGTATACATGAAAGAGTAATAAAATAATATTAAGTTTAATGTACATGTTAATGGTGTAAATCGTGTTTGTCTGTAAGACATGTTTTTAGAACATGAAAAAGTTTACTTGAGAAAGGATAACAGTCTAAAAACCTGTTTTCTGGTTTGAGAAAAATGACTAATTAATCCTTTGCGGTCGAGTTTCGGCAAATAGCCATCCAAGGTTTATATGCATGATTTTATTTTTATATTCTATTAGCACCACTATATTTTAAAAGTACTGTTTTTAATATAATTATCTTGCACGTGTTATTAAATTTCAACTAATAATTTTTGTAAAAGAAAGTGGTTTCAGACGAATAAATTTGTGTAAGATATGCCTGTGCCTGGAAGGGGGGGTGGAGTACTTCAACCACAATGGGTTAAAACTACTCGAAAACGTTTCCGAAAATCAGTGGCAGGAAAAGTAATTTTATTTTTATAAATGCATCCTTAAATCCCGAAAATCTATCCTCTTCAGAGGAGAAGGTAAAATAACGCTGCAAATACACCTTCATTGATTTTTCACAAACAAAAAAAAAAACACCATAAATGACAGAATGAACATTTTTCTAAAATTGATACTTTAGGAGGGCTGGTAATTTAAGTTCACAAACATGAATCTAAAATTACTAACACTCATAAAATATCGATTTATTTATTCATAAGCTAAATTACGCAGTAAGAAATTCAAGGCCTTTAATTAATTGAATGATCTACAAACGCTCGAAATTTTATATTGTAAAACGCTTAAGTTAATTATGAAAATTTCTTGCTTTCTTAGACGCACTGTCTGAAATGCATTTTGCAAACTCCGATGAAAAGATCAATTATTTTAGAGGTAAACAATAATCTGTACTGCCATTTATTGGGTTTCATCCAAAATCGAAAACATTCAGCTATACATAAGTAAGGTAAAAATGTAAAAAAAATCAAATAGTTTAGTATATATCCTCCTCGGTTCCGAAGTATCAAATGTGATGCTTCGGAACCAAGGAGGATATTGGTTTCTTGGATTTCTAAATATTAAGTACGCTTTTCTGAATCGTGTGCGATTCGAAGAAGGTTATTGTATTTTTTTCGTTAATAGATAGATTATATTTTCCTGGATAAAGAAACATTTTTTTTACTATTTGGAAAAATGGTTATTGTCCTCGTCAGGGTAGGAAATCAAAAGCATATCTGAATGTTTTTATTGGTTTAATCATCATTTTATTCGTTTTCTGATTGGTCTATACAGTAATCTGTATTTCCCTTTACTTTCAACAGAGATGGACAACAGAGTGTTGCCACTATGACAAAAAAGTAATAAAAACTACAAAAAATAATAATAATAATAACTCAAAAACAAATTGAGATACAGCTTTCAAACAATTTGCGTTTAAAAGTACATTTTTTTTTCTATACGACGATATAAAAAGTAATATTGTGGGATGTTTAGAAGTTTAAGAAATAAATTTCATTTAAAATTGGACGTCAGATTTCTTGGAAATCTGACGATGGAAAAGCCTTTTCCCGAGCATGATAGTCAAATGCTTGGATAATACGTAAGTTTCAGGTGGATAATACGCACAAGTCGAAGGTGATTTCTGTCGCTTGCAATTTTTACGTGTAATAACACTATTAATGTTTAATTCATGGCGTACGTAATGCAGTGTTGTCAGATTGGGACTTTTTTAATTCAGACTGTCACCACTTTTTTAAAATAATATAATTCGCCTTATTTTTCAGAATTTTTAATCTATTTTTAATTATGCCGAGTATTTTTGTTTAAAAAAAGCGGTGACAATCAACAATCTGGGGACAAAAAACTCCCCAATCTGGCAATACTAACGTAATGTATGATCAACTCCGTGCTATTTTTTATGCCCCAAATTTTAATCTTTGAAAAAATCCTTTTCCAAATGGTCGTTGTAAATTTTTAAATTGCATTTTTTAGCCCCGGTACGGTATGCTATTTCTTTCTCCCAGCTTATTTTGTGTCCAAAAAATAACGTTAGCTTACAGACGCTAGCAATAAACAAAGTAGATGCATCATTGTACAATTAAATGCTCTATAGCATTTTTTTTTATTTCTAAACATCGCACATTTTCAGTTTTTATACCATCGTATTGGAAAAATAAAGTACTTTTTAATGCAATTTGTTTGAAAACTGCATCTCTATTTGTTTTTGAAATATTAATTTTTTTGTAGTTTTTAGCGACATTTGTTTCATTTTGGCAACTCAAGTACGCCATTTCTGTAGAAAGTAAAGAAAAAATTGCTGAAAAATAGCAATTATATCTTTTTGTTGCCATTTTCTCATAAAATGAAAAAAAATTAATTAAAAAAATTAAATTAAAAAAATAATTAAAATACGTGCTACTTTGAGAAAAATATAAATGAAGGATTTATGATAAAACAGGGAGCTATTATAAACTATATTTAATTTTAGGTTTCTATATTAATGCAATTGACTTCATTTTACATAAATTAAAAGCGTGTGCTTTAAGTCTTAAAACTGAAATATGTTTTCCAGTAGAGTCCCGGTTATCCGAATCACGCTTAACCGAGTTATTTTCTTGTGATGGATTGGTGGCTAATATTTTTATGAAACAGCCATTATAAATGAAGCGTTAGGTGAAGATGAAAGAGCTGCCGTAAAAAGTTAGAACTCTGATTTTCTGGTCAGAATGGAAAAAAATGGCCATAATTTTTTTTAACGCTTCATTTATAATGGCTGTTTCATAATAATAGAAGCCACCAGTCCACCAGAAGAAAATGAAGTAATGGAAATGCCGGGGTGACACTAAATTCTGAAAAAGCAGAATTCCTGTTCTCTAGTTATTTTTATTTATTTATTTATTTATTTATTTAACATTATGGTGCCATTGTTGGTGTGTAAGAAACATGAATGAATATTTATTGCATTATTCCACTTCGTATCAGAATAGGTTAAAAAAGTTTAAAATAAAGTGAAACTTCCTTTAGCGAAGTCCCCACTTAATGAAGTTTACTACTTAACAAAATTTTACGCTGGACCTTGACTTTGAATACAGTTAACATGTAAATTAATCTCCATATTACGGAAAATATATTCTATATAACGAAGTTTAGTCACTTATCCCAACTGAAACTCTTAAGACAACTGAATATCCTACTGACGATAACATATTGCAAATTCTAATAAAATGTAGCTGAAGGAACTACAGCCAGCGATGAAGATCGTAATGAAAAAGAAATTGAAAGATTTTCAAAAGAAGAGATGCTAAAAGGCTTTGATGCAATAAGAAGGGGATTCCAGTTTTACGAAAATGTTGAAACTGAATTGTTTGGATATTAAAGAAAAAAAATGCCGTGAACAGTGTATTTTTTATAAGAAACTATTAGAAGAAAGGATTTAGAGAACTCAGATGAAAAGAGAAAAGGTATGGTACGCTTTAGTTTTTGTTTACGTATCTTTTTGTGTGTTTTTCAACACTTTCCAACAAAGTTGTAAAGTGTTTACATATTCGGTTTGACTATCTGTCTATCCACGCTCCGACTCACGTAAATATGCACGGACTTTCATGCAATTGATAAAAGTTGTTTAGGATTAGCAAAACATGTTTGGTATTGTACATGAAGTACGTGGGATTAATAGTTCATTTGGAGGGGCACTG
Source organism: Maratus speciosus (assembly GCA_963932465.1). NCBI lineage: Eukaryota > Metazoa > Arthropoda > Arachnida > Araneae > Salticidae > Maratus > Maratus speciosus. The sequence goes on along the minus strand of OZ010794.1, from coordinate 464,963,338 downwards.
AAAAGTGTTCCATTATATTATGGTAGATGAGGAAAAATCGTTTGCAGAGTATTTTAATGACATCTCATTAGAACAGGGCATTCATAGTATTTTTCATTCATTCACACAAAAGAAATCGGTTTCAGTACTGTCTTTGAGTAATAATTGCTGGAGTGTACGTTTTAAATTCGGTATGCGCTTTTAAATTTAACTATTTTTTTTTTTTTGCATACTACTCGATGTATAAATTCTATACCTCACATACAGGGCTGCACAAATGTATTCACGTACCATTCTCCTTATTAGAGGAAATTGCTGAAGGAGAATTTTCAGCTGAAGCATATGTATTTCTTAAGTGAACTAAATTTTGTTATGCATCTAGCTAATTGATATAAATCTATATATCATATACAGGGCTTCTGAAAAATTCCGATAATTTTTTATTGTAGATAAGAACAGCTGAAATTGGGTTTTCAAATGTGTTATGCGTTTATGGTTGAATTAGCAGCAATATTTTATTTTTTTAAATTGTTCAGTTTTGTTACATTACTCTGAATGTGTTGGAAAGTGTTTCATAATCTATGCTTGACCTATGATTTTTTTCTTTCTTGTTTAGGCATTATTTTAATTAAGTTGTTCTTATATATTTACATTACATTAAAAAAATACCGCCCGAATTAAAATATATTTTTCAATATTTCTATTTATGTGTATTTTTTCTTTCACTAATGCGTATTTTATTATACAAATTTCATGAATTTAAGTTGGTTTCTATTTAACGAATTTTCTTCATAACGAAGTGCTTAAGTGTAATGATAAGACTTCGTTAAATGGAAGTGTCGCTGTGTATAATACATGAAAAAATATTCCTTTCAGTATAGATATCGTATAATTTCCTTCTTTAGTTTGAATCCTAAAATGAAGCATAAAAATCTTATATGCATTTTCAATTGCAAATCACTCTGCTTAAATTTTAAATATAATTTGAAATCTTTTAAAGTTTCATTGAGAGAATTTATATAATATTTTACATAATACTTTTTTAATTGCAAGTAATGTATAAAAAAGTCTGTGAATAAAGACTAGATTTCAGTTATAGCATACATTTCTCTCACAAGCTTTCAAGAATTTATTTCCGTTACTTTATCATTTTTATATAATACATTCATATGAAAAATATCATTATAAAGAGCTTGGTATTCTATTATTTTCCCTAAGCTGCATTCTGTCAAGGAAATAAATATCTTCTGTATACATATACGTGAATATTCTACGAATAAAGAGAATTGATTGATATTCTTCGATTTCAGACAAATATGTCTAAGTATCACAATTTCCTCTTGGGAACTATATATAATACATAACACAAATATGAAAGTGTTATACGAAATGCAGGAATATTGAAGCGCCTTATATATAGTAACTTTTACATCTCAAAATAATACAGTAGTAAAAGAAAATATACGGTGCCAGTATTATTTGCATTATTGGTATCTTTGTCGATTTTTGCGTGAAATATTGCCGCAATATTGAAGTCTTAGCATTTTACCAATCATATACCAATATTGGCATTTTTCTAAACACCAGTTTTTCAACATTTAATCCGGTATTCCTAAAGAGAATATAATATTAACCCTTTATCTACTGACGGTACTTATAAGTACCACTCACATTAAACTTTTATCCCATATTGAATATTATTAATATTCTAATGGTACTTTGCAAAAACACTCTTTTAACGCCACTTTATCAGAATACATGGCAGCAATAGTTTTAGGTTTGTTATTTTCGCAAGGAAAGAGGCTATCTTTGAAAGAGTCAATGTGTGTGGTGCCGACATTTTGTTTAGATTGTCACGCTTGTCTTTTTATTGCTGCAAACACGGTAAAGGATATAAGATAAGTGTTGCATTTTTTTATGTATTCATTATGATCTTAGAATACAATTTGACTGGCTATTTTATGTGGACGATGTATGTATTTGATTTAACAGTTGAATTACTCAGTGGTACTTATAAGTACCGCCAATACACTGGGTGTTGGAGAAAAACTTCTTGTTTCCATCGTTTTTATCTGCTTTAAATTGTAATTACTAAATTCTAGTGTAGTAATGATTTTCCTGGTATTTCTTTTCTGTTTCATTATTATTTTTTATAGGAAATTGAGAAAGTTGTGGCACCGGCTCTTTTTTGCTACGATAGAAATGGCATATGTAAATTCATATATTGCATATGTGGAGATGCGGAAGAACATTTTGTCCCTAAATATCGGCGTCACATATAACTAAGGGACTGCTTATAAGATCGAAATCTAAAAAACTAAATAGTCATTTATAGGGCCATCAAATTTCAATTTTTACTAATTTTACATGTGTCTAATAAAACTATGTCAATTTAATATTTTTGTATTGTTTACTTGCGAGTGTCTTCTTTTTGTTTATCATTTTTAAGAGTTTAAACTTTATTTGAAATACCATATGGATTTTCTGTTACGAGAATATTTTAGTCATAGTGTACTGATGGTACTTTAAAGTACCACTTTAATTAATTACCTCTAAATAATTAAATTTCTCACGGGTGAGCATTTTTTTTATGTTTATCCTTTAATTTTCATTGTAGTAACTGAAAAAAAATATTACATGAAAAAAATTGCAGTAGATCAGAATGCCGTAGATAAAGGGTTAAACGAATTTAATTTTTCCAAGATTTGTGGAAATTGATTCTGGATATTTTCAAGGCATTTTATATAATAAGCAATGATTTTTGTATTGAAACGTGCTTAAAACAGTTTTAGCGACATTCGAAATTGGATTTGGTAATGTTGGCCTCACAACAGTATATTTTTAATATTTGATGTTTTATAATATTTTTTAAATTTCTCACGGGTGAGTATTCTTTTATGTATCCTTTAATTTTCATTGTAGTAACTGAAACCAATTACTAAAAAAATGCAGTAGATCATAATGCAGTTAATAAAGAGTTAATATCGAAATATCAAATTAATATAGAAATAATAGCATACATTAATATCCATATGTGGAAATACAAGTGTTTTTTTTTTGTTTGTTTGTTTGTTTTAACCAAAAATGTTGAAGAAATGGGTGTGATACCCAAATAAAGACAGAAAACTTCTTATTAACAGCATACATTTAAGAGATGCTGAATATTTCAACCTCGGACATATCTTAATTTTATTGGGTTATTATAATTTTTTAGCCTTTATAATGCGGTTTTATGTTTTTGTAAGCCCATATAAACATACACATTTAGAATTCCAAAGATAGTCAATCAAAAGACGTTATACAAGGTGTATCTAAACTCTTGGGCAAAATTTTAAGAGGTGATAGTACACATCGAGACAAAAAATATTAAATGGGAAACTAAGGGTCCCAAACATCTTCCGAAGGAGATAGGCGCCATTAAGGTAAAAAAAAATGGCCATAACTTTTTTTTGAAAAAAAGAAATATGGTCATTTTTTTCCCCATTCTGTCCAAAAAATCAGAGTTCTAACTTTTAACGGCTGCTCTTTCATCTTCACCTAACACTTCATTTATAATGACTGTTTCATAATAATGGAAGTCATCAGTCCTTCAGAAGAAAATAACTCGGTAAAAGCGGAAACTCCGATAATTGGGACTCTACTGTAGTTCAGTTTTAAGACTTATAACACGCGATTTTATTTTACATAAAGTGACGTCATCCACATTCGCTGAAGAATTTATCATTTGCGATCCAGTGTTAAACAACATCTACAGTAAAATACACTTAGGACGTCACTATCTTTGAATAATACACACACACACACACAAAAAAAAAAAAAAAAAAAAAAAAAAAAAGATTTCGTCTCTGAAAAAACTCGACAAAAAAATCGGCTACCTAAAGATTCGCTAGCCGTCATTTGTTTGTATAATTAATATAGATATTTAAAATTAAATTTAGTTTCTAATAGCTTCATGTTTTATCAGAAATCCTTCATTTATATTCTTTTCAAAATAGCACGTATTTTAATTTTTTTTTCCGTTTTTATGAGAAAATGGCAACAAAAAGATATAATTGCTATTTCTCTTTTACTTTCTACAGAAAGGGAGTTCTTCCGCTGCCAATATTAAACAAATGGCTCTAGAAACTACAAAAAAATTAATATCTCAAAAATAAATGGAGATGCAGTTTTCAAACAAATTGCGTTTAAAAGTACTTTTTTTCCCCAATACGACGGTATAAAAATTGAAAATGTGCGATGCTTAGAAGTTTAAAAAATCGCTATAGAGTATTTAATCGTACTGCTTTGTTTTACGGCTGACTTCTGTAAGGTAAAGTTATTTTTTGGAGACTACACAAAATAAGCTGGGAGAAAGAAATATCATACCGTACCGGGGGCTAATAAAAATAAATGACGATATCAAGCAATTTAAAGTCGGTTTTAAATAAAGCTCATTTAACTTGTGCATGAATGATATTTGTTAGCTGTTTTCTGATTTTTTTTATTTCTAAAAACTATGAAGACAGGATATGCAACGCTCAGCTTATAAGCTGAAAGTAAACAAAGCATCGTATGAGCTAATGCGCCGTGCTAAGGAACTTCTCGGGTGCATTTGTGATATGAGCCGTTGTGAGGGGCGCGATTTAGACTCTAGTCAGTATAACAAACAGGTAGAGTATTGAATTGCGTGTCCTCGAAACTATTATATGGTTAATTTAAGTACAAGTATCAACGTCTTCTACATACCTAAATTATATCCGAATTAAATCAATTCATATTGTACCAATGTACCAATGCAGTTCATCATGAGTACCTACAGGAGTCGCTATGTTTCTGTTTATCTCAATCGGATTAGTAGGGTCGAATGAGACAGAGTGCTTCGGTGTTTAACACTAGAACGGCGGCGAGGGGTCATTTTGACCCTTGCCGAAGGAATACATGTCGATTCGAACCAGAATTTTTTTTTAGAATATAAGATTAATATATGCTGCACAAAAATAACTTAAATAAGTATGTTAAATAGTTTTAAGTAAAAATTCTGATGTTAAATGTTTTTATAAAACTTGAGCGAAATTTCCCGCCGTTCTAGTGTTACGCAGCATGGAATTCCTTACTAATTCTAGAGCATTGGGATGGTAGAGTTAGCCAGGGATCGTGGGGAAAGAGGGAAAAGGCCCCAGAGCCATACATTTATATATATATATATATATATATATATATATATATATATATATTAGTTAAATCCAAAAAATAATAAGGATAGGAATCGAAAACGTTAATAAAAATAGAAGTTGGCACAAAAAATAATGAATTTTGAAAGAAAACGGCAAGGATTTGACGGCTAACTTCGTCAGCCAATGAGGAAGCGAAGCGCATCAAATCAAAACTGCCTAAAAAGATCAATAAAGAAAGAGGATGATAGTAACTTCAGATCACATGACTAGCGGGTCGGGATGGGAGCAGTCGGATTTGACGGCAAACTTCAGCAGCCAATGTGGAAGCGAGTTCAATTCATATTGACATGTCATCGCGGTGCTTAAGGAGTGCCAACGCGGCGTGCAACGCCGCCGCACGTAACCTCCAACTAAATATGAGTACGAACTAAAGTGAATTTCGAAACAATGCACGGCCTAAAAGTATAATTTGGAAGCTCTGGTGGAGTCCCGAGGGCCATTCCAGAGTTGAAAGCACGAGGTTAAATATAACCTCCAGGAAAAAGGGGCGCATAGGGCATCCAAGAATTTTTTGGTTGCCCTATACTTCGATGTCACTTCACCAACTGGCGTCGGCAAAAAACGGAAAATGCAAAGACAGTAGGGTACCAACGAGCACAGAAAGTTATAGCATAAGGTAGCCAAGCCTATCTAACCTTTCTAAGAACTTATAAAAAAAAGGGGGGGCCACATAGCTCACTAATTTTGATGTCAAGCCTAGTGCGCATTACATGTCGCGGGTCTCCCGGCTTTCACACAAACCATTCAGCCTTTAAAAAGGCTTTGTGTTACTAGACACTGAGAGAACACCGTAGTGCAAATTGCATGTTGGCATTGACAGGGATCGAAAATGGGGACAAGTTAAGATTAAAATTAAATGCTAAAAAATATTTAAACAACTTCAAAAATAACTATAAAACTGGGGGCCGGTCGACAGAACCAAAATGGAGGGGAAAAAGTATAATTGGCCGGGATGCCGTGAGCAAACACCCTAAGGCCGGTGGAATTCATATTATTATTCAGGAATGAACTCTTTATTTTAATTACTTTTATTACAAAATATTATTGGTGGCAGTATTTTATTTGGTTTTTAAGCTTAATCTCCACTTTCTTAAAGAAACAGCTATGTTCAACCTTCATTAGAAAAGAAGGATAACCTTTCCACGGCAGTGTTTCTCAGAAATTTTATCTCATCGCACACTTGAAACCATAGTTTACGTGGCACATTTTACTCTATAATTAAGCTTTTGTGGCACACTTAAATTACGCCGATAACAAACAAATGAAAGATATATACCCTATTAATTTATTTACAACTGAAACAAAATACTTAATTAAGCGTTCCCGGGAAGCTCGTACGCCATGAAAAGCATCTCGATTTACAACAAATTTTAATCGGCATCAACTTACGTCGCCCGCAAAATGTGTGTCACATACAGATAGAGAGAGTCACAGACTCACAGACAGGCATTTTATAAAAATAGTCAAATCGTGTTCAGGAACTTCTGAAACATATAAATCTGTCAAAAACCGGAAGTCTCATTTTTTTTTTTTTTTTTTTTTTTTTTTAATCCAATACTCTCTTCTCGTAAAGTCAGAAGAAAGTAAACTTTATTTACCAGCTTAATAAATATATTATTTTTTTAATCTTCTTATATAAAAAATTCACAAAAAGAAAATAATTTTTATCACTAATTGAGGGAAAAGAACAAGTCTGATACTATTAGACAACATTCGTTTGCATACGTTATATTAAAAAGAGAAAAAGTTTTTTATTGTGATTCTTTGATGCTTCTTTAATGACGAAAATCAAAATTCTAAATAGCAAAAATTAAATTAGAAAATGTATTTATTTTATTTAATAAAATATTTTATTGAACATTTTTTATAAATACAATTCACCAAGGATATTTTTAATATATTAATTGACAAAAACAAGCATAATGAACAAAAGTAAATCTGACGTCAGATACTATTACCGAACGCCTTGTGTTTGTGCATTAAATTACGTCGAGAAAAGGTATTTTTTATGATTTTTTGTCACTTCTTTCGTGAAAAAATCTAAAATGTAAATAAGAAAAAGATAATTATTACCGCACTATATATTGAAATGAACCTCTGAGCACCTCAAAGGAGAAATGCGTGGTTAAATGGCAGGGCTGCCGGAGGGGACTATTTTTCTATTCTATTTGCACCACTATTTTAAAGAAGAAAAAATTGTAGTATATATCTCTTGCAAATGTTGTGAAACTGTATATCAAAGATTTTTTTTTTTTGAGAATGTGGCGCGAGGTAGGATTAAGAAATAGCCGTCAGTGAAAGCCCTGAATAGAAGTATGTCAGACAGTAGAAATTAACGGAGTGAAAAATTTTGCTGTTCTTACTATTTATGAAAAAAAAAGACAGGAGTGGGAGGTTAAGCCAAAATACCAATTAGATTAGATAAAATTTGAAGTGCAATTTCTAGATTATGCGATAATCGACCCATTTCTTAACATATGTTTCACTCTTTAAATTTAAATTAGGGACTTCTTTTCCGAATTAGTAATTTGTGATTAAAGATAAAAATACTACTAAATTTTTTATGTTTGTTTAATCTGGTTCTAATACGACATTTTCCAAACGTCTTAAAAATTCTTCCTTTGACTATTTTTATATGAAAAACACGCAACATAACTACATTCTTTAGGTTTCTGTAAAGAACACATTCGTTAAATTTCAGTAAATTGTAACTTCTGTGATTTCGATAGGTACTTTTAATTTTGTTAGCGTAAAAGTATTTTTTCCCAAAATTGGAAAAAAAATTCAGTGCCGAGAGGGTTAATATCGGAAAGCGTCCTGTGAGTGGAACTATCCTGTCAGTGGAACCAGGAAAAAGTGGTCCAAAGTAGAACGGTTGACGGTAATAAATCATTTCGCATTTAAATGAAGGACACGGCAGAAACATTACAAACAATTCAGTGAGGGAACACAATGTTTTGTTGAAAATTATAAGCATAAAATGCAATACATTTTTATTTTTATCGAATTCAAGAAATGCAAATACTGGTTTCACATATTATAGAATTTTTAGTCCGGTGTTCAAAACATAGGTGAAAACTATTGTGAATCAAAAACTCTTGCAGATTTTTTTCACTTTTAATATACAGTGTGTTCACTCTCAACGGTGTCCATTGGCTAATTCCTGAGATGGTTAGTCATAGACATATAGTTCCAATTACAAAAATGTTTTAAATGGAGTAAAGAAGTATTTTAAAAGTGATATGGGTCAATAAAAATATTTCTTAAAAGGTTACAAAATTTAATTTTGTATACGACCCCCCCCCCCGGTCCAATAAGTGATATTTAGTAAAAATTTACTATTACATTAACAAGTAAGACAAAAAAAAATTCCATTCATCTAATACTAAAATTGTTGTGAAACTTTCAATTGCACGACTTATACCAGTTTTCTGCATGTGAACACAGATAGAGTTAGACAATGCTTCGAGTAATCGCACGCAAAGTGCTTAAAGTATTAGAATAAATTTCGCATGTTTCTACTTTTTAACTTAAAGTATTAAGATAGTGTTATTTTTTTTGTTAATGAAGTTTAAGATTGGTTAAAATAATTGTACTTTAACATATGTTTTATTTTGCCAGGAAATAAAGTTGTTTCGTTTCACGATGTCTTTTAACAAAAAGTTCACTTATATTTTTAGTACAAGTTGTATATTTTGCTTCAATATGTCAGAACGAAAATATATTTCAAATTTGTGTTGTAATGTTAATTTTACTCACAGCTATTATTTTTATAAATGACGATTATTTATATTTCTAGTAAATTTGTAATTGACTCGTATTTCGCTGAAAAAAGATTCTTCAACTCTAAACAGCTATTGCTTGGTAAAATTTAATCTTAGAACAATAGTTTTTTTTTAATTACTTATTAGTGTAATAGGATATTTTTACTAAATATGCCTTATAAAAACGGGGGAACGTATAAAAAATTTTAATTTCGTAATTTTTTAGGTTTTTTTTTAAATCAAAATTGTTTCTAAAATACTTCTTTACCACTTTTAAAATATTTTTGTAATTGGAACTATATACCTATAATTAACTGTTTAGGAATTAGCCATTCGACATCCTTTAGAGTGAATATATTGCATTTTATCAGTTTTCACAAACAACGCCAAAACACAGTTATGTATGAAATATTCCAACTATTCAAATAAACATTTGAAATTTATTAAAAACGATACTATCGTATCAGCCTCATACCAAGGGTTCTTAACTAAAAAAATTGCCAAAGATTTCGCTATTTGCAGCAGTATTTTTTATTCGGAATATTTCAGCGTTTAAAAATGCAACTCGATTACGAATCTGTTAAATTTCTATCAATTAATTAATCATTTTTTTAACACTTTCCAACAAAGTTGGAAAGTGTTTATGACTTCGATTTCTCTATCCGTCTATCCGTGCTCTAACTCTCGTATATATACTCGGATTTCCCTGAAATTTTTATGTTATTGACGTTTACCATAGCACGATCCCTATTTCAAATGAAGTCTCTAGCATGTTTAGTTCATTTACAGGGACATTCAAAATTATTCCGTTACATTATGGGCAATGGGAAAAAATCGTTTCAAATGATTTTTAATGATGTTACGCGATTTCAAACATAATAAAATTTATATGCATTTATGAAGTGCACTAAAATGTCCATTCTATATAATCTGCGGTGCGAAGAATAGTTATTATTCATTTACAGGGCCGCACAAAAGAATTCCGTCACATAATCATATACGGGTGTGGGAATTGTTTGCGTCGTATTTTAATTATGTTAAACTATTTCATGTATAAAGAAATTGATATGCGTCGCTGAGGTTTACTTTTAGTTATTTGATGTATTTGTGCATAGCATTTACAGTGACACACAAAAGATTCCAGATAATATATTGCTGCCGAAGTACTACTGTACATTAGCGATGATTGCTGGAAATATGATTTCAGTAATTTTAAGAGTGTTTTATATTCAATTAAATTTTAGCTAAATAGTGGCCTGCAATAAAGGTACTAGGTAAACTGCAGGGCTGTACAAAAGTATTCAAGTATGTTTCATCTATTAGTAGAAATTACCGAAAGAGAAATTTCAACCTCTTATGCGTTTTCTAGGCAAAAAAAAAAAAAATTTCCATTATATAGTATATATATCAACCAACAGTTGAAATACAAGGCTGTTCGAAAGAATTAGAATACATATTTGGCTACGGATAGTAATTTCTGAAATCAGTGTTTTAAGGGTTTTATAAAATGTTTACTTAGTTATCTTATTTCCATAAATAGCGAAGTTTGTTAAAGCATCCCGAAAGTGTTGGAAAGTGTTTCATAATATATGCTTAACGCATGATTTTTCTCTCTTGTTTATTGATGAAGTGTTGATTTCGCTGAATTAAGCTGAATATATTATAATGAATGAATATAATTAGCTGAACTAATTATATTGTTTTAAGTTTGAACAAGTTAATCTTCGTAAGCGAGCTGCATGCGCTAGAAACAGATATAGAAAAATGCACGCATGAATATTATTCTAAAAACCATGAAAAATCCTTACATTAAGGGGAGTTACAAGGCTCTATATTTACCATGCTAAATTAATGTACCTTTTCTCAGAAACTAACCATATTCACTTGAAATTTTTTAGATACATAATATAAATAATTCGTAATAAAGTGAAGTCAACTTAATAAAAAGATATTCTTTACTTATTTAAGGAAAAAAATATCGGAAATAAAATCAACATTTAAATAACAAAAAAAAAATAAAAATTTTGTACATATGTTTGTAACAAAAGTCCACTTTCGATTTATTAGGGATATGTGTAAAATATTCAGACAAGATTGTTGGAAATAATATACAGGGTGTCCGGTCTCAACGGTGTCCAATGGCTAATTCCTAAATCGTTAGTCATAGACATATAGTTCCAATTACAAAAATGTTTTAAATCAGGTAAAGAAATATTTTAAAAGCGATTTGGATCAATAAAAACCTTTCTTAAAAAATTACGAAATTTAAATTTTTATACGGTCCCCCGGTCCTATAAGTTATATTTAGTGAAATTTTCCTTTTACTCTGACAAATAATACAAAAAAAGTCCCGTTATTCTACGATTAAAATTGACCAAGTAATAGCTGTTTAAAGTTGGAGCATATTTTTTGCTGCAAATTGGGGGTCATTCACAAATTTAGTCGAAATATAATTCCGTCAGATATATTAAAAATGGTTGAGAAAAAATTTAACATTGCAATATAAATTTGAAATCTTTAATCATTTTGACATATTAATGCAAAATATACAATTTGTAATAAACATTTACGAAGAAAGAAAAAACAGAATTTTTGTTAAATAAAATGATGCTAAATTAACAGCCTCAATTTTTTTACAAAATGATACGTATTTTAAAATATTATTAGGTTACACTAGCCAGCAAAAGTTGGGTTATGTTATGTTTTTTAGCTTTTGAAAGTTGATTCTTAGGTATTCTGTACCGCGGAATCTGAAATTGACCTTCATTTTTAACCATCACATCAGGCTTTTTCGCAAAATTCAAATTTAAAATTGAATCTCCTCCCTCATCTCATCGGACTTTAGCTGTAAGAATCCCAGGATAAGCAAAAATATCGAATAAATTTTTTAGACAAATAAAATAAAATAAAATAAAATAAAAAATGTTTTACATATATTTTATAGTATGATATTTTCGCTATATTTTAACTTACACATTTGCGATTTGCAAAAAAATTCTAACATGATGGTTAAAAATGAAGGTCATTTTCTGATTTAGTGCTAAAAAGTGCGTAAAAATAAATTATCAAAAGTTAAAAAACACAACCATCTCCTCTATTTTATAGTATTCGATTTTTGTTATTCTTTAAATTTGAAAATTTATGATTTGCGAAATATCCTGACATGATGGTTAAAAATTAAGGTAATTTTCGGATTCAGTGCTAAAAAAGACATAAAAGTTAAAAACACAACAATCGCAGTCTTGTATTATCTAATCTAAAACTTTTTCTTAAACACCTTGGCAGAAATCTATCCGAAATTTTTTGTGTTATCTTGTAAAATAAGTATAAATGGTAACCACCGAAAATCTTAATAATATTAGATTGTTATCGGATTTGCGCCATTATGTAAAATGCAATCTCGATCGGATATTTAGAAGTGGGTTAAAGTTCGAGTACAAATTTTGAACTGGAAAAACATACATACTATTGTTGAAGTAACATAAAAACTTATAAAAAAACATAGTTTTTGTTAAAAGAAATCATAAGAGAAACAGTCTCAAATCCTGACAAAATAAAACATATGTTATTTTAGCCAATTTGAGACTTAATCATAATACTTGTAGGATTTTTTTTCAAAGCGCAGATACACATGAAGTGAGATCTTCGAATACTTTAAACACTTGGTATATGATCCCTCAAAGCCAAGCCGAACTCGTTTGTTTTCAGAGTAGAAAAGTGGCATAAGTCATGCATTTTTAAAGTTCCATAACTCGCTCAATTTTAGCGTTGTATGAATGGGACTTTTTTTGTCTTACTTGTCAGTGTAATAGGAAAAAATTACTAAATATAACTTATAGGACCGGGGGACCGTATAAAAATTTAAATTTCGTAATTTTTTAAGAAATGTTTTTATTCACCCAAATCGCTTTTTAAATGTTTCTTTACCTGATTTAAAACATTTTTTAATTGGAACTATACTAACTGTTTAGGAATTAGCCATTGGACACCGTTGAGACCGCACACCCTGTATAGTAGGTTCTGTAAAAGACACACCAAAGTATAAAAAACGACATTTTCAGAAAAAATGAACTTACAATTTATGTATGTAATGATGTAAACAAACTGAATTACTTGAAAATTTTTAACTTCTAGTCGTCGTAAAAACAAAATTAATTTACCATTCGAAAGGGAAAAGATTATTCAAATATTTAAAAAAAACGTGTTTTTTTTTTTTTTTTTTTTTTGTCAAGAATTTGTCTTCAAACTACTATTAAAACATACTTATAAAACAAATTGAAAGGGAAAAGAATTCCTTATTCTAAAATTACTCGATGTTCCATACAACTTCATTAATATTGAAATAATGAACCTTAATACGAATTTGGTTAAATGTGAAACGCCATGTATTTTTAATTAATAAGGGGATTGCTACTCTGGTGTACTATACAATTTATAACCTTTCCATAAACAACGTTTTGTACTAAAATTCTTGGGAAGATACTCTGTATTTTTTTTTTAACTTTCTTTTCTACTATCTGTTAAAATTCTGTTGTCTTTTCGCATTAAAATTAAAAGCATAAAATATATGTTTTTCTTTTTTCTTTAGTGCTACTGATAATTAACTATCAATTTCGCCTCTTTGTTTCTAAATCAGTTAATATTTTTTCTGCCTTATTGCACATCACTGTAAGCTTCTTGTGGGCTGCGAAAATACAGTTATTAGATTAACTGTGAGATAATTTAGTTTCTTTTAGCTACTGGTAATTAAAGCTGCTACTTAAGGGTAAATCGGTTTAAACATTATAACAGATTTTTATTTTTTCATTCTTTAATACTCATTCTCACTTTTATTTACTTTTATTTTAGGATTTCAGTAAAACTTCTTTTCTTTCATAAAAAAAAATAAATAAATAAATAAATAAAACCCTTAACCCATTTTTCACGTTATATCTGTTAAACAAATAAAACAAAAAAGAAATGTGTAGGATTATAATTAATTTAAATTTCACTAACACTACCAAATACGTAATAAACGCTACCAAAGATATTTACTTGAAATTTTTTATATAAATAATATAAATACTCCCTAATAAAGTGAAGTCAAATTTATGAACAGATATTCTTTACTTATTTATAAAATATCTGAAATAAAAACTACTCTTCAATAGCAAAAACTTGCATTTTTCCAGTGAGGAACTTTTCAGTAAAAATTCTGTACTAATCGTCGGCACCATGTCAAACTACCTATAATATGAAAACAGTGTTGCCAGTGGGCTACTTTTTTTTAATTCAGATTTCTTGATTGGCACTATTTTTCCAAAACTGCATTTCACACCACTAAAAATGCAAAGTTCTTTTTTTTTTCCACCTTGATTAATAGCTGAAAAAACACCGATTAGATAAGGTGAAGAAAACTTCGTGGTGTCCAGTGCATCTGCACACCAAAACTGCATACATATTAAGCGTGCAAACTTAATGCTGGAGTCGGAAATTACACAGCTGCGCCATCTGGTTGATGGGGTTGATAATCCACATACGCGGTCTTTTAGATGGACGTTATATATGACAAATTATCTACCATCTGCGTATATTTTCTAAATTTTTAGTTACTAATGAATATGAATCTTGTTTACCAGATTTATTGTAAAATATCGACGTAGCGAGCAGGGGGACCTTTCTAATCAGGCTATTCAGCTATTAACCAAGGTGGAAAAAAACTTTACAATTTTAGTGGTGTGAAGTAAGAAAACAGTTAGCCATCTTCCTGCAGTTCAACCCCATTCGCTACGTGGCGCGTGAACTTGATTGATGTGACCTATTCTTTAATCTTGCGGTTACCTCTCCCATTTAAGATAGGACGCTTAATATGTATGCAGTTTTGTTAAGACACCGCCCAGTTCTCGCTACGTCATTATTTTGAAATAAATCTGTTAAACAAGATTCATATTCCATGAGTAACTAAAGATTTAGAAGATATGAGCAGATGGTAGATATTCTGTCACAAGGCTAACGAAAAAGACACGTTACCGGGGTACATCTCACTTGTCTTTTTTTACAGACCGCTAGAGTGGCGTGATGCTATTTTCGTAGAACTGCATTGGTGCATTCGACCATCACGTGACTCCAGAGGTCTAAAAAAAATTACGTGTACTGAACCACGGTAGCCTGCTTTTTTTTTTCGTTATCCTCGATTCTGTCATATATGACGTCATACCAAAAGTCCGCGTATGTGGATTATCAACACCGCCCACAAGATGGCGCAGCTGTGTTAATTTACACCCGATTCCAGCATTAAATTTGTATGCTTAATATGTATGCAGTTTGGCACTTTTCTGAAATGGTAAAATTCCCGTTCTTTTCGCATTAATTAAACATAGTTCGTACGCCTCCTTGAATTTTGCAAGCCAGAAAATTTTTCGGCACCAGTATTTTCTTATAGAAAAGCGAAATTTTGCTCGTTTAACATAGATTTCTTTTTCTGTAAAAAGATACTGGAAGTTTTCCTGGAGAAATAACGCTATCCGTATGAACCATGTTAAAATGTCATTCATTAAGTTTAAATAAGGCGAATTTTACTATTTCAAAAAAGTGGTGCCAATCAAGATTTCTGAATTTTAAAAAAGTAGCTCACTAGCAACACTGTTTTCATATTGGATAGTTTGACATGATATGATAATAACAAAAGTTCACTTCAGATTATTCAAGGATATGTGTAAAATATTCAGTCAATATTATATAAAATAATGTGCAGTAGATTCTGTAAAAAGGTACATCAAAGTTAAAAAAAAAAACAACGTTTAAGGGGTCTCAGGACTCTTAAAGCTCTAAAATTTTCGAAATTTTAATTTATTTATATGTTAAACTTCTATGTTTTCTGAACATTTTGATATAATTGTTATCTTGAAATTCCCATTAGAACAGAAGTTATGAATTATACTCATTTAGAATACTCGCTCAATAGCTGAAGCGGTGTTTCCAAAATTTCGAAGTCATTTTTCTCCAAATGACGTTTTTGGGACGCGCACGATATCTCCGAAACTTCTGAATATTTTTTTCATGAAATTTTTAAAACATACATTTCATGTTAGTCTGTACAAACTGAACCTAAAATTTCATTTTTATTGTAAAAAGAAAATATTTTTTTAGTGGTTTATATTGTTGAAAATGTCTAAATTTTGCATTAGCTAAATACAACTTTGTATTAAAAATATAAAAAATGCTTTAAATACAAATTTATTTAGGTTCAGTGTAATTATTATAATCTGAGGTATAAGTAGGCACCAAAAGTTTTATTCTAGTTGCAAAATTTACTTTGTAATCGTGCGCATAAGCTGTTATGCAATTTTCTGCTCGTCAAATGTCTGACAGTTTGAAGTCCCCTGTAAATGCTAATTCTGCATCTTGCAATTTTTCAAATATTTGAAATGAAAGAACATTCTTGTATCTTTCATTCCCATTTAAAATTGTGTTTTAATATCAAATACATTTTAAGATATTAAATGTTGGAAATGGTCCTTTTTTTTTCATTTTTTTCCAATTTTAATAGTCCTGAGACCTCTTAAAAGGATTGAATTAAAAGGTTTATATGTAATGTTTACGTATGATGTAAACAAACTGAATTACTTTAAAAATTTTTAACTTCTCGTTGTCGTAGAAAAAAAAAGTAATTTGCCATTCTAAAGGGGGTATATAAAGGATTCAAAAAATAAAAAAATAATGATTTTTTTCACGAATTTGCCTCCATCTGCTCTTAAAGAACAAGCCTCATACTTTTTCAAAAATCTCTCAAACAGCAGCCTTTTTTATTAAGAATATTTCAGTGTTTACGCGAGTAATTCGATTACAAATCTGTTAAATATCTATTAATTAATTAATATAATGATGAAGCGTTAGTTTCCTTACGGAATATTAGACGGAATTATATTACGAAATATTTTTTCTTACGTAAAACAAACGCTGTACTAATTATATTGTTTTAAGTACAAACAGGTTAATCTTCGTAATCGAGCTGCACGCCAGAGACATAGATATTTAAAAATTCACACATGAAAATTATTAAAAAAAAAAAACAAAACAATGAAAAAACCCTCAACTAAAGTGTCCTATACCTACCGCGTTAAATGAAGGTACCTTTTCTTAGAAACTAACCCCAAAGATATTCGCTTAAAATATTTTGTATACATAATATAAATAATTCGTTATAAAGTGAAATCAAATTTGTAAAAAGATATTCTTTACTTTAAAAAAAAAAAAAGAAAAAAAAATCTGAAATAAAAATTACTTTTTAATAACAAAAAACTAACCGAAAATCTTTTAATAAAAATTTTGCATTTTTGTTAGTAACAAAATTTTGCTTCAGATTGAACAGGAATATATATAAAATACTAATGACAATATTGCATCAATAACTTGTAGTGGTTTCTATAAAAAGGTACATCAGAGTTTAAAAAAAAAAAACAGCATTTAAACCTTTTTTTTTAAATTTATTTATGTAATGTTTATGCAGTGTTTCCAGATTATGGACTTTTTTTATCCCCAGATAATTGATTGTCACCGTTTTTTTTTTTGAAATAGAAATATTCGGATTATTTAAAGAACGGATTAAAAATTGTGAAAAATAAGGCGAAATTTGCTTTTTTTTAAGTGGTGACAGCCCACAAATGTGAATTAAAAAAGTCCTCAATCTGAGAACACTAGCTTATGTATGATGTAAACAAACTGAATTACTTGAAAAAAATTAACTTCTTGGTGTCGTAAAAGAAAAAAAATACTGTTCGAAAGGGGAAAATCAAGGATTAAAAATATTAAACATTTAAAAAAAAAATACCTTTTTTTACTAATTTACATTCCAACTGTCTATAAAACTTAATTAATAAGCAAACTGAAGGGAAAAGGAATTGAATTCTTGAGACATACTCTATATTTTCTATATCTCTACTTCACTTTTCTACTCTCTGTTAAAATTTTGTTGTTTTTTCAGTCGGAACGCAAAAGTGTAAAATGTATGTTTTTATTTTTTCTTTAATGCTATAATTAACTGTCGATTTTTTCTCTTTCTTTCTAAATCTGTTAATATTTTTTTCTGTCTTATTGCACGTCTCTCTACGCTTTTTGTGGGCTGAGAAAATAGAGTTATTAGATTAACTGTGATATAACTTAGTTTCCTTTAACTACTGGTAATTAAAGGGACTACTTAAGGGTAAATCCATTTAGCGAATATAATAATCTTTTATTTTTTATTTTTTAATAATCAATCACATTTTTTTTTTACTTTTGTTTTAGTTTTTTGGTAAAAATTTCTTTCTTTCGATAAAAGATAAAAGAAAATTCCTAAACTCTGTCTGTTAAGTGCTGAGGCTAAGTGCTATCAGGGCTGAGAGCGCTGCAACCCAAATGACCGATTACTACCACTAAATTTTAAAATATTTCTCATTATTTAATGACAGAATTATTTCTGAGGTGTAATAAACCAGAGAATAGTATTACAATTTAGT
Organism: Maratus speciosus; assembly: GCA_963932465.1. Taxonomy (NCBI): domain Eukaryota; kingdom Metazoa; phylum Arthropoda; class Arachnida; order Araneae; family Salticidae; genus Maratus; species Maratus speciosus. The sequence goes on along the minus strand of OZ010794.1, from coordinate 464,944,906 downwards.
GGTAGTAATCGGTCATTTGGGTGGAGCACTCTCATCCCTGTTAAATCGCAAAGAAAACTGTTTAGGCCAGCGTTGCCAGATTGGGGACTTTTTCTGTCCCGAGGTTGTTAACTGTCACCGCTTTTTTTAAATAGAAATATTCGGCCTATTTAAAAATAGATTAAAAATTCTGAAAAATAAGACGACTTATACTATTTTTAAAAAGTGGTCACGGACAGTCAAATAATCTGAATTAAAACAATCCCCAATCTGGCAAAACTGGTTTAGGCAATATAGTTAATTAAAATTTTTGAAGATTAGTTTAAAAAAGACATATAAAGTTTCGTTATAAAATTTTATAGTTAAAATTATATAATTATATTAACTGTGAGATAACTTAGTCCCCTTTAAGGAGGCACAGGACCTTTAAATTTTCAAAAAATGAGTTTTCGGTTTTTGTTTTATTCTGAATTTTTTAATATTTCTGAACAATAAGAAAAAAAAAAAAAAAAAAAAAAATTCAAAAATATGCATCATTTTTTGAGCTATAATCCTTTATAGACGGTGAGTATAATTGAAAGCCCATAGATATAGAAAATTTAAAACGCGTTTTCTCAGATTATTAAATTTTGAGTTTGCCCGTACAGTTACTTTCAAACTATATAATCTTCAGCTTTAAAAAATTAATTAAATATGCGCTTCTTTATAGTCTACATGCTAAAAAAAAAAGTCACAAACTTTGTTTTATTTATTTATTTATTTATTTATTTATTGTACTTGAAAAACTTGAAGTTGTTTTTGTTTTTTAAATTCTTGAATTTTTTTGTATTTTGTGCTAAAATTAAACTTTAAACAAAACTTTATGTATATATTTTGTTTTTAATTTAGAAATAGGTGCATTAAGATTCTGTTTTATTCAAAAATTGTTTTCTATATCATGAATCGTACGCCTCCTTGAATTTTGCAGACCAGAAAATTTTTCGGTACCAGTATTTTTTTTTATTGAAAATCTCTTCGTAAAAGAAGGCGAAATTTTGCGTGTTTAACCTAAATTTCTTTTTCTGTAAAAAGATACTGGTACTTTTCCTGGAGAAATAACGGTATCCGTACGAACCATGTATATGCATAAATTAGAGTTTTATCATACGCGCAGAACTTAATGATTTTAATTCACCCCTTTAGTGAGATGAGTTTTTAAATTTAAAATTTAAATATTAATTTTGTATATACAACATTTATTTTTCTGGATAATATAGTTAAGAATATATACAGGGTTAGCGAAATTAAACTTCCGCTACTCAAAGGGCCCTAGAGGCCGTTCTACTAGTCCGATGAGAAAAATATTTGGACAATAGACACTTCGGTGGATGCGCTCGAGATTTCCGAAATAAAAAAAAATAGTTTAAAAAGTCGCCACTAGATGGCGCTACGAGTTAGCGTGTGAAGAGAGGACAAACTGAGGTCCCGAAACACTGAAGGACCAGTGGTCTTACACAAAAGGAACACAATAAGGACAATAAGTGGGCACAGAATTTCCATGGCCAGAAATCATCAACCGCCATTCTCGCGAGAAATTTGTAGCGTGAATGTTTTGCGAGTGTCCAGATCTTGTCGTTCCAATTTCTGAACCGCTTGAATGTTATACGGGCAGAAGATCAGAATTCTAAGAATTGTATTACACTGTAGTAGGGTATATCAAAGGTACGTGAAATCGTCGGTACATTGACATTTCCATGAGGCGAATGAGTGCTTGCTTCCACGACCGCTGCAGCAATATCCTCTACGACGGCGGTTGCACACTTTTACTTCCACTTCCCGGCAAATCGCCTAACTGTCCTGTTTGCTCGAATTTCATCATCATGTCATTAAGAGCACGCTCCGATATCGGTCCACGTCGTTGTTTCCTGAGACGGCGGAACTTTGACTAGCATTGGCAACGTCGGCATTTTGAAATGCTCATATGATTGGGGCACGAACTTCTTCCTTTTATCGTGCGTGGAATTTGCATGTGTTGCTGCAATGTGCTTCCCTGCTGCGCCCTCTGGTGGCGAGTTTTTAAACTATTTTTTTTTTTCGGAAATCTCGAGCGCATCCTCCGAAGTGTCTGTTTTCAAAATATTTTTCTCTTCGGAGTAGTAGAACGGCCTACAGGGGCCTTTGAATAGCGGAAGTTTAATTTCGCTAACCCTGTACTTTAGTCAGAAACTAAACAGAAAAGATCTTAATTGCATATAATTTGGGTTTTCGTCCCTTCAAAAAGACGATGTTTTTCATCGTTTCGACAAACTTAAAATTGCTGTCCCCCCTTAACTACTGGTAATTAAAGGGTTACTTAAGGGTAAATCGGTATAGAGATTGTAATACACTTTTATTTTTTTGTTCTTTAATTCTCATTAACACTTTTTTTTTACGTTTTTTAGTAAACCTTTTTCTCTTTCAATAAAAAAAATAAAATAAAAGCCCTAAACAATTTGCCTCGTTACGTTTGTTAAATGAATAAATCGCAAAGAAAAATGTTTAGGCAATATAATTAAACATTTAAATTCTAGTTTAAAATAACATATAAAGTTTCGTTATAAAAGTTTTTTCTAGAAGTAAACATTTTTTCAAGGGAAACGCAGTTCTATTCAAACTTCATACAAAATGTAGAAGTCATAAAAAAAGAAAAAGAAAAAACCAAATTTTCGTAAAATAGTGACTCAAAATTAAAAACTTTTAAAAGTGCAAAATATATCACCCTACTGAAAGTATAAGCATGAAACGTATATTTTTCTTTTTCTTTATTGCTTCATATAATTAACTATCGATTTCTCCCCTTTGTTTCTAAATCAAATAACATTTTTTCTGCCTTATTGCACATCTCTCTAATTTTCTTGTGGGTTGGAATAATAGAGTTATTGGATTAACTGCGAGATCATTTAGTTATCTTTAACTACTGGTAAATAGAATGACTACTTAAGAGTAAATCGGCTTAGAGTGTATAATAGAATTTAAGTTTTTATTATTTAATTCTCATTCACACTTTATTTTTACTTTTGTTTTCATTTTCCAGTATAACTTCTTTTACTTCAATAAAAAATAAAATAAAAACCTTAACCTATTCGTTATGGAATGTCTGTTAAATAAATAAAACAAAGGGAAATGTTTAGGAATATAATTAATTTAATTTTTTTAACTCCCGTTGAAGGGGAGTTGAAAGGCCTAAGCCCCACTGGGAGGGGGGGGGGGGATGAGTACTTTGACTTTTTAAGGGGGTAATTCCAAATTTGACGCTATGAGTTTCTTCTGTCATTATTTTTATGTATTGTTATAGACTAGACATAAACGGAACACAAGCAAAATTTAAAAATCCAGTTTTTTTATTGAATTTTAAAACTGTTTCGAATGAAAATTTTTAGATACATTTAAGACTAGAATAATTATACGAATAACGTTTAAAAATATTTTAACATTATAAATTTTTTTTAACAGATAAAATTACCATTGTTTTCGCTTGCATCTGAAGTGTAAACTATGCGAATTTTACCATTTCAAAAAAGTGATGCTAATGAAGAAATCAGAATTTTTAAAAAGTAGGCGTGAAAGAACATTATGCGACAGAATTTTCCTGTACCCCTAATACTTCTGTTTGCTCCGCGATATCTCACTCAAAGATTGTTTTACACGCGGAACTACTTAAAAGTATGCATAAATTTGACTGTCTTGAACATATTTAACTTAAAAAATACATGACAGACCTGAACGAGGTACTACTAATTTTATAAAACTTAAATAGCATTAGAAAAGGAAATGGGTAGATAGTAAATATCTATGGCTCTAGTGCAGGTGCAGCCATCCTGCTCAGTAAATTAATTTACATGATGATATATACACTATAAATTTTAAAATCAGATAATACATGCAAGACAATTAACGATTTTGGGAAAATATGTTGGGATTGGGAATAATAGCTACTTAATTTTAATAAAGATGAGAATTTTGAAATGCTTCTTGTGTATTGTGTCTTGTGTATTGTGTATTAAACGTACAGAAGCACAGAATGACCTATTATTATGTTTCTTAAGTAAGAAGTTTAGAATTCACGGCTATTTTTGTATAAAAAAAATCTCGATATTTCGAATTTCTCTAAAAAAAATTTTTTTCCTCGAGATCTACAAGTTTTATTTTTTTCATTGTAGGTCATTTCGAAAACACTTTATATCTGTACTCATTAAAAAAATTTTGGCTTGTTTTAGCCATTGAAATGGGAAAAATCATGCGTGCACTGCATGCAAGAATAATTCTTTCGTAAAAATTGTATTATCTTTAAAAATAAATTAAAAAAAACTATATATGTGTATACCTTTTCTAACAACTTTGATTGAAAAATAAATCTTTCCTAACATGTGTTTTCAATTTTATAATTAAAAGTTAATTAGTTAAAGAATGACTGCAATTCTTACAGAGGTCACTTTTCCATGTACTTTATTGGTTCAAAGGTTACCTGACCCCTTAAAAAATTAACTCTATTCACACAGTGGAAGTGTATAAAAGCCATAAGAATAACACATTTCACATTTTGTAACACTTTCGTGGGCGGTGGGAAATACACGGTGTCCACAATTAAACGACCCTACTTTAAAGTTGTCTACAGCCAAAACTATCGTTCATAAAGTTGTGAAATTTTGTGAAAGACATAATAAAGGGATGGGAATTTGTTTAAGGTAAAAAATTTATAACTAAAAATAGTTCAAAATGTCGTCACTAGAGGGCGATTTTTAATAAATTACACATTTAGAGTTACAGTAGTTTAGAAATTTTATTTACATTATGTTCATGAATAATCGACCCTATTTAAAGTTGTCTATAGATGAAAGTATTGTTCAGGATGTTAGGAAAGCTTTTGGAGGACATAATAAAGGTATGGGACTTTGTTTGAACGAAAAAAAAAAAAAAAATAGGAGGCCGTTTTAAAACTAATTACACATTTAGCATACATTTACGATAGTTTGACAAATTTTGTTATGACCATACATTTTCTGCATGACTTTCATCCTTTTCAGATACTATCTGGAATCGTAAGATAGCATACTCTACAGTTGAGCGCAGTGTTTTCTGGGAAAGCTAGGAATGTGTCGTGAAATACTGTCTTTAGAATAAGGTTAATTTAATAAATAAAATTTTCAAACTATCGTAATGTGAATCGTATGCGTATTCGTATCGTATGCGTAATTTCTTAAAAATCGCCCTATCGCGGCAAAATTTTTAACTATTTTTATTTATAATTTTTTTTTAGCTTAAACAAATTCCCACCCCTTTACTACATCTTTCACAAAATTTCACAACTTTATGAACGCTAGTTTTGTCTGTAGACAACTTTAAAGTAGGGTCGTTTAATTGTGGACACCGTGTATTTCCCACCGCCCACGAAAGTGTTACAAAATGTGAAATGTGTTATTCTTATGGCTTTTATACACTTCCACTGTGTGAATAGAGTTAATTTTTTAAGGGGTCAGGTAACCTTTGAACCAATAAAGTACATGGAAAAGTGACCTCTGTAAGAATTGCAGTCATTCTTTAACTAATTAACTTTTAATTATAAAATGGAAAACACATGTTAGGAACGATTTATTTTTTCAATCAAAGTTGTTAGAAAAGGTATACACATATACAGTTTTTTTTAATTTATTTTTAAAGATAATACAATTTTTACGAAAGAATTATTCTTGCATGCAGTGCACGCATGATTTTTCCCATTTCAATTGCTAAAACAAGCCAAAATTTTTTTAATGAGTACAGATATAAAGTGTTTTCGAAATGACCTACAATGAACAAAATAAAACTTGTAGATCTCGAGAAAAAAAAAAATTTTTAGAGAAATTCGAAATATGGAGATTTTTTTTATACAAAAGTAGCCGTGAATTCTAAACTTCTTACTTAAGAAACATAATAATAGGTCATTTTGTGCTTCTGTACGTTTAATACATCCACCAAAAATTTCGTGAAATTCTAGGCAACCGTTTTTCAGAAATCGTGCGCGCAATGATTAAAATTGCTGTTTTGAGAAAATTGGCTTTAAAGATTGAAAAATCCGTTGATCATATAGCAAAAGTTCAACGTGTTTTAGACATAACTTCCCTTCTAATGCGAATTTTTGTATGGCGTTTGATTCTAAATGTTCCCAAAGAATCATATTTAATTATAAGCTACTTAAAAAAAAAATTCGATTTTTGGACGCTTCAAAGGTTACCTGACCCCTTAAAATAATAAGAGACATAATTTACGGGTAACACGGGTGTTACTGTAACTTAACTGATGCTTTGTTGGAACGTGACTGATAAAAGATTGGAAACCACTTCCCTACACCTATCAGGTTAAATTATTGTACTTTTTCTAACAAACTAACTAATGATATTCCCTTGAATTTTTTTATATACATAATTTAAATTATTCCTAATAAAGGGAAGTCGAATTTATAAAAATATATTTTTTACATTTTTTTTTAATATTCTGGAATAAAAACCACTTTTAAACAATAAAAAATTTTCACTTTTCCAAAGGAAAACTTAAAAAACAAATTGGTCAGATGTTAGTTACAAATGTTTACTTCAGATGCTCAGGGATATGTGTAAAATATTCAGGCATGATTACATACAATAATAAATAGTAGTGCCTATAAAAAGGCACATTGAAGTTCAAAACACAATATTTTGAAAAAATTGAATTTAAAGTTTATGTATGATGGAAACTGGATTTCTTAAAACTTTTCAGCTCCTCGTTGTCGTAGAAACAAAAGTAATTTGCCATTCAAAAATGGAAGAATAAGGATCCAAAATGTTTTAAAAATTTAAAAACATGTTTTTTTTTTCACGAATTTGTCTTCCAACTGCCCTTTAAACATAACTATCAAACAAATTGAGGAGAAACGAATTTCCCTATTCTAAAATTATGCGATGCTTCAAACAACTTCACCAACATTAAAATACACTGTTAAAAATTTGCAGCATTCTGGCAGGTCATTTGACCGTTTTTTCCGAAAACGGTTACACAACCGTATTTTTAACACAATTCTGACCATATTATTGGCCATTTTATGATCAGAATATAGTTAAATTATGGTTATGAAACCGTTTTTTCAAAAAACGGTCGAATGACCTGCCCGAATGCTGCAAAATTTTTAACAGTGTAACAAACCTTATTACGAATTTCGTTAAGTGTGAGGTAAAAACTACTAAATAATATACAGCTTGCATTTTTCCACAGAAAACCTTTTAAAATATTGTACATATGTTAGTTACAGACATTCACTTCAGATTGATATGTGTGAAATATTCAGGCAAGATTACAGATAATCATATGAGGGGCTCACAAATATAGTAGACCAAGTCAATTTTGAAAAAAAAATGAGATAATCCATTTAGAAGATGCATAAAATCTGTTTTATCCACTATTACGGTAAACCAAGTTTGTAAACAGATGGCATATATGAGAAAGTATGTGAAAACAAACTTGGTTCACTGGGAGAGTGGATAAAACAGATTTTATGCAACTTCTAAATAAACTATCTCATTTTTTTTCAAAATGGACTTGGTCGACTATGGTTGTCAGATTTTATATAGTAGTATCTATAAAAAGGTACATCAAAGTTCAAAACACAATATTTTGAAAAAATTGAATTTAAAGTTTATGTATGATGTAAATTGAATACTTAAAAATTTTCAACTCATTGTTGTTGTACAAACAAAAGTAATTTACCATTCGAAAGGGGAAGAATAAGGATTCAAAATATTCGAAAAATTAAAAAACGACTTTTTTTTCAAGAATTTCTCTTCGAACTGCCCTTAAAACTTAAGGGGTCTCAGAACTCTTAAAATTGGAAACAAAGGAAAAAAATACCATTTTCAACATAAATATCTTAAAATGTATACGATTTTAAATCACAGTTTTTATTGAGATGAAAGATATAAGTATGTTCTTTCATTTCAACTATTTAAAATATTGCAAGATGCAGAATTAGCATTTACAGGGGGATCCAAACTGTCAGATATTTGATGAGCAAAAAATTGGTATAACAGCTTATGCGCAGAATTACAAACTAAATATTGCAAATAGAATGAAAATTTTGTATCTGCTTATACTTGAGATTGTAATAATTATCTTGAACCCTAAATAAATTTGATTTTAAAGCATTTTGATAATTAAAAATTTTGAAAATTATAATAGTATTATCACATAAAAAAATATTTATTGAAACAATAAAAAGGAAATTTAAGGTCAGTTTGCAGGGACTAACATGAAACAAACTTTTTGAAAATTTCATAAAAAAATATTCAGAAATTTTTGAGATATCGTCCGCGTTATGCCCAAAAATGTCATTTGGAGAAAAATGACTTCAAAGTTTCGGAAACGATGCTTCAACTATTGTGCGGATATAATTCTAAAAGCCATAACTTGTGTTCTAATGGAAATTTCAAGGAATTAATTATATCAAAATGTTCAGAAAAGATAGGAATTTAACGTCTAAAAAGCTTAAAATTTCGATAATTTTGAAGCTTTAAGAGTTTTGAGACTCCTTAATTACCAAACAAACTGAGAAGAAACGGATTTATGTGATGTTTGATACAACTTCATCAACTTTAAGCGGACCGGGAAAGCCCTATCTCCGCCATGTTAAATTCACCAACTTTATGTATCTTTTTCTCAGAAATGGTGAAAGATAGAAGACTAGATTTTTTAGAGTAGTTAGAATAACATGATTTATATATTTTAACAGACCATTTCTTTCTAGGTGAAACTCAAAATTAATTATTAATTATTTATTGAAAGTTATTTTTAAATTAGCATTTTTGGCAAGATTTCACTGCCTAAAATAAATAATTCTCAACAAATCATTAAATCCCTCTGTTAAAGTATACAATATAACATAAGTATGAAAAAAAAGCTGAGTTCTTAAATTTAATAGATATTGAAAAAAAAGGAACATAAACATGAAGAATACAAGTTTTGAGAAACAATCAATTACAGATTTAAAAGACCATTAAGCTGTGGAATACTCTTAGAAAAGAATGAATAATTTCAACAACTTATTTGTTTATAGATAAACATGTGTGACACATCTTTGGAAAGATAAAAGTTTAAACTATTTAATGATATAGAAAAGTAAAAATCAATTTTTTGGTTGAATTTTCCTTTCCCGGTCCACTTAAAAAAACAAACCTTAATACAAATTTGGTTAAGTGTAAGACACACTATTATTTTAAATTAAAAAGCCGATTGCTACCCTGGTTACAACTTACTGGTAAACTTTCCAGGAGCACATTTTTGCATTAAAATTCTTGACACGTACTCTGTATTTTCTATTCCTTTACATTCTTTTGCTACTATTTGTTAAAATTCTGTTCTTTTGCTCTGAAAATAAAAACATAAATAAATGGTTTTTTTTCTTTATTCCTACTTACTATCTATTATAATTTACTATCGATAATATCTATTATAATTTACTATCGATAATATCGATTATACTTTACTATCGATTTCTCCTCATCGCTTCTAAATCAATTAATATTTTTTCCTGCCTTATTGCACATTTCTCTAAGCTTCTTGTGAGCTACGAAAATAGAGTTATAAGATTAACTAGATGAGATAATTTAGTTCTCTTTAACTACTGGTAATTAAAGGGACTACTTAAGGGTAAACGGTTTAGAGATTATAATAGTCTTTATTTATTTATTTTATTTTAATACTCAATCCCATTTTGTTTTTACTTTTGTTTTAGTTTTTTTGTAAAAATTTCTTTTTTTCAATGTAAAATAAAATAAAATTCTTAAACTATTTGTCTTTTTACGTCTGTTAATTGATTAAATGGCAAAGAAAAATGTTTATGTAATATAGTTAATTAAAATGTTTGAAGATTAGTTTAAAAATACATATAAAGTTTTAATATAAAATTTCTAACTAGAAGTAAACATTTTTACAGGGAAAACACGATTCTATTGACTTTTAATATAAAATGTATAAATTTTAAAAAGAAAAAATGAAAAAATAGCTCAATATTCTTTTAAAATATTTACCCAAATTTAAATACTTTTAGTGATTTGAAAAATATCACAGAAAAAATACTGATCTTTTACAGCGGTGAAAGTAATATCGTGTTAAAATGAGAGTTTTTTTAATCATAAACTGAAAATCTTGCTACGATAGTTAAAGGGCACATCATTCACTTTTGCATTTCGCTGTGATAAAATTAAAGACCTATATTCAAATGAGATAAATTTAAATAATTTCCATGAATAAACTAATATGTTTCTTAAATGGGAAAATAAAATCACGCGCCAAGCATAGATTATTAGGAACAGATGTCATAAATTTCCAGGGCCGCCATCTTGGAATTTTTCTTGGCGTGAAAACCCTTTTCCCACCAAGTAGTAAATGTCGCCATGCACCGATTTATACGTATGTTAGGCTTAAAGAAAATAAAATGTAAATGACAAACAAAACTCGCTAAAGTGACAAACAGTAATCGTTGTATGAGCGCTCCGCGCTCATTAACCAAAAAGGAACATCACTGGATTCAGCAGTTCTCGCTCTGTAGCAATATCAAAATAGACAAAACTCGCAAGGCAACAAAATATAAAATTATCAACATACTTTAACACACATCTTCTTTTTTGAAAGCTCAAGCATGAAATACCTTCTAGCATCACCGTCATTTTCCAAAATACGCTTATGAATACGCACTGACGCCCAGTAAACAAATCGCCTTTATTTCCTCATATTTCTTAATTACTTCAGCAAGAGCGTTTAAATGGACTACAGAACCCATTTTCAATCAATTACATCCAATAAATTTAACATAAAAATAATTGACAGAAACACAATATGATATCACAAGTCATATTAAATCAACTGAATATGCATCAAAATACGATCTCCTAAAAAAAAAAAAAAAGGTGGTTACCAGAAAATGGTTGCTATATCAACCAACATCGCCAACAAAAAATCGCTAAGAAATCCAAAATAGCGGTCAGGTAATGTACAGCATCTAAGCCGATTATTAAATTATTTCAAACACAGCATCGGTTGAATTTATATTAATATATTTGGAATAATTTTCCTGAGAGAGACATCGCCTTGCATATAATGTTTCAAATGAAAATCAAATTTCAAATTATTTTGGTTAAAAGGCGAAAATACTAAGCAAAATAATTTGAAATTTGATTTTCATTTGAAATATTGTATGCAAGGCGAATGTCTCTCTCTGGAAATTATTCCAAATATATTAATATAGATTCAATCGATGCTGGATTTAATTATGAGTCTGTGTTTGCCCATGTCGGTGACTCACGGAAAAATATTCCGTCTTGTGCTGCGTTTGTATCCTTGCCAACCTTGAGGAATTCCAGACTGAGCAGCGTTCCATGTGGTTTAGTCGGTAGAACGCCAGTGCGCTATACTGATGGCCCGGGTTCGAGTCCCAGCATGGAAACTTTTTACGAGGTTGGCCTTTGCGCCTTTTAAGCAAAATAATTTGAAATTTGATTTTCATTTGAAATATTTCATACACATTAAGGTGCCTGCTACCTTTGGAAGGGATTTTTTTTTTTAATATTTGAGTAATTGCCTATTATGTGCATCACGTTATAGAATATAGCTAAAAATTGTGAAAAACATGTAAAAATTTGTATATTTTTATATATTGTGATTTTTAGGCTCAAAACATGCGTAAAAAGTGCTAAAATGTTACTTTTGCAAAATAAAAAATCAAATTTAAATGAAGATAATTTTATTCTGTAAATTTTATTATGATTAATAAAACTTTATTGAGGTGCTGAAGCATTTTTATAACTGTAACTATTTTTTAAATAAAAATATAGAAGTTAACATTTTAATCAAAAATCAAGAAAATATATGACAATGCATAACTTGTATTAACTAAAATATGAAAAAATAACTAACTGTAATCATACCAGAGGCACATTACCTAAATAAACTCCTTTAGAGTATTTTTGGAAAGTTTCATAACGTTACAATTATAATTTTTCGAGTTAAGACGTTTTGCGATAAAGCAAAATGTTAAAAATCTCATTTTGAGAAAAAGCAGAAAAGGTAATTAAAAACCAGATTTTAGCTATCAGATGAGAAATCTAATTAAAAAAAGTTCACCATCTATGTTATTTACAATAGTTATTCTTTTTTTCTTGATAATTTTTAACTTTTTTGTTTATGTGCAAACATTTAGGGTTACTTTGGTAGCGGAAGGCTAATTTTATTTTCAAAAACTTACGACTGATTAATATTAAAATGCCAGTGTTTCAAGTTCTAAGCAAGATAGAAATAAAATTCAAACTGATTTAGAAAGCTAAAATGTCAGGTGTTAATATTAAAAAAAATATAGAAAATCTTATTTTTGACCGAAAAGTGCACTTTAAAGGTAGGCAAGCACCTTAACAATGCTAACAAGACAATGTTTCAGTAAACATTTGGAAAACGCACAACACATGTGAAACCCAATTTCAGCAGTTATCTCCGACATTCGGAAAAATATCCGAACGTTTTGTGCAGCTTTGTATATGACCTATAGATTTGTACGTATATTACTTACTATGCAAAAATTTAGTTCACTTTTTAAAAAGCCAAAAATTCCCCATTAACAATTTCCGTCAATAAGCTGAAATGTACCGGAAATAATTTGACAGCTCTGTATAGGACGCATACAACTTGTACAAATAACATAAATGCAAAAAATTAATTAAATTTAAAAACGCATACCTCAAGTGAGACCACATTTCCAACAATTATCCCTCATAGACATTACTGCAACCGAATTATTTTGAGTGACCCTGTAAATGAACGATAAGTTCTATGCACAGCGTATTCCATACTATGCATCTTGTACTGCACTTAAGGCCGTACGGGACACATTTTAAAATAGTTTTTATTTATTGAGTTAAAATTTTGAATTTTTTTGTGATGGCTAACCATGTCATTTGTAAACAAAATCACATGATAAAACTTCTCATATTTTTTTTTATTAAAAATTAAAAATTAATTTAAAATGTGGGGTAATTTAAAATCGTTATAACTCGAAATATTATTTATAGAATTTAAATTTTTTTCATTTAAATAAACAGGAATATATGTTTTAATTTTGATCCAGAATTTTTAAAAATATTAATTAAAAAAATTAAAAACTAAAAAAAAAAAATGATATAACTATTAAAAAAAATATATTTTTCAAGCTAATTTTATTTTCAAATTTGATGTATCAAAATTAAATTAAAACAATTGAAAAAGACATTTTCTGATTTTGAACCATTTATCTTTAACGGTTCTTGATTTATAACAATTTAAATATGAGAAATGGAGAATGATGAAGAAAATCATCCTGAAGAAAAACGCATTTTCACAAGAAATCTTTTCAAATGGCATCTATTGCTTGAAAGCTCGATTTTGAAAACTAATCAATACGAAAAAATTAATAGTACCTGTTGTAAATAAGATAGAAACATGATTTAAACATCATTTTAAGCAGAAAAAATTAGAGATATTTTTATGCAATAAAATATTTTTAGACAATTTGAAGATTGTTGTGTCCTGGATCCCCTTAAGTGATGTATTTCCATTTCAATACTTGAAATAGTATATTATCATTTAAATACACTGCAAACAAATTTTCCTCATAGAACTTAATCTAATTGAAGGAAAGACACCGCATCGCCGTCTGTACTGTAAAGTAGCGACGATCGCGTACCTGTAGTCCTAGCCAAATTTCGGGAAAATCCATTTTTTCGTTATTTTTCTGTTCGATAAGCTTCATTACATAAAATCTTTTAAACATATTTCGGTGAAATTTTGTTAGAAAGCTTTCCATATTACTCACTTTGTTTTGAACTAGAACCAAAGCTCTATTCATAACGTAATTATTTTATAGCTACTTGAATGTAAAAAAAAAAAAAAATATATTTTTAAAACAAAATATGTATTTTTGACATATTTCGAAATATTTTAGTTAATTTTGAAGATATTGTAAACTTCATATACGCAGGTAAGTGTAATAGTAGTGTGTAATACAAAGGAAATCTAAACATATTTATTTGAATTGAATTTACTGTATCTGGCGTAAAACTGAAATTTTGCTAAAAAAAAATTAGCAAAAACCCATTTTTTTTTTTTTTTTTTTATGTTATGTAGACATTGCTAGGGTTTTATGTTTTTTCAACCTTCTGTGTTACAGTTGAACTAAAAATATATGTGTTTATGCAATCTTGTACATTTTAAAAAAATGCTCCGAAGGTAGCAGATACCTTAATGAAATGTATTTAATAAATGGTCTGTCATTTCCATCTTTAGTGTCAGCTGTGAAATATCATCATAAGATGGCTGTCACACTGGGATGGGGGTAATCACTTCTGCATCTGTAGCCTGTTATTATACAGCTGTAGCCTGTTATTATACAGCTGTAGCCTGTTATTATACAGCTGTAGCCTTATATTATGCATACATTAAATGTCCATCCAAAAAGTTTACTCAAATCAACTTCAAATACCTGGTTGCAGAATTTCTACGAAATGTCTACACTGTAGACATTTCGTTTAGTTACAGTTTATTAATTACAGTTTTAGTTACAGTTTAGTCTACAGTTTATTTTTCATTATTTTTGAGGGAAAGTCGGTAGCTCATAGACTGATATGAGAAATTGGAAAATTGTTGTAAATTGTTTCCAAATATGCCAATAGGTGGCAGCACTGCTCAACTGTAAGATGTCAATTTCGAATTCATGAGATAATATTTGTAGAAGATGAGAAGGGGTGTTCAAAAGCTGTTGACGAATAACGAAGTGGTCGTCCTGTTGAGATTGCGACAGAAGAAACAGTGCGGAAGGTTGAGGAAATGGTTAGAGCTGACAGGCGAACAACAATAAACAGCATTAGCAACTGCTACAAGGCGTTCACATAGTTTAGACTACAGCCGACTGATGCAGACATTGAATGTGAGGTTCACAGATGGCTGAGAGTGCAGTCCATAGACTTTTGTGTAGCAGGTATTAGAAAACTCATAAAGAGATGGGACAAATGCATCAATGTAAATGACGATTATATAGAGAAATAAACATGCCTTTTAAGTATGTATCTTTTTGAACACTTTCCAATAAAGTTGAAAAGTGTTTATGCATTCGGTTTGTCTGGCCGTCAGTCCGTCTGTCCACGCTCTAACTCCCGTAAATATACTCGGATTTTCATGAAATTGATAAAGGTTATTTAGGGTCCCCAAAGTATGTTTGGCATTGTATATTAAGTACGTAGGATTAATCGTTCAGTTACAGGGGCACTCAAAAGTATTCCATTACATTATGGTATATGGGGAAAAACTCCCGTAAATATACTCGGATTTTCATGAAATTGATAAATGTTATTAAGGGTCCCCAAAGCATGTTTGGTATTGTATATGAAGTATGTAGGACAAATCGTTCATTTACAAGGGTACTCAAAAGTATTGCATTACATTATGGTATATGGGGAAAAACTCCCGTAAATATACTCGGATTTTCATGAAATTGATAAAGGTTATTAAGGGTCTCCAAAGCATGTTTGGTATTGTATATTAAGTATGTAGGACAAATCGTTCATTTACAGGGGCACTCAAAAGTATTCCATTACATTATGGTATATGGGGAAAAACTCCCGTAAATATACTCGGACTTTCATGAAACTGATAAAGGTTATTTAGGGTCCCCAAAGTATGTTTGGCATTGTATATTAAGTACGTAGGATTAATCGTTCAGTTACAGGGGCACTCAAAAGTATTCCATTACATTATGGTATATGGGGAAAAACTCCCGTAAATATACTCGGATTTTCATGAAATTGATAAAGGTTATTAAGGGTCACCAATGCATGTTTGGTATTGTATATGAAGTATGTAGGACAAATCGTTCATTTACAAGGGTACTCAAAAGTATTGCATTCCATTATGGTATATGGGAAAAATCGTTTGCAGAGTATTTTAATGGCATTATGCTATTTCAAATGTATTGAAACTGATATAAATCACTGAATTTCACTAGTATCACGTTAGAACAGGACATTCATAGCATTTTTTATTCATTTACAGGGACACACAAAAGAAATCGGTTACAGTACAGTACTGTCATTGAGTAATAATTGCTGGAGTGAAAGGTTTAAAATTCGGTATACGCTTTTAAATTTAATTAATTTTTTGCATCTTGCCAGTTATATATAAATTATATACCTCAAATACAGGGCTGCACAAAAGTATTCACGTACCATTTCCTTTTTAGAGGAAAATGCTGAAGGTAAATTTTCAACTGAAGTATTTGTAGCTCTTAAGTGAACTAAATTTTGGCTTGAATGTAGCTAATAGATTTAAACCTATAAATCATATACAGGGCTGCAATTCGCATAATTTTCCGATTGTGGATGGAAACAGCTGAAATTGGGTTCTGAAATGTATTATGCGTTTCCATATGGTTAAATTAGACGTAATATTTTAATTTTTTAAACAGTGCAGTTTTGTTACATTATTGTGAATGTGTTGGAAAGTGTTTCATAATTTATGCTTGACGCATGATTTTTTTTTTTACTTGTTTTCCTTTTTTTTTTTTTTTCATAGGTTTTTGTGACCTACTTACTGACTTATTTATTTACATTTGAATACCGTGAACGTAGTAAAATACCTTTACTTAAAATTTCCCTTTTCTTTCATCTGAAACTAAAACTTTCCTTTATCACATTTTAAATTCTGACAGTAAAAAAGAAAATATTTTTAAAAGGAATTACTTTTAATTCATCAGTGAATATAATCCTTCTGAATTGTACAATCAAATAGGTATAGTTTCAATCTATTTCAAGTAAACACTTACAAGAATTCCTTCATGTGTAAGAATAGATAATTAGTATGTATGATTTCGTTTATTTTAAAGAAAACTTTGTTTTATGAAAGTGAAATTACCTTTGAAATAATATTTAACGGAGGGCAAACTATTAAAGATTTTCTAATTTTACAATCAATATATTCATTTAGACTCAAAGATCTTTTATTCATCTGATACATTTGTTTTACCAAAGGAAATAAATGAATTGGTTATCGATAGATGTAAAATGGTTTAAAATGTGAATAAATGGATTTTTTAATATATCAGAAGAGACTGGAATTGATTTAACAATTTTGTTAGAAAATGAGCATGTACATTTGTAATTAACTTCTTTGATTGTGTAGGTTTCAATTTTATTTTAATTTTAAGCATTACAAATTAATGTATAATTTTTGGTTTAACTATATCACTAGCAAAAGTCATGCTTTGTTTGGATTAGCAAAGCATTGTTTAATAAGATAAATATTTGAAAGTAACAATATATATATACATATTTTTTGCATCTTTATCAAGCAAAAAGTTATTTTATGTTTTGGCGCATTTTAATTTTAGAAATGTAAATTCAGCTAAATAACTAAGAATTTTTTGAAATTTTTTATTTATGATATAAAACTGGTATAAATAAAAATATATTCGAAGCAAAATTTTACAAAATATTTTTAAATTTTCAACTAATAGCTCTTTTAGAGATATTTTTACATTTTTCAATAGGCTCTGGTGATTTCTCAAATGGTTGAAATAGGTATGTTCCCAATCTTTGTAATTCTCATTAAATAATCTTTGATAGCAATCTTAGATTAATATATTCGAAGAAGGTTTGAAGAAAATTACTTCTTCAAAATCCTATTTTCTGGAAAAATATTTGAGATCTGCTCTCGTTGATACTAAAAATTATTAACTTATTATATTATTGTTATTATTCAACCTTCGAATTCGAATAACACTTTATATGACGAATTTAACAATTAATTTTATTTGTTCACAATTCTTTTGTTGCCACTTTACAAAAAAAAAATCATAATATAATTCTTTTAAAATTCGTAAGTATCGTCTGCGTAAATGATTTCACATAACAAGAATAAATTGTGATTTGAATTCGTAACACTGAAAAATACTTTTATAATTGGATGTAAATAATTGAATTTTTACAAATTTTAATTCATTAAAAATATGCTATAATTTAAAAAAAAAGGTATTTAAAAATTTCATAAAAGAAATCGTGAATTTATGATTAAAAGGAATGACCACCAAAATAAGCACCATTTGCAACCAATCTTAATAAAGTATTCTATTAAAATGTATCTTATCCTCTCAAATAACATACGTTTTTAATATAAGAGAGTTTAATTGTTCTTTTACGGTTTGAAGTATAAATTCTGCAGTTATTTTCGATATTTAAAATATTTCGTCTTTGTAAAATGCAGATATATAGGTTCCTCTCCTTATTTATATACTTTTAAAAAAAATGAGAAATTTTGATGCCACGATAATATTTCACGACTTTATTTATTTTTACTCGTTCAAAGATTTTTATTTACTGCATGAAATACGCAGGTTTCATTATCGTTTACAGAATAAATCCGTATAATGGGAAAATATATTCAACAAAATTTTAAAAAAATGTTTTTTATTGAATCCTTCGATAAGAAAATAATATTGTCAGAATCTATAGATCATATTTTATTTCTATCGAGTCCAAAAATATTTCTTTCCTTAAATAAATTTAAAAAACAGTTTTTGAGATATTTTGGCGGAATAATGAAAATATGCGTTATTTATTTAATTAATCACGATTCTATCTATAATTACTAACTCCATGATTTATTTTTCTTTTGAAAATATTCCTGTTTCATTTTTTATTTGCAAAAATGCGTCCGTAATGAAAAAACGTGTAAAATAAATTAATTAAAATAATACATTTTTCAGATGATTCTGAAAAAAAAAAAAAAAAAATATTGTGCAAATCTACAGATCATAATTTATTTTTATGTTTAATTTCCAGTCAAAATACTGAATAGTTTTTTTTTATATAGTGTACGACAAAATGTAATTTGTGTAGTTTGATAGAGGATTCTCTTCGCTCATCCCAATGAAAGAGAGTTTGACTTAAAATTTCCAAATTGCCAGCCGAAAAAAAAATCATAAAATTTAAATCAAAAATTTAGTGCAAAATCATAAAATTTGTCACTAAACCGTGCAGAAAAACATTAGCAAAAACTTTCTAGTATAGAAAATATTCCAGCTACAATATAAATCAATTATTATTGGATTAATAAAAAAGACCACTGTAAATATACATTGCTAAGAATACACGGGCGATTCTCAAAAGGTGGGCACTGGACACACGTCATAACTTTAAGCCTTTCAAACATAACTTCAATTATCATTGACTTTTTTTTTTTTTTTTTTTTTTTTTTTTTTGTTACACTGAGTTTTTAATTCTATTCAGAGACAGAAAATGACATAATTTATTGTAAAAGCTTTGTATAAATATCTTAAAATTTTACTGTTTTATGCTAAAGAGGCCAATTTCGGACATTCATAACGTTAACTGCTCCAATGTACCACCAAGAAAAAGAGTTTTAACTTTTTTTCCAGGTGGTTCTAATGATAAACAACGAATGCATAAAGGAAACGGATGATTTTTTGATAATTTCGTTAAGAGATGGCAGGCTGATTTGTTGCTTTTTTGAAGATAGAAGGACTTTCTATAAAGAATTTTTCTGTATTTTGTTATGTCCGAAAGTAACATACGCAACAAAGCATTTGATTTTATTATTATTATTACTGGATAACAAAAAGTTGATTATACATATATATATATGTATACACATACAATTATAGGACACATTTACTATATTCTTAGTCTTAAGAATTTTATAAATATTAAGAACAACGTCCAAAATCTGTAACGTACGTGCGAAAAAATGTCCAAAATTTGTAACGTACACAACTGCTAATTAAATGCTTTAATAATTAATTTTCCAGAATAGTTGCTGTCTTTTAATGTTTGTGTATAATTTTGTAGACACACTATTAAAAATATTTATATATTATATTTATAGACAAAGTACTATACTATTAAAAAAATTGGCCTTAAATTTGAAAATTTAAAAATTAAATATAGTTAACGTTTAATGATCCCATCTTTTGAGAATCTCCCACACATAAAAACTCTTTTTTTCACCGTTTAAATTTAACACAATAACAGTTTTTTGTAGCGGACTTTATACACGTGCATTATACTAAAAGTACCTTTAATAATAACTGTCAAAGTTAGGCTGATAGCGAAAATGGAAAAATAGAAAAAAATTGAGGATTTCAAGTGCTATCTAATGTTATATTCTTCAGTTTTCATTTTTGATTTATTTGAAAACAGTATATTTAAGAGCCATTATTTAAACTGGTAGCTAATTTTAGCAGAAATATTTATAACGGACAAAACCAAATATTTTCAAGTTTGTTATTTATATCATAAAGCATAAACATGTCCGTCGATAAAGCTGACGTCATTTTCCTCATTGCAACACTTGAGAATAAAATATTGATTTTGCAATTTTTGTTAATGTTATTTTTTTCAAAAAAAAAAAAAAAAAATTATTTTCAAATACAGTTTGTTTGCAAACTGTATCCTTATTCATTGATAATTTTATGACTTTAAATTAATTTTCAAGCATGATTTTTTTTAATCTATCTCCTTCGCGTGAAGGCTCCATTACGAGATAATCCATCCGCAGTTAAAGAAATATAAAGAGATCAGTATTTGTCTCTGGCTAATTTTTCATAACGAAATTTCGACTTTATCAATCCGTTTGTAATCCACAGCTACTACTCCTACAATGTGGAATATCTATTGATCAAATTAACGCCAGTAACTAGCATGGATCCGAGGATGTCAAAAGTCGTCTTTGAATTTAAAAATTTGAATTGGTTTTCGATATATTGATTTATTTCTCATTTTTAATGTCATTTCTGTAATGATGGTAACTAAATTGCTTTATTTTTGTGGAGAAAATGGAAAATGATAAGAATGATCAGATTTTATTCTTTGGTATCATTTTACAATTGAAATTAACTTATATTTGAACAGACAGTGAAAATAATATTGTAATTGAATCGTATAATTCAAGAAAATGTCAAGAAATTCAGATTTATTTTCACATATTCAAGATTCGGAAATCGTTTATTTTAGCAAACTAAAAATCGTCTGTTATTTGGAACACTGAGATAAATTCCATTGACGTAAAAAGGAAAAGGTCAATCCGGTGAAACTTTTTCAATTTCATATAAATTAGAAAAAGATATTTTCAACTATTTCCTTCAGATCACGTTTAAAACTTCTCAAAAGGACGTTTAAAACAAAATATTTTAGCGAGAAAAATTATGTTTCACTAAACATTTAATTAAATTCGTAAATATAAAATGCTTTTGAATAAATTTGCCAAAACAAAGTCATTTTACTATAAGTTTACCCAAATGACGTCACTTCTATCTTTTCCGAAATCAGAAGACAAATCTTTGAAGAACGAAAAGCTTTTGGCAAATGTAGTTATAGAATATGTAAATTTGTATTGAAAAACATTTTGTCTTAAATTGTAAATAAAATTTATCATTTGAAATATTGTATTTAATAAAATTAATACTATAATTGACTTCTAAATTTACAACAAATGTATATCCATTTTCTACAAAAGAATCGACAGATCTCATTCAATTCAAAAGAAACACATCAGGTTGCCACGCAACTATTAATTATATATTAGAGGAGATATAATTATATATTAGAGGTTCTCATTAATCATTGCTACGCTTGAGCATGTATTGATTACTAGATAAGACCAAGAAAGATTACCCAAGAAATAATTTTCTAAATAATAAAGCTACTATGCATCGTTAACCAAAATAAATCATCTGCAGTGGTAGCCAAAACTGTGGACACTTTTAGGTACCTTTCATTATATAAAGTAAAAAGCTACCTATTGTAGCCGCCCGAAGGAAAATATATCGGGAAATATTTCTCTATTTTCGCCGATCATGACCCACTGACAACAAAACCGCCCTCCATTGAAATACTGACTTATATATATTATATATATACTAGGGGGCTCTTCTTCCTGCAAGCTACGCTCGCCAACCCCTGTTCAGACACCGCAGAATCTAATATCACGCTAATTTGATCGGTTTTTAAAAGATTAGAGAAAATTGTATTATAATGAAAAAACCTATAGCGATTTCCCCGTAAACGGGTTTCCATTAATTTCCCTTTGATTACGAAAATTTAAGGCCGAATGAGTTGCTGTTAAGATATCCTAGGGTTGTTTTCGAGTTTGATTAAAGAAGATCAGTTAAACATTTGAAAAAAAGCTAAAATAAAATGAATTAAGTAAACAGAGTCTTTGCCGACCGGTATTTTTAACAGCGTTATAAAACGATTGATATAGTACAATTTACTACAATTACTGCAGTTTACTGTTTTAACCCCTTCAAGGGCGGTGGTTCATTTTTGGACCACTTAATTGTAATTCTTAAATGCCACATTGGAACCAGAATATTGGAATGAAATTTTTTCTTTTATTACGTAAGTGAACAAAAGCATTTTCGTATTTCGAACTTTGTTTGTAAATTTCGGTGTCATTCACTGATTTCAACATTTTACGAATAGCTTACCTTGCCCCTGAAAGGGTTAAACGCATATTAATGTAATTATTATTTTAAAGTTTCCTTTTTCTTTTAATATTCACGTGTAAATACAATTATTTTAATTTAATTTTCAATGTTTTCCTGCTTTTAACACGTACTCATTTAATAGTAATTTTAAAGTTTTTTTTTTTTCTTTCTGTTTTTAATAGTCATATGTAAATAAATTTGTAATCGTTGGGAAATATTATTCTTTGCGCTGTTTTTAGAATTGAATACAATTTCTATAATAATAGCCTAAGTCATGTGACTATCATCAACAGTTCCTTCGCTTTTCATAAGAAAGGTTTCCATTTTGATTAAAATTCAAAGTTATTTTTTCGAATAAAACTACATAAAAGTTGCCATGATCCCAAAGAATTCTTGGTACTTTTATGTTAGCCGGGTTCAAATCTCGCCAATAGCTTTTTTTTTTTTTTTTTTTTTTTTTTTTTTTTGTACTTTTCCGTTATACGGACACCATGCCAAAATATATACTAATGCACCAATTATTTCAACCCTGATCGTGAAAAGGATTTTTGGTACTACTTAGTTATCCGTCGATCAAAAATCTATCGCCAAACTATAAGATTAAATGCCAATAATAGTTTATCGTAAATGTCACATTCACTTGACATTAAGCAAGTTACACGTGTTTACGTCATCAAGTGATTTTTATTTCGACGATTTATTTGTATTTTTATTAACGTTATACTAATTTATTTGTTCTTTCGTTATTTAAAACAAAAATTATGTCAATTTGTTAATTTGGCGAGTGGTTTGGCGATTTATATAATTTGGCGAAATTGGTCGACGTGATAACTAAGTAGTATCGCATTTTTATTGTAAACCATGCGAAACATTCTGACTTGCTATTATTTGCTATACTTTATTCTATAACAGTTATTTGTTCATTTGTTTTAAGTATATATTTGTGATTTAGTAAAATAGTTCATAAAAGTCTGTAGTTTCCAAATGTTATATTTTTAAAAGGCTCACTTTACTATCGACAGTGTTTTTTCTTTTATTTTTCAAATGGTTCGATTCACGTGATTTTCATTTTGCGCCAACTATTACGCTTGGCGACAATGGTGTCCGTATAACGGAAACGTACCATTTTTTTTAACTCGTAAGTTAGCATTTTTTTATTTTTCGAATGGTAAATTAAAACGGTACTACTTGGTTATCCATTGACCAAAAATCTATCGCTAGACTATAAGATTAAATACCAATAATTTTTGATCGTAAATGTCACATTCAATTCACTGTAAGGAAGTTACATGTGTTTACGCCATCAAGTGATTTTTATTTCGACGCTTCATTTGTATTTGCATTTTATACTAATTTATTTGTTCTTTCGTTATTCAAAATAAAAATTACGTCAACTTATATAATTTGGTGAGTGGTTTGGCTATTTATATAATTTGGCGACATTAGTCATTTGCTTTGAATTTGAAATTAAATGTTATGATTTCTTGCATTACTTAATGTTTAACACAGATGTCATATAAGCACCGGGTTTGGCGTGATATTTTTTACGACAGTTTGGCGAAAACCTCGTTTTCAAATACCAGTTACATTGTTTATTTTAAATTATTTTCTATTTTTTTTTTTAATGAAATAACAATAAATTAAAAAAATTAACTAATAACTATAGAACAAAGCAATTTGTAACTTTTTTCTTAAATAAAAAGAAAATAAATGTAAATAAACATTTATTAATGAATAAGCAACAATA
Source organism: Maratus speciosus (assembly GCA_963932465.1). Classification (NCBI taxonomy): domain Eukaryota; kingdom Metazoa; phylum Arthropoda; class Arachnida; order Araneae; family Salticidae; genus Maratus; species Maratus speciosus. The sequence goes on along the minus strand of OZ010794.1, from coordinate 464,920,643 downwards.
GCCGGGTTACCATGTCAGGCAAAATAACGCCATTTTGGCGCCAATTAGGTACCCCGGTGCGTATATGACATCTGAGTGTAATTTTTTTTTTTCGTTTCGCTCAAAAAAAAAAAAAAAAAAAAAAAAAGACAGAAGTGAAAGCCATTAATTTTAAATGTTTCAGTTTTAAAGGAATGTTTTGTATTAAATAAAATGATAACGAAATAAAAAAAAAAGTATTTTTCTAAGGAGATTTAAAGGAGGACAAACTGATCGCCAAATTAATTAAAAATTGTACCCTTTTCTGAAATTTGAAAAAAAAATATCTGTTATGATTGAAATTTGAGTTGCCATCATTAGAAAAAAGTATTTAAAATTAAAAAATATATATATTTCGAAAACCGATTCGAATTTAAAAATTCTAATACCAGTTTTGAGATCTGCAGATCAATACGGATTTTTGGTATTAATTTCATCGCAAAGTATTCCATATTTCAGGAGAAATCGCCGTGAAACATAATCAGTTCATAATCAGTCGTTTCATAGAATCGTTTCATAAATTAGTTTCAATTCAGTCGTTTCATTAGGACTTTATATATATAGGGTATATATATATATATATATATATCTGAAATTTGTCATGCTGTAACTTTCGAATTTTTGAACAGATTTGGTTGACATTTTTCATATTCATTGTATATACTAATGTCTCGACCAAGTTCGTTGGCCAGCTTCGAGCGCCATCTTGTTTCATACTATTGTGTTAATCATTTATTATTACAATTATCCTTTTTAATATTTTAAACACAATCCTCAATTACATAAATACGTTTAGTAATACAGTGTTTTAAAATTAAAGGAAAAACTGGCAAAATGGATCCTGTTTATGACAGAATTATTTCTTTTTAAAAAAATGTCGCATTTCCAACATAAGGAATATTATATAATACTACTGAAACCGAAGGCTAACTATAACAGATTTTTCTCCAGTCATGTGCAATTCCGCTTACGCAGGCTTTTACTGTGATATATCTTAGTTTAGTTAAAGACTATTATTACGTGCATTGTTATTAATATGCATATGATCGTTATTTTTTATTATTATTTTACAAACACAAAATTTTTACATGTTTACTTAGAAAATCCTCCTCGTAAAAGTAGGGTTTCTCGTTCGAATAATGGTAAATAAAAGCAGCAAATCGATCCCATATGATGATAAATAAGAATAGGCATGCAAACAGTAGAAGCTTTAACTTTTTGCAGTTTAATGGGAGCGGTAATACAAGAAGAAAATTGTTAAACTTATCGTAATATGTAAGTGCAGGAAGAACAAACATTATTAAAGCCTGCAGGTCGCCAAGCATTTTTCACATACTGTACCTCACTCCGAGTTCTTTGGAAATATTATGAGTAGCGATAGATTTTTACACGGCTCTCGGAGTGTTAACTTCTATATCGCTTCTTTTTATGTGATATCACTTCTTTTATAACTGTAGTTTTAGATTTGTTGCTTGGCGGGATCATTTAAAACGAGTTGTTTTTGAAGAGATCTTATATATGTAAACAACCATAAGATCCATATTAGGGTTTTTCAAAATCTTCACACAAATCTAGAAAAAATTTATGCAAATAATATAAATGTTTTTCAACATATTTTACGGATTTTCATATCTTATGTTTGCCTTAATAGTTTTGTTTGAAATCATGCTGAATATTTATCTCAAAAGACCTCGAAAATATTTACTGGATTTTCAAACCACTCTTGTATAGATAAACATCTAAAAGCCGAGTTACAATTTTTAGTAGAACGTAATACATACCTATATATCGAATAAAAAATGTACTTTGAATTTGTTGGCATTTTTTTATAGCACGATTGAAGCAAATGAAAATTGCTGCGAGGAAATTGTGGAGAAAGAAGATTACAAGAAGAACGAAAACATCACGTAATGTCTAGAAAGGTTTTCCAATTTCTGTCTTCTGTTAGACTTAATAGGAAATTTTAAAATAGCACACGGAATGGATTTTAAACTCCTTAAGATAAATTTCTTTTCATAAATGAAAAAAACAAATGTATAAATATCATGTAGTACTCAGTATCTTCTTGAAATTAAAAATAAAGAGATGGACATAGATTATTTCGCTCTCATAAAGGAATTTCCTTGTTTATGCATTAAAACATGGGAAAATATCTATACTAATAGATCTATCGATCACTGTGAATGCATAGCTTGAAATAATATATATTTTAAAATATAACATACATACATATATATATATATATATATAATAAATTTGAAATCACAAATATATGAAGAAATTGATAAAGCTCTAAAGATGATCTCTCTCTCTCTCTATATATATATATATATATATATATACATTACGATAATTGAGGATTTCGATGGAGGGGAAAGTAGAGATATCAAAGTAAAATATAAAACTAGTTTATATCACAAATTTAAAAAGAGAGATGAGTTTCAGTAATCTTAAATTAACAAAATGTAGTGATAAACGATGTAAAGTATGCCCGAATGTGGGCGCAGAGTATAATACTATGGAGGACATTAGGTATTTAAAAGTATGTAAGGTATGTGTGTATATGAAACCGTGTTTATAAAATTAGTTGCAAGATATGTAGAATTTCATATATACGTCAAACTTCTGGCCAAATTAATAAGCGATTTAACAGCCATAAGTCTGTTAGCTCGGTTCTTGAAGATCTATATTTATTTTTATACGATGTTAATGAATAAGATAGATAAGGATTTATTATCCATATTAAGAATCCATTAGATAAGGATTTTTTAAGTTTTAGATATATTTATGATGCATTGTTGGTAAGGATTAACGATTCCAATAGCGATTTAAATTTAGATTATTATCCCCAAGGTTTGACATTAAAGAAAACTTCATATGGCAAAAAACATGTAAATTATTTAGAGCTTACTATCGATATCGAGAGGGGTGGTTTGAGTACTTGCATCCAATGTACATATTTCTATTTTCAGAAATATAATTATCAATAGTTCAGGGCTCCCAAATGGTCCGCCAACTGAATACCAATATATTTTAACAGAAAATTTTATGGTAGGTTTGCGCTAGAATTAACTTTCAAAGGTGGTTTGTAAGAAAAATCTAAAAAGAAAAATTTTCTAAAAAAAAATTGGTATTCAGTTGGCGTACCATTTGGGAGCCCTGAATAAGGATAGTAAAGTTAAATTCTAATCATAATAGTATAATAAGTGACATTATAAATCTCTATCAAGATGCAATGGTCCAAAATTATCCTATTAGTTTGGTAAATAGTTTGACTAACATTTTCGTCAAATTTAAAGATTACCGTGATACTCTCCTTTTGGCGATTAAAAAGATCGCCAAATAATTGTAGGTTTTATAAGGAGGTCTGTCTGGATGTGTCGTTCTTTTCCACATGGGATAATGCTTTCTATGGCCAGCTTAATGCTTTCTATGGCCAGCTTAATGCTTTCTTTGGTCAGTTTGGTCTTTGGTTTCAAGAATGGGGTAACTGGGACATGTATCCGGGGTAACTGGGCCCTGCTGGATCCAGTTACCCCAATAGTTATAAATAATTTTTTTGTGTTTCTCTTACAACGGAAAGTAAATTTCTCCATTGGTTTTTGCTCACAATAAAGAAAATGATAGAATACATTTGTCTCCATCGGATGTTTTCTTTTTGTTCATGGTTTTGTTAGTATGCATTTTTCATGATTATTTTGTTAATTTTCTCTGTTGTTAAGGCGTTTTGGGATAAGATGTATAGTATGTGTTTTTGGTATTATATATATATATATATGGTTGGTTGTATTGGATTTAATGGCGCAAAATCCCTTTTGGGACATGCTGCGACAAAATGAGTAGACTAAAAACACCAAATAGTGAAACAAAAAAGGTCAGATTAAAAGAGCAATGATAAAAGCAATCTGGATGGGATATCCTATCCAGATGTAGTCAAACAAGTGTAGAAAATTAAAAAAATAGTTCAAAACCTAAACAAAAGAGTCTAAAAGTAAAAGTATTTCAATAAAAAGTGCGCATGTCCTAACAGTGTAAAAATAGATTCTGAGTTGTTATCCCCTTGAGGGGCGGTGGGATATATTTTATCCCACCTACGGTTAATGAAGATTTGCACCGGAAAAAATGTATTAAATTTTGCTTTTCTAACTTTGGTGGAAACAAGATGAAAAATCGCCTTTCCTTATTTTGAAGCAAAATTTTTCGATTTTTCCGGTGTGAATTCAACATTAGAGGAACGTAACTGCTTGCCCCTTAAAGGGTTAAGCCAATGATAGAGATAAAAAATTATGTTTCAAAATAAAATCCCACATGTTTTAAAAAGGTAAAGAGTGCCCCATGAGGTGTATCCTCATTGAAGTTTGTCAAGATTGGTGATGATGAATTAAAGTAAGGTTTGTTGGGGTAACTGGAACCACGAGTTAACCGGGCCATAGGCTATTTTATAAAAAACTGTTGGTGTTTTTTAAGTTTTAGCTTTTGTGAGCAATGCCCCTTTATCTCTACTTCCTAAAACAACGTGTATCAACTCAATCATAACTCTCACTTTGCTGTGATAGGTTGTCAAAAATTTACGTTTCTCTTTTTATAAAAACAACGTCAATATGGTTGAACTTCCTTGGATTTTTATTAAAATACTGTAAGTACTTTTATTAAACAAGCCTTTTTTTTAAAGATTAGACATATAACTACATTAATATTATTAGGTATCTATACATATTTACTTCATGTTTTAAATGTAAGCTCGGTGTCCCAGTTACCCCATAAATGTTTCAAGAATGGGGTAACTGGGACATGTATCCGGGGTAACTGGGCCATGCTGGATCCAGTTACCCCAATAGTTATAAATAATATTTTTGTGTTTCTCTTACTACGGAAAGTAAATGTTTCCATTGGTTTTTGCTCACAATAAAGAAAATGATAGAATACCTTATTAAAATAACGTAATGAAATTTTAAAAAAGCATATTGAGTCGTATCAAACCAAATTTCTTGACCCCTTGAGAGGTGGTGATGCCGTTATGGCATCACTTAATGTTAATTCCTAATTGCCACACTGGCACCTGGATTTTATAATTAAAATTTAATCTTTATTAAGTCCGCGAAAATATACTTTTACATGTTTTCAGATAGATTCTCTTGTAAATATTGGTGTCATTAAATTATTTCAACATTTTACGAATGCAAGTACCTTGCTCCTGAAAGCCAGATAGCCAGACCTTGAAATTGTACTATACACAGGGGTCGCAATCTATAGGCATAGCTCCCAATTTTTACGATTTCTTGCTACCTCTAAAATTTAATAGAGATTTTGGTTTTGTTTAATCATAAGATTTCGACGATTAAATAAGACAACATTTATTATAATATTTTAGTGGTACGATGAAAGCGTAAAAGTTTGCAGCTATGCTATAGGGAATCTTTTATCGTCCCTACCACTATTTTGAAAATAATATATTCGTCGCACCTTTCTTTATAACGCGACCCTTGGATAAAGATAAAGTACTTAAGTACTTACGTAGCTTTTTGTTCAGAGATTTATTTACCTTGCTATTTTTTCCTTAAAATACCCATGTGACTTTTATACTTATTATCTATACTAAAGTACATACGTACTTACTAAAGTTTTATATTTTTGGTATAAATAGATCTAATATTTTCACTTTTAGTGCTTTTTTTAGGCGCACTGACAGCAAAGGTTTCCCTTACAACGCTGTTTATTGACATATAATTTACATGATCTGCCTGTTTAAAATTTTTTTAAGTTGTTTACACTTTTTCAAACAGGACCTGATATCCGATATGAAAAAATATAAACGCGTGTGGAACATAGACCCCCCTGGTCCAGTTACCCCATTTTGGGGGGGCAACTGGATCCATGAGGAAAGAAATATGAAATATGCATATTTTTATATTTTTAAATATTAAAATGTAATTTTGAGCATTTCTGTCTGATAGAGGGAACCTAACTGAACACATTTACAGAAGTTCAGACTTTAATTGAAATGAACATTAGCTTTTTAAAGCTGAATTGACAGAAGCTCCAGAGTCACATTATAAAATCATGTTCCAGTTGCCCCAACTAACCTTACAACCTATACAAGTGCCGGAGGCCCGGACAGTCAGTTAAAATATGATGGATGATCAAGTAATCAAAATTAGAATGTGGACACATGGGTGCATCCTGCCGTAGTAAAATATGTTTGTGGGTAATCTTTGAATGTCCAATTCTCAGACGATATACATGTTATCAATAAATAAAAATGCAAATACACCAAAAGTTTGGAAAAAATTTGGATATCAACAATATTTATAACATTATCTATAAATATCCCAAAACCTTCAAATTTAAATTACACGGGTAAAAAAAAAATCAGGTAAAAAACTATCTGTTCTTCATCAGTGGGTGGACAAACAGACCTAACTCCAACTTCACTGCTAAAAATTTGCAGGTTCCGGAACATACGTCCATCCTGCACTCAATCCAGAAAAAAAAGTAAATTATTGTCATTTTAGATATAAAATTTTAAAATTTAAAATGATAAATAAATCAAACTTAAACAAAAATGTAGTATTAACAAAGGATAATTAAATTACAAAACAAAAAGTCTTTAAAAATGTCTTTTAGAAAGTTAATTTAAAATTGCAACTTAAATATTATTAAAAGATAAACTAATTAAATTATTTTAACATGTACAGGGCTCGCACTGTTCCTAAAATTTTCGCACCTTGCTACCAGTATTTTATATTAGAATTCTTTGTGGTAGATACTTTTAACATCTATAACAGAATTATAGAATAAAGATTATCATTTGAATTTAGTGGTAGCAAAGTGGGAAAATTTTAGGAACGCTGCGAGCCCTGCATGTATGAATGCTGAACAACGTGCAACCACCCAAACCTACAATAAAAGCATATAAACAGAAAACAGAAATACCTGTATAATATCATTCACCTGGCAATAACAGCAAATCATTAATTTTCTTTCCACATCCAAATTCAAAAATTTTCAAATCCTCGACTGCAACTCTCCATTTATTCAAACATCCATCTAAATTGGCGGAGTGACCAACTTATGGTAGCATGCTTCCTGAATATTCTATATGATGTGTGGGCCCTAAATTTTTGTATAAAGAACGGGTAAAAAGGTACAAAGATACATATACTTAGCAAGTTTCTGGTACATACTATAAATGTTCAATGTGAGCGACTTTAATCACCGGGCACACATTCCAACGGTAATCTATTTCCGCCCATACGTTCAATATCCTGTTTATGTCCGCCACAGCAGGAGTGATGATTTTCTGCAATGCTTGCAACATTGTTGGCATCGGGGGTACATAAACTTTTCCTTCACATAACTTCATAGCACGAAATCACATGGCGTGAGATCTGCTACATGGGGGGCCATGCAACAGAGGGACTAACAAAGACCACCATTGCCGCCCTCTTGTACAGTTGTGCCACTGGCCTGCCATCTAGTGAGCACGCGAGCCACGAGACTGGATTTTACACTTAGTGAGTGTATGTATCTTGTCATGTATCACCCATCATTTTAGATCGTACACCTCTCAATGCACAGTGTTTTGAAACCCGATGAATAATTAATACTAACCCTGTATTAAATATTAACATATTATATATTGTAACATATTTTATAATATTAAAAACTAAACGATCATAATATTAAAAGCTGTACTATTCATGATGGATCAAGGCCCACAGTGCCCAACTCCGTTTACTTGACCCTGGGCCCCGAGGTCCTCTGCAGTATGTGCCCCGGCCATGTGGTCAACCCAACGCACGACCCTCTGTATTTAGTTCCCAAGCAAGCTTAATACTCATTTTATCGACCCGGATGGAATGAAAGGTTGAATGAACCTTACCCAGCCGGGAGCAGAACTCGCGACCTGTAGCGTGGCAGACAGGCGTACTGACCACTACGCTGCTGGATATAATATTAACAATACCATTTACGAATAGTAATATTTTTCTTATTTGATTGCAGAAATTTTAAGCTTATATAAGGCAAAAATAACTATACAATAATAGTGGCAATAATTCAAAAACCTGCCACGCAAATGTATTAAAATTTAAAGGGAGAATAACCATAATGAAATAGGAAATTCAATTCACTGCTACATGGCTGCAGACAAACGCATACCTATCTTAAAAAATAAACGTATCAATTGCTACTTCTTATCATGATTAACCGAGAGAATAGCTGATGCTTTTAGATAAAACCTCCAGTCGTATTTAATAAATAGTGCTCATGCTGTATAATATCTTTGTTAAAATGATGATTTTATTATGCATTATCAACTTAAAACTCAGTTAAATAATTGTTTAGCTGTATCTTTACGCAGGCACTAACAACAACTAAAGATATTGAATCATTTTATTAATTATATACATGTACGTGGTATTCCCTAATTATAATTTTCTCTTGGGTATATATTTGTTATTATATATATATATATATAAATTAAAAAGGCAAAATAAATTAAATATAGGGAATTAATACTCTACAGTCTTTATGAATATTTTAATCTTTTAACCCTTAAATGCCTGATTTTTCAAAAATCATTGTAATAATGTTTTTCGGCTTTCATTTTTTAAATAAATCATGGGAAAAATACTTTAAAAAATCATATTTTATTTTAAGTAAGGTTTACGGCTAAAAAACAGTTTGTTACTAATCGGCAATACTGGTCTTTAATTGAAAACATAGTTTTCCTTGATAAAATTCTATAACATTAAACACACAAGAATTTTAGGAACTATAATACGAAATAAATTTTACTTGCTCACTGCAGAACAAAATAGGGTATTTTGTAAGCTGCCAAACAAAACAAAAAGAACAAGTAGCAACAATTGAAAAAATAAATCTATCTTTATTCTTAAACAGCACAAGTGTTGCCATCAACATGTTGAAAATCGATTTAATAATATTTTCAGAATGTATTTTATTGGCAACATTAGGCATTATAGCTTCACTATTATTCTAATAGTATTTTAGAGCCTAAATTGGGTATGTTGCCAAAAAGTAACACCCGGCATTTAAGGGTTAAAAAAAATTAATATGTCAGCGCGAATTTTTATAATGCATAATCAAAATTTAATAATACATTACATACATAATGTATAATACATGTATAAACATATGTATAAACATAATTACATAATGTATTTCATAATGCATAATGAAAAGCATCTAATTTCATCACAATTAATAATCCAAGAATTTGGTGTACATTTTCTTATTCTGCATAGGACAAAAATAATAAATTCAAAATCCGTTTATCCGTTTCTTTTTAGCAGCATAGAAACCATTGGAAATATGTAACGTATAATTTCCCTATTGCATGTACAATAGTACGTCGATTCTGTTGTAGCTCCAGTTGTCGAAAGAAAAAAAATGAGCGAAATTTGATTCGGTTCTCGAACAAAAATTGTGATTCACTCAGCAATTCAGTCCTCGCGTAGTTATAATGTTGTCGCCAAGTCAACCAAATAATAAAAAAAAAAGACAGGAAATGTGACCATTCTGACTTTTAAACTTTTTTAAAAAATGAAAGGTATTTATTACTACGATTTATCTGGCCGTTTGTTTGTGTGACTTCCCATAAGCTAACTCACGTAAATATACTCTTCATTACCATTTTATTCATATATGATATTAAGATTTACTATGGATTGTTCAGTGCAGAAAATGAAGTGTGTTGTATTTATACTTCATTAGCAAGGACACTCAAAAGAATTCCGTTACATTATGTTCTACGGAGGAAAATCTTCGCGAATGCATTTGAATGATGTTACACTAATTCAAACATATTGAAACTTATATACAACTCTGATGTAAAAAGCAATGCAGAATATGGTGTGCATTGCATTTATCACTACAGTCATCACTACAAGTGCGTTTCCAGTTGGGGTTTGCTTTTTTAAATATAAAATTTTTTTTCATATTACTTCGTGTGTATAAATTCTACGACCATATACCTTATGTGGAGGGAAATTGCTTAAGGGGGCTGGTCACTCACTTTCGGAATTCTCCTCCGTAATATTAAGTCTATGGACTTTTGATGCATTCGTATATTTAAAATATCTTCTCGGGAAATTCCTATTTTCAACATCTTTTTTCTGTGTACTCTTCTTAAAGAATGTCTCCTTTTTTTCATATTACTTCGTGTGTATAAATTCTACGACCATATACCTTATGTGGAGGGAAATTGCTTAAGGGGGCTGGTCACTCACTTTCGGAATTCTCCTCCGTAATATTAAGTCTATGGACTTTTGATGCATTCGTATATTTAAAATATCTTCTCGGGAAATTCCTACTTTCAACATCTTTTTTCTGTGTACTCTTCTTAAAGAATGTCTCCTTTTTTCCTAGTTTTCAAAATATTTCTAAAATCTATGCTGAATTTAACATTTTATGTGTTAAAAGTGGGCAAATTGTGAGTAAGATTTTAACACTTCCTATAAAATTAAGTCTATACTTTAGAAAGATTTTGAGAACTAAGAAAAAAAGAGACATCTTTTACGAAGTGTATACAAAAAGTAGAAGTTAAAAATATTAATTTCCCTAGGAGATATTTTAAATATACAAATGCATCAAAAAACCATAGACATTACATTAGTGAGGGGAAATAAGAAGCTGAGTGACCAGTGCCCTTAATGCGGATTTTCAACCGTGTACCCAGGTAAAAAAATCAGAGAAAAACCTTTAAAAATTTTGAGATTTTGCTGCTATTTTGAAGGTTTCAACGGGTATTTTTAAGGCAAATGAAAACTAAAGGTTATCTTAAGAGAAGTATACCTCTATTTAAAAGATTTCATACAGGTTTATTTCTGTAAGTTATCATCTCCAAATTACCTTCAATGACTTAGGAGATTTTCGTGATATCACATGAGGTATGTTGAAGGAAAATGAAAATTGTTTCTTTACCAGGTAACATGAAAGTTTTACTTAAAGGTTTTATTATTGCACATTATGGTATCTAAGATTTTGATATGCCCGCATTTCCTCATTAATATTTTAAATTTATTTCGAAATTAATATATTAGATAATTCCCGGAAATCTAACGTCTTCCACCGGTTCAGTCAAAAATTCTTAACTCCGCCCCCTCGTTAAAATTTTTAATTAATATTTAAAATTATCATTTTAAATAGCGATATAAAAATCCCATTCTAGAAATAAAAATCTGAAAATTATCTTAAAGTCCCCTCGTTGAGATTTTTAATTACCATTTAAAATACTATTTTTTAATTCCCTACAAAAAGAAAGAAAAATCTCGAAATTATTTTGAAGAGTCTACTAGTTAAAATTTTTAATTACCCCATTTATGAAGTTATTACGACCAACAATTTCACCTCTAACACGCTCAAAAATTTCAATCCCCGAAAATTCCCCCTAAAAAGAAAAACAAATCACGAAATTTTTTCGAAGCCCTTTTTGACCTTAAATTTGTCACAATTTTTTCTAATATTATAACCAGTAACAATGTCACCTCCAACTCTAACAAGCTCAAAAATTTCAATCTCAAAATATTCCCCCTAAAACGAAAAAAAATAATCACGAAAGTATTTCAAAGTCCCCTTTTTATCCTAAAATTTGTCATAAATTTCTCTTAAATTACCACCAGTAAAAATAACCCTTCGAAGTCTAACACGTACAAAAATTGCACACTAAAGAAAAAAATCTCCAAATTATTTCAAAGTCCCTTTCATTAATATTTAAAATCGTATTCAAACACGCACAAAAAATATTTTAGTTAAATTTCAAAATCTAACGAGGGCCCTCAATTTCCCTTCTCCCTTTTCTAAAAATGTCTTATTTAGTTTTCCATTTTAAGTTTTTCGAAAAGAATATATTTTACTGTGCTCTTCTAAATCTGACAAAAAAAAAAAAAAAAAAAAAAAAAAAAAAATAGTTAATTAAATTTCAAAATGCAGGAAGGGATACAATGCACTCCGCCCCCCCCCCCCTCTTCCACCATGCCACTCCTGTCGTCCTAGCTCAAAATTCTTAGTTCCTCTTCAAAACCACTCCACCAGTGGCCGAGAGGTTCTGCTCTCAAAGCTGGTAGACGGGAGATGCTGGGTTCGAACCCAATCGCGCCCGTCGGCCTAGTCGTTCAGAGTTTTTTCGTGGTTTCTTCGAACCTTGGATTTTTTTGCTTAAATACGGATTAGCTTCCCTTTGAAAGACCCCAGGCACCCCCCCCTTCGGCCCAATATCCTAAGTGTAGACAATTGGCCATCATAAAACAACACAAACAGCACCTCTTTAAAAAAAGAGGAACTAAGAATTTTGCACATACTAACATTAAAGAAAAGAGGCTCTTTTAATTTAGTTACTCGAAAATAATACATTTTATATTGTTTTTGAAAACATAACAAAAAGAAATATCTAGTTACTTAAATTTTAAAATCTAGGGAGGGGCAGGGTCCCTCCCCCCCCTTTCCTCATTTTGGTAGCGTCCACGATTAAAGCTGAAAAATATAGGTGGGGTTATTACATGCATAATTTGCCCTTATCCTCTATCAGGCGTGAATTCCAGTTTTTATAAAAGTTACTTCTTCAAAAACAAAGTTTTCGTTGCAACATTTGATTTTTGATCATGTAGCTGTCATTTGACATCCGAGGTGGAGAATGCTTTGGGGCCTATAGCTACAATGGCTGTCGCCTCGAATGATCCTTATTATACATAGTAACAACAACAAGTCACAACAATTTTTATTTTCCATTATATATATTATAAAACTACAATGGTACATACACAATTACATCCATGTCTTACCCAGGGACTCGAACCCGGGCCCTCGCGTAACAGCAGCCCTCATGTAGATGTATTTCTGACTCCATGTCATGGGAGAATGAGAAGGAAGTTATCAACTCAACACACAGAAAGCATGTTTACTTTTCCGCCACTCGGAAAAAATGAGGCGCCTGATTAATGTCCCCATGATTTGTGCCCCCATACGTCATTTTGACGTCACAAGAAATGGGGATATAAATACAGTGCTGGATCATTTCACTTTTCACGAAATCCTGATTGTCCCCATGATATATGCCCCCATATCTGAAAGGGACACAAATCCAGTGCTAGAGAAATTTCCTTTCGTTGAGAGCCTGATTAACGTCCCCATGATTTAAGCCCCCAAACGTCATTATTTTGACGTCACAAAAAATGGGGGCACAAATCCAGTGCTCGAGCATTTCACTTCTGCCGAAATCCTGATTAACATCCCCATGATATATGCCCCTATATCAGAAGGGGACGCAAATCCAGTAATGGAGAATTTTCCTTTCATTGAGAGCCTGATTAATGTCCCCATGATTTATGCCCCCATATGTCATTTTGACGTCACAAAAAATGGGGGCACAAATCCAGTGCTGGAGTGTTTTACTTTCGACGAAATCCTGATTAACATCCCCATGATATGTATCCCCATACGTCATTTTGATGACGTCAGAGTAGATGGGGTCTTAAATCAGGGGGCATAAATCAGTGCTGAGCATTTTATTTTCTCAAGAATTCCTGATTTACGACCCCATGATATATGTCCCCATACGTCATTTTTACGTCAGAACAAAGGGGATTCAGAGTTCGTGCAGGATTGGCCACTAGAGTTCTGCACGGGCAGGAATTTCCAGCCTGATCTGGGCCCAGTGCAAAAATTAAATGTTCGGCCCGGGACAGGCGCGACCCGTAACAAAATTAATTAAATCAAGTCCGATCCGGCCCATTCAATTTTTACAGAAAATCCAATTTTACAAAACACACAATTAACGATTCTTTTAACCCCTTAACAGTCGCATTAAATTACGGTTTAAAAATTGAAATTGCTTAATGACTCCACTATTTTGAAAAAGAAATGTTCATGTTATTTAATGACAGGTAAAATGATACCATAATAAAGCCAGTTACACTATTTTACAAAACTTTTGGGAATCAATCAATATGAATAAAAAACACAGCCCATGAATATCACGGCAGCGGGGATTAAAGGGTTAAAGAAGACTGGATATATATTTTGGGTGAAATTTTACCTGTACTAGAGGGCTCAGCCTGCGAGCTGTGCTCGCCAACAACCATTCAGACTTTGAAGCTTTTAAAAACATGGTAATGTGCCCTATTTTACAAATATTAGCAGGTTACGGAAAATTGAATGATATTATTACAAATGGCGATTATCTTCTGCAATCGGGTTGCCATGCTTTTCCGTTTGAATAGTGTATTTTTCTTTTACCATGGCCTCATCCATCGCTATCACGACAGCTGGCGGCTATTTTTGGGATTGATAATTAAGATCAATTACACATTTTAAAATCAGCTTGCACAAAAGGGTAAGGTTGAAAATTCTGATGTCTCTAGCACTTTTATAACGATGCTATAGAGTATAGACAATGTTCATCCTTTGATATCGAGATTAAAAAACACCGTCTTCTTAGGAATAGCATTCAGAACTACGGTATTGAAAACATTTTTTTTTTTAATTTTACGCTTATATTTTATCTTTTGATTTAGTTTCCGATATTTTCAGGAACAGGTATAGCTTATGCATAAAATCTTTTTTATATTTTATTGAACCATCATACATATTTTCATGTTATTTTTTTTAATTTAAATTGTTTATTTGGTACTTTTTCACTATAGGGGCCTTGGCGAAATAGAGAAATCGTGGCAAACTGGCCACCCTGGTAATTCCGCCACAACGCGCCATTTGCGCCCATAGATTGCTATACAATATATTATTGTTACAGTGACCTGTACCTATCCTTAAAGTTTGTACCATGAATTCCTGATTACCCTATATATATAAATAAATTCATATATAAACAAGTATAAAAGTTCATTAGTTTTTTTTTTAAATAGCTGTTTATATCATTTGGCAACAAATCTAATTTTTTGAGCCCAAATTACGCCAAGATTTTTAAACAAGGCCAAGGCCCCCCATAATGGAAAAGTACTGTTTATTTTTATTAATAAGTATATACGAGTTTACAATATACATTTAACGTCTGAATTTGAAACTTTTAAAAGACTAAATAAAATAAATAAATAAGACAGACTTGATTGCAGTTAAAAAGTAAAATTTATAAAAAGTTAAAAATACTGAAAACATATGAAGTACAATCAGTAAACGTTTCGCCAAGCAACTCGCAATCCCTCAAAGGCATATATACGACTTTTCTGATATGTATTTATCGAATAAGAATTCGTACAAAATAAATCGAAAATATTTTGGGCATAGATTTAAAGGTTTCTAGGCTGCATCAAGGAATGAAATATACAAAAAAATTTGCTAGCAACATTTTTTTTTTTTTTTTTTTTTTTTTTTACACCAAGTGATTCCCAATGTGATGTCACATGTCCATAAGAAAATCGTTTTAAATGAATAGTTTTGTAATATGACGTAATTGTCGCCATTAAATGCATTTCACATGTACATTATTATAAAGTTTTTTTTTTCTCTTTTAAAATTCACGTTTAAAAAATATTTTCAATTTAAAAATGTTTTGGAATATCATTATTTGAGCTTTTTAAATATGACCAAATTTTAATCATGAAAAGTTTTTCAAGCGTAATAATTTAATTATTTTAAGCATTTTACATATGACGATATTTATCCTTTCGGCATTTTACATATAACGTAATTTTTCCCATTAAGTGCGTTTCTCGCAAAATAATTAAAATATTTTCAAAGTTTCTTATTTTTTCATGATTCACGTGTAAATACACCTTTTTGACGCAATTCTTCCTATTTCCTATTTTTAACACGTGGTCATTTAATTATTATTTTCATTTCTATTTTTAGTAGTCGCATGTTAATTTTTATTTGAGAGAAATGTATACTTATTTGTGCTGTTTTGTCAATTGGCATCAGTATAAAACAAGTCGGTAAGTGTGATCACAAATCGCACAGAGGGTTTCGTTTAATATTCCTTTCAAAACACTTTCTTTCAAAACGCCCAGTACATTTATCGCCATTTAACCCTTTCTAAATTATGGTAAACCCTCTCTAAACTATCTTAAAAGTTTAAAACAGATCGCCTTGTTATATTTCCTAATTTTGTTCGCGCCTCTCCCCACCCCCGAAATGTGACGCGCCATTCTTTTTTATAATTTTTTTTATGTTTTATAAACTATCTTAAAATTTAAAACAGATCGCCTTGTTGGATTTCCTAACTTTAACAAAATCGCGTTCTGTTAGTTCCACATTCCAACACCAGGGAGCTCACTCTATTCTTAAGAAAACTGTATCTGAACGAAACTCCGTTAAACAACCTATCAGTAGATATAATTACTCGAGGGGTAGCGGTCTTAAGCAAGAATTTGAGATACTTACTGAAATTACTATTCGAAAATAGCGCTAACTAAACTTTTGACATTTTTACTTTAAATAAGTAGCATTTATCTCAGGACTCCGTCAATAAACCGTCATAAAATGGTAAAAAACGCTAAGTTAAAAAAAAAAAAAAAATTGAATCCCCCGATTTTTTATGCGAACAACGGACGAAGTTGATTTTTATTGCGACCATTTGTCAAAATTCGCAATATTTTTCAGTGATTTTTTTTTCAGAATTTTCGGACAGATGACCGATTTTTTTTAATTTTCGGAACAGAATGCGTTAAATTTTCTGAAATTCGAAACAGAATCACGCCTGATTAAAATTGCGTCATTTAGGAAATGCTCGAAGCATTTTTAAATATGAAATTCTTATGCATTATTATTTTCTTTAACAATTTTTTTTTTTTGCGTGTGCAAAAAAGCTACATATTTTATTTCAGAACGCGCTATATGTACGTAGGTAGAGCTTGCTACTTGTCGGTTATAATTTATAGTGCTGTTAAATAAAAAGAGAAAATTCTTATATTGAATGTCACCAATCCACCCCCCCCCCTTTTCGCCCGGTGTTAAAGAAACAGAAGTCTATGAAATAGGGTGTGGGAGGCTATTATCTATGTCTAAAAAATTAAGGAGGGCGTGGTGGGCATGTACTTCTAAATAAATTAGCAAACTTTTTTGCAATATACACGAAATTTCTACTTAAATTCGACCAGAACCTGGCAAAAATTAATTTCGTCGATCCGAAACCAAACTATTAAACCTCAGTGGCGTAGTAGTCAGCACGTCTGGTTACCACCCAGCAGATCCAGAGTTTGGTTCCAAGCTAACCAAGATTTATTCAACCTTCCATCTCTTCGGGGTCAATAAAATGTGCACGAAGCTTGCAAACACTGAGGGTCCAGCGTTAGGCTGACAACCTGATCGGGGCTCATTCTGTATATCACCTCGGGGTCCACGGTCAAGAAAACAAGTTTAGTACAGGCTTTGATCCTCAATGAATCATAAAGCAACTGATTTAGTTTAAGTTAGAAACCAAAGTATTTGAACTCGATGTGAAAAAAATTAAGACATATTTTAATACAATTAGGGAAAAGTAATATACAATGATATCATTAATATGAGTTTTACCTTTTTTGTATAAAATTAAATACATTATAAACCCATTAATATTCATACACAGTTTATTATTATTATTATTATTATTATTAACTATTTAGGACATTTTTGAAAAATCAGGTTGACCCGGATTCCACACAGAAAGAGTCAAAACCTAACTTGAAACATTTAAAGTCAACGCAACACACAACGAAAACAATTAATGGTGGCCGGGTTGGGTACAATCGGGTTACTTGACCTGCTGCAGTACTCTAAAGTCTATACTAGACTGAGCTTGTCCCGAAGCTTGGCTCGGAGAAATTTTCTTTCTTTAAACTTGGCAGACCATAATTTTTAATCTGATGACTCAAGCCGGGCTCGGCAGTATTGATATTTTCTGAAGATTTGAACAAAGCTAAACTTCATTTATCGAAGAACGTCCCAGGCTTTAAATTTTTTCTCGAGATTCGTCCCGAACAGGACCTGTATTTCATTCTTTCCGAGCCGTATCAATTGAGATTTTTTTTTCCCTTACTAGTAATACCATCAGAACTTTCATTCTTAATTAGTGTAAAAAGGGAATGATAAAGAAACATTTCTTTGTTGTATTTAATTATTTATATTTTTGCTTTTTTAAAAAATAGTTTAACGTGTTGGTTAATCATGCGAAAGACACTTTACCAAAATACTGTGAATGACTGATTTTAATTTTTAAATATTACATGTATTCAAATCTTATTTTGGAGCCTGAGTAAAATCTTGGGCATTTAGATGGATGTTTAAACATACAAATAGCGTTAAATAATAAAACACGTTTTGTCATTTCAATTAACAAAATTTTTCATATTTCGATTTCAATTTGCTTACTGTTGGTAGTAAATAAAAAAGAAAGAAAAATAATGCGCCAAATTCAAATTATAAAACACTGACGCCCGTATTCACCAAAACTGGTTTAAACCTCGGATCACGGAACTCCCAGGTCAGAGTTAACCCGGCGTTAACTCTTAGTTAAAAAATTTCGTATTCACCAACCTCGGATTAGCCGACCCGAGTGTTAACCCAACGAATTTGTAACAAGCGTTTTGATTGGTCGAAAAGAGGGTACGTAGCGTCAGAAATGTAAACAAGAGTTATGTGTTATTGATTTTGCTTGTTGATCGTCGACATATAGACATATTGTTTAAAGTAAGTAATTATACATTTTTATTTGCTTTTTGATAATTTCATCACAAGTTGTATAATGATTACGATGTCCTCAGATTAGATTTATTATAGATATTTTCCCGATCTTTTTTTTGTACTTATTATTATTTTCAAACATAGTTTCAGTTACCCAACATAAAATTCAAACACATTGCAGCATCGGTGTGTGTTATTTCTGTTGGGATTCTCTATTTTAAAATTTTTTCAGGCTATAAATAATAAGCATTTACAAATTTATAAGTATTACTGTTATTCTTCTGTATGTATTTTTTTTTTCAATAAGTGATTAAACTTTATTGAATATTACTTTGGATTATTCACGTTAAAAAAAAAAAATCTTAATATGTATTGTTATCCTTAACATTGATGAATCAAATTCCTATAAAATTATGGGATAAAAAAATAGTGACTCACTATATGTATGCTCACCCATCTTAATTTAGGTAAACAATAACTTTGAATCAGTTTATTGATAGCTGAGTCAAAGAATTTCTTGAAAAAGTGTATTTTATTCAGGTATGAAAATATTCTACTGCATTTTAGAGAGGATTTTATTTTGATAAATATTAAGAAGCAATTTAGTCCCTTTTCAACACCCCCTTCCACCCCCCCCCTTCAAAAAAGGGGGAATAATAACAAAAACAATTTAATTTTGTAAATTGATACAAGGTTCTGCTGTGTAATTTTTATTACCCCCAAAGTATGAGCTTGGTTACAATTAACCTGATTATTTTCAAGATTTGTGACAGCAATAATACAATTCACCTTCAAATGTAATCGAAAAAAAATAAAGAGGCCACTTTTTGGCAGTTTTTAAGTGTGATTTTAAAACTATTTTTACGATGCACAAGGAAAGTGTTTTTGATTCATGCATTGATATTTTAACATTTTTTGAGTTATCAAAAATAGTCCTTTATGAAATTTTACTTTAGAGAAAAGTGATATATTATTTTGATGTTGATATTTTCAGTATATGTATTAACTTTTATAAAATATTGCATATTTTCTTTTACAGAGGCAGTTTTTCAACTGGAGATTTTTATTCGTTGAATGGGTATTGCTAGCTGTGTATTTGTTGTTTTGAATCGTACACATAGGCAATATTCTTTCAAATACTGCTGATAATGAGCGTGGTTGACAACACTGCAATTGGATGGTGTTGACGGTGTGTGCATTGCTCAAGATATTGCACATTAGATATGACAACAGACCATGACAGATACTTGACTACTCCCTCTTAGCTCTAAAGGTGTATCAAAACTTGTACTATGCCAATTACTGAGGTAATCAATAACATTATTTTTGTATGTTTTCTTTCAACTTGAATAAATTTCAACTCATTTATCATATAATATGATTGTGCAGTATTTTTATGCAAATATATTTTTATTTCAGGATTTTTCATTTTAAAGCTTTTTAATATTTATCTTTCAAAAGGTACAATATGATTTGTTAAAATTCTAATTCGATAGGAACCTTTCACTTGAGTTATGAAAAACTGACATTGCATTGACAAATTTTATGCTTGCCAAGTATGGTCGCTGGCAAAGGGGAGTGCAGTTCTCTCCCTCCATGAATTTTAAATTTTCATCAATTAAACTTTTCTCATCTCTGATGATTTAAAAAATAATTATAATATTTATTCTTCCCAAAAGCCTTAAAATAATTAAACCTCAAGAAAAAAAATGGAGAAGGGAGGGGCATTTTGCCCTACAAAATCTTGTGTACAACATTCTTTTTTTTTATGTTAATGTATAATGATATCTCAGCGAATAATTATTGTTTTCCAGTTTAATTTGATTAAGTCATGATCCAGCTTACATTTTTTTTTTTTTTTTTTTAATACATGAACTAATGAACTAACATAAAGCAGCATTTTGATTGGATGAGATTTCCTGTCTATAATCAAATGTTGAAATGTCTGACAAAATGTTCAATTAATGGACATTTTGGGTAATAAATATGATTCCAGAATGAATAATTTTGTTATCTGAAGTATCATTGTAATTAAACATTATCTTAAATAGTGTGTTTAAGGGGACATCTCCCCATAATAATAACACAGGCCTGCGAAATTGAATTTTTTGAAAAATACAAGAGAAGTTTTTGCTGATTTTTATGTTATTTGGTGGGCTGATTTCGAAAATGACCTCCATTTTCCCCCATCACATCATAATTTTTTGTAACATCGATATCTTTGCTAAAATGAAAAGGACAATTTTGCATGTGCTATCTGGCAACAGTGATTTTATCCATGTAAATCTATGTAAAAAAAAATCGATTCTCGGTGAGGCAAATTGATTTTTCAGTAATCGATTATTTAATTATAGGTTTAAAAGGTTTAAAACAACTGGGTCTATTGGAATGTTGTGTCGTGTTGGGAAAATCAATTCGTATCGGAAAATTCTATCATTTAATTATTAGACGTTGATCCCAATATCTAATGTCTTATAATTACCTGGCAGAATTTACCGGTACGAATTAATATTTCCAACACGACAAACTTTCCAATCGACCCAATATTTTTCAAGAAAATGTGACGTGATACAATTTTTTCATTCTTTGTTTTTTAATTAGCACCAAAAAATACATAAAGTTCAGCCATCAATACCCTTGTATTTTTTTCATCGCAGGCCTGTGTAATTAAAAAATAGTTCCTTACTATTTTAAGTGCCCCTTCTCCCCCCCCCCCCAAAAAAAAGGAAAAGATTAATATTCCCTCATTGTTAACCTGCTATATTGCTTTTTATGTTGATATGTTTACAAGTTGTTGTATTAGTATGCAATTACAACAAAAAATTCTTAGTTTAGCATATTTAATGTCTGTGTTCTCTATCTTCCTAAATATAGGATAATTTTTCAGAAAATTCAAATTTGGACAGCAAACTTTTGTTCAACTTGTGAAAAATTGGCAATGATTTGCCAAATTTTAAGCTCAAGTAATGATGGTCAATGGCAGGGGACCTTTTCCCCCTCCCTTGCTTTTAACACTTATCTAAAAAGTTTTACATTTGATGATTTAAAATATGAGTATAAAATTGGTACTACTTAGTTATTCTGTTGACCAATTTCGTTAAACTGCTCGCCAAATTACACAAATTCACATAATTTTTATTTTAAATAATGAAAGAACAAATAAATTAGTATAGTATTAATAAAAATACAAATAAAGCGTCAAAATAAAAATCACTTGATGACGTAAACATAAACGCATGCAACTTGCTTAAAGTCAACTGAATGTGACATTTACGATCAACCATTATTGGCATTTAATCTTATAGTTTAGCAATAGATTTTTGGTCGACAGGATAACTAAGTTGTACTATAAAAAAATTTCTTCAAAACACCTTAAATTATTAAACACTAAAAGAAAAAGGAACTAAATATGATCATTATATTCTCAGTTTTTCTGACTTGGCTAAAAAACACTGATTTGTCTTACATTTTTATATATATATATATATATATATATACACAAATTAACATAACGCAGCAGCACTGCATTTTAATTGATTGGCAAAACAGTTTCAGTTAATGAACAATTTGGCTAACAAATGCAATTCCGGAATGAATTATTTTTGTTAGCCAAGGTATCCCTATATTTAAAATTTTTACCTCAAATGGAATGTTCAGTGTTTTTGATTGATGCTTAAAGCAGCAGTCAAAAAAAAAAATTTTTTTCTCGCTGAACAATGTGAAACTTTTCTAGCTCATTTTTACAGTGTATAAGCATTCAATGGGTAGGCATGACAATTTCAGCAATTTAAAAATGAATACAATTTTTCATTTTTCAATAAATAGATCACTGCTTGAGTTATAAGACTTTGTCTTATAATGGCTTTTCCCTTTATCGAAAAACAGAAAAGACTATTCAGTTACATACATTCTGAATAAGAGGCATGCAGTGTAGGGTATATGGCATATACATTCTGTATTTTATTTTTTGAAGAATCTCCGTACATCGTCTGTTTCTCAAGTAAAGCTATACTGTATATCCTTTGCATCAGAGGTTTGCCTGAGGCCTGTACCCAGCCTGGCAAAATCAAGGCAAGCTTTCAAACGAGCCGGGCCGGAAAAAAAAAAAATTGAACGAGCTTGTCTGGCCGAAAAAAAAATAAGCTGGCCTGCCAGCCCAATATATAAATGTTAACAAAGCCAATAAAATATGAGCCATTTTCAATTAATATGACTTTCACGGGAATAAGTCTAAATGTGCGTCATGAGCCAATACTACTTTGACAACATCAATACAGAAATGTAACATGTCGAGTGTAGAGATCGGCATCAGACAGTTACATGGTGTCTGAGTCCTGGCTTAATTCTTTCAGCAGGCTCGTGCCACGACGAGATCAGATTTGCATTTTTCTCTACATATTCAAGCCGGACCGGAACTGGACTTAATTGTTCTCAGGATGTGTAGCGCAGGCAATATGTTTTGTAAAAATATTAATGGCGATAATGAACTCCTGTTAAAGGAATCTTTGGAAATATACTTCAAGGTGGTTCTCAAATTGACAGCTCAACAACGCGAAACTTTCTGACTTGTTTTTAACTGTAAGGCATAAAATTGACTGGCATGACTATTGAAGGGATATGGAATCAAATAACATGGTACATTTTTGATAAATAAATTACTTATCGAGATATAAGAGATTCTTGTCATGTGACTGCAGGTTTTCCCCCTTTCCTGTGCTGTCGCTTCCAGAAATTTGATTCAAAGCACTAACTTTGCCAGTATTTTTTCAAAGATATATTGCCCTTATCAAAAAATTGTTAATGCCATTCGATTACATAGTTTCTGAATAAGAACACCTGCCAATCTTATACGTTTCCGGAGGGCCGAAACTAGCTTTTTTTGCACAAGGGGCAAACATGGATTTTGGCACACCCCCCCCCTCTTCTGCAAAGTATGTTTACAAAGAGAATTTTACTAATTTTCTAATAACCGACTTATTTTAAAATTTAAAATATGTAATACATAATCTACAATGGCGGATCCAAGGGGGAGGTCACGGGAGTCATGAGCCCCCTCTGAGCAAAAATATTCTAAAGATCCCTTTTAAAAGGAAATATACACTAGAGTCCTGATTATCAGAGTTTCCGCTTTCACCGAGTTATTTTCTTTTGATGGGCTGATGGTTTCCATTATTATGAAACAGCCATTATAAATGAAGTGTTAGGTGAAGATGAAAGAGTAGTTGCAAAAAGTTTGAACTCTGATTTTCTGGTCAGAATGAGAAAAAAAAATGGCCATGAATTTTTTTTTTTAATTATGAAGAGAATCAGAAGAAAATGATCCATTCCAAAGGTAACATCCTTCATTTGACACCCTTTCGTTCTGGTGCCCGGGGCACATGTCTCCCTTAGTTTCGGCCCTGCGTTTCCGATTAAAAAAAATGATTTGAATTCAGAAATGTGTCAGAAAGCAGCTCGTTTAGATTTGAAAAAAGCCTTAATAAACGACAAAGAAATATTTTCAGAACTCTACTTTTTATTATACAGCTTCAAAAGTTATGATGTTTTATCTCTCCTTTTTTTCTTTTATTCTAAACTACATTAATTGTTTAATGAATCCTTATTTGAATGTTGAAACGTCTAAGAATCTAAGCAATCATTAATGTTTCTATTGTGTATTTTCTGTCAGGCGAACACATAGTAATTTAAAAATATACTGCAAAATTATCCCATAAATATATATGCAGTATCTTTAAAGAATCTTAATTGTATGTCAAGAAAAATCTGCGAGTCAGGTCGGATTGGATCTGATTTAACTGATTTTTGCACAGGCCAAGCCAGTTTTCACTGATTTTTGTTCGGGCCAAACTTTTAATTTTTACATCAGCCCAGGCCGGGACAAGATAGGTTTTATTTGGTCCCGGGCCTGGAAATTGTGGCCCATGCAGACCTCTTTCTACTTTATCTATGGTATATACCCTCTGGTCTTTTTACCACAGACAATACTGAAGAGCACTTCCAAATGTTCCGAGATTTAAAGTGACTTTGTGCATGACTCAGAAAATAGCCATTTTGAATCACAGTCCAGTTTTACAGAGTAATGTTGCAAATTTCATGCATTTTCTTATGAAAATGACTCTTGGAGTATTTAAAAAAATTCATGTTGAGCAGAGGGAAAAAAAATTACAGAACTATTAATGTATGCATCATTTTACAAATACACTATTCTTAGAAATTTTCTTCAATCAGAAAGGAGTCGTAACCCTCCCCCCCCCCCAATCCCTCTTTTGTCCAAATGGCCCTTTTTCTTTTGCCTCACAGAGTATATAAAGTTTAAAATCTTTAATCATATTAACATGTTTTGCTCTATTTATTATTTTGTAATTTCAATAAAAATAAATAACCAAAAATCTAAATTACCACTCTCCCCCTCACTGAAATCTATGGTTTGACTTTTTGTCTCCAAACATATGTTTAAAACCGCTAAAAAATTATGTAACTTGTATGAGAAATTTAATAAGGGTGTATACAAAATATTGTATAACAGTTAGAAAGTGATAATTAAGAAGTTGAAATATACAAAATCATATGAAATTCGGAAATGTGGCAATTATTCTAACTCTTGTATGAGCAATTCACTGCCCTGAAAACAAACAAATAAATAAAAATAACTGGATACAGCAAGCTTGAACAGCATTTGAAATCCTTGGTGATCCGCTGGTCTGAGACCACAAAAAATTCAATCGGACCAACTAATTTGAAAAATTTAGTGATCCGCAGGACCAGTAACTTTCCCCCTCTCTGACAGATAAACGTAAACTTTTCCATCCCTGAGAAAATCGCAACCAAGCACAAATCACATAATTTTATTTTCCGTAGTCAGTTGAAATAATTAATCTGAAATAAAACATTTAATTAATAAATAATTTATAGTTTTTCTTTATATACTGTTTAATTTTCAGCAAATTATAATTTTACATTTTATTACGCTGAAAATTGTGGATAACTGCAAAGGAAGTTTGGTTTATATTTTAGGAGGGGGAGGGGGGGAGGCACTCAAAGCATTAAAGGGTCTTAATAGATTTTTATGTTACGGGTCAGTGATGATGACTGCGGGCCAGTAAATTCTTATGCTTACTCAGGGGTCGATGCAGGGTTTTTTTCTTGGGTTCCATTTTGTGAAAAGTTATTTTTATGAATTTTATAAGATTTTTGTGAAAAATAACATTTTGTAATGAAAGTTGAAATCGAGTAACTCAAATTCGAACTAAGTATTTATTAACAAAAACGTATTTAAACCCTTATGCTAGTTTTTTTTTTTTCTTCTGGTGAACTGGTTTTATTTACAAATCACCTATTTTAAAACCTAACAAAATAAAAATAATAAATAGTAGTAGTAAGTTTTTATGGAAAGGAATTTTGTGAAGGGGCCTGTTTTATTAAAAAGGATTTTGTGAAGGGGCCTGTTTTATTAAATTGATTTTTGTGAAGGGGCCCTAAATAGGCCCCAAATTTTGCCTGGGTCGACCCCTGTTACTGGTCCTTGGGACAAGTGGCATTTTTATGTCAGTTCTACTACTGTTGAAGAATCTCAAAAATACTTTGAACTTAATAATGTCGCATTTATCAGGGGTGGGGAAATACATCCTTTTACTTGCCACTGGCGAGTGAACTTTTAAGTAGTCTTCGGAAACTGCAAAGTATAGAGATACGGCCAATTAATTTTTTTTTTTTATTAGTAGCTATATTTTTCAACTTTCCAGATTACTGCGATATAAACATGGTACTAAGTTCAATTCTATATTAACTTTTAAAATATATACTTTTATTTTATAGAAAATAAAAATTATGAAAATGCCTTGTAGTAATAGTAATCAACTATTTTTGCAGGTTGCGTAAATTTTGTCATAACAATTTGCATCTGTACATTTAATTTTTCTTGCTGGTAAGATTTTCTAGAAATTCCTCACCCCTGGTCATTATATATGCATGTATAAGCACTTCACTCCCATATGAAAAAAAAAATAAATAAATAAATCACTGTATGCAGCAATCGTGTTTGAGAATATATCATGAGAGTCATGATATGGTTTATTTCCTACTTCATAACTATATCTAGCCGGCATTGAAGAGATTATTACTCATATTTTTAAATGGAGATTGAATGGAGCACTGGGGAGATTCCTAACCATATAAACAATATGCTACTTTTTTTTTTCAATATACTTTTTTTTTTATCTACATCAAACAGACAGCAAAATTATGCAAAAATAATTAAATCTGAATTATTATATTTAAAAAATATAAGAATAAGTACTTTTAAGCATATTTCATTTGTTAAATAAGTTTTTATTATTTTATTACATACTAAATGCACATATAAAATCTATCCACAGTATATTTATAGACACATTTATATCTTAAGAATGTAATGGCCAAGAAAGTTAACTCACTAAACTAAATTTATTCGAACATAGGGAATAACTTAGAATTTGCTTATTTCAATAATGATTTTTTTTTTTTAAACACACCTGGAAAACGATCTTGTTTATTTCAAGTATATTACCTCAGATACTTTTGACAATATTTCAGTGTTAGAAAGAACTCTCATAAGTTAAATAAAAATATTCATAATGCAATACAGACTAAAAAAAGAACCTTCATTACTGGAATAAATAAATAAGTAACGATTAAAACAATTGACAGGGTACTTACTTGAAAAACTATTTAAATGTATGTGCTTTAATTAGAAAAAAAAATTAGCAAGTTGTAAAAAAAAAAAAAAGACAAAATTGCATTTTTCAAATAATGTAAACATTTAGTGAGAATATTACACCCCATCCCCTTTCCGCCGCAAAAAAAAATCCTTTGAAAGCTGAAATTGTGTTTCAGCAACGCCAAGCGTTATGGAATGAAATTCGAATATCTACAAAAGAAAAGGTTTTATTCTCGGTGACTTTGATCGATTCGTATATTTATTAAGATAAACAAATCAACGTTTGATATTATTCGAACATGAAATATAAGTTGAATCAATATAGTTAGTAAATCCACAGGGCACAGAATATGCCTGGACACACCTAAAATTTGTTATTTTTCCGTTTTAATCATTGTGATGAGATGATAAAATTTTAAGCAGCATGGGCATCCATTTTGTTTGTTTATACGTTAGTACGCATGCGCTAACCCACGTTCACAGGCAATCCGAGAGTTAACTCTCCGATTTCGGAGGATTAAAAACATGGGGTTAAAACCAGTGTTAACTCGCGAATTTAGCTTGGTGAATACCGATTTTGAGATAACCCAGCATTTAACACTAACTCGGGAGTTAACCCGCGTTGGTGAATACGGGCGTGAATACTGAACATAGTAACTGTAATAATACTTCACACTTTATTAAGGTGATAGACGGTGTCTAAGTAAAAAATTTTGAAAATGTATAACGCATTTATGAATCCTTTTTCAGCAATTACCATCTATAGTCAGACAATATCCGACTTCTTTTGTGCAGCAAGAGTATGATATATATGGGGCATTCTCACAATCTTTTGACTTTTAAGTCCCTGAATAATAATTTTTATTTTAGTACATATTCTTGTATTTTCTTTCATATCATATACTGGGGGATCATCCCACTACATGATTGCATAACAATATTAACGAGATAAATAAGTTTTGGACGATGTTGGGAGTCCAAATACCAGGAAAATTCCTATACCGTCCCGTGTCCCTGATGTTGATTTTTAAGTTTGGAGCTGTCTGTATAAAATTGTTTCAATAAAAGTAATTCGATGCAATTTTTTTCCGAAACTGGGACAATTGTTTTATATAAATTTGTAGCAAAAAATTAACCTGCACACATTTTTAGGGTTGTTATTATTTTTTTAACTCTGTCCCTGGGTTTTAGATTCCTTACCGTCCCTCTTCTAAAATTATACAGAAAATCACTTCAGATGCAGCCACATAATTTCTTTTAAGTTTTTTTTCATTCAGAAGTATGCTAGAGAAAGAATGTCTAAGATTCTTTGACAGGAAATTTACTGCAGAATTTAAATCAGCATTTAAATATCAATTTCAAGCATCGTGGCTTTATTGGTAGTCTTACCGTCCCCAAGGTTTATTTCTGCACTTTTCGAGGTAAATTATTATTATTTTTTTAATCCAACGTAAATAACTGTTTCTAAAAATCACTGAACATTGTGACTATCACATAGTCTTAACATGATTTGTCTAAAAATAGTCGTAATTTTCCATACCGTCCCATCCTTACCATCCTTTTTTTTTCCATTACCGTCCCTTTTTTCCTATACCATCGCCTTTTCTTTCCGACAATGTTATACCAAAATTTTGTACTAAAAATACTACATTGTTGTTATTTCTTATTTGAATGTTTTGTGGGTACTGTGCAAATTCATAAGAAGTAAAAATTTAGAAGAAAATAGAAAGTTAGAGTGGTAAAATGGTAAGGAAAATTAAACTCGCAAGTTTAACTTAAACCTCAGTTAAGTAACAAAAATTTCGCTGCTGACCATTTTTTCTTTATTTTGAATCATTACGGCATTTGTTTATCAGATTAAAATGTTATTTTAGTAAGTTTAATTTCAACAGATTTTTATTCCCGAAAGTCAAAAGATTGTGAGAATGCCCCATATCTATATTCTATCTATCTATCTGTATGTATATATATATATATATACATACAGATTACAGGGCTTAATTTATAACAAAAAAACACCTGATCTCTAATTTTCTAATAAAAACTTTCGTTGCAACAACCTCTCCTCTCCTTGTACCTGTATTTTTTAAATTTCAAATAGTATGCAAAATTTAAAGCAATTTCTTACTCGGAAAAAAATGTATATATACACTCGTACATATAAAATATATTTTGACTATATCTAATATTCCTTTACATAAAACATAATCTAATAAATAAAGAGAAAAAAAAATTAAATCAGGGAAATTTTCAAAATTCCCATTACTTTATATTGACACAACACTCAGAGCTTCTGTGAGCATTATTTACAAACTCTGGTGGGTTTCAAATTCCGATTAACATTTAAATATTGGTTAAAAATTAAGAAATACTGGAGCTGTTCCTATGAGCTTCAATGCAAATTAAACACTGCGAATAACTAAAAAGTTGATCTTTAAAAATATTTTACAAATATGAACAAAAAGTAGTGAGTAAACAATACACAACCACAAGCAAAAACGGCGGATACAGTTGCGAATAATTCCGGCAATCCTCGTCACACTTTGAAAACTTGAAAACAACTGAGACAGAAAACCATTGAGTGTAGATTTGCGAGCACTAGATAGAAGTATGCTCCTATGTGTGCGACATGCTACATCAAATATGTAAGGCCTTTGGAAGAAAGACTCAAAGGATTGTAAATCAGAGGAACAGGAAAATGTAATTTAGGCTTCCGCATTTCGGAAACGCTGTTTCGCAGGGCTCCAAAGCGCAATATCTATGAGCTGAGGTGAATTCCTACCAACATTTAAATAATCACTAAAAGCTAAGAAGTACCAGAACTGTGCTTCGGTAAGCTCCGGCGAAAATTAAACACTGTATATATATATATATATATATATATATATATATATATATATATATATATATATATATATATATATATTACACAGTATGTAAACATTTATTTCAGCTTGGAAAACGATTTTCAAAGGGTTTTTCACAGTTGAAAAATCCACTTAATCAGTTTCCACCAAAATCCGAAAATGTACTTGAATTATTTTGTGCAGCCTTGCGAAATATTTATAAAATGTAGACACACCAAATGACATGGAAAAAATGGATAAATTTTAAAAAGCATGCCACAATTGAAAACGCAATATCAGCACTTATTGCTCATAGACACTACTGTAACCGAATACATGTGTTCGTATCCGTATAAAAAAAAAGAAAAAAAAAGAAAAAGAAGATAAATGCTATGCACACGACACCATATTTTACAGTAAGCAATGTGTAGTGCGCATCTGTCATGTATGTCAGTTTCATTACGTTTGAAATAGTATAGCGTAATTAAAATACACTGCAAACGAAGTTTACCTATAGACCATAATGTAATGGAGTTCTTTTCTGCAGCCCTGTATACAGGGCTGCAGAAAATTTTCTGTATAAATTATATAGATCATGTATACATGATCTATATAATTTATACAGAAAAAGCAATATTAAAAAAAAAAAGTGCTAAATATAAGAAAACATACTGCAATTGAAAACTCATTTTCAGCAATTATTCCTCATAGACAGTACTGTAACCTAATTATTTTTTGAGGTTCCAAAAATGAACGATATTCCTTCCTTGTGTGTACCTGTAAATGAATGACAAATACTATGCGCACCATATTTTATAGTAGACATTTTGTAATGTACTTCCTTGTTATATATCAATTTCAGTATGTTAAAAATGTTATAACATCATTAAAATGCACTAAAACGATTATTTCCCATAGACCGTATTGTAGTGGAATTATATTGAACGTCTCTGTAAACGAAATATAAATGACACACACTTCATTTCCAACACCGAACATGCCATGGTAAACCTCAATACGTATATACTTTCTATGAGAGTATCAGAATGAATTCCTAAATACTTTTCTAGGATGTCAGCGATTTTTATCAGTTGATTTAAATTAGCGATTAAATCATGATTTTAATCAACTAATTTTTTTTAAATCATTGATTAAAATAATAAATTTTCTAAATGTCTAAAATGACATAAAAATCAATTAAAATCTAAGATGAATATAGTTTGGAAAGTTTCTACAGGTATTTTGACTTAGTAATAAAAAAAAAAAAAAAAAAAAAAAAAAAAAGGGGGTTTAAATATTTGCTTCTAAGCTTAATTTCTGAGTATTTTAAAAAAATAAGTACAATAAGTTTCTAAAAAGGATAGTTTTATATGACATAAAAAACATTTCATTTAAAATATTTAAATATATAATTTGCAAGTCATAATTTTCTTTAAGTAATCAAATAATTCATTCGTTTATATAAAATAAGCATAGCAGTATAATAAATTTCTGCAAGTAAAAGAATAAAATAGCCGTAATCTTTTTTTTTTAATTCCACATTTGCAATAACAAATTTACAGCAAATATTGGAGCTAAAGAAGAATGAAAGAATGACATCTGCTCAACAGTTATTGTAAAAGAATGTATAAGAGAAAAAGAACTAATTAGTATACAAAAGTTAAGCACAACAAGAGCTTCTTCAGTATAGGTTAACTTTTTTTTTCTTTTTTACTTTGTAACTCATATACGGCCAAAAAAAAAAGCATTGAAAAGGTAGCAAAACTTTTTTCTTAAAAATGAACCATTGAAAGCTAATATTTCCCGCTGGGATGTGATATTGCTATTATTTAATATTTTGAGGATTTCGGATATTCTTATATTTACTCTGTATGAGTGTAAGAATAGATTTAACTCATTTTCATAATTTTTTTGGTTAGCATACACATACATTTGTGTAAGCTTAGATTTAGATGATTAACAGTAATTTTTTCAAGTACAAATGTAAAACGAGTTGCAAACAATATTATTTGTTATTTTATTATTTTTATATAATTATTATATATAATATTATTATTTGTGCTACTAATAAAATTACTTATTTGCAGGTTTTATTAATTTTCTAATTTACTTACTTTTTCCTCTAGGACTGTTTTTAAGGGCCCCTTTTAAAATTAGCAAAATGTGCTCTGCCCCTTTTGAAGTTGGCTGCCTTTTTAAGAAATAGTGAAATTCATCTGTAGTTGTAGCCAGGGATTTCTTGTAAAAAAAACTTTCCCATTCCACAGTATTTCTAAATCCGTGTGCCCAAGACATTGCAAAAATAATAGGACTTTATTTCTTTAGAAAAAAAAACAGGATATTATTAAAGCATGTTGTTATTTAATTGTATTTTTCAATTTGTAATTAATAAAATTATTAAAAATTAATGACACATTATTTTTCATACTAAAAAATTATACACTTTTTTTTTCTTATATCATTACTAAACACATTACTACTAATATATTTCCTCATGGAATAGTGCTGTTTTTTGAACTAGCATCCTGTTCCGTTTTCTTTCTAGAATGAATACTAAATTATTAATTATCATTTTAGTAATTAAAGCATAAAAATGTATATTACGTTCCTAATTAGAGAGTTAATTGGTTAATAATTATTAATTTTAAGTAGTGTTAGCAATTAAATATTAAATTCAGTTATTAATAATTTTAATATATAAAAATATCACTGGTATTTAATATTGTTTTACATAATTATTGCAAAATATTAATGTATATAATGTTATTGTATGCTATTAACTAATGAAACTACTAATTTGCAGTTTTTATAATTTCTGTACCTAATTACTAAATAATAATTATAATTTTATTCAGGGCCGGTGAGAGTGGGGGGGGGGGGGACACAGAGGGCAACTTCCCAGGAGCCTGGGACCAAAGGGGCATACTTTTTTCCTTTGCAATCAGAAATACATTTCTTAGAAGCGTAGTTTAGAAGATTTCCAACAAAAATCACAGGAACCCCCCCCCCCCCCCAAATAGCCCGCAACTTCCTGCCTTCCTGAAAAATGACCAGATCATAGGGAGCTATGCCTACGCCTTGAGGCAATGTCGCAAAAGTATTGTTTCCTCTTACCTCTCTTCCTCCGCGGGTATTCAGGTATTATCAGGTAATAAGCTTTCAGTGAATGTCTAATTGGGATTTTTTTTTTTTTTCTAAATTGCTGGTACAAAATACTTGTTATATTTATGCTTATTCTGTACAAACTTTTGTTTCTGTTTTTTATTTATTATTATTATTATCCTTACGTTCTTATTAACTATATCTGTTGCAAAGTATAGATACAAGCATAACAGAAAAGAAAACAAGAATAAAAAAACTGAAATTTTTGATTCTACAAAAGTTATGAGTACATATATATAAAGAAAATTACCTAAGAAATAAGTAAAAATAAAGATTTCGAATGCACACAAAATAATTATTTTCATTACCATATTAAAGTCAGTCATCAAGACTTGATTTAAAAAATTAGAGGCCCAAAGTATAGATATTCTTGGGGCCCTCTGTGTTACTCACTTATGACGTCTTATATGAAAAACCAAAAGATCATTTTGGCTAAAATATTATTATGCGAGTAACAGGGACATGATCAGAGGGCGATAGGGCGGAGAGTTGTATCGGTGCCCTAAGTTGAAAAAGGCCCCGTGAGGAACCGTTTAAGTATATGCATATAGTAAATATAGGAGATACCTGACCTCTGTTCGGGGCCTCAAATTTCTGCTTGTATTCCTGGTGAGTGAGGTTAAACT
Source organism: Maratus speciosus (assembly GCA_963932465.1). NCBI lineage: Eukaryota > Metazoa > Arthropoda > Arachnida > Araneae > Salticidae > Maratus > Maratus speciosus. The sequence continues at coordinate 464,886,663 of OZ010794.1, read as the reverse complement.
TAACCCATATTATGAGAGGAAAGAAAAACTCGGTAAACAGAAATATTTTAGTATATTTTTATTATCCTTTAAAATATCAAACTTAAGTATGACATCATTATACATGAGATTCACCATATACACAAAATTAAAAATTATATTCAAAATCAGCTGCCTTCCCCCAAAATCTCTTGATCCTATTTCTATACCGACTGAACCTGATGGAAAATAAAATCGTCATGCTCATGTTTTCTGCTTGCACAAAAATTGAAGCGTGGTATTAAAGTTGCTTCCCAATTTTCTCTAAACTCACTTGAGGACAGGTTTTTTTCTGATCTAGATTTATGATCGTGAAAAACGACTTGGGCCCATAATCATGATAACTCGAGTCTCTACACAGCTCTATTCTTCACTTTCTATCAAAAATTATATTATTGATGCTGAGGTATAAATTTCATGCACAAAAACTGAATTTAGTGGAAAGGATATTTTTATTGTGAGAGCGCGGAGAAATGCCCGATATGTCCAAGCAGCATAAGATGGGTTAAGGATTCGATCCCCCTTCCTTAAAAATAGGTGGAAAAGGTCACCAACACCCCCTCCCCCCCCCCCTCGTTGTCTATAAAAAGTAAAGTTTGAGAAAATAGTTATTTTCCTGCAGTTTTTTTCTGTTTAATTCAGAGTCAAAAGTTTTATGCAATAGACTTAAAACTTCTTTTCAGAATGAGAAATAAAGACACATTGATTTCCTGTGATGAAATGATACATCGTTCAAAGTACTTTTCTCAGATTCAAGCCACCTGCTTGTCTTGCGATTGGCGAGCTGGTTACTGAACAAGAGCTTGCTTGGTTTGAACCCAATCAGGTATGGATGTGTGTAGTGGGTCAGACTCCATTTTAATCTGAAGTCCCGGTCTGTTTAGCTCATGTGTGCAAGAGATGACCATAGCATCCCTAACCAATAAAAACAATCGCAGATTCTCTGAAAATTACTTTCATAATTATACTTAAAACTGCATAATTTTAGCCACAAGAAAGAATTTTTCATTAAAATCTTTAATTTTCACAATTATATGCAAATCTTTTCGTTTTGTTGCTTGGATTGAATAAATCTCTGATAAAATCACGCGCATAACAAGAGGCTTGTTCAAAGGACATTTTTTCCCACGAATTTGTCCAAGGAAAGACTAATTAAGCTAATTATCACAAAATGAAAAATCTCAGCCTCAGGTTCATTTGAATCTGTCTATGTGTATCCTTATCCAAATTTGTAGACCTCTACGTGCGATAGATTTCCCTAACCGTCGTCAACAAACAAACAAACACGCAGAAGACACACGGACAAGAAACCCTTCTTTTTTATTAATATAGATATTTTAATATAAAAAAATTGTAAGTACTTTTACTTAATGTGTGTCTATTATATTTCATAAATAATAATACAGTGTTATCATCAGTTAGAACATCACAACACGCATTTTAGACTATTAACCCCTTCGCAACAAGCGTCGTTTAAAGAATTTGTAATCTCTTATCACCAGGGTTCTCGCTGCCACTCGCCATTGCGCAAAATTGCGACGAAATGCTTCATTTGGCGAGTAAAGAAACGATTACATTCGCCTGATTGCGAATGTTTAATGATTACACATTTTAGGTAGCTTTCTTTACAAAAAAGCTACCTATTGCAGCCGTTCGGAGGAAAGCGATTTCAAAAAATTTTGGTATATTTTCATCGATCATGACCCCCAGACCCCGAAACCACCCTCCGTTCAAAATTGATATATATATATATATATATATATATATATATATCTGACCTATGTCACACTGTAACTCCCGTAATTATGAACCAATTTCGATGTAATTCGGTGTGTACATAGTACATACCAATGTCTCGACCGAGTTCGTTGGCCAGCTTCATCCGCGTTTTGTTTCAAAATGGCGGCCATTTAAAATTTTTAAAAAAATTTAAAACTTGAAATGTGGTACCAAAAAATTAAAAATGGAAAAATATTTTTTTCTTATGTATTTGACCTTTATACAAAGATTCCGGAGCAGTTTTTGTTTCGTCTATATCTTAAAAAATGGCTGAGTTATAGCATTTTGAATTTCTAGCGTGGCTGACATTTTGAAACGTCCTGAATTTTGTCACGCGATAAAAGGCGTATTTATGAACCGATTAGGATGTAATTCAGTGTGTACATAGTACATACCAATCTCTCGACCGAGTTCGTTGGCCAGCTTCATCCGCCATTTTGTTTCAAAATGGCGGCCATTTAAAATTTTTTTAAAAATTTAAAATTTGAAATGTGGTACCAAAAAATTGAAAATGGAAAAATAGTTTTTTCTTATGTATTTGACCTTTATACAAACATTTCGGAGAAGTTTTTGTTTCGTCTATATCTTAAAAAATGGCTGAGTTATAGCATTTTGAATTTCTAGCGTAGCTGACATTTTGAAACGTCCTGAATTTTGTCACGCGATAAAAGGCGTATTTATGAACCGATTTGGATGTAACTTCGTTTATACATAGTACATACCAATGTCTCGACCGGGTTCGTTGGCCAGCTTCACCCGCCATCTTGTTTAAAAATGGCGGCCATTTAAATTTTTAAGAAAAATTTAAATTTGAAATGTGGTACCAAAAATTGAAAATTGAAAAAATATTTTCTTCTTATGTGTTTGACCTTGATAAAAAGATTCGGGAGCAGTTTTTGTTTCGTCTATATCTTAAGAAATGGCTGAGTTATAGCATTTTGAATTTCTAGCGTGGCTGACATTTTGAAAGTCTTGATTTTTCTCACGTAATAACAGGCGTATTTTTGAACCGACTTGGATGTACCTTGGTGTGTACATAGTGCATACTAATATCTCGACCGAGTTCGTTGGCCAGCTTCATCCGCCATCTTGTTTCAAAATGGCGGCCATTTAAAAAAATTAAAAAATAAAAAAAATTAAATGAGATACCAAAAAATTGGAAAATGAAAAAGATTTTTTTTTGTATGTGTTTGAGCTTAATACAAAGATTCCTGAACAGTTTTGCTTTCGTCTATATCTAAAAAAAATGGCTGAGTAATAGCATTTTGAATTTCTCTTGTGGCTGACATTTTAAGACGACCTGATTTTTGTCACGCGATAACAGGCGTATTTATGAACCTATTTGGATGTAACTTGGTCTGTACATAGTACATACCAATGTCTCGACCGAGTTCGTTGGCCAGCTTCATTCGCCATCTTGTTTCAAAAGGGTTGCCATTTAAAAAAAATTAAATTTAAAATTCAAAATGAGGTATTAAAAAATTGGAAAATGAAAAAGATTTTTTTTATGTGTTTGGCCTTGATACAAAGATTCCGGAGCAGTTTTTGTTTCTGAAAATTTGTTCTTTTGTTGATATCTTAAAAAATGGTTGATTTATAGCACTTTGAATTTCTAGCATGGCTAACATTTTGAAACGATCTTGTATTTGTCACGCGATAACACACGTATTCGCCTATTTCGATGTAAGAAGGCATGTGGATAGTATACATCAACACCTCGACCAAGTTCGCTGGCCAGATTCATCAGCCATCTTGTTTCAAAATGGCGGCCATTAAATTAAAAAATATATATATATTTAAAGTGAGGTGCAAAAAAATTAGAAATTGAAAAAGGTTTCTTTCTTAAGTATTTGATCTTGATATAAGGATTCAGGAGCATTTTTTGTTTGTCTTTACCTTAAAAAATGGCTCAGATATAGCAGTTTCAATTTCTATTATGGGTGACATTTTGAAAAATCTGATTTTTTGCATGCGACAGCACTCCTATATATTAACCGATTCCGATGTGAGTGAGCATGTGCACAGCAATTACTAAGGTCTCGACCAAGTTCACTGCTTAGCCTCATCCACCATGTTGTCTTAAAATGACAGGCACTTTAAGAAATTGCCGAATTTGGCAGCCAAATATAAGTTACTTTAATGAAAAGCAGCTTGGATAAAGGGGACTAATTTTGCGAAATTCTCATTCATTATATTGATAAAAATTAGTATTGAATCTCCTATATTCGGTTTCCACTAAATTGAGCTTCGTGTGTTTGCATGATATAAGTTGGCTTTTTTTAAATAAGGATTATGAAAGCTACCTCTTCCTCCCGGCACTGGCCGGAAGGACTTTTTTTATGAGTGTGTGTCAGTACAGGCGACAGATTATTAGCGTTACTGAGCGATTGTTGCCGTTTATCATGTTCAATGGCATCGAATCATTAGTACAGTTTTCAATCTGCCTTTGATGTATGGTCTTCAATGAAAAGCCATAGAATTCTGGAAAAAATATATTTTTTAAATGTAATATATATTTTATTGTTTATATTTAAGATTTTTCAGGATTCATTATATGTAATATCTTAAAATCCTGAGTAAACTTCGGTCGTAAAGTTTTGTTTCAAAAGATTTTAATGAGTTAAATCGAGTTTGGGAATTTTTCCTTGATTGCGCAAGACATTAAAAAGAACTTTTTTTTTTAATAGTTTTTGTTGCGCATCGTTGAATTTAGATGAATAAGTGATGTATGAGATGTTTCAAAAAAGTACTTTTTTTTTAGAGTATATTGAAAGAAAGTTAGATTAAGGGGTCAAAGATCGATTTTTCAGTTTTTCACGACGAATCTATTTTGCTAACATTTTTTTCATTAGGCTACTGTTTTTTATTTTTGATTAGTCAAATTGCTAACGTTCATTCAAAGTAAGCGAGATCCCTGCTTGACATGAAACAAAAGCATGAGACGAACAGAGTTTTAAGGCTTTTAGTCATACTCAGCGTCCAAATTTCCCTCACTAATGTTAAACCTATAGGTGCATTCGTATATTTAAAATATCTCCTGAGAAAAATAATAATTTTAACTTGCTATTTTGTGTATGCTTCTTAAAGGAAATCTCTTTTCTTTCTTAGTTCTCAAAATATTTCTAAAATATCTGCTTAATTCCATATTTTGTACGTTAAAATTTGATAAGCTGTGAGTAAAATTTCATATAAAATTAAGTATATATTTTAGAAATATTTTTATAACGAAGAAAAAAAAACATCCTGTAAGAAGGGAAAACAGAAAAAAAAGAAGTTAAAATTATTAATTTCTCGAAAAGATATTTTAAATATACAAATGCATCTCTAAGTGTTTTCATCAAAATTTCTCATATCTTATTTAAAAGAAAAAATACTTTTACGAACGTATATGTAACGCACTAACTACGGCCCAACGTATACTCTAATACTTAGCTACAGGATAGAGTGAAAGGGGGGAGGGCGAAGTAGGCGGTTGCCCCGTGCGCGGAAATCGAGGGGGGCGTCAAATGTATACTACCAATCTCATTTTTCTTCTTTTTTAATGTATACTATAAATAATTAACAATTTCCAACATAGTTGAAAAGTGTTTATGACTTCGGTTTGTCTGGCCGTTTGTCCGTATGGCCGTCTGTCCACGCTCTAGCTCTTGTAAATATGCACGGATCGCTCTTAATTTTTCGGATGTTAGTGACCTCTACCATAGCACGTTCCCTATTTCAAGTTTGTAGCATGCTTAGTTCATTGACAGGGACAGTAAAAAGTTTTCCGTTACATTACGGCCAATGGGAAAAAATCGCTTCAAATGATTTTTAATGGTGTTACTCTCTTTCAAACATAGTAAAATTGATATTCATTTATGAAGCCCACTAAAATATGCATTCTGTTGAATATACGATGCAAAGAATAGTTATTGTTCATTTACAGGCCACACAAAAGAATTCCGTTCATAATGGTATAGGGGAAATAGTTTGCGCTGTATTTGAAAAGATTTTAGATACTATATTGCATCCGAATTACCATAATGATTGCTCGAAATGCATTTTTAATTATGATATGCGCTTTTTAAAGGTTTCGTTCATCTGTCGAAACCCTATTCGTCTCGCTCCTCTGTCCGTCTGTCACAGAGCCCGTTCTCAGAAACTATACATATTGGAGACTTGAAATTTTGCATACTTATAGCTGAACACCACACATCATACGAAAAATCGTAAAATTTTGGAAAAGCCGTACATTTAACGCTTTGGGCTCCCTCATGTGTATTTTAAACAATTTTTTCTAAGTGAATCCCTAATTAGGTTGGAGGCGTGGAATTTTGCATACTTATAGCTGAACACCTCACATCAAACGACAAATCATAAAATTTTGAAAAAATCGTACATTTAACCCTTTGGCCTCCCACATGTGTATTTTAAACAATTCTTTCTAAGTGAGCCCCTATTTAGGTTGGAGGCGTGAAATTTTGCATACTTATAGCTGAACACCTCACATCAAACGACAAATCATAAAATTTTGAAAAAAATCGTACATTTAACCCTTTGGCCTCCCACATGTGTATTTTAAAGAATTCTAAGTGAGCCCCTATTTAGGTTGGAGGCGTAAAATTTTGCATACTTATAGCTGAACACCTCGCATCAAACGACAAATCTTAAAATTTTGAAAAAGTCGTACATTTAACCCTTTGAGCTCCAACATGTGTATATTAAACAATTCTTTCTAAGTGAGCCCCTATTTAGGTTGGAGGCATGAAATTTTGCATACTTATAAACACCACATATCATACGACAAATCATAAAATTTTGAAAAAATCGTACATTTAACCCTTTGGGCTCCCACATGCGTATTTTAAGCAATTCTTTCTAACTGAGCCCCTTATTAAATTGGAGATTTGAAATTTTGCATACTTATAGCAGAACACCTGAAGCCAGCCGACAAATCTTAAAATCTTGAAAAAGTGTTACGTTTAACCCTTTGAGCTACCACATATGTATTTTAAGCAATTCTTTCTAAGAGAGCCCCTAATTAAGTTGGAGACATGAATTTTTGCATACGTATAGCTGAATACCTCAGACCACACGGCAAATCATAAAATTTTCAAAAAGTCTTACATTATTTACTCCTCCGGGCTCTAACTTGTGTATTTTAAGCAATTTTTCTGACATCCGCGCTTTTCACCCGGGCAGCACTTTTCCAACTTTTCCGACACCCCTTTGACAATTCTTTCATATTATGCACCATAGCCTTACATATTTTAGTTCCACTTTTTACCGCCGGGTGCGTCTTCTTATCTCGGGTGCTATCGGCCCAATCCCCTCGACTAATATATCTTCGGATAGTATATAAAACGGAGTTTCGTTTGGATAGAGGTTAGTTTAGAATAGAGTGCGCTCGTGGTTGCGAAATGTGGATCTAAGAGATTTTTCAAAAGGATAAAGTGTTTTGAAAGGAATATTAAACGAGACACTCTGTGCGATCTGTGATCACACTTACCTACTTGTTCACTATATTTATGCATACTATAAAGTGCGTATAAATGTATAATTCATATACAGAGCTACAGAAATAAATTCGTAAAGGTTGCTGAGTATGAGCATAAATTGCTTAATGGTGTGTTTTAAAGGAGTTATGCATTTTTACGCTGAACTAAATATAGTGTACTAAGAAATATTTGTAGAATATAGATAAAATAATATACAGGGCCATGCAAAGAGTTGGATACATGGTCGTCTATGGGTGATAATTTCTGGAAATGTAATTTCAGTAGTTTTAAGCGTGTTTTAATTTGAATTAAATTTTGGCTAAATAGTGGCATGTAATAAAAGTACTAGGTAAACTACAGGGCTGTACAAAAGTATTCAAGTATGTTTCCATCTATTAGTATAAATTGCTGAAAGATGAATTTCAACCTGTTATGCATTTGCTTGCTAAACTAAATTTTCCCATTAGTATATATATCAACCTACAGATCGAATTTTGTTTAAAAGAATTGGAATACATATTTGACTATGGGCGGTAACTACTGAAATCAGATTTTTAAATGTTTATTTAGTTATCTTATTTACCTTACTTTCCTAAGTAACGAAGTTTCGTTAAAGCTTTCAGGGAGTGTTGGAAAGTGTTTCATAATCTATGCTGTCGCATGATTTTTCTTACTTGTTATATATGTAGATAGATATAGGGAATTTTTCCCAATGAAAGTTCATACTTTTTACATTTTAAAGTTATTGCATCGTCCATTACCCCAGATCCAAAAACAAATTACTGACTAAGTACAATTTTCTTGCTAATTGTTATACAGTATTGTTAGATGCATTTTTTCCACAACCATTTCCCAGATCCGCTTTTCCATAATATAACTGCAAATTTAATTTTTTTTTCTTATTTGAAATTTCTGAATTAAAAATTTTAAGGTTCCAAAATAAGCGCGAAATATGTATTCAACAGAATTTATTTCTGTTAGTGCACTTCGCCAGTTTTGTGCCATCTGTCATAGAGAGAAGTCGAAATTGGGGTCGACAAATTTAAACTTTGGCCCAGGTGCACTTTTCTGTTTGCGCAGTCTGCTGAACTAATAAACTTTATATTTTTAAATCGTATATATCATAGAAGGATAATATAATATAGATACTAAAATGTATGAAAAATACTACTACTTTCACATTTAATATGCATAATTATTTTTTATTTTGGAAGATATATCCTTTACAATATTTTAAATATTTATGGTTTTCGTTCACGGTTACTTTCACTAAATCTATACAATCCCCGACAGTTATTATAAACTTTGTAATAATTAAAGTTAATACCCACTTCCTTCCCACGATTAACCCTTTCAGGAGCAAAGTACTTTTCTTCTTAAAATTTTGAAATGACAGATGCACGGCAGGAATTAGAAACAATTTTATTCGAAAATAAGTAAAAGCTTTTCTTCAAATACAGTATAAATGCAAAATTTTATTTCAAAATTCTGGTGTCAATGTGGCATTTCGGTATTAAAATTAAGTGGGATATATTATATCCCACCGCCCCTCAAGGGGTTAAACATTTAAGTATAAATCTAGACCAAAAATATGCAAAGGAAATGTTATTTCAAATTTTATAAAGAGACTCGGAGCCCCTAACAAAACCTCAATTGGAGAGGGACCCTGGCTGAGGTATGCACGGGCCGGAATTTCCAAACAGGAATCAGTAAAAATTTCTACAAAAAATTCAGATTCTTCTTAACATACAATTAAGATTCCTTTAAAGAAAACTGCATACATATTTATGGGATAAATTTACAGTATATATTTGAAAATTATGATGTGTTTGCAAGACAGAAAATACACAATAGCAACATTTAATAATTACTTAGATTCTTATAGACGTTTCAACATTCAAATAAGGATTCATTAAAAAATTAATGTAGTTTAGAATAAAAGAAAAAAAAGGAGGTTTAGAAGCATCATGACTTTTGAAGCTGTACTGTATAATAAAAAGTAGATTTGTGAAAATATTTCTCTGTCATTTATTAAGGCTTTTCTAAAATCCAAAAGAGCTACTTTCTGACACATTTCTGAATTCATTTCTTTTCGGAAACGCATAAGATTGGCAGGTGTTGTCATTCAGAAACTATGTAATCGAATGGCGTTATCGATTTTTTGATAAAGGCAATATATCTATTATAATATACTGTTAAAGGTAACATTTTGAATAGAATTTCGGAAGTGACATCACGGGAAAGAAGAAAAACCCGAAGCTATGACAAGAATAACTTATATGTCGACAAATAATTTATTTTTCAAAAATGGAAAACGCTATTCTATTCCAAATCCCTTCAATAGTTAGGCTTGGCAATTTTATGCCTTTGCAGTTAAAAGTTTGTCAGAAAATGTGTCAAAGTTTCGTGTTTGAGAACCACCTTAAGGTATAATTTCAACGATTACGTTAAGGCTGTTCTCAACTGTTCTGCTTAACAAGAGCAAAACGTTTTAACACATTTGCAAATTCATTTTTTAACGGAAAGATATAAAATTGGAAGGCCTGACTATGGAAGCGATTTGAAATCGAACTGTGTTTTCCATTTTTTGATAAATAAATTACCTATTAAGTTATAAGTAATTTTGATCACGTAACAAAGACGTTTTTCCCCCTCCCTTTGGTGGTTATTCTTCTTTCACACGGAAATTAGGTTCAAACGCCCACTTTGACACTATTTTCTGAAAGATCTATTGCGTTTGCAAAAAAAAAAAAAAAAAACGGAAAATTGATTACATTATTTCTAAACAACAACACCTGCTAATTTTATGCATTTCCGAACAAAAATAAATTGAAACTTATGTCATAAATTTGCCCTTTTGGATTTGAGAACAGGCTTAAATAAAATAGGAAGAGCACTTATTTTCTTTTACGCAAACTTTTCTTTCTCAGCAGGATAATTCAGCCAGTTAATTTTATTGGTTATAAATCTGGTGTGATATTTATGAATCAGCTCAACAGAATAAAATCGCAGGTAATGGAAACGCAGAAAACGGTGGACACGTAATTACACAAGATTGACTTTTTTAACACAATTATTATATTTGGTAAATAAATCATATGGATTTAATTTTTCGAACAGGGCGAAAAATGTCCAGGCTAGGATTCGAACCAGGAATATCCTGGCTGAAGCATCCAGTGCTCTACCAATTATGCCATCCTGGAGAAGCTGGAATTACTAATTCACCCAGTTACCTTACTAATTATAACATCTGGGCTGATAATTATGATCAGCTCAACAAAATTAAATCGCACATAATAGAAACGCCAGAAAACGCTGGACAGGTAATTACTCAAGGTTAAATTTTTTAACACAAAAATTTCCCCGGTCGAACTTTAAATTTTTGCACCGGGCCGGGCCAGGACCTGAAAATTCCGGTAGTGGAGATTTCAAGTGGTCTATCCTAAATGGAATCTGAATTTCCTTTGTTGTGACATAAAAATGACGTACGGGGACATATATCATGGGGTCGTAAATGAGGAATTCTTGAGAAAATAAAATGCTCTAGCACTGGATTTATGCCCCCTGATTTATGTCCCCATCTACTCTGACGTCATCAAAATGACGTATAGGGATACATATCATGGGGATGTTAATCAGGATTTCGTCGAAAGTAAAACACTCCAGCACTGGATATGTGCCCCCATTTTTTGTGACGCAAAAATGACGTATGGGGGCATAAATCATGGGGACATTAATCAGGCTCTCAATGAAAGGAAAATTCTCCATTACTGGATTTGTGTCCCCTTCTGATATGAGGGCATATATCATGGGGTTGTTAATCAGTATTTCGTCAAAAGTGAAATGCTCGAGCACTGGATTTGTGCCCCCATTTTTGTGACGTCAAAATAATGACGTATGGGGACTTAAATCTTGGGGACGTTAATCAGGCTCTCAACGAAAGGAAATTTCTCTAGCACTGGATTTGTGTCCCTTTCAGATATGGGGGCATATATCATGGGGACATTAATCAGGATTTCGTGAAAAGTGAAATGATCCAGCACTGTATTTATATCCCCATTTCTTGTGACGTCAAAATGACGCATGGGGGCATATATCATGGGGACATTAATCAGCGCCCCCGAAAAAATGCGGGAGTAGTCGTTACGCTGTCGTTTTGCTATTCTATTTTTCCTTTTTGCAGGGCTCTTTTTATCTGTATATTAGTCACATTTTAATTAATTTTTAAATGGATATATATATAGCCGTAAGAGGGGTATAAGTGAGCCTTGTATTATACTTATTTTTAATATTTTAGCTTGATATTGGCACTTTGTATTCAGCCATTCATGCTGAACATTCGGTAAACCAGATCGCCACGTATAGAAATACTGTGGTATGGGGATAATGTTTTACACGAAATCTTCGTGTATGACTAAAGATGAATTTTTACTATTTTTTAAAATATTAGCGATAAAAATCTCTCCGTTTTAAAAACGGCGTGACACTTCACTTTTCAAATACATCCTAGAGAGAACTATTTTATTTTTTGATCTTTTTATTTTTGTGAAAAATCTAGTCATAATTTAAAGAATTTCAAAGAATCGTTATGTTCAGTTTCTTGTTTATACTTTTAAGGAGATATATGCATATATTTCCATTATGCATAAAAGTGATAGAAGGATTAAATTACTTCTTGATAATTAAACTTGCAAAAAGCTCAGTTTGGAGGTGGAAACGTTTTGTGAAGGGCCCTTGTTTTGAGGGGAAAAAGTTTGTGAAGGGTCCTTTAAAGGACCTAAGTTCTTTCTAAGCAGATCACTGTATTGGAATATCATTTTATGAGTAAGTAATTTGGTTTCTTTAAAAATCAGGCAGCTATAATCTTTTTAGGAACATAGATGCTTGATTAATACTCAGTGGAGGTGTAATATCTCTGGCAAATCATTTAGCGGGGTTTAATGTCTCTAGCTGCAATATTCGACTCATAAAAATTAATTTAAAAAAAATTATATATTGTAGAATAATTTATAATACAGAATTTGAAATATGGGAAAAATAATTTTAAAATTCTTTACATGTGTATAATTATTTTAAATAAAGTAATTTTTTCACGAAAAAACATTTAAAGACAAATTTAGAGCAATAATATTGTTCTACAGTGCGTAACATCATTAAAAATTATATATATAGATTCTTGGGGCCTTTAACAAACAGGGGTCGATGCAAGTTTTTATTCTTGGGTTCCATTTTGTGAAAATTAAAAGTTATTTTTGTGGGAAGTAATATTTTGTAACTATAGTTAAAATCCAGTTACTCAAATTCGGATCAAGAATTTATTAACAAAAACTTCTTTAAATTTCAGTTAAAGTTTTTGTTTCGCATGACCTGGTTTTATTTACTAATTACATATTTAAAATAGTTTTTATGCAAAAGAATGTTATGAAGTGGGCCTATTTTATTAAGAGGAATTTTGTGAATGGGCCCATTTTATTAAATTTATTTTTGTGAAGCGGCCCATTTTATTAAATTTATTTTTGTGAAGGGGCCCATTTTATTAAATTTATTTTTGTGAAGGGGCTCATTTTATAATATTTATTTTTGTGATGGGGCCTATTTTATTAAATAGACTTTTGTGAAAGGGCCCTAAAAAAACCCTCAAATTTTGCCTGAATCGACAACTGTGTTTACCTCCTGTGTGTACAAAACAATTATTAAAAAGGACTGTTCTGTAATGGGTGAGAATCTTCTATGTTTTGAGCAGATTCGCATGTTTTATTGTGTATGTAAATTTTATTTGTGTAATTTTCTCTTTTTTGCATTGTTACTTTTATCATTTACAGGCTTAAAAGAAATAACTGATTTCATTCTGTGCTTGTTCAGTTCATGTTGCTTAATATGTTTTTGAGTAGTAAATATTTAAAAAGTCATATTATTCATTGTCAGTTCAGCTTTCGATTTCCTTGGGGGTTCGCTGGGACTGTTCTGTACCACCAGAAATTCAATTGAACCACTAATTTGAAAAATTTTATAATCTGCAGTACCAGTAACTCCCCCCCCTCCCCCCTATCTGACAGGTAAACGTAAACTTTCTTCTCCCTGCAAAAACTGCAACTAAGCACATATCGCATAACTTTATTTTATTTAAAAAAACAAAGAAAATTCGATTAAATCTTAGATGAAGTAATTAATTGTCACTCAAAGGATTAAAGGGATGAAATAGAATTTTATGTAGCAGACCGGTGATGATGACTGCGGACAAATAAATTCTCATGGTTACTGTTCCTTGGGACCAGTGGCTTTTTTATGTCAATTCTACTACTGGTCAGTTGGTGTTTTTTAGATCTTTTTGTCAACTTGATTTAATCGTGTAAAAAGTATGCATGTATGCATTTTTATTATGTGCCTCCTTCCTTTTTTTAACATTAATATTACATTACACATGCAGTGTTGACTCTAGAAAAAAGGACTGCCGGGCGGGGAATTTTTCAAAAAGGAAACACCATTCTAAAAAAGGGCACACTTGTACATTATTCACAAAAATATTTTGAACTGATTTGTTTAGAGTCCCTAGAATTTGTGATATTTTCCCGCGATCAGTTGAATTGCCACAGGGAGCATAGGAAGTGTTAAAAAGAGCAGAAGGGTTTAATGGGGCTTTGCCATGCACAAAAAAGAAAAAGGGCTGCCGGCGCTGCGCCCTGCTAAAGCGGCTTAGACAATGCTAATATATATGGATTCATATCATAAAAGGGTGAAAAACAAGATTTCTTTCTTTCTTTTTTTTTTTCCTATTTAAGAGGAAGATAATAAAAATGCACACCTGCATTCTTTTTTATATTGAAATCACCTTTAAAAGAAATATCCACAAGCAAATGTAAATAATAATAAAAAAAAAATACAAATTCACAATAACACTGTCTTGACAAATTAATTATTCAGAAACATATTAAGCAGTATGAATAACAATAGAGTAGTAATCACTTATTTCATTTTATTCTATAATTATATTAAAAATGCCTTCAACAGTGTGGACTCTAGAAAAAAATTACTGCCAGCTGGACACTTAAAAAAAACACTCAAGAACCTTGTTCACTGAAAATATTTTGCATTTAGTCCTTTTTTATTTTGACCTTTTTAATTTTGTGATATTTTCCTGCAACTGATGAAATTTCTTGATTTTCCTCCCTGTTGACTGACGAATTATGTTTTTCTCCTGTAACTGATTGACGAATTTCACATTTTTATCTGCAGCCAACGGTAAAATTTCACAACTGTTTCTCATGATTGCGTGCTGAATTTCATGTTGTTTTCCTGTGACCAGTTGACGAATTTCACAATATTTTAAAGCAATCGACTGAAGGGTTTCTAGATTTTTTTACCCCCATTAATCGACGGTTGAATTTCTCAGTTTTTTTTTCAGGTGACTGAATGAGAATTTTTGCAATTTTTTCCCCGCAACCAACTGATAAATTTTGTGATATTTTATTTCAGAACAAATGTTTTATAATCCCACATCCGCCATCTTGGATTTTTTTCTTGGTGTGAATTAAAAAATTTTTTAATTAATAGTTAATAATTAATAATAATTATTATATTCCAGTTTTTTCAATGTTATATTAATCTATCAACAATATTTAACCATTGGCGACATTTACTACTTGGCGAAAAAGGAGTTTTCATCCAAGAAAAAAATCAAAAATGGCAAATGCGGGATTATAATACATCTAAACCATACCGATTGGCGTATATTGCATTTTTCCTTGCGGCTGATTGGCAAAACTCGTGTGATTTTTTTCACATATCCGGTTTATGAATTTTGCCGATTTTCTTCCCAGCTAATCAACAAACTTCATTTTTTCCTATAAACAGTTGAATTTTTTTTTCATATGGTCGCTGAATGAATTTCACAGATTTTCTCTGCGGCTGATCAAAGAATTTCATTTCCAAAGCTGAATACTTTGCAATGTTCTGCAATGTACTTCAGCTAATCAAATGTTCTGTGTGAAGTTTAAAAAAAAAAAAAAAAGTCACAGGAAAATTTTCTTTATATATGAAGAAGTGCAATTGCATCTTTTATAGAAATGCAAAAGACATTTCATAAAACCCTGACATACTCACACGAATGAAATTATTGGTGAATTTTGTGAGTTCCCCCCCCCCCCTCCCTCCTAATCGAATGATAATTTAGTGGGGGTTTTTTCCAACAATCGATTGATGATTTTCGAATTATTTCAGATTTTTCCCTCTGTCAACTGGCGAATTTGGCCTTTTTTCTCTGACCAAATCGTTGAATTTCACAATTTTTCTCCTGCGATTGGGTGAAGAATTTTGATATATTTTCCCCAATTCATTGACGAATTTCGCATTTTTTAACCACGACTGGTGGATGAATTTTGTGATATTTTTCATTGACCTTTTGGAGAAAATCGTAGTTTTTTTTTCACACGACTGATCCATGAATTTCATGCTTTTTTACCGAAGACTGATTGGCAAATGTTCCAATTTTTTCTTGCGACAGATTGGAAACAATCGTTGGTTTTTTCCACGACTGATCGAAGAATTTCGTGAATTTTCTGACAACTTCAGAGTTTTTTTTACATGCGACTGATAAGCGAATTTCATTATATTTTCTTTTTACTGATTGGCAAATTTTTTCTCTTTTTCGTGTAAACGTTTGGTAAAAAACCCTTTTTTTTCTGCAACCGATCGATGAATTTTGCATTCTACTGCGACAGATCGGTGAATATCGTGATTATTTTCTCACGGTCGACTGGTGAACTTTGTCGCTTTTCTGCGACTGATTGGCCAAATCTTCATGTTTTGTTTTTTTTTTTTTTTTTCACGACTGATTGACAAATTCTATTTTTTTCGATAATCCACCGACGAATTTCGCTTTTTTTTTTTTCCCTGTGACCGATTTTAAAATTTTGCGATATTTCTCTTGAACCAGTAAGCAAGTCTTGACACAGATTGGAGAAAGTCGTGAGTTTTTTTCCGCTACTGATCTACGAATTTCGCAGATTCTTCAGACAATCTTCACGATTTTTTTTAACCGCAACCGATTTGCAATTTTCACGAATTTTTCCTTGTAACATAGGCAAATTTTGAGGCTTTTTATTGCGAACGATTAGAGAAGATTGTGGTTTTTTTTTTCGCTGTTTCTTCTAGAGGTGCACCGACAAATTTTGCGTTTTTTTACCTGCAACCGATTGGCGAAAATCATGGATTTTTTTCTCACAACTGTTCGTCGAATTTTGTATGTTTTTCCACAGCAAGCTAAAGAATTTCATGAATTGTTCTCCATGACTGACGAATTGCACAAGTTTTATTGCGACTGATTGATGATTTTCGCAATCTTTTTAAATGAACGATTAAAGAGTTTGCGGATTTTTTTTTTTTCTTGCCATTGAGTGACAAATTTCGCGATTTTTCCTACAATTGAATGGTGGATTTTCTTGAAAATGAAAATTTGAAATGTTCTGCTGTGAAGTCAATGTATGGCGCATTTATAATCATATTCTGCTTTGGGGAATTTTATTATGTCTTACTTTTCAGATTTTTTTTTTATTGCAGTATTTTCATCATTTTAGATTGAATTTTTTTACAGAGCCTTCCGATAAATATTATTTGTAATATATAAAAATTTCAAAGGGGGGGGGGGCACAATACTAGTCCCAAAGAGGGGCACTTTTCTAACACCTGTCATATAACATACTGTTCGAAAGACGTGTGACCTCTTATTCATGCTATGCGCATCTGATGCCCCTCCGCCTACTTTGCTCCCCCTGAGGGGGCGGTTTTCTAAATTTTGCTGAAACCCCTCAAGTGACATATTGTCGGAACAGCCTGTGGATACTTATTCATAGTTATACACATCCGATGTCCCTGCCCCCACTTTGCTCCCCCTGGGGGGGCACTTTTCTAAATTTTGCTGACACCCCTCATGTGACATATTGTTCAAAAGGCCTGTGACCACTTATTCCTGTTATGCACCTCTAATGTCACCCCCCCCCGGAGGGGGGCGCTTTTCTAAATTTTGCTGACATCCCTCATGTGACATATCGTTCAAAAGGCCTGTGACCACGTATTCATGTTATGCACCTCTAATGTACCCCCCTCCACTTTGCCCCACGGGGGGAGCACTTTTCTAAATTTTGCTGACACCCCTCATGTGACATATCGTTGGAAAGGTCTGTGACCACTTATTCATGCTATGCATCTCTAATGCCCCTCCCCCCACTTTGCCCCCCGGGGGGCACTTTTCTAAATTTTGCTGGCACCTCTCATGTGACATATCGTTCAAAAGGTCTGTGACCACTTATTCATGTTATGCCCCTCCCCCCCACTTTGCCCCACTGGGGGGGGGCACTTTTCTAAATTTTGCTGACATCCCTGACGTGACATATCGTTCAAAAGGCCTATGACCACTTATTCATGTTATGCACCTCTAATGACCCTACACGCACTTTGCCCCCCCCGGGGGGCACTTTTCTAAATTTTGCTGACACCCCTCATGTCAGATATTGTTGGAAAGGCCTGTGACCACTTATTCATGTTATGCACCTCTAATGCCCCTCCCCCACTTTGCCCCCCCCCCCCTCGGGGCATTTTTCTAAATTTTGCCGACACCCCTCATGTGACATATCGTTCAAAAGGTCTGTGACCCCTTATTCATGTTATGCACCTGTAATGCTCCTACCCCGCACTTTGCCCCCCGGGGGGCATTTTTCTAAATTTTGTTAACATCCCTGATGTGACATATCGTTCAAATGGCCTTTGACCACTTATTCATGTTATGCACCTCTAATGCCCCTGCCCCCCCCCCTTACCCCCCCCCCCCCCGGGGGGCACTTTTCTAAATTTTGCTGACACCCCTCATGTGACATATCGTTCGAAAGTCCTGTGACCACTTATTCATGTTACGCACCTCCGGTGCTTCCCCCCCCCGGGGGGGGGACACTTTTCTATATTTTACTGACACCCCTCATGTGACATATCTTTCAAAAGGCATGTGACCACTTATTCATGTTATGCACCTTCAATGCCCCTTCCCCCACTTTGCCGCACGGGGGGGGGGGCACTTTTCTAAATTTTGCCAACACTGTTCATGCAATTTATTATAAGCATAGTTGATTTCCAGAAACGAGCCTATACAAAGCCATGACATGATACCCCCAAAAGCTAATGTTAAATCAACCAACTTCACAAATTTTTAATTTCATTTGAGTATTTGAAGTTTATTTTATGCATAATATGTATCAAATCATTGTCGAACTTGGATATGTAATCATTATTATGTATTGATCTGATGCGAATTTGCATAGAAGGCTGTCTGTATGCAGGTACAATGATATAATGCAAAGAGAAGATACAGGTTTTATACCTAAAGGAAAACTGCAGATATTTCTGCCAAAATCGGTGAAGGGAAATAACAGGTTTTTTACCTAAAGGAAAACAGCAGGTATTTGGAACCAAGAAGGTTAAGGGAAAATACATGTTTTTTACCTAAAGGTAAGCTGAAGGTAATTTTAGTTCCAAATACCTTCAGTTTCCCTGAAGTTTTTTTTTTAATGTTTCTTGCTGATTTTTTTACCTGGGTAGTGCGTTTCATAACTGAACCAAATTTTAGCTGACTATATAGTATAAACAGTAATACCTCGACTTACGTCAGAAATTGTTTCCAAGACTAGCGACGTAAGTCGAGGTATAGTTAGATCAGAAAGGTAAATAAGTAATAAAAGTTCTCCAAAATCTAATGAACATATTCAATTATATTTAGGATTTATGTCGTGTACAGTCGTGGGAAAAAAAAAGTAAACACCCCCTACTAACTCCTCAACAAGTTATCGTAGAAGAAAATTAATGGTACCGAACGATTGGAAATAAAGGCTACTTTTAAATGATATAGATAAAATTTGCTTAGAGGGCGATCTACATATTAAAACGAAGCGTAACTTTGTTTTTTTAAATAGCAGTACACAATTCTGATAGCATAAATGAACTCTACACCCTTCAATTAGCCTAAAAACAAATTTTTATGCAATTCGTACCATAAGTTTCTGAGAAATTAATTATTTTAAAACGAGCGTATTTTAAGGGCTGTATCTAAATTGAAGTTCGGAACTCGATTGTTAACCGAGAGGGTCCTCATCTTGATCAAGGCACCTTAAGAAGTCAATGAAGCTTGGTAGATTACAGGAGAGCAGAAGAAGTTTCAAAATATCTAGTCACTCCTTTTATAGACGGCCCCTTAAACCATCATTTTGCCGTTTTTAAAGCATAATTTGAAAACTACTAGGAAGAAAAATGTGAAATTTTGGATTTCCATAAAGCAGGACTTAATAAAGCTAATTCCATGAAAAAAATTGTAGGTTGCAATTCATAATTTTTTCGAGTATTAATTTCATAAATCATAATTCATATCACAAAGTTATAAAAATTGCAAATTCAGCGTATTTATGTTTGGGTACATTAGTATTATTGCTACACAAAAAATTAGCACATTAGGAGCATAATTTCTGGAGATATAAATAAAAATATGAAAATGTAATTTAACATTAGAAGCACTAAATTTTGAATGTTTATAATTCAAAAACTTATCATTCAAATGAATTGAAATTCGGTGTCTAGGCATAGTTTGAACAAAAGATTTGAAATATCTCGTTAAAATTGAGTATTGTCATTGAAAAAAATGAAGTTTGGATTCGTTTTAATATGTAGATGGCCCCCTAAGCAAATTTTATATACATCATTTAAAAGTAGACTTTCCAATCACTCGGTACCAGTAACTTTCTTCTACGATAATATGTTTAGGAGTTTGTAAGGGGTGTTTACTTTTTTTCCCCCACGACTGTACATTTAACATCAGCAAAAAAAAAAAAAAAAAAAAAAAAAAAAAAAAAAAATCTTTTGCAATACAAGAATTTGGAATAAATAAATAACTTGTTAACTTACAATTTATTGTTGTTTTAACATGTGTTCGAGTCTCTGAAGATGCAAAAAAATCTTGCAGTGAAGTTTGAACCTACATTTTTTTTCTTTTGCACTTTTAGAAGCTCTTCGTAACAGCAGAATGAGTTTTCTACGCTTTTTCTAGTGACTTTTTCTATTTGTTTGACGCTATAACTTGACTGGCGCTGGAAATTTTCCATTCAGAGAAACAAAAGTCTCTAAAAAAGCTCAAAGTGCATCTTAATTAAGGGAATTATTTTTTCAGGTCTAACAACGTCAATGCGGGGTAACGTAAGTCGATGGGACGTGAGTCGGGGTACTACTGTATACATATCTGTAGATCATATACACAGCTTCACAAAATAATTCGAATACTTTTCTACCGATTGATGATGATCGATGACATCGTATTTTCAAATGCATTAGGCTTTTTACCCGACTGAAAAGAATGGTTATGTGTTTCACGCGTATCTGTGTATGTGGATTTCTTTATATCCTCGAAACATCCCAACGGCTGAATGGATTTTAATGAATGAGATCTCTATCAATTCGAATTAACGGCCCGATGGTTATAGGCTAGGTTTTGTTTTTATAAATTCAAAATGGCGGCCGTAAAATACAAAATGGCAGTAGAGACGAAAAAAAAAATTTACGCACCCTATTGAGTGGCATATCATTGGATAGGTTTTTCAAAATGAAGACGATGTTTCATTGACTATTTTGCAGTCAGAAGCTCCGTTAAAATATTATACAACCTGGAAGTTGTGTATGTAGGATCTCTAGCTTTACTGCAACTCTAAGCATCATAGACATTTATAGACCTCATCAAAACAGTGTTTATAGGTAGGAACTGACAATTAAACACAACTTAAAAGTCATCAATACAAGTAAATAAAAGAAATAGGTAAATAATATAAACAAGTAATGTAAAAAAAAAATATTTTAAGTCAATTCCATCTTAGGTCAATAAGAGAATTTTTTTTTCTCCCATTTTTCTTTCATCTTGAGTGTCACTTAAAATGCCTTGATCAAGAAGAAGGCTCTCTCGGTCTTAAAATAGCTTGATCAAGAAGAGGGCTTTCTCGATTATTGAAAATTAATTAATTAAATTTAATTACTGAATTAATATTTGAGAAAACTGGATTAACATCAAGTAACATCCACTACAAGTTTAAAATAATAATTTGAGCTTGATTGGATGGATAATAAGTATTTTATTAACGTTTGAAAATTTGAACAAGATAAATATAGTGAGAGTGTGAGTTAATAGTAGGAATTGAGAAAAAAAAATAGTTTCACATTGATGAGAAATAATTAATTAGTTCGCTTTTTACGCAGTCGGGTTTTTTGACTTTTTAAATTTAATTGTTTATTTTAGATTATTCTCCAAGAAGTCAACTTTCACCTTATAAAACGTCAAGTTTTGTTAAAATATTTGAAATGCGTCGGAAAGTTATACATTATATCTCCCTGACACATTATTTTTTCTTTTGTTGTTTATTTTGTTGTTAGACCCCAAAGAGCGCATAAAACAGGTACAGATACCGCACTTTTAACAAATATCATGCATTTTGAGATTTTTTGTACAAATAAAATGCTGTATCTATTGAATTTGTGTATTTTTTCCATTTTCAGTGGTTTTCGTGGACAAGGCGAATACACGCGATATCCTAAACTGTGGCGCATATACAAGCGACACAGTGATTTCAGTGCTATCGAATTTCATGCAAATTAACATTCAAAAACAGCAATTTCCTGATATGAAAAAATAAATCATAAATCTTCCTTTTTTATAATATCTATTCCTTCATAGTTTCATCAATAAAAGTAAAGGTAAATATTTTCAAAACTTTTATTAACATTTTGTAGAATTGCCAGTGTTTTATATAAGCTACAATATTTTAATGCGTTTCTGTAATTTATTGTATTTTGCAATAAATAATATTGGTTGTAATAGGTAAATACTGGGACTAATTTTTAGTGGTGGAATCAATTAATCGTAATTTATCTATTATTTCTTTTAGTGAAATGAGATTTGATTTGAAACAATTTGGTTAACAAATAATTGTTTGGACCGAATTGTGCTCGAAAACCGAAGTACTATTGTAGGTCAAATTATATATTTCATTAATATGTATTTAATCTCGATTGCAGATTATTTATAAAAGCAATATTTTTTATGAAATTAAATTTCTTTAAGTAGATTATATGTGATCTGAGTTTATGATATCCGAAAACAATTTTCATGCTTACTTTAACTTTTTACTGCAACTTAACTTTCCTGTTAAGATTAAATAAATTCTATTTTATTTATATTTTGCCATATTAAAATTCCACTGTATATCATTTAGACACAGTTAAACAGACTAAATAAACGCGTTTCTTGATCTTTCTTAACTATTTCTGAAACTTTATCTCCTTATTCATTTGCATGATAAATAGAATTCAACTTTTTTTTTATCACGCTTAGCCTCTAAAAAGTTACCAAAAATACATTTACCACAATTATTTAAACTGGGTTCTATTTTAAAGTTAAAGAAGAAATAAAGAACATTTCCTTTTTGAATAACCCTTTTCCATGCAAAGCAGAAGCTTTCTCTGACAGTAGAATGCTTTTGTTATTCTAAATAAAAAATAGTAGGATAGTTCAAACAATGCCAATGTTACAGCTTGACCCCATTTTCGAGTGTTGTGTACATTCACTTGAGAAAAAAAGGGAAAGAAATCGAAGAAACTTTCCAAATCCCAAAAATAGCATTTATTTTTTTCTTTTGTAAATTCCATCACGTCGAAATCGTTTAAGTTTCTTCTGCCATTATAAACACTTTCCAATTCTTCATCTGGCATTATTATTTATTTATGTCACCAAGCAGCCTATAAAAAGAAAAAAAAAATAAGTAAAGTATTCCTGTTAATTCTTAAAATTGCTATGAATTCCTGTTAATTTAGTAGATAATTAAACCAAACATAACAAGTAGTGCTCTCGATGCGTTACGTGTTTCAGTTATGACTTTAACCATATACGTATATACGTACAATACGTTGGTAAGAACTTCGTATACCTTAAATGATACGTTTAGACGTACCCGGATACATATGATCGTATATCGGTTAAACTTATAATTCAATTATACGTATATTTCAAGTATTTTATACGTATATTTCAAGTAAACGTATTTACTTTTAATACCAATAGACCTCATCATAGTTATGTGTCTGAACAAAAACAAGCTGGAAATGTGTGACGTAACTTTAGCAATCGGTATAATATTTATCTAACATAGAATCTTGTTGTTTTCCTTATAAATATTTTAAATAATTTATGTTAGTTCTAATTTTTATTTAACAATTAAAATGTTATATAAATTTGCTAGAATAGTTTAAAATGTTTTACACTTCTCAAATTTGCCATTATTTTTGTTATATGCGATTTTGAATGCAGGACTCTAGCGAGTGTTTCTCGATGTCACTGCTCCGCAAACCAGCAGGAGGAGAGCATACTTTTTCGCGCAAAGAACGGAAACCGTTTAAACGTTTATAGTTTTAACCGCTGGGATAAGTTCCGTATATACGCTGCATCGTAATATACTGTTTCGTATAATGCGTATAATCAACTTTGGCCGTAGCATACGTATTCAAAATCTGTTCTCGTTTAATATTTATTAAACCTACACTCGTATAATAGGGAGCAGTAATAACAAGCTCATTCGGTGAAATTCCCAAACCTGCGCTATTAGGCTTTTAGAAAGGTTAGGTTTGTATTAAAGTAATTTATTAATTTTTTTAAGAACCGTATTTCATTTTAATAGCAAAAAGGAATATTTAAAATTAGCTTATTTATCATTACTTTTCTAATTTTAAAGAAACACCATCTCTTCACTTGATGGATCAAACAAATCCGTAAAAATATTATTTGTTAAAAATATCAATTTAGACATCTCATTACTTTAGAATTCTCTTTATTTTCTTGATTATAATACTGTGTTTCACACGGCTACGTGTGTTATTTTTCGTACTTTTAATTGTGTTTTTACTTTCTTCTATCTTTACAAGAAGAAAGTATTGGATTCATGAAAATTTTCGAATTCCGGTTTTCGACGGATTTACATGTTTTAGGGGTCAGAGATTCCAAAAAACATGTTTTTACAAAATGTCTGTCTGTGACTCTGTGAGTCTGTCTGTCTGTCTGTCTGTGTGTATGTGACACAAATTTTGTGGGCGCTCTGTCTCAAGAACTAATGCACGGAATTTAATAAAAATTCGTATTCAGTTAGTCCCTAATACAAATTGATGCTGATTAGTTTTTGGTGTAAATCGCTCAACAGATGGCGCTGCTATGCTGCATTTTGCATGATTTTCGCAATAGCTCTATCTCACGAACTAATGCACGGATTTTGATCAAACTTCAGAATTAATTAGTCCTTGATATGATTTGGTGCTGATTACGTTTTGGTGTAAATCGCCCAAGAGGTGGCGCTGTTATGATGAATTTTGCAATGTTTACACGATTTCCCCAATAGCTCTATCTTAAGAACTAACGCACGGATTTTCATCAAACTTCAGATTCAGTTAGTCCTTGATATGACTTGCTACTGATTATGTGTTGGTGTAAATCGCCCAACAGGTGGCGCTTCTGTGCTGCCTTTCTCACGATTGCCTCAATAGCTCTATCTATAGAACTAATGGACGAATTTTCATCTAACTTCAGATTTAGTTGTATGTTGACACAAGTTGTTGTTAATTAGGTTTTGGTGTTAATCACCCAATAGGTGGCGCTGCTATGCAGGAATTTTCACGATTTTCGCCATAGCTCTATCTCAAAAACTAATGCACGGATTTTCACCAAACTTCAGATTCAGTCAGACGTTGACATAAATTGTTGCTGATTGGTATTTGGTATAAATCACGCAATAGGTGGCGCTGCTAGGCAGCATTTTGCTGAATTTAGACGATTTCAGCGATAGTCCTATCTCAAGAACTAATGCACGGAATTTTATATCTTTAGAATCCTCATGAGATGCATAGATTGCCATTTAATTTTGGCAGTGTGATAGCGAATTTTGAAGTATTAACATGTATGAGATAGAAGAAAGTTTTGGGATTGGTACATCGGACTAGTTTGTTTGTTTTTTTTGGGGGGGGGGAGGACGTTGCACCAGTAAACTCATCCCAACCAACAAGACAACTATTTAATAATAATTTAAAGGATATTTTATTATTTATAACATGTTTGTTTTTTCTTACAAAAAATATAAAATAGCGCATTTATCTGTGTATGCAGCATGGTTTTTATATCAAAACTTTTTTATAAACTGGTGGGTGAGTGTCATCACGAGGATTTGACATTTGAAAATCAACGCAGAAGAGAACGACAGTGATGTTGAAAATTTAGATTAAGTGTGAAATATATGCATTTAATTTTTAGAAATATTGTTTTTATGTTTTGTGTGTGTGTGTATCTTTCTAGCACTTGGTAGTATTGAACTTCAGTACTAATCTGTGGAATTTCCGATACTATAACATCATCACTCGCCTATCTCTTTAACTATTAAATGCCTGATTTTTCAAAAATCATTCTAATAATGTTTCTCGGCTTTCATTTTTTAAGTAAATCATGGGAAAAAAAATTAAAAATGTCATATTTTGTTTTAAGTATGGTTTACGGCTAAAAAAGAGTTTGTTACTAATCGGCAATACTGATCTTTAATTGAAAAAATGATTCTCCTTGATAAAATTCTACAATATTAAACACACAAGAATTTTAGGAACTATAAAAAGAAATAATTTTTACTTGCTCACTGCAGAACAAAATAGGGTATTTCGCAAGCTTCCAAAAAAACAAAACAAAAAGAACAGGTAGCAACAATCGAAAAATAAATCTATCTTTATTCTTAAACAGCACAAGAGTTGCCATCTACATTTTGAAAATCGATTTAATAATGTTTTCAGAATGTATTTTATTGGCAACATTAAGCATTATAGCTTCAATATTATTCTAACTAGGGGATCGTACCCGGGCTTCCCGGGTTAAGAATATAGGTGAAAACATTCTTTTTAATTGTAAACTAATATTTTTTTTTACATGCAATAATTTTTTTAGATTGCCCACTTACATTAAAAAAGCATTTTTCATGTGGAAAATACAAATTATATAATCAAATAAATTTTTGAAATTTATCAAAAGCGATATTTTCTTATTAGCCACAAGCTAAGAATTATTTGACCAAGATTTTGCTACTTATGGCATCCTTTTATGTTCTGATAATTTCAGAGCTTATTAAGTATGGGTGCACAACCTGTGGCCCGCGGGCCACCAAATGTACCACTATTTTTATCCAGAAAAATTTTCCTAATTAATTGACAGAAACTTTGCTATTAAATAATTCAAATGTTACTTTTAAATTTTTTGTGGTGGCAAACAATTTTCTGGCAAAAAGGTTGTGCAGCACTATTATAAAGGTACGATAAATTTGCGTTTTATTTATATTATTTTATTTATTTATTCATAGGAAAGTTTTTTTTAATAGATATTAGCCGTAAGAAAATGATGAACTCTTTATTTTGTTTTAATGGCAAACGGATTAATCTTTCGTAATCGAGCTCCGCGCGATATAGATAAATTAAAAAATATTTTATGCTTTAAAATTGTTTTTAAAACCACAGACAATCAGAAAACTGAGATGAACTTTGCACACAAATTCCATATGAAAAAAAAAATCCTATTTGGTGATCTAAAAATTTTAACTGTACGATTACAAATATGTTGATTTGTGTTTTTTCAATATTATTCTGTTATTTGTTTATAAAAGAAGTATTAATTTCGTTAATTTGTCTTTCACAAATATGTTAGATTGGTGGATTCTTAATAATATTCTTTTATTTGTTTATAAAGGAAGTATTAATTTCGTTAGGCCAAAAATAGTCAGAAACAAATGCTGAAAAATGTTTGCTGTATGTGCAAAATGTTTATTATTATTATGTATTGAAACCGGCACGCGATAAGATAAACTTAAAAAAATCATGCTCAAAAATTATTTTAGAAAATATAATATGTCAGTCAATTAAGATACAGTTTTTAAACAAATTGCATTTGAAAGTACTTTTTTCTTCCATGCGATGAAAATTGAAAATGTACGATGGTGAAAAGATTAAAAATTTGCAGTAACGGAAATTTCAAGACCGAAATTTGATCGTAAAGTGTTGCCATTTACAAAATGATGTCAACGTTACGCACATATAAGTTTGTTCTTTATAATATAGATACTTAATAAGTAAAATATAGAAAAGATCAGTTATTAGGATGTGGTTATCAATTTAGGCTCTTATGCCGGAATGATAAACAAACAAAATTTGCATACGCACTTCTCATATTCATATTCATCATTTAAAAAAAAATTGTATTTTGTTTGATCATTTAAAAATCATTTCAACTCAAAACTTGAAGTCACGATTGTCAGCAACACATTTTATGTGAACAGACGCACTCTATACTAGAGATTCTAATCTCAATTCCGGTTAGTAAAAATTTCCGTAATTTATGTTTTTTAGACGCATTTGTGTTAAAAAGTTTAGTTTTATCTAAGAAAATGATCGTTTTCTTTTAAATATGACTTCATTTTCATTTAAATAAGCATTTCGCCTAGTGTCTCAAACTTAGTATCAGTACACATGTAGAAGGAAAAACAATATAGAAAATTTATGAGGAAAAATGCGTGTTTTCAAAAGCAGTATGTCATTTTCCGTTATTAACCCCTAATTTAATATTCTGCTCTTAATGGGATTTTGCGACACTAAACCCCATACAACAATTTTTATCAACAATTTTGAATTTTTATCAGAAAATAGCATGAATAAAAATAAAAATACATCATTATTTCTCTCCTGTCTGCAATAATGAAAGCTATCTAATTTTCACCACATACCGAAGAAATTACACAAAATGCTCTTAAAATTAAAATATAAAAGTTGGGATATTAAAAAAACAGATAGTGCGATCACATCTACAAATGGAGAGCTTTCAGTTTAACCCTCCAACTGTCTTGGAAAAGGGCAAAATTGTAATGTTGTTTTCTCTGCATTTTGTTTTAAATGTTAAAAAAAAAATGATTCTTTGAACATTTTATAAAAAAACATAATAACGAATATGAATGCAATCCTTGGAAATATTAATCATTGGTCAATGTGTTAAAAATACATTAAATCAATAGAATTATATTACTTTAAATATTGCTTGTATTGCAGTGAAACCTGGAGCTTAGTGAACGTATTAACACGGGCTTGTCAGTGACGGGGTTAAAAAAAATATATTAGTAAAATTGGTTCAGCAGAAAGTTCAGGGCGGGTGATTAAAAAACACACTTGTGTATTAAATATATAGATTATATAAAATTAGGAAAAATTAAATTAAGTAAATTACGTTATTTTTTAAAAATTATAGTAGAATGTCCCAAAGAATAGCATTCAAATTTTATTATTCGAGAGAATTTTGGACAAAAACTTCAGGAACATGGTATTATTTTAAACCACGAATTATTTGTTTGCCTGTCTAATTCGGCGAAGCAAATCCATCCAGGCGAGAATCATCAATTTCTGTAATATAAATCGCTATTATTTGTATGTCACCTCTCTTTTATAAAGACACTCTAAATTTTTGTAAAACATTGCGTTTTATCAGTGTGTGATTTCGATTACATTATTTTCAAATGTGAAGCATTTTCACCTGTGAAGAATTTCAAAGCAGTTGGGCTGTGAAAATGACGCACTTCTACAAAACATAATTCAGGTTTAAGAATTAAAATACACGCTTTTTTATAAAATTTCGTCGTTTGCATCCACTAAAGCAATCCACTTTTCAATTCAGTCTTAAACTTCGTCTACAGAAAAGTATGCATATGACATCTGTTATAAAATGCAACATCTCTAGTAGTAAATAATCTCAATTTTATTATTTATTTATCTTCCTCAATCTCAAATTAATATTTATTCCTTTTAAACCCAACTTCAAATCTAGAAAATTCTCTTCAAAATATTTAAGTTTCCTCTTAATAAAGTTATTCTAAATTTTATTCATTTTCCTCAATCAAACTTAAATTCTATCTTTCAATCATTCATTAAAATATATTAAACTAAACAACAACAATAATATGTGTAAACAAAGTTTTACGTTCGTGTTTACTTTTCCGAAAAGATCGCGATTCTACATTCTTTATAAGTTTAAAACAACGAAAATAAAAATAATTTATTTTTTAATATTGCGTGCTCAATCTATAGTCAATAGATAGAATATATTTTTCTGATTAATTTGATATAAGTCGCAGCAAAATCCGTCAACAAATATTGGAGATATTTAATTTAACGTTTTCTGCATTTTCCTATTTTTAAATATTGGCGCGATGCTTTCCGTCCGCCATTGATAAAAGGATGCCTTTCTGCGCCATTTGTTTTTGTACAATTCGGTGACATCGCGAGACACCCACGCGTATAGTTCATTGAACTCATGCGTTCCTGGATGGACGCGCGATACTTGAATGCATCGGATTGGTCATTTTCAAAATTTTACACATTCTTGCAGGCAGAGTGCTGTTTTTCGTCAGTCAACAGGGATTAAGTCAGAGGGTGAACGTGCAGTTTTAAGAGGCTGCGGGGTTTATCCCCGTAGCGGAGGGCAGTGAGTTGAGAAATCTTCGTCGTGAAACAAGGATAATATTTTGTCTACATCAAGAAATGAAATTACAGTGTATGGCTAATAAAATAGTCCCTTCAATAATTAAAATTTAAGATCTGTCGACATTCTACAGTGTGAGAACATCATGCCTTCCTAGATTCAATGATGACTACCGTTTCGATCTCAAATAATCTATTGCTTGTACCGCCAAGATAAAGAGAAGTATAACCTCCATCTATTCTTTTGATAATTCATCTCTACTTCACCTTATTGAATTTCCTCAGCAAATGTTTGTGAATCAAAAGTGGTATATTAGCGTATCCTGCATACTTTTAACTTCTGCTACCCCCTTCTACCTGTGTAATCATCATTATTCCTTCATTTAAGTATAAAGCTCCTACGAACAATTAGTTTAAAGAACAATTTGAAGTATAATCTTTTTTTACAGAACTTTAATAACTTTAGAAAATAGGTAATACCTATGGACATTTTCCCTTTAAAACCCATAGAACATTTCTACAACAATATTTTAAAATATCGAAATTTCAATGCTTCGTAAGATAATCCTCCAATCGTTTATCAATTCCTGTTGAAGTGAACACACGCTCATTGTGTTGAATTAATATTTTTTTGTGTGATTTGAATAGTAATATATTATTTTGACCCTTCTCCCCCCCCCTTTATTTTGAATTTAAATAAATTATGTTGCATCTATAAATATATTAGTTACATTTATATTGGTAGTTCATTTTGTATAATTACAACATACACAAGAGTTGGGTGAGTAACTTATCTTTTCTTTATTTTTCATTTTTCAACAATTAAATGTTATATATAATTAATAATTTTTGGATGGCTTTAATTCTATTTACATTTCAACGCAATGTCTAACCACTTTCTTTCCGGTCGGTATGCGTCTTTGGATAGAGGGATTTTATGCCTTTAAGATGTTAATTTAACTTTATTAATTCAATGATTTTAATTTCTTAAATATTACCAACTTAAAAAGTTTATTTCATTAACTTTAAATCCCTTTTTTCCAAAAATACGCCTATCAACATCATTATCACAGAATAAGAGACAATATTCTTGACACAGCCCATATTTTATTTTTAACTTTTTTTCAGATTTTATGAGAAAATGGCAACAAAAAGATACAGTATCTCCTATTTTCGACTATTGTCCGTTTACTTTCAATGACTTTCAATAGAAATGGGGTACTTTTGTTGCCACGATAAGAAAAATGGTATTAAGAACTACAAAAAAATTAATAACTCAAAAATAAATTGAGATACAGTTTTCAAACAAATTGCATTTAAAAGAGCATTGTTTTCCTTATACGACGGTGTAAAAATTTAAAATGCGCGATATTTAGAAGTTTAAAAATTTGCAGTAGAGAAAATTGCAAAACCAAAATTTTATTTCAAATTTCAAAATGTTGCTATTCGCAAAATGACGAATGCTTTACGCACAGATATGTTTGTCCTTTATAATATAGATACTATTTTAGAACCTAAATTGGGTTTGTTGCCGAAAAGCAACATCCGGCATTTAAGGGTTAAGACCGTGAGATTTTTGGCAGAAATGAAAAGTGTTGATTTTTCCCCCTCATTATTAGGATTATACTTGATTTAACTTGTAATATATGAAATTTATCAGTTATGTATCTGTTAATACTTATTAACTATAAACATGATATATAGTTCTGTAGTCATTTGAATGTTATTGCACTGATTAGGGGCTAACACTTAGCCCGATACATTTGCATTTTTAATTGTATATGTGTTTATCTAAGTTTTACTTGCATGTCTCATGATTTGTAATATATTTTTTAATTTTAAACATTTTATTGCTGTATTCAATCTACAATAGAAGAAAGTATTGTAATCGAAAATATTTTCTACTTTCGGTTTTCATCGGAGTCACACGTTTTAGGGATCAGAGAACCCAATAAACGTGTTTTCAAAAAATGTCTGTCTGTCCGTTCCTGTGTCGGTGTGTGTGACCTCATTGTATCAACGAAAAGTGTATGAAATGTTCCGGTCCCAGTTCAATTTGAGATATTCCGTCGGTAGGGGTCGCTGTAAAGCTATTTTGCGCCATTTTCGATATTATATAATAAAAAAGTGCATGACGTAATAGAATTGAACATAATTATATATATATGTTTTGGGCTACGGCCAGATGGTCCCAGTTGAATTTGGGGATATTTCCCCGAAACAGGGAGCTGTAGTATCTATCTTTCTGCCATTTTTATGTACTGAATCATCAAAGTGCACGAAGTAATGCATACAATTGAACCAAATTTCATACACATGTTTTTGGCTATGGACGTCAGCAGTTGAAAAGAGGGATATATTCCCCCAGAAGCGGCACTGTGATAGCTATTTTTGCACCAATTTAGAGTCGGGATAGCGATAGGCCACGCTGCTGTGCTGTTGTATAGCAATTTCTCATAATTCGACGACCTCCCGGGAAGAGATTAGCGGGATGTGTGAAGAGATGATATATGATTCGTCTAAACAGAGAAGATCCGAAAAAAGCATACTGAATATCCAACTGTTCGATCTAGGTTTAATTTTCGCTTTCGATTAGGTGTTATTTCGAGTATTAACATACGTGAGATAAAAGAAACACATCTGCCACATCTGATTAGTTTTATTTCACAGTTTAAGTGAGTAGTTTTCTCCGTTAACAGTTAGATTATGGCCCATTACTAGCTACTGTTTTTATATTCAATCGTACGCCAATTTACAAAGATTTTTTCTTTATGGTACATTTCTCTAGAAAATATTCTAGTAGTACGAGTGAATGGGAGAGATAATTTTTTCAAAAAGTAGAACATACAGAATAAAGAAATAGTCAACTTGGGCGTGTATGTCCCAACTTGTTGTCAAGGGAGGAATTTGTAAGCTTATTTAATCCCGTTATGTATCACAACCATACTCGAGTTTGTATATGAACCCTGACGAATTATATATTTGTTGCTTTTATTCTTATATGCATACTCACAAAAGAACAGATCGCTCTGTGTGTGTGTCTGCGATGGCTAGCGAAATCTAGCACATGGAGAAGTCTGAATATTTAGGTGAGTGTAGTCCAAGACAGGTCCTTGTGCACCTAAGGCTCAGATTTTTAATTTTTTAAAGACCGAGGCCCCTGGGGCCCCTTTAAGTTTTTATGCATTCAATTAGTAGTAACTTGCCCCTTTTTATCCAAACGTCTTGATTTTGAGGAAACCTTTCTCGATTTAATTATTCTCGGCCCTTTACTTTCCAATTATGACCCTGGACCCTTGGGGCCCGTTGCAGGGCCCTTGAATTTTTTTACAATTAATTTGTTAATAAATTCCTTTCTTTTAATCCGATCTTCCTTTTTTATCCTTTTTTCATTTAGTTTTTCTCACGTTTCTACATTCCATGCAAGACACTGGGGTTTCCTAGGGAGGCGTAGGGCCCGTTCAGGACCCCTTGAACTTTTTGTGCGTCAAACATTTTTCACCCCCTAAATTTCTCACCGTCTCAGTGCATAATTTTGAAATTGAGTCTTCAGTTATTCTTCTTGGACCAACACCCTCATATTTTTATTGCGGCCCTAGGGCCCTTTTTAAACATTTACCCAATCTTTTGTGAATTTCTTTAAAATAATATTCTAACGAATAAATCATGCCCTATGATTAATTTTGACTAATTGAAGATCTAAAGAGCTAAGTACTAAGACAATTTTAACTTGTTTTCATCTTAGGGCCCTGTTTTTAGCTGTCAGTTGGTCACTTTCGGGTCCCCTATTATTAAGCTTTCCTTAACCCCCCGACCGCCGAGCAAAAGGGCTAAATTGTAATGTTGTTTTCTCTGAATTTATTTTTAAAAGCCTGAAAAAGATTATTTTTATAACATGACGTAAAAAATTTAATTACGTATTGGAGTATAAGCCTTGAGAGTATTACACATAATAAAATATTTTAAAACTGCATTATATTTGTAGAATTATATTAATTTAAAAAATGCTTCTATTACAGTGAAACCTACAGCTTAGTGAACGGATATATCAGTTTTGGGGGTGAGAAGGTTAAAAATGGTCCGATTCACTAGCTTATTTTTAATAACTTCTTAGGTATTCCAGTTACGACATGAACGACAAAAAAATTTCTCAGACTTCAGCTACCGCCAATTTTGAACGTTAATCACCTTCTTCGGGCCCTTGGGGCAATTTCCTTAAAAATGATCTGGATTACTTTCAATTTTCATTAACATATTTCTAGCGTCCTCCGATTATTTTAAAAACTACAAAAAATATCTTTATACCCAACTACATGCCAGTCAAGTCCCTGGCCCCATGAACTTTTTGTGCGCGAAACATTTTTCACCGCCTAAATTTCTCACCTTCTCAGTGCATAATCTTAAAGTTTAGTCCGTGACTCTTTTTCCTATATCAACACCCTCATATTTTTAATTTGGCCCTAGTACCCTTTTTTAAACATTTACAGACTCTTTTGTGCATTCTTTTATAACATTATTGTAACGAATAATTCATACCATATGCTTAATTTTGACTAACTGAAGATCTAAAGGCTAAGTACTAAGATATTTTAACATGTGTCCTGTTAGGGCCCTGTTTTTCACTGTCAGTTGGCCCCTTTTGGGACCTCTATTATAGATCCCTTAAAAACGATCCGATTCACTACCTTTTTCTTCTAATAACTCCTTAGGTCCTCCAGATACTACATGAACGACAAAAAACTTTCTCAAAATACATCTACCGCCAATTTTGAAAATTAATCGCCTTTTTGGGGCCCTTGGTGTAGTTTCTTTAAAAAATGATCCAAGAGTCTTGCAATTTTCTTTAACATAGTTCTAGCATCACCTGATTATTTTCAAAATTAATAAAAATATCTTTATACTCAACTACATGCCAGTTAAGTCCCCAACCGTTTGAAGTTTTTGCACCATAAATTGTTATTAAATTCCTCTTATTCCAATCTTCATTTTTGGAACCCTTTTTCGATTTAGTTATTCTCACGTTCCTGCATTCCAGTTAAAACCCTGAGGTCCCCTATGGTCCCTTATCCTTGAAATTTTTGTACGCCATGCATATTTACCCCCTAATTTTCTCACCTTCACAGTGCATAATTTTAAAGTTCGGTTTTGGATTACTCTCCCCGGACCAATATCCTTATAGTTTTACTGGGACACTAGGGCACTGTTCTAAGCTTTTCCCTCCATTTGTTTGAGCATTACTTTAAAACTTCATTCTAATAATTAATTCATACTTAAGTTTAATTTTGACTAATTGGAGAAATAAAGCGCTAAGAACTAAGATCATTTAACATCCTTTGATGTTAGGATCCTAATCTTAACTATCAGTTCGCCCCTTTTGAATACTTTGTTATAGCTCCTTTAAAATTTGTCCGATTCACTAGCCTTTTTTGTAACAACTTTTTAGGTCCTCCAACTACTACATAAACGACAAAAATGTTTCTCAGACTTCAGATACCACCAATTTTTAATATTAATCTCCATCTTGGGGCCTTTGTTGCAGCCTCTTGAAAAACAATCCGATTCCATTACAATTTTCTGTACCGTAGTTTTAGTGTCTTCCAGCTTCTTAAAACAACTAACTATATTCCAGTTAAGATCGTGGCCTACTTGACCCGGTCCTTCATTTTGTCTCAGCTACCACTTTTTTCGAACATTAATCTCCTTTTTCCGCAAAAAAACTTACGTTTATTCGCTACAACCTTAAATTAAAAATTCCGTTACTTTAAAGGTAACTTTAGATAAGATATTTATATAAATATCCTGTTAACGTTAAAAGTAATTTGTCAAACTTACAGGAGGAAGCACATTTCACAGCTTGGGCGCGCATTATTTCCTCGGGTTTTAAGGGCGTAATTTCAATTGGATTTGGCTCTAGATGACAACTTAGATGACAATTTACCTACTTTTTATATTACGAAATTTTATCTTGGACTTTACTTACCAACATTTTCGATCATTAATGATGCACTCTTTTTTGGGTTCTGTGGACTTGATTACTACGAGGTTTGGTACACTCAACTTGGTTTTTGTGTATCTCCAGCACGTGTGGAGCACTTCCGGTGCCTGCTTCTTTAGGTAGCGGGGACCCAGGTCCCAGGTTCGTTCGGAAAGAGTTTTTTTGGGAACACACCAGACGCTGCGGAAGTTAATGGAGCTTCCGAAACTAGGTCCATTTAAAAGATTTTCAAAAGATATGAAATCATACAAATTTAGTTTTGTTTAAGGTTATTATAACGGACCCCGGGCAACGCTGGGCGGGCCAGCTACTCATATATAAAGTTCAATAATGCTTATGAAATACGGCAATTCGTAACGGATTTATTTCTTTTTAGAACATTCAGTTTAAAGATGCGGCTTTCACTTTTTTTTTTTTTTTTTTTTTTTGCTACCAAAAGATATAATTTTCTGAGATAATTTATGCTCATTTATCTGAACAATAACATGAACAAAAACGCTATTTTATATTTTATTTTTCGTAAGGGGACCGAAATTGAAATTATTACGAAAACTATTTATAAATTCAATAAATTTTGTTTAATGCTTCTAAATCATGATCGTTTAAAAAAAATTGTAAATGTCTGATTTTTATTAAAATCGCGATTATTCTCTCTTAAATCTAGCCTACATAAATATAATATAAATTTGCAAATATAATAAATAAATATAATAAAAATTCTACATTAAATTGCATAATCTCAATTTTAACCCAATTTAAGTGAATAATATGTTGTTCTTTCTCTTAAAAATAAGTAATGTATTAGTGGTTAAACAGTTAGTATGGAATAATATTAAAAGAATAATAGTAAAATAAACGGTCAAGTGCGAGCATTACTCGCGCACATAGGGTTCCGTAGAATAAATATATGAATTTGTAATTGTATTATTAAAAAAAAGTTGCTAAAAGAATACTAAGACTTTGTAAAAAACTATAAAACATAGGGTTTGGCATAACTGTATGTATTAGAAAAGTGTAAATGGGTATACCACGAAAGTTCAAAGAGATATGGAACCTAAATAATATCAAATATAGCTATTTATATAACTCTTTTTTTAATATTATCCTAATCTGTTTATGATGAACTTAATTCGGTACTGACAATAAAAGCAGTGCATGGTTAAATTTCATTTGGCATTTCATGAAACTAAATTCAGCGTAGTAATAACCTTTATTTCTACAGTGTAGCTAAAACAAAACCTTTGTTCAAAGTTTAAATTTGGCATTGTACTAAGCGCGCTTCGAATTGAGGTCTCAAAGTTGCAACGCCGCCTTGGTCAGTGCCGCGTTTTTCCAGATAGGTGTTTAATTAACTTTTAAAGTCACTCGAGTCGTATTGAGAGATACAATCAATGAAAACTATTGCGAATCCCACAGTATTTATGCGATTCATTCTAATTAAATCTTTCGAGGGCGATGCCCTTAAAAAACGGACACCTAATTTTAATTCCAAAACAGACAAACGGCACCAAGAATATTTAATTAAAATTTTCCTTTTATCATATACGTGAAAATAAGCAAGTTCATATTTTGTAATAAATTCGTTTATAAATTCTGGTGTCAGTTTATTATTTCATAAGTTTATGAATAGAATTACTCCGTGCCGGAAAGGATTAAGTGGTCGCAGGACTCTTAAAGCTCCAAAATTTAATAAATTTTAATTTTTTAGATGTTAAACTCCTATCTTTTCTGAATATTTTGATATAATTGTTTCCTTGAAATTCCCATTAGAACAGAAGTTTTGGCTTTTAGAATTATACCCGCTCAATAGATGAAGCGGCGTTTCAAAGTCATTATTTTCCAAATAGCGTTTTTGGGGCATAACGCGCATGATACCTCAAAAACTTCTGAATAGTTTTTCATGAAATTTTCAAAACATATATTTCATGTTAACTGTATAAACTGAACCTAAAATTTACTTTTTATTGTTCAAAAAAATATTTTTTTAGGTGATTTTACTGTTGAAAATTTCAAAATTTTATATCAGCTAAATGAAACATTGTATTAAAAATGTAAAAAATGCTTTAAATACAAATTTATTTAAGTTCAGGGAAATTATTACAATCTGAAGTATAAGTGAGCACCAAAATTTTCATTCTAGTTACAATATTTAATTTGTAATCCTGCGCGTAAACGGTTATGCCAATGTGTTGTTCGACAAGTGTCTAACAGTTTCGAGCCCCTATAAATACTAATTCTGTATCTTGCAATTTTTTAAATACCTGAAACGAAAGAACATACTTATATCTTTCATCCCAATTAAAATTGTGTTTTAAAATTATATACATTTTAAGACATTAAGAGTTGATAATGGTCTTTTTTTCATTTTTTCCACTTTTTTGAGTCCAGAGACCCCTTAAATTAGTATGTTTTAACAATTTGACGTTTATTGCTTTTATACTGTTACTGTACACTAAATTACACATATATATCATCAAAAGTTGTTAACTAGGCATAGAGTACGCCGCCCCTGTCCTTGTGTATGTCCAAACTGACCGTAGCTTTAAGGGTTAATATCTCGGCTAATTACAGATGATTTTTTTCGAAAATCATTATCAACAATGCTTTTATTCTTCTGCAACGATAGGTATTTCAGCGATGCTCAACAGTTTTTCTGAATGCCCGTAAATCGAAATTTGTGTATAACAGAAAGATGCTAATTACTCAAAAACTATGTGACCTAAGGTAATCACTATACTTTTCCGGCAAGGTTTATATTAACGTCTACTACCTCTAATTTTTTCATAATTTTAGTTTCAGTAGATTCGAAATTAGATGGAGGGGGGACATATTTTTGCGCTACATTTTCAACAGTATCTTTGAAAATATAATACCGAAAATTAAAAGGAATGTATATTTGAGTTCAGCGTTACAAAAGCTTTCACAGGATACCCCACATGATATACAAAGAAAAGATTTTTTTTTTTCAAGTAGCATAATTAGCCCCTCTACTTTTTTACTAAATATATTTATGAATGTTCATTAATCTGAAAATATGTGGCTCAATGGTCTTTATTACTTCCCCGAATTTGAACTTTCCACGTTCCACAGTTTACGAGTAAAATGGCTGTGACAGACAGACAGACACAGGAGTGATCTTATAATGGTTCCGTTTTTACTTTTTAAGTACGGAACCCTAAAAATAATAAAAATATGAAGAAAATAGCTTTTACTCTGCTGGATTTTCCTTTATTGATATCGTGTTTATTTCATAGAAAATTTTCCTTGCAATATCATCTTTATACATAGCTTCCGCTTCTTTTTTTCTTTTCTTTTCTTTTTTTTAAATACATTAAATAGATAAGAAATAATACAGCATAAAAGGATTTAGCTATTAACCAGACTAAAATAAAGAATGTTTCATTAAATATTTTGCCTGTTCGAATTATGTTTGTTTGATTTGAAAAAAAGAAACGGAAAGTTAGAAGCTTTGGTTATGATATACAAACTCAGCAAAAGAAAGACGTTTATATGCTAAATATATTTTTCTGCTTTCGTAGAGCCTTCATCTGAGAAGAAAATAGATGTTATTCGCACAAATACCTCAGAATGTTTCTGTATATAAAGATAATATTACGCTGTATGTTTGCTTAGATTTTCGTTGAGGAAAGAGAAATATTTATACATGAAAGAAAAAATAATAATCGGATAAATGTAATTATATTATTGAATAAAGGTGCTTTATTACCATCATGAATGCGACATAGAAACGTAAAAATTAGAAAAAAATTTATGATTACAGCAGAAAATTCAATTTCACAAGCCCATTTATAAATGCTACTACACTGACAGACAACAGAAATACTAAAGGAAAGACGAATCAAAGTTATAAACATTTTTTCAAAAGTTTATGTAACGTTGAAAAATAACGAGTAAATTTCCAAGATTTCGTTTTTTTACTTTTCCATTGTCTTATTTGTTCATCTTGATAACGAACATTATTAAAGAAAAGCTCTTCTATATATTTTTTATATTACTATTGATAAAATAGACTGCTCAAAAAAAATTCTAGCAGCTGTCATTTAAATTTGTAAAAAAAAAAGAAACTTTTTTGAAGAAAAAGTTTTAAAAAGTCATTTTTGGCATTCATTTAATGGTAATCAAAGACACGTTTAATAAATTAATAATATTATTAATAATATAAATAATAACGGTTATTGAATCTGTTTAACCCTTTATCTACTGACTGTACTTATAAGTACCACTCACTTTAAACTTTTATAAAATAGTGAATATTACTAATAGTCTAATGATACTTTGCAAAAAAACGCTCTTTTAACTCCACTTTATCCGAATACATGGCAGCAGTAGCTCTAGGTTTTTTATTTTAGAGAGGAATGAGGCTATCTTTGAAGCAGTCGATGTATTTTCTGCCGACATATTCTACAGATTGCCACGATCGTCTTTTCATTGCTGCAAACACAGTAAAAGATATAAGATAAGTTTTGGATTTTTTTATGTGTTCATTATGATCTTAGAATACAATTTCATAAGCTATTTTAGATGAACGGTGTATGAATTTGATTTAACAGTTGAATTACTCGGTGGTACTTATAAGTACCGTCAGTACACTGCGTGTTGGAGAAAAACTTCTTGTTTACTTTTCGTCTGCGTAGTTATCCATCGTTTTCATCTGCTTTAAAATGTAATTACTAAAATGTAGTGTAGTAATGATTTCCGTGGTATTTCTTTTCTGTTTCATTTTTATTTTTCATAGGAAATCGTAAAAGTTGTGGCACCGGTTCCTTTCTGCTATGCTAGAAATGGCATATGTAAATTCATATATTGCATATGTGGAGATGCGAGAGAACGTGTTGTCCCTGGAATACAGACGTCGCATAACTAAAGGACTGCTAACAAGATAGAAACTTAAAGAAAAATAGTTTTTTTTTAACCCTTTCAGGAGCAAAACATTTTCAATTCTAAAGTGTTGAAATTAATGATTGGCACCGGAATTTGCCGAACGATTTGTTTGTAAATAAGAAAAAGCCTATATTTCATATACTTTTTAAATCGAAAATATTTTCTGGTGCCAGTTGAAATACGTTGTGGGTTTTCAGTTATGATATTTTAGTCATAGTGTACTGACGGTACTTTAAAGTACCACTTTAATTAATTACTTCTAGATAATTAAATTTCTCGCGGGTGAGTATTTTTTTAAATATTTATCCTTTAATTTTCATTGTAGTAACTGAAAAAAAATATTACATGAAAAAAATTGCAGTAGATCATAATGCCGTAGATAAAGGGTTAAGTCATTCGTGAAACGCGTCTTTCACAGAATTTTTAATCTTTTATCACCGGTTTTCTAAACTAGAAATCTTTACATAAATAAATCTCAGATATAGTTTGAATAAATAATGTAGAATTTTTAAATACAAGTCACTGGTAAGAATAATCGAAGTATTCTGAGCACCTTAAGCATCACGTACGGTAGGTGGGGGTTAAAGACTCGAACTTTCCATAAATTTTGATTTTGAATGAACACATTGTTCTAACTTTGTGTGATGGCTGGCAGACAAGGTGTTTCATAAAAGGTGGGCAAAACTATAAGAAGTGATAGTACACATCCAAACAAACAACTTTCATCAAAGAATGCATGGTCGAAAAAAAAAAACGCAAACATGCTAGAGGGCAGCAAAAGTGATGTTGTTATACGAAAGGTTTGCCAGCTTTGCCTCCATTTTGTTCAGAAAATCCGAATTCGTGCCAGAAATTAAAAATAGTATTTTTTGCTTTATTTAATGACAGAAATTTTGTGATTACATACAGTACAGATTTTCCTTTTTTAATTTTCCGGTGTGAATGTGAAATTTCGAAATAAAAATAGAGACCAAACTGGCAACCCTGTTATATGAAGCAAAAACACACAAAAGAACGATTACGTGGCAAAAACAAGGTGGGAAACTGCTCTCTGTACTATCGTTGAGCCTCTGAGATATTTTCGTTTGTAGATAAAATGCAAACCAGCCTTTTTTTATTATATAAAGACAACATTTTTATATACGCTCCTAACGCGATTGACAGTTGCACAGTCGGATTAGCGACTTTTATGTATTAATCGAGGCAAAATTTTGCAGATGCGTTCTTCTTTTTCCACATATCGCATTCGCATGCCATTAGTGTCATTCTTCGCCCGATAAGTTACAACAGGAATGGAACTTTTACGTTTGCATCGACCAAATTTCCAAATGCGCCAGGTCATTTGCGTTTTATTTCCGACTACAAATGAAAATGGCTCAAAGGTTCAACGATTGTACAAAAAGCTGTTTCCCACCTTACTTTTGCCACTTAATCGTTCTTTGTGTGTTTTTGCCTCGAAAAACAGGGTTCTCAGTTTGGTCTCTATTTTTATCGCGAAATTTCCCATTCATACCAGAAAAAGAAAGAAAAAAAGAAAAGAAAATAATATGTATTTAATGTAATCCTAAAGTGTCTGTCATTAAATGAAGAAAAAAATACTATTTTTAATTTCTGGTACGAAATCGGATTTTCTGAATAAAAATGGAGGCCAACCCTGTCGTATAACACATCACCTTTGGTGCTCTCTAGCACATTTACGTTTTATTTCCAAACATACATTCTTTGATGAAAGTTGTTTGTTTGCATGTGTATTATCACCTCCCAAAGTTATGCCCATCTTTTATGAAACGCCCTGTATACGACATTATATTATATCCTTCCTCAATATCACCACCAACATAGATTCTATTAAATTATAATTTTGCATGAAGCTGAATTTTTTTAAAAACATTTCTCTGCGTGTCTTTGCCATATTCATTGAGGGAAAAACTCGCAGTGAAGGGGCGAAGACCAGTTTTGTTTAATCGGACAACTCAATGTTTACAGAAATGCAATCGAGGTAAAGTACACGACATTTAAAAGCAAAAGAGCTTCCGTTCTTTGCTGAATTTTTGGATTTTTAGATATTTACAGTATAATCTTAACAATCACATGATTTTTTAAAAATATAAGAAAGAAATCCCTCTACTAGGCCGGTTCAGCCTACTGCCGGAGGGATATTTCCGAGTTAAATACTAATTTCACAACAAAACCTAAATCAAGAATAGTGATAAACTCAGTTTCTTCACTAACAATGCGCACTAGGGACCTACATTTTTTGTGAAAATTCTATATACATGAATACAGTCACGCATATATATGGAATAGGTTTAAAAATGGCGAAAACAAATTCAGAGAACCTAAAATGTTAAAATATGCCAATATTTCCATAGTCGGGTTTTTTTCATGTTTCAATACGTTTTTTCCAAACTCACAGGGCGTTACATATTCACCTGCTGACGTTCATTATATTTCCAATATGAAGTCAAATTTCATATTTCATTTTCATTTTTCACATGGAAATCTTGCAATAAAAAAGCACTTGTTGTGGCGAGAATCTTATTGTTTTTCTCTTTATTGTTGGCAACAGCTAAAGCGATACATTTTCCTGTCACTTTTCTGTAAGAGCTGTTTTTATCAGAATCGTATTAAGGCGGTATTCAAAGTTTTTAACTCTCCTCATTTCCAATCCCTTGGGCCTATTTTTCCCATTTGCAAATCCCGTCGAGATATTAGCCATCTGAAAGTTTTTGGCGAGTTTGAGGACGATCCGTGCATAATTGCCACTTTTATCGTGCGGACAAAATTTAGTACATACATACATATATACAGTGGTGTCCAAACTTGTGGACACTTTTAGGTAGCTTTCATTAAAAAAAAGTAAAAAGCTACCTATTGCAGCCGTCCGAAGGAAAACACTTCGGAAATTTAGCTATATTTTCTCCGATCATGAGCTCCCGATATCAAAAACCACCCTCCGTTGAAATGCTGACTTATGTATATATACTATATATATATATATATATATATATATACCGGGTGTCCTAAAAAGGACTGACTGATTTTAAAATTCAATAACTTGTAAACGGTGACAGATGTTTGAAAAATTCTTGCAGAACGGTTATGCAAAAGGTCAAAAGTTTTTTTACAGTGATTTTCAATTTTAGTTCGAATTACAAACAATAGATGGCGCTGCGATCAATAGATGTTAAATTCAGGCTGGTTTCTTGGTACTTCGTGGCCCGGATAATACATTTCCATCTCCTTTTTCCGCATGGAACAAAAGAAAGGACCAAAAATCGAGCCTGTATTTATCGACTATTGCTTACAGCGCCATCTATTGTTTGTAATTCGAACTAAAATCGAAAATCACTGTAATAAAACTTTTGACCTTATGCATAAACATCCTTCAAGAAATTTTTAAATATCTGTCACCGTTTGCAAGTTATTGAATTTTAAAATCAGTCAGTCCTTTTTAGGACACCCTGTATATATATATATATACATATATCCATACATGTATATATTTGTATCTGAATTTTGTCATGCTGTAACTCTCAAATTTTTGAGCCAATTTGTATGAAGTTTTTCATGTGCATAGTACAAACTAATGTCTCGACCGAGTTCGTTGGCCAGCTTCTTCAAGCCTCTTATTTCAAAATGGCGGCCATTTGAATTTTTGAAATTTTATTATGTTTTCTAACATTATATATTTTATAGAAAATATTACGTTTCAGAAAATGCAAATTCTTATGAATCATTTTAAACAGAATGTTAAAAACATTAAAAGATATTTTAAAAAGTCACACAGTGTAACATAACAACATAGGTCATTTCAAAGAGAAAGTTAGGAAATCTAAAAATTTCAAAAAGTGTCCACAAAATCCAAATGGCCGTCATTTTTAAACAAGATGGCGGATGTAGTTGGCCAACGAAATCGGTCGAGACATTCGTATGCAATATGCATATGAAAATTTTCATCCAAATCGGTTCTAAACTTTGAGAGTTACTGCATGTCAAAATTCATATATAAATATACATATATATGTAAGTCAGCA
Source organism: Maratus speciosus (assembly GCA_963932465.1). Classification (NCBI taxonomy): domain Eukaryota; kingdom Metazoa; phylum Arthropoda; class Arachnida; order Araneae; family Salticidae; genus Maratus; species Maratus speciosus. The sequence continues at coordinate 464,841,859 of OZ010794.1, read as the reverse complement.
TTTCAACGGAGGATATATATATATTTATATTTATATGTACAGTGGTGGGAAATTGGCGCAGAGGAGGAGCCTATTGACACCACTAAATTTTAGTAGCCATTTTCGACTTATCTAATGTTAGGATTTCTGAGTTTTTATTAAGTTCAAGAATACTTCAAAATATTAGTGGTGTCAATAGGCTCCTCCTCTGCGCCAATTTTCCACCACTGTATGTATTTATATATAAAATTTTTAGGTGTGAGGTGGTTTTGGGTTCTTGGGGTCATATAATGAAAAGTTATGAAGGAATTTTTCAAAGGTCGCGCCATAGTAACGACTGCAATAGGTAGTATTTCATACGAATTCTACCTGAAATTTAAACTTACCTCATTTTCTCTACAAGGAATTCAACTTTCTTCGCATATTATCAGCACACAGCTGATACAATTGAAACCTAACTATCGACTGCTGTTTAAGTGAAGAAAAAAAATTTGCGTTAATATTAAATCAGCCGTTGCATGTTTTTGCCCAGTGCGTGTCTTCGTCCCCGCCAACCCTATATACGGCGCTCGTCGAGAATTGATAAAAAACTGTATTAAGAGGGCACTGGGAACAGCTTTGCCTTATAGCTTAAGGTTTTGAATTATCTCTTTCTACAATAGCAACCTGAAATGTAATTAAGTCATTACAATTCTATAATAATTATTCGATAATTAAAGAAAATTTAAATTACAATGTAAACGTAGCTTAAAATTCCATTCAGATTTACTTTTACCTTATATACTTTACAATTCCTAGGTAACACGTTTTGTGATACACTGTAAAAGTTCTAATTTTTCTGATACAGCAGAAATGCAATCAGTTGCTCTTGATTTTGGAAAACTTCTTTTAATTTTTGTAAACATTTCAAGTAGGACCAATCTGAAATATGATAAAACAATAAGTTTCCAACGTTTACGAATGCACTAATGAAATAAAAGGGTTCTTACATTTTTGAAAAGATATGCTTTTTAATTCGGAAAGCTATTTGATTCTGATATTTTTTTTTCTGAAGTCTTTTGAAAACACAAAATTTTGAGAAACTCAAATGTTATTTAATTTTTCTACAATAGTTTCTTCTATATCAAGAAATTGGTAATTAAGGCTTTGAGGCATACTGTCCATCACAGCAGACAAAAATGCTATTATTTTTCGATACAAACTATTTTATATACAATTTCAATTAAAAGCTTAACCTACCTTGTAACACGTATGCCCGCCAAAAGTTGGGTAATTTATCATATGCAAGGTTCGTACGGGTCCTTGAATTTCCAGACTAAGAAATTCTTCTGTACCAATATTTTCGTATAGAAAATCTCTCCTTAAAAAAAGGGCGACATTTCTCGCGTTTAAAATATTTTTTTTAAATAAAAAAATACTGATATTTCATCCTGAAAATAACGGTACCCGTATGAACCCTGATATACTCCCTGTGTCCCAAATTAGTTGCTACATTTGACTGCACTAGTGTCCAAAATTAAGGACCAGTCACAAAATGCTAATTTTTAAGTAAGCGAATACTCAAAAGGAAATAATATAACTCAAATAATTACTATATCCCTACAGCACAAATAGTCCATATAGCATCTCATTCATGCCACACATGGTCACAAGTGTCACGGTCACTACGGTGAAACAAAAAAATAGGAAATTCCACGCGTCTCATTATGAGTCTCAAATGATCCCTATATGTGACTCCACTGAGACGTCACTGTAACTGCTGCTTTGTGACGAGTCACCAGAAGATTTTACAATGTAGCTACATTTGTGACTCTCATGTGACTGACATTTTCAGACTCAATTTCAAAGTCATCATGAAGGTTGCATTATGATAAGTCACTAAATAACATTACATTATAGTCACATGGTGACTTTTCACAAAAGAGCAGAATGGTGACTTCACAGTAGTCTCTGTGTAACCTGAAAGTCATCATATGACTTTAAAGTGACATTATTTGGTAACTTATCACAATGCAGCTTTCACGATGACTTTGAAATTGTGTTTGCAGATGACAGTCACATGAGAGTCACAATGTAACTACATTGTAAAGTTACATAGTGACTCGTCACAAAGCAGTAGTCACAGTGATGTCTCAGTGGATTCGCATATAGTGATCATTTGAGACTCATAATGAGATGTATGGAATTTCCTATTTTTTGCTTCACCGTAGTGACTGTGACACTTGTGACCATGTGTGACATGAATGCGATGTTACATGGACTAGCTGTGCTGTAGTCATAGTAATTATTCGAATTATATTATTTCCTTTTGAGTATTCGCGTACCTGAAAATTAACATTTTGTGATTGGTCCTTAATTTTGAGACTACTGTGAAATCACCATTGTGCCCTTTTGTGAAAAATCTCCATGTGACTATAATGTGATATTATTTGCTGACTTATCATAATGCAACGTTCATGATGACTTTGAAATTGAGTCCAGAAATGACAGTCACGTGAGAGTCACATTGTAACTACATTGTAAAGTAATCTGGTGACTCGTCACAAAGCAACAGTCGCATTGACGTCTCAGTGGAGTCACATATTGTGATCATTTGAGACTCATAATGAGATTTGTGGAATTTACTATTTTCTGTTTCACCGTAGTGACTGTGACACTTGTGACCATGTGTGACATGAATGAGATGCTATATGGACTAGCTGTGCTGTAAGGAAAGTAATTATTTGAATTATATTAATCCCTTTTAAGTATTCACTTACTTAAAAACTAGCATTTTGTGACTGGTCCTTAATTTTGGGCATCAGTGTATTTGGAAACTTTGTATTAATTGGGTAAAATGAATCCACACATTACGGAACATTAGTGCCCTCATGGGCAGGGTTAAAAGAAGGAATTACTATTTTTTTTTTTTTTTTTTTTTTTTTTTCTGATATAGAAATTTCTAAAATGTAAACTACCTATTGAATTTTTCGGAAATCTGGCGATGAACACATTAACCAAATAAATTTGCTAGGAAATGGCATTATTTGTCTTATTTTTTATATTTTGTTCTTCAAACTGGATTTGAAACACTTATGGTTAGGACTGCACATTTCATTTTTTCACAGATATTTTGTGTTGTTTTTTATTAATTTATCCTCGAAACTTTATTTTTTAATACTCATTAACATATATAATTAAATCATGTGTTTAAACTCAAACAAACCAATCAACCAAAATTTATTTTATAATAATAATACATTTTTTAACGTTTTTACAACAGTAAAGAATTTTCTAAAACTTAATGCTTTTTTGTCTTTCTAGTAAAAAATATAAATAAAACATGTATTCCTACTTGTTATTTTTTTCTTTATGCTTACAGCTGTTACTTTGAACAAAAATAAAACCCAGAGACGTTTTGATATTTTCTTTTTAGGCTGCAGTTAATTATATATCGATTTCTGAATTCATTTGCTTCTCTTACCAGTTACAATTTCGATATATTTTTAGGTTTTGATTCTATATCCGCTGAATATTTTTTTGACTGCAAAAAATTATTTGATTCGGCGTGATTAAATTAAATATTTTCCTCGGACTTTATATATATATATTTATATGTATATATATATATATATATATATATATATATTAGATCATTAAATACGAAACGTAACATAAAAATATGCGTAAAAACTTAATATAAAAATGGCACATCTGGCTGTTTTGTTTATTCAGAAAATCCCATTTTTTCCCAGGAAACTTGATAGTTATTTTTGCATAGATTCTTACTTCTCAGATAGAATTTTTTTTCGTTTCTCCTCGTGTGAATAAATAAAATTTTCACTTTGTGCCCGAGCCCGGAGGTTTGTCTAAAAAGAGACCCCAATCGCGCTTTGGACTCGGATTTCTTATCATTTCTACAAGGCATCTGAAAGAATTTTTAACATTTTCCAACAAAGTTGAAAAGTGTTATTGACTTCGGTTTGTCTGTCCGTCTGTTCGCGCCCTAAATCTCGTAAATATACTTGGATTGCCTGAAATATTTGGACGTTATTGACGTTTACCATAGCGCGTTCCCTATTTCAAATGTAGTTTGTAGAAAGTTTAGATCATTTGCAGGAGCAGTCAAAAGTATTGCATTACATTATGGCCAATTTGAAAAATTGTTTCAAATTATTTTTAATGATGTTACACGTTTTAAAACATAATAAAACTGATTTACATTTATGAAGTGCACTAAAATATGGTTTCTGTAGAATATGCTGTGCAAAGAATAGTTATTATTCATTTACAGGGCCTCAAAAAAGAATTCCGTTGCATATTGATATAGGTGTGGAGGGAATTGTTTGCGGCGTATTTTAATAATGTTGAACTTTTTCATATACAATGAAATTGATATACATCGTAGAGGTTTACTATAATTTGCTTCATGTATAATACGAAGAGCATAGCCCTTACACGGACACTCAAGATATTTCCGATACATTCTATATTGTATTAGCAGTTCTGTATATTAGCGATGATTGCTGAAAATGCATTTTTAATTATGATATTCTCTTTTATATTTCATTATATTTATGATTACTATATGGTGTGCATAAATGCTATAATTCATATACAGGGCTACACTAAAGAAATCGTACAGGTTACGTGGTATGAGCGCAAATTGTTGAAAGGTGATTTTTAAATGAGTTATGCATTTGTACTCTGAACTGCATTTAGTTTACCAAGAAATGTTTGTAAAATATAGATAAAATGATATACAGGGTAACACAAAGTATTGGATACATGGCCGTCTATAAATGATAATTTCAGGAAATGTGATTTCAGTAGTGTTAAGAGTGTTTTAGTTTGAATTAAACTTTAGCAAAATATTGGCGTGTAATAAAGGTAATAGGTAAACTGCTTGGCTGTAGCTAAGTATTCAGGTATGTTTTCACCTATTAATATAAATTGCTGAAAGAGAGATTTCAACCTGTTATGCGTTTTCTTGCTAAACTAAATTTTCGTATTATATAGTATATATATCAACCTACAGATCAAATACAGGGCTCTTCAAAATAATAGTGATACATGTTTGGCTATGGACGGTAACTTCTGAAATCAGTTTATCAAATGTTTCATGCTTTTTCTAAAAGGTTTAATTAGTTATCTTATTTACCCCATTTCCCTAAATAACGAAGTTTTACTAAACCATTCAGGAAGTGTTTAATAATCTATGCTTAACGCATGATTTTTTTTTCTTTAGTGTATTAAATCTGTGTCATTTTCACTAATTTAAAATGTAATTGTCTCTATTTTAAAAACTACATTTCTAAATAAATGAATCCCAAACAATAATTAAATGATGAATTCTTTTTTAAAAAGCTCTTGATTGAGTTAAGGTTTTAAGTTATTTAAAATGCAAAACGTAGAAATAAACAAAGTATCAGGCCAATTTAAAATTTTTAAAAAATAGAGAAATTTTTATTTCTATTATCTCAAAATTAACACCTTGAGTGACGGTGGGATATATAATGTCGCTTCTAATTTAAACAAGATTCGTACCAGAAACTTCTAGCTGAATTTTATATTTTTGTCTTTCAGGGGATAATTGTTGGAAAATTAATTCTCTTTGTTTTAATTTTTTCTCCGATTATTCCGGTGAGAATGCAGTATTACAGAGACATTATTGCTTGCCCCTCAAAGGGTTAAATGGCTGCCACAGGAGCGTGCTTTTTAACTCCTTAATCGTCGCGCCCGAGACATTCACGGGCAAAACTCTATGAACAAATTTCGTCGCGCCCGTGATACTCACGGGCTGGACGTCTTTTGACTTTAGCTATTTTTTTCTGGTATTTACTTTGCATTTTTCTTTCCCGAAAATATTATTTAAGCCTTAAATACGTGATTCTATTTTTATATTCAGTTTGTACCACTATATGGTATACTTTTTAGCAAATTTCTTTTGCATTTCTTGTCGGAAATCAAGTATTGTTCCTTAAACAAATAGTGGTGCCCAAGAAATAAATTGTCTTAAACGCTTAAAAGAAGGGAAACTCAGAAATGACACGTTTGTTTTTAAGATCGTAATGCTTAATTTAAGAAATTGTACGAGTTGAAACACATTTTTTACTTGTTTCAAATCTGAATACATCTGGGTTACCGTTTTATAAATTTCTATGCTGAGTAGCTCAAGTGAAGAGAATTATTTTAGTGCTGGGATATCTAGAAAAGAATCAGAAGATTCCATTTTTTCAGATGTTTTTGACTCCGAAAAGATAATGATGATAACCCAATATTACGCACCTCCATGCTTGCAATTCAAATCGGAGCATAAAATTAACGTTTAGTATGAAGCTATTTCTGGTATTCTGCAGAACCATGACCATTTTATAAATAATGAATAGGTGGATAATATTGTAATAGAAACTAATCGCTATGATGAGAAATAGGGAAATGTTGTTTGAGAAAAAAGAGAGAAAGGCAGATTGGAATGGCAAACTATTTCTTAAAATAAAATGTTGCTGTTTCTTACTCTTACTACTGTTGAAAAAATTGTAAAAAAATAGTTAAAAGTAATAGTTAAAGAAAATATATTTTGGACTACATTTTATTTGTTAAAACTCCATTTTTTCGCGATATTAGGACGTACAATAGGTACAGCGAATTCTATAAAAAAATAATACATTTCTGGAATAACGATCCTCAAAATCCACCTAATCCAAAACTGTACAAAATTTCCACTGTTTGTGCGCATCTGAATGAATTGTAAAGAACAATTATCAACATCAAGTAGTTTATGTGAACACCATTTTCTGGATGTTATGACTCCTACGGACAAAACCTTACACGGAATGAAAAATTTGTTCTTCCCATGAGAATAAATAGGGAAACAAAATTATAAAATAAACTAAATATGAATTGACGGATTGTAATGTAGGACTATGCGTGTCATGTTTCAAAGTTATCCTTACACTGAAAATTTACTAAATTTTGAAAAATTTATTGAATACCGATTTTCAAATTAAAATTGAATGAAATTACCGTCCTTGTAGTAATATAAAAAATTTATTTGATTTATTTATGTCTTTACCTTAACTTAAAATGAAACCACAGGTTGCAGCCTTGCATCGAAGCTTCTCTGCACATCATGTGTGTACAATATAATCAAATAAAGATAAATAAAATTGAAAGTTTTAAAAATTTTATCTATCCTGAACACTTTTCGAAACAAAGCCTCTTCTTTGCTTAAATATCGAAATAAAGGATTGACATCAGAATTTATTTAAAGATTTATTTTCAAATACCAAAGAGCCAAATTTCGCAAATTTAGTAAAGAAAAATTTTTGTATTAAATTTCTGGGATTATTGGACTTATGAGGGATTTCATACACTTCAAACCACCCTTAAAAGGGTTAAATATTAAGAAAATACCCTGTTTCTTTTACTAATGAACTCAGAATTTTATGAATAATAAAATCGGGCAATTAAAAAAATGGACGATTTTTGAAGGGATTTTTCCAAAATTAAGCGACGATTAAGGGGTTAAACCTAAATGGCTCAAGTTTTTCAAAACAGAAATCCTTAACACAGCCTTTGAAAACATTTCCAAGAGAAATAAACTTCACAATTCATATTAGAAAAATACTGGTGCAAACAACATATAAAATTAGTCGCCTGCGGCAGCTCTAAATGCTTAGAAAAACCTTCAAGAAATTTTAACCCTTAAATGCATATGGTATCGTTTATGATACCATAATTGTTCCCTATTTATTGGATTTTTTATTCACATATTTCATATTTCCACCATAAAAATAAAAAAAGAAAATTTCATTCCATTTAACAACAGCCATTTCGTTATTAAATAAATAGAAATTTACCATTTATATTTTCTGGTATGAATTCCGATTCTCTGAATTATGAAATTTCGGGATCGCATTCTACCCTATGCATTAAAGGGCTAACACAACACTACTATTTTGAACTTTTCTTTAAAAAATAAATATACTTATGTTTTGTTAATTTGAAATTATAAATATATACATTTTCTTTACTCTGGTGCAAAATAACAGTCTTATATCTCACTCCCATCAGCTATTTAAAAAAAAAAATATATTTAAAGACTACCTTAAAGAGATCAATTATCTATTCAAATCTTGTATTCTTTCAATAATTAAGAATAAATATATTTAAAAAATCGGAAATTCGGAAACGTTTCAAAACGTAAATAATCATTATTTTAATACTATTATCTGAAAGATCAAAATTTAGCTCATTTTGTTCAAGTACGTGCACTGTGCAAGATGTTACATTTCATGCAAAATTGGCTATCAACTTATCCAAAAATTAAAATACCGAATTTTATCATACATTATAGGAACTCGTGTATAATGCGGATCCCTATTTTTAATTGAGCAAAAAAAAGTCTCACGTATAGTGTACACCATAGTATTTCATCAAAAGAAAATAAGGCAATATATATATAAAAAATGCGCATAATCAAGAGTTACATCAAAAAGTTATCTAATATAGATTTGTGTCTTAACTCTAGCAAATTTTGTCCCCCTTATTAAAATACTGTAAAATTAAGGTTTCCTCATTATATATTTTTCTCACAGTGAAAATGGTACTTCTTTACTATAGGGGCCTTGTCGCGAGATTGAATTTAGTAATAAAAGTAAACTTTTCTCAAGCAAATTCTAGCAACCTTCATTTACACATAAAAAGTCATAAGCTGTTTACTTATTTCTTACATAACAATCAATTTATCAAGTGCATAAATAATTTGTTTACATGCTTTTAGATCATTTAATGCATTCATTGAGATGCAATTTGTTCAGTTTATACATAGTCATATAATAATGTAATACAAAATAGTTAACACGAATTAGTAGTATAAGATTAGAAATTGTTTCATTCGCCAGCGTTCACTTTATGTTTTTAGCGCAAAATCTCTCTGCCGCAACCCTTTAGTGCGCAACTTTGCATATATGCAAACAATAGTGTTTTGAATTTAATAGATTTTTTTTATTCGCATATACCTTATTCACACCAGAAAATTAAAATAGCAATATTGGTTTTAACCCTTGGGGACGAGCGGCACGTATACGTGCCGCATAAAGCACTCAAAATCCATGTTTATCCTCACCAGTAAAATTTTACTGTAAAATTTGCCTTATTTAATCAGCGCGTATTTTCGATTCAAGAAGACACAAATTTCTGTTTTTAAAAAACGGTGACTAAACATTGAAAATTTCGTAAATGGCTCCCCTCGCGAAGGGGTTAATTAATAAGCAACACTCGTTATTTAAAAAAGGCGAAATTAACCATTGAAACTTTCTGGTGTAAAGTCAGATTCTCTGAACTACGTAATTTCCAGAAAGTATTCTATCACGGGAATTAAAGGTTAAGTTTTATAAAATAAATAATTATATAAAATAAGGTATTTCGAGACATACTTTTTAAAATATTTACTAATTTGCAGTATTTTATAGTAAAACAGACACACGGCAGTTCGTTTATTCGGCAAGCTTTCAGAAATTTTATCTCGATTTAGCAAAATGAAACCAGATATTTTACCAAAGGAAAATTTTAATCCCACATACATTTCAGTTGCGATTTTATTTAATTGATTTTTTATTTTTATTTTGCTCATCTTCAAGTTTCACCATGCTCTTAAATTAATGGGAACTACTTAATTGTAAAATTAAATACATTTTATAATATTTATCAATTAATAAATGCATCAATATTTGATTCTGCTGGGTTTTTTTTTTCAAATGTTCCTGGGTATTCATTTTTTTAGTTTTAATATATATGTTTAAAAATAGTTTTATATTGCAAAACTTTCCTATTTTCTTAGGAATTTCTTCTTTTCCGAATAAAAATGTAAAAAGTTTTTCTCTAAAAATACTCTAAAAATTTAGGATCACGTATTCTTTCATTTTCGCATTATTGAAAAATAAAATTCTTTGGAACGAAATCTTGTAATACATCGTGATTTTTAGAATGTAACTTCTTTTCTTTTAAAAATGTAGAAAATGTAACTATCACGTATAAGAATCGATTTTTTGAAACTTTGAAGAAAATAGGTTTCAAATTTTATTGTTGTTTTTATTATTAGTATTCAACAAGTGCAACATGTAAGATATTTTATTTTTCGCATAAAAGAACAACCGGTGCGATTTGCGACATTTTTACATTTTTGCAATGGCTATATTCTTAAACGATGAGCTGTTTTTAATATTCTAAAAACTACAAAAGAAACTTTGAAGAAAATAGGTTTCAAATTTTATTGTTGTTTTTATTATTAGCATTCAACAAGTGCAACATGTAAGATATTTTATTTTTCGCATAAAAGAACAACCGGTGCGATTTGCGACGTTTTTACATTTTTGCAATGGATATATTCTTAAACGATGAGCTGTTTTTAATATTCTAAAAACTACAAAAGATTATAAAGCTTAAAATAATTTGCTCCACTTGTACATGAGTTTTAGGAATATTAAGGGGTCTCAGGACTCTTAAAATTGGAAAAAAAGGAAAAAAAAGGACCATTTTCAACATTTAATATCTTAAAATGTATTTGATATTAAGACACAATTTTAAATGGGAATGAAAGATACAAGTATGTTCTTTTATTTCAAATATTTGAAAAATTGCAAGATGCAGAATTAGCATTTACAGGGGGCTCCAAACTATCAGACATTTGACGAGCAGAAAATCTGCATAACAGCTTATGCGCACGATTACAAAATAAAATTTGCAACTAAAATAAAAATTTTGGTGCCTACTTATACCTCAGATTATAATAATTACACTGAACCTAAATAAATTTGTATTTAAAGCATTTTTATTTTTTTTAATACAAAGTTGTATTTAGCTAATGCAAAATTTAGAAAATTTCAACAATATAAACCCCTAAAAAACATTTTCTTTTTTCAATAAAAAGGAAATTTTAGGTTCAGTTTATACAGACTAACATGAAACATATGTTTTGAAAATTTCATGAAAAAATATTCAGAAGTTTTTGAGATATCGTGCGCGTTATGCATAAAAACGTCATTTGGAGAAAAATGACTTCAAAGTTTTGGAAACACCGTTTCAGCTATTGAGCGAGTATAATTCTAAATGCCATAACTTCTGTTCTAATGGGAATATCAAGATAACAATTATATCAAAATGTTCAGAAAACATAGAAGTATAACATTTAAAGAAAATGAAATTTCGAAAATTTTAGAGCTTTAAGAGTCCTGAGACCCCTTAAGCAGCACTGTATATTTAAACTTAATATTTTGTGAAATTATATTTTAAAACTATTTTACGTTAACAGCTCAAACTGTGCAGCTGCTTTACATGAATTTAGGCGTGTGAAAGGAATCCGTAAAGGAAAGGTCCTTTGACAACGTATGCAGTGAGAAGAATGGTAGAAATATTCTAAGAAATTGGATCGTTTACTGCAGAATTTGGAAGGGTGAGGAAACCAGTACCTCGCCGCATACAAAAAGTTGCGCTGCCACTGTGGAGCCATCAAGGAAGCCTATGCTAGTGCACATGGAGTTGCTCGGAAGTTTGATAACCCATATGCTACTGCTCTAAAAGTCCTCAGAAACGTAATGCAATTTTATCCGTATAAAATTAGTTGTCATCAGTAATGATTACCAAGTGACACACAGCAAGACTGGATTTTGCTACAACGTTTTTAGCACAAATGGAGGTGAGTGACGCCTTCTCATGAACGATTTCATAAGGAGATGAAGACCATTTTCATATGAATGAGACAGTCAATCGCAGAGTTGCAGTATATGGGCTTCGGATGCTACCAAATATTATTCACGAAATTCCCCTCCACTCTCCAAAAATCACTCTTTGGTGTGGCTTTACTGCAAGTTTCATTCTTGGTTCTTATTGTTTTAGGAGTTACGACCAACATGCCCTGTAACGTGTTCGGTTTCTGCGCCAAGCTAACTACCCATGTTGCAAACTTTCATATTTCTTCAACTGCAGCATAGACAGTGTATTTTTGAAACATTTTTGTACAAGATGGAGCGCCGCCACATATTGGGCGAGCGGTACAACAGTTCTTCCGACAATGATTCACAGATGATAAAGTAATAAGCCAGTATTTTCGTAGCCTCTTCGATTTCCTGATCTGATGCCATATGATTTTTTGCTTTGGCGGCGGGGGGGGGGGGGGTACTTAAAATTTGTTGTGTATCGTAGAAGTGTCGTAAACCTCAATGACGTAAAAGATCTCATATCACAACATGTGCGAAAAATCACTCCTGTTTCGTCACATTCCGAAGTAAAGCACGTCGTGTACCGCCTGGATTATGTCCTCCAGCGCAATGGCTATGTGGAACTCGAACTTGATCGGAACCGTTATGTGAAAGCGTAATCATATTCACTGTGACATTTTCCAATAAATTAAGTATGTCAGCCGGTTTTACGCCATAATTCTTTGTTCTTGTATTGCACATTACATTTCACACTCAAAAGCGTCATCTGTCGACGATAATTGCAACTACTTTTTTATTTTTTCCATTCTTCTTCCCCCCATTTTGAATAGTAAGTGGACGGATTTTGATTTCCTTCGGGTTATTCCTTCAAGCTACAGACAGCTCTAAAAAGAGGTATATTATAAACACCTGATACTTTTAAAAGATGAATACTATGACCTTGAAGTAAAAGAGTTTTAAGAAACTTATAAATAAAATGGATTTACTTCTTACACAGACTTCTTATACAGACATTTTTTAACTGTACAAGGAAAAAATTTTCAAGTACAATTTCTCTAAAAATCTAAAATTTAGTGTCACGTATTCTTTCATTTTCGCATTATTGAAAAAAGAAAAGTCGCACCGGAATCAATCGTGATTTCTACAATGTAACAGCTTTTCTTTTAAATCGGCATAAAATGTAAGTATCACGTTTAACTTTCACAGAGAGAAGCAATAAAGAAAATAGGGTTAGAAATTTATTATTTTATTTTTCAACAAGTACAACTTGTTAGATATTTTCTCATACAAATCATTCATATATTCTCAGAAAATTGTCTCTTATATTCTCTTGAAAGAAAACATTAAAAAAAAACTTCTCAATAATATAAATTTCTTTCATATTCAGGCTCTAGTATTTTGCAGATATCATTTAAATATACGGGAATATTCTACGATACCGCACGACCTCCAATTGAAAAAATAAAGCTGTGATGGAACAGTGCAGCACCGGAGAATCAATTAACACCACTCAATTTCAACTGTATTCTTCGTTTTATTTCAGGACAGAATTTCTGTGGTTTTTTAAGCCTATGAATACTATTAAAATTTATAGTGGTGACAATGGAACAAGTGCTGCACCACTGTTCGATCACTGATAAAGGCAAACAAAAGAAGCGTTCCCATTGTCTTTTATGATTAACAGTTCAGATAAGAAATGCAAAGCGCATACTGCTGATTTTTAAAAGTTAAATTTGACTAATACTGCCACAAAAACTTCTGTTCAAAATTTCGCAAAAGTCATTGTAAAACGAGAATAAATCTCTAGTTATGAATTAAATAATATCTGCAAGGGCCTTAAATACATCGGGTTGCGATTCAATGCATTTTTGACTCTTGTCCCTTGTCGAATATTAAAACATTTGCATCCGCTTGTTTATGTCTTTTAAACAGTAATGCCGTGTATAGACGTTCTACTTGCATGATGCAATATTTAACTAAAAGATTTTATTTATTCGCATTTATATTACAAGTGGATAATAATATTACTTCTAATCGATGTATTTATATACATAGCATTGACATCATTCGTAATTGTATCAGTTACCACAATCTCATAAAGCTATTTTCTATAAATGAATGGAACTAATTGTAAATTTTTTAAATGGATTTCAATTAGTTTTGAATAACGCAAAACTAAATTTAAATATGCGATCATAAACAAAAATTCTCATCCCATTTTATATGTTGAAATTTTGCAAGTATAAAATAAATAAATTACTATTTTAGTAGTCTTTGATACGGGCAGTAGTATCTATTCGAGGATCTATTTTTGCTGACAACCATGTGACATATTCTGTACAGTAAGTACTGCTGGAGCATCCTTGTTTGGATGTAGTTTTTGGAACTCCTTGGCAGAGATCCGATTTTTCTTGAAGAGGTCAAATGAACATAGTTAAGTCCAGATTTTGTGCCCGTTTGAAATGAAATATATTTCACATTGATTCTTTATACATATTTTCAAAGGAATATTTTTCTGTCATAATTTACTTACATCAATTCTGAATATATCGGTAAAAACGGAAATATTCAAATAGTAATGAGAAGGCAAGAAAACAGATGCTGATAAAAGAAAATCTAAAATTCAGATGTGGGCAACTGCGATAAAAGTGCAGATTTTCAAATTATTTTGAACTTTTTCATTTCTAAAAAATTGTAAATGATATGTAGTCCTTATTATTTTGCTTTATACATCTCCATCACATACAAGAATACCGTTTCTTTAGATATATTTTTCGTTCTACAAATAAATATAACCGTTAAAATGTCTTCATACAGTGAACGAATTTTATACGTATTTGGTTTATATCTTCAGCCTATGTGAAATTATGAGTATAATTTTTCTCATTGTCAAGAAAATTGTTTAGAAATGGTCAATAAAATACAGAGCAACTTCAAAAATCAGGAATTCAGAAATCCGGTAAATTAAAAAATCCGGCATCAAAACCATCTTATTCCTTCCTTTTTCTTTAGCGCCCCACCAGTGGCTGAAAGGTTCTGCTCACGAAGCTGGTAGACTGGAAGTACTGGGTTCGATCCCAATCGCGCCCATCGGTCTAATCGTTCGGAGTGTTCGTTGTATTCTTCTAACCTTGGTTTTCCAAGATTAAATACGTGGTTAGGTTCCCGTAGAAAGACCCCCCACGGAGGGCAATCCCCCTTTTGGGCCTATATTCCTGGTGTTGATAATTAGCCGTCATAAACACACCCAACCTTTTTCTTTTACACTTTCAAGTTATGGGAGATGAAAAATAGCAATTCTTTATGAATTAAAAACTTCAAAATCGAAATTAAAAATACAAAAAAAAAAAAAGAATGAATGACTTTCTTGTCATTTATCAGTTGGGATTATTTTCTGAACAATTTTTTTGAGAAATGCACCAATATTTAGCAACAGGAACAACTTTGGCGAATGCATAGCACAATATGTGGACGTGACGAATTTTCAACAACTGCGACGGCTATGATGAGGAAGAATTTTCAGGCTTTCACATTTCCAGTAAAAAGGCCGCAATTTTTGAACTGATTAAACACGCAAATCTGGAAATGCGTTAAGTGTCGAAAAAAGTGTTATAGATGATTGGCTAAGAATTGACGAAAATGCATTAACGACGAACATTTTAACGGACAGCGAAATCGCTGACGCTCCGCTAAATAGAATTCCGATAAGGCTGGTAGCAGCTCAGAAAAAACGAGAATGAACAACAGGCAAAAGAAAAGGTGTCACTAGAAAAATGCATAAATATGACTGGAGAATTGATATATGCTTTCCTGAAAGAAGAGTGTATTTCCGATATAGACATTCTTCTTTTGAATGAAATAAAAAAATAAAAATGTTAAAGAACGGCAAGCAAACAAAGTTGACATCGATGATTCCAAAATTGGAAGAGAAGAAATAATTTCGCAATGTTGTAATATTCCCGTTTTTTTTTTTTTTTTTTTTTTTTTTTTTTTTCCGTTAAACCATTTATTTCATTTTTTTCTCGTTGAAATCTTGCAATATAAAAGTAATTGCTGTGGTAAGAATTTTATTGCGGATTTTTAATTGTTGATAACAGCTATAACGAAAAATGTTAAAATTTGATTGGAAAAAGCTGTTAAATTTGTGTTTTTTTTTATTAATTAAAAATTAACTATAACTTATTCCGATTCCGGATTACTTTACTCGGCCGTGTTTTAATACACATGTACGTAACATTTCACAATTCTGGCTTCCAAACTGTGGATTTGTGTAGTATTACACACACACACACAAATTTTCATTTTTATTAGGATGAGCGAAGCGAATCCTCTACTAGGCTACACGAATTTCATTTTGTCGTACACTTTACAAAAAACTATTCAGTATTTTAACTTGAAATTAAACCTAAAAATAAATTATGATCTGTAGATTTGCACAATATTTTTTTTTTTACAGAATAACCTTAAAAATTTTATTATTTTAATTAATTTATTTAAATGTTTTTCGATTACGGATGCAATTTTTCAAATGAAAAATGGAACACGTATATTTTCAGGAGACAAAATAAATCATGAAGTTAGTAATTATAGATAGAATCATGAGTAATTGAATAGTTTCACGATTTCTTTTATGAAAATTTTAAAATACCTTTTTTATAAAAATTATAGAATATTTTTAATGAATTAAAATTTGTGAAAATTCAATTATTTACATTCAATTATAAAAGTATTTTTCAGTGTTAAGAATTCAAATACACAATTTATTCTTATTATGTGAAATCATTTACGCAGACGATACTTACGCTTTTTAAAAGAATTATATTATGATTTCTTTTTTTTTTTTGTAAAGTGGCCACAAAAGAATTGTAAACAAATAAAATTAATTATTAAGTTCCATGGTGGAAAGAGATAGATGAAGATGCAGTAAGGTGGCTGGAGGTGACGCCAAAAAAGTAACCCTAAAATCCGCTACACTAGGCCCAAACACAAGCATGTTCTTTCACGAAAAAAAAAAGAAAACTTTTTGTAATGTAGTTTTTAATTCATAATACAATGGAATGCTGCTTTAGAACGCTTAAAAATAAGCAGATTCCTTTCATTTAGTGAAAAAAATGTACTGGTGAAGTCAAAGAATTCGGTCCCTGTTCCAGGTGCTTCTTTTGTTTGGGCCTAGTGAGGGCATTTAAATTTGAGCGATAAAGCGCATCATACTGCAAACCATTTTTACGACATACTGTATCTCCATCTATCTCTTTCCTCCATGGTTAAGTTCGTTATATCATAAATAAAAAAATCCGAGAGAATTTTTAGTTATTTGGTTGAATTTACATTTCTAAAATTAAAATGCGCCAAAACATAAAATAACGTTTTTGCTTAATAAAGGTGCAAAAATAATATAAAAAATATTGTTACTTTCAAATATTTATCTTATTAAATAATGCTTTGCGAATCCAAACAAAGCATGTCTTTTGCTAGTATATTAGATAGTCGAAAACATATCTGAATTTTTTATACTACCATAAATAGGATCTATAGAATTGTATGTATATTACGTAGTAATAAAAGAGTTAGTTCAATTAAACACATAGCACTGTTGAAATTTTCTGTTCAGAAATTTCCGTGAATAAGTAGAAATGTGCCTGAGACCCTTTGTGTAGCCTGCATATGATATATAGAATTTACACACGCCTAGTAATATGCCAAAAATCGTTAAATTTTAAAACGCGCACTGCACCTGAAAACACACTTCCAGCAATTATTCTTCATAGACAGTACTGTAGCCAAATACTTTTGTGTGTCCCAATCATTAAACGATAAATTATACGAACTCAAGATTCTAACAATAAGAGCGTTGAAGTACATCTCAGTGAGATAGATATATTTCAATAAGTTTAAAATAGTGTAATATCATTAAAATACACCGCAATAGATATTTCCACATGGGCCGTAATGTAATGGAATTCTTTTGATTGTCACTGTAAATGCTACACACTTCATTTTAGATAGATTTCGTAAGAAATACTACCTATTTAATACGCAATATGCCATGGTAAATCCCAATAACACATATTAGTTTCATGATAATCTGAATATTTCAAACGAAAATCAATTTTCAAAGTGATTGCTTAAAAGGCACAAAGGCCAACATAGTGAAAAGAATTCCAAGTCGGGACTCGAACCCGGGCCATCAGTATAGCGCACTGACGTTCTACAGACTAAACCACCTGGAACGATACCTAGCTCGGAAAATTTCTCACTATTATATGTTGGCAAGGCTACAAACGTAGCACAAGATGGAAAATTTATCGTGAGCCACCGACGTGGGGCGAGCACGAAACATAATTAAATCCAGCATCGATAGAATCTATATTAATACATGGAAATTATTCCAGAGAAAAACATTCGCCTTGCATACAATATTTCAAATGAAAATCAAATTTCAAAGTGATTGCTTAAAAGGCGCAAAGGCCAACATAGTGAAAAGAATTCCAAGCCGGGACTCGAACCCGGGCCATCAGTATAGCGCAATGACGTTCTACCGACTAAACCACTAGCGCCTTTTAAGCAATCACTTTGAAAATTGATTTTCGTTTGAAATATTGTATGCAAGGCGGATGTTTTTCTCTGGAATAATTTGCATGTATTAATATAATCTGAATATATTTACGCGAGTGAGAGTGTGGACAGACAAACCGAATTCATATTCATAAGCAGTTTTCACATATGTTGGAAAGTGTTAACCCTTTGTTGGGCAGATAATTGTGCTTCTGTACTGTCGAATTCACATCGAAATCTTCAAAAAATTTTATTGCAAAATCAGGAAAAGCAATTTTACCACCTTTTTTCCACCAAAGTTACAAAAGTAAAATTTAATAAAAAATTTCTGGTGTAAATCTTCATGAATCGTAGGTGGGATATAATATATCCCACCGCCCATCAAGGGGTTAAAAAGGAACGACTGATTAATTGCACAAATATTTCTTCCTTTTATTAGGATAATTAAATCTCTCTTTAAAAATATATTTTTAAATTTCACAACGCTATTCAATGCTGTATAATGTTTAATTCCTACTATTTACTTTAATAGAATTTTAAAATGATATTCTTAATTTACTAGATAATATCATTTCTCCTTGTATTGGCATATAATTTGTAATAGAAAACTATGAACTGAAGAACATATTTATCAAGGGATTAAATTGTACAAGATACTTAGAGAATGAAATGAGAATTCGAACAGATTCTAATGCAAGATCGTTCAATAGAAAACTCATTATTTTATTGTCTCGGTTTGAAGCAATTGTAAAATCTTAAGATTAGATGTCCCTATTGTCAGACAGAAGCTTGAAATTATAAAGTAAGTTTATTTCCTGAAGTTTTATTTCTTAAAAAAAAATCTCTGTTTAAAAATATATTTTTAAGTTTCACAACGCTATTCAATGCTGTATAATGTTTAATTCCTACTATTTACTTTAATAGAATTTTAAAATGATATTCTTAATTTACTAGATAATATCATTTCTCCTTGTATTGTCATATAATTTGTAATAGAAAACTATGAACGGAACAACATATTTATCAAGGGATTAAATTGTACAAGATACTTAGAGAATGAAATGAGAATTCGAACAGATTCTAATGCAAGATCGTTCAATAGAAAACTCATTATTTTATTGTCTCGGTTTGAAGCAATTGTAAAATCTTAAGATTAGATGTCCCTATTGTCAGACAGAAGCTTGAAATTATAAAGTAAGTTTATTTCCTGAAGTTTTATTTCTTAAAAAAAAATCTCTGTTTAAAAATATATTTTTAAGTTTCACAACGCTATTCAATGCTGTATAATGTTTAATTCCTACTATTTACTTTAATAGAATTTTAAAATGATATTCTTAATTTACTAGATAATATCATTTCTCCTTGTATTGGCATATAATTTGTAATAGAAAACTATGAACGGAACAACATATTTATCAAGGGATTAAATTGTACAAGATACTTAGAGAATGAAATGAGAATTCGAACAGATTCTAATGCAAGATCGTTCAATAGAAAACTCATTATTTTATTGTCTCGGTTTGAAGCAATTGTAAAATCTTAAGATTAGAGGTCTCTATTGTCAGACAGAAGCTTGAAATTATAAAGTAAGTTTATTTCCTGAAGTTTTATTTCTTAAAAAAAAAAAAAAAAAAAAAACATTTTATAGAAAGAGCTTGCGAAAAGTCAATTTTATTCTAATCAAGACCGAAAGTTATTTGTTTGTAAATTTTTAATTAATTTACCGGATTCAACTAAGTAAAATATTCTACAGTTTTTTGTGAAAATTTACATAAGGACATCTTAATTATAGATTGTTATTGAATATATTTTTAAACAGTTTATAATTTCATGATTATGTTATTCTGGTGGCTCGCTTACGAAGTATAAAGAAGTTTAAATAACAGAGAACAGCAAATTCTTTTCATGTTGTTCTACCAATATTTTATTCGTTGTTACTTTTTGTAAGTAATGTTATATTGTTCTTGATAATTTTACTTACAAGGATAGTCTCCATATTGGGCATACTCAGAATATTTTGAAAAAAATACCAATTAAACTACTTATGTATGTAATAAAGGATCAGTCAAATTTAGCGGCGGAATTACAGTAGAAAGTCTGTAAAAAAGTAAAATACTTTCGAGTATTTGGCGCGAAAAGACGAAAGCGTCACGCGATTTTGCGAACAGTACTTTTCCTCGCCAAAAGCAAACGATTTTAATGCATCTGAAAATTATTTGTTAATTGATTTTTAGAATGCGTGTAAAAAGTATTTAATGAGTTTAAACATAAACAATGAGAGAGTTTAATAAATACATTTTTTCGTATTACATATTTATGTTGCTTGTTACTTAATTTTATTACTTTAAAAACAATTTCATCTATAAAAAATACTGTCATCTATTTAAGGGTATTCCAAAATAAAGGCAAGATTCATTTAGCAGTTATTCATTTCAAACCAAGGAATTCGTCGTTTCCATAGCAACAAATTTGAACCGACAGCGCTCATTTGGACTTAATTTTGAGATATTGAAACAATTTTAATTTTGTTTTAATTCATAAAACTTGATATTTAACTTTCATTATAAATACATATATGACAAAACTATAGCAAAATCAAACTAAAACTGGCAAAACTACAGTTATTTAAGTTAAATTTATTTAAACAAGTTCAATATGAAATATTTTTATCTTAAAGAGTATTCGACATGAAAAAGTATTTTTCGAAATTTCATTTCATCGCCAACCGATGATAAATCGCCAAATAAACGAATATTTTATTTTTTTTTTTTTACCAACGTTCTATCGCGGTTCCGCCAAAAAAAATTTTATAAACATATATATCCACATGAGACGAACACTCTGTAATTATTTTCAGATTTTTCTGAATATGCCCGTATGGAGACCTTCCTTGTTAGATGTTTCATCTTCCTCAATTAAACAAGATATTGCATCACATACCACTAGTTTTTAAAAATAAGTTTACCTTATCGAATAACTCTCAGAGATTAAACAAGGCAAAAATAACTTTTCGAAGTAAGTGGTATCCAGAGCATCTGGACGCCTATCTTGGCTATGTCAGTACCACCTACAAACACTCTGGATTAGTGGTATGGGAAAAGTTACAGGGCGAAGCAAAAGTTTAAGCACAGCGCAAAAATTTTAATAAAAATAAAATTGTACAACGAAATGCTATCAAACATCCCTTGTAGGTGAATACTATAAACATAAAAATTCAACTTATTATGGAAAAAAATCATCCTTACGAAAATCAGACATTACATGTTATATTGTTCGATAATGCGATAATTTACAATTTTGATTTTTCTATAATTTAGTATTTTCCTTTCGATGAATTATTTCCGAATTCGAAATATGAATTTGTAATTCAATTTTTTAGATACAGTAAAAATTTCAAAGCATCCCGGTGTATATTTTTTATATTATAAAACATTTCGTTTGTGCATAAACTTTTGGGCCGCACTGTATATCATAATGATACATAAACTCTAACATGCATAAACACATCTTATTAATGTCAATTTTACAGCGCATAAAATTTTTTTAATTAGAAAGAGAGTTTTATTCAGAAATTTTTATTTCATTCATTGCATTCAAAGATCGCGACAAAGATAAATCTTGATTTTATTAACCCTTTCAGTGGCAAGGCAATTCTATTAGTAAAATACTGAAATGAATGAATGACACCAGAATTTACCAACAAATGTATTTGAAAATAAGTAAAAGCGTACTTAATAAAACGAAAAAATTCAATCCAAATTTCTGGTGTCTATGTCCCATTTAGGGATTAACATTATGCGGTCCAAAAATGAACTACCGCCCTTTAGCCCCTTCAAGGGCGATGGTTCATTTTTGGAGCACCTAATTTTAATTCCTAAATGCCATATTGGCACCAGAATATTGGAATGAAAAATTTCCTTTAATTAAGTACGTGAACAAACGCTTTTGCTTATTTCGAAATAAATTAGCTTGTAAATTCCGGTGTCATTCACTCATTTCAGTATTTTGTGAAATGAAGTGCCTTGACCCTGAAAAGGTTAAGGGGTTAACAAGAACAAGAAATGTTTTGTTTTTTAATAATTGATCGAATGGGATTCAACTACATAAATGTTTGTTGATTAATAAAGATTTGCACCAAAAATAAATATTACAGGTGATTAAGAATCGTATTTAATGGCAATAATTTTAAAAAATACATTTCTATCGTTCTTTTACTGTAGATATGCCTGTTTACTGTGCGATAATTTACGAATATACAGTCGGACCACTCTTTAACGAAGTCGCTAATTCCCGAAAAAAGTTCGTTATATGGAAAATTCGTTAAAAAGAGAGTCACCTTTTAGAACACTTTAAACTACATAAAACATGTCCATAAACAGAAATATAATTTAAAAAATTAATTAACCACACTTTTTTTTTTATAAATTATATCTATTTGTTTTATTTATTTTACCCATCAAAAAAAAATCTGCAAGAGAAATAAGAATGAAACAGCACATTGTCTGAAAATACATTGTATTTTCAGTTTAAAAAATAATCTTGCATTAAAATCACGATTTTTTATTATGGTTGATAAGCTGTTTGGAGGAATACCAAATTTTAAAGCAATATTCTTTTTCTTCGCGCCTTTATTCACCTCATCAAGAGTATTTTTTTCTTTTTCTTTGATGCTCAAGCACTTTCGCTTTGACATTTTCGAGCTACAAGAACCGAAATTACCAACACGACTGATCATGATCAACAATCTAGAAAACGGGAGACTCTAGGGGCAGCTCCATTGAGAGTTAAAAGGGGATATTGAAAGTTTGCACTTCTTGGATGAAAAGCAAAGAATCACAGCGATTTTACTATTCTCGGTGAGTTAGGTGCCTGGCTACCTGCTAACAACTGGTCTTAGTCATTGATCACCATAAAATGTGTTAAAAAAAAGAATAAGTTTGAAATGTCCAGTAATATTTTGCGAAATGGGAAGAAAAAAAAATTAGATCCCAAGAAAAAGTTCGTTAAACAGAGAATGCACTTCGCTATTTGGAGGTCATTTTACGAAGAAATTTGCAAAATATTCTTCGTTCCAAGTAAAAGTTCACAAAATAGAGAAATTCGCAAAATAGAGGTTTGTTAAATAGAGGTCCGACTGTATAAAAATGTCCAGATCTTTAACATTTGTATGAACTTGTGAACATGTGTGAAAGTATACTTGTAATAGCATTCTTAATTATTAGGTAATTTTAGAAATCGTATTTTATAGACTCATTATTAATGATATTAATTCTCGGTCTACGAGTCGGGTTGAATTCGTCCCAATGGTCTCATTTAGATAGATTTCGTATGAAATACTACCTATTGCAATCACCCCTATGTTGGAATTTCTGAAAAATGTATGCAGATCTACGCCGATCATGACCCCCAGAACCCAAAACCACCCTCAGTAAAAAACTTTTATCTATCTATCTATAATGGTTATATATATATATATATATATATATATATATACATATATATGTAAAAAACTGTTGTAAGTTTTCGTAAAAACTCAAACAAATTTTACTTCACCCTTTCTTATCATATAAATAAAAAATACATTTATTTTACTTAAATAGGTGTCACAAATAAAAATCCAAAATATGTTGACATGTTTCGGTTCATTAGTAAAAACCGTATAAATTAATGAAGTTTAAATTAGAATTAGTTGCTAAACCACCTCCTAAATTGAAACATCTTCTGTACAGACCTTTTGATCCGGTTGCACAGGATGATCTCGCAGGTGTGTATGAAATTCCATATGAGAATGAAGGGGGGGATATTAATTATTATATTGGTATGACAGGTAGGAAGTTTGGGATAAGGAGGAGAGAGCATGAATCTGATATAAAATTTGGTAGGGATAAGACTGCGTTATCAAGGCTGTTTTTAAAGAGGGGGGTTAATATTTGTTTCAGGGATAGTAGATTAGTGTTCGTTTCGAGTGTATACCGCAAGTCAATCATCCGTGAATCTATTGAGATATATATTCTAGGAGGGATACTGTGTGTAATGATTCTTTTTCCTTTGATATTCCAATTTTATGGTTGGAATTCCTTAATAAATACTTAAAGAGTGAGTCTGGTAGAGGGAGCTGCGGTAGCGTAGGCTATGTGAGATTATAGAGGGCGCAGTGTTTGCATTTTTATGTTTTTTGGTTTTTAGATTATTTTTTGGTACCCAGTGTCATTCATTTCTATTGATTATGTCTGTGTTATGAATACGGTTTTTACTAATGAACCGAAACATGTCAACATATTTTGGATTTTTATTTGTGACACCTATTTAAGTAAAATAAATGTATTTTATATATATATATATATATATATATATATATATACCCCTTTTTTATGGACACGATAACTTCCGTAATTCTGCACAAACCTCTTCCAAACTGATACATAAAATCAATGGGTAGAAACTCTCGGTCAAGTTCGTTAATGGGAAAAATCGGAACAAGGGGAAGGAAATAGTGAGGGGTTTTGTGAAAACCGAAAAAAAAACCCATAACTTCTTAATTTTTGTACATATCAAATCAGTTTAAAATTATTATTACGTCTAATAAAAGGGCGAAAAACTTATGTATCACTGATTTTTCATAAACAAAATGGGCTCAAGGGGCGCAAAAAATAGGGTTTTAGGGAGAAAAAAAATCATAACTTCGTCAATTCTTAAGATATCAAATTCACTTAAACTTATTATAAATTTTCTTAATATGATCTACAGATTTTGTATTGACAAGTTTTTGATAGGACCAACTCTTACTGAAAATAAATAAATAAATAAATAAAATAAAAACGAAAAAATGCGGGGGGTGGGTGGAAGAAGAAGAAAAAATCATAACCTCGTCAATTCACAAGATATCCAATCTACTTAGATTTATTATATATCTTCCCAATATTATCTGCAACTTTCATATTGACAAATTTTTGATAGGATCAAGTCTTACAGCAAAAATAAATAAATAAATAAACAAAAATAGGTGTTCTCGAAAACATTATCGTATTAAGGGTTCACTCAAATCCAAACGGCTTATTTTCGGACCCATTTTTAAATTCCTTTTTGCTCTCAAACACATCCAATTGGCAGGTTCTCTTATTCAAAAACTATATAATGTGCTGTATTGGACGATATTTTGATAAAGGCAGAATATATTTCAAAAAAGGCTGTCAAAGTGGGCATTTTGAACTGAATTTCCCGAAGCGATGGTGCTGGAAACGAAAAAAAAAATGGTTGTACTGAGGAAATAATTTTAAATTAAGTTCTAATTAATTTAACGAAAAATACAAACACAGGTCGCTTATAAATATCTTCAAAAAATCACGTCAGGAATTTTCATGTTTTTACTTTTAAAAATGAGCCTGAAAATGTGTCAGAAAATTTCGTGTTGTTGAGCGTGGAAAAACATTTTTTATTTTTTAATACCGCCGTAATAGGATTCTAATAAAACGAGCTCTTACAGAAAAATGAATTTAAAAATTCGTCAAAAGTGACCAGATAAAATTGTTAAACTGGATTTTTCTCTGATCTTGATTCAGTTTTTGTTGGTGAAATTAATACCTACTTAACTATCTACCTCCGCCTGTAGGCCGAGCCGACTGGGATTTTTTTTTTTTTTTTTACTTTGTTTGTACCATTTCGTGAAAAAAATCTATAACAGAAATTTATACTAGGATATTTTCAAAAGACATCCAGCATAAAGAAAATTTCTTGCAAATTGTTGTCCGGCTGAAAAAGGAAGTAGTTGTCAGTCCTGACCAGTAATTAGAGGGCTAACCCTACATACACTGCGCAATGGATATATGAATCAATTAAAATTTAACATTTTATAAGTAAATTTAGTTCTACCATAGCACAATATTTTAAAAAAGAAAACTTATTTTATAATCACATACGTCTGCTATTAAGTAAGTATACGTCTGCTATTAAGTAAGAAATATATGTTTTTTAAATTTGTGGTGCATAACCCTAAATCTGAATATATAAAACATACTTCCAAAAGAAAAATGTTGTGCAGTATAGAATTAATATATGAAATAAAGGATTTATTCAACAAGGAAATAAATGGTACGCGACAATTTAAGGATGAAATGAGAGCTGAAAGAGAATCTAATAAAAGGCTGCTCAATAGAAAACTCATTATGGTTTCTCTGTTTAAATCAATGGTAAAATCAGAAGATTAGATCTCTTGAAAGTGAGATAAAAGCTTCAAATTGCAAAGTTTATTTCCTGAAGTTTTATCTCTTTCAACAAAACCATCGTACTAATAGACTCGAAAAGAAATGGATTTTGTACTTTAAGACAAGAAAGAAAGTTAAAATAAATGACATTTAACAAGTTTAACTCAGATGTTTCTGTTAATTATGTGCACATTTACGCCAAAGAACATAATAATTGCAGAAGGTTAATAAATATATTTCTTAGCACGTAATAATTCCATTTGCACTGTTAATCTGTGCGATTTTCTGTGCGATAACTTGCGCATAAGTAAAGATGTTTAAATGATAAACAATGGTTTTTTATATTCTTCTATAGCCTTTTACTTATTATTGTTTTTTTCCCATAAATAACTGTGATGGTATTACAGTATTCTTGTAAAATGTTTTCTACATGAGTGGTTCTTTCCACTCAGGATAAACGGACGTTTTCTCCGCCTACAAATCCAAATTGTTAAATGTCAAAGAAGGATCTGTTACTTTATGAAAAATATAAAAAGACAAAAATGGATCATATACCTTATTATTGCTAATTTTATAAATAGTTAAAATGCTTAAAATTAGAAATAGTAAAATACGTAAAAAAAGAAAAATCAGTAAACTCATTGTATCGAAACATACATAAACCTTTTTGATTAATATAGACTTATTTAGAAAAGTGATATAAGTAATAAATCTAATTGATATCTTTATTCCTTCATATGTTGATATTTTCATTATTTTTTTATTGTGTCGGTCCTCTTTGTATAACTTATAAATATATAAAAATTTGCAAAACATGGACATGTGTGAAAGTTCGGCAACGTATGAAAATATATTTGCAATCCTCTTACAGTCGGACCTCTATTTAACGAACCTCTATTTTGCGAATTTCTCTATTTTGCGAACTTTTCCTTGGAACCAAGAACATTTTGCGAATTTCTTCGTAAAATAACCTCCAAATAGCGAAGTGTATATTTTCTTCTATTTAACGAACTTTTCGAACTTTTTTTTCGAAGTGTATATTTTACTCTATTTAACGAACTTTTTCTTGTGATCTATTTTTTTTCTCCCCATTTCTCAAAATATTTCTGGACATTTCAAACTTATTCTTTCTTTAAGCACATTTTGTGATGTTCAATGGCCTTGAACTGGTTTTAAAAGGCTCCTTCTTTGTCAGCAGTGAGAATTCGGTAAGTACGGAGGACGAAGACGATAATCCCTTAGAGTAACTTTAAAAAAATGTGGATACAGATGAGAAAAAAAGAAAAAAATAACCATGATGTGCTATTGATAATTACATTTCACTTAATTCTGAAATTGAAACCTCGGAAACACTATCCGAATTGGATATTTTCGGCAGTGTGAAAAATAAAAACAATACAGCAATGAATTGCGATGAAGACGAATATGATGATGATGGAAATGATCATGATGCAGAAATTAACAAAACTTCGTAATGAGGAAATACTAAAATCATTTGAAACAATAGCACGCGGATTATAGTTAGAAGAAAATAAGCATGAAGGGGGTTTTGGTGCATTGCAAAGATGCCAGACGTATTATGAGAGAAAGCACTTTTTAAAAGAAAAAACTCAGACAAAATTAAGAGTTTTTCAGAAATTAAATTTAAGGACGCATATGTTAATGTATGGCTAAAATTATTTGTTATAATAATAATAAATACGGTAATGTAATTAAAATTAGTTAATTTTAATGTAAAACTATTTACTTTAAACAGAAAATACAGTGTATTCCTTGACATTTTTTTGTTTTCCTTGCAGATTTCAAAGATTTAAACACATAGAAAAAATAAATTGATTGTGGATATTGGTAGGTAAAATAAATAAAACAAATCGATATAATTTATTTAAAAAAATGTGATTAATTACTTTTAGTAAAAATATTTAGTGTTTATGAATTTAAAATCTGTTTTATGTAATTTAAATTAATTTAAAATGTGAATTTCTATTTAACGAATTTTCCATATAACGAACTTTTTTCCGGGATTTAGCAACTTCGTTAAATAGAGGTTCGACTGTATTAATTTATGTATACTATTAGAAATCACCTTTTGTTGACAGATTATTCATACTTTTAATCATAAAACTATGAATAAACAGGAATCGACAAATCCTGAAAATGGTAAAGCTTCAACTGTAACGGGTTTGGCAGTGGTTCATTACAGCCGAGGAAGATTTCCACACGTAAATTTCAAAAAAAAAAAAAAATTCGCCTTATTTAAACGCCCTATTAACGCAGAATTTTAGTCATGATTATGGCTAAAAATAGATATTTATTTTTACTGGTAGATGTTTATTTCTGCGGTAGTCAAGCGCGGGGTTTCTGCCATATCGTGACAATGGAGTTATGAATAAAGAGGAGGTGACATATAGTGTAGAGCAGATTCGGTGAACCTATGGCACGCGTGCCACTTTCGGCACGCCAAAGAATAATTTTGGCAGGACGCAACGTTGATTATGTCTCTAAATAAGGATACAGCGATTTTACACAAAATACACGAACTTAGATTATCTGATTAGATTCTAAATTCGATTAATTGCAAATTGAATTTTAATCTTATTCAATATGGTTTCGAACGTTTATCAAACAAAGAAAATATTTGAAAACTATCAAAAAGGAAAGGTTATTACAGATGGTAAATTATGGCAACTTGGAAATTAATTTCAGAACTTTTTAAATAAACTGCCTTTTTTTCAATTTTAATAATTTTTTCTACTATTTATATCTGTCATTTTCGCAAATTCATCATTTTTTCAAATTTAGAATTAGAATATAAAAAATCAAATAGAGAGTGATTGCCATATAAATTCATTTAGTTTGCATTCTGTTGAAATTAACTGAACATGAACATGGTATTCATTATTTTTCATCCAAGATACAACAATTGAACACATTATGTTTTTAATTAATTTCTAAAATATAATTGTTTCTATAATTATTGCAGTGTAATACTTACATGTATGTTACTCATTTTGGAAAATATCCCCTAATGAGTAATTTTCAAGTGGTTTAGATTCATTATATTTCAATCCACTAAATTTGTTTTTTACTTGGCACGTCAAGGTCATGTAAAATATGTATATTTTTTTAATTGGCACGCGACTATAAAAAGGTTCGCCAACCCTGGTGTAGAGTGTACGAGTTGCGAGTGAAGTAATTGAGGAGGTTGTCACAAGATGGCGACTGCTTTTTTTAAATAGGATCTACGGTTTTTATATACTATCGGTGCAAACTTCCCACCAGTAAAACTCAATAAAAAATTTTGTCTTATTTAAAAGTCTTATTCATGGAAATATTTTCTTACAAATATCCTAAAAATTTCTATTAATTTTAGTGGTGTCAGTTTGCCGGGTAAAACTGTCAGTTTCTTTCACCGGTTGTCACAATATGGCGGAAACACAGGGACTGACTATCGCAAAAGTAAAACAAGTAGGAAATTACTCGTCAAACGTGACAAATGAGGTGCGTTCGTACTATAACTAGTTTTATAAATATTTTTTGCACCTCATATTGTACTGAATGTATATTTTTTTGCAATTAATAAGTGCATAGTCTGTAACATCATTAAAATGCACTTGCAGTAATTATTTTCCGATTGACCGTAATGTAACGGAAAACTTTTGACTGTCCCTGTAATTAAACTATAGATCCAATTTTCATAAAAAAAAATTTTTGAAAAATTTTTGAAATTTTGAATTTTTTTTTAACCTTTAAATTCAAATATATAAAATTCGATGCTTGATTTTATTTATATATATAAACCAAACTTTTATAAAAAAAAATATTGGGGATTTTCATTGATATGGAAGACGCATGGCATTTCGAAGATTTCTAAGACGACGCATAAAATTCCATTTTTTTCTCAAAAATAAATTTTATTTAAAATTTTTTTCTGATAAATGCATGCCATAATGTATATAATGTACCCTTGAATAATATTTAAGTGGAAATTTACAAAAATAAAAAAAAAATATTTTTAAGGATTTTAAGCTCCACCGTCCCCTTAATATGGGGAATAAAAGATTTATTCAACAAGAGAATAAATTGTGCGCGACTGTTTGAGGGCAAAATAGGAATTGAAAGAGATTCTAATGAAAGTGTTCTCAATAAGAAAGCAATGATGTATATCACTCACAAAGGAGGTCTCCATACAGGTATACTCCGAAAAATCTGTAAAAAGTGTAAAACATTCTTTTCATGAGGATAGATGTGTTTATAAAAAATTTCCGCGGAAACTCAATAGAGTGTCCTTAAAAAAAAAAATAATGAAAATTTCGTTATTTGGCGATTTATCACTGGTTGGCGATAGAATAAAATTTCAAAAAATACTTTTTTATGTCAAATAATCTTTAAGGTCAAAATTTTTCATGTTGAACTTGTTTAAATAAATTTAATTTAAATTACTATACTTTTGTAAGTTTTAGTTTGTTTTAACTATGGTTTTGTCATATATATATTTATTATGAAAGTTGACTAAGAAATTGTATGAATTAAAACAAAATTTAAATTGATTTAAATTGTTTCAAGCTCAAAAATAAGTCGTACTGAGCACTGTCGATTCAATTTTGTTGCTATGGAAACAAAAACTTCTCCGATATTGAAATGCTTAACTGTAGTATTCTTAATCTGGCGTTTATTTTGGAATACTCTTAAATATATGAAAATATTTTTACAGTGATAAAATTAAATAACTGCTGCAACAAGCAACATAAGTATGTAATACAAAAAAAAAAAAAAAAAAAAAAAATGCATTAAACTCTCTCATCGTTTAAGTTTAAATTGATTAAATACTATTTATACACATTCTAAAAATCAATTAACAAGCTATTTTCAGATGCATTAAAATCAATCCTCGTCAAGACAAGGAAAAGTGCTGCTCGCCAAATCGCGTGACGCTTTCGTCTTTTTGCGCCAAATACTCGAAAGTATTTTATTTTATTTATTTATTTATTTTTTTTTTTTGCAAACTAACTACTGCAATTCCGCCACAAAATTTGACTGACCCTTTATTACATACATAAGTAGTTTAATTAGCATTTTTTTCAAAATATTCTCAGTATGCCGAGTAAGGAGACCTTCCTTCTTAGAAGTACAATGAGATAAAAAAAAAATGGGTGAAATTACAATGTGAGTTTATTCCTAAAGTTTTATTTCTTTTAAGAATTCCGTTGTATGAAAGATTCTAAGAAAATTAGATTTAGTTTTAACTAATAAGAAAACGTTTTGTTTGTATTGATTAATTGAACACGGCTTGGCCTCCCCATTTATTCAGAAATGCCAAGTTATACCCGAAATTGTAAAAGAAGAATTTTTATTTTATGTAATAACTGAATGTGTGTTATTGTACAAAGCAAATATTACTGTTCAAAATTTCTGGAGCGAATTCAGATATTCTGAGCAAAAAAGAGGCCAAACTGACAACCTCCATTCAACGACGTAAAGTATTTTTTTTTCTGGTTTGCACCAAGAAAAAGTTTATATAACCCCTGGAGGAGTGGTAGGATATAATATTATCACACCTAATTTTAATCAAGATACGCACCAGAAACTTTTAGTTATTTTTTTTCTTTTTGATCTTTCGTGGATAAAAAAAAAGGGTTGTAAAATTGCCTTTCTTCATTTTAAAACAGAATTTTTTGATAATTCCGGTGCGAATTCAACATTCCAAAAACAAATTTGCTTTCCCCTGAAAGGGTTAAGATATTTAATACAAGTTAAAATCACTGTATTCACAAATCTAATACATAAAAATTAAAATTTGTCTGTCTGTCTGTAATGCTATACAAATCCACAGTTTGGAATCCAGAATTGTGAAATATTATGTACATGTGTATTAAAAAACGGCCGAGGCAAGTAAAGCAATCCGGAATCGAATTAATATATAGTTAACTTTTAATTAATAAAAAACACCAATTTAAGAGCATTTCCTATCAAATTTAAACATTTTTCGTTATAGCAGCTGCCTACAATTAAAAATTCACAATAAAATTCTTACCAGAACAATTACCTTTCTATTGCAAGACGCATTGCATATTAAGTACGCCACGCTGCAATACTAAAAAGCTGTAGCGGGTACTTCGATAATTCTTTTACATCACATGAAAATAATTAGAGATATGCATATTACGAACGCCACGCTGCAATACTAAAAAGCTTTAGCGGGTATTACGATAATTCTTTTACCTCACATGCAAATAATTAGAGATTATTTAATTGCGCTTAATAATTACATTTTTTTTTTAAAAATAAAGAAACACATTTTATCACAAACATCAACAAAACTTTTTATTCTATTTATTCCCTTATTCCAAAGATATCGTTTTATCGCCTGCTGCCATAGTAACGTGATAAATTAAATTTCGTTAAAAAAAAGGGCACAGTAGTAGAAAAATATTTTACTAAATCGAATAGTTATTTTTAATTTTGGTTTTAGAATTAAATTCATGAACTTCCGTACATAGAACGGGTTAAACAGCTAGTACTTCATAATGGAAACTCACAGTGTGGTTATTTATGAATATATGAGACAGCGATTTTCTTTAAAAGTTTTTTTCATTAAAGCTTTTTATGCTTATGAGCAAGATTAGAGAGATATTACATAAGATTTCTTATATCGCATTATAACAAAGAGAGAATCTATGGTCGAGGACACAGAATGAGGTGACCCTTTGTGCATCAATACAGAATAGTCAATACATGGACGTATTAAAAGGATAAAATTATAGACATTTTTCTAAAAGTTCGGACGCGTATGGAAATGTAGTTGCAATCATCTTAATTTATTATATATTAAAAATCACCTTTTGTTGACATATTATTCATACATTTACTCTGTGAATTAAGAGATATATTCAACAAGAAAATAAACTGCGAGCGACTATTTGGAGCAAAATAGGAATTGAAAGAGATTCTAATGAATGTGTGTTCAGTAGCAGTGGCGCTAACTTATATAGGCTCGTGGGGCGCATGCCCACCAAATAATTTGATCTCTCCGCCCACGCAGTTTCCATTGATTTATTTCGTTCTTCATTTGTTTATTTCAGGTATTTGCAGGGATGAGAGCGCTCCGACCCAAATGGTTGATTTTCACCACTAAATTTTAATTGTATTCTTTGAAATGCAGTAAACCAACGTTTAAAATGCACAAATAATGCGTGAAAAAGCAGCAAACAGCTGTTTCGAATCTACAGCGAGATTCTTCTTCAGTGCAAGAGAGGGAAAAAAGGAGCAGCGTGCTAGAAAAAGCAAGGCTGAGCAGAGGCTCAGCCTTGCTTTTTCTAGCACGCTGTTCCTTTTTTCCCTCTCTTGCACTGAAGAAGAATCTCGCTGTAGATTCGTTTTTCACGCATTATTTGTGCATTTTAAACGTTGGTTTACTGCATTTCAATATTCCTGCACAAAGGCTTTAATTGCTATTTTTTGTATTCTTTGCTTCATTAAATCTCAGAAATTTTGTCATTAAATTATACGGTGAAAAATACTATAAAATTTAGGGGTTACAATCGGTCATTTGAGTCTGAGCGCTCTCATCCCTGGGTATGTGCCTAGCCTACCCTCAAATCGCTCTTTTTGTGAAAACCGGTATACGTGCCGCATAAGGTGCTCAAAATCCTTGATTATTACCACCAGGTATTTTTTATTGTAAATTATGCTTTATTTAATCAGGGCATTTTCTCGATTCAATTAGGCCAAAATTTTTGTTATAAAAACCCGGTGATAAAAGATTAAAAGTTCTGTAACAGACTCTCGTCCCAATGGGGTTAAACACATGGTAGCATTTATTTCTAATTTATCATTTGGATTTTAGTACTTTTATTATTATTTATTTTTTTATTTTTATTTAAGTAGAATGCTTAAGGCTAATGATGTGTAACAGGGTACTTTCTTGATTTTTCTATTTTGATATCAGTTTTAGAAAAAACTGCAGCAAAATTAAAAGTGTTTTTGAAAATCTTTGAATTTTGAAATCTGTTCTGAAAAAAAAAAAAAAAAAAAAAAAAAAAAAAAAAAAAAAAAAGCAAACTGCCGCCAAAGTTGAAGATCTACGAAAGTGCCTGGTTAGACAAATAGCTTATCCTAGGCAAAAAGAAAGAAAAACATTTAAAAATATCATAATGCAAACAAAAAATTGGATAAAAACGCTGCCATTCGTCTAATATCAGCTCAGGGGTGTCTTCGCGTTACTATTAGCATAAGCTCTTAATGCTATAAGCATTAGTTCTTAATCAAATAGTGAAAATAGTTTTTCTAATTTTTCGATAAAGTCAAGCACTCTTACAAAAATTGTCGTCAAACGTACTGCTTCGAAAGGACTTTCAAACAGGATACCAATGGACAGATGGTCCTTAAATTGCAATCCATTATAATACATTTTTAAACATTTGCTGTGAAATAAATGCTATTTTATTTATGGGAGCGTAATAGGCAATAGGTAAAAATTTCAGGCAAATAGGGAATAACGGGAAATGATTACTAATAAGGAAAATATACAAGTAGAATAATAGCAAACTATATTATAAATCACAAATGCGTTGTGACTCTGACGTCATTTGATGTTGGAAAGAGTTGATTATTTAACTTTGGTTTTGCTGCAATTTTAAAAACATCTAAATATCGCACGTTTTCAATTTTGACAACGGCGAAAAGAGAATAAAAGTTATTTCAAATGCAATTTTATTCAAAATCTATCACAATTTACTGATGTTTTATGGTTTTTATGGTATGATGTTTTATGGTTTGTCGCTTGCAGTCGATTACAAGAGATTAGCCAGTTTGCACTTAATGCAATATAAATAGTTCAGCATTTTTTTCTCTCCGATATTCTATAACGAAATTAAAATTTCTTCAATAAATAAAGAAGTTGATATAAATAACAAAGATTTAAGAGACGCATTTTATCAAACTACACATTTAAACCACTGAAATTATAAGAATAAAGAAAACTGCAGTAAGTATCGAAATCTTTGCCGATTTCTTCCTGTATTAACCCTTTATGTACTGAATTATGAATTCATGAAAATTTGATCTTCTAAAGCATTTTTCCTGAAATTTTGAACCTACATTAGAAGATTTACATAATCATTAAATAAATTTTACAAGGATTTTAGAAGGATTGGAGGATTAAGAAGGATTCATTAAATTTGAATTTATAGGGATTTTGTGCAATATTTATAACCCCACTCAAATATTTTATTTTAAATATGTTTTTTAGTATTTTATAGAAGTTGGGAATACACAAATATAATATTCCTACAATATAAATATAGAAATATTTTCTAATTAAAAAATCCCCACCCCCATCCAACGCCAAGAAAGCTGAAAAGATGCAAAAGCAAAAGAAATCATCCTTTTAAAAATATTTTTTTTCGTGTAAGCCATAATACTTTTGGAACAAGATAAAGTAAGACATCTAGTACTCATTCTAAACTGTATTATTACTAACCGATGTATTAAATGAATTTTATAACAAGTTACTTTAATGGTACTTATAAGGATCGTCCGTAGATAAAGAGTTGTATACTTTCATACTGCTTATACGAAAGTATCGCTCAAAACTATATATGGTTACATTATTGTTATTTCTCATATAAAAATCCGTTAGAGGTGAATATAGAAAATATATTACATGTAAAAATCTATTAGAGTTTTAAATTTTTAAAAAAACATATTTTATACCGATATTCTGTAATTCTGTAATCCCGGATTGGATCCCCTATCTACACTACTATTATAAAGAAGTAAATTTTGCTTGCTTATTTGTAGGAGGTAAGCTCTGGAACTACTGAACCGATTCCAAACGTAATGGTATCTAAATTATGGTGTTAGTCCCACTTAGAACATAGGCTATATCTCATGTCCGTGAAACTGGCCAAAAGGGGGCGCAGGAACAAAATTACGTTCTAAAAATGCGATTTTTGTGTTACTGGAGGGACTAGAAACATGAAATTTGAAATGGCAGTTACTTAAAAGTTATAAATAATCTCTAAAAACATTTCTTAAAAAAATTGAAATTTAAAAAGGGTGAAAATGCGCGAAAAGCGTTCTAAAAACGTTCTAAATTGCGATTTCTACGCAATCTAAGTAAATACTCATTCGATTTTTTAAAAAATGGTGTGAAAATGATGGCGACAGCCCTCGCTGCAACATAGGCCGTATTTTAAGTGAGTGCCACTACCCCAAAGTGGGTGCAGGAGCAAAAAACATTCTAAATTGCGTTTTTTGTGATACTGCAGGGGCTAGCAACTTGAAATTAGGCATGGTAGTTACTTATATCATATAAATGATCCATAAGAGCGTTTCTTTAAAAATTCGAAATTTAAAAGGGGTGGAAATGCGCGAAAAGCGTTCTAAAAAGAGTTCTAAATTGCGATTTCTACGCAATTTCAGAAAGTACCGAACCGATTTCAAAAGCAGTGGTTGGAAATTGATGATGACAGCACTTGCTCCAACATAGTTTCCATTTCATGTCGGTCTCACTAACGCCTAGTGGTTGCAGAAGCAAAAAACGTTCTAAATTGCAATTTTTGTGTTACTGAAGGGCCTAGAATCCTGAAATTAGGCAGGGCATTTATTTATAAAATACAAATGATCTCTAAGAACATTTCCTAAAAACATCGAAATTTAAAAGTAGAGAAAATGAGCGAAAAGCGTTCTAAAAAAAGTTCTAAATTGCGATTTCTACGCAGTCTCAGGAAATACCGAACCGATTTAAACAATAAGGGTTTGAAATTGATGATGACAGCCCTTGCTCCAACATAGGCCCTATTTCATGTCAGTGTCACTACCTCCTAAGGGTTGCAGAAGCAAAAAAAAGCTCTAAATTGCGATTTTTGTGTTACTGAAGGGCGTAGAATCCTAAAATTAGGCAGGGCATTTATTTATAAAATACAAATGATCTCTAAGAACATTTCCTAAAAACATCGAAATTTAAAAGGGGTGAAAATGAGCGAAAAGCGGTCTAAATAACTTTCTAAATTGTGATTTCTACGCAATCTCAGGAAGTACCGAACCGATTTTAAAAATAATGGTGTGAAAACGATGGTGACAGCCCATCATCGCTCCAACATAGGCTATATTTCATGTTCGGTGCCACTTCCCAAAGGGAGTGCAGGAGAAAAAAAGATCTAAATTGCTTTTTTGTAATACTGCAGGGGCTAGCAACTTGAAATTAAGCATGGTAATTACTTATAAGATATAAATTATCTCTAAGAACATTTCCTAAATAATTCGAAATTTAAAAGTGGTGAAAATGGACGAAAAGCGTTCTACAAAACATTCTAAATGGAGATTTCTACGCAATTATAGAAAATACGCAATCGATTTAAAAAGTAATGGTTGGAAATTGATGGAGCCCTTGCTCCAGTATAGGAACTATTTCATGTAGGTGTCGCTACCACCTTGCCGTTGCATTTTAAAAAGCGTTCTAAATTGTGATTTTTGTGATACTGAAGGAGCTAGCAACTTGAAATTTGGCATACTTATGAGATGTAAATGTTCTCTGAGAACAGTTTCTTAAAAATTTGAAATTTTAAAGGGGGGGGGAAATGAAGGAAAAGCGTTCTAAAAACGTTATAAATTGGGATTTCTAAGCAATCTCAGGAAATATAAACCGATTTCAGAAGTAATGGTTTCAAATTCATTGTGGCAGTCCCCGCTCCAACATAGCCTATATTTTGCGTTGTTGTCACTACCACCTAGAGGTTACAGGAGCAAAAAATGTTCTAAATTGCGTTTTTGTGTTACTGAGGGGGTCTAACATTATAAATTTGGAATAGTAATTACTTCAAAGATGTAAATGCTTTCTAAGAATTGTCGAAAGAAAATTCCAAATTTCAAAGGATTAAGTGAGTGAAAAGCATTCTAAAAGCGTTCTAAATTATGATTTTTATGCAATCGTATAAAATACGAAACCGATTTCAAACATAATGGTTGCAAATTGATGGCGATAGAACCTGCTCAAACATAAGCTATATTTTATGTCGGTGCCACAACCCCCAGACCTAGAGGGTTACAGGAGCATAAAACTTTCTAAATTGCGAATTCTGCGCTACTGAAGTGGCTAGAAACTTTAAATATAGCACGGCAGTTACTTATAAAATATAAATGTTCTCTAAAAACAGTCGAAAATAAATTCGAAATTAAAAAGGGCTGAAGCGAAGGGAAGGTGCGAAAAGCATTCTAAAAGAGTCCTAAATTACTATTTTTATGGAATCTTAGGAAATAATAAACCGATCACAGAGGTTATTGTTTTTGAATCAAGGGTGATATTTCTTGATCCTATACGGACTATATTTTGTGCCGGTGTCACTGCAACCTCGTTGGCAGGAACAACAAGAAAGCCTTTAAAAACATCTAAATTCAGTTTTCTATAGAATATTTTCATGGTTAATGTTGGCAAATTAATGGTGACAAACTCTGTTTCAACATTTTTCGAGACATTCTATTACAACTCGGTTTCGGCATTTTATGTTGGTACCACTAACACCAGAGAGATAATAGAATGTTAGGCAAGAAGCTTGGAATTTGACATAATGGTTAATTTTAAGATGTAAATGTGTTAAGATGGTTTCTAAAAAAACCAAAACTTCAAATGAATACTGAAATAAGCATATGAAATGAGCATAAAGGTCACAAAATACTTTCTAAATTATCATTTATTTAGAATTAGTTTTAGTTCCTCTCGTTAATTAAAATCTCATTTCTGTCTATTGCAGTTTTATAATGAAGTTTAGTCAAACTGTGGCTTAACTTGCAATTTTTGAATTATTCCAAAAAGTTTTCTTCTAATAAAAAATTGTCATGTAACTATCACTTGGCATATTTCAACTATTACGCGAGCAGAGCCGCGGGGTTTGCTAGTTGGAATAATGGGAAATCATTTCATGAATGTAAAAGTAAGTTTTCCGTTGCTGTGCGGGAAAGTTCATTAATTTCATTACTACTGTACTGACGGATTACTATACGATTATTTACAAATTTCTATGAAGCGCAAATTATAGAGAGTAGAAATTTACCAAAGTTTGTCTTTACAAAGTTTTTTTTTTTTTTTTTTTTTTTTTTTTTTCATGAGTAAGATTAGAGCGATGCCATCTCATATCTATCTAACGTTACACATAAATGCTCAAAGTAACTAGATAAACTCTTAGATTTATAAAACATAAAAAATACTAAATTATCATACTTTCATAAAACTATCTAGATTATAAATTGTAACCGGAATGGCTGATTTGGTTTTTCCGCTATAGTGTTTTCTCAGTGTCCATTTTTTTCTGGAGGGAGGGGACACCTGGTCGGTAATTCAATGTAGTTCAAATTACTGTATTTTTTTTTTTATTTTTTTTTTTAATCACAGTTTCGACATGTTAATGTCAATTATAGGTAAACAGCAAATTTTCAAGCTTTATTTAATGGTTTTGAACTATGTAAATAACTAATAATGTTTAAATTTGGAATGGCAACGATAATATAATAAAGACGAACTATTTCAATATATTTCAGTACAGCACAAACAAATTTCTTCTTAAATACCCTCATAGCATGCATGGTCACAGTGACGTCATTGTGACGTCACTGTAAGTCACTGTGGTCACGTCACATCTGTGACCAAAATGCCACCACTCAGTGATGTCACATTGTGACTGAGATGTGAACTTCTTAGGAAACTTTAAAAAATTACAAAAGCTCTTTAAAACATGTTATTTACTGTAAAACCGGCAATTAAAAAAAAACTTTGTGACGTCACTGTCATGTCACTGCATGTAACATACGTCACGTCACATATGTGGCGAAAAATCCTCCATATTGTAAACAGACAGTGTGACAAAAATATGAATTTAGGAAAGCTTTAAAAATGAAGAGAAATATTTTAAACAGGCCGTCTTAATGCATTTTGGAGCTTGGATCGGATTGATTTTGTAGTATACTTTATTATAATAAATAAATTCACTTTTATACTTTCTATAATATTCTCTTTTTCTGTTAATGTTTAACTAGTTTAAGTCACTATTTAAATATAAATGTTGCTATTTGTTTCTGACATTTTTTACACATATTTAACATTTTCTGAATATATAATAAAATATACAAAATTTATCCAAAACGCATGACATATTTATTCATATTTTAATTTTTTCCCCAGAAATTTCTTTAAAAAATAGTTATTGTCCACGCTGATTTATTCTACAGGAAATTAATACAGAAAAAAATAAAAGATTATAAAGAAAAAAAAACTTCCTTTGCCCGATAATCTTTTTTTTTTTTTTTTGCAACATATTTGGTATTTATTACATGTGATACAAACTTTTTCTTTATTGTCCATTAAATTGGTTTTATATACACTAGAAATTTCAATAATGTTTTATTTTATATACTCTAATTATGACTAATACAATTTTTATAATTTACAAAAAAGAGACAGTCCATTTTTACTTGAATTGATTTCAAATTGATTGAAAGATAAAATGAAATGCACACACACACAAAAAAAAATAAAAGAAAGAAATCAAACAGAACATTTTAATTAGCCACACGTTTATAAATGTATTACGCATTTAACTTGCAAATCTACAATAACAAATAAAACCATCTGCCCGCGAATTTTGTTTTCTGCAGACGACAACAAGAGGAAACAGTGTATTTATTCTTTTGAATAGTGGCAGCAGCTGGAAACAGTAGCTCTTTTATGAATGTGTGTAGTTGGCACTGGTTTTTTAAATTCTACAAAAGTTATACAGGAACGCGGTCAAGAAATATTTTGCATAAAATATCAGTCCGAAAAAGTACAATGTGCAGTGACCGGTTAATCTCAGCTGGTCAATGTCATTGTGTCTAGTATTCGGATATAATTCTTAGACTTTCGACTTTAAGAACTTTCGCTTTTTGGATTACCATAATGGAATTATAGAAGACGATGTCAGCAAGAAATGGGTAAGAAAAAATGATTTTTTCTGCTTTCTTTTATTATGATTTGAGTTAATTTCACATAAAAAACATGTTATAAAGTAATAGATGCCATTAATTTAACTTTTATCTATTCAATAAAATTTTATAAATTTAATGTTTATTTTGAATAGTTGAAAGAAAAAATAGTATGTCAACGATTTTAATCAGATGGTTGAAACCATTAATTTAAATTGCAGTTTAATGGCATTTATTTTCCTTTTTAAAATTATCTGGTTAAAATCACATTTTCGTAAATTAAAATATATATATAATCAATAATTCACATAATTAATAAATAATTAAAGCTAATTAAATTACTGAATAAAAAACCTTTTATAGAATAAAAGTGTTTGCAAACTTAAATTTTTAATTTTGCGTTAAGTAATGTTCTGAAATAATTTGCATTGCATGTTTTTATATAATAGAAAATGGATATCTGCTCAGCTATACGGAATCTTCCACATCAAAATTTTATTTATCTTTTGAGCAGTTTCACATCGTTATTGTTAAAAGCAACTTCTTAAATATTATAATATTAAAAAGGCTGGTGATGCCCACAAAAATATTTTTTTAAGGTACATTCGTATTCTTTACAAGTTTGTGTTAGAAAATTGACAGTATTATGAGAAGTATGGTAATTTTCTGTTTATTGCAAATATAAAAAAAAGATACCTTTTAGCCAATAATTTTTTATACTTAATTTTGGTTTTTTATATGCTTAAAATGATTTATTCTAACATCCTAGTAATTTCAACTTTAAATAGTGCTTAAAATAGTTCTTTGATTGAAATCAATATAAAATTTACTTGCATAACATTTTATGATGTATATGACGAAATTTTAGTCATATGACATATATATGTGCCATGTGTATAAGGCATATATGAAGCATATCACATAATAAAACACATGAATATTATACAGGATATGTGTGAAAGTAATAGATACCCTTCCAGTAATTGACACCCTTGAATGTTTTTGGTTTCTAAAAAAATAACCAATAAAAATTTAGCTTTTATTATTTTTTTCATAACTCCCTCTTGCATGTTTTATAAACAGGGTTATTGATGATATACTCTTAATCAAAGCAATCAGGAAGCAGAAAATAATGTTTCGAAGTTCTACTGTTTTTCAGTGAAAATCTTAATGAACCTGTTAAAAGCTTAATTCACTTAATAATTTTATATATTCTTTATTTTCTTACAAAACTTCTATGTTTTTGTTTTGGTAGAAATAGAAAACTTTGAAACGTTTAATTACTGAATGTACAGTATGGACATCCCATGTGGACATTGCTAAAAATGCAATTTAAGTAATGTTCATAGTAGATAAAAATGTTTTGACAAAACTGAAAACCTAAGTAATCAAATTTAATAATTTATATTGCACTTACCAGAATGTATTAACACAAATTTTATATAACTTTGCTAAAAAATATTTTATAATCTGGTAATAAATAAAACAAATTAGGAATCAGAGAATATTGTTTAAGGACATAGGGGAAAGAAGTGCTCAATTTCTACCCATTAAAAAAAAAGTTACAGAAGTTATTAAAAATATACTTATTATTTCCTGTCTTAAACGTTTTTCATTCTTCTCTGACCGAAAATAAATAAATAAATAAATAAATAAAATAAAAATCCCATATAAGTAATTAAATTTATACTTATTGTAGTAAATGAAACTAGTAAATCTGCGGATCAGTGGCCTCAAACATCAGTTCTGAACTTTTATTTTGAAATTATTTTATTTAATATTTAAAACATTCAACATGCAGTATTATTTTTTTCATGTATGTAATATTAGAATAATAGAAGTGCTCAATTTCTACCCATTAAAAAAAAAAAAAGTTACAGAAGTTGTTAAAAATATACTTATTATTTCCTGTCTTAAACGTTTTTCATTCTTCTCTGACCAAAAAAAAAAAAAAAAAATAATAATAATAATAAAATAAATAAAATAGAAATCCCATATTAGTAATTAAATTTATACTTATAGTAGTAAATGGAACTAGTAAATCTGCGGATCAGTGGCCTCAAACATCAGTTCTGAACTTTTATTTTGAAATTATTTTATTTAATATTTAAAACATTCAACCTTCAGTATTATTTCTTTCATATATGTAATATTAATTACTGCAAGTAATATATCAAGTAGTTTCGGGGTGTTTCACTGTTAAAAATAGTGGTAAATATACGAATTTATGCACTAATATTCCAAAACGTTTTTTTTTTTCAGATTTTTTTGAATTACCTTCCTAAATCCACCACTGTCTCTAAAATTTGACAACTGTAATTCCCTGTAATTTATTATTTTAAACCATCTATCTAAAATAATTAAAATATTGATTTTGTAATAA
The DNA here is from genome assembly GCA_963932465.1 of Maratus speciosus. Taxonomy (NCBI): domain Eukaryota; kingdom Metazoa; phylum Arthropoda; class Arachnida; order Araneae; family Salticidae; genus Maratus; species Maratus speciosus. Next base: position 464,798,087 of record OZ010794.1, on the reverse strand, counting down.
TCACAATAATTGATTTAAACAGTGAATAATTATCCCATATATTTTATTAATTAATGATAACTTAATTGTTAAATTTATTTGAAAATAACTATTTTGTTTCATTAGTTAGTATGCTTTCGATAAATTCTGATTCTAAATACAGTCATAAAAACAATTATATGTACTATATTTTCTGTAGTGTCCATGACTGGAATTGTGGGTATTTTGATATATTTCTGTTATTTACAATAAAATTTTGATTAATATTGGGAAATGAGACTATGAGAATAGTTAAATATTATTGATATATTAATATAACACTGGAAAAACTGGAATATAAAAATTATAGGTATTAATTATAGTTTTAAAGAAATTCCTTAAGGGTGTCCATTACTCATCTACCTTATATGACATATAAAACATATATAAGACCTACACATAATATATATATATTTATACGTATATAAGTTAAACTATGACTTTGGCTAAATCGCAACTGAAACCTTGGCGTAATCGTACATGCAGAGACCACTATAATAAGGAAGTACCAAAGCGTAATGGCAGAAGTAGTTGCATCGTCTTCATTTATACTCAAGATTTTCAACTAAACTCAACTTCTGTATGTTGGTAATATTGCGCAAATAATACACGTAGTTTTATCAAAAGATATTTCTATATTAACTTTAACAGGATGATTCTAATTGGTAAATTAATCAACAGAGATTTAATATCTCTAACTGAGTGAAAAAGTGTTCAAGTCAGGATTCCAACCAGAGTCCTTTGACGTATGCTGCCAATGCTCTGCTAACTGAGCCATTCCGGACAAATTTCATCCAGAGAACTATTATTATGTACTTATATGAGTAGTATGTGTTATTCATACGGGTAGTATGTAAAATAATTAAAGTGTTATTATATAAGGTTGTGTAATAATAATAAGTACATATTCATATTCACTGGGTGAATTGTGTGCGTTAGATTTATCCAGAATAGCTCAGTTGACAGTTGATAGAACATTGGCAGCTTACGCCATTGGGCCCTAGTTCGAATCCTGACCTGGACACTGTTTCACTCAACTGGAAAAATTACAATAAAAGATAATTTTCCTTGAACATCAGAGTTATTGGTCAGAAATATTGGCAAGCTGTACAGTTTTACATATGTGCTGATACCTTTGGGTGTTAACGCGAGTAAAAGCTTTTAAAGAGAGTGCAAAAATACTTAATGGCAAAAAAGTTTGCAATAACCTTCTACAAAATGAGAGAAACAAAAACGTTTTTTTTTACTTTTCGCCTTGCCCACCACAGCAACAGAAAATAGTCACTGTGTGTATGTTAAATACAATTAAAGCTGTGGTGTTTTTAGCATGTGTGTGTGAGGGGAATGCATAAATATTTTTCAAAGGCAACATTCATCAAATATTGAAAACAATACAATCTGTTACAGTTGTAAGGCAAGTGAGGGAAATTAAATTTTTAACTTTAATTTAGAAGAAAGTCTGTATATTGTATGAGTACTGTATACATGTTATACAGTATTTATTCATAAATTGTGAGTATACGATTTTAGGATTCCAAACCAATTCTAACAGAAAGATCGCATGCAGTAATAATAATTTCAAACGATCCTGTTCTTTTAAATTGTTAGAAAATCTTCAAAAGAAGTTAAATCGAAACAGAATCATCCAGTGTTAATGACAATTTCGTCACAAATGGTATATATTTCACAAATTGGTCACAATGCGACTTCAAAGCAATGTCGCTTTCGTCACAAGTTCGTCACAGAGTTATAGCCAAAATAGTCACAAAGGACACATTTTTCACAAATTTATCACATCGTGACTTCACAAAGTGGTCACAATGGGACGTCACAAACGAGCTCTAAAACGGCCATAACGACTTCACATTGTAGTCACCATGACTTCACATCGACGTCACGTGACGTCACATCGACGGTCACAAAGTCACAGTGTGACTTCTCAGCGACGTCGCTGTGACGTCACCATGCCTTACGGGTACCTCTCTGTATTAGATGCAATGATAGTATTGGAAGTAATTTTATATAAAATAAACGGCCAAGTGCTAGTATTACTCGCACTCAGAGAGTTCCGTACAATAAATATATATATTATTAAAAAAAAAAATCGTTGCTAAAAGTATAATAAGACTTTGTAAAAAGCTATACAACATAGGGTTGGGTATAGCTGTATATACTAGAAAAGTATAAATGAATATACCATGAAAATTCAGAGTATAGGAATCCGAAATAGTACCAAATATTGCTATTCTGCATAAATCTTTTTTTTAATCGTATCCTAATCTGTTTATAATGAACTTAATTTTTTACTGACAATAAAAGTAGTGTATATCTAAACTTCATTTCGTATTTCATAAATTTAAATTCAGCCTAGTAATAATCTTTTCTTTTTACAGTGTAGCTAAAACAAAACCCTTGTTCAAAGTGTAAACTTGACATTGTGCTAAGCGCGCTTCGAAAGGAAGATACAAAGTTGCAACGCCGCCTTGCTCCGTGCCGCGTATTTCTAGATAGATTTTTAATTACTTTTAAAGACACTGGAGGCGCATTGTGAGATCCACTCAATGCAAATAAGTCGCGAATCCCATAGTATTTATGTGATTAATTCTACTTAAATGAGTCTGATTATAACAATTTGACGTTTATTGGTTTTATTCTGCTACTGGACATTGCATTACGCATATATACCATTAAAAGTTGTTATCAAGGCTTTAAAAGCTGATGGTAGATAGATTACGCCGCCCCTGTTATTATGCATGTCCAAACCGTCCGTGTCTTTAATGGTTAATATCTCGGCTAATTACCGACGATTTTTTTAATTATTATATTTTCCTTCTTAACAACTTTTGCAATGTTTTTATACTTCTGGTACGATAGGTACCTCCAGCGCTCCTCAACACCTTTGCTGAATACCCTCAAATTGAAATTTGTGTGTAACGGAAAAGGCGCATTTCTCAAAAACTATGAGACTTAGAGTAATCGCTATAATTCTCCTGAAAGGTTTAAATTAACGTCTAGTACCTCTAATTTTTTCATAATATTACTTTCAGTAGATTAGGAAATAGATGCGAGGGGGGGGGGGGCATATTTTTGCACATTATTTTCGACGATGTATCTGAAAATATAATAGCTAAAATTAAAAGAAGTGTATTTTTGAGTTCAGCGTTACGAAGGCTTTCACAAGATATACCACACGATACATAAATTTTTTCAAGTAATTTAATTACCCCCTCTACATTTTCCCAAATACATTTGTGAATGTTTAATAATCTGTAAATATGTGGGTCAATAGTCTTTATTACTTCCCCCAATTTGAACTTTCCACATTCCATAGTTTACGAGTAAAATGGCTGTGACAGACAGACACAGGAGTGATCTTATAATGGTTTCGTTTTCACTTTTTAAATACGGAACCCTAAAAACAAGTAGTTTAGTATATTTATAACTATTAGAAAAAGATAAAAATACAGAATATACGATGAGTTTAAACTGAAAAATATTTTTATATTTATCTAATTGCAACTTGATGTCCCACATGCTTCTGAAAGCATTTTATGAAATACTGTATCTATAATATTACAATTAACATTTTCAGATGCTTTAAAACTTTATACTTTTAACTAAACATTTAACACTTTGCCCTCCGTTGTCGCTGCTGCGGCGACATCAACTTTCTTTGCAAATCTGGTTTTTGAGCCCAGTAATAAAGGAAAATAAAATTTTCCTTATTTAATCAGAGCATTTTTGTAATTGCGTTCTTGAAGTCAACTTCTTTTTAAAAAGTGGTGCAGACTGAATAAAATTTGCGTAAGAGACGCTAGTGCAACAAAGGGTTAAACTTTACATCAACTTTATAATAATTCTAAATTACTGACGTGAGATGCCACAATCTGTAAGTAAAGCAAAGAAAAGTTCTGAATGCCATTAACTAATAAGGGCAGTCATTATATTCGATTATTTATAACCGTACAATTATTAGAATAACTCGAATACAAACACTTTAATTATGCGAGTCCTATATATTGTTAAACTATCGATTGCTAAAGAACAACCGACTAACTTGAATCCGTAAATAAATGTTCAGTATTCATAGTGCTAATTTAAATTACAAATGTGTTTTCTTTTTTTTTTCTTAGTTTGAAAAATTCACGGTGAGAGTTTTAATTAAGATTTTGCCTTTTATCAAATGTATTTTGTGGATATTTTATCATCAATTTCCCGAAATCACTTAAAACTATTTTTGAATACGTCCCTTTATCAAAATTATTTTTAACTGAGGTCCACTAAGCGCCTGTACTAGACTAAAATGTCTAAATTGTTACAGAAGCAAAGGAAAATTCTATTAAATAAAACAATAAGTTAATAGTAAATTACTGTAATTCCAAATTCATATTGCATGGTATAAACAATCGTTACATTATCTGCTTCTAGTCATTTTCAAACAGCAAATCCTCGGTAATTATTTCGTTTCAACCATTATGTTATAACTAGTGTTGCAGGTGTCCCGCGTAAGTCGGGGCTCCAAATGCTCTGGACACCAGTATTTTAAAGTAATTTTCTTCGCCTTATCTAGCGGCAGAATTTTCTGCGGTTAAATATGGCTAAATAAACTGTAAGAAATTAGTTGTGTCTACAGCATTTGGAGCATAATTAAATTTGATATTTTTAACTTTGGGGGCAAAGTGTTGAATAATTGCTTTTTCTTATTTTAAATAAAGTTTTTCGATTATTCTGGTGAGAAGACATTATTACAGAGACATTATTGCTTGCCCCTCAAAGGATTAACAGGTAGCAAATAAAAATAATTCGATTTAAACAAGAAATTTATTCCTAAAAAAGAGAAATACACTGACGGAAAAAAAAAATCCAACACCAAGAAAGACTTGTGTTAGATAAACGAAATTTGGTAGGCTTGTTTATACATCTGAAAGATCACATCGATTAAAATTTCGCGCTTCGCACATAAGTGTGGCGCTAGTAGTGCCACTCAGAACTTGCAGGTCAGGTTTACTTTAAATGCGTGCTGTAAAGATCGTAGGCGTTATTTAGCTTCGAAATGTGACGTATTGAGTTGATGTTAGAAAAGAATGCCTTTAACAAGAAGAAGAAGCCACTGTCAACAGCTCACCGAGTTGGAACGAGGTCGCATAATCGGCTACGAGAAAGTGGATTTTCTTTCCGCGATATTGCAGAAAGACTTGGCTGGAATGTATCCACTGTGCATGATTGTTGGAAGCAGTGGTCAAGGGATAGTACTGCCTCAAGAAGATCGGGTTCTAGGCGGGGAAGATCGCCGTATTCGCCGTACGACTGTGGCGCATCGTACTGCGTTTGCTGCAGAAATTCGAGCTGCAGTTGGTACCACAGTAAGTAAGTAAGTAAGTAAGCACCCACCCTGGGAACCCGCTTTTGGCTTATGGTTAGGTGTAACCCCCAAGCCCAGGGCAGGGAAAAGTTTTACTACCTGCGGAAACAAGCCCAGAACCCCAGTCTCCGGGAAAGAAGACTTCAGAACGACCCGCCTGACACGCCGAAGAGAGCACAAGAGGCAAGTGCCGTGTCCCCGGACCGCCTGTGAAAATTTATGATTATTTAAGATGGCGATTCTTTACCAATCACAATTGGCTACCCTATTGTTTCAGGGCGAGCCTAGAAATATATTACGATTATGATTTATATGTTTTGGAATTTACGTACTATTTGAAAAAAATTTAAGTATTTACATTCATCTTTTCATTTGATAAGAAATATTTTTCCCCTTTTTTTCACCCTTTTAAACAAAAATATTTATACATATTTACAATATTTCTAGTGGTATTTAAGTTCTTAAAAATAAAACAATCTCAAAAACACCCTTCCATACACCACGTGGACCCATGACATGTCCACCACAGGCAATCAACAGAGGTAATTATTGAATGTATTTATATTGAATAAAAGAATAATGGCTATTGAGAATATCGTAGTTAGCATAAAGTTTTTTAAGTTGTGCCGGGTCATTAATTATTTTTAGGATGTCCTGAAGGATTGTCGTTTCTGTTCTGTGAAATTTAAACTTCATGAATTTGCAGTTGCCGAAAATGTAATGCATCGGGTCTCCTCGACCACCACATTTACAAAGGTCGTCATCTTTTTTGCCGATATTATAAAGGAAAGACGGGAAGCTGCCGCGGCCTGTTAAAAAGTAAATAGATACTTTATCTTTTGAAATTATTTGGTTCTGAACTTTTGGTACCAGCCCGTGCGTATATCTGCCACCCCCTGAGTGATCCCAGTTGTACTGCCACCTGTCCAGTAATTGGGTTCGAATACATTTTATAAGATAGGACCGAGGCAATTTAACTCCTCGATCCACTGGTAGGTCGCAGTACTGGGCGGCATCATTCGCCAGCTCATCCGCCAGTTCATTACCCGCTATGCCAATGTGGCCTTTTATCCAAGTAATGTAAAAAATTTTATTTTTATTTTGTTTAATTAAATTATGGATGTAATAAATTGAGGGGTTAGTTGGAAATAAATTGTCTAAGGCTTTTATAGTAGATTGACTGTCACTTAATATTTGGAATTTTGTATAAGGGGAGTTAATGGCCCAATTAATTGCCGAAATTATTGCGTGCAGCTCCGCCTGAAAGATTGAATTTTCTGCTCTCAGTTTGACTGTTTTTTCATAAATTTTAATGTTATGATTGTAGGCTACCATTGCATATGCTGTGCCAGAGTCCACCTTAGAACCATCTGTGTAAATCAAAATAAGATTAGTTTTTGTGATAATTTTGTCTGTAACTATTAAGTTATTTAAATGAATTTCCGGATTTATTTCATATTTTAGGATTTTATTTTCTATATCATCTTTACATATTGGTTTGGGTTCTTTAAGTAATAAGTTATAAATATATAAATATTGTATTTTAGATTTTTATATTCCAGTGTTATTAAAATTGGTGGTATTCCTAATAGGACCTGTAACGTATGTGTTGCAACATTTTTATATGTTTTGGTTATTGACGTGAGACAAGTTCTTTGGATGGATTGGAGAGCGCGTTTATCTTTTATCCTGAGGTCTCCAAACCACACCTCCGAACCATAATCTATAATTTTTTCTAGTACTGCTATGTACCAGGTTCTAAGATAGCCTCTGTCCACCCCCCAAGTAGCCGAGAAGACCCGTTTAATGGATGAGGTTAGCTGTAAAATTTTGTTTTTTATGCTAGTTATGTGCTTGTCCCATTTTAAAGTACTCTGGAAAATTATCCCTAAAATTTTTATTTCCTTTAATGGCTTGATGGTATAGTTACCCAATTTAAAGGTTGGTGGACGTTTATCCAAAGTGTTTTTCCCCAACATAATAAAAGTCGTTTTTTCCTTTGAAATCTGTAAATTTAAGTTATTGCAAATATTATAAAAAAGTTTTATTTTTTGGTTGGTTTCGGTCTCTAAGATGAGTCTGCTCCTCGCTTTGACAACCATATTGAAGTCATCGCAAAAAACATACAGGTCTTCGAATTTACTGTAAAAGTTTATTAAGATTATATTTGCTATGATTAGCCACAGAAGCGGCCCAAGGCACGACCCCTGTGGACAGCCTTGATAAGTTGGTCTTTTAATGTTATTTGATAAATAATTTGTTATTAGTTCTCGTTCGGATAAGAAGCTAAGAAGGATACATTTTAAATATTGCGGAATTGGTAATTCGTTAATTTGTTGTCCCAAAGTGACCCAATCGATATTGTCAAACGCCCCTACAATGTCGAATGAGATAATGCTGCAGTATTTATATTTTTCAAGATACGTTTTTGCTTTATGTTTTAATTTGTTTAACAGTTGAATTGTGCTTCTGTTCTCACGAAAGCCATACTGGGCCCCGTGAAGAACATTTAATTTTTCTAAGTAGTGATTAATTCTTCGTTTTAGGATCCTCTCATAGATTTTTCCCAGCATGGGAAGGAGACAAATGGGTCTATAGGAGGAAGGTTGGCGTGGATTTTTATTACGTTTTGCGAAGAAGATCACATTTGCTATTTTCCATGATTTAGGAAAGTAGTTAAGAGTAAGACATTTGTTATATAAGTCACGTATTAGATGTTTAAAATTATTGTATATGTTTTTAATAATAAATGCATCAATTTTATCAAATCCAGGGGCTTTTAAATTATTTTGCTCATTAAGTGCTGATTTTATTTCTTTAAAAGATATTAGGGGGGGAGGGGGGGGAAGATCTTCCTCTGCCGCTGGGTCCATGAGAGGTGGATGCGGGTTTTGATGTATTGGGAAATGGTGGTTAAGTAATATGTTGAAAGTGTCTAATTTTGTAGTATATGGGGTTGAACCCTGTAGTGTTGTGTGTATGAAATGATTATTTTTGAGTCTTTTATTCATTGCTATTTTAAAGGCTTGGCCAAATTTGTCTTTTGTTTTAGAGCAGAAACTCTGCCATGATTTAGTTTTTTGTTGTTTTATACGTTTTTTGTATACTGCTCTTTCTCTTTGTAGGAGGGTTCTCCACTTTGGGTCATTTTTTGATTTAAATCTTTTCCGTAATGCTGAGATTTTATTTCGCTGGACCTTCAGCTCTGCTGTCCACCAGTCAAATGTTGGATATAATTTGAAACTTTTTGTTTTTAGTGAGGATTTACAGGTGTCTAGAATTACTTGGTTAAAACCATCAAGCCATTCATTCAGTTCTAGTCGAGTTTTAGTATCAGATAAGGATTTAAGTAAATTATTAATTTTCGGTTTCAAGATGTAATTAAATTTTTTAAAATTTGAGTATCTTGTTTTAAATCTTTTAAGGTCTAGAATAACTGGTTTAAGATTTAATGAGAATCTGATATACATGTGGTCCGACGTGCTCTCTACTGTGTCATCTACATACCATGAGTCCACGCAGTCCACCAGGTCTTGTGTACAAAGGGTTACATCTGGATTCCCCTTCATGGGACGATTCGGCTGTCCTATAAATGAATGAGGTGCCTCTATATCATTGATCAGAGTTAAGTTATTAGATAATAGTAAGTATGTCAAAATTTTTCCCCGTTCATCTTCTTTCTGATATCCTAAAAGTGACAAGTGGACATTGAGGTCTCCTCCCATTATGATGTGATTCAATGGTTCGAAGAAGTCCAGCCACTTCATATCACCTCTGAAATCACCTTTTGGTCTGGCATACACAGAGCCTATTGTGATCTTGCCGGATTCAGTAGTAAGATTGACGAATACTGCATTATCGTCTTTATATGTCTCTATCACTTCCACGTCCTTTCGAGTTACCACAACTGCCGCTGTTTTATTTTTTGAGATAAATGCTTGCCAATTTGACGGAATTGACCATATGGCTTCGTTATAGTAGTAAAAGTCCTGTAATAGAAGAACTAGTATTTTATGCTGATTTGCAAATCCCATTAGGGTTGATGTTGCAGAACTTGATCCCTGTAGATTAATTTGAATAAAGGTTAGTTCATTTGGAATATATATTTTCTGTGGTTTTGCAGGGTTATTCAGAATTTCTGTTATTATTTGTTCTTGGTTTACTGTTAAATTTCCATTTCGAGTATTGGAGTTGTTTGAGTTTGTTGAGTTATTAGAATTATTTATTTCTTCATTTATCGGATTGAACTTTCTTGATTAATTTGTATATTTTTATTTCTCTGTGACAGGTAGTACTGTAGTGTTGGACAGTCTGATGAACTCGATCTATGCGGGAAGTCGCTATTTGTTCCAGCACAGTTTCTGCCTATATCGAATTTATTTTATTTATTTGTGCTAGATTGCTTCGCTGTAGTATTAAATATTGTAAAGTCGGACATTCACTAGAACTAGCTGCATGCGGGAAGTCACTCGCACTCCCCATGCAGTTTCTGCATCTGTGTTGTTGTGGTTTATTTCTGTAATAACAATATTTTTGATCATGGCGTCCTGCACAGTATTCACACGTTGGAGATTGTCGGCAATTCTGATCCACGTGTTCGAAAGATTGACAGTTCTTACATCTTAATATAGGTTGGTAAGGTGCAATCCTGACCGATGTAAATCCCATGACGATCTTTCGTTGTCTCAGTAGATGAATCGCAACTGGAGCTTCTGCTTCAAAAATTAGTTGGTATGTTGAAGCTTTTTCTCTTTGTTTTCTATTAATGTAGTTTATTGGAATATCTGAATCATAAAGATTTTTTAGATTGGTTATTATTTCTTGTGGATCCATATATGTCGGGATCCCTAAAAGAATCAGTTTTCGGAGATCCGCAGCCTTATATTCTATATCCACAATGTCTTTTAGGGTTTCTATCTTCTCAATCGTCTCAAGCAGCTTATTCGTGTTTTCATCACTAAACGTTTTAATTATTAGTGTATTTTTGTTTTTGGCAAGTTCACAATATATTTGTTTATATTCAATTGTGTTTCTAGTTTCTCTTGTTAGCATGATTTTTATGTCATTGAGCGACATATTCGTGTTTTTCTGCCGAGTTATCAGGATAGCTGCTTTTGAATACTGTGCATGTACCGTTGGAATTGTTGTCTTCTTAGGTATTGCAGCCACCTCCGAATATAGTGAATTATCTGTATTTGCCTGTATGTTTTCTTCTATATTATTGCATTTTATGATTGGTTGTTGTTCCGCTACTGTTTCTATTTTTTCTCTTATCTTTTTAAGTTCTTCCAAGATGATTCTAGTATAAGGTATCGTTTCTTCTGTATTTTGCTGTTGAATTAAGTCTTCTATTACTTTATTTTTGTTTCTTATTTCTTTTAATTGTTTTTCTATTTCTTCTTTGTATTTTAATTCTTTTTCTAGTAGTTCATTCAATTCTTTATTGCATTTTTCCAATTCATTTGTTAGAGTGGGCTGTTCTTGCAACTTCTTAATCGTTTCTAATTGATCTTTTATGATTTGTTCGTGTTCAAGGATTTTTTGACGTTGATCTAACGTCACCTTATTGACGGTGTTGAGATTCGCCGTTATTCTATTATTTTCTTCTCTTTGTATTTCAAGGTCTTTCACCATTTCACTTGCTTTAAAGATAATTTTGTCTAGGTATTTTTTAGCTTCTTCACAATCACCTCTTCTTCTACTTCTTGTAAGTGATTTATAAATCTCTATCATTTGAGTCATTGTCATCTTCTTTATAGCAAGTTCACCATACCTCGGCGTGGCTACTTCCTCCGGAGAATCTTGAGTCGACATTGAGGAATTTTGTGTGTTGTCTTCTTGTATAGATATTTGAGTTGCTCTTTCTTCTGTAGTTTTTAAGTCATGTCTGCCCGATTTTCCTGTCCCCGTTCTTCTACTCTTCTCCTTTAATTCTCTAATCATCTTTTCCTGCTGTTCCGCTCTTTTTTCCAGATTATTTTTGTTGTCATCTAATTCTCTTATTAATTGTTTTATTTTGATGAGATATTTTTCTGCCATACTAGACGCTCCTTTAGCATGAGTGCTCTTCGTCTTGCTGTAGCTATCTATCAATTGTTCCAGCGACATTAATTTTGCCATGGGTTCTGAATATGTTGTCAGATTTTTTGGAAGGTCTTTAGTATTTAATCTTGGTGTTGAGTGTATTGATATACTGGAATCAAATGATCCTTCAGTTTCATGCTCCACAAGATCCTTTACTCTCTGTGGCTTTGGAGTCGCCTGGGCAGTTATTAACTGATTTTCTAATTCTTGGATTGTCTGATCCAGTTGTATCATCATTCTCTTTTTTTCCTCTACGATTTCTTTCAACTCCATTATTTCATGTTCTTTTTCCTTCAAGTTTTGCTCAATTTCGTCACTTTTCATCAGAGCACATTCTAATTTTTCTTTGTACTCTGCTATTTTAAGTTCGTTTTGTTCTTTATTTAATTTATTCTTCTTTTTATTTTTTAATTTCTGACTGTATTCGTGAAATATTTGTAGGAGCGTCGGTTCCGAGCTACTTATTTCATATGAATGTTCGCCTATTAAAGAGCTTTCTTCTTGTATTTGTGACTTATTCATTATTCCACTTTTATTTTGGACTTTTTATAATCTATTATTTCGTGAGAATTATTTATTTAGTATATTTATATCTGAAAGTTATATTGTAACTGGATCGGGGAGCCACTAGGCCCCTGCCACACATCTTTGAAGGAAAGGGAAATAGATAGTTAAAAGCAAAAACCAGTGGTCGTAACCACCGAAGATGACTTAGAATAAAATTAAATTGCCAAATGGGGGGTAATTTTGAATTAAAGAAAAAAAAAAAAAAAAAAAAAAAGATAGTGATAGTAAAACCATTACTAATGGGAGAAAAGAGGGAAGTATGTGCTATTGCTCCCGTGCCACCAAGACCATACACTTAAATTATTAATTATCAGTTACTACTCTTTTACCAATAACATTGTTCCCCTGTGAAAAATGCATTACTGCATGTATACATTATCTCACTATTTTTCACAGGAGTTGTAGCGTTAAATTTTGATGAGGAATTCGTAATTATGTACAATATAAAGAATTATATAATATAGTATGTAATATAAAATGTAATTTAAATCAATTTTAAATAATAGACAAATTTACATATGTACATTTTTGATATTGATAATTTGTTATAAATCATTGAAAGTAATTTATTAGTACACAAATTTGCATTTAATCACTCTTAATGTTGATCTGTTATGTACAACTTCAGCAATATTGTTCTAGTATGAGTATTGCACGTCGAGTCTCGATTTCCCATAAACGAACCAAAAAAGGAGTAAAAAAGGAGTAAAGGGAGTAATGGTAGATTGGGTGGACCTGTCAGATGGAAAACATTTGGAAAATATTTCTTAATGTACTGCAGTAGGAAAGCAAACAATACTCATCCAACACTACAAGGGTCCCGCCGACTTGCCTGTAAGATAATGTAAAAGACAATATAACAGATTTAAACTTTAAAATTTAAATGTAAGTGCGCCAAAATCAGTGCAGGGACCTCCCAAGGACCAAGGAGGGTTAAATGAGAGAGAGAGGATAATGCCAACAGCAATGTAGTGCTAAATGTAAAATAGTAAATGGGAACAAGAATGTAGGACATGGTATGACTCAAATTTAATAATCGTTTACATTAAACCCAGTAATCAAAAAAGTTGCTAATAATAAGGAAATGAGTGCTAATTGTAGTAGTGATTAGTGGGAAAGAATATATGACGTATGGGAAATCCCAATGAAAAAACAGAAGAATAACTCAAATAATAATAATAATAATAATAAAAAAAAAAAAAAAAAAAAAAAGTAGTCAATGCTAAGCCAAGAAATGTGTGCAAGGTCAAATAATTAAAATGAGAATAAAACTGTTGGCAACCTCCAGTACATTCAAGAAAAAACCAGAATAGTAATCCAGTAACAACAGAATGTATGTCATATGAGTAATCCCAATGATCAGTAGAATAACTCAAATAATAAAAAAGTAGTCAATGATAGGCAAAGAAATGTTTGTATGGTCAATTAATTATAATGGGAACAAAATTGTTGGCAACCTCCAGTACATTCCAGAAAGAACCAGAGAAATAACCCAATAAACAAAAAAGTTGCTATTGTTAAGGATAAAAAATATTAAATGTAAAAATGTATATTGGGATCAAGAAAATATGCCATATGAGTTATCCTAGTGAAAAAATCAGAAGAATAACTCAAATAATAAAAAAGTAGTCAATGTTAAGCTTAGAAATGAGTGCAAGGTCAAATAATTTTAGTGGGATCAATACTGTGTGCAACCCCTAGTACAATCAAGAAAAAACCAGAAAAATATCTTAATAATTGTAAAAGTTGCCAATGTTAAGGAAAAACCTTAACAACTTATAAAAAGTGTAAAATGTGACTTGGGACTGTTATAACAGTCGAAAATGAATGTAAATTAGAAAAAAACATGTCTCTAGCCCAATTAGGAAAAAAGTAGCAACTGTTATAGATAAGGGAGGTAGGCAAAAAATGGTGCAAAAGATGGTGACAGTAGAAATAATAATGTAGTATATAAAAAAGTGTCAAATATATGACAATAACAAAAATAAAAGCTATTATAATGAAGAGCCACATTTGACCCCTCCCCGGCAGGCCCCTAATTGTACTAGAGGTAAACGGAATAGTGGAAAAGACGGGGGGAAAAGTTCACTTAGGCGGCAAGCAGCTGATTTTGGTGCAGCAGAATACCCCTACGACCAATACTTTTCGAGTTATTTAGCTTTTTATGCAATAATTCAAGTGTAAAATACATCCATCAGAAACAAAATGGCGTGTTTTAGTGATTAGATGGCAAACCTAGTAGTTAATTATTGTGCTAAAAGTTGGAGAAGACCTTCCTATACATGTTGCCATTGAAAAAAATAGTTAAGTGTTCATTATTAGTTTTTTATTATAATTAATTTATGTATTATTTTAAAGCGTTGAGAAATTTTTTGAGAAGGCAACCTACTTGAGTTTTCAATTATTTTAAAGCATTAATATTGACTTGCCCTTACAGAACACGAATTGTGTGAGAGCAACCAGTGTCCACCCAACCGCTCCAAATCAAAAATTACCAATTTTAAAATTAAAATTAAAAATACTTCTAGGTATTCAGTATTAAAACAAATAGTACCGCTAAAAAGAGTAAAGATTCAACTTTCAGAATATTTAAATATGTAAAAGATCGGTACATAAATAGTAGTTAAAAAATTAAATTAAAAAAGTAAACCACCTAATACATTCCTATGGGAAATCGGAAAAGTTTCTTAAAAAAATGACACTTTTTCAAAAATCAATTAAAAAATATCAAATTGACCTAGAGAGACACGGGTGGAGGCGGAGAAAAGCTAAAAGTTCAAAATATCGAGATCTGGCGTTAGTTTTTCAAAATAATAAAGAGATCATAAAAATTAAGCTATGTTAAAAGTATAGAATGTGCCTCCAAAAACCCATGTTTCTCTATGGGAATGAGGGTTACTTCAGATATCAAAAATCACAAAAAAGAACACTTTTTAAAATAATCATTTGGCATAGTAAATATCAATATTTTTGGACATAATAGGTATCAAATTAAAGCTTATAGCCTTATCTAAGTGAAAAATACAATATATTATCATTTTGAAGAGTTTTAGGTAGTTTTTAGGACAATAGAATTCCATTGTTTAACCCATGTTAAGTCTATGGGGAAAATGTTCAAAAAATGCAGTTTTTGATGTAAAGTTTAAAGGGTTAAAACTAACCGTTAACTTAAAACCAATGGTACTAAAATAAACTACGTACTTTAGTTAAGGTGAATGAAACAATAGATTTTAGTTATCTGAAAGATTTAGTTGTTTTGAAGGAACTGAAAAATGTCATTTTTGAAAATGGCTCCAAAATTTTGAAAGTAATTTATAGAATTTATGTTAAAATTAATAGAAAGAATGACTTATAGATACAAGATAGGACTTAGAAGAGAGCTAAGAAGATGGTGAAGGGCAAATGAGCCATGAAAAAAAAAAAAAAAAAAAAAAAAAAAAAAAAAAAAAAAACAATAGGTAACTTAACATGGTCAAAATTTCAATGGAATTCTATTGTTTTTTCCCATGTTATCTCTATGGGAGAAAAACATGAAAACTTCACTTTTTAAATTGGATATTTAAGGCTTAAAACTTCATGAAAACTCAATGAAAATAGTACCAAAATAATCTACAGAGTTTAATTGACACAAAATGTGCCATTATATTGAGTTATCAAATAGTTATGTGTAACTTGTAAGCATATTTAAAACACTTTAATTTGAAAATGGCTCGAAGTAAACATAAAGTGCATGGTCTTTAATGGGTTAATTTTATGTAAAAAACTGTGCCCGGAAGGACAAACTAGGTATTAAAAAGATCACAAGAGTATGTAGAATCTAAATTTATCAAGTTTCAGTAGTTTTGATATAGATAAGGGGGCACGAGAAGCATTTGAATAGGTGGCAAAACCTGGTACAAGGAGAAAACGAAAGTAAAGAAGAAGAAAGTTTAACTACAGATTTCTCCTGAACCCCTACACATAACTGCACATACCATATATCATTTTAATCAGCATTTAAAGAAGAAGAGAAACATATATGACACAAGGCTCTAGCTTACCCCATTCCTTAAATATTTACATTTCCATCGGAGCAAAATTTGAGCGATGCGTAATGACTAGTGCTGCCATCTCTACTCTTACCACAGTGACACAACGAACTGTTAGAAATCGGTTACTTCAAAGACAGCTCCCAGCTAGGCACCCTGTAGCGTGCATTCCACTGACTCCAAGCCATTGCCGTTTGCGAAGCCATTCGTGTCAAGCCAGAGCTCATTGGTGAGCGGAGTGAAGATCAGTTGTGTTTCTTTTTTCATCAGAAAACAGAACAGATCTCCACTCCGTCCTCCAATGAGCTCTGGCTTGACACCAATGGCGTCGCAAACGGTAATGGCTTGGAGTCAGTAAAATGCATGCTACAGGGCGCCTGGCACGAAGCTGTCCTTGAAGTAACCGATTTCTAACAGTTCGTTTTGTCACTGTGCTACCAACTGCAGCTCGAATTTCTGCCGCAGACGCAGTACGATGCGCCACAGTCGTTCGGCGAATACGGCGATCTTCCCTCTCAGGAGTGCCACTTGGCCGCCTGGACCCCGGTCTTCTTGAGGCAGTACCATCCCTTGACCACTGCTTCCAGCAATCATGCACAGTGGATACATTCCAGCCCAGTCCTTCTGCAATATCGCGGAAAGAAAATCCACCTTCTCGTAGCCTGAATATGCGACCTCGTTCCAACTCGGTGAGCTGTTGACAGTGGCTTCTTCGTCTTGTTAAAGGCATTCTTGGCTAACATCAACTCAATACGACACATTTCGACGCTAAATAACGCCCACGAACTTTACAGCACGCATTTAAAGTAAACCTGACCTGCAAGTTCTGAGTGGCGCTACTAGCGCCACACTTATGCGCGAAGCACGAAATTTCAATCGATGTCACCTTTCAGATGTATAAACACGCCTACCAAATTTCGTTTATCTAACACAAGTCTTTCTTGATGTTGGGATTTTTTTTCCGGCAGTGTATATAGTGCACAGGAAATTTAAATAGTTTTAAGTAAATGTTCAGGTGTAATTTTTTTTTTATGAAACTCGAGTAAAATTTACCTTACTCCTGCAATTAAAAGTTTTACTGTGTCCTTCTGTATGTCTTTAAATTAAAAAAAAAAGTTTTAATTTTAATGTTATTTTTAAACCTGTCAATAATCTTAACGCTTTCGCTGCGAACATTTTTTACACAATTTTTAATCTTTGGTCACCGGTATTTTTAACTGGAAAGGTTTGTTTAATTTAATCGCAGAATAATTTACCAGAATTTACCTTCCTTTGCCGCTTTTCCCTTTCCTTCCTTTGCCACTTTTCCTGCCCAAGCTTGGTGAGTGTTATCTTGAACTAGTGCTAACTTTTAAATTTTTCTTAACTTTTTTACTCTTTCTTATAGCAATCTAGTAGCTGCAGTTATACATATATCTTAATATAACTCTATCTTTCTATTCAAGTTTTTAAACTTAACTTTTTTCTCTCTTAAATATGTAAAGCATCTATGCTAGTAAAATCTTTATTTTTTCCTATTTTAAGTAGTTGTAACAAATACATCTTTATCTTTTCCCTATGGCTCTTAAATATAATGTAAGCCATCACAATATTCAGACTGGGTGTGAAGTTGACATCAACTAGGTACTCCCTTAACCGCTGCTTCACTGTTCAGCACTGATGATTAAATAGGAAAAGATTTGCAGTTTTACAAACGTCTAATCGTAATAATAATGCATTCTGATCTGCTTCAACGATTCGTATATGCGCCATTCGTCATGAGTTCGTTAAGTTCCTCGTGTTAACCCTTTATTTCCGAAATTATGAATTTATAAATATTTCATCTACTAAAGCATTTTTCGTGAATTTTTAAAACTGCATTAGAAGATTTACACAATCATTTAATAGAATTTAGAAGGATTTTTCCAACTAATATTAATTTATTAAATTTGAATTTAGAAGGATTTTTCCAACTAATATTAATTTATTAAATTTGAATTTATAGGGATTTTGTGCAACATTTATAACTCCACTCAAACCTTTTACTTAAAATATTTTTTTAGTATGTTGGAGAATTAAGAAATGCAAAAACATAATGTTTTTACAATAGAAGTATAGAAATATTTCCGAAATGAACACCCCCCCCCCCCGCTCCTAATCTTTCCACTTCAAGAAAGTTGAAAAGATGCAACGGAAAAGAAATTATCCTTTTAGCAAAGTACTTCGGTTTCTAAAATCGTAAGATGACTGATTGACACCAGGATTTACAAGAAAATTGTTATGCAACTAAAAGCGTTTTTTTTTTTTTTTTTTTCGAGTATATTAAGTCAAATTTTAGTTTTAAAATGCTGGTGCCAGTATGGAATTTAGGAATTAAAATTAAATAGTATATATAATATACCGGTGCCCTTCAAGGGGTTAATAATGTTTTTGTTTTTTGCAATCAATAATGCTTTTGTAACAAGATAAAATAAATAATCTATAACTCATTCTAAATTGTATTACTACTAATAAATGTATCAAATGAATTTTATAGCAAGTTATTTTAATGGTACTTTACAATACCGTTGGGGCATAAAGGTTAACAAGTAATATCTGTAATGTTCCTTCCTAATGATTGCTTTGTATCTTATACAGGTTAACCGGATACCAATAATCAGTAAGAAGTTCATTAGAAAAAAAATGAGATATTTTTAAATTTAAATTGTTCATTTTTATTCATGTTGACTAACAAAACAGTCTGTCTTGTTAACTGTAGGCCTAATATTTTAACTAGTTAGGCCCGAAACACTAAAACATTGATTTTTCATTATTATATTTTAAGATTAAATTTTGTGCATTGAAATTGTAACCTCTGATATTGTAAATTTTCTTAAAAAGAAATGACTTTTATTGTCCCCAACAGAGGTTGCTACTGCGCTTACTTATAGGTAAAAAATTAGAAAATATATGCTACAGGCATTTTGAATTTGTTCTTCACACATACGGTCAGTAAGCTGAAACATCTGAATTCCAGGTTAGTAAGTTTTCTGTTTGTTACATACATTTTAAATTTAAATATCATCCTTTTAACGAATGCTTCGTTTTTATTAAATGAAATTAAGTTAATTTAATGTAAATAAATGCAATATTTACATTTTTTTTTTTTTATAAAAGTACAGAAAATACAATTTTTTCTTTGCTAAATGTAACAACTGTTACCTGTAACTTCTGTTACTACATATTTGCATCAAATATATACGAATTAACAAAAATCTAGTTTAAAATTCACATGCTTAATAAAAATCCATCAAAGTGCTTCAGTGGTGTCATTGTTTTTAGATTAATGTAAATATACTTCTACTGTCTAATTTGTGTTGCTCAATGTAACTTCTGTTACAAAAATGTGACCTTTGTTACGACATATATAATTCCTGTTACTTGTACATTTTCTCTATATTTTTCTTGTTGTATATAAGTAGCTCTCAAAAAATGTTCCCAAAACATCAAAAGGCATCTCTTCTTTCAATGTAATAAAACTGTTTGACCATTTAAAAATATATTTATTACAGGGTACTGAAAATTTTGGCTTTAACGTTGAATACAAGTAACAGGGTTACATGTTGCTATATAATTTAATCCACATTACTGTTTTCATTTGAATATAAAATTACATATTCCAGTCTAATACACTAATCATGACATCATAAACTAGAAATAATATTTTGATAGGAATATACATGTTGTTGTAAATTGAGTGAATACTGTCCAGTACAACATTCACCTTTAACTCTTACGCGCAAGGTCTATTCGTACAATGCTAAAATGAGTGAATGACACGCACCAGAATTTACAAACAAATTTATTTCAAAATGGGCGAATTCGATGGGCGTTAGCGTGCTTAATAAAAAGAAATTTTTCATCCCAATATTCTGGTGCCTATGTGGTGTTTAGGGATTAAACTTTAGTGATTCAAAAATGAACCACCGCCCTCGAAGATGTTAAGGCATTTTCAGATGATTATTTTTATCCTATGAATTTTTCTATGCTGGAACTGGTTTTACATAGATTTTATATATATAAACACAGAAAAAAATTATTTGGTAAAAACAACGTACTTAAAACAGAAAAAAAAAATATAGGGAAAAAGGCATAAAAATTTTTCTTCACCCTAGTATATGTAATTATTTTTTGTATATTTTTTTTATAAAATCATACTTCTTGTATTTCTGAATTGTTTTTATTTAGAATAACTTAAAGTAAGCTACTTTAATTACTAATAAATTACGGAATTATTATAAATCATTATAACTTAAAAAATGTGATAAAAGTTTTCGGGTGTTTAACACGTTCACGCCGGCGCGGTGGGTCACACTCGACTGTTTCAGAGTTGTCAAGACTCTAGCTTTTTGCACACCACTGTTATTTTAGACAAAATGTTGTTCTTTTTAAATAGCCCAATTGTTCTAATTAAATAAAACAACATTTTCTGTATTAAAATACTGATATCGAAAAAGTCGGAGACTTGGCAGCTCTGAGACAGTCGAGTGTGACCCACCGCGCCAGCGTGAACGTGTTAAAATACCCCCGCGATAAGGCTGCCACATGCTACTATTTTTTTAGTTCTGTTTCGCACCACTTTTCCAAAACGAAATAGTTTTATATTCGCTTTGACAACATTTGCAAAAGAAAAACGATACAAAATGCATTTTGTTAAATTCGCGGTGCGAACAGAATATAAAAACCCGGGTTAAACACCCGAAATAGTCACTTGAGGCAGCCCTGCGCAAGTTATCCAACAGTCATGAGTGATGGAGGGTTAATATACGTTGTTGAGGAGTTAACAAAATTTATTACAATAAAAAATTTTCGACGAATTTTCGTGGATGCTGTAATGATGGATTTTTTCCCACTGCCATATTTCACGTTATAAGTCACGTTTAACCCTTTCAGGGGCGCCATTTGCAGTCTGCAAACGGTTAATTTTAATGCCCAAACTGCCGAATTTCACCAGTAATGTTTTAGTACAATTTCGATCTCATAAAATACATCAAGAAAAGCTTTTGATTATTTTCAAATAAATTTGTTCGTAAATTGCGATGAGAATTAATTATTTGAACATTTTTGGAGCAAAAATGCTTTGCCCCCGAAAGGGTTAAAAGTGTGCTTTTATAGAAGCATCAATCGAATAGTCGTAATAAAAACAACGACCATGTAGATTTTTTAGATTATAAAATAGTCAAATGCCACACATAGCAAGGTCAGAAAAATAGGACTGATGTTCTATCATTTCGATATTTAACGCCTTGAGGGGCGGTGGGATATATTATATCCCACCTAATTTTAGACCCACCAGTGGCGGAAAGGTTCTGCTCTCGAAGCTGGTTGACGGAAGGTGCTGGGTTCGATCCCAATCGCGCCCGTCGGCCTAATCGTTCGGAGTTTTCGTGGTTTTCTTCGAACCTTGGATTTCCAAGCCTAAATATGGGTTACGTTCCCTTAGAAAGATCCCCCACGGAGGGCACTCCCCCCGCTTTAGGACCTATATCCCTCGTGCTGATAATTGGCCGTCATAAACACAACCAACCACCACACCTAATTTTAATCAAGATTTTCAGCAGAAATTTATTATTGCATTTTACTTTGATAACTTTGGTGGAAAAGAGTTGTAAAATTGCTTTTTTGTTATTTTGAAATAATTTTTTTTTCTAAATTCCGGTGTGAATTCACCATTACAGAAACTCAATTACTTGCCCGATACGATTAATGAAGATTTGCAACAGAAACATTTTATTAAATTTTGCTTTTCTAAGTTTGGTGGAAAAAAATTAGTAAAATTGCTTTTCCTTATTTTGCAATAAAAATTTTGGAAGATCCAAGTGTGAATTCGACATAACCGAAAAATAATTACTTGCCCCTGAAAGGGTTAAGTGTTAAAGAAATTCTACTGTAATCGTTCCCTAATCATTAGAGGATGCATTGATATGATGAAGCCTGAATCCCTAACATTCACCTCTTAAAACCTTTGTGGAAGGCTCTTAGTAGTGCACAAATTAGACGAAACTGCCTTCAGTCCTTCTAGTAATATTTTTTTGACCAGCTCAAGTTCTACCTAATCCTGGAATTTTAGCCATGAACTGGTGATGGTTTGTGCAGTAGCCGGCCGCCCGGTCTGTTACACCCATAGTTGCCAACCTTTCACTAATACTCCGTAATGTGTGGATTAATTTGATCCAGCTTAACCGCGTTTCAACCCGGAAAATTTATTTCATGAATTTTTATTTATTTATGATGAAGCCTGAATCCCTAACATTCACCTCTTAAAGCATTTGTGGAAGGCTCTTAGTAGTGCACAAATTAGACGAAACTGCCTTCAGTCCTTCTAGTTTTATGATTTTGACCAGCTCAAGTTCTACCTAATCCTGGAATTTTAGCCATGAACTGGCGATGGTTTGTGCAGTAGCCGGCCGCCCGGTCTGTTACACCCATAGTTTCCAACCTTTCACTAATACTCCGTAATGTGTGGATTAATTTGATCCAGCTTAACCACGTTTCAACCCGGAAAATTTATTTCATGAATTTTTATTTATTTAATTTACGAATTCTATGTGGAATTTATTTAATTTCATTTCTTTAAAATAATTCCGGTTAAAAAGTATTAAACCATGATTAAATTAACCCGCATATTACGGAGGATTAGTGGGAGGTTGGCAGCTATGGTAACACCAAATATGCAAGTAATGTTTAAATTAGAAATTTTACAACCGATACATTAACAAACTTGCTACCTATAAAAATTTACATTAATATGGAATAAAAGTTACTTTTTTGCATCTACTTATTGTTTAATTAAAGGATTTATGAAAAAGAGGAGGAGGCATATAGTGTATTGTCTGCCAGTTGCGAGTGAAGTAATTCAAAAAGTTGTCACAAGATGGCGGCTGTTTTTATAAAATCGGACCGACACTTTCTGATTACTGCTGGGGCTTCTTCCACCGGTAAATTTGAATAGAATATATGGTCTTTTTTAACTCTTTCAAGTAC
The DNA here is from genome assembly GCA_963932465.1 of Maratus speciosus. NCBI lineage: Eukaryota > Metazoa > Arthropoda > Arachnida > Araneae > Salticidae > Maratus > Maratus speciosus. Next base: position 464,775,026 of record OZ010794.1, on the reverse strand, counting down.
AAGGAATTTCTGCTCCAAAAATGTTCAAATAATTAATTCGCACCGCAATTTACGAACAAATTTATTTGAAAATAATCTAAAGCTTTTCTACACATATATTATGAGATTGAAATTTTTAACAAAAATTTAGTTGTGTCATTTGTCGATTTGGGCATTAAAATTAAGCGTTTGCAGACGGCAATCGGCGTCCCTGAAAGGACTAAACGCCTTATTCGTACACAATTTATGTTAAGAATAATGTATAAATTTCTATTTGTTTTTACTGGTGGCAGGTTTTCCAGGTATTATAATCTTTTTCACTGACACTGGCAGGACGTTGTCTAGGTTGTCACAATATGGCGGAAACGCATGGCCTGACTACAGCTAAGTAAACTTCCACCAGTTAGAATGAATATCTGTTTTTTGGTTATTTATGACAGAAATTATGCATTAATAAGAAGAAAATGTTTATTTAAATTTACCGGTGGATGTTTGCACCGAAGGTAATCAACCTGTGTGAAAGCGGTTACAGTCCTATAAATAGTTCCACTATTTTTAGGACATGTAAGTTCCTTTATTCCAGTTCAATGGTTTAATTTGTTTCCATTTTTAGGTGCGTTCGTAATTATATAAATACAATGGAGTTATGAATAAACAGGAGGTGACATATAGTGTATTGCCTACCAGTTGCGAGTGAAGTAACTGAGGAGGTTGTCACAAGATGGCGGCTGCTTTTTTTAAATCGGATCTACAGTTTCTGAATACCGCCGGTGCAAACTTCCCACCAGCAAAATTGAATAGAAAATTTTGTCTTATTTAAGCGTCTGATTCAGGGAAATATATTTTCACAAATATTCTAAAAACATTATTTCTTTTTACTGGAGTCAGTTTGCCTGGTATAAAAGTCTGTTGTTTCACCGGTTGTCACAATATGGCGGAAACGCATGGCATGACTTCCACCAAAGTAAACTCCCACCAGTAAAAATGAAAGTCTGTTTTTGCCATTATTTATGACTGAAATTTTTTATTAAGAAGGCGATCAAATAAGGAGAAAATTTCTATATAAATTTACTGATGAAAGATTCCACCGGCAGTAATCAACCCCTGCGGAAGCGGTTACAGTTGAAGCTTCATTATTTTAAGGATATGTCAGTTCCTCTTTATTAATAATTCCATGATAAATACGTAGCATCTATAGTCGTCGTTCAGTTCGTCTGTCTGTCTCTCTGTCCGCCTGTCTCTCCGTCCGTCCGCATATAACACAGCAAAAAGTACCCAACCGAATGGTCAGAAATTTTAAATATATAATTGTTGTAAAATTTTGTCGAGTCATTTCAAATTTTATGAAAATCGGATGTATAGTTTAATTACAGGGACAACCAAAATTTCCCGTTACATTACGGCCAATGGGAAAAAAGTATTTTAAGTGCATTTTAATGATGTTAAAGCCTTTCGAACAGAATGAAATCGATATGCACTTATGTAGTACACTAAAATATACATTCAGTACAATATGGGGTGCAAAAAATATTTATAAATTTAGTTTTAGCACGAACACACCACATTTGCCACGTTTAACGTGCAATTTTCAACTTATTGTTACTTGCGTTTCTTACAAATTAAACAGTTGGAAATTGCACGTCAAACGTGGAAAAGTACTGTAACTGGTTTTATAAATACTTTTTGCACCGCATATTTTACTGAGTGTATATTTTTAATGCACGTCATAAGTGCATATCAATTTTATTTTGTTCGAAAGGCTGTAACATCATTAAAATGCACTTGAAATATTTTTCCCCATCGGCCGTAATGGAAAACTTTTCGGAAGTCATAGGAAAACTTTTGTCTCTCCCTGTAATTAAACTATACATCCGGCTTTCATAAAATTTAAAATGGATCTACAAACTTTTCCAACAATTATAATGTAAAATTTCAGACCATTTGGTTGGGTAGTTTTAGCTATGTTATATGCGTGCGGAAGTACAGATGGACCGAACGACGATTATAAGTGCTACGTACTTATATAATTACGAACCCACCTAAAAATAGAGGGTAAGCCAATCACGCGATTTTCTTTATGGGGTAGGTGAGATTCAATGGTCTACACGAACGGCAGAATTATTAAAAGTGTCGCCATATCATAAGAAGTTTTTATTCTTAAACTTAAAATTGATATTCTTCGTTACAATTACTAATTCTAGAAAATAATTTAGAGAATTTAAAATAAGAAAAACTTCAGTTCATTAGTTATACGAATTCATTTATTTTCTAAGCAAAAGCAACAGTAAAATTTTACATAAAACTTTGCTCTAATGCTGCATATAATTATGCAGAGTTATAAATGTAACTGCGCCAAATTAAACTTGTGTTTCAATGAAATATTTGGAATTAAATTCAATTTATTCTTTATGCGCAAGAATTATCACCATGTTATTTATGTTTTGAAATTTTTAAGATTGGCATTCTTCACTTCACAAAAATGTATTTGCTGTACGTCTCAAGTTAAAAGCATGCTTCTTTAAATTAATGAAAACTTAAATTAACGGTTATTCAGATATTTGTTGATTATCATTTCCTCTTTAAATGAGTTTTCTAATGAAAGAATGTCGGTTCAAGTTTCATCACTGATAATGAACAAATGGGAAAACGCATGTAAGTAATCTAAATCCGAAGTCTTGAAAAACTTTTTAAATTGAATTAATGTATGTAAATCCATTTCTTGAATTCGCTGTCGAAACAAAATTAAATAAAATGATTTTCTGTTAATGTTTTAAAGAATCTCGAAGTTTTGAAAACTTTTCCCTTTAGTTAATGTTTTGAAAATTTGAAAATATATAATTTTTAACTCTCATGCTGTTATGTTGTGTACTTTATACAAAAATATTTGAAGTTTTGAAGAAGTTAAAAGAGAAGTACAAACATTGTATTTGTTTGCAAATTACTGTACCATAAATGTTTAGAAATGAAGATTGACTAAAATACCGGGTGTCCCAAAAAGGACTGACTGATTTTAAAATTCAATAACTTCCAAACGGTGACAGATATTAAAAAAATTCTTGCAGGAGAGTTATGCATAAAGTCAAAAGTTTTATTACAGTGATTTTCGATTTTAGTTCGAATTACAAACAATAGATGGCGCTGTAAGCAATAGTCGCTAAATACAGGCTCGATTTTTGGTCCTTTCTGTTGTTCCATGGAGAAAAAGGAGATGGAAATGTATTATCCGGGCCACGAAGTACCAAAAATCGAGCCTGAATTTAGCCTCTATTGATCGCAGCGCCATCTATTGTTTGTAATTCGAACTAAACTCGAAAATCACTGTAAAAAAACTTTTGACTTAATGCAGAACCCTCCTGCAAGAATTTTTTTAATATCTGTCACCGTTTGGAAGTTATTGAATTTTAAAATCAGTCAGTCCTTTTTGGGACACCCGGTATTAATTAAACACAGTAACCTTTTCCAAATTGAAACCTATATTTTAACAGGTATCTATGGGTAAAGATAGCGTACATATTGAGAGGTGAGCTTTGCCCTAATTTTATCTTATGACTTAGAAAGAAATAAAATTATTCGGAAAAAAAAATAATCTTGGAATAACAAGTACTTTTTAGTGTGCAATCTTCGAAAAAAAATTATCACACTGTTGAAATTTTGCTGAAAACAATCGCATACCCGTAATCTCCCAATATTTTTTTTCGTAAAACGCGGTTTAATTGGAATAAAATTAAACACCTATAGAACAGATTTTTTTGCATATAAAATTAAATGTATTTAACATAAGTTACATGGAATCCAAATTTTATGGAAGAATTAAAAAAAAAATGTTGAAAAGCACGGAATCCTATAAAAAAGAGTACAATGGTTATAATGCAGTAAGTAGTTCGTAACAGAGCAGCCACTGGCGGCTATTTTTTGTATTATATTCATACCACTATTTTTTTTTTTTTTAAGTTGCAATACATGTCAGTTGCACATGCTGTTAAAGTGTAAGCGAAAGATTTTTGGTTAAAAAAATGGTACGAGAAAAAAGTTAAAAAATAATTGCCCTGTGTTAACAATAACTTTTCATTTTTAATACTTTCCAACAAAGTTGAAAAGTGTTTATGACTTCGGTCTGTCTGGCCGTCTGTTTGTATGGCCGTCTGTCCACGCTCTAACTCTCGTAAATATGCTCGGATCGTTTTGAAATTTTTGGATGTTAGTGACCTCTACCATAGCATGTTCCCTATTTCAAATGAAGTTTGTAGCCTGTTTAGTTCATTTACAGGGACAGTCAAAAGTTTTCCGTTACATTACGGCCAATGGGAAAAAATCATTTCAAATGATTTTTAATGGCGTTACACTCTTTCAAACATAGTAAAATTGATATTCATTTATGAAGTCTACTAAAATATGCATTCTGTTGAATATGCGGTGCAAAGAATAGTTATTGTTGATTTACAAGGCCACACAAAAGAATTCCGTTCATAATGGTATAGGGGAAATTGTTTGCGGTGTATTTGAAAAGATTTCAGGTACTATATTGTATCCGAATTACTGTATATTAGTAATGATTCCTCAAAATGCATTTCTAATTATGATATGTGCTTTTTTAGGGTTTCGTTCATCTGACGAAACCCTATTCGTCTCGCTCCTCTGTCTGTCTGTCTGTCCGTCTGTCACAGAACCCGTTCTCAGAAACTATACATATTGAAGACTTGAAATTTGGTATACTTATAGCTGAACACCACACATCATACGACAAATCATAAAATTTTGAAAAAGTCGTACATTTAACCTTTTGAGCTCCCACATGTGTATTTTAAACAATTCTTTCTAAGTGATCCCCTATTTAGGTTGGAGGCGTGAAATTTTGCATACTTATAGCTGAGCACCACATATCATACGACAAATCATAAAAATTTTTAAAAAATCGTACATTTAACCCTTTGGGCTCCCAAATGCGTATTTTAAGCAATTCTTTCTAACTGAGCCCCTTATTATTGGAGATTTGAAATTTTGCATACTTATAGCAGAACACCTTAGGGCAGGCGACATATTATAAAATCTTGAAAAAGTCTTACGTTTAACCCTTTGAGCTACCACATATATATTTTAAACAATTCTTTCTAAGAGAGGCCTTAATTAAGTTGGAGACATGAATTTTTGCATACATATAACTGAATACCTCAGAACACACGGCAAATCATAAAATTTTCAAAAATTCTTATATTATTTACTCCTCCGGGCTCTAACCTGTGTATTTTAAGCAATTTTTCTAACCTCCGCCCTTTTCACCCGGGGATCACTTTTCCAACTTTTGCCAAAACCCCTTTGACCATTCTTTCATTATTATGCACCATAGCCTTACATATTTTAGTTCCACTTTTTACCACCAGGGGCGCCTACTTATATCGGGTGCTATCGGCCCAATCCCCTCGACTAATATATCTACGGATAGTACATAAAACGGAGTTTCGTTCGGATAGAGGTTTGTTTAGAATAGAGTGCTCCCCTAGTTACGAAATGTGGAACTAACAGATTTTTCAAAAGGGTAAAGTGTTTTGAAAGGAATATTAAACGAAACCCTCTGTGCGATCTGTGATCACACTTTCCTACCCTTTCACTATATTTATGGTGACTATAAAGTGCGTATAAATGATATAGTTCATATACAGAGCTACAGAAATGAATTCGTAAAGGCTACTGAGTATGAGCATAAATTGCTTAAAGGTGGGTTTTAAAAGAGTTATGCATTTTTATGCTGAACTGAATTTAGTGTACTGAGAAATATTTGTAGAATATAGATAAAATGATATACAGGGCGGCGCAAAGAGTTGGATACATGGCCATCTATGGGTGATAATTTCTGGAAATGTAATTTCAGTAGTTTTAAGCGAATTAATTTTTGAATTAAATTTTAGCTAAATAGTGGCATGTAATAAAGGTACTAGGTAAGCTACAGAGCTGTACAAAAGTATTCAGGTATGCTTCCATCTATTAGTATAAATTGCTAAAAGATGAATTTCAACCTGTTATGCATTTTCTTGCTAAACTAAATTTTCCCATTATATAGTATATATATATATCAACATACAGATAGAATACAGGGCTGTTCAAAAGAATTGGAATACATATTTGGCTATGGGCGGTAACTACTGAAATCAGATTTTTAAATGTTTACTTAGTTATCTTATTTACCTTACTTCCCTAAGTAACGAAGTTTCGTTAAAGCTTTCAGGGAGTGTTGGAAATTGTTTCATAATCTATGATGTACGCATGATTTTTCTTACTTGTTTAATTTATCAAAGAGAAGAATTTGTCATCACAAAGTTAAGGAAGATTATAAAATACAATAATTACCAGAAAAATTATATAGATTTTAAATTAAAAAATAAATAAATAAAATGTTAAAAGTAAAGACCGCCCATGTAATTATTCTAAATTAGATTTTATTTAAAATATTTGATAGGTAACATTTTTTAAATTCATCAAAAAAATATTCTTGTTTAATGTTGGGTATATTACTTTTATTTTTAATATGGAGCATTACGTTTCAAAACTAATTGACAGGAAATTGCTTACAAGGAAGGTCTCCATACGGGCATATTCAGAAAAATCTGAAAAAAATTACAGCGTGTTCTTCTCATGTGTATATATATGTTCATAAAATTTTTTTTGGCGGAACCGCGATAGAACGTTCGTAAAAAAATAATAAAATTTCGTTTATTTGGCGATTTATCATCGGTTGTCGATGAAATGAAATTTCGAAAAATGCTTTTTTATGCCCAATACTCTTTAAGATAAAAATGTTTCATGTTGAACTTGTTTAAATAAATTTAATGTAAATGACTTTAGTTTTGTCAGTTTCAGATTGATTTAACTATAAGTTTTGTCATATATATATATTTATAATGAAAGTTAAATATCAAATTTTATGAGTTAAAACAAAATTAAAATAAATTAAAATTGTTTCAATGTCTCAAAATAAGTCCAATTGAGCACTGTAGATTCAATTCTGTTGCTAAGGTAACGACGAATTCTTTGAAATGAGTAAATGGTAAACGAATCTTGACTTTATTTTGGAATACGCTTAAATATATGAAAGTATTTTTTATATATGAAATTGTTTTTAAAGTAATAAAATTAAATAACAAGCAACATAAATATGTAATACGAAAAAAATCTATTTATAAAACTCTCTCATTGTTTAAGTTTAAATTCATTAAATACTATTTACACGCATTCTAAACATCAATTAACAATCAATTTTCAGGTGCACTAAAATATTTTGCTCTTGGCGAGGAAAAGTATTGCTCGCCAAATAGCGTGACGCTTTCGCCTTTTCGCGCCAAATACTCAAAAGTATTTTATTTTTTTACAGACTTTCTACTGTAATTCCGCCGCTAAATTTGACTGATCCTTTATTACATACATAAGTAGTTTAATTAGTATTTTTTTCAAAATATTCTGAGTAAGCCCAGAATGGAGACCTTCCTTGTTAGTAAAAATATTTAACCTCTTAACCCTCTCACTGCGTAAGTAATTTTTCGCGATGCGCGTCTTTTACAGAATTTTTTATCTTTTATCAACGGTTATTTAAACAAGAAATTTCTGACTATCATAATCTGGGAAAATGTCCTGATTAAATCAGACAAATTTTTTTTCTAAAAAATAACTGGTGAGAATAACCATATAGTATTAATTAGACGGAAAAGGCATGCCCGAGGATATCTCGGGTTGCGCAGCGAGAGGATTAATTCTCGTTCCCGTGATATTCACGGGTTGTGACTTTTATTCAGATTATTCAGATTTATTTTATTACCAACAGTTTTATAGAATAGTGTAATTGTCTTTATTATGGCATCATTTTACATGTCATTAAATAAGGTAAACATTTCTTCTTCCAAAAAGTGATGCCAATAAGCAATTTGAATTTTTAAACCGTAATTTAATGCGACCGTTAAGGGGTTAATGTGTTTGAACGTGAAGTTTGGTTCAGTTCAATGCATAACTTCGTACACTTTCCAACGAATGAAGTTATGAAAATAGCACAAAATTCCCTTTCATAGCAACACCTCCTGGCGGAATATTCAAAAATTCTACTGAGACCTGCTAGCCAGAGTTAAAAACATACATATGGTATTTCGTTCAATTGTGTACACAACTTCATATATTTATGTGTTGATACAAAGAGGAACACGCACGGACACACGGACAGTCAGACGTTTTCTAAAAACATGTTTATAGGGATCTCTGACCCTGTAAAACAAGTAAATCTGTCAAAAATCGGGAGTAAAAAAATTTTTCGGTTGTAAAAACGTAAAAAAAAAATCACTTGACTGTTTGTATCCATTTAATAAGATTGTAAGAATTAATTTGCTTCCAAATGTATACTTTTTTATGAAATTCTGTTTTTGTCAAAAGATTACATTGATTGTCCAGTTTAATGCAAGGGACATACTTGTAATGCATATTTGTAAAATGTTGAAATGATTGAATTACACCAGAATGTACAAAAACACATTTTTAAAAATAAGTAAAGGCTTTTCTTCACGTATTTAATGAAAGGAAAAATTTTGCTCAAAAATTCTGGCACAAATGTGGCATTTAGCAAATAAAATTAGGCGGTCCAAAAATGAACCGTTGCTCTTCAACGGGTTAAACACATTGATACTCTTTGATCTATTCTAAAATTTAAAAAAAAAAAAATGCTTTGATGTTACGACTTGTATATGCGGCTTTTTCAGAAAACGACAATTTGTTGTGTTGAAAAGAAAACTGATACACGAAGCCTTGAACTTTTATTTTTATGGAATAAAATTGTAATTCTTCGATTTTTTTTATAGATTTATTTTTATTATTATATTTTTTTTTTATGAAGCATATAATAACGAATGATTATTCTTAAAAGCAATGTTAGGTAGAAATAATTTCTTTATCTTAAGTCATTTGAAACAAAAGTTTACTTAGATGTAGAATAGAATCTACTAATTAATACTGTTTTCGATTAATTTTCCTCCATTCACAAAATAATTTATGCAGAATTAGAAGTTAACACGACAGACATGAAAATTGCATTCAAAATAGGTCTTTTGATGTTTAAAGAAGGTAAATTCTACGTAATCAACAACTATTAATGGAAAATCTTAGAAAAAAAGCCTTCTTAATTGCTGGAAATTGTGATTACAATGAATTTTCGGAATAAAGTATGTTTTGGTAACTAGTTAAACCTGAACGTAAAAAATATTCCGATGCTTTTAGATTTTCGATTCCTTTAGCAGTAAGTTTATTACTTTAATGTTTGTTGAGAATATTCCAGATATATTTAATAAAATGTGAAAATATATATAATTACACTAACCAGAAAGCTTAATGCAAATTTACGAAACTGAATTATGCTATCTAAATAATTACAAGAATTAGCTGTCAAAAATATATTGAATAAGACTAATTTTGTTTCAATGATTTCTGCATTTTGAGAATTTGTGAACAATACCAGCCTAATTATTTTTTGAAGAAATGTAAAATACGTAATATCAAAATATTCTTTTCTTTTTCTTTACAAATACATTTTTTTTAAATTAAGTAATTTAAACTCATTCATTTTGCAATATATATGCTTCAATGAATTTTGAATATACTTTTTAACTGAAAAGAAATCCACTTAGTTGAATTTCTACCTTCATTAATTTACTTCTTTAGTAAGATTATTGAACGGCGCAAATTTCTTATATCTACATTAATTTTAAAATACTGTAAAATATATTGTTTAGTTCTTACTTCATAGTATTCTTCTTTAAATGTTTTACATTTTTTTTTCCTGATGATAAAACATTTGCTGAACCTCTGTTTAAATTTTCTTTAACCCTCCTAGCACCAGGTTTTAATATTTTCTGAGCATTCTTGGTTTTACATAATTTGAATCAAAATTTTTATTAAGTTATATGTGACTTCTTCCTAGTATATATCTATTTAATTTTATGTATCATGTATCAAGTAAATTATTCATTTTTTTCTGGTATCCTCAATGGTACTAGGCTGATTAAGGAACAGTGCAACCTAGTTATTTAGAGTTATGACTCGCTTATATGCCTTTAACTTACAATTTTCTTTCAGTTACCAGCGATTAAGTAAAGAGAAATGGGGAAAATGTGTTATACCCGTGGCATCAAAATTATTTAACTCCCTTGTGCCAAATTTGCAGAGAAAAGTTCATGTCTGGCATCATTTTAGGTGAATTACATTTCTCGGACCCACAAGTACACTATACTCAAATTATTGATAGTTGCTGAGCAAAAATATCTTGTAGTATTCCACATACAGTCTATCCCCGTTATTACACGCCCTGCTTAATACGCGAAACCACTTAATACGCAAATTTTCTTCGGTTCCTTGAAAAACGGCTATCTTATGCATTAAAAAAACCCTTCTTAATACGCGAACCCTCTAAGACACGAAATTTTATCAGTCCCGCAGCAAGAAAACCTACGGTTAACACGCGAATGAGCTTTATTTGGAACAGGGGAGCTTTTAGAGGGAATAATATCCCAAGCATTACCTAAGACAAGTCATTAAACTACGGATGTTTTTTTTTTCGTCCAAATTTTATGCAACCATGAATAGCTTTACTAAAAATATCAGTTTGAACCTCTGATTTTTAATGGAAAAATCTTTCCCGGCGCCGATTACTTCGTATAGTCAAACAGGCCCGGAAAAGAAGGGAGAAACTATACTGCTAACGAGTGCACAATAAATAAGCAAAAATGTTGTTTTCCCGCTGATCAGAAAGAACCAGTGGAAATCTTATCCGATAAAGGAGCGAAAAGCGAACTTTTCCCCTACGATGGAGAAACGATTTGAACCCCATCCTAACTTAGAACAGTGCCGATTCGTTGTTTGATCAGTGCTGTGATATCTAAAGCAGGGCGCACACTGAAGGGACTCATGCAACATGTTGCTTGACTTCAGAAGAAAAAACAGGTTTAAAACGTGTTTGAAACAGCTTTCTTCTTTGTTTCGACCTGTTTCTTCTCCTAAGTTGCACTTCATCTTCCTCCTGTCGCTTGTCGCTTCTTGTGGAATCTGGCCAATGATAACCACGTGTTCTTTCAAAAGTTTAGTCTAGTCTTTATCAGGGCAAAAGGACCAAAACACAACAAAAGGAAGGCTCTCTCTATCACTGATAAGTTACAAATTATAAATCAGTACGATGCCCAGGTTGTCCCGAATAAATCGGCATTCTACAAAAAAAAAAAGGCATGAATAATCAACTTTAAGGATTTTGTTGAAAATTAGGGATGTCATCGTTAACCAAGCTCTTGATGGTGGAACAAGGAACAAGAAAATAAAAACCGCCAAATTTAAGGACATGTGGAGGGCCCTCCACGAGTGGTTTGTTCAGGCGCGCCCTACGAATATCCCAATAATCGGCATGCTAATTCAAGAAAATGGTTCTGAAGTCGCAGCAAAAACTGTAGTGTTAGATTTCAATGCTTCAAATGAATGGCTGGATCGATATAAATCTCGCCACGGAATAAAATTTCAGAAAGTGTGCGGTGATTCAGCTTCTGTAAACAACAAAGACGTCGCTTGTTGGAAAACAAATGTACTTCGGCAGCTTGTAAAAAACTATTCAAGTCGTGATACGACGTGGACGAATTTAGGTTTTTTTTACAAAATGGCATCCAACTAAACAATGGCTATAAAAGGAGAAGCATGTCCTGGGGGTAAACTAAGCAAAGACCGTCTTACTCTTCTACTCGATGCCAAATCTGATGGTTCAGTAAAGATAAAGCTACTGGTTGTACAGAAATCACGCAAAACGCGATGCTTCAAAAACGTCAACAATCTTCCGTTCCAGTGCGAAAGTAAGCGAAGAGCGTGAATGACGGGCAACCTTTTTTCAATATGGGTTCGTAATATTGACCGGCCAATGGGAAAAGAATCACGTCATGTGTTATTGCTTGTGAACTATTGTCCTGCGCATCCGAAAGATAAAGGAGGCCTGGGAAAGTCCAAATTGAATTTTATTCGACCAGTGTCACTCAGCCAATAACCAAGGATTATTTGAAAACAACATTTAAACACACAATAAAACAAGCAGATTTGATCATACGTATATACCATCAAGTGGATGGTCTTTTGATATTATGTTTTGACATTTGGGATTTTTTTTTCACCGTACATGCAGTTGGGGGGATATTGTTTTTAAAGTTTTTACACTGAGGATGTGAGTCCTAGTACTCACGAAACGTATACGTATGATCAAATCTGCTTGTTTTATTGTGTTTTTAAACGTTGTTTTCAAATAATTTATATTTTCACACAAGTTCTGTACTTATTAATAACCAAGGAATCATTAACAGCGCCAAGGTAAATTACAAGACTCGCGTAATACGACAATAACTTCTCCAAATGGAATACGGCAGCAACCATTCTTACTAAGAGGTTGTCCTATTACAGTCCTTGACGCTATACACATGCTTTCCACGGCATGGAAGAGTGTCACACCAATGACGATTGCAAATTGTTTTAGAAAAGGGGGTTTTGGAAGTAGCGAGGGAAGTAGAAATTTGTAAAGGGCCGATTTCGCACTCTGATGTTGAAGAACATTGGCTTGGCGAACAAGAATCTGTAGGGCAAGAATTTGTCTGTTTAGACACGTTTATTAATACGTTTATTAATATCGTCAAAGATCTAGTAACCTCCTAGCTCAGAAGTCTGGATGACATCAACAGTGCCTGATAAACCGGATGAGGAGGAAGAAGAGGAGAACCTGCCCTGGTTTCTCGACGAGAGAGCCTTACCATCACCTAAATATAGCTGAAAACAGCATGCTAATGGCGCGGTCGCATGTCAAACAGGCCAAAATTGATAGCTACTTTGCCAAAAAGTATCTTTTATGTAATTATTGGCTTTATTAACTTTAAACTTTTGTTTTTTATATCGACTTTTGAGTATTATCGACATTTTTCTCCATTTGTTCTGTATAGCTAACACGGATTTTATTGTGTTCACATTAGTTTTAGATTACACGGTTAGCACAAATTTTTGTGTTCATTTCAATTTTATGTGACGTACAAAATAAATCTAATTTTGAAAAGACATATGATTTTTACTTAAGACAATAACTTTTATTTGAATTTCTATATTTCGAACGTTCCTGCTTAATAAACACATAGTAATGACAAAAACAAATAAAATGTCATTTTATGTCTTAAAAGACCTAAAAATTATCATAAAGGGCTTGTTCCATGAATACTTTTGATTAATATGCTACGATTTTTGGAAACCAGTATTTTTGAACGGAAAAATGTGATTTTTTTTTACCGGCATTATCTCATTAATTTAATAAGGCCAAGAAACCTTTTTAAAAATAATGGTGTCCAACAAGCATAGCAGTTACCAGGTATGTGACTTACACTAAAGAAACCCATGGAACTAGCCAAAGATGCGTTTTACAGTGTTCGTACACTTCAAGGACTCTCAAGCACCTTTTATCTAAATTTTCGTAAAGTAATATTTGGCTTATTTAATGAAAAACAATTATATCTTCAGACATAGCGACCAGTACTTTACGAAATTTCTAGTACTAAAACACCTAAAATCCCCTGAATTCCCCAATACGTACGAAACCTATTTTATCCGTATAGGTTGTTATTATATGGACCACTGGACGAAAATTCACAAACATCGGTTAATACGCGAACCTGTTTAATACGCGAATTTTGATCTGTCCCTTGATTCGCGTATTAACAGGATTCGACTGTATTTTCAAAATTTGATTTGACAGCATAGGTGCTTGAATATCATTTCACAACATCGGCGCTTGGCAAATTATAACATGAAGTGCAGGAAAAATCACTGTATTTATAAAAAAAGATGTTGGCACGCTGGCTGCCAACACAATTTACAAGCAGCTGTCTTTAAGATTGCTGTAAGATTTTTCAAGGCTATGAAAAGCCCAATCTATTTTGTGTTATTTTAATATGATATTTTCAATTGTGTATAAGTTAAAAAACATTCCAAGATATTTATGTAATTTGTTTTCGAGAATTCATTCAAATAAAACCTAAATTCCCATGTCTGAAGTTGGTGGACTCCTTTCGTGACATTTACTACTTCCTTAATGTTTACAGAAATATATTTTTTGAAGTTTTTTAAAGTAACTTTATTTTTGAAAAAGTATGCTTTTCAACTGATTTAGCTTATAGGTGGATATCTATCAGTGTCTTTTCATATATTTTCGATTTCCCATACATTAAACTATGTGCATCTGTTTTATATTCGTAGGCATTGAGTAACATCCAATAATTTATTAACTTCAAGTACAGCTCGGGGTAATGTAATTTATTGTCTTTCTGTTTTATACGTTAATTTGGGAAACGTTTCGGAAAGTGAAAAATATATATATATGTAACTTGAAGCTTTTGCAAGCCTTTTTGTTAGTAAAAAATAATACAGATGTTGAAAAAAAATAATTGCACATAAATACAGAAAATGTATTATGGAAGATTTTAGCGACAGATCAGAAATTATTTTTGTTCGATGAAATGCAATGGCATCGAAAGTTATATAACACTCATTGTAAAAGAAAAATTCTGTATTTTACAATAAAAGGTTCTGGCATCCGGCTACCCACACAGTTGTTGTAACATTTACAAGCTGCTGTTTTTATGAGTGCTGTATTTTTTTTAAGTCTGGGGAAAGTTGCGTAGGTATCGGCTGCTTGGTGCACGACACACAAAAAATTCGATTTTTGCTTCACTTTTTTTTCTTGAATTCGCTTCGACAACATCTGTGCTTGAATATCATTTCACAACATCTGCGACTGGAAAATTCTAATATAAAGCGCAGGAAAAATCATTGTATGTACAACCAAAGGTTTCCGCAACCCTGCTGCTAAAACATTTGCTGTACAATTTACAAGCAGCTGTCTTTAAGAGCAGGGACGTAGCTTTAGAGGATGGAGGGGGGAGCCTCCCCCCCCCCAATATGTTCAAATAGTAGGATGCCATAGAAGGTTTATGGGCGCCGTCAGACACTCATAAAATCGGTTTATTAGTAGTAAAAAGTAATTTATAAAATAATTTTATTTTTAATGTGAAATTACAAAGTAAGTTACTTTTTTCATACGAAACTTGTATAAGGCCTTTAGTTTTAGACCTGTTACTTCCACTATCCGCCCCCCCCCCTGCCTATCCCGAAGAAAATTTACACATCCGGAATGAAAAAAATTGAAAGCAAGAATTGTAATCAATTGCAGGATAGAAGTACAATTATTTCCTTCCTATCTCAGTAATTGTTGGTCGCCCATGGCATGGCAGTAGAAAGAAAGTGGAAAGAAGTATCTGGAGGGGATTAGAAAGGTTCTCAAATATGTTCAAGTAGTAGGCGCCATGAAGCCCAGAGGCGTAGTGGTCAGAGCATCTGTCTGCCGCACTGCAGATCGAGAGTTCGACTCAGCCTTTCATTCCTTCAGGATCAATAAAATGAGTACCAAGCTTGCTTGGTAAGTAAACACCGAGGATCCCGCATTTGGCTGACCACCTAGTCGGAACGTATGCTGCACAGCACCTCGGGACCCAGGGTCAAGAACATAGGGATAGTCACTATCGGCATAGGTTCTTCATGGATTGTATAGCCAAAGAGTTTAGTTTAGAAGTTTAACTTAGTGGGGCACCACAGAAGGTTTAAGGGCGCCGTCAGGCACCAGCAAAACAGGGATTTAAATTACTACATCTATATTCTAACAAAAACAATTTATATATGGGAAAGAAAAAATTCCGAAAACAGGAATTGTAATCAATTGCTGGACAGTAAGTGTAATTTGATCCTTAGAAGTACAATTATTTCCTTCTCATCTAAGTTGGTCATCCTTAGTAGTAGAAAGAAAGTGGAAACAACTGAAAGTGACTGGAGGGGGTGAGAATATTTCTCCAATAGATTCAAGTAGTAGGGCGCCATAGAAGGTTTAAGAGCGCTGTCGGGCACCCACAAAACAAGGGGTTTAAGTTACTACCTCTATTCTTGAACAAAAACAATTTATACATGCGGAAGAGAAAATTATGAAAACATAGTAATTGTAATCAATTTTGGGACAGTAAGTGTAATTCGATTCTTAGAAGTACACTTATTTCCTTATCTCAGTAGCTGTTTGTCACTCTTGTAGTAGAAAGAAAGGGGAAAGAAGTTGAAATGACTAGCGGGGTTTAAAATTACTGAGAGAGGGTGGAGGTTGTCTAGACGTCTGCATGGGACGAAATTTCTAAAGCCGGAGCCGGACACTCCACAATACAAAACAAAGCTATCTTGGTCAGTTTTAAAAACTAAAAGCCTAAACCTGGAGCTTTTAAAAAATTAAAAACCCGGAACGGCTCAATTTCTACAAAAAAATCCGATTTTTCTTAACATACACTAATTAAGATTCTTTTAAAGAAATCTGTATACATGTTTATGCGAAATTTTTTATATTAAGGTAAGGTGGTGTAAGAGTGTGCGGTATACAAAAGTACTCAGAGCAATTATCAAATCCCAAAACAGAGTTTTGCATTTATCTACAGTAATCCCAAAACAGAGTTTTGCATTTACCTATACAGTAATGCCTGTCATTATATCGTTTACAACTGTAGCTAAATGCTGTAGCTAAATGCTCTGTTTTGGGATTAGCATTAGATAATTGCTCTGCGTACTTTTATACCCCGCGCAGTCTTGCACCACCTTACCCTATATTTCAGACTATAAGTACGCAATACATAGAATACCGAATAGCAACATTAACGAACACTTAAACTCTTAGACTTTTACATTCAAATAAAGACTCATTAAAAAAATTTAGTTTCGAATAAATATAACAAATGATTCAAAACAAAAACGTAAATTTTGAAGCTGTATTGTAAAAAAATAGATTTTTGTAAATATTTCTCCGTAATTCATTAAAGTATTTTTCCAAAGATTCCATTATCACTATTCTTTTTACAAAATAAATAAATTGCCTGTCCGACACGTCCTAATAACAATTAAGTCAAAATCCAGCCGGCCCAAGTATGTGGAAAAAATGTACACCTGAGCCTGGTCCGAGTCGACAGGAAAAAATAGGGTCAGTCTAAGACACAATGCAAGTGCCCAATGCAGATTTCTACGTTTGGCATGTTAAATTTCTGCATTGTGTTGTCAAACTAGCATCGGATCGTGCAACACATTTACAACCTATCCTTGGTCCAATCAAGTCCATTGAAAATTGTTCATATTTCGTAATCTCAGACCGATCCTTTTAAATTTGTTATAAAATGAACATGCCTTATGCAAGTCACCTCGTCAGTCTAAGCACTGAGGATCCCTTATGTGCATAGCGTCAAGCGGGATTGGCATAAGCCAGTGATGCCACCTTGACGCATTCTACCGGCCAAAGAAGAGCGTCGCCCAACGCGCGTCACTTTCCCTGCTCCCCAAACACCATTATACGACATGGTCGCAACGACAACAAAACCTAAGTACTTAAGAATTAAGCGTCGTAGTTTGGGAATGACACCTCTGAGTCCCCCGAAAGCTTTGAGTATACCAGACACTTATAGGAGCGCCGGGTTCTCGGCCATAACCCCAGGTTTCCAGGGTATGCTATTGCTTTACCAAGAACTTCTGGACAGGAAAATCTACAGAGATAGGCATAGGCCCATTTCTTTAAAACTTGGTTCATCGAGGTTCTCTTAATTTTTTTTTTTAATCTGTCCAGTCCGTTTGAAAGTTTGATTTTATTTCGCCCCGTACCGGACTCCGGGCTTGCAAACACCTTTAAGGTGGTCATATGGTAATTCTCCTGAAAGAATCCTCTGAATAAAAATTTCCTCCACCCTGAAGTTCGAAATCTTTGAATTCCCCTCTTGTGCAAAATGAGACAACAGGCCAATTCCAATCATTTGGATGATTGGAGACGTGTTTCTTGAAGTGAATGTATATATATTTTTAAAAAACTGGTATCACAGGCACGAATGCTTCGACAATAAATAAACGGAAAAAAATAAACTAGGTGCCTTTTTATAAAAATCAAAACAATAAAAAAATTTATGAAAGAAGCAGATTATGTAACTTAATTTATGAAAGATTGGTTTTAAATAGTTGATGATTGAGCAGAATGTGCGTGCATTTACAGTTGTTTACTTTAGTTAAAGCTCAAATTCCTTCCAAAATATTACTTTTCACACATTCGTAAAATCATCATCATCTGTTCGCATATAAAATTTTACGTATTTTTTTACCAGTTATCTCAGAATCAAACAGCATTGGATTTTTTCTGTAAAAATCAAAACTGATATTTTAAACAGGCTTTCGAGTCGAGACATGATAGTGAGAGAAGTGATCATCAGGTAACATTCAAGCTACAATTTAGTGCGTGTTTTACATATTTAAAAAGAAAAAAAGCTTTCTCGGTTCGTTTGTATTTGAATATGAAAATCTGAAAGTTTGATGCATGTAGAAATGAAATTAACGTTCCAACTGTGTTGCATCAAACATTTTTGCATTTTCAAAAGGTGAAAAAAATCTAGAAAAATCTTTCTTAGAACAAAACTTTTATCTAACACTTTTTAACTTAGTTGAAAAGTGTTTGTCTTCGTTACATAAATGTATTCAAGTAGCTAAATGTTTGCCAAATGTGCCGGACGGTAACCTTTCCAGAATGTACGGTACATCGTAACAGCTATACACTTATAATAGATTATTTACAATACAACTTTGAGTTAATGATGAATGTCTAAATATACTATCAAAAAATCGCAGGTGAACCTAGTTTCTGAGCTCTTTTTTTCCGGATTTTTGAATATTTTAACTAATAATACAAATACAAAATATAATCAATTATGAACAATCTTACCACTTGGAGTGTTTACATTACCACCGAATATATATCTACATTAGGTAGATATATATTGTGGTATGCTGATACATTGATATATCGAATAACAGTGCAAAATGTGGTTTGAAAAGGTGAAAAGATTAATCAAGATAATGGTTGTGTAAAGCATCACAGAAGATGAATTAAAAGACATGATAGCCCTGATTAGGGCTACTATTATATGAATTGTAGGAACCTTAGCACGGATGGTGACGACGTGGCGGGGGAGGGGGGTGAGAAAAGTGAAAATTATAAAAGGGCGCCAATGTCAGGTCCTCACCCCCCCAATAAAATTTTCAAGCTACGGTCCTGTTTAAGAGTGCTGTAAGATTTTTCAAGGCTACGAAAAGTTGCGTTGCTGTTGATTGTGTGTGCCCGCAGAAATAATTAGATTTTTACTTCACTTGTTGCTTGAATTCTCTTCCAAAGTATCGCTGCTTGAAAAATTATAACATAAAGTGTAGGAAAAATCACCTTTTTTACAATGCTGTGATTATGTAAGAATTTTTTTTAATTCAAATGGACATTTATTAAGGTTATGTTAATTCATATCTTTTTTTTAAGTGCAGCCTAATACGGGAAATCAATTCAGATCTTTAGTAAAGTGTTTTGAATAATGAATTACTTACACGATCACTAAGAATGCTTGAAATAGGGTTAGAAATTAGGAACTCTAAGTAAGGCATCAAATGACGCCTGCAATATTTTTTTTGTGTTGTTGTTGTTGCCAAACTGCATTTCTCTGTTGCAATTTTATGTTATATCATATTTTCTCATTTCTTTTCGCAACCATGTTAACAATAATGTTATTTCTGTTTTTATGAGCTAAAGGCAGTGGATGGGCTATACATATTAAACAATTTATCTCTGTGTTTATCACTAAAAGAAAATAAAAATTGGCTTTCTCTAAAAGTGTGAAACTTGATTAAACTACAATATCTGGATTGGAGAATAATGTTTAGCTTATTCTTTTTGAAAAGTGAATATATATACAAAACAGATTATCATACAATTATGTCCACTGAAAGAAAATTTTAACTTTTAACTACAACCAAGAATAATCCCAGTTTTAAAAAATCCTGCGTCTAAAAGTATACATCAGAAAATAAAAAAATAGCAAAGAAACGAACCTTTGGATAAAAATTATGGTGCGGCATTAAAAAGTATTCCTAAATCCTACATAAATATGCATACACACACACACACACACACACACACACACACACACACACACACACACACATATATATATATATATATATATATATATATATATATTAAACGTTCTTTAGATAGTATATTATTTTATCGAAAACGGATGCTCTTGAAGTGTATGTGGAGGGGAAAAACTTATGCTAAGGTACCAATGATATAGTTTGTAAACAAAAATTTAAATGAAAGAAATTTAGGTGGCAAATTCGTGGTCGTGAAATCCAATAATTTAGTTGCATTTGACGACTAACGACCGCTAATTTCTAATCCAGGTTTTAAACGTACATATATTTACATAAGTTTACAACGAATCGTAAACGACACTAATGTTAACAGTGACTCATTATAAAGTTTTATAATATCATTAATACTGATTATAAATTTTCAATGACAGTTAATTTTTTATATGTTCCAAAATAAAATGAAAATATAGAATTATTTTATTATATAATAGATGGTACCCGTCAAGATTTGGCGGTAAATAACTTTCTTTAGAAAAGTTATTCTTTCATTCTTTGTTTCATCAGAAAAATTCTTGAATTTTTGATGAATTGCTTTAAATTAATTATTGAAATTGTGACAAATTTCTATATTGCATAAGTGATTCCTATTTCTTTAAAGCAATAGATGGTGCAGTCAACCAAACCTATTCAATGAAGTCCCAGAATTTTAACTTTATAATTTACAACCAATTATGCTTCTTTTACCAGAAATTTAACTAAAAATAGTGGGTAGAGCATTTATTTTTATTTACTATGGTCTCATTTTTTCGAAAAAATAACAGTATTTATTTTTATTTATTCATTATGATTTTTTAACTACATGACCATTAAAAGCTGCCATGAATTTTATTTTTATCAGTCTCATTCTCTAAAAGCCAAAATTTGAAACTTGTTGCAGCATATAATTGTTATTACTTGGATTTTATTTTACATTTTTATACATTTTTTAAATATTAAACAAGGATATCAAGGTAATTTTTTTAATAGTTCTTATATGAATATCTTTCTTTCTTTCCGTTTTCTTTTTTTAAGGAAAAGAAAGGCAAACTTTTCGTTCTGACACATATATTCTTGATAATGGTCAGAAGATATGATAAAAATTGTTGATCAGCTCAATTTATTTAATTGATAATTACATTAAAAATATTTTAGCTTAAATATTTGAAATATAAAATTATTATTGTTATTATTTTAAATATTGTTCAGCAGTAAATTTTATTTAATAAAATAAAAATCATATAACTTCTCCTCCTAATAAAATGTCATTATTGAAATAACTTATCGCGAAAAATACTACAGAAATCATTTTTCCGGGCATTAGGTTCGAACCTGCTTTCCACTACAAAATATCGACTCTTTAAACTGCTGCTTTAGACCGCTCAGCCACCGAGAACTCGTTCTTAATCCCTCTAAATTGAACAGGGTTGATGCATGTGCAGGTGTACCGAAATGGGTCTACTTAAAATTTTACCTTTGCATTTTAATATATATGATGAATTTATAGTTTTTGAAGGTTTTAAAAAACTGAAGAAGGATATATGTTATACAACGTAGATTAAATAAGGCAGTTGTTCGACTTATAATACCGCATCAGAATGCTTGAGCCTAATATGGCCGAAATAAAATGGCTGATTTTAACGAAAGATTATCAAGATCCGGAAGCGTTTTACACTTTGTGCCATTATATATATAATGTATGAAGAAATATATTTAAAGACTACACACTGACAAATCATATTTACTATTAATATTTTTTAATAATGCGATTTAAAACCATATTGCTCAATGTGTTGCCTAATTTATATTTTTAATAAATAATTATATTTTTACCATATACATTTTTTCGTAGTATTTCTTTTAAGAGGATTTAACTTTTTTAATAATTTTTAATCCTATTTCTATTTATCTTTTAATAAATGAAATGAAAAATTAATGTTTCCTATATTTAATTTTAGAATAATACGTTTTTACGTTTTCAGTAATAGCGATAAAAGAACCAGCAAAGGAAATTTTAACATAACTGGCAAGTAAATGGCAAAATTATCATTACGTTGATTATTATGCTTAAATAGGTACAAACTCTTATTAATCTCAAAGCAATTTATATACAAGAGCTCGTGAAATCAAAAAATGAAATATGAGTGATTCCACCATTTGAAAGGAGTACATTGATTTGTTAAATTAAAAGGTTTTAAATCCAATTAATTTAAAATAAATGAAGTCAAACGTCCATATACCGTACAATTAGAGTAAAATCGTTCATCATCGCTTAAAAAAAAAAAAAAAAAAAAAAAAAAAAAAAAGATACTGAATTAGTTGCTGATTTACCATTGCTTAAATTATTATGTTTAAATAATTATTAACTCTTATTAATCTGAATACAATTTCCTTGAGAGAGTTTGTTATTTCAGAATGAAGTATGATTGGTATTCAAATATTTTAAAAAGAAACATTGATTTTTGGAATTGAAAAGAGATTTAATTCTGTCTAATTAAAAATAAGTGAAATGAAAGACCTATATTCCATGCATTCAGATTCCGAATCAACACTTATCGTGTTTTCAGTAGTAAAAATAGAGAATCCAATAACGGAATTATTGAGATAATGAACAAGTCTTAAGCAAATTTATCATGCCTTCAATCATAATGCTTAAATAGATGCTAACTCTGTTTAATCGCAAAGCAATTTCGGTGAGAGGATTCGATAAGAAAATGAAACAAGTGTAATTCAAATACAGTATAACTTCAAAAATCCGGCAACATTGGGACCGAGACTATGCCGGATTTTTGAAGGAATGTCAAAAGTAGCTGCTAGAAATATAAAAAATAGTACTATATTCTTAAATGGTGCTTTAGCCGTAATTTAATTCATTATTAAGAGATAATTATGTAAGAGAAAAGAAAATAAATCTAAAAGTAAACTTACATTTATTGATATTTTCTATGTTACAGAAAAAAAAAATCTAATAAAGAGTGAAATTATTTCTTCTCGTGTAATTTCGGAAACATCGATGTCAATTTTGTTTGCTTCAGTTTTTTTGGCCGTTCTTTAACAAGTTTTTCTTGTATTTTATTCAAATCGAGAATCTCTATTTCGGAAATACAGTCTTGTTCTCTAAAGCAGATATTAATTCTCCTGTCAAATTTATGCATTTTTCCAGTGACACATTTTCTTATGCCTGTTGTCCATGCTCGTCGTTGGAGCTGTTACTAGAATTATCGGCGGTCCTATTTAGCACAGCGTCAGAAGAGAGACTCCAAAGAACTTGTGTACTAGTCTCCAAGCCGCTGCTGTGCAACACCAGCTCCCAGAAAATTTGTTCAGTAAATAATCGCCTCTGACAAAAAAAAAAAAAAAAAAAAAAAAAAAAAAAAGGTCAAATATTATTTTTTTGCATTTTTACTTTCGATCTTGAAGTTTTTTACTCATAAACGATTGCTATTTTTCTTCTATCATAACTTAAAAGTGCAAATGTAAAAGAAGTGAAAAAGAAGGTTTTGATGCCGGATTTTTGAAGTTACACTGTATTATAAAATGGAACGTTGATTTTGAAAATAACAGCAGAGTTTAAAGTGCTTTATTTTATTACTTGAAGATTTTCTTAACTGTTAAAGATGGGCGAATAATCTTTAAATCATTGTCTTATTTAACATCTTCCACACGAATGATCTAAAAAATTAAATAGCGAAAGACTTGTTATAAAATAAAATGTTTAAATGGAATGCTATCACAATGTATATTTGAATATTTATTATATTTTTATTTTGTAGTTTATGCGTTATTAGGATTCAACTGTCCGCAATGTAAACATAATGTGAATAAATCACAATCAGTTTCTTTCTCTTCAAATATCCTTTTTTTGTTTTTTCTATGATACATTTTTAACATCATATAAAAATGCAAGTTTTTAAGCCTTTTACACATGCATCTAAAAAATATGTATATAAATTAAAAAAAAAAACACCTGAGAATTTGACTATTTGCAAACTATCCTTATTATTACTTTATTCCTTTTCATAAATTATCCTTTTTATAACTTGTATGCAGAACTAACTGAATAGGTTTTATATTTACTGCAAATGAATTTTTTCAGCAAACAGTTTTTAATCATTTATTTATAGGCCTATAAAATGAGTGTTGGAAACACTTCCAAATCTTTTAGTACCACTTTTATCTCCTGCAAGAAATAGCCAAAATTCTAAAATCTCATAGTATCAGTTAATTGTACAATAAATAGTGCAATTAGAAGTGATGGAACAGTGGCGCAGCAGTTGAACGATTGTCACGACTAAATTTTTATAGTATTCTCCGCCTTCAAAAATCTCAGAAATTATGTCCTGAAGTTAGATGAAGAATACTAATAAAATTTTGCTGTGTCAATTAATTATCTGCCGGTAGACTTTTCCAGCACTGAATTAGTGCGGCAATCAGTGATGGAACAGTGGCGCGAAAATTGAGCGATTGCCGCCACTAAATTTTTATCGTATTCTTCGCCTTCAAAAATCTCAGAAATTCTGTCCTGAAGTTAGATGAAGAATACTAATAAAATTTTGCCTTGTCAATTGATTCTCTGTTGCTACACTGTTCCATCACTGAATTAGTACGGCAATCAGCGATGGAACAGTAGCGCGGAAATTGAGCGATTGTCAACACTAAATTTTTATAGTATTCTTCGCCTTCAAAAATCTCAGAAATTATGTCCTGTAGTTAGATGAAGAATACTAATAAAATTTTGCTGTGTCAATTAATTCTCTGCCGCTACACTTTTCCAGCACTGAATTAGTACGGCAATCAGTGATGGAACAGTGGCGCGGAAATTGAGCGATTGCCGCCACTAAATTTTTATCGTATTCTTCGCCTTGAAAAATCTTAGAAATTCTGTCCTGAAGTTAGATGAGGAATACTAATAAAATTTTGCGGTGTCAATTCATTCTCTGCTGCTACACTATTCCATCACTAACGGCAATGCATATTTGTCCTATTTACTCATTCATATACTGTACATATCGGCATCATTAGGATAAGATTCTCTGCGATGTATCCACAAAGCCAAGGAATTACAATCGGTCTTTGTTTTAAGATAAATTATTAATATCCATTAAATTTCTTTGTTTATAAATAATTTTTTAACTTTAATAATTGTAAACAAATTTTAAAATTAGACTAACTTTGTTTAACCATTTATGATCATTGGAGGGATTTTTAGGGACTGAAGAATTGTCTTTTTTAAAGCAAGTTAAATTATTTTCTATACATTCAACCATTTTTTTCTGAACTACCTTTATTTATATCTTGCATGTCTAGTTATAACAGCTCTTTAGGATTGAATTAATTGCCAATGTCACAAAAATCCACAAACTCAAAACAACACGATCATGAGTATTCTGTCTTAAAAGGGTTCAAATCTTAATCAAACTTTAGCTCCGCTAAATTGACAAATTTTCCCATGCGTCTTCCTGGCCGTCTCTCCTATACTATATGTACAGTCGTGGAAAAAAAAGTAAACACCCCCTACTAACTCCTCAACAAATCATCATAGAAGAAAGTGACTGGTACCGAACGATTGGAAATAAAGCCTACTTCTAAATGATGTATATAAAATTTTCTTAGGGGGTCATCTACATATTAAAACGAATCCAAACTTCATTTTTTTCAGTGGCAATACCCAATTTTAACGAGATATTTCAAATCTTCGGTTCAAACTATGTCTAGACACCAAATTTCAAGTCATTTGATTGATAAGTTTTTGAATTATAAACATTCAAAATTGAGTGCTTCTAATGTTAAATTATATTTTTATTTTTATTTATATCTCCCGAAATTATGCCCCTAATGTGCTAATTTTTTTGTGGTAATAATACTAATATACCCAAACATAAATAAGCTGAATTTGCAATTTTTATAATTTTATGATATAAATTATGAATTATGAAGTTAATATTCGAAAAAATTATGAATTGCAACCTACAATTTTTTTGATGGATTTAGATTTATTAAGTCCTGCTTTATGGAAATTCAAAAATTTCACATTTTTCTTCCAAGTAGTTTTCAAATTATGCTTAAAAAACGGCAAAATGATGGTTTAAGGGGCCGTCTATGATGGAAGTGAGTAGACATTTTGAAATTTATTCTGCCGTACTGTAATCTAACACGCTTCATTGACTCCTTGAGTGGCGCTTAAGGTGCCTTGATCAAGGAAGCGGCTCTCTCGCTTAACAATACAGTACGGAACTTCAATTTGGATACAGCCCTTAAAATACGCTCGTTTTAAAATAATTAATTTCTCCGAAACTTATGGTACGAATTGCATAAAAATTCGTTTTTAGGCTAATTGAAGAGTGTAGAGTTCATTTATGCTGTCAGAATTGTGTACTGCTATTAAAAAAACAAAGTTATGCTTCGTTTGAATATGTAGATGGCCCCCTAAGCAAATTTTATATACATCATTTAAAAGTAGACTTTATTTCCAATCGTTCGGTACCAGTAACTTTCTTCTACGATAATTTGTTGAGGAGTTAGTAGGGGGTGTTTACTTTTTTTTTTCCACGACTGTACTGTTTGTATATAAACATTTATGCCTGTGATGCTAACGAAAATTCTGTATTCTATAAATATACTAGCTGACTTGCCCGGCCCAGTGATAATATTCTTAAATGTACCTTAAATTTGTATTATTTAATCTGCCACGCTTGCGCTGCAATCTCTGTTAGTTCCAATTTCCACCGCCATGTGGCGAGCTGTATTCTAAACAAACCCATATCCAAACGAAACTCTGTTATTCAAATTTTCCGTAGATATATTATTCGAGTATGTGGCGGTATCAAATAAGAATTTAAGAAATTTGCTGAAAATCCTTTAGTTCCAACTCCCACCGCCAGGACTTGCAATATGTATAATATGAACATCCGAAATGGGTCCTCAACGGCCGCGGCCCCGTAAATCACCGTAATCGTGCTGCGTACGCTCTGCAAAATTCCCAATTGCCGCCCTCTGTTCTAAACATACCCTTTTCATGTGGTCTAATTGCTATATTTAATCGAAAGTACTTCTCCCTCTCCCCTCCCTGTCTCTGCAAATATAACAAATGCGAAATATGTCTCGCGCGAAAAAGTGATTGCTTTCTTTTTCCTTTAAAAAATCTATCCCTCAGATGTCTATGGTCAAATGATTTCAGATAAAATCGCACGATAATTTAAAACTGTTAATGTATATTCGTTAATTGCAGCCAGATATCAAAGAAAATTACATATTTGGATTCAGCGTTAAAACATACGCATAAATGTGTTAATTTCAAATCGATGAAAGCAATAAAAAAAAAATCTACAGAGCTGCAAAATTGCCAATTCTCTAGTCACGTGTTGCTTTGAAATAATTTTGAGTCCCGCTTGAAGAACGCATCTCATTGGCTGCGAATACCTGAGTGAGAAGTTATTCTCCGGTTTCATAAAAATCTATGCTTTTGTTGAATTATGAATAATTTTCCATTCTTTTATTTTGGGATTTGTAATTAATTTCTCAACTAATTATTAGAAATTAAAAATTCTGAAGCTCAGGTACACTAGGAGATGCCTTTGACTTTCCTCACAAAAATTTTGAGCCTCGTACATGCCGTAGATTTTGCTAGCCATCGCAGATAGACAGACACACACACACACAGAGCGATATGTTCTGTTAGTAGTACAGATATGTATCAGATCATCGAGTTTGAAATTTGTGACTGCGAAAGGCTCACTGAATGGAAATATTTTTGTTATTCATCCAGTAATTTTCATGACTATGGCGTTTATATAAAATGAAAATTTCTCATAAAATTTACTGGTGGAAGATTGCCCCGTTGGTAATCTGGCCCTTTTGTAATCACAAGTTTCATACTTCATGACCAGCAGTATGTGAGATGTGGTTAGATATTCCCACGGAAACACATTTAGCAACAAGACGCACTCACAAGGAAGGTCTCCTTACTGGGCATACTCAGAATATTTTGCAAAAAAATACCAATTAAACTACTTATGTATGTAATAAACGATAAGTCAAGATTAGCGGCGGAATTACAGTAGAAAGACTGTAAAAAAATAAAATACTTTGGCGCGAAAAGACGAAAGCGTCATGCGATTTGACGAGCAGCACTTTTCCTGCAAACGATTTTAATGCATCTGAAAATTGATTGTTAATGGATTTTGAGAATGCGTGTAAATAACATTTAATGCATATATATATTTATTTTTGTACTACATATTTATGTTGCTTGTTGCTGCAGTTATTTAAGTTTATCACTGTAAAAGTAATTTCATATATAAAAAGTATTTTCGTATTGAAAAATATGTTTTCATATATATAAACGTATTCCAAAATAAAGGTCAGATGAAGAATACTGCAGTTTTCCATTTCAATATCGGAGAAATTTTTGTTTCCATAGGAACAAAATTGAATCGACAGTACTCAATTGGAATTTTGACATTGAAAGAAATTTAATTAAAATTTTGTTTTAACTCATAAAATTTCATAGTTAACTCTCATTATAAATATATATATGACAGAACTATAGTCAAAACAAACTAAAACTGACAAAACTAAAGTTATTTAAATTAAATTTATTTAAACAAGTGCAATATGAAACATTTTATCTTAAAGAGTATTTGACATAAAAAAGTATTTTTTGAAATTTTATTCCATCGCCAACTGGGGATAAATCGCCAAATAACGAAATTTTCATTATTTTTTTACGGACACTCTATCAAGTTTCCGCCGAAATCTTTTTTATAAACATATCTACCTGCATGAGAAGAACATTCTATAATTTTTTCAGAATTTTCGGAGTATGCCCGTATGGAGACCTTCCTTGTCAGTGCTTTCCCAAGAGAAAGCTCTGACGTAGATACCCAACCCAAAAAGTATACGCTGAAGCATAGTTTTGAGCAGATCTGACCTGGGAAGAGAATGTTAAAATTCACATCAGAGCTCGATTTCGCGTTGGTCAGGACAGACGCTCCAGTCAAGCTCTCATACCTCTGAAGTTGTAATGGCTGATAGATTTCAGCAAACGTTTTTTTTCTCCTAAACTTGGATATATTAAATTGTATGTAAATTGTGTTGAAGTGTAACATTAACCTAGATCTACATTAATCTCTTATTATTACTATCTATTGAGTCTCTCCAGTTGCCATATATATATATACGTATAATTACGGCTGTTTACTAACTACTAATATGTAAATAAATGAATTATGTTAAGTATATGAATTGCGTAGTCGAAGCTAAGTCCCTAAGCTAATACGGAAGTCATGAATTAGGACTGTTTACTAACATTTCATACGCAAATATATGAAGGGTGTTAATACTTTATGTATTTTAAAAAATATATATGTTTTTATCGTGTACAATTTCCGTAATATTTCTTTAAAAAGAGTTATCACTAATTTCTTCAATAACGTTAAATCCTATTTCTATATTATTTAAAAAAATTAAAAATAAAAAAATATGTTTCCTATATTTCACTTTTGATTCATGCGTTATTGCGTTTATAATAATAATAATAACGATAAACAAGAAAGAAAAAGCATGCGTTAAGCATAGATTAGGAAACACTTTCAACGCTTCCTGAATGCTTTTAAGAATGCAGTAAAACCTGTAAAGTTGACCACCCTTGTAAGTTGACCACCTGTCTATGTTGACCTCTGTCGTCAGGAACCAAATTTATCCTATACAAAACTATAAGACAAACCCTTTGTAACTTGACCACCTGTCTATCTTGTATCTTGACCACTGAAATTATACAAATTTGACTAGAACTATTATAAAATGCCCATCAAAACCCTTTATAACTTGACCATCCAAAAAGCTAAAAAAAAAAGTAACACTCCACGAAATTTTCTGTTTTTTTTTTTTGTTTGTTTGTTTGGTTTTTTTGTTTTTTTTCTTAACTAGAATTTCTAAAAGGGTGAAATAGTTCTTAGCCTGGGAAATGCTTTTATCAGTGATAGGTGTAGGTAAATAATTCAAGACTTATCTATTCTTACATTGTTGCTCTTGTGGATTTGGCTTTTCAACCCTCCCCCTCCATTCTTTGATTCTAGATTTCTTTCTTCTATTTTCCATTCTCTTATCATTCCTTCTCTTCTTTCAATAACCTCAGGTGCTACTGGGTAAGCAGAAATATTTTTTTTATGTATTTTATAAATTATGTGTAATAACTAGTACAGTTTGAAGAATCACTAATTGGCTGAATATTGATTGACTGTTTTTTTTTAAATAAATAATAGTAATACTAATTGATTTTAAAATTGATACAAAACTATTAATTCATTCTTGTAGTTAATCTTTTCTTTTATAAGGTGTTAGAAATATGCATGGTAATACAATATTATTTTAAAGCCTGTCAATAAATAAAATTTTTGTGGGGAAAAAATGATATGGTATGAATATTACGTTAAAAAAAAATCATCACACTTTATAAGTTGAACACTCCTCTAAGTTGACCACTGACGTGCGGCACCGCAAGTGGTCAACTTACACAGGTTTTACTGTATTAGTTTTAGGGAAATAAGGTAAATAAGGTAGCAAAATAAACATTTTAGAAATCGCATAAAACATTTGAAAAACTGATTTCAGCAGTTACCATCCATAGACAAATATGTATTACAACTATTTTGAACAGCCTTGTATTTAATCTGTAGGTTCATATATATGCTATATAATTGAAAAATTTAGATTAGCAAGAAAACGCATAACAGGTTAAAATTTCTCTATCGGCAGTTTATACTAATAGAGGAAAACATACTTGAATACTTTTGTACAACCCTGTAGTTTACCTACAATCTTTATTACACGCCACTATTTAGCTAAAATTTAATTCAAACTAAAACACTCTTTCAACTACTGAAATCACATTTATAGGCGGGCATGTATCGAATTCTTTGCGTGACCCTATATATTATTTTATCTATATTCTAGAAACATTTCTTAGTAAACTAAATGCAATTCAGCGTAAAAATGCATATCTCATTTAAAAACCACCTTTAGCAATTTGCACACATACTCAGTAAATCTTACGAATTCATTTGTGTAGCAAAGAATATGAATTATAAAATTTATACACACTATATAGTATGCATAAATATAGTGAAATTTAAAAGCGCATATCATAATTAAAAATGCATTTCCTGCAATCATCGGTAATGTACAGTACCTCGGATACAATATAGTATCTGAACTCTTTTGTGTGTCCCTTTAAATGTTACGCACTTCTTATTACACATGAAATATGTTATAGTAAACCTCAGCGACACATATCAATATCATTAATGTGTGTCCCAACGAAATAAAGCCACCGTAATTCTGCGCCGTAACTGGACACGAAGCAAAGAAATAAGAATGAAACAAATACATTAAGAAAGTCTATATACAAATGCATATTTGCCGGGAGTAACTCACTCCCTGCCCCACTTGGGCAGGAGAAAACGACGAATGTGTAAAAAAAGAGGGGGAAAAGTGTCCCGCCGAAATAAAGCCACTGACAATATTAGTATTTATTGGTAACTACAGACATTCGAACTGCTGCAGTTCAATATGTTTATGACGTCAGGACGTTGTCAAATACTTGTTCTGTGCCAGTCGAACTTTGTGCAGATTTTAAAAGGTTGTATTTTCTATTTCTCTTGCAGTATTGTAATGGGAAAGAAAACCCAGCTATGAAAGTTCGAGAAAGGACAAAAAACAGATTTTAAAGAACAAGGTCTTTCACACAGACCAATATCTAAATAAATCAAACGATTTAAAACCGTAATAGACAATTTTTTTATATTTAGGCAATGAGTACGGGTATAAAAAAAGGAGGTGTACATGTAGAAAAATGACTTCCAGGCAGGAAAGAGAATTTTGCGTCGTCTTTCACGAGGTGGTATTTCCCTAAAACAGTTGGCCAAAGAAGATAACATCCCTGTGACAAAATAAACCCAGTCACGAATTGAAAAACGTACAAGGATCTTGCGATATACGAAAAGGAAACAGCCGCCAATTTTGAAAGCTATCCTCATACAAAGGAGAGTCGATTAGGCCAAATATCATCAAACCTGGAAGTCCCCGTGGCGTCGTGTTATAGTGTCAAATGAAAAAAAAAATAATTTGGATGGACCAGACGGCCTTGCTTTCTATTGGTATGACATGAGGAAAGAAGAGGAAATTTTCTCTAAAAGACAACAAGGTGAAGGCTCATTAATTGTGTGGGAAGGCTTCGGCTATTGAGGTAAACATAACTTGGCTTTTCTCTCAGGCCGCATGAAGGCTACCGATCACCAAGAAATGCTAGAAAATCATTTACTGTCATTTGCAAAGAGGAATGGTGGACTAAGTTGGATTTTCCAGCAGGACAAAACCTCCATTTATGTTGCAAAATCCTATTGGGAATGTTTTTTGGATAATCGGGTGCATGTCAGGGAATAGCCTGCCCTTTTTCCTGATCTCAATCCTCAAGAAAATGTGTGGGATATCCTCAGTAGGGATTCATATGCCAATGGCAGACAGTTTCAGCTTGTGGCAAAATTGAAGGTCGTCATCACTGAAAAGTGGGAGAATATTCATGCTACTGTACTCCAGGGGTTGGTAAATGGTATGCTACATCATATATTCCAAGTCATATATAACCATGGCAGATATATTGCTTATTAACAGTAGTGGCTTTATTTTGGCGGGACACGTTCCCCCCTCTTTTTATACAAATTCATTTATTTTTCCTGCCCAGGTAAGGCAGGGAGTGAGTTACTCCTTGTAAATATGTATTTTTAATAGACTTTCTTAATATATTTGTTTTGCTCTTATTGGTTTGTTTCGTGTCCACTTACAGCACACAATCACGATGGCTTTATTTCGGTGGGACATACCTTATATATAAAATAGTTTAACATAATCAAAATACGCCGCAAACAATTCAATCCACCCCTATATCATTATGTAACGGAATTCTTTTATGTGACCCTGTAAATAAATAATAACTATTCTTTGCACCGCATATTCTACAGAATGCATATTTTTAGAGTACTTCATAAATGCATATCAATTTTATTATGTTTGAAAGCGTATAACATCATTAAAAACCATTTGAAAGGATTTTTTTCCCATTGCCCGTAATGTAATGGAATACTTTTGAATGTTCCTTTAAATGAACTAAACATGCTACAAACTTCATTTGAAATAGGGAATGTGCTACGGTAGACGTCAATAGCATCCAAAAACTTCAGGGCAATACGAGTATATTTACGATAGGTGGAGCGCGGACAGGCGGATAGACGGACAGACAAACCGAAGTCAATAACACTTTCAACTTTGTTGGAAAGTATTAAAAACCAATAAAGTAAAATTGGTTAAAATGATCTAGTAATTGGCAAATTTAACATCCATTGAATTATTATGCTTGAGTAAATACGGACTCTTATTAATCTCAAAGCAGTTTCTATAAGAAAACTAAATATAAGTAATTCAAACATTTGAAAGCGGTGCATTGATTTTATGAAATGAAAATGTCTTTAATCATATATAATTTAAAATAAATTAAATCAAACGTCCATGTTTCATACAATTACCACCAAATCGTCCATTATCGCATTTTCTTTTTAATATTTTGATATTGAATTAGTTATTTGCAGATTTGCCAATCTTTAAACAGTTATGCATAAATAAATATTAAATCTTATTAATCTCAAAGCAATTTCATTAAGAGAGTTTATATAGCTGAAAATGAATCATGAGTGTTATTAAAATATTTTAAAAGGAAACACTGATTTTTGAAATTAAAAAGGTATTTAGCTCTATCAAATTAAAAGTAAACGGAATGAAAAACATATATTTCACGTATTTAAGTTCCAAATCAGACGTTATCGCGTTTTCAATAATAAAGATACAGAATCCAATAAAGTAAATACTGATATAATAAACTAGTTTTAAGCAAATTTATCACTCCTTCAATCATAATACTCAAATAGAATCTATCTCTAATTAATCGCAAAGGAATTTCGTTGAGAGAGTCCGATAAGAAAATGAAACATGAGTAATTTAAATATTATAAAAGGGAACATCGATTTTGAAATTAAAAGGAGGATTTTAAAGTACTTTATTTTATTTCTTCAAGAATTTCTTAACTGTTGAAGATAGGCGAAGTAATTTGAAGATATCTTTAAATCAGCGGTGGCCAAACTTTTTCTATAAAATTCACTTGACACAGTTTCCTAAGAATTGTAATTTTGACCTTTTTAAATTGCAGACCTTGTGTCATTAAACAATGCATTTTTTTCTGTACATAAATACTGGTATCTCTGTGGCACGCGTGCCGCAGGTTGGCCATCTCTGCTTTAAATCATTGTCTTAATTTTCATCTGCCACAATAATCATCTAAAAAATAAATCGCGAAAATCTTGTTATAAAATAAACTGTCTAAATGGAATCCTATAGCAATGTATATTTATCTAATTATTTATTTCCAGTTTGTAGTTTGGGTATCATTAGGATTCAATTGCCCGCAATGTAAAAATAATGCCAATTAACCTCAATCGATTCCTTTCTCTTCAAATATCCTTTCTTATTTTTTCTATGATAAATTTTTAACACCATATAAAAGTGTAAGTTTATAAGCATTTTAAACATGCATCTTAAAAGTATTTATATAAATGTCAAAAAAACTCATAATTTGACTATTTGCAAATTATTCTTATTATAAGTTTTCCTTTCCATAGTTTACACTTATTATAACCCATATGTTACTTTAACTCATAGGTGCCAACTTGTACGGATTTTTACTACCACTAAAATTTAATAGATTTTTTTTTAATTCAATTGCCGAATTGCAGTGAATGTTGATAATTAAATAAGGCAGAAATTTCTACAAAATTTTAGTGGTAGCAAAAATCCATACAAGTTGGCAGCTATGTAACTGAATGGGTTTTACATTTTCCGTATATAAATTTTCCATCAAACTGTTTTTAATCATTTATATAAACGACTTATGTAACTTGAGTGCTTGTAACGCTTCCAAAACTTCATACACTTTTCACCTCCTGCAAAAAATAACGTAATTGCATATTTGCCAACTTCCGTAAAATGTGACTTAGTTTAGAATAGGTTAAACAGCTTTCTAACCGGAAAATATTTTAGATGTGTCATTATCTAATTAATTAACCGCGTCTACGTGGAACTTGTTTAATATCATTTCTTTAAAAAAATTCTGGTTCGAAACATGTTTAACCTGTTTAAATTAACTCATATTTCACGGAAGTTTGGCAAATATGTAATGCTTAAGATCCCACACTAGCCATGCGGAAAAACTCGAACGCTAATGCTAAGTCTATGGTAGCGTTATTTTCAAATCTCGCTCAAATTTTAAAGTTTTTGAATGATTTTTTTGCGTAGGATAGCTGAGAACATTCTACAACCGAGCTGTTTTTTACCCGACTGAAAAGAAGGGTTATGTGTTTCACGCGTATCTGGGTATGTGGATTTCTTTATACCCTCGAATCATCCCAACGGCTGGATGGATTTTAATGAATGAAGACTCTATCAATTCGTTTTAACAGCCCGATGGTTATAGGCTAGGTTTTGTTTTTATAAATTGAAAATGGTGGCCGTAAAATACAAAATGGCGGTAGAGACAAAAAAAAATTACGCACCCTATTGAGTGGCATATCATTGGATAGATCTTTCAAAATGAAGACGATGTTTCATTGACTATTTTACAGTCACAAGCTCCGTTAAAATATTATACAACCTGGAAGTTGTGTAGGTAGGATCTCTAGCTTTACTGCAACTCTAACCATCATAGACATGTATAGACCCTCATCAAAACAGTGTTTATAGATAGTAACTAACAATTAAACACAACTTAAAAGTCATCAATACAAGTAAATAAAATAATAGAAAAGTAATATAATTCACATTGATGAGAAATAATTATATCATAATATTAAAATATTTATTTGCTTAAAAGACACATTAAAACCACACACATTATAAAAATACATAAAAAGTGAACTAAAAATCTATATTTCGAATTATAAAAGCATAATATAAATTTTAAGCAAATAAATATTTTAATATTATGATATGATTAGTAATGGACGTAATATTGACTTACTACTCGCACTTATTTACGTTACAGAAATAATTAATTAGTTCTCTTTTTGCGCAGTCGGGTTTTTTGATTTTTTAAATTTAATTGTATTATTACTTTTTCGATTTTTGTTATAGTTTTTCTGTAATAGGATAGTTTCAATTTCGGAACCGGTTCCAAAAGTGAAAGTAATTTTTTAATAATAATCTGAAACCGATAACGAAAAAGTAAAAACTTGTCCGGTTGTAGATCGTTCTCAGCTATCCTATGCAAAACATCATTCAAAAATATTAAAATTTGAGCGAGATATTTGAAAATAAGGCTCCCATAGACTTAGCATTAGCGTTTTCCTTTTTCTCCCGTGATTGAAGGGGCTCTTAACGACATCTAGTAGCAGTTAATTATTTTTTTTTTAAATGTAATCAGTACCGCAAGACATATTTGTCCTATTTACTTATTCATGGATACTGTACGTATCATAGGCATTATTAAGGTAATATCGTCTACGGTGTAACCGCAATTCTAAGAAATTACAATCGGTCTTTTTTTCTATGATATTCTTTTAATATCAAGTAAAAATAATTTGTTTATCAAGTATTTTTTTTACTTTAATAATTTTTAATAAATTTCAAATTTAGACTAACTAGGTCTAGGTTAACCCTTTATGATCACTGGGGGATTTTTTTGTAACGGAAGAACTGTCATTTTTAAAGCAAGTTAAATTATTTTTTATAAATTCAACCATTCTTTTTGAACTACCTTCATTATATCTTGTATTTCTTGTTTTCACACCTCTTTAGAACTCAATTACCTTTCGGAATGTCAGAAAATTCAATAAATTCGAAACCGCACTATCATATTTGGTCTTAAATAGGATGAAGTAAGCTTTGGGAAATAAGCTTTAGTTTCACTAAATTGACGAATTTTTCCATGCTTCTTCCTAACCTCCTTTCTGATACTGATGTATTGTTCGTATTATAAATATTTAAGCGTGTGGTACGCACTAAAATTTGTGTATTCAACATATATATATACACACGCACACACACATACACATACATATATAGAATTATGACAGTTTACTATCTACTAACATGTAAATAACTTAATTATATTAATAATGTGTACTGAGCAGTCGATAAAGTCCCTTAGCTAATCCGGAACCGAGAGTTGTTAAAGTTGTATATAAGGTCAGTCTGCCTAAATGAGACACGATTCCCCGTAGTTTTGTCGCATTTAGGGTATATTTTGGATTTTATTATATAAATGTATATTTTATTAAGCAACAAATTACTGAATACTGTTTAGTTAAAAACTAACTTGTTTTGTAGAAATATAATAATTATCTGTAGTATAAAACCACAATATAGGATTGTCACATTTAGGTCATTTTTGTCGCATTTATGGCAGCTAAAACCTAAATGAGACGTTCATAGTTCTAAATGTGATAATGCATATTATACATGACAATTCATCTGAAAATGTTCATTTAACGATTAACTGCTGTGACCGAAAATTGCCACATTACAACTGTGAGCGGTCTGCGAAACCATTCGATTGAAAGATGAATAAAATGCGTGATTAACTCATAAAATACTATTTTTGCGCTAAACTGTTTGTACAGTACTAATAAAATTTAGATTTTTCAAGCATTTCAAACCATACTACTGACTGCAAATGAAGCAAAATTTCGCTGTATCGATAGTTAAACTGGAAATTACAAGTTAAACTGTGAATTTTAAAAAAGCGTCTCTAAGAGCAGTTAAGGGTTAACTGTAATTATTTTTTTATTTAATTAACCCTTAACTGATGTGACTGGAATTGTTGCATAACTACTGTGAGCGGTCTCCGAGACCACTTGCTTAAAAATGAATGAAAGTATATTATCTCACAGGGTACTGTTGCTGTACTAAAATTTAAGTACAAGACTATTATAATTAAACTTTTCAATATTATTCTTGATATGTTTATCACGGCGCAGCACCGTGCTGTTTGTCAGTTTTACACTGCTGATATGCAAAAGTTATTTGAATGTTGTGTATAATACCTAATATATATAATCATCAGATAAATAAATGCGTCCCTAATATAAAAAACTCTCCGCCCTCTTTGCCAAGGAGTTATGGCAATAACTAGAATTAATTGATTGCTGCAGAAAACGTCGTTTAAAATTCGAGAAATTTGCGCGGCAGTATTAACCCATAATTTATACACCAGTGCGATTTGGGTTTCCGTAACTTCAACTCCGCATAATTTTGATGACAATCTGGTGATAATGAAATATAGCTAAATGATCTATATACGAAATTTAACAAGGAATCCAAATGAAATATTTGATTTTATCGAAATTTTTATTTTGTGAATTAAAAATGCGAAATAATTAAAGACGCCGACATTCCGGTCAATGCGAATTCACAGTGTGGAGCTTACGGGTTAAAATAGTATTTAAAAGATATTTATAATATTGTTAACTAGACTATTTATTACATATACCTTTATTATAAAATGTCACATGATAAATATATCAGCCTTAGAAATAGATAAAATCGTACAATATTTCTAATAATTCTGATGAAGCCAAAGAGAAGCTCTGTGCCTGATAGTATGTTGCACACCCCCCTCCACCCCTCTTAATTTTTCTTGCATTTTCACAAGAAAATTAACATTTTCTGTACTTAAAAATACGTATATGGAAACTAACATTCATTTAGATAAACATGGTTTTATTTATTTTTTATTTTTTACTAATTTAAAAGCAGAAAATGTCGATTATAACGATAAAAAGTGAAAACAGAATTAAAATATGAGATTTTATAAAAGCTCTAACAAAAATTATGATTCCTAAACCAGGATATAACTCAGTTGCATCACGTTTTAATCGGAGACAGCATTTAAGCTACCGAATGGTATAATGTTGGTAAAATTAACTTACTTAACCGCATTAAAATAAACATAAATTGTTTTCAATTTACACATGATTTTCCAGAATTTTCATTAGGTAAAATTATTGCAAATTCCTTAATCATATGTCTATATTATGTTACTGGAATAGACACTGCGTTTCTTACACCTTTTTTTTATTATAAATTTTAAAGAAGCGTATTTTTCTTTTTTGATCGCCTTAAACACATATTTACACACTTGGTTAAAGAAAAACATTAATGGAGGATTATGCTGGCTCAACAGAGCTTAATTAAACATAAACATTGATTTAAATATCATTTTAACACAATATATATAAAAAACCCATATAAACTTCTTCCTTAATCTTCTAAATGTTTCATCGCATTTACAACAATATATATGTCGCTATTAGGCACAGGCTGAAAATAAGCTCTCCTAAATGCGTAGTCCCCTTCAAATTCTAAACTGGAAACTGGTCGCCTTTTCTTTAGTTTAACTGGTCAGGTAACTGAAACGGACAACGTAGCTCTTGACGTTTATAAGGTTATTTGATCTTCAAAGTTAAAAAATAAAAACCGTGAGCCACTTTCGGAAATTTTTGTCGCATTTACGAAACATCGGGGTGATGTAAAATGAACGATGTGTATTTGACAGGAAATTTCTTTTAAAGAAACCGTTTTACATGCAAAAAAATGTTTCGGGTTTTGTTTCTGAAGTTCGTATGCTTCATTATATAACATTTATTTACGATTCTTGCATTAAGATTTTATGTAAAAGAGCATTGTCGCATTTAGGGGTTATCATATTTAGGCAGACTGACCTTATATATATGTTATAATTTTTTTTTACTTTTACTATTCATTTAAATTATTCTAAATTGCCGGCATATTCATTATTTCCTTTTTTTATAAAACGCTCTATTATTTATTTCTAGTTAAATTCCGATAAGTTTAAAACGCGTACCTTAATAATAGTTTTATTATAAAACATAATCTAAACTTTTAATCCCTTCATTAATTTTTTCGTATACCAAACTGTAAAGTTCTGAACGCAGTTACTTATTTTTCAAATGTTTGTAAAAGCCATTATTACATTTTTATTCTATTTCATCTCATTTTCCCGCCAGCTGGGCGACAGCGTTTTCACATCGAAATCCTTCCATTAGCAGCGACGGGATTCTTTTCTGTGACGTTTCTCGATCGCTCTCCATTGGCTGAGTAACGGATCGCAGTTTCACTTCGAGTCTCGTTCGTGAATTTGTTTGGTTAGCCTGAAGTTTCCATTTCAATCGAATTTCCTCCGCGCATTCTAATAAATACCTCGAGCATGAGCTCAGAAGTAGATTTTTTGTGCTGCTTGATTGTTTACTTAATCTGTTACCTGGTGTCCTAAGTCGCGTAGAATATTAATTCGTTATTTAACATCACTTTTGCATGAATAACTAGTTCGTGCTCAAGCGAGATGGCTCTGATTTCTGATCGTGTGGTAATTGTTTTATGTTGGTATGTTCTGATGGAATAAACAGTTTCCTATGACTACATTTCCACGTTTTAATTTGGAAAACCCCAGATTTCTTCATAAGCCTTTTTTCACCACTCATGCTGCCTAATCTGCCTTGTCTTCATCATGAATAAATGAGTGTTTGATTGGACTCTACCAAACTTATATATATATATATATGAATTACAACTGTTTAATAACAATTAATACACAATATATGAGTGGTGTTAATAATTTATCTACCTAATAAAGAATTATATTTTTATCGAGTAGTTTTTTCGCGATATTTTTTAAGAAGAGTTATCATCAATTTCTTTAATAACGTTTAATCCTATTTCTATATATTTTTGAATAAATGAAAAAAAAATCCATGTTTTCTATTAACCACTTTTGATTCATGCGTTATTACGTTTTCAATAAGAACGATAAAAGATCCAATAAAGGAAAATTTGATAAAATAAATTGATAATTGGCAAATTTAACATTCATTTAATTATTAAGCTTGAATAAATACGAGCTATTAATGTCAAAGCAGTTTCTGTAGGAGAGCACGTCATATAAGTAATTCAAACATTTGAAAGGGGAGCATTGATTTATTAAATGAAAATGTCTTTCATCTTATATAATTTAAAATAAATTAAGTCAAATGGACATGTTTCATACAATTAGTTCCAAATCATTCACAATCACATAATATATATATATATATATATATATATATATATATATATATATATATATGTATAT
Source organism: Maratus speciosus (assembly GCA_963932465.1). NCBI lineage: Eukaryota > Metazoa > Arthropoda > Arachnida > Araneae > Salticidae > Maratus > Maratus speciosus. The sequence goes on along the minus strand of OZ010794.1, from coordinate 464,733,721 downwards.
GTATATACATATATATACTGAACTAGTTATTTTCAGATTTACCATTCTTTAAACAGTTATGCATAAATGAATATTAACACTTATTAATCTCAAAGCATTTTTATTAAGAGAGTCTATGTAGCTAAAAATTAATCATGAGTGGTATTAAAATATTTTAAAAGGAAGCATTAATTTTTGAAATGTAAAACAGGTTTAATTCTATCTAATTAAAAGTAAATGAAATGAAAAACCTATATTTCATGCATTTAGTTTCGAATCAGCCGTAATCGCGTTTTCAATAATAAAGATAGAGAATTCAATAAAGTAAATCTTTAGAAAATAAACTAGTTTTAAGCAAATTTATCATTCCTTCAATCATAATGCTTAAATAATTTCTAATTCTAATTAATCGCAAAGCAATTTTGGTGAGAGAGTTCGATAAGAAAATGAAACTTGAATAAATCTAATATTGTAAAAGGAAACATTATTTTTTAAATTAAAAAGAGATTTTAAAATAGCTTATTTTATGGTTTTCAGAACTACTAAAGATAGGCGGAATAATTTTAAGTGTCATTGATGTGGTTACAGAAAAGCAAACAAAGTAAATTCTTAAATGAGGCTCTCGAAGTACCGCACCCTTGTCCGAGCTTATAAATTTGATGAGATCTACACTTTCAATTGTGAAAAGAAGACAGAGGTAGTCCAGAATTCGACCAGAGTGGATACGGTTTATTGTCGATTAGACGGATCGGGCAAATGTTTTATTCAATCGGCAGACTTTTGTATTTTTACTTTTATATTTTAAAATTATATTTTAAAATTAAATAATATTTTAAAACTAAAATTTAATCCCGTTTGTAAACAGTCACATTTATGATCATCAAGAATAATTAAATTTATGTGTAGCTAAATAAGAGGCAAACACTTTCTAGGCACTTTTATGTTATTTTATTTTTTCTCTCCAAATTCGAAAAAAGTAAATCCACATTAAATTATTGTATTATTTCATATCTTCCACAAGAATATCTCTAAGCTGAAGAAAAAATACTAACACTGTCATCGCTGCCGTAACTAATTTATTTGCGACAGGATGTATTTCTTTGCTAATATTAAGAAAATTACTGCATACAAAAATATCAAAATTGATAGTATTACAGAAATGTGTTTGATAAACACACTGAAGCAGACAGTTTTTAAATCGAAGATTTATTTTAAGAGCTACTTAATGTCAAAATCGTTATGTGTTAATGTTAAATAATCTTTAATGTTAAAAATCGTTAATGTTAAATAGTTTTACAGGAACAGAAACTATGCATAGGAATTTAATATTTTCTTCTAAGAATATACTTCACAAGTTTGCGATGAGCAGACTGCGTTTATTTTTTTTAATTTCACTAATTGTTTTAGGTTTTTTTAAACTTGTTATTAAATTTTTTATTATTTCCTTGGAGATTTATTTCATAATTATAAAAGAAAATGGTTGCAATCGCAAATCAGAGGACAGAATAATATTTCCTACCATTTAAAAACGTATTTACAACTTTAAAATCATAATTAAATGATGACGTGTTAGAATCAGGAAATTGCGAAAATTACGCCATAAAAATTGTATTTACACGTCAATATTAAAAAAGAAAGAAAACCTTAAAATAATTATATTACTAGACGATATACGCCTTTAATCGTGAAAATTGTGTCATATATTAAAACAATACATTTAAAACGATTTTCTTATGGATAAGGTTGATGTGACGTAAGAGTGGTAATCCCATGGCGTAAAATTATCATAGCTAAGTTTGTTTATATAAATCATCACTTCATGTAGTATAAATACAAACAAATGCATGCGTAAAAGACTTTAGATTTATTTTGTGCGTATTACTATTCGATAAATAATAGTAGAAATTTTGTATATACTTATTATTTTAAAATAAACAATTTACATTTTAAAAATAATTTGAAAATATGCATGATGATGTATTCAAATAGTGGAAATAATTCATGCATGCGTTATACTTGTTCCTGAAAATTCGCAACACTCGATATAAAATTAATTATAAGTGTAAATTATAAGTGCCTAAACACGGGGCTTTTCAATGCCGCGGTTCTAAATATTATTTCCAAACAGACGAATTTTTCTAACCACGAACTCAAAGGAACAATATTGTTAGTTAGGTGTAGTATTGTTAGTATTGTCCTAACACAAGTCCGAGAGACAGCGACATATTTAACTTAACCATTTTATACAAGTTGATTTCAAAATGTATAACTGATATTACTTATCAATCTCAAAAACAAACTTTATCTGTGGCGGCAGCGATGAATAAAGTCAAGGTAACGGAGAAATGCCCCATTGAAACGGAAAAGCATAGCATCCCGATTACAGAAGATCGCCGCTATTCGTAAAAATATCATTGAATCTTCCGTAACAGGGTAATCTTTTTCAATAGTGCACATTACCATTTTTTTTTAGCTGCAAAGTCTGAATGGAGGTTGGCGAGTGTAGCTCGCAAAGGACAGTGTCCTCTACTCGTGTAAAAAATAAATTTCTAGAAATTACTTGTTATAGAATAAACTGTCTAAATGTTATCCTATCGCAATGTATATTTGTTTATTTATTTACAGTGTGTAGTTTAGACATTATTGTGATTCATTCAAATGTAAACTTAATGCAGGCCTCAGAACGGACATTTTTTAGCCATCTCTAATTTTATACAATTATTTTTATTTCATATTACTACAAGAACTGCAATGAAAACCTACCCACGAATTGGGTTTTTTGCCATTTCAAAGATAAATCTAAAACGAAACATTTCGTAAGCAAAAATAGGTAGTAAAAGTTTGATTTTAGTCTCTATAAAAAGAGACCGCTCCGAGACCTGTTAACACTTTGAGGGGCGGTGGGATATATTATATCCCACCTACCATTAATGAAGGTTAGCACCAGAAAAATTTTATTAAATTTTACTTTTCTAACTATGGTGGGAAAAGTCCTAAAAATTGCTTTTCCTTATTTTGCAATATATCTTTTTTTTTTTAAGATTCCGGTGGGATTTCGACTACATAAACAAACTTACTTGCCCCTGAAAGGGTTAATGCCAATGAATCACAATAGATCTTAATCTCCTGAATAAATGATCCGATTTGCGGAAAATTTCTGACATCAAGTCATCTTCAAATAAAAAGTGGGTTCACTGCAACTATACTTGCGTATTTGCTTATTTATATATTTTATGTAGTTACTGAATTTTTATCATAAAATCGCCTACAATGTAACCTCAATTCCAGTGTGTCTTTTTTCTGTATGATATTTTTTTTTATATCAAATAAAATATTTTATTTAAAATGCACATTTTCTGTATCATTAAACAGATGTCAAACTGGTGACTATTTTTATATTCATCCGTACAACAATTTAGTAAACATTCGTTTGTGTTGGATTAATTTAAACCTAAACGAACCCTTAAAAGAGAGAACACTTTTATTTAGTCTTTGACAAAATGTGAAACAGAAATTTACTAAAAAAATAACTTTTAAAATGTAGTGGTGCTAATAGCATGTAAAAATATAACCATGTATTTAAAACTACGTCCGTTAAGGGTTAAAAAATATCTTACTACAAATGTAAGACAGGGATTATTTTTTAAAAAGTTGTTTATCATTCATTTTACAAAAAAGTTTTTTTTTTTTTTACACTGTAATTAATCGAGAAATTTCTTGATCTTAAAATTATATGTATCTTTTGTAACGTGTTTAATGCAATCATAATCACTTTTTGTTCAGGCCGCGTATTAAATTTGACCTTTAAACAGATTTATTTCATTCATAGAACAGGCTTAGCCACAGTTATGATGTAAGAAAAATAGGAAACTAGACACTAAAATCACTGAAATATTCGTGACTGATTCAGTTTCATTTAACTATTGACTCATAAAACAATGTTTGAAAATTGTTAAACTCCTGACTGCCCAGCAAACGGACAAAATTGTAATGTTATTTTCTATGTAATTTTTTTAATGCTAAAAAAAGTTTATTTTTCAACATGATATGGAAAACTTAATTACAGATATCAGTTAAGATTATCAATCATTACTCAATGTTTTAAGACAGTATTATATCATTAGAATTGTATTAATTTAAATAATGCTCCTACTGCGTGAAACCTGCAGTTTAGAGGAATATATCAGTTCACGGCGGTGATAAGGTTAATAAATTTATTGTAGAAACTTTTTTGACTTTTAAATTATTGTAAATCTCTATAATGTGGGTAAAAAAATTCAATTTCTAAACTTTAATCCTAAAATTAATTGTTCCTAATAATTTTTCGTAAGTCGTATAAAATTATTTTTTTTTTAAAGAAAATTATATTTTTTATAAGTTTTAGAGATTTAAATTATCAAATTACGTTCTAATATCCTTTGTTTTGTATCTTAAAATAAGTATTAGTCTCACTAAATTTGTAAATTATATTTTACATCCATATTCCTAAACATTTTCTTGGTATTTCGTTTTTGTAGATTGGAAATATAGCTTGTTTTCAATGATATTACTGTAATCACTTCAGGTTTAGACATCACGTTAAATCGTGGCTACAAACAGATTTATTTTTTCAATTTTTCAAAAGCTTAACCTAAGATTTGAGGTCAGGCTGGTATGTTAAAATCTGCAAGGTACACTGGTAACTAATTACTTTTCATTAAGCAATTGCCTTCTAAAGCCATGTAGGAAAGATATTAGTGAAGAAACTTTTCTGGAATATATTTAAATTGTTAGTAGCATCTATAATAAGTATTGTGAAATTCTTATCCTTAAGTATTTAATCTGGAAACTTCACACAGTATAGATTTAGAAATTAACTTTTATAAATACGTTTAAATTTTCTAAACATTATCTTGAAAATTTTCTCTTTTTTTAAGTAAAATGTTTTAGCATGATCTAAAATCTATTACTTTGCGAAATGTAATCTAAAATTTAGTTTAACAAAATTGAAGCAAGACTTTTGAAACGAGGTTATTAAAATATATTTCTAAAAAATTTTCAAATCAAATATTATATATTTTGTGATTATAGAAGACTAGAAGCGACAGACACTAGAAGCGTCAGAAATTTCACTCAAGTTATATATATATATATATATATATATATATATTTATATATATATGATGTACAACAGAATTTTAATTTCAATCTTTTTAACTTATGTACCTAACTTATTTTTTGCGCTATACATATATATAACTCTTTTTTTAAAAACTTTCTGTTTCAAATCAAATTATACATATTTGGTAGCAATCAAATTGACTGTTCTTGGCACATCTAGTCTTAAAAGTTAAATTGTGACTGGACAGCCAAGTCATAAATGCAAATATTAGCAGTGCCGTATTTCTATCCTAATACAATTTAAACGGAATAATTTGAAACACGTATTTATGGGACAAAAAAATTAAAATAATAATAATGTTCAAATAAAAATTTATCAAGCCTCTTCTTCGGTTTATCTTTAGTACACCTCTTTTCTATAAGAAAAATTTTCTTTTTATATATTTTTTACGAACATTGCGAAATCACAGATATAGAGACTAGACTCTTCGGAGAGCAGACGTGTTTTGACACTGCGCTTTCCCATCGTCGAAATCATATTCGAAGTTTTGTCGCAAATGTTGTGAGAGCCTATCGAAAAAAATTAACTTAAAAATTTCTTAACCCCCTCGCTGCGTAATTGTTTTATATTGTATTGTTTTATCTTTTGTACATCACTTTTCTATAAGAAAAAATCTTCTTTTTATATATTTTTTACGAACTTTGCGAAATCACAGATATAGAGACACACTTCTCAGTTAGACTCTTGCGGGGAGCAGACGTGTTTTGACACTGCGCTTTCCCATCGTCGAAATCATATTCGAAGTTTTGTTGCAAATGTTGTGAGAGCCTAGCGAAAAAAATTAACTTAAAAATTTCTTAACCCCCCTCGCTGCATAATTGTTTTATCAAAATAGCTTCAAAAATTGCGTATCTAACCCCTTCGCGACGAGAGTCTTTTAATAATTTTTATTATTTTGTCACTGGTTTTTCAAAACAAAATTTTTTATCTAATTTAATCGGGAAAATGCTCCGATTAAATAAGGCAAAATTTACAATAAAAAAATAACTGGTGGGAATAATTAAAGAGGGTTAATTAGACGAAAAAAATGCATCCCTGAGAAATCTCGGGTTACGCAAATTTTGCGACTTTTGTGTTGCCCGAGGAAATTTCGGATTGCGCAGCGAGAGGGTTTAATAAACACAGGTATTGAAAACCAGTGAAAGCACGGATTAATGAACCTTAATTTTGTAGTTTTGTACCAGAACATAATACTAAAATAGTCACTGCACTGTTAAAAATATCGTGAAAAATTACCTCTGTTTTTAGAGGCTATCTGTATTCTGACCAATGAGAACGCTTCATAACGCGTTTATGTAGCGTTCTCATTGGCCAGAAAATAGAGAACCTTTAAGAACAGAGGTAATTTTTCACGATATTTTTAACAGTGTGGGATGCACGGTGTCCCAATCCAGTAGTCCAAGTGTTAACCCTCTCGCTGCGCAGCCCGAGCTATGCTCGGGCAAGCATTTTCCCGTCAAATTATATTTGGTTGTTCCCACCAGTTATTTTTTAGCGAAAGCTATGTCTGATTTAATTAGGACATTTTCCTTGATTGCGATAGTGAAAAATTTCTGCTTTAAAGAACCGGTGATAAACGATTAAAAATTCTGTAAAAGACGCTCATCGCGAAGAATTACTTACGCAGCAAGAGGGTTAATATACCTTACCTTGGTAGAGAGAGTCCAACCTATAGATGTAAGATTCCGTTGCTTTGAACAAAAAGCGATAATTTGATATTTTTAAATAAAATTATAAGACGTAATGCAATATTGCTCCTTGATTCAATCACAAAATACACAATATGCACCTTAAAAGCTCACTGTTTTACTTAAAATTCGAAAAATATATATAATTTAAATATATTTAAACGTATTCAATATATTTTTCTCCACATAAGTTCAATCCAAGGCACGGCTACTTCTACTTTCAGCTACTTTAATAATTATAGACTCTCCCATTTCAAATAAATTGATGTATTTGTATGAATGGAACAGCAATTAATAATAAAAATATTCTCAGACGATGGCAGCAGATGTTGCGTCCGAAAGTACTAAGAAATTTTAAATAAAATGTACATTTTTTAATTTGTAACACCTTTATTATTATTGTATTCGTCATCTTTTAAGTAAACCAATGAGATTTTTAAAGTTCATATTGTGTATTTAATATTTTTAATTTTTTCAAATCTCTGAAAGATTTAAAAAAAATAATAATTTCCTTTTAGAACATGTTAACCCTTTCAGGGGCAAGATTCTTGTACTCGTAAAATGTTGAAATAATTGAATGACACCAGTATTTAGAAGAAAATTTATTTATAAACAAGTAAAAGTATATTTTCGCGTACTTAATGAAAATGAAATTTGCGTTAAAAAATTCGGGTGCCAATGTGGCAATTACTAATTAAAATTATGTGATGCCATAGCAGCATCGCCACCCTTCAAGGGGTTAAAGGGAGGACATTCGTACTTGTTCTGTATTACCTATAATACTGATAAGTACTTAGTACGCATACTACCGAAAAATTGTGGAAAATGGTTTTGTTGTGTACTTAGAAACATATTGTGTATCAGTTATTGTGTATAGTTTGAAATAAAAAAAAATTAATGAATAAATAAAATAAAAAAATAATCTTGCATATTTTTAATTGAAATATAATAAAAAATTAAATACCAGAGCAATGTAATTATAAAAGCAGTGCGGAAAGGCAGTTATGAATGCAATATTTTTCTGGTAAAATGTATTATGTAATATGATTATTTTTCATTCTTTAAACACTTACTTTCTGTGCATGTGATTGCACAGTTGCAGTTGATGCCAATTAGAAATACTTTATAATAAATTGAAATCCCATATATTTAATTATTATCCATGGAGCAACGGAGTTTCATGCTTAACGTGTTTGCATAGGTAAAGTTTCCGCTTTGCAGATCTGATGATACCAGCAAGTGAGTGTCAAGTTGTATATTATCTGGTTAGCATAGTGGAAGAGCACTGGCCCATACTGCCAAAATCCCAGATTCAAATCCTAGACAAGATGCTTTTCACCCTGTCGAGACTTTTCTCCAACTTTGACCTCTGTCTCCAAAGAATATAGTATTTTGATCTGATATATTTTGTTTATTTAAAGTTAATTTTATCTAAGTTTATCTAAAAAATATATTTTCAAAATATCTCAAAAGAATGGTGTAATGTATAAGATTTCATCAAAGAATGAAATAAAAAAAAATGCATAGGAAAAAATGAAAGAAACCTTTGATTTTCACTTGTAAAATTCATGACAAAGAAGATCTTGGATTTTTCTTTAAAGCTAAGTATTTTCATAAAAGTAGGTTTAATATAATTGACCGATACAGAAAAATAAACATATAGAAAAGAATGAAATAAATGCTACAAAACATATCTATATAATTTTATTTTATTTTTTAAAATTATGTTATTACTTAATAAGTAATTTAATTTAACACTGCTTAAAATAATGGCCAACATTATTTATGTTTGCTTAGTGATCTGCCACCAATGTATAATGTATGCAACATTACAGGCTGCAATTAGGAAAACAGAAAAATCACCGTGAGCACCAAAATATTCCTTTCTAGTCAGAAAATTTTGAATCAAGTAGTTACAGTATGATCTTGTAATATATAATTTTTTGACACTGTGTATAAAAAAAAATATTTATACTCTATAAAATATTAAAGCGAAGACTATAGTTTCGAAAACAAATAAATAATAACTCCTTTCATCAGGTAGAGGATGTATTTACTCAATTGTATTTACTTAGCAAAAGTCGATTCTATGTCTCTGGGCGGTTTTATCTTCTGTATTTGTTAATGTAATCACCACCGGACAAATAATGCTAATAAATTCATCTGAATACTATAATTGTGAATTTCGTAGTTGTAATCAATAAAATAAATATTCTTGTATATTTTCTTTTTTTCTTAGATTTATTTTAAATAAATACATTATATGTCAATATTTCGATTGTAAAGCTGCATATTTTTAAAAAGTGTTTTTTTTTCTTTCTGGAGACAATTTTCACTTATTATGCTAATGTCTGACTTCATCTGTTTCTTTTTAATTAACCAAAACAGAAAGACACATTACATTTTCTTCCGGCAAGAAGTCATTTTATTTTTCAATTAATCATAAAAATTTTTATCTTGAAGTTTTCAAATTATTTTCTTTGGCAGAAAAAAAAAACACTTTTGCTTCATTAATTCACTCAGAAGTATTACGAAGTATGAGATTTATTCTAGTAGGGGGAGGGGGGGATAACTTTTTTCAAATTTTGCTTTCTATATATGTTTCTTTTTATTGTTATTAGATAACAAACTACTATATTTATAAATGATTTAACTCGTACAGTTATTATAAATCATAATATTGTCTCATTTATTTCTATATGAGTCAGTAAAGAAATTTATTTTTATTGTTAGGCATAGCGATATAATCTTTGAATTCTTCCAATTTTTATGTCAATATGAATAATTCAGAGATAAATGTATCCTTTTTTCTAATTAATGCTCATTTTTATATAACTTTTATCAATTTTTGTAGGCTTCTATGATTTAATTTTTGCTTTTTTCTTCAAAGAGAAATTAAGAAGAAATGATTGTTAATATAATTTTTAAACTACTTTCGGCGAAGGGGATTATACAATTCGTTTATATATACAGGGTGTCCCAACTAAGATGTTACAAATTTCGAGGTGAGGTAGGGTACAACTAGACGAATTGGAATCACATAGGAATGCCGGGTCGGAAACGCCATGCTGGACCAGTAAGGGCATTGACAGTGTTGCCATTGGGCTACTTTTTTTAAATTCAGATTTCTTAATTGGTACCACTTTTCAGAAATGGTAAATTTACCCTTCTTGTTTCCTTATTTAATATGTCATTGAATAAGGCGAATTTTACTATTTCGAAAAACTGGTGCAAATCAAGAAATCTGAATTTTTAAAAAGTAGTCCACTGGCAGCACTGGGCATTTAAAAGACTGGATCACACAAAGCTGATCTTTGGCTCTGACAGTGGGCTACCTTTTTTAAATTCCGATTTTTTGGTTGACACCACTATTTTGAAATGATAAAATTACCCTTGTATAATGACATATTAATTAAGTTGAAAACAAAGGGAATTTTAACATTTTAGAAAAGTGGTACTAATCAAGAATTTAAAAAGAAGGTAACCCTTGGCAACACTGACTCAATTTATTCGATTTCAAAACATTTTATTTAATCAATAAGCCTATTTTAATTTTGTCCAAAAATCGCTTCGAACATTTTTCGCGCCTTACTCTGAAGACATTCACAACGATTTGGTACTTCCTCAGTACTTCTTTTCATTGGAATTTAACCTAGTTTTTGAGCTTTTGTGAAGGTCTCATGGACCATCATGCTGTATGTAGAGATACGTCTGCCAGTGACTAAATGAATTGATCAATAAACCTAATTCAATATTTTGTTTAATTAATGTTTTTGACGCAAAAACATCTTTCGATTCTCAAAAGCTGATTGCACATTGCGATTCCTTGCTCAGATTTTGAAAATTTTCGTCATGAAATTTCACAGCCTAGATAGCTGACCAGTTTAACATCTTACATGCTATTTTTATCAAACTCACGCATTTCGTAATATATCATCAATCATGCAACCATCGTATATTTGTGTTAGACCTAAAAAATAATTCTCAGAAATGTGGCAAATGCTTCATCTATATAAATTTGAAATACGTTAAAATCCGTTAAATAACACTGTGTTTCTGATCTTGTTTAAGGCATTTACACAAACGGCTAACAAATATCAACCACACGAGCAGTAAATATAGATAATAAAGTATAAAAAACAATAAAAACTTCTTAGGACAATGAAACAAATTACTCTTTTGTGCGCGGGAATGGGGCAGAAAACAATGATTAACTACCAATTACCTGCCAATTACAATAAGCTTTCCCATCACAGCTATATGTTTACTGAAGACACACAAAAAAGCCCTTTTCTTATCAAATTAAATAAATATTTTTTTAATAAGGAAAAACTGATTATGAATCTTCAGTGAAACTTCGTAGTCACCCACGGTAATGGAATGTTCTCTTTCTTTTCATTAACATTTAGAAGTAGAATAGTACATTAACCTAAGAAGAAATTCCGTTTATGAGAGGAAAGAAAAGTATTTTTTTTCATTTATGGGAATTAAAGGGACTCTTTTATTTCAAAAACGTTTCTGTATAACTCTAAAACATATTGTTTTCTGTGTTTTATGAATGATTCTTCTTCAAATGATTTCAGAAGAAATCTGAAAACTTTTCAGAATTCTCGGTAACAATCCGGTTATACTGAAGTTCTGCTATATATAGAGAGTTTTGCAATTTTTGTGTTATGCATATACAGTATGTAGTCTTTTGTTTGATCTTTTTTCAAAGCTACATATATATAATTAAATTAATTATTCAAGTAAAAGTATTTAATATTGCGAGTACATTTACATATCCTTCCTTTCGTGCTTATTATTGATTTCTAAATTGTTTAAGTTTTATTTTACAGTAGCAGTTCGTAATATCGTGCGATGTTATTTCGCTCATTGAATGTAATCACCCTTAATAGAGATTTTTCTTCAATGACTAAAAGAATTGATTTATAAACCCAATTCAATATTTTGATTAATTAATTTTTTGAAAAAAAAACGAATAGAAAAACAAGTTTCTTTCAGCGAAAATCGTTTTAGTATGAGTATAGATTCCCCGGACGGCCAGAATCGTTGAACACCTTTGAGGCAGGAAGTCAATGTGTCTATTAATGAGCAGTTCTGGTACTCTGCCCCACTCCTACAGAAGAGCTCTTTCCAGTTCTTGGAAAGTTTATGGAGGTGGTAGGCGGTCAGCAACTCGTCTGCCTAGATTGTCCCAAACATGCTCCATTGTTTTCATGTCCAGAGAACACACTCGTCATTCCATTCGTATGACTTCTTCCTCGAAAAGTAAATCCTCCACCAAGTGAGCACGATGTGGCCTGCAATTGTCGTCCATTAACATGACGTCATCTCCAATTGCGGCAGCGTAAGGGACTACAATAGGTCTGTGGATCTCATCCCTATATCGCTGACCGGTCAGAGCTCCATTTTGAATCATGTAGAGGTCGATGTGCCCATCAATGAAGATGGCCATCGCTCCCTCACCGCCAAATCTGACACTTCCTTGCACAAACGCAGGATTGTTTTTAGTGCCACGTTCCCTCCTGGTGAAAATACGTTTATTATCAGGATGAACATAAAACGGGATTCTTTAGAGAAAAGAAAATTGCGCCATTCATTTCTCCTCCCGTTCACATGCTCTGTTGACCATTCCCTGCGGCGCCGAGGTGCCTTGCTGTTAACGTAACACATACCATTTGTCTGCGAGCATACACGCCTACAGCGTAGAGTTAGTTTCGGACAGTTTGAGTGGAAAGTGGGGTGTCAGAAACCGAGCGAAGGTGTTGTTGAAGAATAGTGGCATTCATATTTCGGTGTCTCCGAGCCGTTTGTGTTAAATATCGATAATCATTGGGCGTTGTTGCACATCTACAACCTGTCCTGGTCTTCGTCCTGTATTTCCTGTCTCCATAAAACGGTTCCAGATCATGGAAAGCATACTTTGTGAAACTCCAGTGGCTTCTGCTACTTTGTCTAGTGTTTGGCCCCCTCTAACGGACCAACAACTCTCCAAGCTTATTATTCGGTTAAATGACTTCGTTCAGACATCGCACTCATTGAAACAAAGCACTTACTGAATGTCGATCATTGTTTTCTGCTTTGTCTTTCAATAAGTTCAAAACCAAATTTCATTCGCTGCCACTAAATCGTCGAATTTGACGTCAAACTCAATATTTGCGTACTCCAGAGTTTGAAAACAAGAAAAATTTGCATTTGTGACTCTATTCTTCCATTTTCTGCAAAAAAAAAAAACTCTCCTATACCGTTATTTTACATAACACTTACAATACCCTTTAACTGTTTAGAGCAGTGTCCTTTATATCTGGTTTTATCAAAACTGATTTTTCAACGTTTTTAGATTTTTGAAGTACTCCATGCGTCTTAATTTTTGATCAAAATTCATGAAATCGACAAGGAACAATCGTGGTATTGCTTAAAAAGAAACTGTGTATAATTTTAAAATTCGATCTCATTAAGATAGTTAAATTTGTTTTTTAACTCATTAAAAGGCAAAATTTTGATGAAAATAGATTTGGAATTCAGAAAAACAATCTCTAAGAAATTATTTAAATGATTAAAAAATGGATACACATACACATATTTATTTATAAAAGAGTTTTAAGTGACAACCCACAATTAATTAAGATTTGCACCGGAAAAGTTTTATGAAATTGTACTTTTCCAACTTTGGTGTGAAAAAGTCGGAAAACTGCGTTTCTTTATTTTGAAATTTTTTTCTAAATAACCGGCGGGAATTCAGCGCAAAGCGTTATAAGTAAGCGAACAAACTTAATGCTGGAATCAGGCGTAAATTAACATATTTGCGCCACCTTGTGGACGGAGTGATAATTCACATAGTGCATACTTTCACTATACATTCACTTTTAGTGTGGCGCATATTTTCGAAATCTTTAGTCACTCATAGAAATGAATTTTGCTTGCCACATTTATTGCAATATAATGGCGGAGCGAGAGGGGCATCCAGATGCACTTGACACCACGAACTTTTCTTTGCCTGATCAGTAGCACATCAGTTATTAATCAAAGAGAAAAAAACTTTACAATTTTAGTGGTGTGAGTATAAAAACAGTTAGGTATCTACCTGAAGTTCACACTCCATCCGCTACGTGGCGCATGACCTTGATTGATGTGACCTCGCTTTTAATCTTGCGGTTACTTCTCCCATTTAAGATAGGACGCTTACTTATATCGCTTTGATTCAGCATTTCACAAGCGTAATTGCTTGCCCCTAAAGGTGTTAAATTGTAAAATTGAGAGTTTATCTGAAAAACTAAGACGCATGGAGCAGTTTAAAATTTAAAATTACTTTTTTAAAATTTAAAATTTTATTAAAAATCTTAAAATTATAATAAAATTGGAAATTTTCTTTAAGATGTTCTATATACTTATGTTGAAATTTATAAATGTACAAAATTTTATATCTTCAAGATGGAAAAAAGAATTAACGTGCATCGTTACCTTAATTTTACTCAGTGGCTTAGACTACATTGCGCATTCAGGTATATTGTGTGTTTTTAACGTCTCCAAAGAAGGGCGATATAATAAAGGCTTACCCTACTTCATAATCTGCATGATTAATATGAGACATCTATACATATGTTTATGAATATTCTCGTGACATGCTGTAATAAATCATTCAAATTTTGTAATATGATTCACATCATTTAATGTTTAGCTTCGAGTAACAGCGTGTAGTTGATGTGACACATATTCTGTTATACACATCACTCCTTAATAGGTTCTATTAAATCATTAAACTACTGTAAGATCTTCTAAATTATTAGACTGGCCAAAATATGAAAATGTTATTAAAATTGCACGAAACTTCGTAAACAGGTGTTTTTTAGGATGCTGATTACGATTCCAAAGTTAAAATTCCAAAAAACAAAATGGCGGATCCAATATGGCGAATCCAATATGGCGGACTAAAAATTAAAATGCTTTGAAAGTTACTCAATTTCTATGAAATTTCGTATACAGGTGCTTTTGAAGATGCTAAGTATGAGTCAAAAGTTAAATTTTAAAAAATGGCGAATTAATACTAAAAACATTTAGATTTAAATAAAATGTGAAGTTTCGAGACTAAACGTTACAAAGAATTTTCAAGGAACTAAGATATTTTTAATTGAAATTATACGTTGAATTTTTATTTATGAAACACAATTAAGTATATTATCGGAAAGTAAAATGTTAAAAGGTTTAATTTTTATATTATTAAAATTAAACGAAAAGATATTCTGAAATTCGTCCTCTGAATCATCTATAGTATAATAAGTAGATTCTTCAGAATGGGAGTAGTCGAAATATTTTACAGCACTTGTTATGCCTCTAAGAACAAAGATCTTAATTTCTTCTACGGTAATTTATGTAATTTTTCAATGCTGGGATCTGATGACATTCAAACTCGAAAAAAGCCCCAACTTCCATTGTTTTCGTCCTCTTGCATTTTAGGAAGAAATCTTCTTGGTACCATTTGATCAATTTGTTGCACGATTCGTGAGCGTCTACCGACATTTTCCCAATTGGTAATATTGAGGAACTTTATTTGAGGAATTAATATTGAGGAATATTATTTCTTTGACGTGAATACGTATTCTGGGCACTGAAGTTGGCATATAGAACTAGGAATACAATTCAACGAATTTACATGCTGTTTGTGAGCAATAATCGAAATTCATCAAATGAATGTTAAGAAATAACTTGTAATATGACGTGGAATCGTTTGATCAAATCTTCGTCTAATCTCTTTATGGAAGCAGAAATAGTTGCGTTTTCAAAGAATCGACGAGCTGTACTGTCATCATTTGTGCTTCCAAATCCGGCTTTTTGTTTATCGACGAGAACTCCTAATTGTAAACGAAATCCTTTTTGCAAATTTAGTTTTGCAATTAATTTTTTTTTCTTTTCGTCAGGAGTGTGCGATTGCCATTCCTTTATATCCTGTTTGTATGCCAAATGCAAGCTACACTCAAAACGTCTTATATGGGTATGTAACGTAGACATCCAGAATCGTAAATGACCTCTATTCACTTTTAGTTTGAAAATGTCATCAAGGTTATTAAACTGTCTTGAAGTTTCCTGACATAGTTGCCAACGTTAAGTTGACAAATTACTAGTAAAGGCATTAAACATTTTGCAATCAAGCATTCTTAAATCTAGTTTGTAATTAATGCCTACTTATTTTCTATTAATGATTGCTTTAAAAGGAATACGTTTACTCTCCTGATCTGTAATATAATCATTTCACTGACAGTAGCTTCCGTATTTTCGTGAAAAAAATTGATTCTGATGGGCCTAAAAAAATCTTGGAGATGAAGGTCTCGAATTTTTCCAGATAACGATTTCTGAATTATTCGCAACACTTAAAAGTTCTAGTGGCACTAGAGAAGTGAAAAGGGTATTTGAACCTGCTTTCTTCCATCATCATCCCTAAATTTTTGTTTAAAGGTACTTTGACCATAGATGTGCCATCACATCCCCACTTGCAAATCAAATTCAGATTGCTAGTGTTCTCGGAAGTCAGATTCTTAATAATTTCCGTTCCCATTAATAAAATATGTTCAACAATATGATCTAGCAAAGATTGCAATTAACAAGATATTTATTCTAATTACATTAGAATAAACAGAATTATTAGGTATAAAGTTAAGATAATGCATTTCTATCAGATCGATGATACAGAATTATTTTAATTTTTTTTTACTAATATTGCTTATGAAATTCATTTATGCTTATGATTATAAGACTTATTTGTAATATAATACATAATAACCTATCCCAAAACTGATTAATCTAAAAGTTTCAAAAATGTTTGCCAGCTAAATTACTGTGACAAGTAATAAATTTCAGAGTTTTTGAAGCGACTAAAAAAGTGACATTTTTAATTGTGGTTACAAACACCTGCACAGAATGCAGAATGGCAGTTTTTGGCAGCTGGTTTTTCACTATACATTAGATTAGTTCAGGCTACTATTTCTCTTATATGTCGTTGTGAAACACTGTGGAACTTTTAAACTTTTTAATGTTTAAAAACAAAAAAATAAGATATTTTTTCAAAATTTTTATCAAAAATATCATGAAATTATTAATTTTCATATGCTTAATAAAAGTTTTTGTAACATTCGCAAATAATGTACACTCTATCATCATGTGAATCCATTTTAAATTATTTAAATCGGGTGATATGGAAAAATGTAGCACGCGTTTAGAGGAACCATTGTTTTGCTCTTTTTGTTCACCTCAGATGATGATCCTCCAAGCGTCACTTGTGAAATGATACAGGTTGTCAAGGCAAAACAAAAACCTTTTTATAAATATAGATTCTGACCCTCCAAACATTATTCTAGCCAACTGTATAGTCAAAATTCCCTAAATAGTAACTTTATTTTTCGACTTTTGGCCAACTTTTCGGGATTTTGCCCCACTGTGCGCCGTCTTTGACTCACAATTAATTCGAAAACTGATTTTTATTATTAATGACAGTATGTTTATACCCTGTTGATATTGATTCGAAATTATCTGTTAAAAGGCTTAATTTGTTAAAATGTTTATGTTCATGCTTGAAGAATTAAAAAAAATGTATTCGACATTCGTGTCGTATACAGGGTGGCACATAAATACTGTGACGTGAAGAAAACGTAAATTTATTTTAACGTTTTTCCTATTCTTGAGATATAATGTTGTTTTATTCGTGTTCCTCGTGCTTTTTTGTTGTGTAATTGCTATTTCAGCTGATATCAATTCACTGTTTTGAAGAAAACTTTTTGTGAAAAGAAGACCGGTCAGCCATCGTCTCCCACCACAAGAGCGGAATGCCAAATTCTCCGATCGCCAAATTGCACCGGGAACAAATCCATCGCACCGTCAATAGTATTAAAGAGACCGGTGGGATGAAAGACCATCAAAACCGCGTGGAAGACCACGAACAAAAAGGACTTCAGTGTCCTTAACATGGTCAAGAAGAAGATACAGCGAAATCAACAAAGAAACATCCGAAAATTGGCCAAGGAGCACAACATCGACCACGAATCCATGGGAAGATATGCCAAAGAAAATCAGCAACACATCCCATCAAACTGAAGAAAGGACGCCATTTCTTGGACCAAATGAAGGAGCCAAGGCTCGAAAAGTGCAAGAAGATGAAGTCCCTTTGCCGCGTTGATGCCTTCTATCGGATTTTCTTCACCGATGAAAAGAGTTTTATGGTCCAATATTTCCGTCACTCGCAGATGCAACGCGAGTTGCTATTCAAAATGGCTCCGCGCATTGTGAAGATGGAAAAGTTTCTTTTCCCGAAGTCTGTGTGTGGTCGGGGATTTTCGGATTAGAGAAGACAAAACTAGTCTTCGTCCCAAAAGGCGTCAAGATCGACGCAGAGACATATTAGGATCTAACTTCGGAAGGCACCGTGATTCCTTGCGCCGAAAAGAAAGCCAGGAACATCGACTGGAGGTTTCAGCAAGACTGGTCGACTACCCACGGAGTGAAAAATACGCTGGAGGGGTGTGACGCATATCTCTCTTGATTTTGGACGAAGGGCGTTTGGCCCTCAAACTCTCTGAATGGACTGAGTGTCCTCTGAATGGACACTATGGACTTCGCTGTTTGGGGATCCTGGAACAAAAAGTCTGCACAATCAAGAACAAGTCCCTGGATTCCGTGAAACGAGATCTACAAAAAGCCTGGTCCGAAACAGTCGCGGTCATCTTGAAGAATTTACAGAAGCGTCTGTATCACAGCTGGAGGAAACCATTTCGAATTATCTTGATTGTTTCTTATACAGAATTTTCTCCTCATTGGAATGGAGAATAAAACCAGTTGTTTTGTTAATTCAGTGAAAAGTTATGGTCTTTTATTTGCGTCACAGTATTTATGTGTCACAGTGTATATTTTCCGTTCCGTGCATACTTGCATAACAATACTTTGCGGAAATAGTAAATTTGAAAGAAAGTTCATCGTAAAATTTAAGGTTAAATTTCAAGATGATTTTAAGAAGCAATTTCTAAAGGTTTTATCGCTTATTTCTCTTCTTAATTTGTAAAATGCTTTCTTAGTGAGAATGTGCTCTAACAGAAACCTTCATGTCAAATATAGAGTTTCTAAACCTAGTAATTTCCGTAAAAAATTGTTAAATGAAGACTTGTCAGGGTAAAATTTTATATACTAGGACTATCATTACACAGTGAACAATCATCCCGTTTACTGAATGCCTTTATTTCCAAATAAAAATATTCGCCTTATTTAAAGTATGTAATTATTTTATTAACTATCATTTCTATTTGGGTATAGTGGTACTCAACAAACGAGAAGATTGGTAGTATGTTTATTCAAAATATGGGAAATAGAAAATGTACATCGGCTTTAATCTCTGTAAGGCAGAACTCTTCAATTTGTGATAATGATGTCATATTTTTGTAAATGTCTCTTTTTCTAATTTTCCCTTCTAACCAATACAATAATTACCCGGATTCTTAAGGGCTCTTACTTTTCATACAAAAATAGATAATATTAATATTCTGACTAGTATTATTCCCCTTAATTTATTTTAATAATCATCAGTTAAGTAAGGGAAAACTTACTTTTCGGATATAGCGATATTAAATTAAAGCAACCGTACTGTTTAATAACTCACACTATAACACAAATTATTTAAAGGTGCTGATTACTTGATATAAGAATTTATTTAACACAGAAGCAGCGCACCGCCGCTTTCTCCCACACTCACATCTCAACACAATATTCAAAGCTTAGTTCAGTTCACTTCAGATTATAGTCACTGTAATTTTAATTATAGGTGGCGCGGCATGTCTCGCTACATGGAACATACCGGCCCCCATTGACATGTTTATAACATTCAATAACAATTTTTACCAAGTACTCTAAATTACACAAATTAATATAAAAATTCACTATATACGTTAATTTAAATATAATCCTTTGAAAAAATATCAATACAACACACATATATACACAATTACTTTTTTTTAAACTGTCATTAGCATCAGGCATGGGTAAAACACATAATTTACTTATCGACCTTTTAAATGTTCCATTTTGAGTGTTTACTTTAACTACTCGACTTTTGTTATCGTGACCTTAATACACCTCAATAATTCTGCCTAATGGCCATTTATTTGTCGGTAAATTCTCTTCTACTAACACCACTAAATCTCCGATTTTTACATTATCTTTTTCAAATCTCCATTTAACCCTTTGTTGTAATTCATTTAAATAATTATGATGCCATTTCCGTCAAAAAAGTTGAAGAATTTTAGTTATTCTTTGCCATTTTTTGATGCGATCTTCTCTTATATTGGTTAGATCAGGCTCAATAATGGAATTTAACGGCCTGTTCATCAGAAAATGAGCCGGAGTTAAGACTCCAAAATCATTCTCATCATCTGATAATGGACTCAAATGCCTGGAATTTAGAATTCCCTCAATTTGTATGACTACAGTAAGAAGTTCCTCATAAGTGAGTTTAGCACCTCCCACAACTCTCTTAAAGTGATACTTAAATGATTTTATAGCGGCCTCCCAAAGACCCCCGAAATTGGGTGCCCTAGGAGGGATAAATTTCCACTCAATGCCTTCCGTGGATAAATATGCTGCTAATTTCTCATCAGGTTTTTTTTACTAACTCATAAAAAGCCTTAAGAATCTTATTTGCACCAATAAAATTTTTCGCATTATCCGAATACAATTTGGCACATTTACCTCTGCGTGCAATGAATCTTTTCAATGCAGCAATAAATGATTCGGAGGTTAAGTCTGAAACAATTTCTATATGTACAGCTTTAAATACAAAACAAACAAAAAATACAGATATAAATTTTTTGCAATATAGTTCTACGTGCATACCCCACTTTGACCATAAATGGGCCACACAGATCTACTCCCGAAATATTAAAGCAGTAGTCCAATTGGACTCTATCCCTGGGGAAATCGCCCATCAATTGATTTGCAATAACTGGTTTAGCTTTAAAACATGGGATGCATTGATGAACTACCTTTTGATATGTTGCACGACCATTTTTTGGCCAAAATTTTTCTCTTACCAAAGAAAGTAATGTTGAAGCACCGACATGGAGGTATTTTTTATGATAATAATTTATAACAATTACAGTAAAATTATTAGACTTAGGCAAAATCGCTGGGTGCTTTCTCGCAAAATTTAAATCACTGTTATCTAACCCGCCTCCAACCCTTAAAATAAATTCCAAATTCATCTAAGTATGGGTTGAGGCTTTTTAGCTTACTACTTGGACTTACCGAACCTTTGGTCTGCAGACTACGTATATCTGCTTTGAATTCTGCCCTTTGGACAGATTTAATTAAATAAATCTCTGACTGCTCCAAGTCTGAGGTTGACAAAGGCCCACCACACTTATAAAGTGGGTTTCTTGCATTCATGACAAACCTGAAAATATAACTAAGAATACGTAAAATAGTTATATAATTATTACTAAGATTAATTGTCTGAGCGAAGCGAAGGCTAATACTAAGCAAAATATTACTGTCCGGACACATTACAGCTACGATGGATATTAACGCCATGTCCTACTAAAAAAAAAAGCCTAATAAAAACCTTTCGTCAAGCATAACTCAAAAAATATTTGTCGGATTTTGTTTTTGATTGCATGAGAAGGTACCTATGAGGGTCGCCTACTGAATGCATCTACTATGAAAAATAAGTTCCAAACCGTTTAAAAATCCTTCTATATATATAAAAAAGTTTTGATTTGGAAATGGACCAATGAACATCTGCGTAGATATTCCGGGTTGATCCGCATCCAATTTCAATGCTTAAGCATGGCCTTTCATCGTTAATAATAAGAAAACTGTTGCATACAAAAATATGAAAATCGGTGGTATTATAGAAAAATGTTTGATAAACACGCTGATGCAGACAGTTTTCAAATCGAAGAATTATTTTAAGAGATATTTAATGCTAAAGTTGGACAAAGTCGTTCCATTAAAAAAGTTTTATTTGAGCAAAAACTATGCATGAGAATTTAATCATTTTTAGATCATTTTATACGTTATAAGTTCCCAATGCGCAGATTGCATTTATTTTTCTAATTTGACGCACTTTTTGAGGTTTTATTTCTATTTTTAATTCAAATTTTCAGCATTTCGAGAGATGTTTTTTACAAATTTTAGAAAATGTCATTAATTTAAACTGTTGCCAATTGTATAAACAGCGAAACAAATTATCATATCAAATATTTCTTCAAATTAAAAACTTATTTACACGTGACTATTACAAACAGAAAAAAAAACTTTAAAATTAGAATTAAATGATTACATGTTAAAAGCAGGAAAATTACGTCATAAGAACCATATTTACACTTGAATTTTACGTCATATTTAAAATGCCCAAAAAATATGGTAAAACAATTTAAATTGAAAAATATATTTGCGCCAGATATTTTGAGATAATCTTTTCAACTATTATCGTGAATTCGAAGACAGCGCAAATAATATTTCCTTCTAACAACAAAAGTATTTTTACGTGAATATTAATAAGATAAATAAAAGTTTGGTGTGAATTACGTCAGATTTGAAACGATACATTTAAAATGAATTATTTAAAAGAACTATCTTATAGCGCTGCTAAAAAATACCGGGAAACAATGACACTGTTTACTTAATTCATTTTACATTAGCTTATTTTCGAATAACTAATGTGTTTAATTAAACACGAAAACAGCCATTGTATCTCTTAACAGCAACAGATTTGGTCTTAAAAATCCCCAATCCAAGAAAAACGAATGGAAACCCGTTTACAGAGAGATCGCTACTGTTTTTAGGTAGATTTCGTAAGAAATACTACCTATTGCAGTCGTTACCATGGTGCGACTTATGAAAAATTCCTTCATAACTTTTCATTATAGGACCCCAGGAACCCAAAACCACCCCCACCTAAAAAGTTTATATATATATATATATATATATATATATATATATATATATGTATGTATGTATGTATGTATGTATGTATGTACTAAATTTTGTCCGCACGATAAAAGTCGCAATTATGCACGGATTGTCCTCAAACTCGCCAACAACTTTGATATGGCTAATATCTCGGCGGGGATTGAAAATGGGCGAAATCGGCCCAAGAGTGTGGAAATGGGGAGGGTTCAAAATTTTGAATACTGTCTTAACATGAATCTGATAAAACCAGCTCTTAAACAACAATGGCCGAAAAAAAAATAAAAGTTTTTCGTTATAGCAGTTGCCAACAATTAAAAAAAAAACAATAAAATTCTCACCACAACAATTACTTTTCTTTTGCAAAATTTTCACGTGTAAAATTAAATAGTTTGACAAATTGAAAAAAAATTGAATATTACGTCATTTCTAGAGCATGATTTCAGCATGAAAACTCAAAATAAAATAGTTTGACGAATTATAAAAATATGTATATTGAGTCATATTGGAAATATAATGGACCTCAGCAGGTGAATATGTAACGCCATGTAAGTTTGAAGAAAGGTATTAAAACATGATAAAAACCCGACTATGGAAATATTAAAACATTTTAACACTTCAAGGTTCTCTGAATTTTTTGTAGCCATTTTTTAAACCTATTCCATATACATGTGTCTGTGTATTCGTGTATATTATAATTTTCACAAAAAGTTTAGCTCCCTACAGCTCACTCTTTGTGAAGAAACTGGGTTTTATCTCTAATCTTGATTTAAGTTTTGTTGACGAATTTAGTACTTAACATCGAAATCTACCTCCGCCTGTAGGCCCGAGCCGGCAGGGATTTTAGGTAGATTTCGTAAGAAATACTACCTATTGCAGTCGTTACCATGGTGCGACTTTTGAAAAATTCCTTCATAACTTTTCATTATAGGACCCCAGGAACCCAAATCCACCCCCACCTAAAAAGTTTATATATATATATATATATATATATATGTATGTATGTACTAAATTTTGTCCGCACGATAGAAGTCGCAATTATGCACGAATCATCTTCAAACTCGCCAACAACTTTGAGATGGCTAATATCTCGGAGGGGATTGAAAATGGGCGAAATCGGCCCAAGAGGGTGGAAATGGGGAGGGTTCAAAATTTTGAATACTGTCTTAACATGATTCTGATAAAACCAGTCCAGCTCTTACACAACAATGGCAGGAAAAAAATAAAAGTTTTCCGTTATAGCAGTTGCCAACAATTAAAAAGAAAAACAAATAATAAAATTCTCACCACAACAATTACTTTTCTTTTGCAAAATTTTCACGTGTAAAATTAAATAGTTTGACAAATTGAAAACAAATTGAATATTACGTCATAAGTTTCCTAGAGCAAGATTTCAGCATGAAAACTCAAAATAAATAGTTTGACGAATTAAAAAAATATGTATATTGCGTCATATTGGAAATATAATGGGCCTCAGCAGGTGAATATGTAACGCCATGTAAGTTTGAAGAAACGTATTAAAACATGATAAAAACCCGACTATGGAAATATTAACATATTTTAACACTTTAAGGTTCTCTGAATTTTTTGTAGCCATTTTTTAAACCTATTCCATATATATGTGTGTGTGTATTCGTGTATATTACAATTTTCACAAAAAGTTTAGCTCCCTACAGCTCGCTCTTTGTGAAGAAACTGGGTTTTATCTCTAATCTTGATTTAAGTTTTGTTGGAGAATTTAGTACTTAACATCGAAATCTACCTCCGCCTGTAGGCCCGAGCCGGCAGGGATTTTTTTTTTTTTTTAGGTAGATTTCGTAAGAAATACTACCTATTGCAGTCGTTACCATGGTGCGACTTTTGAAAAATTCCTTCATAACTTTTCATTATACGACCCCAGGAACACAAAACCACCCCCACCTAAAAAGTTTATATATATATATGTGACCTGTGGCAACAGTCTGTAAGAGATGACGGCTGCGCCACGAGTCGACGTAGAAGAATACCTGTTTAGAACATTCGACAGACGCGGGAAAAGAAGGTAAAAGAGTGGTTGCAAAGCACCGAGCTCTCAACGACGTGTAGACGCATTAAGACGAATGAGTGTTTAATTTCATTAATGTTCTACTTAATTGTAATTGTATATAGTGTAAATAGTTCATTTAATATATTTAATTCTTAAAGTTAGCAAGTGTTATTATTCGAGTATGAGTCTCCTTTTCCCCGTCACATGAGGGCCTGAGCCGGGATGGATTGGATTATTTTTTTTTCTTCAATTCTCTACCCTAGACAAGTCAAGTATCATTTTTATAATGACGCCAAAAATCTTTCAGAAAGTAAGCCGGAGCTGTAAATTTATAAAGATCATGTCGTGTGTGAAGAATACAATTTTTTTTTCTACAGCCTTGGCAACTGGCCAACTCTTTAGTTGTTTTGAAATAACTGGAGCAATATATTATTCCAAACTGGAAATCGATTCATCTTTTTTCAACGACAGAAATTAGTGGGTGAGTACTGTTTACTGTTTTTGTTTTTTCTTTTCATCATGATTTTAAATGACATTCCAGTCATCGCTTTTGCATTGAAAAGCGAAAAGACGAATCGAATAAAATTATTCCATAAACTTTTGTTTTCATCTGAAGGCGATCGTTTAAATCGATCGCGAATAAGAACATTTACGGGATTTCCATTCTGTGAAACCGATGATGAATTTACGAGTAAAGTAGAGGAAACCGCTAAAAATTTTTCTTTACTTGAACTTATAACTATTGCCACTATTTTACGCATCGAAATAGATGGCACAGAAACTGAGTTATCTAAACGCATAATTACATTTTTAACTAATTTGGAATCCCTCCAAAAACATATTGAAACTAATGTTGATACAGATGGCGAATCGGAAGAAATTTTCAACAATTCGCCAGTGCCAAACGATAAGTCGAATATTAAAATTTCTGAATTTACCAATAAATGTGCTATTAATGCTTCAAACATTGCTCAGGATTCTATGTTTATGCCGTCAGTAAATTTTCGCGATGTTGAATCGCTGGTACCTACATTCAATGGAGAGAAGTACGAAAATGTTCATTTATGGTTACAAAAATTCGAATCATTTTCTTCCTCTTTTAATTTAGGCGAAATGCAAAAATTCATTTTTGCGCAAAGAGCGCTCGGAGGCATTGCTTCTTTATTCGCTAAGAGCGAAAGCAACATTCGTTCTTTTCCTGAATTGAAACATGCCTTAGTTACCGAATTTGGTTCGCAGATTAATTCGGCTGAAATACACGAAATGCTTAGTCATCGGCATATTAGACAAAAGGAATCTTTTTTTGAATATTTCTTAATTATGAAAGAAATGGCTGGACGGGCCAATATTGATGATCAGTCACTTATACGTTACATAATCAATGGCATTCCTGATTCTCCTCAAAATAAGTCCATACTTTACGATTGTTCTGATTTGCAAGAATTTAAACGAAAATTGAAAATTTACGAAGAGATTACACACCACTCAAAAAGTGATTCTGGTAGAAATATAAATCATTGTCAAAATATGAACTCGAAACAGAACTTTGATAAATTTGTTCACGAGAATGTTCCTAAATTTAAACCAAAACATGCGGATGCTGAAAAGTCAGCATTTCATTCTAATAATTCAAGAAATCAAAACACTAAAATCTGTTTTAATTGTGGGGAAAAAGACCACATTTCTAAGTATTGTTCTCACAAGAACAAGGGATTTAGATGTTTTAGCTGTAATTCTTTTGGGCATAAAGCCTCTGATAATAAGTGTTCTACTGAGGCACGTAACCCTGAAATACAAGTGAATAATGTGGATTCCGAGAAAAATTCTCGACAAGAAATGCATAAATTAGTTAAAATTTCGGGTGTCGAAGTTGATGCTCTTATCGATACCGGTAGTAATCTTACTTTGCTTCGTGAAGATAAATATTTACAGATGAATTTGCCTACGTTAACACCGGTCGGTTTAACATTAACTGGTTTTGGTAGTGGTAGTACCACACCACTTGGCTCGATTCAGGGTGACATAAATATAGATGATAACATTTTTTCAACAAATATTTATATAATTAGTAAACATCATATGAATGTTCCACTTATTATTGGTACTGATATAATTACGCAAGGTACTTTGCTTTATAATAAAAATGGTATTTCCCTTAGTAAACCAACATCTGATGATAATTTGTTTGTATACTTAGTTAATTCAATTGAAGATCCTGTCAAAATAGTAAGTTCTACTAAAACTGATAAATCTTCTGAAAAGACTGAAGATCTTATCAATTGTCATAAAGTTCCCTTAGAAAAAGAAAGGAAAAATGATCATTTGACATGCTCTGTAGATGTTTTACATTCCAAAAAAGTAGAAAAGAAATCCTCAAAAAAGCCAAAAGATATAAAAAGCAGTAGCAAAGATGACTTGCTTAAACAATCATCCCAAAAACATTTAGTACCATCAAAAGATAAAAATATGAAGCCTAATAAAATTAAAAATGTTAAAAAGTTAGTGTCTCATAAAGAAAATATCAACAGTCCTATACATGAAAATGTTAGAAAATTGATTTTTAGTCCTGATCTTTCTTCTCCTAGCATTCTGAAGAAAACCCAGCCTAATTTTCAAACAACTAAAGAAATAGGCGTTGATACCCTTTTAAATAAAGTTATATGTGATGATAATTTAGACAACAGCTTAACAGATGTTTTAGAAGCTCCAAAATGTGAATCAAAAACGGTTTCTTTTGCTCCTACTGATACTGTTTGTAATTTCAGAAGAATGTCTGTATCAAGGAACTTTTCTTCTTCCTTTCTTCCCTTCCGTTATATAAAGAGAAAAAAAAAAAAAATTCAAGAATTCGTCCTTCTACAAAATATTTTCTTTTGTGTGTTTCTTCTTTTTTTCATCACCTGTGTTTACATCAAGAATAATTTTAACAAAAAGTTAAAATTTTGTTTGTGAAATATGTGTTTGTGAAATATTGTGATTCAACTATCCCCGAGATGTCATCTTTTTTTCTTTCTTCAATGCTGCTGCTGAAAAGTGTGTTCCGTAAAGTATTGTGGGTTTTTTTTCTGTGAACTACAAAGACATTTTTTTTTACTTTTTTGTGCTTTGCATAAAGAACATTAGAACTGTGGACAGCTCCATTTTTTTTTTGTTATATGAACATTCTGTGACTTTATTTGATTACAGACTCTAATTTTTTTTTTTCTGCATGAAGTTTCAATTTTTTTTTTAAAAAGGAAGACGACGATCAGAAGATGCCGATTTGTGCTTTTTTTTCTGTTTTTCAGACGTACCACTTTAAGTCGTATATAGGTGGGTATATATTTTTTTTATTTATTTTTTTTTATTTAAGACGAGTACGAAGTAAAGACGGGTACGATTTAAGACGAGTACCATTTAAGACGGGTACGATTTAAGACGAGTACCATTTAAGACGGGTACGATTTAAGACGTGTACCATTTAAGACGAGACGGAAGACGAAATGCCAACCGGCATTGACGACGATTTTCATTTTTTCTCTCTTTATTTTATTTTTTTCTGTTTTATTCTGTGTAATTTTTTTAAAGATATGGTATCTTTTTTTTAAGTTTGTGTTTAAGTGTATGGTGCGCACGAGGTCGTGCGTATCAGGATGGACGAGTGTGACCTGTGGCAACAGTCTGTAAGAGATGACGGCAGCGCCACGAGTCGGCGTAGAAGAATACCTGTTTAGAACATTCGACAGACGCGGGAAAAGAAGGTAAAAGAGTGGTTGCAAAGCACCGAGCTCTCAACGACGTGTAGACGCATTAAGACGAATGAGTGTTTAATTTCATTAATGTTCTACTTAATTGTAATTGTATATAGTGTAAATAGTTCATTTAATATATTTAATTCTTAAAGTTAGCAAGTGTTATTATTCGAGTATGAGTCTCCTTTTCCCCGTCACATATATATATATATATATATATATATATATATATATATATATATATATATGTATGTATGTACTAAATTTTGTCCGCACGATAAAAGTCGCAATTATGCACGAATCGTCTTCAAATTCCCCAACAACTTTGAGAAGGCTAATATCTCGGCGGGGATTGAAAATGGGCAAAATCGGCCCAAGGGAATAGAAATGGGGAGGGTTCAAATTTTTGAATACCGTCTTAACATGATTCTGATAAAACCAGCTCTTTCACAACAATGACAGAAAAAAATAAATATTTTAGGTAGATTTCGTAAGAAATACTACCTATTGCAGTCGTTACCATGGTGCAACTTTTGAAAAATTCCTTCATAACTTTTCATTACATGACCCCAGGAATCCAAAACCACCCCCACCTAAAAAGTTTATATATATATATATATATATATATATATATATATGTATGTATGTATGTATGTACTAAATTTTGTCCGCACGATAAAAGTCGCAATTATGCACGGAACGTCTTCAAACTCGCCAACAACTTTAAGATAGCTAATTTCTCGGCGGGGATTGAAAATGAGCAAAATCGGTCCAAGGGAATGGGAATGGGGAAGATTTAAAATTTTGAATACCGTCTTAACATGATTCTGATAAAACCAGCTTTTACACAACAATGGCAGAAAAAAATAAATATTTTTCATTATAGCTGTTGCCAACAATAAAAAAAAAGCAATAAAATTCTCACCACAACAATTGCTTTTCTAATGCAGTGTTTTCACGTGAAAAATTAAATTAGATAAGCAGTTTGACGAATTCAAAACAAATTGAATATTACGTCATAAGTTTTCTAGAGCATGATTTCTGCATGAAAATTCAAAATGAAATAAATAGTTTGACGAATTGAAAACAATTTGAATATTACGTCATAAGTTTTCTAGAGCAAGAGTTCTGCATGAAAATTCAAAATGAAATAAATAGTTTGACGAATTAAAAAACAACAACAAAATATTGCGTCATATTGAAAATATAATGGACCACAGCAGGTGAATATGTAACGTCGTTGAGTTTGAAGAAACGTATTAAAACATGATAAAAACCCGAGTATGGAAATATTAACATATTTTAACACTTCGAGGTTCTCTGAATTTGATTTAGCCATTTTTAAACCTATTCCATATACATGCGTGTGTGTATATTAGAATTTTCACAAAATGTTTAGCTCCCTAGAGCTCATTCTTAGCGAAGGAACTGGGTTTATCTTTAATCTTGATTTAAGTTTTGTTGGTGAATTTAGTACTTAACTTCGAAATCTACCTCCGCCTGTAGGCCCGAGCCGGCAGGGATTTTTTCGTTATAGCAGTTGCCAACAATTAAAAAAAGCAATAAAATTCTCACCACAACAATTGATTTCCTATTGCAAAATTTTCACGCGAAAATTAATTAAATAAAAAGTTTGACGAATTGAAAACAAATTGAATATTACGTCATAAGTTTTTTAGAGCAAGATTTCCGCCTGAAAACTGAAAATGAAATAAATAGTTTGACGAATTAAAAAGAAAACAAAAATATTGCGTCATATTAGAAATATAATGGACACCAGCAGGTGAATATGTAACGTCATGTGAGTTTGAAGAAACGTATTAAAACATGATAAAAACCAGACTATGGAAATATTAACATATTTTAACACTTTGAGGTTCTCTGAATTTGCTTTAGCCATTTTTAAACCTATTCCATATACATGCGTCTGTGTATTCCTGTATATTAGAATTTTCACAAAATGTTTAGCTCCCAAGAGCTTATTCTTGGTGAAGGAACTGAGTTTATCTCTAATCTTGATTTAAGTTTTGTTGGTGAATTTAGTACTTAACTTCGAAATCTACCTCCGCCTGTAGGCCCGAGCCGGCAGGGATTTTTTTAATTTTAATTCAATATTTTTAAAGCCGATCAAATGCGTGCAATTAGCGTGTTTTTTGGATTTTGGTGTGCCTGAACGGGGGTTGGCGAGCGTAGCTCGTAGGGGGCAGAGCCCCCTAGTTATATTTAAAAAACTGATAAAAAAGCACAATTTATCTGCATACGTCACAGAAATTTGGTGTGCGTCACTTTCACCGGTGGATGTTTTCTTAGACAACTGGTTTGAACACATGGAGCAAATAAAAAAAATACGCACGCAGTAATTTTGAATAGATCAGTTTCAACCACGTGTTCACAAACCTTGCAACAACCCGTGGCAACCAGTTTTGGTGGGCAAACAAATAATAATACAGTACATAATAGCCTGTTGTACAACAGGCTAAATCCGGCTAAAAACTCAGGCTAAAAGATAGTTGTCAGTCTATCGACTGGAAATTAACAGATTTTTTTAATACTCGTATAACGAAATTTAGAAACGATTGTGGATGATTAAAACAAAAGACATGAGTGTTTATTGCTCCGGGAGGTTATCTTTCTCTGGACGTCTGTCTGTCTATCATACAGCATGCAATTTTCTTGTAAAGGACGATATTATTATGCAGTAAAACCTCCATAACGGACACACCCGATTAGTGGAAACCTCTATTTAACGGTCATTTTTTCGATTACCAACCCTTAAATAACTTTACATTTTTTACTCTCAGTAGCGGACACCTCCAAATAGAGGAAACCTCTATTTAACGGTCATTTTTTCGATTACCAACCCTTAAATAGCTTTACATTTTTTACTCTCAGTAGCGGACACCTCCAAATAGAGGACAAATTCTGCCCTCCAGGTGTTCGCTATTCAGAAGTTTTACTGGTAAAACCTCCATAACGGACACACCTGATTAGCGGATACCTCTATTTAGCGGACATTTTTTCGATTACCAACAAAATAACTGTACATGTTTTATTCTCAGTAGCCGACACCTTCAAATAGTGGACAAATACTGCATTCTTGAGGTGTCCGCTATTCAGAGGTTTTACTGTATATATTATTGATAGTTATTTTACAGGGCCGCACAAAAGAATAAGAATATATGAAACGAATATAAACTAAATTCGGGATTGGTAGATCGCTGATGGTAATGTAATTTTAGGATGTTGTTACAGTCATCCGCAGCATGTTTTTAGAGTTTCGTTCATCTAACGAAACCGTACCTGTCTCGCACCTTTGTCTGTCTGTCTGTCTGTCCGTCTGTCACAGAGCCCGTTCTCAGAAACTATATATGTCGGAGACTTGAAAATTTGCATACTTATAGCTGAACACCACACATCAAACGGCAAATAATAAAATTTTGAAAAAGTCTATTATTTAACCCTCTGGGCTCTAACTTGTGTATTATAAGCAATTTTTCTAACTCAGCCCCTAAATAAGTTGGAGACATGAAATTTTGCATACTTATAGCTGAACACCTCACATCAAACGACAAATAATAAAATTTTGAAAATGTCTAATATTTAACCCTCTGGGCTCTAACTTGTGTATTTTAAGCAATTTTTCTAACTCAGCCAATAATTAAGTTGGAGGCATGAAAGTTTGCATACTTATAGCTGAACAATTGTGAGAACGCGATAAATCATAAAATTTTGTACAAGTCATATTTAACCCTCCGGTCTCTAACTTCTGTATTTTAAGCAGTTTTTCTAACTCAGCCTTTAATTAAGTTGGAGACATGAAATTTTCCATACTTATAGGTGAACACCTCACATCAAACGACAAATAATAAAATTTTGAAAAAGGTCTAATATTTAACCCTCGGGGCTCTAACTTGTGTATTTTAAGCAATTTTTCTAACTCAGCCCCTAATTAAGTTGGAGACATGAAATTTTGCATACTTATAGCTGAACACCTCACATCAAACGACAAATAATAAAATTTTTAAAAAGTATAATATTTAACCCTCTGGGCTCTAACTTGTGTATTTTAAACAATTTTTCTAACTCAGCCCCTAATTAAGTTGGAGACATGAAATTTTGTACACTTATAGCTGAACACCTCACATCAAACGACAAATAATAAAATTTTGAAAAAGTCTAATATTTAACCTCTAATATTTTATCTTGCGCAATTTTTAAATTTAAACTGTTTTGCAATATTATTTTTTGTTCATTTTGCATAATAAGTGTAATGTGACGTAATTTCTTCTCTTTAAGACTTCTAACGCATGTTAATGAATTTATTTTACAATAGCCTTTCTCTTTTAAAATTCACATGTAAATGTAGTTTTTATGGCGTAATTTCCAATAAGTGCCTGCCTTTTATACCTATTTATTCAATTCTAATTTGAAGGTTTTTTTCAGTTTATAATAGTAACGTGTAACTATTTTTTTTATTTGAAGCAAACATTATTGTTTGCGCTGTTCATACAGTTGGAAACAGTTTAATTTAATACTATTTTCTAAAATATGTAAAAAATATATGTCGAAATGCTGAATATTTGAATTAAAAATAGAAATAAAACCTCAAAAATGAGTCAAATTAAAAAAAAAAATTAATGGAATCTGCACACCGGGATCTTCTATTGAATAAAATGATCTAAAAATGATTAAATTCCCATGTATAGATTTTGCTCCTATAAAACTTTTTTAGTGGAACGATTTTGTCTAACTTTAGCATTAAATATCTCTTAAAATAATTATTCTATTTGAAAACTGTATGCATCAGCGTATTGATCCAACATTTCTCTATAATACCATCGATTTTCATATTTTTGTATGCAATAGTTTTCTTAATATTAACGAAGAAAGACCTCCGGTCACAAAAAATTCGAAACCGGCGGCGGCGATGACAGCGTTAGTTACTTTTTTTAGAATAGAGAAATATATAAAAATGAAAACTTGTCTACCTATCTGTTTGTAATTCTATAAAAATCCACAATTTGGAAGCCAAAATTGTGAAATGATACGTACATATGTATTAAAACATGGCCGAGGCAACTAAAGTAAACCGGAATCGAAATAATTTATAGTTAATTTTTAATTAATAAAAAACCACCAATTTAACAGCAATTTCATAATAAATAAACATTTTTCGTTATAGCAGTTGCCAACAATTAAAATACACAATAAAATAATTACTACAACAATTAATATTTTACTGCAAGATTTTCACGTGAAAAATGAAAAGAAAATAAATAGTTTGCCGAATTTAAAAAAAGGTGAATATTACATCATAACTTTTCTATCGCAAGATATTCACGAGAAAAATGAAAATGAAATAAATAGTTTGACGAATTTAAATGAAAGTGAATATAACTTCATAACTTTTCTGTTTCAAGGTTTCCACGTGAAAGAGGAAAATATTACGTCATATTGGAAATATAAAGGACGTGGTGGATATAGTATAACGTCATATGAGTGTGAAAAATGTATTGAAGCATGATAAAAACCCGATTAGGGAAATATTGGCGTATTTTAACATTATTGCTCCAATTATAAATTGAAATAAGTTCATTTATAGCTGTATTATTTTGTGTCTGTTATATAGATTTATACATTTTTATATAACGTTTTCATATGATTCATTCGTACAAAATTTCCACTGCTTTTTTTAATGTTTGTTTTGTGTTGTATGTTAAATTTTGAAATTGATTTTTCAGAACAAACATCCTTCAAATTCTTGGCAATGCCGGGCACTTTAGTTTGTAACAAATAAATTGCTTTTGTATCTGTACATCTAATGCTAATATTATAAAGCGTTATAATATTATAAAGTGTATAATATTATTAATGCTTGTACGTTTGTGAGGTGTTATCTCTGAAACTAAATAGCCAACTTAAAAAAATGTTGGTGGCCATCTCTGCTCCGAAAAAAAGACTGTATTTTATGTCAGTGCAAGAACCTACATCGCTGCAAGAGCAAAAAAGATCTAAAATTGGGATTTCTGTGATATTTATTGGGTTAGAAACTTTAAATTTGGTGCGGTAGTTACTTTTAAGATGTAAATACTCGTAATGAACGCTCTCTAAAGGGTTCAATTTGACGGATAAACGTAAAAATTTCTAGAAAGGTTCTAAACTATGATTTGTTTGGAATACTGAAATTTTTGGTATACTGTTGGGGTTAGAAACTAGAACTTTGGCATGGTAGTAATTTATAAGATGTAAATATTCGTTGTAGAACGAATTCTAAAAAATCGAAAGACTAAATAAAGCGGAAAAAGATCTAAAGATGATCTAAGTAACGAAGTACATGGTATTGTTAGGAATATAAACATGAAAATTGACATGGCTGTATTTATCATGACGTAAATTCTCGCAATAGAACAATTTCTAAAAATGTCGCTATATAAAACAGTGCAGAAACAAAAAACGTTCAAAAATTTTCTATTTCTGTGTTACTACTGAGCCCAAAATCTTGAAATTTTGCTTCGGGTTAGTTTTAAAATATACAATTGTCTCTATGAATGGTTTCTAAAAAATTTAAAATTTAAAAATATGAAATGAACGGAAAGCGATCTCATTACCATTAATTTGGAATTATTAGGTATAGCAACTTTAAATATTTCATAATGCTGCATTTCCTCCGCAAAACATGCAATTTAAATGCAACAAAACAGATAGATACCCACCTAGCATTAATAAATTGTGTAAATATTGAATAAAGACCTGTATGAAACAGTGAGTAGGTTGCCCGAAAGTACTTGTTAAAGTTTTCCTTCTTTAGGCTTTTCTCTCTCTCGCCAACGCCACTAACAGAGGGAAGTGCCATTTAAATGTGATATGAATTTTTTATCTGATTCATTTTTCTAGACATTTTATCATAAGGTCATATTCTCAATTATCATTAGTAGATTTTTTATATATTAACTTATTCTGGTGAAATTTCATAATCGGGTTCATATTGGCGTCTGTTAGCTTGATGATTTGCTGAATAAATATGTATGGATTTGTAAATTACTTCAAATGACACTTTGACAGCTCAAAAGTTATACAGACGATATAGTCAGATCTTCTGTCATACTTTATGTTGTAATCATTGCCGATTTCTTTTATTTAATACATGCTAAATACAGCTCAACTTGTGCGGAATATGTTTGAAAACAAAACAATACAGCGTGTGTAGTGGCCAGCATACACTCATCATTTAAATCCGATCGAGCATATCTAAAACACACTCTAACGAAGCATTGCATGCCACTGTTGATGTATTCGGTACTTTGACACTATGTTAGATTTTGAGGAGAGAATTCCTTAACTGTTATCGACAACTTCATTGCATCCGTGGAAAACAGATATTGTACAATATTAAGTATTCCGGGGGAGCACACACGATATAAAATATAGTCCATTCTGTTTAAACATCATATATTTGTCATTTAAAGTTACTCAAATTGGTGCGGAGCGTCTGATTATGCTCTTGACATCATTTTATACAGTTAAAATTCCGATATAAGATAATTTAGTGTTTCATTTTCTATTTTATTTTTAATATATTGCGTACTTTCAATTTTATTTCCATGCATGGTTCTCTTGCATGGTTTGATTTCCCATTTTTTTAAACAGTATATACGAATTTATATATAAGATTTTGTAATTCTACGATTCGTTTATTTTCATCATTTCAATTTATCGCAGTATATGGACAATTAAAGATAACATCTCACTTTCTTTGCTTCCACATGTTATTATTAAATCTATGTTCTCAGCAATATCGCTCAGACTAATCCCTCTGAGGTAAGTCCTAGTTAAGTCATTAACAAAGCAGTTATCTGTAACATTACAGTTTATTACACTAACTTCATTAAAAGGATTTGAATTTGTTTTGAGCTCTTTTTAGAACTCTTCATTAGCTTCTGGTATTATTACTGAATTTTGGTGATAGTCAGTGTTATTAAGAAAAATGGGTCCACTCCACCACAAGTCACAATCAATGAGTTTATCTGGATCCATATCTCGTGAAAGTTTATCAGCCGGTTTATGTTCAGAGCAGATATGACACCACTGTTCAGGACTAGAGTTTTCTTGAATTTTAGCCACCCTATTTTGCACAAATTGTTTGAGATCAATTGGTTCCTTTTGAATCCACGCTAGCACAATGGTTGAATCGGACCACAGGAAAACATTAGTAACTATTACTTTCATGGATGATAAGACTCTTTTTACCAGTTTCGTTAGCAAAACTGCGGCGCATAGTTCAAGTCTGGGAATAGTTAGACTCGTTACTGGTGTAACACGTGATTTTCTAGCTATTAAATTCACCATCACATTTCCTAGAGAATCATAAGATTTACAATAAACCGCTGCTCCATAACAACGTTCTGAGGCATCTGCGAAGCCATGTATTTCAACAATTTCCGGGTTTTCAATTATAATGCGTCAACTTATTTGTATATTATTAACACTTTTAAGCGATATAAGAAATTGGTGCCACTCGTGATATTCTGATTCAGGGAGCTCGTCATTCCAGTCAATATTAAGTCTCCACAATCTCTGCATAAATATTTTGGCTTTCGCTATAACTGGGCCAAGAAGTCCTAGCGGATCAAAAATTCTGGCAATTGTCGACAATACTTGTCGCTTGGTATAGGAATCGCTCAATTCTACTTTAACTCTAAGTAGGAAACAGTCATCCCTTGGGTTCCACGAAACCCCTAATGTTTTAGTCTCACTGTTGTTCTCAAAATTATACCCTTTTCCAGGTGTCAGCGAAAGATTTTTATCACTTGTGCACCATTTATGAAGTTGCATACCTGCCTTATGCATAATTGCTATGAGTTGCCGCTGCAACTCTTTGGCTTCCTCAAGTGTAGGTGCACCACACAAAATCTCATCCATATACATATTTTCACGAAGAACTGGTGTTGCCAGTGGAAAATTATTTCCTTCATCAATTGACAATTGATTGAACGTTTTCATTGCTAATTAGGGCGGGCTGACTGTTCCATAAGTCACTGTTTGTAATTCGAAAATTTTTGGTTTTTCCTCAACATTATCGTTCCATAAAATTCTCTGCAATGAGTGCTGACTAGGGTCAATATTAATCATTCTATACATCATCTTGACATCTGCAGTTAAAGCATAAACATGTTCTCTGAAGGTAATCATGATTGTAAATAAGTCGTTTTGGATGACTCCGCAATTATAGTGTAATGAATTTAGGGATGTCCCGTTTGTTTTCGCGGCAAAACAATTAAAAACAACTCTGAGTTTAGTTGTCGATTTTTCTGGACGAAATATACCATGATGTGGAGCATAGTACACAATATCAGGTTCTTTTGTTTCTTTCACCTGTTTCATATGCCCTAAATCTTCGTATTCCTTTAAGAATTCTTTATACAGATTAAAATATTGCTCATCCCTTGATAAGCGACTCAACAGCTATCTGAGTTTTTTGAGAGCAAGATCCCTAGATTGGCCTAAAAACGAAAGATTTTCCTTTAAAGGCATTTTCACTACGTATCTACCTTCTGCATTTCTCGAATGCGTACGCGCAAAATGTTTCTCGCATATCTCAAACTCCTTATTTTTTGGTAACTCTACCTCAATATTTTCGACTTCCCAAAACTTTTTTAATGTTTTGTTTAAATCCTCCTCCTGAATTACCCCACAATGAACTTTAACCTCATCTCCCTGTTCTATGCTTCCACTAGCCACGTATCCAAATACAGTATTTTGAAAAAGTAATTTCGAACTCTGAGAATATATTTGTCCTGGTCTTAATAATTCATAATATATTTCCGCACCTATCAACAGATCAATTTTATCAGGAAAATTAAATCGATAATCTGCTAACATAGTCAAATCTGGGACCTCAACATTTACATTAATCACTCTTTGCGGAATTAAATCTGTAATTTTCTTTACTACTAACATACTCAATTCCCTTTCAAAACTTTTATCTCTATTCCCGATTTTTGTCTTTACGCAACCCTTTACTGTGATAGAAGAATCATCTAAACACGAAATTAAAGTGTTTGTTTTATTAATTTTAAGTTGCAGCCGATTAGCACACTGAGAAGTTATCAAACACGATTGCGAGCCGACATCCAATAAACATCTAACTTCCTGCCATTCCGAAAATTTATCTTTCATGAAAAGGCGAGCCGTACTCAATAACACAGTTTTTGTTTTATTTCTTTCGAAACTAGTGGCGACAGTCTGGCTCCGAGGGAAGGAAAATTTTTCTTCGCTTGTAGCTTTTATTTCTGCACCTGCCTGAAACACATGACCTCGAAATTTATTTTGATTATTACTCAAATCATTTTCTTCCCTCGGAAAATGAATGAGTTTGTTATGGGGCAGTCCACAATCGCAGTTTTTATAATTACATTTCTGTACGCAACAATTATAATTTAAACATTTGAAACATGCTTTATTTAATTTCACAACTTCAACTCTTTCTTTTATCGAAAGTTTTTTGAATTGCGGACAAGAATGTAATGCATGATACGCAATAGTTTTACACAAAACACATTTATTATTTTTTGTTTCCGAAAGGAAAACATTTGAGACCCCCCCTTTCAGGACGTGCATTTCGCAATTTATTTCCCGCTATTTGTTTATTTTCACTTACGAAATTTCTCGAATTTGATTCATTTCTGTTTTTATTTTTAACCGATAAGAAAATATAACATTCTCTGCCAAGTTACTGTGGTTTAAAATATGATTCTGCTTGTTTAATTGCAATATGACTCATTATATCGCGATCTAACGAATTGAAATTTCTGTCTGAAACAATCAGATCGCATAATGATTTAAAATCATTTACTTTACGCAGAATACAGTAATATAGAAAAATTGATTTCAACCTAGATGCAAATTGAACGTAATTTTCTGACGGTAATTTTTGCGTTTTCCGGAAATTATTTAAACACTCTTTCGCTGTAGGTTGAAATTCCTTTATGACTATAGTTTTCAATTTATCATAACTGATCAACTCCTCCTCTGACAAATAAATCATTAAATTACTCGCTTTTTCATCGAGAATGTTTAGAAGAATTTCTGCCTTAAACTCTTCGGGTACATTTTTAGTTTTGAACGCTTTTTCAAGTGATTGAAAGAAAAGGTTAAATGACTCAGCTCTTGTCGGTACACAGATAGTTAATGTTTTAACACTTTTAATAAAACTTTCTAGGTTATTGCTCACTATTTCCGTTTCCGATTTTTCTGTTAAGGACGACAAATTTTTGCGGGAACCTCTACGCACCTTGGCCAATTCTAATTATTTTTCTAACTGAGCTAATTTAATTTTTTCAAATTCAGAATTTTGGGAAGGTTCTTTGCGAATATTTGCTATTTCTAACTCTTTTTCTAATTGCGCTAATTTAATTTTCTCTAATTCTAGTTTAGATTTCTCAGTTTCTTTTCGCGACTTATACTCCTCAACAATCGAACTGACTACGCCTTTCATTAATTGCTTATTTGAGTAGTGCTCACTTTTCTCAATAATATCTCTCAACTGTATAATTTTACTGCCTTCAGGAGCAGTTAAACCTAATTCCTCAACAACAACAACAAGCTTAAGCTCGTCTTTATTTAAATTATCAATAATAGACATAATTTAACTAAATCAAAACTAGGAAAATTGCTCTTACCTCAGTCGCTGCGGCAATCACGAAGTAGATTTAGCTGTATAACTCCACGGGCACATTTATAAAAATAATATCTCAACACTGAATTCTTCTTAGTCACCAACTTCTCTTATTAGGCACAAATTATCACGACACTCTCACAACAAAGGTGAACTAAACACCTTTAAGCACAAACAGAAACTAAATCACCTACTGTTCGAATTTGTTCTTGTTATCGAAAACACAAGAATTATTTTAATTATGCTCCTCCTCCGTTGGGTCGACGGACCATGTTTAATAACTCACACTGTAACACAAATTATTTAAAGGCGCTGATTACTCGATATAAGAATTTATTTAACACAGAAGCAGCGCACCGCCGCTTTCTCCCACACTCACATCTCAACACAATACTCAAAGCTTAGTTCAGTTCACTTCAGATTATAGTCACTGTAATTTTAATTATAGGTGGCGCGGCATGTCTCGCTACATGGAACACGTACAAATCCCTATTTTTCTTGATTTGCATTTTTTCAATGCTAAAACATGTTGCACAAATGCTTTGGAAATTTTACATTCTAAATTCAGCAGAGCGTAGTTAAGTAATATCAATGCCATAATCTACTTCTTTAGGAGAAAAAAATAGTAATGTGTTTTTAATTAAACTTAAAAGAACTTGCCTTTAAAAAAAATAGGTGTTTATACAAAATTTAGGTGTATGAGAGTAACAACAATAGTTGTAACAATGAAAGTAAATTTTCGAGAAACTACTTTTGCTAAAAATTCATAATATAATTCATTTATGAAAAAAATCCCGAATCCCCTGTATTTTTTTCAAAAAGGCAGCCACCCTAAAAATTCAAACTGCTACATCTCAGCAATTCTATTTTAAATAGAGGAGAAATAAAACAAAATGCTCTCAAATGTCTGTATCAAGGCCTAAAACATATGCAAAAATTAATTTTTGATATCTTACTTTTTGAGTTTGAAATCTTTAAATGGCCGCCATTTTGAAACAAGAAGGTGGATTATGCTGGCCAATGAACTAAGTCGAATAGTTGGTAAGCCCTATACACATGCTTAGTCACAACAGAATCGGTTCATAAATACGAGTTCTAACGCATGACAATAATCAAACACACACGCACATGTATTTATATACATATATATATTTGTATATCTATGTATATAAAGCAACATGAGAACAGAGGGAAGTTTTGGGGTGTAGGAGTACTGATCGACGAAATTTTACCGAAAATGAGCTGTTTTCCTGTGAAAAGCTACGAAAGGTAGCTTTTTTTTGTGCCTTTTTGTTGTTGTTGTTGTTGTTTTTATATAAAAGCTACTTAACTGTGAAATTATCAGGTTCAAATTTCCAAATACTATTTTAAGTTTCAGGATCTATAATCTAAAAGCATATCGCATTTTATTAAACAAATAAAAGCATTCAAAACTTTGCTTTCGAAATTAAATGATACAGAAATTTTGAATCTGTTTATCAGTTATACAATTTTCTTGATTTATTTTGCATGAGATGAGTAGACGTTTTTCGCCCTGTTTACTTTAGATTAGCTGCGTTATTAGAAATTCAAAATTTAATATAAAAAATGAAAATTTGTCTATCTGTCTGTCTGTAATTCTATACAAATCCACAGTTTCGAAGCCAGAATT
The DNA here is from genome assembly GCA_963932465.1 of Maratus speciosus. NCBI lineage: Eukaryota > Metazoa > Arthropoda > Arachnida > Araneae > Salticidae > Maratus > Maratus speciosus. The sequence goes on along the minus strand of OZ010794.1, from coordinate 464,691,869 downwards.
GTGAAATGCTACGTACATGTGCATTAAAACACAGCCGAGACAACTAAAGTAATCCGAAATCGAAATAATTTATAGTTAATTTTTAATTAATAAAAAACCACCAATTTAACAGCAATTTCCTATCAATTTTAAACGTTTTTCGTTACAGCAGTTGCCAACAATTAAAATCCACAATAAAATTCTTACTACAACTATTACTTTTCTTCGGCAAGATTTCCAAGTGAAAAAGGAAAATGAAATAAATAGTTTTCCGAATTTAAAAAAAAGGGGAATATTACGCCATGACAATTTTGTTGCAAGATTTTCACGTCAAAAATGAAAATGAAATAAATGATTAAAAATGTCATATTCGAAATATAAAGGACGTGTTGAATATAGTATAACATCATATGAGTATGAAAAATCTTATTGAAGCATTATAAAAACCCGACAATGGAAATATTGGCGTATTGTAACAGTATTGCTCCAATGATGAATTGAAATAAGTTCATTTATAGTTGTATTCTTTTGCGTCAGTTACATAAATTTATACATATTTATATTGTGTTTTCATTTGATTAATGTGTGCAACACTTCGACTGCATTTTTTTATTGTTTGTTTTATGTTGTATGCTAAATTTTGAAACTGATTTTTCAGAACAAACATTCTTCAAATTCCGGGCGACGCCGGGTACTTTAGCTAGTATTTCATAAATGTAAGAAGAGATATGTTATGAAACTAATTACGGTATAACTTCAAAAATCCGGCATCATCGGGACGGAGGCTATGCCGGATTTTTTAAAATTCCGGATTTTTGAAGGAATGTCAAAAGTAGTAACAAGGAATATCAAAAGTATCAAAAAGGCCTTTAGCCTTTAATTAATTCATTATAAAGGGATAATTATGTAAAAAAAAAGAAAATTAAATATAAAAAATAACCTTACATTAATTGATATTTTCTATGCTACAGAAGAAAAAAATCTAATAAAGAGTGAAATTATTTCTTTTCGTGTAATTTTGGAAGCATCGATGTTCTTTGCTTAATTTTTTTTTGGCCGTTCTTTAACAAGTTTTTCTTGTTAAAGTTAATTTTATAAAAATGAGAATCTCTATTTCGGAAATACCGTCTTGTTCTCTAAAGCAGATATTAATTCTCCAGTCAAATTTATGCATTTTTCGTCACACCTTTTCTTAATCCTTCACACCTTTCCGTTGCTGTTCAACAGTGTAGCCCTCAGAAAATTTGTTTCAGAAAATAATCGCCTCTTACAAATGAAAGAAAAAATGTCAAATAATATTTTTTTGCATTTTTACTTTACATCTCGAAGTTTTTAATTCATAAGCAATTGCTATTTTTCTTCTACCATAACTTGAAAGTGTGAAAAAAAAAGGAAGGGCAAAAGGTAGTTTTGATGCCGGATTTTTGAAGTCACACTGTATATATCAATAGTAAAAATTATATTTCCTACGTAATATGTGAGGGTGAAGCGTAAAAATTATCACGATTTTCGTTACGTTTTCAACGCTCAGCAAAACGGTAACCACGTTTGCGAAATGCAATCGTTTAACCCTTTCAGGGGCAAAGTACTTATGTTACTAAAATGTGGAAATTATTGACGGGCACCAGGATTTATAAACAAATTTATTTGCAAATATGTAACAGTTTTTTTTTTTTCCACGTACCTTATTACAGCAAAATTTTATTTCAAAATTTTGGTGTGAGTGTGGCATTATGGAATAAGTGGGACATATTATATGCCAACGCTATTCAAAGGGTTAAAAGATAATTTGCAGCGAAATTAATGGAAGAATATTCAAACTATACTTAGGAATTATTTTAATATTGAAAATAACCTTGCAAATTTTTTCCTACTATAGATTATTTATTATATTCATTCTGATTTAAAATTTGGAGCTTTTTTAATAATTAAATTTAGATAATGTTTATTCAGACACAAGTTTAAGCAAGTTTTATTTACACACAAATTAGTTTAAGCAAGTTTTACTTATACTTTTATCAAAATATACTGTACTATTTTATTTATTAATGCAGTTTTAAGCATATTAAAGTTCACCGTACTACTTGTTTAAAATATTAATTTATTCATTTTGATAGAGATTCTATAAGTGAGACCTACTATCATTTCAAATATTTTTAAAAGTATTCATCCAATAATTTGAATACCAGGGACCTCCTTTCAACTTTTAAATTAAGGCGCTAGTGAATAAATTATTTGAAATTATCTATAAACAATGGAGCAGATATAATGCACATTATCCAAATATTTTGAAAACTATTTTCACAATTAAGAAAATATTATGATTTCTTCATTCAAAATAGAATATAAAAATAAGTTCTATACACCATTAGACATTTATTAAAGCTTTAAAGTTTAACTACTCTTGCTAAGGGAATGTTAATTGAAGATTTTAATTGAGTGTAAAATCCAACAGAAACGGTTTAACTGAAATGTTTATCTCTTCCGTGAAATCGATATACAGGCAGGGTCAAAAGTCCTTGTCTCCTTTTAAAATGAAAAAAAAGGAGGCAAACACGACAAGTACACTAGGCAAAGAAAATGCGGTTAGCAAAATCCAAAATTTCGTTTAACACATTCACGCCGGCGTGCATCACCGGTGGGTCACGCTTGACTGCCGCATCGGTCGGCGTGCATCACCGGTGGGTCACGCTTAACTGCCGCATCGGGCGGCGTGCATCACCGGTGGGTCACATTCCACTGTTCCATAGAAGGCGTGTACTACAGGTGGGTCACACTCGACTATGCCATAGACGGCGTGCACTACAGGTGGGTCACACATGAATATTCGAAAATTCAGCAGTAAAAACAATTCAATATTATAAATCTTATACATTCACGACGGGAAACGAGAATTCTCGTTTTCATTCAAAAGATATCATTAACTAAGGGCGTGGCTTCTACCTTACATAAAATGCATTTATATGATGTTGTCCATATTTCTTTAGATTTTAAGACATTTTATATTAAATTCATACTTATGCAGTCAATAAAATCATGTCTCTAATGAATTTGCTTACTCCTTACGAACTTTCAGACATTCACAATCAACTCTGCTTGTTATATTTGAGTTCAATCTAATAAATATGAGGTGGGTGTGTCATTACATACAGTGTCTGAATAAGCGAAAGTACAGCGCCACCAGATGAAGCAAAAGATGAATTCAAGAGCCGCCTCACAGCGAAAAACGAGAATATAGGCACCGGCGTGAACGTGTTAAGAAAGCTAAAAAATACAGTTCAGATAATTTCCCATAGATGGCGCTATACCTTGAAATCTGGTGGAGATTCTAAATAGGTGAGAGATTGGACAAAATACGAAATTGACGAAATACAAAATTGACGAAATAATGGAGTTATGAATAAAGAGGAGGAGACATGTAATGTACTGTCTACCAGTTGCGAGTGAAGTAACTGAGGAGGTTGTCACAAGATGGCATCTGCAATTTTTTTAATCGTATCTACAGTTTCTTATTACCGCTGGGTGGGGGAGAGAACTTCCCACGAGTAAAACTGAATGGAAAATTTCGTCTTATTTAAGCGCCTTCTTCATGGAAATATTTCCTCACAGATATGGTAAAATGTTTTATTTGCTCTTACTGGTGTCAGTTTGCCTTGTAAAGCAGTCAGTTTATTTTACTGGTTGTCACAATATGGCAAAAACGTAGCACCTGTCTTCTGCTAAAGTAAACTTCCACCAATAAAAATGAAAATCTGTTTCTGCCATTATTTATGACTGACATTTTGCAACGATAAATCGTTTAAATAAGGAGACAGTGTCTTTATAATTTTATTGGTGAAAGTTTCAATTGGCCGTAATCAACCCCTACGAAAACGGTTGCAGTTGAAGCTTCACTATTTTAAGGGTATGTCAATTCCACTTTATTAATAGCTCCATGGACGAAATATGCTATTTTTATTCAAAAACTGATAGATTGCCGTAGAACGCAATACATTTTCATTAGCGTCTATTATGTCACACTAGATGCAGATTGCGCACTATAACACTTAAATGCATAGTGTTACTCGGGAGTTACACGATCTTTTTTGCCATTTGTTGCATTCCATTGGTCATTTTGTGAACTGTTATGTGTTACTTACGTGGGATCAGAGACGTCGCGATGGGGGTTATGGGTGGGGCTAGTGTTCCCCACCCCCAATATATGGGAACTTGGGAAATTTGAGCTTAGAGGTGGAAAATTATAGATTTTTGAAACACTTTTTCTTTTCTTTTTTTTTAAAGTAAAAAAAAAAAAAAAAAAAAGAAATGGATTTTTTATAGCTTTGCTGGCTACCTTTCTGAGTTCTGTAATAGTAAAATAGTTAGACTTTCAAAAGAAATACAAAAAGCAGACAGACTCAATTTCTCATTATGTTTCTCTGTGCTACGAAAATATCATACATCTACCAGACCTGAATTTCTCTACTCTTGTCCATCAACAGTGTATCCAATGCATTTCCTCCAAAACTCTCAATAGTCTAAAACTATGAGGCTATTTTCATATGAACCACGATTATGACTCGTACATAATTGAAGACAAAAACTTTCATTAAATGAACCAATAATTATTATTTTTATGTTTTTAGTTTCGGCATTTTTCTTTGGAAAGATTTTTGTTTTCGTATAATTATCATTATCATTAAACACACATTGAAAATATAGTTGGAAACATTATGTTTGTTATGTTATGTATGTTTGTTATGTATGTGTTATGTTATACTTGGAAACACATGGAACATTTTAGTTGGAAAATAGGGCAGCTTGTATCACGTTGGGAAAATTTTGAATTGTAAGTTGGGAAAATTTTGAACTCTCCCCCACCCACCCCGAATTTTTACTTTCTTCTATCTTTACAAGAAGAAAGTATTGGATTCGTGAAAATTTTCGACGTATTTACACGTTTTAGGGGTCAGAGAACCCGAAAAACCTGTTTTTACAAAATGTCTGTCTGTGAGTCTGTGAATCTGTTAGTCTGTCTGTATGTGACACAAATTTTGTGGGCTCTCTATCTCAAGAACTAATGCACAGAATTTAATAAAAATTTATATTCAGTTAGCCCCTGATATAAATTGGTGCTGATTAGTTTTTGGTGTAAATCGCTCAACAGGTGGCGCTGCTATGCAGCCTTTTTCACGATTTCCGCAATAGCTCAATCTCCAGAACTAATGCACGGATTTTCATCAAACTTCAGATTCAGTTAGTCCTTCACATGAATTGAAGTTTTGTACATTTTGGTGTAAATCGCTCAACAGGTGGCGCTGCTATACTGCATTTTTTACAATTTCCGCAATAGCTCTATCTCAACAACTAATGCTTGGATTTTCAACAAAATTCAGATTCAAGTATACTTTGATATGAATTGGTGCTGTTTGTGTTTTGGTGCAAATCACTCAACAGGTGGCGCTGCTATGCTGCACTTTTCAGAATTTCCATTATAGCGGTATCTGAAGAAAAAATGCAACAATTTTCACCAAACTTCAGAATCAGTTAATCCTTGATATGAATTGACATTTTGTACATTTTGGTGTAAATCGCTCAACAGGTGGCGCTGTTATGCTGCATTTGTCATGATTTGCGCAATAGCTCTATCTCAAGAACTAATGCACGGATTTTCCCCAAACTTCATATTCAGTTAGACATTGACATATCGCACCCTTGCTACAAAAGTGTCACAACTCAAAAATTGGCTTTTTTGACTTATGGCTGCCATTCGGCTTGTTTTTTGCGCCTCTATCAACCACCTAAGTTGCCAGATAGTGCACTGAAAATCTAGCCACCAGGTAGCTGTTGTGCCGTTTTTCAAGTTTATCAGATGACTACTGACCCTTTTAGAAAAGTGCCACATCTTCAGTTGTGTTCTAACCTTTATACATGAGCGTGAGTTCAAAAGTGCATTATTTTGAGTTGTGACGTTTTTAATGATTCAAATGATGATGTTCTTCCAAATGATTTCGAATAGTGACAGTCTAGATGATTCATGTTTAAATATTTTCTGCTTCCTATTTTGAATTGTGGCATTTTTGATAATCAAGTTAGGTACAATTGTCGGTTGGAACTCTAAATGTGTCTCTTTTGATGTTTCAAACGAGGAAAAGTAACAATACAAGAAAAAATTCGGGGTGCGGTTTTTGTTAAACTCGCTTTAGCAACGCAATATGAACTTTAATAAGGTCTCAGTTAACTTAAAAAGTGACAGATAATATTAGTGCATATGTTAAAAGTTTAAAATATACATTTTATTTAAATTTCCAACTACTTCGGTCTGCGATCCCGCTGTCTTCGTCAAGGGATATTTTCATTAATTGCCGTTCCATTTATTCAAATACAGCTCTTCGTTTCAAATGGAAGAGTCTATCGGTCTCTTCACGTACGTAAATCAGGACACCTGCGCGCAAGGAGTTTTTGAAATGGAGTAGATCTAATCGAAGAAAGAAATTTAAAAAATGAATTATTTCATACTTAAGGTTCAAACCAGGTAAAACCAACGACTGCATTTCTTTATCCTTCCAAAATATGACTTGAGTAATACAAATGTATCTGGAAGTAAAAGTAGTGGTGCTTTGGATTAAACTTGGGAAATTATTTGACGGAATTTTTTGATTCAATATCTTACATTCTTGATGGGAAAGGCCCAAAACTCTGACGTTGATATGATATTTTATTCTAACAATTGTTGTGGGCAACATAAAAATAAGTATTTGCTTGCTGCTTATGCATACGCGGTGCAGTGTTTCGGCATCCCAAGCATAACACAAATTTCTAATAAACGAAAATTCTCAAAACGAGGGTGATAATGTGCATAGCATCATTGAGAAGCAGATTGCAAAACATTTTTACGTCACGTTGATAGAGGCGGGGGAAAAACAGGACTCCCTTACCATGTTAATGAGCTCACATTAGAGGATTTTTATGATATGAAGTTGCTGCATGAACAATGGTGTAACAACTTCAACGTGGACACAACTAAAATGCCAGTGAAGTGACAAGAAATCAAGATGCTCCGTCTCGAACGAGAATCAACCTCGGTCATTTTTCTATGAAACATCCACCACAGATGAGATTTTCAAGAAGGTGAATGTGTGCAATATGAAGAATATACAATCTCAAGAGGATTTAAATTCGGTTGAGCTAGTTCGTGTAAAATTCCCTTACCAGACAATACAAAAAAGTTAATCAAGACCTCGTTAATAAAAATATAATATCGAAATTTTATTTTAATTCGCTCTTCAAGAATGTTTTAGAATAAAGCAGCTAAATATTTTCATCTACAACCAGACCAGAAGACTGATTGGCGTTTGTTATTTACAAGTTTTTTAACAGGTGCATTAAAATTTAATGCATTTAAGTAATATATAATGATAATATTATATATAATATTTAATATTATTACTGTATGCCTAGTTCCTTTGCAAACGTAATAGTTTACGTAATAGCAATACGTTTTGTTGTTTACTTTTACAGGTACAAATGATAAAGGTTTTTATACATTAAAATGTTATAACCCCTTGAGGGGCAAGCAATTGCGTTTGCGTAATGCTGAATTCTCACCGGAAATTTAGAACAATTTTATTTCAAAATAAGGAAAGGCAATTTTACGTCTTTTTTCCACCAAAGTTAGAAAAGTAAAATTTCATAATTCTTTTCTGGTGAAAAATTTATTAATCGTAGGTGGGATAAAATATATCCCACCGCCCCTCAAGGGGTTAAATGCATATCTAGTAAAAGCAGTTTACTAATTAGCTGGGTGCTTATCTTCCGCTTAATGAACACTCAAGGACCGATGAATCAAATATGTAAGCTGAATAGGCAGAGTCATCGCTAAGACTTCTTATTCCGGGGGGAAGGGGAGGACCTTAAATTGCCAAGTCAAATTTCAGTATTTGTCAACTAGTTTTTTGTAATTTTGCCAAGTTACCACAATTAGAATTATAATATAGTTCTTATTTGTAAAAAAAATTAATAATATTCCCAATTTGAATTGTAACTTTTGCCAAGTCTGTCAGAAATAAAAAGTATATTATAGTTTTTATTAAAGTTTTAAACAAATTTGCCAAATAAGTTTGTAAACTTGCCAAGTATAAGAGTATTCACGAACGTTTTGTGGGGGGGAGGCTCCTCATACCCCTTAGCGAGAGCCCTGTCAATAGATACTTTATACTAAATGTTAAAAATTAATCTTAATGTTTCTGTATTTCAGCTGTTTTGAATTACTGTGTTTATAACTGAAAAACAGCAAAGGAATGCATTTTCTTGAAGTTATTTAAGTCAAATTAAAATAATATTATTCAGTCATATGTTTCGAGCTTCATTCATTCACTCAAAATGAAGTACTACCTATAGATAACAAAAAATAAATAGATAAATCCTTGTTAATGAAACGTCTTAACTCAAAGCCCAATTCTCTGTCAAGTCATCAAAAGTGTCGCATGTCCAGAAAACAAACAACAAAAGTGTCACAACTCAAAATGATGACATACGCATTAGTCTATGTTATGCAACAAAAGAGGCACAACTCAAAAAAATGGTATTTTTAGTTGAAAATTACAAAAATCTTAAAGAATGGCAATCTATAATATTATTATATGCACAATTCTTCTTAAGGACATCACTAGATAAACTAAAATTTACCTACACAGCCCAGAAACAATTTTTTCCATTTTCTGAAAAACGGAGTTTTTTGAGTTATGGCAATTTTGTAGCAAGGGTGCGATATGTTGATGATAATTAGGTTCTGGTGTAAATCACCCAATGGGTGGCGTTGCTATGCTGCATTTTGATGGATTTACATGATTTCAGGGACAGTAATATCTCAAGAACTAATGCACGGAATTTCATCTTTTTAGAATCCTCATGATGAGCATGGATGCACTGTGATAATGAATTTTGAAGTATTGACAAGTATGAGATAGAAGAAAGTTTTGTGATGGCCACAACATACTAGTTTTTTATAGCTACTTACCTGCATGTAATAACATGCATTTAAGGTCGTGAAGTCTGTTTTTGGTCTGATTTTTTATCAAGTGGAAGGTTATAACATCTTTTGTTGATACCGCTTGCAACGTTCTCGGCGGGCATTTTTTGACTATCTTTATAAGGTAGTAATTATTAATTTTACAAACTATTAAAAGCATTAAAAAAATTATATTGTTGAATAGTTGCTATTGTGCAGTGTAAACTCCTTAAAGTAAGTATATAATTTAAAATTATCATTTTTGAGCGATTTTTGTTATGAAAATTAGGAGTGACATTATAACATTACGTCCAACAGAAACATAAATATTTTTTCCACTATCTTTCTAGTGGATAATTAACAAAACTAGACTCAAATATAATATTTTCTGAACAGAATAAAAAACCATGCGTTAAATATTAAAAAATTTCTTTGATCACTCGTTTAATCTAAAATGTTAATCAATTATCAGTTCAGGGGAGTAATACTATTAAACTTGAAAACAAGAACTTCAAAACAATTAGGATCTCATAATCTAAAGTTAAAACAAATTTATTACATACGAAATTAAATCTAGTATTTTTACCCTCAAAGAGAGTTCACCATGACCGGCGTGTTGCCGGTTCAAATCGATTTCTACCATGGAGCTATTAATAAAGAAGAGCTGACATACTTTTTTTAAATATTGGAGTTTAAAATGTAACCGCTTTTGCACGTGTTGCTTACTGCCGGGGCAAACTTCCACCAGTAAATTTAAATAGAAAATTTGTACTTATTTAAACGCTTTATTTAAGTAAAATTTTAGTCATAAACAATGGCGAAAACAAATATTCATTTTTACTGGTGGAAGTTTACTTCGGGTGTCAGGCTGTGTGTTTCCGCCATGTTCTAACAACCTAGCCAACCTCCTGCCAGTGTTAGTGAAAAAGGTGCTAATACCTGGACAAACTGCCACCTGCAGTAACAACAAATAGAAATTTTTACAATATTTGTGAGAGAAATTTTGCATAAATTATGCGGTTAAAAAAGACGCAATTTTCTGTTCAAATTTACTGGTGGAAGTTTTCCCTGGAGGGTAATCATAAAGTGTTGATCTGATTTTTAAAAAATAGCCGCCATCTTGTGACAACCTCATCAGTTACTTCAGTCGCAATTGATAGAGAATATACTATATGTTAAAGCCCATATGTATAGCCAAAACATGACCGCCTGTTATACCTTTATAAATCATGCCATACATATTTGCTCTGATTCTCAGTCATTTAATAGTGAAATTCAATGCATTAAAGCCATTGCGATTGACAGAGGTTACAACCCTTCTATAATTGATACTGCTCTATTTAAACTTCAGCATCCTCGTTCCTCAAACTCTCCTCAGTCTTCTACTCTTTCCAATATTAGCATTGTGTTACCCTTCTTTCCTAAATCAAGCTTTCCCAATGCTAATGTTCTTAGACAATATGACTTCAAAATATTTTTTGCCCCTACCAGTAAACTCACCCTCTCCAAACTCAAAGACCCTATTGAATTATCCAATTCATGGGGTATCTACCGTATTAATTGCCAGTGCGGCCTTTCCTATATTGGACAAACCAAACGCTGCTTAAAATTTCGTTTCAAAGAACATCAACAATATATTAAAAAAAAAAGAAATCAATAAATCCTCTATTGCAAAACATTGCTGGGAGATGAATCATAGTTTTGATTTCAATTCGGTAAAAATAATCTCTAAACCTACTTCTATACACGAACTTAACTTCCTTGAAGCATTTTATATTTATAAAATTTAAAAAAAATACTGTTAATTGTGAATTTGCTATTCCCCCATTATCAGATTGTTGGAAATATTACATAAAAACTTCTGTCTCTTAATTTATTTTTTTTCCTCACTACTTCGGTTCCATTTCCCATCTGTTTTCCTATTGGCTGTTACCTGAAATCCTCTTTTTTCCTATTGGTCAATAAACTTTTAACTTGAATCCCCATCTCTCCTATGTGTGTGATCAAATTTCCGCCATCCTTTTCACTGAGGAAGGTATGCTATATGCTACCGAAATCGGTATGCTTAAAATTTAAAATTTTTGGTGCTTTTAACGTTGTATTTTTTACGCTTCTATTATATTACACCAAGCTCCTTCTTTATAATTATACTATATGTTACTTCCTCTTTATTCGTAACTCCATTATTTCTACATCTACATTCGACCTGAAACACAAAATAAATTGAATATTAAAATACAGTTACCACATGCAACCAATACCAGAATTGCCTCGTAGCGCTTGTTTAAAGATGCATTCACAACAGCATCTAACACTATTAATTCAATTAAAATCATGTAAAATATCATTTTCTAAGAATTTTTATTCGCTAAAGTGAAAGTTCTCTTATATTTATGTTCTGTATAACTCTTTGAAGGCATATAATTTTCTATGATTTTAATAAAATAACAAGATGGAAAAAAAACATGCTTCAACCCTATATTATGGAACACTTTCCAACACATTCAGAATAATACACTGGTTATCAAAAATCAAGGAAAAGTCACAAAATGCTAATTTTCAAATACGCGAACACTCAAAAGGAAATAATATAATTCGAGGAATTACTACCTCTACAACACAGCTAGTCCATATAACATCTCATTCATGTCACACATGGTCACAAGTGTCACAGTCACTACGGTGGAGCAAAAAAGTAGGAAATTCTATACATCTCATTATGAGTCTCAAATGATCACTATATGTGACTCCACTGTGACGTCACTGTGACTGCTGCTTTGTGACGAGTCACCATGTGACTTTACAATGTAGTTACATTGTGACTCTCATGTGACTGTCATTTGTAGACTCAATTTCAAAGTCATCGTGAACGCTGCATTGTGATAAGTTACCAAACAATGTCACATTAAAGTCACATGATGACTTTCAGGTGACAGAGAGACTACTGTGAAATCACCATTGTTCTCTTTTTGGAAAAGTATCCATGTGACTATAATATGATATTATTTCGTGATTTATCATAATGCAACGTTCATGATGACTATGAAATTGAGTCTAAAAATGACAGCCACATGAGAGTCACAATTTAACTACATTGTAAAGTCACCCGGTGACTCGTCACAAAGCAGCAGTCACATTGACGTCTCAGTGGAGTCACATATAGTGATCATTTGAGACTCATAATGAGATGTATGGAATTTCCTATTTTTTTGCTTTATCGTAGTGACTGTGACACGTGTGACATGAATGAGATGTTATATGGGCTAACTGTGTTGTAGAGATATTATTTACTCGAATAAAATTATTTCCTTTTGAGTGTTCGCGTATTTGAAAATTAGCATTTTGTGACTTTTCCTTAATTTTTCATAACCAGTGTATAGCAAAACCTCACCACTTAATAAGTTGAAATATGACGTCTAATTGAACCATTGGGAAACGTATAAAACATTTGATAGCTAAATTTCAGCAATTCCCACCTACAGTCAGAAAATCATCCGAATTCTTAGAGCAGCCCTGTATATGATATATAGATTTGTATGTATTAGCTAGTAAATGCAATCAAAAATTTAGTTCAGTTAGAAAATACATGCCTCTGTTGAAAGTACCCCTTCAGCATTTTTTCGCTAATAAGAAGAATGACTTGAAGAAATGACCGTGAAGTCCTTTGTGCAGCCCTGTATACGAGGTATAGAATTTATACATAACGAGTAATATGCAAGAAATTTGTTACATTTAAAAGCGCGTACTGAAATTGAAAACGCACATCCAACAATTATTGTTCAAGGACAATACTTTAACCGATTATTTTGTGTATCCATCCATGTAAATAAACGACAAACGCTATGAATGACCTCTTCTATAGAAATCATCTTGTAGTGAAATTCAGTGATTTATATCAATTTCAATATATTTGAAATAGGGTAATGTCATTAAAATACTCTGCAAAGGATTTTTCCCTTTGACCATAATGTAGCAGAATTGTTTTGAGTGCTCGTGTAAATGAACTATTAATGCTACACACTTCAAATTCAATACCCCGAATATGCCATGGTATACATCACTAACATATATCAATTGCATAAAAATCCGAGTATATTTAGGCGAATTTATTCTGCATTGCTGGAAGGTGCTGTAAACTGTCAGACGCTTATAAAAATATTCTGCGTTCTACGGCGATCCACCTCTTTTAGATAAAAAATTCAGATATTTTGTGAATGTCTCTGTCTTATGTAGAATCCCCGAGTTAAGCATTTCCGGAGACCATTCATTTTGTGCAACCTACTACTCTATCTAAACTTGTGCGCCCTTTGTACAAAGAACCACAAACAAACAAAACTAGTTTCATTCCACACATTAAAATATAGTGTAGTTCTATAAAAAGTAAGTAGATGAATCAGTAAATCAATAAATAATAAATAAGAATATCACCCCATTCAGTTTTACCACAAAATATTTTCAGACGTATTAGAGACAGCTAGATGGGAAATTGTGTTTACTTCATCTATATGAATGATATTTATTAAATCGGAGTCTCCTAGATATAAGAAATGGTAACACCCAATTCTGTCACCCAATTTTCACTTTCATTAATATGGCATTAAATAAGGCGATTTTTACAATTTCAAAAAAGTGGTGTCAATCAAGAAATCTGCATTTAAAAAAAGAAACCCACTGGCAATACCGTTTTCATTTTGAATAGTTTGCCATGGTACCGATGATACACGTTTAACTAGGGAACATTCCCAACTGCCAGTTCTGGATTCTGATCTGGATTTTGTTCGAAAGCTCTTGTCACACGTATCAAGAAATATATTGTAACAAAACTCCCGAATCAAATATTTCGCGAATTATTCACGGTAGACAGTACCAAAAACAAAAGAAGCAGATGAAAAATTTGTAAACTGTTTAATGAAATAGTGGCCATAAGATGCGAATTGCATGTACGGTGTGACTAGTAGTAACAGAAACTAACTTCTTCCCTGATCCTATGAGATGAAAAGAGGGCAGGGCATTTAATAGCTTTTGAAGGAATCTCATGCTGGTTTTACCTGCTTTTTTTCTTGTTTCGGAAACAAAAAAGGGCCCATATCTCATGAAATATTACATTCGATGGTATAGTTTCTGTACATTTCTTGATCCTCATGATAAGCGCTTTTGAACGATTCCCTTTTCGTCAAAATTCAGAATTTATTTTTGGGGGATGTTCCGAAGTAAGTAAACAATTTAGAAAGCGCATTTGAAAACCCAATTTAAGCTATTATCATCAATAGTCTGAAAAATATCCGAATTTTTGGTGTAGCCCCTTATATGATCTTTAAAATTGTATGTATATATATTATAGTAAGCCAAACGTTAGTTTATTTAAACGCAACACAATTGAAGGTTTTCCCTCAGCATTTCCTGTCATTAAACAGAATTGTACACTATTAAAATTTGCAGCATTCTGGCAGCTCATTTGACCGTTTTTTTCCGAAAACGGTTACACAACCGTAATTTTAACACTATTCTGATCATATTATTGGCCATTTTATGGTCAGAATATAGTTAAATTATGGTTATGAAACCGTTTTTTCAAAAAACGGTCGAAAGACCTGCCAGAACACTGTAAAAAAAGCACTGTAGATTTGCCAGAACAAACTCGATCACAGTGAATGTGCTGTATCTTTCTTTGGTTTCCTGACTATGTTAACATGGAAAATACAGTAGTTGCGTAAAATTAACAGCACAATGTGCTGGCAATTTGGGTGCATTTTTTTACAGCACATACTGCTGGCGTCTAAATTGCCAGCACATTGTGCTGTTAATTTTACGCAACTACTGTATTTTCCATGTTAATATAGTCAGGAAAACAAAGAAAGATACAGCACATTCACTGTGATCGAGTTTGTGCGCGAGATGAACAGTACTTTGTACTGTAAAAATGTTGTTGTTTTTTTAAAAATGAATGCTGCAAAATTTTTAACAGTGTATTTGACGGCCTGAGTGGAGCAAGATCGCCTGATCAGAGATCTAGCTTACACTTATTTATGCTCCCCCCAGGGCTCTCCCCGACACGCAGGGTCTCGCAGTCAGAAACCCAGCCCAACCAGAAGGGGAAGGCACCTATCTTTTAGAAAACATAAAAAAAACCTTATTCAAACTAAAATTAATTTATAAACTGTGGCCGAAGACAAGTGCAAACACTCCGACAAAGAACAGCATAATCATTGGTTCTGGAAAGTTGAAAACAATTTTAGGGTACCAATCGAAAAATAAAATTACAATTATATTCTCAGTTCAACGATAACAAGTTAAATTCAGTTGCATACAATAAATATTTTCTGTGTCAAAAGAATTTACAATTTCTGGACACGAACGATATGCTAAGATAGACTAATTATCAACGGATTGATATTTTAATATTGCTATAAGTATTTCTGAATGCTAAAAGGTTTAATCTACACAATTTTCGGGCCATCTATATACTAAACAATAGTACAATTTTGAGCATCATTACATATAATCTATAAAATTTGTTCAAACCAAGTAATATAACAAAAAAAATAGTTAAATTTAAAAACGCGTACCACAAATAAAAAACGCACTTTCAGCACTTATCGTTCATAGGCTTTATTAGTTCAATTATTGCAAATTTTCTTCTATAAACAAATTTTTGTATGTGCCCCTATAAATAAATTCTATGCTCACTTTATTCTACAGAAAGCCCCTTGTAGTGCATCTTGGTGATATATACCAATTTCAATACGTTTAAAACAGTGTAATATCATTAAAAGTTACCGCAAACAATTTTCTCCTACAGACCGTAATGTAAAGGAAATTATTTTAATACGTGATTTCTCATATTTCTAATTAAGCGTAAAACCAACAGAGTGGAAAATGTCCAAGCCGGAAATCGAACCCGGAACCCTTGGAATAGCGCTCAAAGTGCTCTACTATTTAAGCTACGAGGACGATACCCAGCTTATACTGCACTCACATATGTAGGTAAGGCTGCAACTGCAGCACAAGATGGAATAGACTTTATAAGCACGCAATCCTGCTGAGAAACACGAGACACAAATAAACCTAGCATCGGTGAACACTTATATAATTTTAATTAATTTTTCAGCTAATAAATAAATTATTAATTGAAATATTAATTAAAATTATATATGTAAAGGAAATTTTTGAGTGTCCTTGTAAATGTTACACACTTCATTTTCAATATCAAGCGTTCCATAGTAAACCTCAATAACATGTATTAGTTTCATGACAAGTTTAGTTTCATCCGAGTTTATTTGCTGGAGTTTTAGCACGGACAGACTGCAGACATACAGACAGACAGATAAACAGAATTCATAAACAGTTTTCAACTATGTTAAAAATCGTTAAAAAGAAAGAAGTAAAGACACCTTTTGGATTCTTCTTTGACTTCTTTGACTTTTGATTATTGGACTTAAAAGTGGTCTCAGGACTCTTAAAATTGGAAAAAATAAAAAAAAGAGACTATTTGCAATATTTAATTCTTAAAATGCGTATGATTTTAAATCACAATTTTTTTGGAAATGAAAGATATATGTAATTTCTTTTATTTCATGTATTTAAAAAAATGCGAGATTCAGAAGTAGCATTTATAGGGGACTCCAAACTGTCGGACATTTGACGAGCAGAAAATTGGTTCAACAGTTTACGCTCAGGATTACAAAATAATTTTTCCAACTAGAATGAAAATTTTGGTGTCTGCTTATACTTCAGATCGTAATAATCACCCTGAACCTAAATAATCTTGCATTTTAAGCATTCGTATATTTTTAATACAAAGTTGTATTTAGTTGATGCAAAACTTCTCAAAATAGGAATAAAAATAGGAAATTTTTGGTTCAGTTTATACAGACTAACACGAAACATATGTTTTGTAATTTTCATAAAAGAACATTAAGAAGTATTTGAGATATCGTGCGCGTTATGCTCAAAAACGCCATTTAGAGAAAAATGACTTCAAAGTTTCGGAAACGCCGCTTCAGCTATTGCGTGGGGATAATTTTAAAATCCATAACTTCTGCTCTAATGGGAATTTTATGAAAAAAATTATATCAAAATGTTCAGAAAAAATAGGAGTTTAACATCTAAAAAAATTAAATTTTCGAAAATTTTGAAGCTTTTAAAGTCCTGAGGCCCCTTAAGTTATGCCACTAGAATGTCCGAATCCACTAATCTTTAAGTCATGCCCTACAACAAGCAATCATACTCAGAATAAGCTCGAAATAGAAAGAAAAACTGTAGTTGTTATCGTTGTATGCTCTTAAAAAGAAACAACTTCAATTTCTTTGAAATTTTAATAAGCCTTCTTTTATAGAGAAATGTTCTTTTTTGTTTGAATGGCTTTTAATAGCACATGCTACTGAAAAGAGAACGAAAAGTACCAGTATTTTATAAAAGAATCTGCTAACTTCTTTCTCTTGCATTTCCCACAAGACTGCATGTCGAAATTGAAAACACCAAACATACTCGTACAATGATGCAGAGTATTCAGGTTTTTTGCTTTTGCTTTTGAAGAATAAAGTATACTGAAAATAATAAGAAAAAGAAAATAAAATAATTTTAAAGATTCTCATGAAGCTGATAGTTAGCTAAGGTAAAATAAAAAAAAATTATTCTGCTATATATAGAGTTAGCTGTTTGTATAATAATGAAACAAGTTTTAGATTTACTTTAACTTTAAACATTTATTATTAATAAAAGTAATGGAATTAAATCGAATGTTATTCTAATGAAAAAGCTACAAATTTTGTATTTCCTTTTATAAATATATAGGAAAATATCATATTAAATTATGTATTGTATCCAAAAGCAAAAATCTTACTGATAATACATCGTCTTTAAACCTTTTATTAAAGACTTGAATTTTAATGAAATATGTGGCTTTTAGCTTGATTTATTTAATACATTATCCGCGCTTCCGTGTACCTTCCTGTATAACGATATGGGAAAATATCATATTAAATTATGTATTGTATCCAAAAGCAAAAATAACTTACTGATAATACATCGTCTTTAAACATTTTATTAAATATTTGAATTTTAATGAAATATGAGGCTTTTAGCTTGATTTATTTAATACATTATCCGCGCTTCAGCGTACAAACAACGTTTTAACACTTTCCAACATAGATGAAAAGTGTTCATTTTGACTGTCTGAAGCTGTTTTGTTTCTCTGCCATTTGATTGTGTTCTAACTCGTTTAAATAAACTCAAATTGTCACGAAACTAATACATGTTATTAAAGTTTACTATAGCACGTTTGATATTGAAAATGAAGTGTGTAGCATTTATGATTCATTCACATTGACTCTCAAAAGAATCCTTTTACATTGCGTTGTGTGGGTAATATTCGTATGCGGTATATTTTAATGATATTACACTATTTTAAAAGTATTGAAATTGTACTACAAGGCGCTTGCTGTAGAATCTGGTGTACATATAGGGGAGACCGGGGCTAGTTGGCTACAGGGGTAAGTGGGCGCAGACCTCATAAATCGCCTGTTTTTGGATAAATTGCGCAACCAGTCACAGGGTACATTTCTTATTGCTTTTTACAATTTTCATTGTCGTTTTACACCGTTACCTACGTGCAGTGGATATTTATTACGATTTTTCTGTTTTTGTGCACTCATAAGTAATTGTCTGATGCTTCATTCTTTTTCTAATTTTTAATACTTATCTTAATAATTGCGATTTAACTTGTGCAGTTTTTCTTAGTGTATGATTAACTGTGCCTACCCCATATATGATTTACTTGGATTATATATGATTAGAAGGTTACGTCTCCCTTTTGTGAAGAAATTTATTACGGGGCTAGTAGGCGCATTGAACACGGGGCAAGTTGGCTCGGTGTCTGGTGTGTGCCAGTAGCTTGATATACAGCAAGCAAAGAGAAAAGTTGTTGCAATGCAAGATTTTGGACACATTAGGCTTGCCTAAACGGAGAAACTCGATTTTTTATTTGTGACAACTGTAACTCTGATTATGATATCGAGTAGGGTAATAGTTACTCAATGTTAATGTTTTATTCGTTATTTTTATGTCTGTATAATTTAGAATTTACATTGTACGGCAATAACGCCTTTGTTTAAACTTACTGGTAATAATGAAATTGATTTCTCTTAACTGCGTGTCTTATTTGAGTTTCATTTAACTTTTTATGAAGCGTGTGCCAACTTACCCCATAGGTATAGGCAACTTGCCCCGTGACGAGGTAGGTTGACGCACAATTTTCCGTTTACTTTAGGCTTCCGCTAAACATAAACTACAAAAGCTACAAACTCAAAACTCCGGGTATTTATATCCAAATGCCTGTTCTTTAAAAGGACAGTTAAAGTTTGTTAAAACATTTAAACGAAAAAATAATAAAAATCAATAACTAAAAACTGCGCCTACTAGCCCCAGTCTCCCAATTTATCGTTCATTTACACGGAAACAAAAACAATTCGCCACAATATTGCCCATGAAAAATATTTTCTGGAAATTCGTTTTCAATTGTAGTTCGTGTTTTAAAATTTAACTATTTTTTGTATATTACTCGGTATATATAAATAGATATAGTTCATATTCAGGGCTGCACAGAAGATTTCAACTGCTAAATGCGAATTTTCAGCAATGCTATGTTTAAATTGAACTACCTTTTAGCATATTACGTAGTATACATATGTGTTGCGTTAAATTGTACTAACTTTTAGATTATTATGTAGTATACATACAAATACAAATACATATAGATCATAATCAGACCTGCAGAAAAGATCTCAATTAATGAATGCGAATTTGCAACAATGCTATGTGTTTAATTGAACTAACTTGTAGCATATTACGTAGTATACATACGTGTTGCTTTAAATTGTACTAACTTTTGGATTATTATGTAGTATACATACAAATACAAATAGATATAGATCATAATCAGACCTGCAGAAAAGATCTCAATTAATGAACGCTGATTTTCAACAATTCTATGTGTTGAACTAACTTTTAGCATATTACGTAGTATGCATACAAATACAAATAGATATTGATCATATTCAGTCTTGTTCAAAAGTTCTCAATTGCTGAATGCGAATTTTCAACAATGCCATGCGTTTAATGAACTAATTTTTGTAGTATATATACTGATATAAATAGATTAGATACCGGGCTGGAGACGAAAATATTTGGATATATTTCCTAATGTTGTTAGTAATTGCAGAAATTGCATTTTCATATGCGGTATGCATCTTTTAAATTATTAATTTAGAAATCATCTTTCACCTTAATAAAGTCTAATGTTTTGTTAAAGTATTCAGAATGTGTTGGAAAGTGTTTCAAAATCTATGTTGTATGCACGTTTTTTCGTTCTTCTTTCAAAAATAGAAATGCAGTCAATTTCAATAAACGTTTAAATAGCGAAAAAAAAATACATTTAGTTTTAAAATAAAAACAAAGAAACACGCATAGCTTAGCAATACAGAAAATTAAGAAGTAAAGACACATTTGTGATTTTGTATATAAGTTCTGCCACTAGAGAATCCATATCCAATATTCTTTAAGTGATGTTTTGTAACAAACAATCACATTGAAAAAAGCTCGAAAAAAATTATAGTTGTTATCAGTGTATGGTCTTACAATCAAACAAAGACAGTTTCTTTGAAATTTTAATAAGCCTTCATTCATAAGGATTGTTTTTTGTGTGTTTCAAAGTCTTGTAATAGCACATGGTACCGAACGCAGAGATTAAACTATGAGTGTTTTTTTTTTTTTTTTAAGAATGAGCTAATCTCTTTCTCCCTTGCATTTCCCTGAAGACTGTATGTCGAAATTGAAAGCCCCAAACATACAAAGTGACGCAGATTATTTAGATTTTTTTTATCGCTTTTGAAGAATAAAATATATTGAAGAAAATGACAATATGAAATTTAAGACAATAATTTTAAAGATTCTCATAAAGCTGAGAATTAATTAAGGTAAATAGAAACTTTGTATTCAGCTATTTTATAGAATTCCCTAGTAATATAACGATTAAACAAGCTTTATTTCCCTCTTAGATTTATTTTAAATTTTAACACTTAGTATGAAAAAATGAATGTTATTCTAAGGAAAAATGATTGTATAAAAATTCATGTTTCAATAAAAATTTCAGTAGCGAAGAAAAAATACATCCAGTATCAGAAAGAAAACGAGTAAACACGTATAGCTTAGCAAATGGAAATACTAGAAAATAAGAAGTAAAGACACTTTTGCGATTCTGCATTTAACCCATTAACGCCGGTTGGTACGAAAATCTACCATTTAAATAATACGAAAATTTTAAATATGAAAACCAGTACTTTAGTAAGGAAATTTTCATATTACTTAATCGCAAACTTTGAGAGATCAAATAAGTCAAAATTACAATATGAGAAAACTGGTGTCAACTGGTACCTAGGTATTAAAAATGTGTAAAGGAAACTCGGCATTAATGGGTTAAGTTCTGCCACTAGAGAATCCAGATCCAATACTCTTTAAGTTATGTTCTCCAATAAAAAACACACTCGCAAAAAGCTCGAAATAGAAAATAAATAACTGTCGTTGTTATCGTTGTATGGTTGCATGTTATCGTTGTAATACATTCAAACAATGGTAATTTCTTTGAAATTTTAATAAGCCTTCTTTCATAAAAAAATTTTTATGTTTGTATTTCTAATAGCACATGCTATTGAACACGGAAAGAAAATTGCTAATATTTTTTTAAGAGAATGTGCTCCTTTCTCCTACATTTCCCAGAAAACTGCATGTCGAAATTGAAAACATCAAAAATACAAAGTGATGCAAAGAAATTAGCTTTTTTCTTTTGCATTTCAAGAATAAAATATATTGAAGAACATAAAAATAAAACAAACAAGACAATAATTTTAACAAGTCTTATGAAGCTGAAAGTTAATTCAGGTAAATCGAAACTTTGTAATTAGCTATTTTATAGAATTCACTAGTAACATAGCTGCGAACGTTAGTGTTTTTTTTTTCTTACCACTAAAATTTTATAGTAAATATTGTCTTACTTAACCTTCGACATCTCACAATTTAAACGTGGCAAAAATCTCTGTTAACCCCTTGAGGGGCGCCGTTTGCAGTCTGCAAACGGTTAATTTTAATGCCCAAAATTCCAAACGGCACCAGTAATTTGTTAGTACAAATTCGATCTCATAATAAGCGTGAAAATAAGCTTTTGATTATTTGCAAATAAATTTTTTTCGTATATTGCGGTGTGAATTAATTATTTGAACATATTCGGAGCAGAAAAGTCTTGCCCCTGAAAGGGTTAAATGTTAGTGATAGCAAAAAAGCTTAAAAGTTGCAGAAAACAAGCTTTATTTACCTGTTAGATTTATTTTAAATTTCAACATTTAGTATGAAAAAATTGATGTTATTCTACGGAAAAATGATTGTATAAAAATTCATGATTCAATAAAAATTTCAGTAGCGAAGAGAAAATACATTCAGTATCAGAAAGAAAACGAGTAAACACGTATAGCTTAGCAAATGGAAATATTAAAAAATAAGAAGTAAAGACACTTTTGAGATTCTGCATTTAAGTTCTGCCACTAGAGAATCCAGATCCAATACTCTTTAAGTTATGTTCTCCAATAAAAAACACACTCGCAAAAAGCTCGAAATAGAAAATAAATAACTGTCGTTGTTATCGTTGTATGGTTGCATGTTATCGTTGTAATACATTCAAACAATGGCAGTTTCTTTGAAATTTTAATAAGCCTTCTTTCATAAAAAAAATGTTTGTATTTCTGATAGCACATGCTATTGAACTCGGAAAGAAAATTGCTAATATTTTTTAAGAGAATGTGCTCCTTTCTCCTGCATTTCGCAGAAGACCGCATGTCGAAATTGAAAACACCAAAAATACAAAGTTATGCAAAGAATTCAACTTTTTTCTTTTACATTTGAAGAATAAAATATATGGAAGAAAATACAAAAAAAAAAAAAAAAAAAAAAAAAAAAAAAAAAAAAAAGACAATAATTTTAAAGAATCTCGTGAAGCTGAAACAGACAAATCAAAACTTTGTATTTGTTGAAATAAATAAAAAGGCAGACATAAAGGCATGAATCGAATTGAGTATATTTGATATTAACAAGAACAATTACACAAACATACTGAAAGAAAACAGAAAATTTACAGGTATTTATAGATTTTGCAAGGCCCATGGCGGAGAATTGGCGGCCGTGAAAGAAAGCTACATTAAACAACCAATCACAATAAACATAGTTGTACAAAAAGAAATTAATAAGAATTTAATGTAATGCCATGATTATTTTCAACACCCGCCCATAATCTAGCACTACATCAGAAAACAAAGAAATTTCTTGAAATCAATCATTAATAATAATATGACACAATTTAAACATTACTTGTACAAACAACAAAGAAATAATAGTTCATAAAATTAGCAATATTTTTAAACCATAACAAGTCTTGCAAACTTTTAGTTAAAGCAATGACTTCAGCTTCAGTTGATGATAAAGCAACTGATTTTTGTTTATTACAACACCACAGAACAGGCATGTTACAAAACATTAAAATATAACCTGTTACTGATTTGCGGTCATTTGTGTTAGCCCCCCAATCAGCATCAACATACATGGATAATTTAGGATCAGAATTTTGCTTTTTATACACAAGTTTTAAAGACAATGTTTCTTTTAAATATCTTAAGATTTTCTTAAGTGCTTTCCATGCAATTTCAGTAGGATTTTCTTGCAATTGACTTAAACAGTTAATAGCATACAAAATATCAGGTCGAGAAATATAAGCTAAATATAATAAACAACCTACAAGTTCACGATATGGGCCATTAAAAGGTTTACCATTTTTGAAATCAGATGGGGTGGACTTAGGAGAAATAGGAATGTCACTGGGTTTACAATCTAGCATACTAAACTTACTTAACAATTTAATTATGTAAGACTCTTGATCCATTATTAAACTATCAGAATTGAATTTCATTTGAATACCTAGAAATTCTGAAACACTTTCCGATTTTGACATGTGAAACTCGTTATGTAATAGGGAAATAACTACATTAGTTTCATTTACATCTGAACCTGCAATTAACATATCATCTACATACAAAGCAATAATTATTTTATGATCATTATTATACCGAATAAAAATACAAGGTTCATTATCACAAGATTTAAAATTTAACTTTGAAATAAATTCATGAAACCTTTCAAACCATTGTCGTGGGTCTTGTTTTAGACCATATAAACTTCTTTTAAGTTTACACTTTCGCCCACTTTTATCATCATAGCCTTGCGGCTGATCCATAAAAGCAAGTTCATTTAACTTACCATTCAGGAACGCTGTTTTAACATCTAACACAAATGCATATAAGTCTTCATTTAAAATCAAAATAAGAACCAAACGTAAAGCTGGCATACTTATTACAGGGGAAAAGGTTTCACTATAGTCTAGCCCTTCTTTTTGCATAAATCCACGAGCTACGAGTCTCGCCTTATGTCGACCATCTCTTTTGATGGTAAATACCCATTTGCAGGAAATAGGTCGTTTGTCAGGTGGTAATTTTTCAAGATCCCAGACATCGTTGATTTTCATACTTTCAATCTCCGCGTCCATAGCTTCTTTCCACAAGCGTTGTTCATCACTAGGGAGAGATTTGATATCATCAAACGTTAATGTTTCTTGTTGGCAAAGTAATGCTTCGTAAACTTCAGGATCGGGATACCGTACAGGTTGCTTTTTAAATCTTTCAGATTTTCTTGTTTTGTCTTCTTTCTCTTCAGGATCATCTAATTCATCACTCGTATTTTCTAGAACATCTGGATCAATTTCATTATCGACTGGTTCTGAATTTTCTAGAATGTATTGTTTCGACTGAACATTTTCCTTTTTCTCTTCGTCGAATTTCACATTTCTTGATACAGTTATGCGTTTCGTTTCAGGATCTAGTAATCTATATCCCATTGAAGAATAACCAATGAAGATCATTTGTTTAGACCTATCGTCAAGCTTCTTTCGATGAACGGAAGGAATTAACATGTAAGCACTGCATCCAAAAACACGTATGTGCTTGAAATCGGCTTCTTCTCCATATTTCAGATAGTACGGAGTTTTGTTCTCAATAGTGCTGCTTGGCATTCGGTTTTTCAAGTAAGCTGCTGAAAGGATAGCTTGACCCCAAAAAGTCTTTGGTAAATTTGATTCAGCAATCAAAGCACGTCCTATATTCAGAAGCGACCTATTGCAGCGTTCAGCTACTCCGTTCAAAGATTGCGTGTATGGAGGAGCGGGATCGACCACTATACCAAGATCTCTAGTAAAATTCACTAAATCATTAGAAAAATATTCCTTCCCGTTATCACATCTAATTTTCTTCACTGTAGGGCTGGATTTTAAGAACATTTTTAATTCTTCTGAGACTTCACTTTTATGTTTCGGTAAACGTACTTCAGTAAAACGAGAAAAATCATCGATAAGAGTCATAAAATAACACTCGCCAGAAAAAGTTGTCGGAAAAATAGGTCCACAAATGTCACTATGAATCAAAGTCATTGGCTTGGTTTCTCTTTTTCTTGGTCCTCTTCTCATTGGTGTTGCACTCTGTTTTGCCCGAGCACAAATATCACAAAAAGAAGCAGGTACCGGAAGCTTCATATCTTTCAATACTTTGTCACTCGGATGACCAAGTCTGCGATGCCAGATATCACAATTATTTTTCTTTGAAGTAAGAACGGTTTCGTAAGCAGGGACAAAGTCACTTACGTATTGTCCATTCAAATCACGTTCACCGAAGTAAAAACGGTTTATCCCTTTTTCGATAAATACTTTTTGATTCTTGAAAATAACTGTATAATTTGCACTTTCAATTTTCCTAACGGAAATGAGTTGCCCGTTTAAGTCTGGAACATAAAGGACATCCTTTAAAGTAATTTTCATTCCATTTGACAGTTTTCCATTAATATTTCCAATACCTTTGATTTCTAGATTCGTTGTTTTTGATGCACATTTAATAGTTCCTGAAGAAGGTACTAAGGATGCGAAATAATTCTCATTAGAACACATATGGGAAGTTGCTCCGGAATCTACTATAAATTCATTCCTTTTAATGCTTCCAGCAACGAAAGAAACAGCTGAAGAGGCAAATTTTTCTTCATTTGAATTTTTAACAGCTTTACAGTTACGTTTTATGTGTCCGAATTTTCCACAAGAATGGCAAGTAATTTTCTTTCTACAATATTTCGCTGTATGCCCTTTAGAGTTGCAAATTTTGCAAAAGAATTCTTTGCGAGTCGACACAAATGCAGTATTATCATGAGCAGCCTTAGTATATACTTTTTCTTTCTTTGAATCCAAAAGAAGTGCTTCAGCGTCTAATAATCTTTGTGTCACGAAATCTAATGTCAAAACAGAATTCGGTTGGTTTTCTAAAGCAATCTTAACATTTTCAAATTCCTGAGGCAATGACATCAAAATATAAACAATAGTATCCGTTTCATTAACTTCTGCCCCAGACAGCTTAAGATCCGAAATTAATTTATTTATTTCATCAATGCGATTTCTCATAGAAACTGTACGATCTCTCTTAATCGTTGCCAATCTCTTCCGAATTAAAATTTGATTCACTGCACGCTTTGTATCATAAGTGCGTTCTAATTTATTCCAAATTTTATGAGCTGTATTTTCATCTTGAAGTGATGCAAGAACATTATCACTTAATAATGATAATAATAAAGTGTAAGCCTTTTTTGCTTTCACGACATCGGCGGCATTGTCTAGAGCCGCTTCATTTTCCAGGAATTTTTCCAATTCTTTAGCAGCAAAAATTGCCGTTACTCTTCGTTTCCATACCGAAAAAACTTTTCCATCACCTTCAAAAAGAGGGATGCCGTAAACATCTTTTGAAGAATCCATTCTGCTCGATAAAATATATAAAAAGTAAGATAAAATCTTTTTCACTCAAAATCCCAGCAGAAATGAAAAACAGAAAAATAACGGCGTCAGTATGTCTCGCAGCTCATTTCAACACTTGCTAGAACCACACTCTGCTGTTGAAATAAATAAAAAGGCAGACATAAAGGCATGGATCGAATTGAGTATATTTGATATTAACAAGAACAATTACACAAACATACTGAAAGAAAATAGAAAATTTACAGGTATTTATAGATTTTGCAATGCCCATGGCGGAGAATTGGCGGCCGTAAAATAAAGCTACATTAAACAACCAATCACAATAAACATAGTTGTACAAAAAGAAATTAATAAGAATTTAATGTAATGCCATGATTATTTTCAACAGTATTTAGCTATTTTATAGAATTCACTAGTAATATAATGATTAAACAAGCTTTATTTCCCTCTTAGATTTATTTTAAATTTTAACATTTAGTATGAAAAAAAATAATGTTATTCTAAGGAAAAATGATTGTACAAAAATCCATGATTCAATAAAAATTTCAATAGCGACGAGAAAATACATTCAGTATCAGAAAGAAAACGAGTAATCACGAATAGCTTAGCAAATGTAAATACTAAAAAATAAGAAGTAAAGACACTTTTGTGATTTTGCATTTAAGTTCTGCCACTAGAGAATCCAGATCCAATACCCTTGAAGTTATGTTCTGCAATAAAAAATCACACTCGCAAAAAGCTCGAAATAGAAAACAAATAACTGTCATGTTATCTTTGTATGGTATTACAATCAAATAACGGCACTTTCTTTGAAATTTTAATAAGCCTTCTTTTACAAAGATTCTTTTTTTATGTTTGTATGGCTTCTAATAGAACATGCTATTGAACACTGAACTAAAACTGCCAATATTTTTTAAGAGAATGTGCTCCTTTCTGCTGCATTTCCCAGAAGACTACATGCCGAAATTGAAAGTATAAAAAATACAATGGGATGCAAAGAGTTCAACTTTTTTCTTTTGCTTTTGGAGAATAAAATATATTGAAGAAAATAACAATAAGAAAATTACGAAAATAATTTAAAATATCCACACGATTCTAAAAGTTAGTTAAGGGAAACATAAAAGTAAAGAAAAAAATAACAAACAATCTGTTATAAACATTGAATGTTTAACCCATTTGTGTCAGAATATTAATTATTTATATTAAGTATTAATAATTTAAAATATCCACATGATTCTGAAAGTTTGTTAAGGGAAACATAAAAGTAAAGAAAAAAAATAACAATCTTTTATAAGCATTCAATGTTTAACCCATTTGTGTCAAAGTATTAATTATTTATATTAAGTATTAATAATTTAAAATATCCACACGATTCTAAAAGTTAGTTAAGGGAAACATAAAAGTAAAGAAAAAAAATAACAAACAATCTTTTATAAGCATTCAATGTTTAATCCATTTGTGCCAGAGTATTAATTATTTATATTAAGTATTAATAATTTAAAATATCCACACGATTCTAAAAGTTATTTAAGGGAAACATAAAAGTAAAGAAAAAAAATAACAAACAATCTTTTATAAGCATTCAATGTTTAACCCATTTGTGCCAGAGTTCTTATTTTCACAAATTTGTTGGTATAATCTCTTTAAGATGTTGCAAAATGAAGTGTAAATATACAAAAAAAATTATATTTTTTTTTTTGTATTTATTTTATAAAATATAAACGTACTAAGTTTGGAAATATTCTTAATATTTGTAATAGTATAATATGCATAATTATATGTTTTGTCCAAACGCATATAAAATAAGCTTTTAAATTGTATATTATACACTATAAATAGCATTTTTATGAACTATTAAAAAATATATATGTAATTCTTCACAGAGACTAATAACAATAAGTATTATTAAAAATAAATTAAGAATAATCGTATATGAGGCAAAAAAAACAATTTATTTCAAAATTATCTTGAAAAGGACTTTGCATTAATAACTGTCCGCTAAATGGTTAATACAAATAGGTATCCATTTGCACCAAGCGCTCTATATTTTGTACGTTACAGACTTGCATGAAAAATAGGCTTGAACATATAATTTCCCAATTTAAAAAAATACATATTTGTAAGAAGTCTCCAAGCTAAGATTATGAATTATTTATTTAAATCCTCGCTAGAAAAAACACGAATAAACTTCCTTTTTACATTTCGCCATCTTGAAAAATGAAAAATCTATAAACTTCGAAAAAAGTTTTCATTTAAGCAAATAAATATACATCTTATGCTGTCATCTTTCGGTAACAGATAAATACATTTATAGATAATTATTTCATACAATTTTCATGTTCTCATTTCAATCTCGTTCCGAAACATGCCATTACAGTAATTTAATTTTACTTGAACACCGATTATGGAAAATGCACTGGTTGAGTTACGCGCGAACTAGAATTTATTTTTTTAAATGATATTTCTTTTTTTTTTCTTCTTTAACCTATTCGATCCCTTGATCCCCATACGGGGACCTCTGTTCTTTTCCTTATAAAAACTAAAATGTCGATCTTTTTTACATTTTCACATCACTTCTTAATCGCTGAATGTTTTTTGCGTTCAAAGCAAACAAATAAATGGCAGCATCTATGATGATTCCCCACATAAAATAAATGTTATCATCTGAGTTTGCAAAATGCCTAAAAATGCCCAAAAGACAGTATGACCAAGAAAGCGAGACACTTTCATAAGTATTTAACTTAAATCTTTTTCAATAAACATTTTTGAGGATTTGTAGATTATTTATTTGTTCAAAGCTCTTAAATTTGCGATTGCGTTAATTTAGGTCCACGGTTATTAAATTGGTGTTTTTAAGGGTTTTGTAGTTTTAGATCCGTATTTTTGGATCTAAATTACTAAGCGCCTAAAAGATCAATTTCAGAAAAGATATTCTTTCTGTCATTTACGATGTCATTTTGTTTGGAGAAAACCTATCAATAAACATTTGTATTATTATACTAGCTGTTTAACCCGTTCTATGCACGGGAAGTTCATAAATTTAATTCTAAAACCAAAATTAAAATTAACTGTTCGATTTAGTAAATTATTTTTCTACTACTGTGCTTTTTTTTTTTTTTTTTAACGAGCAGACGATAAAACGATATCGTTGGAATAAGGAAATAAATAGAATAAAAAGTTTTGTTGATGTTTGTGATAAAATGTGTTTCTTTATTTCTTAAAAAATTGTAATAATTAAGCGCAATTAAATAATCTATAATAAGTTGCATGTGAGGTAAAAGAATTATCGTAATACCCACTAGAGCTTCATAGAATTGCACCATGGTGTACGCAATATGAACATCTTTAATTATTTGCATGTGAGGTAAGAGAATTATCGGAATACCGCTACAGCTTTTTAGTAGCTTTTTTCCAGCGTGGCATACGTAATATGCAATGCGTCTTGCAATAGAAAAGTAATATTTGTGGTAAGAATTTTATTGTGGATTTCTAATTGTTGTCAACTGCTATAACGAAAAATGGTAAAATTTGATAGGAAATTGCTGTTAAATTTGTGATTTTTATTAATTAAAAATGAACTATAAGTTATTTCGATTCCGGATTACTTTAGTTGCCTCGACCGTGTTTTAATACACATATAACATTTCAGAATTCTCGCTTCCAAACTGTGTATTTGTATAGCATTACAGACAGACAAATTTTCATTTTTATATATTAGCTTAGCTTCGGAACTGAAAAGGTTAAGCTACGGCAATCATGATTTCTAAATTCTTTTCTTAACTTTTAATTATATATAAAATTCTTTTTTTTTTAAATTATTACACATTTTATTTTTTATTCATATTTTATTTTCTACACTTCAGTGTTTATAATATTTATTTTTTCAATTCCTACTATTAGTTCACACTCTCCCTATATTTATTTATTTATTTATTTATTTATTTATATATCTTGTTGAAATTTTCAATCGTTAATAAAGTACTCATTATTCATCCTATCAAGTTGAAATAAATTTTAACTTGTACTGTATGACAATTGATGTTAATACAGTTTTTTCAAATATTAATTAATTAATTTCATTTTAATTAATTAATTTTAGTTTTGCATGGGAAACAAAATGGCGGCCATTGGTTATTGAAGCATATAATGCATCTTCATATCTATAAGGGGGGCTACCGTAGGGGAGACACTGTTCTCTCACCAAATACCGCCAAGTTTGTCGCCAACTTGGCGATATATCGCCAAATTTGGCGGCCAAAATGAGTCGCCAAAGTGACGTCAACTTGGCGACATCTCTAATATTTCGCCAAATTCCCATAGTCTTCCATTGTAAACCTACTTGCTTATAGAAAATCTACAAATTGAGATATTTTAAGGCAACAAAAACTAATATTAGCTTAAGGGATTATATTAATTTTTTCTTTGATGACCTAAGTAGGAATTGACTTTACAAACAAAATTTTTATATTACTTGTTTTATTTTATTGTCCGTGGGCTTATTTTAGCCAGCGTGATTTAGCGCATAATGAATTCCATTGATGTTTTAACTCGTAAGCTATTGTAACCATATAACATTTTAGACGATTTATCAGCGACCGGCTGAAATTGCCTACAAGTTACGTTATTAATTTATAACTATGTTCCAGACATATTAAAAAGTTGCAATATCATCGGATACACACCTGTGTACATAGTATAATTCTAGTCTATCCGGAAGTGGATTAAAAAATCAATTACAAAATTCCATTTTTACATTCAAAAATCAAGATGAATTGAAAAGATTTATTCAACTTAGTTTACAGAATTCACTATCAACATACGATTAAATTAGCTTTATTTCTTCTCTATATTTATTTATGTTAACATTTAACGTTCATGATAAAAAAAAATTGGAATTTGGTAACACTTTTCCTAAATAAAATCCTATAAATTGTATCATTTTTTTATAATGATGTGTGAAATATCTGTTTAAATTATAGTATTTAAAGGTGTAACCTTTACTAAAAATAAACCGCTCTAGATTTAATTAAAGCTTGAGATTTACTGTAATATGTGGCTTTTAGCGTGATTTATTTTATGCATTATTCACCTTTTTGTGAAGAAACAGCTTTATTTTCAAAAATACGAATGGAGACAATTTCAATAAAAGTTTCAGTACCAAAAGGAAAACATATTCATAAGGGAAACTGCAATGCCCAGTGACACGCATTACTTAGAAAAAGTAAATACAAAAAACAAAAAATGAAAGAAATGAAAATTTTGTGACCCTTGCTTTAGAGAACCTACATCAAATAATCTTTAATTGATATTCTACAACATACAAATAACATTCTGAAAAACCCAAAATATTGATTTTAGCGTGATTAATTTAAAAGATTATCCACTCTTTCGTATACAAACAGCTTTTTACAAAAATACTAATGCAGGCGATTTCAATAAAAGTTTCAGTATCAAGAAGGAAACACATTCATACATGAAATTGCAATATTTAAGGACAAACAATTCTTTAAAAAAGTAAATACCAAGAAAAAAATCAAAGCAATGAAATTTTGTGATACTGTTTTTAAAGATTGGCCGCTTGAAAACACACATCAAATAATCTTTAAGGGCAGTTGGAAGTCACTATACCTACCACGTTAAATTAATGTACCTTTTCTCAGAAACTACCAAAGATATTCACTTGAATTTTTTTGTATACATAATATGAATAATTCTAATAAAGTGAAGTCATCTTTATTAACAGACACTCATCGGTTATTTTTTTTAAATATGGAGGAAAGCAACTTTTAAATAACAAAAAACTTGCATTTTTCCAAAGTTAAATTTTTAAAAAACATTCTGTACAAATGCTTGTTACAAAAGTTCACTTCAGATGGATTAGAGATATGTGTGAAATATTTTGTGAAATATTCTATGTGAAATCTTCTGTGAAATATTCTATTCTGTGAAATATTCTATGGTTGAAATATTCTACAAACAGCAATTTGTAGTAGTTTGTATAAAAAGGTATATCGACGATCAAAAAGCAACATTTTGAGAAAATTGAGTTTAAAGTTTAAGTATGTAGTATTTATGTATGATGTAAACAAATCGAATTACTTAATTTTTTTTAACTTCTTGTTGTCGTAGAAACAAAAGTAATATATCATTCCAAAGGGGGAAAATAAAGGATTAAAAGTAAAAAAAAAAAAAAAAAAAAAAAAAAAAAACTACTTTTTTCACGAATTCGACTCATCAACTGCCCTTAAGTGATATTCTACAACATACAAATAGCACTCTGAGAAACCCAAAATATTGCTTTTTTCGTGATTTATTTAATACATTATCCACGCATTCAAATACAAACAGTTTTATTTTAAATATCTATGCAGGCAATTTCAATAAAAGTTTCAGTATAAAAAAGAAACAGGAACACACATACCCAGGGACACACATTACAGTAAACATCCTCTAATCCGGCACGTTCGGGGTTTGAAGCGTGGCGCATTACAAAATTTTCCGGATTACAGGATGAATCTCCGGTAAAACGTGTACAAGTTAGAATTAAACAAAAAATGACAGTAAAGAGATTGAACAGAATAAAAAAATATACTCAATAATCTAAAGTACAACATATGTACATGACTAGAAAATGAAAACTTGTAGGCCTGCGCAGTATACCTACTCTTAGAAGCCATATTAAACAAATCTCGAATATCAGGTTGTTTTCTATTACTCTCTTCTTTTTTTTGGAAGTCATTTCGTATGATGTGGAGTTTGATAATTCCCGCATCGTTGAATGAATTGCTGCGCTCAGAAAACTTTATAAATGTATTCAAGGTATCAGCTATTTGATTCCAACTGATTTTGTTTGTCTCACCCATATTATCTTCATCAAAGTCAAAGTATTTGGAATGATAACACTCTGACTGATGGTCTCATCTGCCAAAATTTCCTCTGTCGGCTCATCAAAATCTGCTTCAACCTACTCTTTTATTTCTTATCGATTCAGATGTGATATGGCGTTCGCTAAAGGCAGACAACCTAAAACATCTTCTAGTTCATCGTCAGCAGTATCGCTTTCAGTAACTTCAACATCTTTGTCCATTACTTCAGATCAATGTTTTCGCCATGACTCTTTCAACGTTTCCATTTTCATTATTATTTCTGAAGTTCCATCAGGATCAGGTTATAATAAACATCAGCATTGGAATTACATGGAGCACTATATTTTGCCAAAAGCCATGCCGGATTATCCAGCATACCGGACCATAGGATGCCGGATTAGAGGATGTTTATTGTACTTAGAAATTTTAAATACCAAGGCAAAAATTAAAGGAACGAAACTTTTACGATATGCTTTTAAAGTTTGGTCGCTTGAGAATCCACATCGAATAATCTTTAAGTGATGTTTTACAGCATACAATCGCACTCTGGAAAACACAAAATAGAAAATACTTATAAAAAAAATAAAAATAAAATAAAAACTCTTTTATAAGCATTCGATGTCCATCTTGAAAATACCGCCTAGTTTTTTTTTAGTGCAATTCATGTTTTTTCACAAAAAAAAAAAAAAAAAAAAAAAAAAAAAAAAAAAAAAAAAAGGCCGTTGCTATACATTTATTTGTTGTATGCACAGAACCCGATTATGAAAAATTCTCTGTTTTTTTTTACACTTGGTAGAGACCGGAAGAAAGGGAATTTATTTAAAAATATACAAGGTGTCCACTCTCAACGGTGTCCAATGGTTAATTCATAAACTGTTATGCATGAACATATGGTTCTAATCACAAAAATGTTTTAAATGAGATAAAGAAGTATTTTAAAATGGGTCAATAAACACATTTCTTTTAAAAAAACTAAATTTAAATTTTTATGTGGGCTTCTGGTCCTATAAGTTGTGTTTTGAAAAAATATTCTATTACACTAAGAAGTAAGACAAAAAAAACATTCTTGTACGATTAAAACTGGCCGAATACTAGCTGTTTAAAGTTGAAGCATCTTTCTTACTGCGAAAAAGGAGACATTTACAAATTTAAAAGAAATATCAATAATCGTCAGATAAAAAAAAAAAAAAAAAAAAAAAAAAAAAAGTTCAGAGCAAAATTAATCCTTTACTGTCGACGCCGCCAATTTGACGGCATTTAATTTTAATCCACAAATGTCACATTGACACCAGTATTTTTAAACAAAATTTTTCGTTTCTTATGTGCAAGCAGAAGTGTATTTAAATACATTTTTCTCCCTCATTTTGCTGTTTTTAAATATTATTTCCGTCTGTATTTTCCATTTTCATGTTAGTTTTAAATTTTATTTTTCTTTAATTTTGTCCAACATTTTCTATTACAAAAAAAAAAAAAAAAAAAAAAGTTAGCCTGCTTTTTTAGCATTTTTTATTATTAAACTTTTGCAAAGTCCCTGTAAAGAGTCTTGTTTTTTTACCGGGGTCTTCCCCCGATTCGTCTGTTCTTTTTTGGAATTAATGGAATTAGGTAGATTTTATAAGTGGTGCGACTTTTGAAAAATTCCTTCATAACTTTCCATTACATGACCCCAGAAACCCAAAACTACCCTACCTAAAATGTATTTATATATGTGTGTATATGTGCATATATATGTGTGTGTGTGCGTGCGTACTCGTATGTACTAAATTTTGTCCGCACGATAAAAGTCGCAATTATGCACGAGTAGTCTTCAAACTCACTAAAAGCACTGAGATGGCTAATATCTCGGCGGGGATTCCAAATGGGCAATAAAGGACCAAGTGGGTAGAAATAGGGATGAGTTTTGCGAAAACGGAAAAAAACCACAACTTCCTCATTATACCACATATCAAATCAGTTTAAATATATTATTACTTCTAGAAAAAGGACGAAATTTTTACGTCTGACAGACTTTTTATAAAATTAAAAATTGGCTCAAGGCAAAAATAAAATAAGGTTTTTAGGAGAAAAATTTCATAACTTCGTCAATTCTCAAGATATCAAATCCAATTAAATTTATTATAGCTCTTCTTAATATTTTCTACAACTTTGATACAGACAATTTTTTGATAGGCCTAACTCTTACCGTAAAGAAAAGAAACAAAGAAAACAAAGAAAAATTAAAAATGAAAAACCAAAACAAAAAGGGGGCGTGGGGGTTGAAGAAGAAAAAAAAATCATAACGTCGTCAATTCAGAAGATATCAAAACCGTTTTAACTTTATAAATCTTCTTAGTATTATCTACAATCTTTATATTGACAAGTTTTTGATAGGACTAATTCTTACAGAAAAAAAACAAATTAAAAATGCATAAGGGTTGAAGAAAAAATTGCATATTAACATGATTCTGATAAAACCAGCTGTTGCAGAAAAATGAAATTAAAATCTTGTCAAAAGTGTCCAGATAAAATAGTTAAACTGGGTTTATCTCTAATCTTGATTTAGTTTTAGCTGATGAAATTAGTACTTAACTTCGAAATGTACCTGGGCTTTTAGGCAGGGAATTTCTTTAATTTTTTCTCTTGTTTATTTAATTTTTCTTTTTCTATTTATTTTGTTACACTCTTTATTAACTTAAGATACTTTCATCTCTATTTTTTACTGAATTTTGTAAAAAAAATTTCTTGTGGCCACCAACCACGTTTAAACATCTTTTCCCAACTCCCTTTAGACGTTGCAATACGAACCATCTCCACAATGGATGTAAAGTTGCCATGCAACTCGGTGGTCCATGAAAATGTTCACATTGCTCCATTGCATTTACTTATTTACAAATAGATTACAATTATCTTAAATTCCGGTACCATAGTGATATTTGAGGATTTAAAAAAAAAAACAAAAAAAAAACTGAGTACTTCGACCGTTAAAGGGTTAACATTACAATATAAATTTGAAATCTATTTTCATTCTGACATATCAAAGAAATATATGCAACTTGTACTAAATATATATGTTAAAAAATAACAGAATTTTTGTGAAATAAAATGATGAAAAGCAACAGTCGTATTCTTTACAAAATGATACATATTTTGAAATTCTATTAAAATATCTAATATAAAACTTAATTACTAAAAATTAAAGTTATATTACGACTTGCCCGAAGCGACTTCCTTCGGTTGCAATGCAGAAATATACATGTAAAAATGAATCCTTCTAATATTTTAACCATCTTGTGTACGATCATTCAAAACATGGCCCAACTCATCTGTGTTCAGATGCAGAAAGCTTGTGTAAGTCATGTAATTTAAAGTTTTATAACTCCGTCAATTTTAGTGTTAGATGAATGGGACTTTTTTGTGTAACTTGTTAGTGTAATAGAAAATCGTTGCTAAATATCACTTTATGTGGACCGTATGAAACAGACCAATTGACCGTATAAAAATTTTTATTTTTTAACTTAATAACTTAATAACTATTTTTTATTTTTTAACAGAAGTTGTGACTTTTAGAAATATTTTTATTGACCAAAACGAATTTTAAAATAATATTTTACCTCATTTAAAACATTTTTGTTATTGGAATTATGTGTCTATGACTAACAGTTTAGAAAATAATCATTAGACACCGTTGAGAATGGACACCCTGTACAATTTTTGTTGTTTTTTATTTTAAAAAAAAATTATTTAAACTGTTTTAAAGGGGTCTCAGGACTCTTAAAGCTTTAAAATTTTCGAAAATTTAATATTTTAGATGTTAAACTCCTATCGTTTCTGAACATTTTTCTATAATTGTTTCCTTGAAATTCCCGTTAGAACAGAAGTTATGGCTTTTAGAATTATAACCGCTCAATAGCTGAAGCGGCGGTTCAGAAACGTTGAAGTCATTTTACTCTAAATGACATTTTTGGGCATAACGCGCACAATATCTCAAAAACTTCCGAATATTTTTTTTAATTTTCAAAACATATGGTTAATGTTATTCTGTATAAAGTGAACCTAAAATTTTCTTTTTATTGCTCAAAAAAATATTTTTTGGGGTGATTATACTGTTGAAATTTTCAAAATTTTGCATTAGCTAAATACAATATTGTATTAATATAAAAATGCTTTAAACTACAAATTTACTTAGGTTCGGGGTAATTATTACAATATGAAGTATAATTAGGCATCAAAATTTTCGTTCAAGATGCAAGATTTATTTTGTAATCCTGCGCCTAAAATGTTATGCTATTTTTTTTGCTCGTCAACTGCTAATTCTAAATAATAAATCTGCTAAATAATAAATGCCTCCTGTAAATGTAATTCTGCATCTTGCAATCTTTTAAATACATAAAACGAAAGAACGTACTTATATCTTTTATCCCAATAAAAATTGTGTCTTTAAGATATTAATTGTTGAAAATCGTCATTTTTCTTTTTTCCAATTTTACGAGTCTTGAGGCCCATTAAATTTCGTTTCCATTAACCCCTTCAAGAGCGGTGGTTCACTTTTGGACCACCTAATTTTAACCTTCTAGCTGCGTAATTGTTCTATCAAAATAGCTTCAAAAATTGCGTATTTAACACCTTCGCGACGAGCGTCTTTTAAGAAATTTTATTCTTTGTCACCGGATTTTACAAATAAACATTTTTGTCAAATTTAATTGGGAAAATTCTCCGATTAAATATGGCAAAATTTTCAATAAAAAAAATAACTGGTGGGAATAATCAAAGAGAGTTAATTAGACGGTAAAAATGCATCCCCGAGGAAATCTCGGGTTGCGCAAAGGGCACAGCCGGATAAGCATTGGAAACATGCCTTTCAATCAAATTTTCTGATTTTTTTCCCACATGTGGCTACATATCTGACAATATATTTCTCCTATTATCACTCCATAAATATTGATATTTAATGAGATAAAAATGTTTTTTTCGATTTTCTCAAAAACTGTTGCACGGAATTTCATGCCATTAATTGAGGATATATAGGCACCAAAGATGCATAACTGCTAATTTTTCTATAATTTTCTGCTTATACAAATTGTGAGAAACAGATAAATAAAAAAAAAAAAAAAAATCATATCTTATGATTATCCGCAAATTACCATTTTCTTGTAAAAAATTTTCCATATGTGCCCGTATATTCTATATAAATGCCGAAAGTTTGCGTTGGGTACTACATATAAATATTTACAAAAATGTATATTAAAATTATTGAAATTCATTTTAAGGCGTTATTTAGGCGGAGCTACTCATCTTCCACACCCGAAGAGGAATAAACGGTAATGGAATGTTTGGAATAAACGGATGGAATCTAAAATACATCAGATGACATATAGTATACTGATTTTGTTCCAAAAATTCTTCGGATGTCGAAGTTAAGTAGCTCCGCCCAAAATAACGCCTTAAAATGAATTTCAATAATTTTAATATACATTTTTGTAAATATTTATATATAGTACCCAACGCAAACTTTCGGCATTTATATAGAATATACGGGCACATATGGAGAATTTTTTACTAGAAAATGGTAATTTTCGGATAACCATAAGATATGATTTTAATTTTTTTAAATTTTTATTTTGCTATTTCACACAGTTTTTATAAACAGAAAATTATACAAAAAATACCAGTTATGCATCTTTGGTTGCCATATATCCTCAGTTTATGGCATGAAATTCCGCGCAGCAGTTTTTGAGAAAATCCGTTTTTTCAAAAATCGAAAAAACATTTTTATCTCATTAAATATCAATATTTATAGGGTGATAATAGGGGAAATATATTGTCAGATACGTAGTCACATCTGGGAAAAAAGTCAGGAAATTTGATTGAAAGGCATGTTTCCAATGCTTATCCGGCTACGCCCTTTTGCTACTTTTACGTTGCCCGAGAAAATATCAGGTTGCGCAGCGAGAGTTTTAATGCATAAATGGAACATTGACACCATAATTTTCATTTGAAAATTTTCGTTTTATTAAGTACGTGAAGAAAAGCTTTTACTTATTTTCAAATAAATTGGTTTGCAAATTCCGGTGTCAATCATTCATTTCAGTATTTTACTAATTGAAATGCCTTGCCCCTGAAAGGGTACGATAAACTGCATTCACATTTCTAAAATGTTATAACTATTCGTGAATTTATCGAATACTGGAAATGTGTCGAAAGAACTCGAGAGCATTTTAAAAGAGAAATTTAAATAACCAAACGCAATAATCAAAAGTCTCTGAGAAATTCGGTGATGTGGTGAAAATGTATATATTTTGCAATTTCTTCAATAACTATGTTGATGACTAAAGTTGTTGTTTTTTTCAAATTTATATATCTCTATCCTTCGATTTAACGTTTAACATTGATGCAGAATTCGTCATTAAAAGAAAATCTCGAGAGATACTTTATCATCCATTTGCAGCCAAAGTAATCATCTTGTATTCTAATTTTAATATCGATATTTCCAGTTTTATATCTTTCTAACATGCTGCATTCGTATTTATGACGTTAGTAAAACTTTTAATGGAAAGGCGTACTTGAATAACACCGCTGCTAGGACTTTAGAGCATAACATTGTGACTTCAAGGCATTATTAAAAAGAACTTGAAATAATAAAAAGAAATAACAAATTATTTCCCTCAAATGTACCGATGTTGTAATCTATACTTGTTTACATTTCCATTCCATGGGGATTAAAAGAGGGCGAAATTGCTGTGCTTAATAACCAGAGGCTAAATTTAAAATAGCGGTTACTTTGCAATTTCTGGAAAGATCTCGAATATAGTAAGTCATCTATTAAAGAGGATTAATGTGCAGATACCAAGGTATAATTTTAAAAGTTTTCATTTGCATCAAGAAAATATATCTATTTATTTGATTATTTTCAGAATACCTTTGTTTTAAAAGATTGTGTATTTTGAAATGTAAAAAATAAGTTTAAAAGTATTATTTTTTAAATAAAGATACACAACCTTGCTTAACAGTACAAAAATCACGAACTTTAATAAGCTAAAAGATAAATTCTACGTTTCCAGCTGTTTCTACAGCCGTCTTCAGGAAATATGATGGTTAATTGGCTAAAAGCTTAGAGATGAAGGCTTCCTGTGCGAGAAACAATTTGTCGAACATTCACAAAAGATATGAAAACAAAAAAGTAGTGGTACCATCCAGTGAATGTAAATACTTATTAATGAAATTAGTCCAAATAAATCAAAAGTTCGATTGAAGAAACCACGAGTGTCGCCATCTATTCATGTGGGCCAGAACCACATTCAACTAAGTTTTCATTCAAGTTTTTGGCAACATGATTCAAGTTTAAATCTAAATATTGCACTTAGATACAGAATTATGACTTTATGATGTTATGCCAGGTTTTCGGAATATTGTAGGATAAATTATCGTTACAAGGTTTAGTGTCACGTGCAATAATTTCAACTGAATCTCTAATTTTACTCTCAAAAGGGTTATTGCACGGAACTATTAGTAGGAGAGCTGTTGAACATTTTTGAGTAGGTATTTGAGGCACCCTGAAAATTTGTGCAGCACTTCTTTTGTAATGCCTGAATACAAAATCGAATGTCTGGCTGAAGGGTCGTGGCCCAAAACCTGTGCCAGACACGTGTCAAGTGCCATTTTTTGACACTACCCAAAAAAAGTATTTGAGGCACGCTGAGATTGAAACAGAATATTTATACTTATGAGAATATTTATATGAGAACTTATTTATGAGAATATTTATACCTAGAAAAAATATTTTGAAAATGACAGACACTTTAGTCGGCCCAAAAACTGTGCCAGACACGTCTCAAGTGCCATTTCTGACTACCCAAAAAAGGTATTTGAGGCACGCTGAGAATGAGGCACAATAATATTTATGCTTAGAAAAAATATTTTGAAAATGACAGACACTTTAGTCGGCACAAAAACTGAGCCAGACACGTGTCAAGTGCCATTTTTTGTCTGGCACAGGTTTTGGGCCACGATCCTTCAGTCAGACATTCGATTTTGTATTCAGGCATTACAAAATAAGTGTTGCACAAATTTTCAGGGTGCCTCAAATACCTTCCCTAAAATGTTTAACAGCTCTTGGACTATATAATTTTTAGCTTCATCAAAGTTAATATAGCAGACTTAATTAGTCAAGTAGAACCTACAAAGAGCTGTATTTTGTTTCCGTTGTTTAATGTCCCTGCGATGCTCCATAATCCTTAAAGAAAACTTACGTTTTGTCATGCCGATGTAGACTTTATTAGATAAAGTGATAGGGATTTCATATATACGATATTTTTTATCCATTGAGATCCTGTCGATCTTATTACTGACGATATCAAGGCGGTAAGGAGGTGGAATAGCGACCAATTTATATTATTTTTTGTTTTCATATTTTTTTAATTATCTATATATTACCATAAATTCCAAAAAAAGTAAGTTTACACACTTTTTAATGATACATAATAAAGAATATATCATAAGGAATTTCGAATGCATTTTTCTCAAAGCGTTTTTTTTTTTCAGTGTTTATGCATTTTTAGATGCATTAGTCATTGTATAAATATGTAGCACCTATAGTCGTCGTCTAATGCGTACCTCTGACTATCCGCATATAACAGCACAAAAATTACCCAACCGAATAGTCTGAAATTTAATACTTTATATAATCGTTGCAGAAATTTGTCGAATCATTTAAAATTTTGTGAAAATCGAATGAAAACATAAAAAGATATAAATTAAAGTTTTCTTGATTCTATTAACTTCAATTGAGTGACATCCCGTATAAATAATAATTGTAGTTTGCCATGGTGATTACGCCCTATTTAAGATGTCCTATTATTTCCGTATTACTAAATTTGATATATATAATCGTAATAAATTTTGTATTCACGCATTTTTGCATAAGAGCAGGGCTCGCAGCGTTCCTAAAATTTTCTGCATTCCTTACGACTATATTAACTCAAAAATATTCGTGGTACATTCCTTTAACCTCTTGAGAGGCAAGCAAAAATGTCTCTAAATATAGAATTCCCACCACAATAATCGAAAATTTCTATTTTTAAATAAGGAAAAGCAGTTTTTCAATGAATTTTCTCCAAATTTAAAAATATAAAATTTAGTTAAATTTTTCTGGTGAGAATCTTGTTTAAATTAGGATCCCACCGCTCCTCAAGGGGTTAACAGCTGCAATAGGAGCCTACAATAAAGATTATGGTATTAAAAAATGGTGACAAAGAGAG
The DNA here is from genome assembly GCA_963932465.1 of Maratus speciosus. NCBI lineage: Eukaryota > Metazoa > Arthropoda > Arachnida > Araneae > Salticidae > Maratus > Maratus speciosus. Next base: position 464,648,870 of record OZ010794.1, on the reverse strand, counting down.
AAAATTTTAGAAATGTTGTGAAGGGTGCAACAACAATTGGATCAGCTTCTAACTATTTATAAAACTAGTTATGGTACGAATGCTACGTTTGACGTACAATTTTCGACTTGTTAAAATACTCCTTTGTGTATAAATGTTTGTCCAGAATTCTCAATATGGCATTTCATAAGCGCTTCCACTTGATACGATATTTAAATACCAGTTTTTCAAACGATAATCTTCATTTCAAATATATCTTGCAAAGTGCGCAGAAACTTTACCCAGAGTTCCTTTTTACTGCATATGTTGTAGAAATCCACCAAGAAAATTGTTCTGTAGAATTATCGGTATTTGTAAACCGGACCAGTTGGAGAACTGAGTACCTCTAACTGTATTTAATCCTCCTGATACATAATACAGTAAATCTGGGCTGTTATTTGGGAATATTAGCTTAGTTACCACCGGGACAAATTTCCACTACTAACAACAAATATATATTTTTGCCTGAATTATGATAGATATTCTAAATGAATAAGCCGTTTAAATAATGAGAAACTTTCTATTCAAATTGTCTGAGGGATCTTTATTTCGGCGGAAATCAGCCCCTGCGAGACCAGTTACAGTTGAAGCTTCAAAATCAATCTCAATTCATATTTCGATAATCAGAATGCGTTTTGATATATGTATTAAATTCGGACTGGTTGATATCTGCTTTATTTATGCAAAATTTCTGATATAGTCCAAACGATTCATCGATTAATCTATCTATATATTCATACACACACACACACACACACACATATATATATAAACTGATTAATCTTTTGCTTAGTTCAATATAAATAAAATATAGGGTGAACCAAAAGTCTTGACCTGATTATAAAAAATTATTCTTCTCAAACTATTATAGTTAGACATATGATTGTTTGGATACATTGTAAGTACTGTTATAATTTTTTATAAGACTATGTACTTCAGTAAATTTCAACGGGTGCCCTCATGGTAGCTCAGAGAAAGTCGAAGCGGTTTTCCAGTTCTCGCCAAGTGATCTTTAACATGTCTTCCGTTACAGTACATAGGGGAGAGTAGCCGAATTTGGACCCCTTCACTTATTTTCAGGTGTAACTCACTTAATTTTTGGAATATCTTTAAAAACTCACTACACGGAATCAATCTATTCATCTACTAACTAAATAAATCTTTAGATCAGTTTCTTTTTGAAAATCTTAAATTTTATTTTAATTTGACAAATTTGTCAAAAGTGGTCCAAATTCAGCAACTGATTGCCTAAGTTGAACCTCCAGTCTCCTAAATTGGACCAAACAATATCAGGTTGTTTTAATGACTAGGAAATATAACTAATTTTTTAAAGCAAATTTTGCAGTTAATGAAACAATCAAACAAAATAACAGCAATGAAATATAATGATACCAAATATCTGAAAATAAGACTAATTGTTTTAAATCATAATGTATTCAAAATATAAATCAAAGTTATTAGTAATAAGAATAGAAATTATGGAACTAATTGCCAGTTACTTGAATATCATGTAAGGAGTTATGCAAAGCTTACACATGAATTTCGTTTATTGATTATTTCTTCCAGCGCCCACAACGTGGAACCGTAATTGGCAATCGAAACACTGAATCATTTCTACTATTTTATTTTTCTTAGAAATTAGGCAAAGCCAATCATCACTGTCTAGATTTTTCTTTTTAGATTCTGAATTATTAATCATTTTTTTTTCAACAAAAGTTTTCTTTACATTATGTTTGTAGTTCTTTCCTTCTATTATTTTCTTTCCAATTGCGTTACGACTATTTTTTTAAAACTTGATGTTCCAATTGCTTTTGTGCTGTGAGAGCTTCTTTTTTGTCTTTTTTTTTTTTTTTTTTTTTTTTTTTTTTTTTACTTTATATGGCGAAGATTTTAACATGACTGTTTTTTGGCTCCCTCTGTACTTTTATTTAACTGAATTTAGCAAGGGAGATAGCATTTCTAATGATTTTTTTGCTTTTGGGGTGTGATTTCTAGCTGCAGCCTTCTTCCAGGTCAAATTCTTCTCAACTTTCTCCCTTCTTTTCGTATCCCATATCTTTAATAGCTTTTGCTGTCACGGGTGTTTTTCTTACAGACAGCTTTTATGTCGTTTTAAGCATTTTGAACATTACATTAAAAAAGTATTTAAAAAATATGCTCTATTGAAAAAAAAATACGCTACGATTAATCAGTGTTGAATTCAAGAGTACCCCCCCCCCCCCCCAGAGCCTTGAAATAACCACTCCCACAAGACGGTTTGAGATTTTATGCGTTTTAATGGCAAAAAAAAGTGTAATTCCACCCTCCAGAACTGTAAAAAGTCTCCCCCCCCTCTCACGTAATCGCAAATATCCTCCAGGAGGAAAATGTTTCAATAGAACTCTGTAAACCAAATACGCCGTAGGAATAAAGAATTCAAAGAAAATAAATACAAATACGTACAAGATAAAAGAAATTGCAAACAAAATTTATTGCATAAACATGTAAAATATTTTTATGTATATATATTCCTAAACTGTACAAAGAAATTGATCCAGATATACAAAAAAAACTTGCATGGAGATAGTAATCCATTTTAAAATATTAAAAAATTAAAAAAAAATAGTGTACAAAGCGTACCACCTTACTTTTCAAATTTATGATCGTATATTTGGTCCAATTTAAGCAACTTAAATTGGCTCAATTAAGTCAACTGCGCCATTTTTTAAAACAGATAATCTGAAAACTAAGAACAAAAACGAAATCAAACAAATCCGCGCGAAAAATATGCGCAATAAACAGATGAATTTAGATATGTATATGAAAACATAACAACTTACCTTAGTTTTAAAGTATTCACTCACGCTTAAAGGGAAAAAATAGATCAAAACTGCTAACTTTAGGTTTTTTTAAATTGTCTGAAAACAGCACGTGGTAGGCGGGGTTTCTACTAATCATAAATGACGTCATTCTGATGAGTAAGATTTCAGCGGTAGATGGCGTCTCTTCCTGTAACTAACGGCAGAATGGCAACGGTCCAATTAAAGCGACGGTCCAAATATGATTACCCTCCCCTACAGCAGCTTGTATACTAGTCTAGAGTTCTTCGACGTTAGCAAATTGGTGTGGCAAAGACTCTGTCCTTGTTATAGAGTGAAAAGAAAAAATCCAGAGGATAAATATTTGGAGAGCGCGGAGAACATGGTGTTGGTCCATCCCTTCTAATAAGCCGTTCCGAAAATGAGCTACCTCTATTATATGAAAAAAAATGACTGAAACTGACCTATCCGATGATACAACAAGTTACATTATTATACAAACTGTTAATTTGTAAGGAATTATTATAATCAGGGCATGACTTTTGCTCAACCCTGTATTTAATATTGATAACATTTCAAAAATATTTGAAAATTCTTCCAAGAATTAATATTCTTCACATAGTAAAATAAATTCCTGTTAATGTGAATATTTTCATGCAATTAAAATAAAACGGTCAAGTGCAAGTATTACTCGCGCTCAGAGAGTTCCGTACAATAAATATATGAGTTATTAACTGTATTATTTAAAAAATCACTGCTGAAAGAACAATGAGATTTTGTAAAAAACTATACAACGTTGTATATAGCTGTATATACATGAAAAGTATGAATGGGCATACCATAAAAGTTGAAAGAGATATGAAGTCTCAATAATATCAAATATTGCTATTCTGTATAATTTTTTAAATCTTATCCTAATCTGTTTATGATGCACTCGATTTAGTACTGACAATATAAGTAGTGCATATATTAAAATTCATTTCGCATGTTATAAAACTAAATTCAGCGTAGTAATAATAGTGTCTTTTTACAGTGTAGCTAAAACAAAACCCTTGTACAAAGTTTAAACTTGGCATTGTGTTAAGCGCGCTTCGAAAGAGGGTCGCAATGTTGCAACGTCCGCTTATGCCGATTTTTTCCAGTTAGGTTTTTAATTAACTTTTAAAGGCACGGTACGCGAAGTGAAAGGTCCACTCAATGCAAAGTAGTCGCGAATTATGTTATTAATTCTAATTAGTCTGTTTTTAACAATTTGTCGTTTATTGCTTGTATGCTGCTACTGGTCATTACTCAAATGCATTACACAAATATATCATTAAAAGTTGTTATCCAGGCTTTAAGAGCCAATGGTACATAGAGTACGCCGCCCTTGTCATTATGTATGTCAAAATCGTTCGTATCTTTAAGGGTTAATAACACGCATAATTATTGAAGACTTTTTTCCAAAAATCATTATCATCAATGTTTTTATACTTCTGCTACGATAGGTACCTGCAGCGCTCCTCAAAACCTTTGCTGGTCGCCCGCAAATCGAGATTTGTGTGTAACGGAAAAATTTCTCTCTCAAAAATTATATGACCTAGTGTCATAGCAATTGTTTTCCTGAAAGGTTTAAATTAACGTCTACTACCTTTAATTTTTTTTGTAATTTTAGTTTCAGTAGATAGAGTGGGTGGTGTGTGGGGGGGGGGGGAATCATATGTTTGCACTGCATTTTCGACCATATCTCTGAAAATATAAAACATAAAATTAAAAGAAATGTATTTTTTAGTTCAGCGTTACGAAAGCTTTCACACGATATACAAATAAAAGATTTTTTTTTCCCAAGTAACTTAATTAGCCCGTCTACATTTTTCCTAAATATATTTGTGAATGTTAATAATCTACAAATATGTGGGTCAATAGTCTTTATTACTTCCCCCAATTTGAATTTTCCACGAATTTTCCATAGTTTACGAGTAAAATGGCTATGACAGGCAGACAGAGAAGTGATCTTATAATGGTTCTGTTTTTTCGATTTGCTCCGAATTTGGTATACCGGTTTATTATGTTAAGGTGCTTCACTGATTAATTTTGGAGGTGCATTGGTTAAGGATAAAGGGGGGTAAAGGGAGTTAGTCCCCCCCCACCTTAATTCAGATAAATGTGTTTTTCATGCAGAATGATTCGATTTGCTCCGAATTTGGTATGCCGGTTTATTATATTAAGGTACTTCCCTGATTAGTTTTGGGGGTTAATTGGTTAAGGATAAAGGAGGAAAAATGGGGTTAGTCCACCCCTCTTAATTCAGATAAATAGGTTTTTCATGCAGAATTATTCGATTTGCTCCGAATTTGGTATACCGGTTTATTATGTCAAGGAGCTTCACTGATTAATTTTGGGGGTGCATTGGTTAAGGATAAAGGGGGGTAAAGGGAGTTAGTCCCCCCCCACCTTAATTCAGATAAATGTCTTTTTCATGCAGGATGATTCGATTTGCTCCGAATTTGGTATACCGGTCTATTATGTTAAGGAACTACCTCGATTAGCTTTGAGGGTTCATTTGTTAAGAATAAAGGGGAAAAGGGGGCTAGTCCACCCCCCTTAATTCAGATAAATGGGTTTTTCATGCATAATTATTCGATTTGCTCCGAATTTGGTATACCGGTTTATTATGGTAAAGAACTTCCCTGATTCGTTTTGGGGATTCATTGGTTAAGGATAAAGGGGGAAAAGGGGCTAGTCCACCCCCCTCAATTTAGATAAAAGGGTTTTTCAAGCAGAATTTTCGTTTTGCTCCAAATTTAGTATACCGGTTTATTATGTTACGGAGCTTCCCTGAATTGTTTTGGGGATTCATTGGTTAAGGATAAAGGGGGAAACGGGGCTAATTCCCCTTCACTTATTTTTTGAGGACATTATTCTTTAAAATAAGAGTATAATATACAATTAGTGTGAATAGCCTGTGAGCTCATTGCCATCAGTTTAGCTGGGCACATTTCTTTTTTATATTTTTATGTACGGAACCCTAAAAAAGGAACGGAATTTTTGGTTTTCCGGGAAATAAGAGAAATTTAAACACGAAAACAGAAGGATTTCTATAAAATAAATAAATAAACAGTCAAGTGCGAGTATTACTCGCGCTCAGAGGATTCCGTACAATAAATCTATGAATTATTAACTGTATTCTTAAAGAAAAACCGTTACTAAAAGAAAAATAAGACTTTGTAAAAAAAATCTATACAAAGTAGGGTTTGGTTTAAAAGTATATATAATAGAAAAGTATGATTGGGTATACCGTAAAAATTCAAAGAAATATAAAGCCTAAATTATAACAAATATTGCTATTCTGTATAACACTTATTTAAATCTTATCCTAATCTGTTTATGATGAACTTAATTCGGAACTGACAATAAAGTAGTGCATATTTAAACTTCATTTGGCATTTCATAAATCTAAATTCAGCCGCGTAATATCCTTTTCATTTATAGTGCAGCGAAAACAAAACCCTTGTTCAACTTGGCATTTTGCTAAGAGCGCTTCGAAAGGAGGTCGCAAAGTAGTAACTTAAGTAGCCGTGCTTTTCCAGATAAGTTTTTAATTAACTTTTAAAGACACGGGAGGCGTATTGAGACATCTACTCGATGCAATCTAGTAGCGAATCCCACAGCATTTATGTGATCAATTCTAATTAAATGAGTCAGTCTTTAACAATTTGACGTTTATTTATTTTATACTGCTACTGGAGATTGTATTACAAAAATGTATCATTAAAATTTGTTATCTAGGCTTTAAAAGCTTATGGTACATAGAGTACGCCATCACTGTCATTATATATGTCAAAACCGCCCGTGTCTTTAAGGGTTAATATCTCAGCTAATTTCCGACGGGTTTTTTTTTCGAAAATCATTATCAACAATGCTTTTATACTTCTGCTACGACAGGTACCTCCAGCGCTGCTCAACATCTTTGCTGAATACCCGCAAATCGAATTTTGTATGTAACGGAAAAATGCGCTTTTCTCCAAAACTATGTGACTTAGAGTAATCGCTATAATTTTCCTGCAAGAATTAAATTAACGTCTACTATCTCTAATTTTTTCCTAATTTTAGTTTCAGTAGATTCGGAAATAGATGGGGGGAGGGACATATTTTTGCACTACATTTGCGACAATATTTCTGAAAATAAAATACCAAAAATTAAAAGAAATGTATTTTTGGGATCTGTGTTACAAAAGCTTTTACACGATACCCCACATGATATGCAACGAAAAGATTTTTTTTTTCAAGTAACGTTATTAACTCCTGTAGATTTTTTAATAAAAATATTTGTAAATGTTTAATAATCGGTAAATATGTGGGTCAATAGTTTTTATTACTTGAGCCCTATTTGAACTTTTCACGTTCCATAATTTACGAGTAAAATGTCTGCGACAGACAGACATAGAAGAGATCTTATAATGGTTCCGTTTTTACTTTTTAAGTAGGGAACCCTAAGAAAGAGAAAAGAAAACAAAGAAAATCTTACGAATGAAGAAAATGAAACATTTATTATTAAAAAGCTGTAAATATCATTTTTGTAGAAACTAAAATAATAAATAAAATGAATTTATTTTCCCGTTTCTGAAACTCTTTTTATCAACAATCTCATACAATTTTTATAAAGTGTTTTTTCATACTTGGAATACGATAAAAATTGGTCAAGTAATGAAATAAAATTTTAATAATTTATATTTTTAAATATAGCGATATAAACTATAACGATTGATACGAGATTTATAAATGCTTTAATATGGCTTAATAAGCCGTTTAAAAATTATAAAATGTTTAATTGTAATTTATCGGTGAAAGTGCGTAAATCGGAACTCTAAATGCTCAGAACACTTCGCCATCTCTAATCGCAGGTAATTCTGCAACTAGACAACGCGAATAAAATTACTTTAAAATACTCGTATACTGAGCATTTGGAGCCCCGATTTACGCGGCACTCCTGCCAATACTATCCTTGACACACTTGGATTGGTAAAAATTGTTTTCATGAAAAAATCTGCTTTTGAAGAACCCAAAAATTTTCAAAGTACGTGAAATTAAATTTCTTCCTTCTTTAGATCTTCAATAAAGCAAGTGACTTCCATCTCAGCTCAAAGTTGTTGTCTTGAGCTTCATGTATAGAACCTGTTTGTGTGGATTTGTTTGTTTTGTCTATGGCTGTTAAGACCATCAACTTGGACGTATTGAATGGTCTAACAAGTTGGAAATTGCAAGTCAAACGTGGCAAATGAGGTGCGTTCGTACTATAATTAGTTTTAGATATATTTTTTGCACCGCATATTGTACTAAATATATATTTTAGTGCACTTCATGAGTACATATCAATTTCATTCTGTTCGAAAGGTTATAACTTCATTAATATGCACTTGCAATATTTTTTCTCCCATTGGCGATAATGTAACGGAAAACTTTTGACTGTCTCTATAATTAAACTGTACATCCGATTTTTATAAAATTTGAAATGACTCAACAAAATTGTGCATCAATTATATATTTAAAATTTCAAATCATTCGGTTGGGTAGTTTTTGCTCTGTTATATGCGGACAGACGGACGGACGAACAAACGGAGACACGGACTGAACGACGACTATAGGTGCTACATATTTATATAATTACGAACGCATCTACAAACGAACTGCCATGCCGACGAGAAAGACGGTGACGACTGAACCCTGTAGTGCGCAGCTTTACAAATCTGGGAACAGCAGTGTTTTGAATTTAATAGATTTTTTTTATCCGTATATACCTAATTCACACCAGAAAATTAAAATAGCAATATATGCTTTCATTAATAACCGACATTTGGTATTACATAAAAAGGAAATTAACCATTAAAACTTGCTGGTGTAAAGTCAGTTTCTCTGAACAACCCAATTTCTAGAATGTATTCTATCGTTTGAATTAAAGGGCTAAAGGTTATGTTTTATAAAATAAATAATTATATAAAATGAGGTATTCGGTGATATAATTGTTAAAATATTTACTAATTTGCATTATTTTAGCATAAAACAGCCACACGACAGTAGTTTTTACTTGTATTGCAGATGTGCAACAGAAGAAAAAATTAGCGTACTATATGAAAAATGTAACTCTGATTTTTTTTCATTATTTTTCCTGTGCAATAAACCTTTCAGAGAATCATACATAATTTTTTCGAAGTAAAATAAAAAATCACTTATTAAAGGGTTAAGGGGTCTCAGGACTCTTAAAACTTCAAAATTTTGGTATTTTTAATTTTTTTTTTATACGTTGAAGCCCTATCTTTTATGAACGTTTTGATATAATTGTTTCCTTGAAATTCCCATTAGAGCAGAAGTTATGGTTTTTAGAATTATACCCGCTCAATAGCTGAAGTGGCGTTTCCGAAATTTTGAAGTCATTTTTCTCCAAATGACGTTTTTGGGCATAACGCGCGGAATATATCAAAAACTTCTGAATATTTTTTCATGAAATTTTCAAAACGTATGTTTCATGTTAGTCTGTATAAACTGAACCTAAAATTTCCTTTTTATTGTTAAAAAAAAAAAAAAAAAAAAAAAAAAAATTAGTTCATTATAGGGTAAAGTGTCCATATTTCGTCCTTTCTCCTTATTTCGTCCCCCTTAACATCTCCGCTTCTGCGAAAGTGACGCCACTTATGACGCAAGTAGCAGAGGACGGAAGGTAAAAGGGGTCAGAGTTGAAAATTGCGTTTGCCAAGACGCATTCATAAATAAAAGACGGCAAATTTCCTATTTTTAGAAGACCCGAGTTCTTATTACGTCGTTTGTAGAACATTATTTACTGTACTATAAGTATTTATTTCTTATTCATTGCATGTATTTTGCGTTGGTAAGATGCTGACAGTAGCACACAGTGAGTTTTAGGACGTTCAGTTCCTCTTACGGGAACTGAAGCTCCGTCATATTGAGAAGTAGCGTAGTCCGAATTTCGTCCCCCTTGCAGTCCTTATTTTCGTCCCGGGGACGAAATTAGGAATGCTTTTTCATGACATATTTTTTCAATTTTTTTCCTCATATTTGGATGGCTAATGTTTCGTTATGTTATTCTTCAACTGATAATTAGTACATTTTTTGTGACTTACTTTAATGTGAATTAAATTACTCATTTAGAAATAAATTTGATTTAGTTATAAGTTAATGCTTACTGGCGCGGAGTAACTCTGTTTATAAACTGATTAAATAATGGACTGACACCAGAATTTATAAACGAAGTTATTAGAAAATAGGATCTTGCTTATTTTCACGTACATTATAAAACGAAAATTCTAATTAAATATTCTTGGTGCCGTCTGTCAGTTTTGGAATTAAAACTAGGTGTCCTTTTTTAAGGACACCGCCCTCGAAAGGGTTAAGCCTCGGCGTATTGGATTTTATGGGGGACGAAATTGGAACCATTTTTTTTCTTTTGTATTTTTTAGATACTTTTGAAAAAAAACAATTTTTCGCGTTGTTAAAAATTTTTTGTACCATATTTGCCTATGTTTCTATGTGCGTGGGTAGTTAGTCTATCTAAAATCCAAATTTGGTAGATTTTCACTGAAAATTAGAACTTCCAAGGGCTTAAAAGTGACTGGAGGACGATAATAGGGCACCTTACTCTACTGTTGAAATTTTCCAAATTTCGTATTAACTAAATACAACTTTGTATTAAAAATATAAAAATGCTTTAAATACAAATTTATTTAGTTTCAGTATAATTTTTATAATCAGAAGTATAAGTAGGCAACAAAATGTTCATTCTAGTTGCAAAATTTATTTTGTAATCCTGTTCGTAAACTTTTATACCAATTTTCTGTTCGTCAAATGTTGGAAAGTTTGGAGCCCCCTGTAAATGCTAATTCTGAATCTTGCTATTTTTGAAATACATGAAATGAAAGTACATATTTATACCTTTCATCCCCAGTAAAAGTTGGGTTTTAAAATCATTTACATTTTAAGATATTACATGTTGAAAATTGTCTTTTTTTCATTTTCCCAATTTTAAGAATCCAGAGACCCCTTAAATTAATGCAAAATTATCAATAAACTTCAAATGAGACAACATTTAACATAATAAAATGGATTGGATAAAGGAAAATATTACCTCCTTTTAATAATATAAAGGAAGTTTATAACTTTAAAAAAGCTCTCAGGCTTTGGTAGCCTGTGAGTTAAGAAAGGACCTGTCAAGCCGACGAGAATGACGGTGATGACTTAATTGCTCCTCTGGTGGATAAACCAGGTAACGACAATGTAGCAGGCATTTTCTTGAATCACTTTTTTTCAGATGATGTAATAAGTGAAGTTTTTTATTCAGCGCTACACGTGTGCAAAAAATACACTATGATTTGCGAGAATTTTGTGTTTAGGAAGTTTTTTTTTTAAATCCTGTTTATTAAGCGACAGAATTGTCGAATCAATTACTACTTCATTTCTATTTCTTATCCACGTCAAATAAAAGCACTAGGAACTAACTATGGTTGAACAGAGTTTATGGAAAGCGTATTTTTTTGTGTATTTTGCGCATTTTTTTTAAACATTTCATTGGTACTAAAAAGAAGGAACGGGAAAAATTTAAATTAGTTTTATTTTTAAAGTTATAAAAGGAGGAGCGATGTATAGGAAAGTTATTTTATTTTTAAAGTACTTATTGATATTGCATTTCTTTGAAGAAAAACTTAGAGAAATGTTTCTCTTTAAGATAATTATGATATTTAAAAAATAATTCAGATTAAAGAAAATTAATACCAGTGTTTTTTAAATGACATTTTTAGTCAAGGTGAACGGAGTTTTTTAAAATATTTTCCAACAAAGTTAAAAGCGTTTATGAATTCAGTCTGCATGCCTGTCTTCTGTCCGTGCTCTAATTCTCGTAAACATCCCAGCAAAGAAAGAAACAGTGGGCCATCAGCTGGAAAAAAGATGGCAGCCAGCAGTGCTATCAGCGGTAAAGTGCAAGGGTGCCATTACATAAACCTGTTGAAAAGTGTCCGAGCCGAATGCAGCTGGCACATCAGTGATGGCCAACAGCAGGCCAGCATTGGTATGCCATCACATTACTTCAATTCGGCACTTTTCCTGCAGTGCTAGCACCTATCCCACTGCTATTCCTTTGCTGGCCCAGCACTTTTCCTTACAAAAATTGCTTATAGAATTCTATAAAAATACAAAGTATTATATATATATGGCTCTTTTTTCTATAAGCTAGCTTCACCAAGAGCTATAGAAACATCTGTAGAAGTATCTATAACAGAAATGTCTATAGAAATATTTGAACTGCATGTGGCCACCCTCCCAAGTACTGACCGCGCTCGATGCTGCTTGGTTTTCGTGATTGAACATGAACAAGTGCTTTCAGCGTACGCTACGATTGCTCGTTGATTTCAAGCTCTCATTACACTATTTCAAGTTTGTTTCTTTTGTGATATTCGTCCCCAATCATTAAACTGGTATAGAAATTATACTATTGTATAGAAATCCTATGTATTTTATACGCTTTTTTTCAATTTCTACTATTAGTTCACACTCTCCCTATATTTATATATTTATTTATTTATTTATATATTTATATATTTATATATCTTACTCAAATTTTCAATCATCAATAAAATACTCATTATTCATCCTATCAAGTTGAAATAAATTTTTTTTAACTTGTACTGGATGACAATTGATGTTAATACAGTTTTTTCAAATATTAATTAATTAATTAAATTTTAATTAATTAATTTTAGTTTTGCATGGGAAAAAATGGCGGCGATTGGTTATTGAAGATCAATGAAAGTATTTTCAATAAGGGTTACCATAGGGGGGACCCTGTTCTGCCGCCAAATACCGCCAAGTTTGTCGCCAACTTGGCGATATCTCTAATATTTCGCTAAATTCCCATAGACTTCCATTGTAAACCTACTTGCTTATAGAAAATCAACAAATTGAGATATTTTAATGTAACAAAAACTAATATTAGCTTATGGGATTATATTAATTTTTTCTTTGATGACCTAAGCAGGAATTGACTTTAAAAACAAAATTTTTATATTACTTGTTTATTATTGATTCTGAACTGCGTAAATAATGAAAATTGAAATCGTTTGTAACCTAGTAAAACCAGATTTAAGGAGGAAAAAAAAGTGCGTAGAAATAAAGAAGTTATTTATTTATTAATTTACTTATTTATTTTGTTGGTGGCAGTGGTGCTGTATTTTTTACAGTTTCAAAAAAAAAAAAAAAAAAAAAATAGCTTCACAGCTTAAATTGTGTTAAGATATTCATTTCAGATTTGTGTTCAAAAAATCAATGTCTTCGATATTCGCAGCGCCACCTAGCGTAAGGGTTCCCAGCAATAATACTGCAAAAATTCGTGCACTTCCATGTAGTGATGGGCCAGCCATGAGATAAAATGGATGCCCACCAGAATTTTATCTGATGATTTCCAACAGCAAAGTTGACTGAAGCGGTCCAGCAGTGGTCATGCAGTGGTAGACCATCAGCCAGCATTTCTCCATCATTGCCAGCACCTATCTTGCTGCTAGCCAGCAATTTCCTCTTTGCTGGGATACTGGGATTGACATGACATTTTTATCTGTCATTGATGTTTTTTGTAGAATGTTCGTTATTGAAAATGAAGTGTGTAGAATTTACGGTTTATTCAATGCTAAGGGTCTGTACGTGTAAAAACGTTATCAACTTTTTGGCAATTTTGGATACTCCTTTACAATATCATATGTCATCATTTCTCGAATCCTCTTTCCCCTAATGATATCTTTATCAGTATCTAAAAATTACTTTTATTATTACAATTTATTTCTTATTTTTCTTTTTATACACTGAAAAAATAATTTCGTTAAAATACGGAAATTGTACTGGCAATCAAGACGCCAGTACTATTTCCGTATTTTAACAGAAATTTTCCCCGTAAATTCCAGAAAAACGGACATTTTTCTGGATAGATTTTACGAGAATATTATATAACATTCCCGGAATATAATAGAATAAATTTTACGCGTTCGAAAATTTTACGGAGGAAAATTTCCGTTAAATTGGCGTCTCGATTGGCAGTACAATTTCCGTATTTTAGCGGAATTTTTTTTACAGTGTACTCTTGAAATGCTATGCAGATATGGTTATATATTTATTATTCGCATACATTACTGATTTAAATGACGAGAAGAAGCTAATAAAGCATCATTATTATGTATGAAATAACTTTTATATCAAATAACACTAAGAAATACTTGCTACTTGAAAGTATTTAATAATAGTTTTTTGTTACATGTATATTCAACAGTAATATTGTCTTCTTGCATTTGCCCCTGACGGGGGTGAGCAGAACATGTTATAAACAAACCATGTTGACAGCAGTCTTTTCCATTTTTTCCTAGTAATTATAGCAAGTGTAGTTTTGAACCTGGTACCTCTAACAACAAATTATACACAGGCCCTGACTATCGTACGTTCACCTGGGGCCCGAAATTTCTGAGGGGGTACAACATTTTTCATAATTTCATCTAAATCTCCATTAAAAAAAATCATAATTGTGAAAAAAATGAGATATTTGAGATATTAACATGATGAAATGACAAAAATATATCTAAATATGTGGTTAAAAGCACAATTCAATAAATAATAGAAAAAAAAATGTTTTATTTTTATTCCTGGAACAGTTTTTCAATTTTCAGGAAAACTTAATTTTTTGAGTTGACACTTTTCGAAAAAGTGTGTAACATGTTAAAAAAAAAAAAAAAAAAAAAAAAAAAAAAAACTGGGCACGAAAAATTGAAAGTGACCTGGGCACAGAAACTTGCTAGTCAGGCCCTGAATACCATATGCATAGCTGCCAACCTTTACGCTTTTTTGCTACCACTAAAATTTAGAAGAGATTTCCCGCTTTTTTAATCGTGAGATTCCGACCATTCAATAAGGCAATATTTACAAGAAAATTTTAGTGGTAGGAAGAAAGCGTAAAGGTTGGCAGCAGTGGCGTGGCTTGAAAATTTTCGGTGGTCATCGCAATTATTTAAGTTTGTGGTGAAAAATTATTAACTCTAAAATTCAATGGTTGAATGTTCAAAAAAGAAACTTTAAATCTTACCTTCACTTATACATGAACTCCAAATGTTCTGCTAAAACTGGATCGTAGAGTTTTAAAAGCTTATTAAGAGTTTTAAAATATTGCTTGGTCATCGCCGCATCCAGCGATGACCGGACGCCACGCCACAGGTTGGCAGCTATACATATGGTATATATGTAGCATTTTGCTACCGACTTTCCTATATTTAGGCGACACCAGTACACCTCGGCATAAAATGTAGTAGAGCAATCAAAACCATCCATCCGTTATATTGAAAATACCGGATTGCAGTCAGGGTGGCGAGAAAGACAGGCTCGAAACACATTGATAATTTCCCTTACATAATGAATATAGAGAGTCATCGTCACTTTTTTAAACTGGTTTTATTGACAAAACATAGTAAATACTTCCAGTAGTCATTCCATCCACTCACAAAAATCGATCATCACTTCATAAGACTTTAGATGTTATAAGAATAGGATCTACACATTCGAACGTTCACTCCAAGCGACGCAACTTAATTAGACAACCAGAAAAACGTAAAAATCTTCTCTCCATCGCCGATGTAACGATATTTATACCCCGAACAACAACGCGCGGACGGTTGCAGAACAGTTAAAGACCAATCTAGAAGAGAGGTGGGGGAGAATGGGACATAGAACAAATTACGATTCGATGGGAAAGGATGACGTCGATAAAGAACTCTTTATACGGCGTCAGAATAAAAGTGCAAAAATAGCGCTGGCGGACGCATGGAATTGTGGGTATAGAACACGACAGAAAAAATGATATTAAGAGGCTACTTCAGTCAAATGAAAAGACGCATTCGCTAATGCTAATCCTATGGAAGATATTTATAAAGATATCTCGGTCGCATTTCAATATTTTTAAATGATTTATTTTGCATTGAATAGTTGAGATCAATCTGTATGCAGGCCATTTTTTACTTTTTCGAGTTTGATTGCAGATATTTTTTATGAGGATGCTTTTACATTCGAAACCGGTTCCGAAAATGAAAGTGTCCTCATAAGAAATACCTGTAAACGAAATCGAAAAAGTAAACAACGGCCTTTGTACAGATCGATCTCAACTATTCAATGCAAAAGAAATCACTTAAAAATATGGAAATGCAACCGAGATATCTTTATAAATTTCTTCCATAGGATTAGCATTAGCGAACGGGTCTTTTCGTTTGATTGAAGTAGCCTCTTAAAACATTCGAAAGAAAGAGAATTTAGTTTTAGAATAAAATGAAAAAGTAATTTAATGGGTTTTATAAGATTAGGCGAATGGATTAAGGTTTTTGGAATAATAAAAGAATACGCAACTTTAAATGCATGAAATAAAAGACAAAAGATATTAAGATATTATTAAAGATAGGTAAAAAAGGAAAAATATTAAGAATTTGGACTAGTTTTACTGAGGAAAAGAAGCGAAAATTTTTATTATTACATACATATATGGCAGAAGAATAGAAATGGATAACGAACATTGGGATATTCAATATTCTGGAATGAAATATTCTATAGTCGCTTAATGGTTTTAAAAATAATTTCTCATTTTCATTAAAATAGATAACAGACTAGAAAAAAAAAAATAACAGACTATATTGATGTAAAGAAAAAATTAGCAAAAAAAAAAAAAAGTTTTGGTTGGATCAAATATGATAACGATATCAAAAGACAAATTCCCCAACCTCTAGAGATATCTCATGATATCAAATGCTACCCCCCCCCCCTTCCTCCTAAGGTGATAACGTTATATATGTACAGCTCCTAATTTATAATAAAATTTAATTTATTTCAATAAAAGAACACCTATTGATTGTTTTATACATATTCTTAAAGAAAGAAGGCGTCAAAAAGATTAAAATAGGGTATACAATGCATAAAAAAAAAATTGAAATCTATCTTATAAAACTAAAATGTTACATAAAATTCGTCTGTTTTTTAACAGAGGAACATTTTATTTTTAAAAATCTATCTAGTTTTAGTAATGATAAATAAAAATCAGAACAAATTCGAAGTTTTCGTAATATACTTGGAAGTAGAACACAGAAACGATTTTATCACGTTCCTTTTCAGTGAAAAGTTATATATACGTACATTTTTATTTTCAACAAATCTTAGTCATATCGTAATATCCAGGGACGCGTAAAAATATGGATTCTTTTATCAACATCATTTTAGAAATGGATATTTTCTTATCAAGTAAAATATCCATGTTTTCTAAAAATATAACTACATTCTTTTTTTTTAATACTTCATTTTTGTGTATTAAAGATCAGAATTTTTCGTGTACACGTATCTATATATATAAAAGAAAGTCTGGATTTTGTATTAATCAACGCGCAGCCAAAACTACTGAACCTAAAAGCTTGAAAATCGGGATAAAAATACTTCTTATAATATAGAGTGCCGCTAAGAAAGGATTTTCCAAAATTCCACCCCTAAGGGGGGTAAAAAAGAGAACGAACTTTACAAAAATTCCTTAAAATCTGATTTTACAGTTATTTTTCAATTGATAACATATTTTGGTGTATTTTTGTATGCTGAATCGAATGGTATTAACTAAATTCTTTTAAGCCCAATAGTTCGAGAGATATTTCATATTTTTCTAATTTGACACTATCTTTGGCGCCAAAACCTGAATTTTTCAAGTGATAATTTCTAAAAACTCATTCTTTTCATTCTGTTACTGCAAGGGAAAATATTCAAATTGAATAATTTTTTAACCAATCTTTTTGGTTAAATAAAAAAACTTCGTCAATTAGAAAAAAAAAAATTCAAACGCCTCAAAAACTAAAACTAAAAAGAAAAAAAAAACTGTGGTACTTTTTCGTTCTAATTTTCGTTACGATACCATGCCAAAATGTATGGTATCGCGCCATTTATTTCAACCCTAACCGTGCAAACGATTTTTATTGCAAACCGTGCCACATTTGCTAATTATTGAACGTGAATATTTTTATGCAGGAATTTTTAATGATGGAATTTATTTTATTCCATCATCATCTCGCAAAACCTTTTAATTTGTTATTTTTTGAATAGAAAATATTTATTACTGATACTGATATAGATTTTACCATTTTGCAGTTAGCTGATGATGAGGAAGCTACAATAAAATTATTTCAGAAGTTAGGAATTATACATATAAAAATGTTTTGTTCAAAAAACCATGAATGTCTTCATTGAAAGAATGAAATGTTTACTGCAATGTGTGACATACATATTACGTACGCCATGCTTCAGTAGCAAAAGACATTTACAATTTCAGGACTGCAGTTTAAATTGACTATATTTTATTACTTGCAAAATATTTATTTATTCTTATATTTTAAGTATTTATTTTGGTACCCGTCGACCAATTTCTCCAAATTATATAAACCGCCAAACCACTCGCCAAATTATACAAATTGACGTAATTTTTATTTTAAATAACGAAAGAATAAATAAATTAGTATAACATTATTAAAAATACATTTAAAACGTCGAAATAAAAATCACCTGATTACGTAAATACGCGTAACTTGCTTAAAGTCAAGTGAGTATGACATTTACGATCAACCATTATTGGCATTTAATCTTATAGTTTGGCAATAGATTTTTGGTCGACGGGATAACCAAGTAGTACCATTATTTTTATTGATTAAAAAAAAAAATTGTAGGTCAAAGCCTGTAATTTTCAAATATTATATTTTTTAAGTGCTTATTATTTTTTTTTTCCAAATGTATCATTTCATTTTTGTGCCAACTATTACGCTTGGTGACAACGGTGTTGGCATAACAGGGAAATACCAAAACAGTTACTGATTTTATTTCAAATGTAAAGAAAAAGGTTTAATGAGCAATAAATATTGTAAATATGACTATAACTCAGATTCTACTGAACAGACTTTTGTAGAACTTACACTATTAAATAGTAAATTTGGTTTATAAATGGTTTAATGTAAAAACCATCATTCTAAGTTGCTACGGGAGTTCTAAAATTAGGTAAACTCGATTATGATAGATTTCAAGTCAACTAATGAAATGCACAGTAAGTTAGATAATATTTCAGGGATTTTTTTTCAATATTTATCATATCATTCTGTGTTGTTTAGTTACGGAGCTATGCGGAAAAAGTTCTCAGTGGTACAGTAAAGAAAATTGGAAGATATACGCTGCAGAGATAGGGTATACTAGAGAGTATAAATGCTATAGTTAAGGAAGTTGAGCTGAGTTCCTTAAAAAATTCAGAAGCGATGCAGTATATACCTACCCCTACCTCCCAGAGAGTTCTATAATCAGGTTAACGCGATTATGAAAGCTATATTTAACTATCTCAATATATATGTATAATGCAAAGAGAAATTTCATTCCGGCTTCTTATATCTTGAGTTCTGCTGAATAGATTTTGACGGGACTTACAATGTTAGTTAGATAATTTTTCAGAAAAGATGTTAGTATAAAACATAACGTTCTACGTTGCTTAGTTAAATAATTATGTGGAAAGTTCTAAATCAGATGAACCCAATTTTGAAAGATTTGCTTTTTTAAAGGTTCCACTGAATGAATTTTTATAGGATTTAAACTTAATTAGATCATTTTTAGGGGAGGTTTCGGTATATTTTCCAGTTTAAAAGATTCTGCTAAGTGGATTTCGATGCAACTTTATCGGTTAGTTAATATTTCAGTGAATGTTTTAGTATAAAGCACATATCATTTGCTGTTGCTTGGTAGTTAGGTTGCTTGATTGTAGAATTATAGATGAAAGTTCTAGAATCAAGCGAACCCAATTATTATGAACGATCAGCCTTTTCAGTAAGTCCAGTTAACAGATTCTGATGAGACTTGCATTGATAATTTTTCATGAACGCTTTTAGTATATTACATATTGTTCTGTTGTTCTTTACCGAATCCTACACTAACAGATCAACTAAAGAAATTGATCCTTAACAGTCTAAATTTTCTATGACTCAATAAGAGATATAATAGCGTAATGACATTCATATTGCTTTCAGCAATTCGGTTGGATACACCAGGTAAATGTCGATATTGCTTTAAAAAGCGTGATCAAATTCACAGATATATTTTGTTTCATTCAAGATTTCTTTAGAAAAACCGACCAGCGTAGCGGGCGAAGGCGGCTAGTATATGTATAAAAGAGAACTAAAATGCGAAACCTGATTAAAAAATAATAACCTTAAAAAATGATTGAAAAATTGAGTTACTTTAAAGATGTTTTAATTTCTCTTACAAAATAATATTTTATTTCTTTTTCTAAAGGGTCTCAAGACTCTTAACCCTTACCGGCGCGGAGTAATTCTGTTTATAAACTGATGAAACAATGGAGTGACACCGCAATTTATAAACGAATTTATTACAAAATACGAACTTACTTATTTTCATGTACATTATTATATGAAAATTTTAGTTAAAAATTCTTGGTGCCGTTTGTCAGTTTTGGAATTAAAATTAGGTGTCCTTTTTTAAGGACACCGCGCCAATAAGGGTTAAAGCTTCAAAAATTTCGAAATTTTAATTTTTTTGGACGTTAAACTTCTATCTTTTCTGAATATTTTGGTATGATTGTTTCCTTGAAATTCCCACTTGAACATAAGTTATTAGAATTATACCCGCTTGAAACGCAGGATATCTCCAAAACTTCTGCATATTTTTTCATGAAATTTTTAAAACATATATTTCATGTTAGTCTGTATAAACTGAATCTAAAATTTAATTTCATTGTTCAATTTTTTAGATGATTATACTGTTGGCATTTTCAAAATTTTGTATTAGATAAATACAACTTTGCATTGAAAATATTAAAAATGCTATAAATACAAATTTATTTAGGTTCAGGATAATTATTACGATCTAAAGTATAAGTAAGCACAAAAAATTTGTAATAAGCTGTTACACCAATTTTCAGTTCGAAAAATGCCTGATAGTTTGGTGCACCCTATAAATACTAATTCTGTATCTAGCAATTTTTTAAGTACATGAACTGAAAGGACATACATATATCTTTTAATTCCAATAAAAATTGTGCTTTTAAATCATATGCATTTTACGATAATAAATTTTGAAATTTTTTTTCTCCAATTTTAAGAGTCCTGAGACCCTTTAAAGAACGAAAATGTTGAACATCAAGGCCTTATTATAAAACATATCATAGTAGTTAGACATCAATTTCTTTTTCATAGACCGATAATAAGCAGATAGACAATAATAATGTAAAAGTAAATTACACTCTTGAGATTTAAAGGAAAAGCCTCCGAGAATATTAAATATATACAGTATGACTTCAAAAATCCGGCATCAAAACCATCTTTTCCTTTACTTTTCATTCTACACTTTTAAGTTATAGAAGAAGAAAAATAGCAATTGTTTATGAATTAAAAACTTCAAGGTCGAAATGAAAAATGCAAAAAAAGATTATTTGACTTTATTCCAACGTCAAAGACTTTGGCGAATGCATGGCACAATATTATGGCCGGAATGAATTTTTGGCAATAGCGACATCGATGATGAGAAAGACTTTACAGGCTTTCACATTTCCCGTGAAAAGGCCGCCATTTGTGAACTGATTGAACACGCAAAATCTGAAAATGCATTAAGTGTCGAAAAAGAGGCTATAGATGATTGGCTGTGCATTGAATAAAATGCACCAACAACGAACAACTTAACGGACAGCGAGATCGCTGACGCTGTGCTAAATAGAAGCTCCGATAACGGTAGTAGGAGTTTAGAAGACGAGGAGGAATAACCGGCAGAAGAAAAGGCGTCACTAGAATAATGCATAAATTTGACTATGCCTTATATCTGCTTTAGAGAAACAAGACTGTATATTTCTGAAAGAGACAATCTCCATTTGTATAAAATACAAGGAAAACTTCTTAATAAACGGCCTAGAAAATTGAAGCAAACAAAATTGACATCGATGTTTTCAAAATTACATGAGAATAAATAATTTCACTTCTTATTAGTTTTTTTCCTCTGTAACTTAGAAAAGATAAAAAAACTAAAGGATTTTTTTAAATTTAATTTTCTCTTTTTCTTACATAATTATCACTTAATGATCATTAAATTATGGCTAAAGGCACCATTAAAAATACGAGTTGGAACCCGTCGAAATTCGACGAATTAAAATGTTTAGAATGGAACTGTTAGATCGAATTCATAATAAACCTACAAAAATAATTACAATAAAACATTAATCCTGCAACTCTTAAAATGAAATATTTTTAACCTAAAATTACCAAAATATTTTTTCTACAAACTTCAACTGCTTAAATTATTGAAAAATTAAACTGCATTAGAATACGTAATCAAGATGAGTAATTATGTTTGAAGTTGTCGATTGAGACTCTTATGTTTGTTTTTACGGTATGAAAAATCAGTAAAAAGGATTTCGCTTTGTCACATCATAAAAATTTCCCCCATAAAATCTAAACTGTACGTTATTTTCACATTCACAAAATTTACATATGCACCACTCAGATTCACAATTTAAAAGTATTTTAACGCGCAATACATTATTAATGAATGTATATTTCCAAACTTAAAGTCACGTTTGTCCGATACAACTTTTCATGTGAACATTCGCACAAACTTTAAGTTATTATCTCAGTACCCGCGAAAATTTACCATTCAGAAATTTGCCTTTAGTTGCCATAGTATTGACCATTCAGTATTGGTCAAATATTTAGTTTTATCACAGAAAACGACCGTTTTGTTTGAAATATGACATCATTTTTACTCACTGAATCATTTTGCCTAGCGTCTCAAACTCAGTATCAGCGTAATGTAAAAATATTGAAATATCTTATTAAAATCTTTTGATTTATGAAGAAGAATGCGTATATTTTTTTAACGGCTGACGTCATTTTCTGTTCAAAAATTAGAAAAAAGTTACTTTTATTTGTAATGTGGAAATGGCATCAATAAGGATATAATCAATAAAAATAAATAAACCATGACTATTTTCCCTTTACTTTTAATAGAAATGGAGTACTTCAGTTGCCACAATTACAAAATTGGTACTAAAAACTATAAAAACCTACAAAAATAATTACAAAAAAAAAAAAAAAAAATCATCTTGCACTGGTTGTCTAACTCTTAAAACAAATAATGTTTTTAACCTAAAATTACCAAAATATTATTTCCACAAACTTCAACTGATTAAACTATTGAAAAATTAAACTGTAATAGAATACGTAATCAAGATCAGTAATCATATTGAAGTTATCGATTGGAGCTCTTCTGTTTGTTTTTACGGGATGAAAAATCAGTAAAAAGGATTTCAATTTGTCACATCATAAAATTTCCCCCTATAAAATCTAAACTATACTCTATTTTCACATTCTCAAAATTTACATACGCACCACTCAAATCACAATTTAAAAGTATTTTAACGCACAATACGTTATTAATGAATGTATTTCCCAACTTAAAGTCACGTTTGTACGATATAATTTTTCATGTGAACATTCGCATTCGCACAAACTTTAAATTCTAATCTCAGAACCAGCAAAAACTTACCATTCAGAAATTTGCCTTTAGTTGCCATTGTACTGCCATTTAGTATTGGTCAAATATTTAGTTTTATCAAAGAAAATGATCGTTTTGTTTTAAATATGACATCATTTTTACTCACTGAATCATTTTGCCGAGGGTCTCAAACTCAGTATCAGCGTAGTGTAAAAATATTGAAATATCTTCTTCAGTCTTTTGATTTATGAAGAAGAATGCGTGTTTTGTTTTAATGGCTGACGTCATTTTCTGTTCAAAAATTAGAAAAAAGTTACTTTTATTTGTAATATGAAAATGGCATCAATAAGGATATAATCAATAAAAATAAATAAATCATGATTAATTGCCCTTTACTTTTAATAGAAATGGAGTGCTTCAGTTGCCACAATTACAAACTTGGTACTAAAAACTATAAAAAAATTAATATCTCAAAAATAAATTGGGGTAGAGCTTTCGAACAAATTTCATTTAAAAAAACATTTTTTCCCCTATACGACGGTGTAAAAATTGAAACTGTGCGATGTTTAGCAGTTTAAAAATTTGCCGTAGCGAAAATTGCAAAACCGAAATTTCTTTTCAAATTTCAAAGTGTTGCCATTCGCAGAATGACGTATGCGTTACGCACAGATATGTCCTTTATAATATAGATAGTACCACTTTTAATATTCCTAGTTAATACTTTTGACATTCTTTCAAAAATCTCGGACCAGATGATGCAGGATTTTTGAAGTTATACTGCATATATATTTTACTATTTATATACTAAAGAAAATTATTCCGCCTACTTGGTCAGGCTATAACGCATATCCATTCAACTGTCAGGGCCAGATTCGTGATTTCTGAGGGTTGGTGTTGATTCGATAATGGTTTTTAGGACACATCCACCTTATAGAAAATAATCATAAACAAGGCTCTACAAATTGCTATACATATGGTAGGCAATACAAGATCTAGTTGCCAGTAAAAAATATTAATAAAAATAATATAAATTCAGTTTTTAAAAGAAACTTATCAGAATTATATAATTCTGTATTTTTAAAATTTTGATTCTTAGCTGAGATCGTACAATGTTGATACTTCCAGTTGCCAGTTAAAATATTTTGGTCGCATTTGGACACCTGGTGATTGTATGTTTAGACCCCTGGATGTAATAATTCATTATTTTTCATTTTAATTTAGGGAAAATTATCGAGTTGTATATTTATTTTTTGGGTGTTAAAACAGCACATTCCAACAATTCATAGAATTGCGATTTCTTACCTTGTAATAAAAAGTATTTTAATATAAAAATAAATAAATAAAATGTTTACAAGTTTAAAGTATCAGTTTTATGAATATTTATTTGTTATTTGTCTCTTTTTTATTCTATGTGTTTTCCCTTGATTTTTAAATATACAGCTAATAGACCGGGTGCCGCCAGCACAGACAATCACCTCATCGAGTTCAAGGATGAAATTCTAGAATTAGTTAAATCTCGATTCGTATATTTTAATGCAATCGATCTGCCACGTCATATCTTGGTGGAAAACACCTGAAAACCCGATTTTATCGGTTGACTCGTAAGTTTAATATTGTGTTTCCCTGCACCCAAAGGTATGAAAACATAGAGAATTGTGCTGCCGGCTCTCGGTCTATAATCCAGATACGCCCTATACAGCTAATTCAGATAAGCCCTAAGCTATGCAATAAGCGCGAATCATGTTCACATACATTCCCTCAGAAAATTAATAAAAAAAAAAAAATAGATGTGCAAATAACTTTGAAAGCGTTTTAAACAAGCATCTTAAAAGTTTGTGTATAAGATAAATTGAGGATATTATAAGAGACATGCACTCCAAGAAAGGGATAATATGTCTCACGATAAAAGGTACCAATTGTAAAAATGTGCCAATTCAAATGTATCTGGATCTCCTATAGTAACGGATCTCCTATAGTAATTATGATTGGGCAAGCACTGAAGTTATCCCCGAAACAGCAGGTGAGATACCGGTAAGCTAAACTGAAAATGAAAAGTTGTGAAAATATAAAAACTTAATCAAAAAAGGCGGAAAAGAAGTTGATTGATAAATTGTTCAAAGGATATAGCGAAGAATTCTCTTGTATGCATGGTAGTCATGAAAAATCATTGACAGATTTCATTTCAAATGCCATATGAAAAGAAGTTGATTCAGTTGTGTACGACACACCAGTATTTCTAGATATTAAAAAAAGAACTTTTTTAATAGCTGACTTTAAACGTTGGTTTAGAAAGTCTATTCACTATAAATACGTTTATCTCATAAACGAAGTCGATGAAGACCAAAAAGATGTAACAGTCCAATATTTAATGTATTTTAAAGATTGATCTAAAAGTAGATTTCGTGTATAAAGAAGTTGATACCTTTTCAGTGGATACTGTTGCTGCCCTGCCTTTTCGGCAGTGTATATGAGAATGAAAGAGATGTAACAGTCCAATATTTAATGTATTTTAACTATTGATCGAAAAGTGGATTTCGTATATAAAGAAGATGATACCTTTTCAGTGGATATTGTTGCTGTGCTGCCTTTCCAGAGGTGTATATGAAGATGAAAGAGATGTAACAGTCCAATATTTAATGTATTTTAACTATTGATCGAAAAGTGGATTTCGTATATAAAGAAGATGATACCTTTTCAGTGGATATTGTTGCTGTGCTGCCTTTCCAGAGGTGTATATGAAGATGAAAGAGATGTAACAGTCCAATATTTAATGTATTTTAACGATTGATCGAAAAGTGGATTTAGTATATAAAGAAGATGATACCTTTTCAGTGGATATTGTTGCTGTGCTGCCTTTCCAGAGGTGTATATGAAGATGAAAGAGATGTAACAGTCCAATATTTAATGTATTTTAACTATTGATCGAAAAGTGGATTTCGTATATAAAGAAGATGATACCTTTTCAGTGGATATTGTTGCTGTGCTGCCTTTCCAGAGGTGTATATGAAGATGAAAGAGATGTAACAGTCCAATATTTAATGTATTTTAACTATTGATCGAAAAGTGGATTTCGTATATAAAGAAGATGATACCTTTTCAGTGGATATTGTTGCTGTGCTGCCTTTCCAGAGGTGTATATGAAGATGAAAGAGATGTAACAGTCCAATATTTTATGTATTTTAACTATTGATCGAAAAGTGGATTTAGTATATAAAGAAGATTATGCCTTTTCAGTGGATATTGTTGCTGTGCTGCCTTTCCAGAGGTGTATATGAAGATGAAAGAGATGTAACAGTCCAATATTTAATGTATTTTAACGATTGATCGAAAAGTGGATTTCGTATATAAAGAAGATGATACCTTTCAGTGGATATTGTTGCTGTGCTGCCTTTCCAGAGGTGTATATGAAGATGAAAGAGATGTAACAGTCCAATATTTAATGTATTTTAACTATTGATCGAAAAGTGGATTTAGTATATAAAGAAGATGATACCTTTTCAGTGGATATTGTTGCTGTGCTGCCTTTCCAGAGGTGTATATGAAGATGAAAGAGATGTAACAGTCCAATATTTAATGTATTTTAACGATTGATCGAAAAGTGGATTTCGTATATAAAGAAGATGATACCTTTTCAGTGGATATTGTTGCTGTGCTGCCTTTCCAGAGGTGTATATGAAGATGAAAGAGATGTAACAGTCCAATATTTAATGTATTTTAACTATTGATCGAAAAGTGGATTTAGTATATAAAGAAGATGATACCTTTTCAGTGGATATTGTTGCTGTGCTGCCTTTCCAGAGGTGTATATGAAGATGAAAGAGATGTAACAGTCCAATATTTAATGTATTTTAACGATTGATCGAAAAGTGGATTTCGTATATAAAGAAGATGATACCTTTCAGTGGATATTGTTGCTGTGCTGCTTTTCCAGAGGTGTATATGAAGATGAAAGAGATGTAACAGTCCAATATTTAATGTATTTTAACGATTGATCTAAAAGTGGATTTCGTGTATAAAGAAGATGGTATCTTTTCAGTGGATACTGTTGCTGTCCTGCCTTTCTCACATGTAACAGTCCAATGTTTGAGGGGTTCGATTGATCAAACGATTGATTTCGTATATAAAGAAGATACATCTTTTCAGTGGACACTGCTGCTGTCCTGCCTTTCGAACGACGTAGATGAACGCGAAGGTGAATAAAGATCCAAGGTGTTTTTGTTTTAACTATTGATCGAGGGGTTCTTTTTGTGTATAAAGAAGATGATATTTTTAGAGTGGATACTGTTGTTGTCCTGCCTTTTTACATTACCATATTAAAAATGAGGAAAATTACTTGTGATTGACTTGATTGTATAAATATTAATAAACAATTATTTTACTCAATCAGTCAAGGTCATAGACTATACGTTTCACTTTTTCTTTTCCAATAATGGGTGTTATACAATTGCAAATTTACTACTAAAAACTCATAAAAGTATAGTTTAAGTGTTGCAAATAAATTTACGCTTAGATTTTAACCCTAAATTATCATTTAATAAACTATGTAAATAGTCTATTACAGTAGGTTTTCATCAATATTCTAGTAGACGCAAAAAAGGTGTTACAAAATTCAGACAAAATGAAAGATAAAGATATTTGAATAATACAGCCGAAACACTAAATCAACGGCAACTTTATTACAGGCCATTCCATGAAACTAATATGAAGCATTAATTAATTTTACCTTTATTTTTATAAAAAAACAACGTTTTTTCATTGATAAACTCATAAAGGAAACAAAAACATAAATAAATGTATTTTTAACACTTTCCAACTAAGTTGAAAAGTGTTTATGCATTCGGTTTGCCTGTTCGCCTGCAAGCTGTAACTCCCGGAATGAAACTCGGATTTTTATGCAATTGATAAAGGTTGTCTAGGGTCACAAAAGCATGTTTGGTATTGTATATGAAGTATGTAGGATTAATAGTTCATTTACAGGAGCACTCAAAAGAATCCCATTACATTATGCTATATGGGAAAAAATCGTTTGCAGAGTATTTTAATGATACTATGCTATTTCAAATGTATTGAAACTGATCTAAATCACTGAATTTTACTAAGATCACGTTAGAACAGGGTATTCATAGCATTTTTTATTCATTTACAGGTACACACTAAAGAAATTGGTTTCAGTACTGTCTTTGAGTAATAATTGCTGTAGTGTACGTTTTAAAATTCGGTATGAGCTTTAAAATTTGACTAATTGTTTGCATGTTGCTCGTTATATATAAATTGTATACCTCGTATACAAGGCTGCACAACAGTATTCGCGTACCATTCTCCTTATTAGAATAAATTACTGAACGGGAATTTTCAACTGAAGTATATGCATTTCTTAAGTGAACTAAATTTTGGCATGCATGTAGTTAATAGATACAAACCCGGATAATTATCCGATAGTAGATGAGAACAGTTGAAATTGGGTTTTAAAATTTGTTATGCGTTTCCATAGGGTTGAATTAGACATAATATTTTAAATTATTAAACGTTGCAGTTTTATTACATTATTCTGAATGTGTTGGAAGTGTGTTTAATAATCTGTGCTTGACGCATGATTTTTCTTTCTTGTTTTATTCAGAACGAGAGACAAAAGATCAAAAGTGACTTTAAAAAGTTTATAATTTTATCTGATAATATCACCGATTGACCGTAAATGATTGAAAATAGTTTGCTGTAAAGTTCTCATACAGAAAAGTAAAAAATTACTTCAATAAATATGTGCAAGACAGTGAAATTAGTTTTATTTTTATTGCCGAAACGTCAGTGAAGGCTTACTGTGGAGACACGAAAAGTTTTGGTTTCCGTTAGTCTGTCTGTCTGTTAGTCTGTCTGTCTGTTCCGCGATAACTGCCGCAAAAAACATCCGATCGGCTTGAAATTCCCTGGGCATGTTGATGAGCTCCCCGGATTTAGCTGTATAGTTTTGGGTTAAATTTGGTTCATTCGTTCGGAATATACAGAACATTTTATTTTGTGATATAATGCTTTTCTATGGGAAGTCAGACGATTTTCAAATTTTCATTTGTTGAAAGAAATCGCTCATATGAATAATAGATTTAAATGGTAAATTTTGGATGCTGAAATTTTTAAATAAGAGTATTAAATTATTCTTATTAGTTTGCAATTTTGTCAAAACATTTGTCAGAGCTTTTAAATTAGGTGTATAACTTATGATAGAATTTTATACATGTGTTCGAATAATATAAAACATTTTATTTTATGAATTTACTTATATTTCATTTTTTCTTTTAACCGTTGCGTAGCAACAGCATCTCATCTAAAAATATCATAAATGTGAAAGTATGTATGGTTTTTTGAAGTCAAATCAAAGCAAAAGGAATGAATTAATGAATGCCTTTGTATAGATATTTGCATATAGATTTATTTAAACGCAGAAATGAAAATAGTATTTATATACTATATAGAATAATATTTTCATTTATTTATTCAACTATTTGATTATAAATGAAAAAGTTCGTTATTTTCATACAGAATAAACTGACATTATTCTGTTAAATTTTATAAACTTTATTGTTGCCAAAAAAAAAATGAATAACAATTTCTCCCAAAGAGTTAATTTTAATTTGTAAGATTTTCACGTGCAAAAGAAAAATGGAATAAGCAAATAAAAAATAAAAAAAAAGGATATGTAGGACTGGAATGAATACATATAAACATTTCACACCAAATACCACCTAAAATAGTTTTTGTAGCAGTATTTTCCCAGCACTACGAAGAAAGATTCCTCGATTTACACGATTTTACTTGGCCTTCCTTTTCTCATTCTTTGCGATTTCATTTTCGCAATTGCGTGCATTAATTGGCACAAAATTTTACATTTTTATGACTGAGATATATGTAAGGCCATACAAATAAGAAATTCCGTATTGTCTCCTATAAAATGTGATAAAGTGTTGGTTTATCATATATGTTTTTATTAAGAGGAGCAGAGCTGCCAAGCCTCCGGCGTTCTGGATACCAGTATTTTAATACAGAAAATGTTACTTTATTTAATTGAAACATTTGCGCGATTTAAAAGAACATTTTCTCTAAGATAATAGTGATGTGCAAAAAGCTTGAGACTTGGTATGTCTGGTGGGGAGTGAAATGTTTTACTTAATGCATTTATCTCTATTTTATTGCTACGTGAACAACGTCCGTGTAACAGCTTGTAGAGTGTAAAATAAATTAAATTATTAAAATAATCCTTATTACGAAAAATGAAACAGAAAGTCCGGCTAAGGGAAATGAAATGTTAGTTAACCTTTCGTAATTTGACCTGAACATAGGTTTGCGTCAAATTTCAACGGTATTTGTAACATCACGATTTTAAATTAAATGTAGATACTATTAAAAGAAAATCACAAAAAATACTTAAAGGCGCCAAATCATGTTTATCTATTTAACGATGATGAACTGTTAGGTTTAGAAGCCCCCCTACTTTAGGGTGATTTTAGTAAGTTAATGCTATCGAGTACATTTTTTGATATTTAGATTAGGTCTTAGATATAAATATTGCAGAATGGTAATCAAAATTATTTTTTTATAAACAAAATTTATAAAGGTATTAGATTTATAAATTAGATGTTTCAGTTTACATTTCCAAAAGTTCTTTATCCATTAGATACAGGTATTTGTGATTAGCAGGCAAGTAAATACTGCTGTATGGATATTAGGATAACGTAAAATGCTTGACCGAATTATTGCTTATCCTTATAAATCGCAGTGTAAAAAGAAATCTAAGATATAGGGTAATCATTAACTCAATCAGTAGAAAATTACAAATGCAAAATAAATTACACAACGGGGGGTTCAGGGGGGCAGAGCCCCCCTGAAGAAATTTGCTTTATTATATAAAAATTACTAGAATAAGTAGCTCGTGAGAATTTCAGAATATCCTTACATAACAACGTGTTTAATTTAACGCTTTTAATGTCTGAAACCATCGAAATATTTTTTTTTCCTTTTATAAATGTTTGTGTAATTTAAATAGTTTAAATTTTGTTTTTGTAGAAAGATTAATATTACGCAAAGTTTGATAAAAACAATGAGTTGCAGAGATGACGTTGAGGCTCTTGATCTGCAGATTTACTAGTTATATAGGTTAGGAAAGAAGAGCATAAAAGTATTATTACCATAAAACTTAATAAATAATTGTTGGTACAACAAATATTATTATGGTGCAAAATAATATTTACCTACCTCTCGAGGAAATATGGTGAGAATAGAATCATTTCCCCTTCATTTTTATTTCGTTGTAAATTTGGAGTAAATTACATACGGTGAAACCTCCCTCTGCGACCACCTCCCTGAACGACCATTTTTTCACGGAAGGAAATTTATTCCCATAGGCTCAATACCAATTTTACCTCCATTCAGAGACCACAACAGTTGAACTCCCTCCATGAGCCACCAATTTCTTCGAAGAAAATGAAACAAGATCCGATTTTCCTAGTCGCTTGAAGAAGGTTTTATTAGAAAAATAATTCCGGAGAGCTCATTATTCATCAAACTTCTAAACTAGATTTAGATTTTTTTTTTTAAAATACCGGCAATTTTTAATTGTTTAACCCCTTTGTGTCTCTTTAGGCAATAAATTTAACTCTGATGGCAGATTAAGAATGACGGTCAATGAACTCGCCTGCCCTATTCTGTCAGGAAACTCTCAAAGAAATAGATAAATTAATGAAATCGTCATTTATTGTCCCCCACCCCCCACCCAAAAAATGGCATTTATTTACTGAACTTCGAAAGGACTTGGGGATAAAAATTATAAAAGATAAAACCGTAAAATCAAAGCAAACGTCGATGTATTAATTTTATAAACTCTGCAGTAATTAACTTATATGATTAACTTTTGTTTTAATACTTAAATTTTCATATTTTTTCCTAATGTGAAAAATAAATTTTAGTAACATTGTTACCTTTTTTCCGCAATTAAAATCTATATTTAAACATGACTTCCTTTAAGAGACCACCTCTCGGAGCGACCAATTTTTTTTTTTTGGAACGGAACGTGGTCGCTTGAGGCAGGTTTTACTGTATGTCATACAAATGTTTTAATCTATGATGAAGTGTTCTTTTACTCTTTTGTAAAACAATAAGAAGAAAAAGAATGCTTTACTGCATAAGACCACCTTACCTATATATTTTATGAAATCAATCTCTTTGGAATATTTTCATATTGTTAATTGTTTTTAAAAGAATCTATTTTGCTGATTTTTATGACTACCAAAAAATTCAATTACTATTAATTTACATTCACATATTTTTTACGTGAAAAACTGTAGATAAAATGATCTAATATCCACAAATTTATCTGATCGATCGTAAGTTCCATTTGCTTAAAAAATAATCAAATATTTATATTCATATTTGAATGTTTCGATCTCATAGTATTTCGGGCACATATTATAACAGTTAAGAAGAAATCCTTACTTAAATATTTAATCAATTTGCTGTAATGTAAATAGAATTTTAAATTCCATTTTCTATCTTAGCACCTTAAAACGTGTGATTTTTTTTTCACTTTTTGTACAGTGAAATCCATAAATATGTACTTTGAATTTTTAACCATAAGGAATCTTAAAGGCAAATACACAAAAATATCTAAAATTCTTCATATAGAAAAATAAAAATTGTAACAACGCACAAACAAATCTTAAAATATGTTTACATTTCCTTTTTGTTAAAGTTCTTTCTAGAAGATAAGATATATCCAAACATATTGAATAAATATCAAATTTCTTGAGCTACTAAAATATAATACTAGTTAATAAATATCTTTGTGGTTTTTTACCCGTTTATATATACGAGTTGGAACCCGTCGAAATTCGACGAATTAAAATGTCTAGAATGGGACTGTTAGATCGAATTTATAATAAACCTACAAAAATAATTACAATAAAAAATCATTTTACATTGGTTGTCTAACTCTTAAAACAAATAATGTTTTTAACCTAAAATTACTAAAATATTATTTCCACAAACTTCAAGTGCTTAAATTATTGAAAAATTAAACTGTATTAGAGTACGTAATCAAGATCAGTAATTATGTTGAAGTTATCGATTGAGGCTCTTATGTTTGTTTTTACGGGATGAAAAATCAGTAAAAAGGATTTCCCTCTGTCACTTCAAAAAATTTCCCCCATAAAATCTAAACTGTACGTTATTTTCACATTCTCAAAATTTACATACGCACCACTCAAATCACAATTTAAAAGTATTTTAACGCACAATACATTATTAATGAATGTATTTCCAAACTTAACGTCACGTTTGTCCGATACAACTTTTCATGTGAACATTCGCACAAACTTTAAGTTCTAATCTCAGTATCCACAAAAACTTACTATTCAGAAATTTGCCTTTAGTTGCCATAGTATTGGTCATTTAGTATCGGTAAATATTTAGTTTTATCAAAGAAAAGGATGGTTTTGTTTTAAAATGACATCATTTTCACTCACTGAATCATTTTGCCTAGCGTCTCAAACTCAGTATCAGCGTAATGTAAAAATATTGAAATATCTTCTTCAATCTTTTGATTTATGAAGAAGAATGAGTTTTTTTTTTTTTTTTTTTTTTTTTTTTTTTTTTTTTTTTTTTTTTTTAAATGGTTGACGTCATTTTCTGTTCAAAAATTAGAAAAAAAGTTACTTTTATTTGTAATAAGAAAATGGCATCAATAAGGTTATAATCAATAAAAATAAATAAGCCATGACTAATTTTCCTTTACTTTTAATAGAAATGGAGTTCTTCAGTTGCCACAATTACAAAATTGGTACTAAAAACTATAAAAAAATTAATATCTCAAAAATAAATTGAGATAGAGCTTTCAAACAAATTGCATTTGTACATTTTTTTTTTATACGACGGTCTAAAAATTTAAACTGTGCGATGTTTAGAAGTTTAAAAATTTGCAGTAAAGAAAATTACAAAACCAAAATTTTATTTCAAATTTCAAAGTGTTGCCATTCGCAAAATGACGTATGCGTTACGCACAGATATGTTTGTCCTTTATAATATAGATATATATATATGTGTGCGCGTATGTGTATATAAGTTAAATAATTATATACATACTAGGGGGCTCTGCCCCCTGCAAGCTACGCTCGCCAACACCGTTCAGACACCGCAGAATCTAAAAACACGCTAATCTGATCGGTTTAAAAAATATTAAAGAAGATTGAATTATACAGAAAAAAGCTGTGCAGATTTCCCTGTAAACGGGTTTCCACTCAATTTCCTTTGATTTCGAAAATTTAAGGCTGCTGTTAAGACATCCAATGGTTGTTTTCGTGTTTGATTAAAGAGGATCAGCTAAACGTTTGAAAAGAAGCTAAAATAAATGGAATTAAGTGTACAGAGTCTTTGTCTCCCGGTATTTTAAAACAATTTCTACACTGCAAAAAAAATACTGCCAGTTTTCCGGTAGGAATCGGAAAAATAGTTGCCCTTATCGTACCGGAATAATTTCCTACCCAGCTCGGAATAAAATCCGTAAAAACAAGGAAATAGTGAGTAAAACGGTATTTTACGGATTTTATTCCGATATTACGGATTTTATCCCGAGCTGGGTTGGAAATTATTCCGGTACGATAAGGGCAACTATTTTTCCGATTCCTACAGGAAAACTGGCATTATTTTTTTTTTACAGTGTATAACAATAGCCTAAATCATGTGACTATCGTCAACAGTTCCGGGCGAACCACTTCGCTTTTTATATTCCTGGTGCCATTTTGGTACTTTAATAGCGAGGTACAGGTGATAAGTCGCCAAATATTATTCTATCGCCATCATTTCATCTATATTATAATAGTCCAAGTCACGTAACTGCCATAAATAAATACGCTCTGATCCCTTCGCTTTTCATACGAAAGTTTGGCCCAGATATCATATACGGCCCCATATTGGCGCGCCTTTTTTCCGACGCTAATTTGGAGAAAACATCAACAGCATAAACAACAACATCCGGGTTATCAAATCAAGCAAAATAACGATACTATGGCGCCGGTTAAGTACCCGTTGCGTATATGACATTGGCGTCAGAAAAAAAATAGCGCCAATATGGGACCGTATGTGGCATCTGTGCCGAAAGTTTTCCATTTCGATAAAAAAAAAAAAAAAAAAAAAAAAAAAAAAAAAAAAAATTCGAATAATACTACATAAAACCATTGTCGCAAAGAATTCTTGGTACTGTTACGCTAGCTGGGTGCAAATCTCGCCAATAACTATTTTTCAACTGGCCAGTTAGCATTTTTTTTTTCGAGTGTTAAATTAAAACACTGCTTTGAAGTTTAAATTAAATGTCATCGTTTGTTACATCATTTAATATTTGGCCAGATGCCATATACGCACCCGGTTTGGCGGGATTTTTTTAACGAAAATTTGGCGAAATCCTCGTTTTCGAATACCACTTACTTAGTTATCCCGTCGACCAAATATCTATCACCAAACTATAAGATTAAATGCCAATAATGGTTGATCGTAAATGTCACATTCACTTGACTTTAAGCAAGTTACACGTCTTTACGCCATCAAGTGATTTTCATTTCGACGTTTTATTTGTATATTTATTAATGTTATACTATTTTCTTCGTTCTTTCGCTATTTAAAATAAAACTTATGTCAATTTGTATAATTTGGCGATTTATATAATTTGGTGAAATGGGTCGATGGAATAACTAAGTAGTACCGTATTTTTTAATTATTTTCTATTATTTTTTATTTTTAAAGGAAAATAACCAAAAAAATAATTAACTATAGAACAAAACAATTTATGTAATTTAAACAAAGAAAATAAAGCAAATAAAAATTTATTATTAAATAAACAACAATAGCCGGGTTACCATGCCAACCAAAATAATGCCATTTTGGCGGCAATTAGGTACCCCGGTGCGCATATGACATCTGTGCCTAATATTTTTTTTTTTTTCATTTCGTTTAAAAAAAATAAAGAATTTAAAGCCATTTATTTTAAATGTTTCTGTTTGTATTAAATAAAATGATAATGAAATACAAATTGAATTATGAATAAAAGTAACATGGCACATTTCTTAGCATACATTTAAGGGAGGTCAAACTTCTCGCCAAATTAGTTTAAAGTACTAACCTTTTCTAAAATCTGAAAAAAATACCTGTTTGATTAAAATTTGAGTTGCCATCATTAGAAAAATGTATATAAAATTAGAAAAAAATTAATATTTCGAAAATTAATTCGAATTTAAAAATCCTAATACCAGTTTTGAAATCTGCGGATCAATATTGTATAGATATATCTGAATATATCTACCTTAGATATATAAAATCCTAATGAAACGAATTTATGAAAAGGAAGTATGAGTCAACTGATTAAGCAACTGATTATGTTTCACGGCGATTTCTCCTAAAATATGAAATACTTTGCGATGAAATTAACACCAAAAATCAGCATTGATGCGCAGATCTCAAAACTGGTATTAGAATTTTTAAATTCGAATTAGTTTTCGAAATATTAATTTTTTTCTAATTTTATATGCATTTTTCTAATGATGGCAACTCAAATTTTAATCAAACAGATATTTTTTTTTAAATATATTTCAGAAAAGGTTGACATGGTAACCCGGCTATTGTTGTTTATTTGATAATAAATGTTTATTTAATTTTACTTCTTTTTAAAAATTATATAAATTATTTTGTTCTATGATTATTAATTATTTTTTTTATATTTCCTTTAGAAAATAATAGAAAAAAATTAAGAAATACAGTACTACTTAGTTATTCCGTCGACCAATTTCGCCAAATTATACAAATTGACATAAGTTTTATTTTAAATAACGAAAGAACAAATAAATTAGTATAACATTAATAAATATACGAATAAAACGTCGATATAAAAATCACTTGATGACGTAAACACGTGTAACTTGCTTAAAGTCAAGTGAATGGGACATTTACGATCAATAGTCCAGGCAAATTAAAGTAAATACACCTTCAACCCGAGCAAAATTGCAATAGAAGCTCTGTTAACTGATTTTTAATCCGTAACCATTACTGAGAAATATAACCAAAATCAGACAAAATCTGATCACGGGAACACCCTTAAAAACGGATTTCAAAACGGACTGAATCATATGCCGTTTGGCGTTGTTGTGCTGTTGTATAGCTTTTAGTTGAGACGGAAGACGACAGAGGGCAGCACTAAACAATTTGGACTGCAAATATTCATTTTTTATCGAACAACTGACAACCAATAATGCTTTTGGAACAGATAAAGTAAAGTATCTATAACTCATTCTAAACTGTATTACTACTAGACCGATCTCCTAACAGTCATCCGGTATGCGGTGAGTTTTTCAAGCTCCGGCGATGGGGAGATATATCTCCGGCCTCAGGCAAGCCCTATACTATATTTTCTTTCTACATATTAAGTCTTTCTGAACATTTTAAGCCCTACTGCATCAAAATCGGTCCAGTGGTTCGCGAGATACAGTTCTTTTAAATTTCTCTACTTTCTGTTAATCCCGTTCCTCTATTTCATGTATCCGCAATTGCAACTGGCTCCGAATCGATTCCAGTGCTTATAAATGCTAGTTGCGCATAACTTTCCCAGGCATTGGAACATTTTTAATAATATGCTTTAGGGAATTTTTCAGGGCAAATATCAGTATTTTTTAATAGAAGAATAAATCTAGCTTAAACGCGCAAAATTTCGCCTTATTTAAGAAGTAATTTTCTATAAGAAAATACTGGTACCGAAAAATTTCCGGGCTATAAAATTTCAGGACACGCACGACCCCTGCATTTATGGACATTTCATCACCAATTTACTTTGTTAAGGGGACTTTAAGCAAAGATATCGATATTTTTTATACATGCTGTGCTGTGATTGTGATCTGACCAGAGTAGTTTGTCATGTCAGTGTTTTTCAAGATTATATTTATGGTGTTAAATGATTATTTAACAGCGGATTATTACATTATTTGTGTAATTTGAAGCTTATACAACACTAGTGAGTGAGTTTTAGATTCTTTTTATAAATTTTAGTATTTTAATGAGCCTCTGAAAAGTACATGCTTTACCATTGGCGGCCATTTAATAATGCATCTCTGTGGAGATTATTGTAATGTTAACCTTTTTTAATTAATCTCTAACCTCTAACGTACATAATAAATGCTATAAACAGCTCCATACTGTGCTTTTTATTAACGTAAGTGTATATACTTTGCTCTGTTTCCAGTTTCAATTCAAAATATCAATTTTATGTGTACTAAATGATGTTTTGAAAATAGTTAAAAATTATGTTCTATGCTAACTTTTAGCTTCAAACTCCCATAGGAATAACATTGGGAGTGTGTAACTTTTATAAAATTATCAAAAATACCTATAAGAGACAGCAGACAGAAGAGGAACAGCAATGACATTTAAAAAGTGGGCGATGTACTGGAACACATATCGTCATTTCATTCTGATTCTACTCTACGCAAAATTGTTACAGGCGTAACAGCTAAAAAAGAAGTTAATGTTGATGAGTTGCACTTATTTGGTATGATCATCATCTCCAAAATGATAGGGAAGGATATATTTAGGTATTCGGCTAAAAGGTCAAAGAAAGTGAAAACTCTAGGATCTGCTGCCGCCATTTGTAGTTATAAAAATGACTTAGATATACAAATAGATCCAGCGCTCCTCTTCCAAAGAATGATGATTACTGGCACTTGTGGTGAAATGAATCTCGGAGATGTCATGCGTTATGAACCGTGTGCGTACCCTGCAGCATTATTTGAATCACCAAGTATGATGAGGAATTCAGACAAATCTCAGTTAGCTCAAGCACTAGTCAAACACATTAAAAATTTACACAATGAAAAATATGACAACGTGGAAAGTACAGAAAGGTACATATTGGATGGAGGATCTTTCTTGCGTCGCATTTCCTGATGTAAAAAAGGATACATATGAAAACATTGCTACGTCTTACGCTGATTTTATTGTTAAACAATATGGAAAACCTATCATGGTTTTTGATAATTACATTGGGTATCCAACAATCAATGATGTGGCTCACAGATGACGCTACAAAAAAAAACAGTAGAGATATTAATTTCAGCCCATACGTGAAATTTATTGGATAAAAGGAAGAGTTTCTGGACAATGAAAAAACAAGCAAGCAATGACTTCCCTCATAGGCGAATTGCTTAAGAAACAAGGCTGTACTGTTCCCAACACAGATGGGGATGCCAATATAGACATTGTTCGTGCTCCAGTCTCATCTTCAGAAAATGCACATGCACATACCACTGTAATAGGTGAAGATACCGACTTGCTGATTCTCCTTCTTTAACAGGCAAAGGATAATGGCTCCAAGCTATACTATCGCAGTGACATAAGACGAGGATCATGTTCCAAACCAGTCTATCATATCCTCAGCATGCAATCTCTGTTAGGTCGTGAAAATTGCAACTTCCTTCTGTTTCTTCATGCTTTCACGGGCTGCGATACAACATCCAGAATTTTTTCGATTAGGAAATCCTCATCATTTCTCAAACAGATAAACAAGACAGAGCTCCGTTCTATTGCAAAAATATTTTGTTCAAATTCAAGCCTACATTCAGATATGGCTGAGGCTGGAAGAAAAGCAATGCTTCTGTTTTATGACTGCAAGGCACTGCATTCGATAGACAAACTATGTCCCCAAATGTTGGTAAGGAAAGTAACTACAGTAAAATCATTTATTACACCTGAACGTTTGCCTCCGACCGATTCTTCTACAAAATATCATAGCTATCACACTTACTTACAAATAAATATCGGAAGAAAGAACCAAGCCAGCAGAATGGGGCTGGTATGTAAAAAAACACTCGTGCTACCCAATACTCTGCGAGTGACTACCAGCTACAGATTATTTACTTAATATGATTCCATGTTCTTGAAAGACAAACTATGCTACTTTACGGTGCTGATGCAAGCGTAATTCATTGCCCTGTTCTACAGCTTCTGGGGTGTGCCAAGTCAATGGATGTAACAAGAACTACCTAACATCTAATTATAAATATGATGAAAACTATTGATACGTTTTTTTCTTCACTGGAACATTTCTGTAAAAATCAACTTAAGCAGTAATTTGTCAGAAATAGTAGACTTTTGTGTACTGTTTATCGTTTTTGGCTATACTTCAAAGTTAAATTGTGAAAATAAAGCGATATATTTCCGTAAGCGATATATTCTCTGCCTTAGTTCCAGAAAATCCCCTCCGCCATTTTGAAATCCGTATATAGGGGTGTTCCCATGCTCAGATTTTGTCTGATTTTTAGTATGCTATTAAGCGGTAGTTCCTGATTAAAAAATTCTGTAAAAAGCTTCTATTGCAATTTGCCCATGTTCAATCACAAAATGCCTGGACTACAACCATTATTGGCATTTAATCTTATAGTTTGGCGATAGATTTTTGGTCGTCGGGATATCTAAGGAATACCAAAAATGCATATGTAACTGGTATTTGAAAACGAGGTTTTCGCCAAATTTTCGTAAAAAACTAAAAATCACGCCATACCTGCGGTGCCGTATCTGGCCAAATATTACCACTCGAAAAAAAACATGCTAACTGGCAAGTTGAAAAAAAACTATTGGCGAGATTTGCATCCTGCT
This sequence comes from Maratus speciosus, assembly GCA_963932465.1. Lineage (NCBI taxonomy): Eukaryota > Metazoa > Arthropoda > Arachnida > Araneae > Salticidae > Maratus > Maratus speciosus. The sequence goes on along the minus strand of OZ010794.1, from coordinate 464,607,834 downwards.
AGTGTAACAGTACCTAGAATTCTTTGCAACCATGGCAACTTTTATGTAGTTTTATTCGAAAAAAAAATTTGATTTTTTAATCAAAATGGAAAATTTACGGTCCCATATTGGCGGGATTTTTTTCTGACGCCAATGTCATATACGGAGCGGGCACATAACTGGCGCCAAAGTATCGTTATTTTGCTTGATATGGTAAGCCAGATGTTGCTGTTTATGCTGTTGATGCGTTCCCCAAATTGGCGTTAAAAAATCGTTAAAAAATCACGCTAATATGGGAAGTATATGACATCTTTGCCAAACTTTCATATGAACGGCGAAGGGATCAGACCGTACTTGTTTATGGCAGTTCACGACTTGAACTATTATAATATAGATGAAATGATGGCGATAGAATAATATTTGACGACTTATCACCTGTGTCTGGCTAACATTAAAGTACCAAAATGGCACCTTGAGTATAAAAAGCGAAGTGGTCCGCCTGGAACTGTTCATGATAATCACATGACTTAGGCTACTGTTATAGAGATTGTTTTAAAATACCCGGAGACAAAGACTCTTATACTTAATTTATTTTATTTTAGCTTCTTTTCAAATGTTTAACTGATCCTCTTTAATCAAAAACGAAAACAACCATTGGATATCTTAACAGCAACTGATTCACCCTTAAATTTTTGCAATCAATGGGAATTGGATGGAAACCCGTTTACAGGGAGATCTGCACAACTTTTTTCAGTTTAATTCAATATTCTCTAATATTTTTAAAACCCATCAGATTAGCGTGTTTTTAGATACTGCGGTGTCTGAACGGGGATTGGCGAGCGTAGCTTGCAGGGGGCAGAGCCCCCTAGTCTATATATAAATGTGTAATGTATTTAATTCCAAGTTTTGCCAACATTTTTGTAAAATGGTCGGATGGACGTACGAAATTTGGTAAACACGTTATTTAGCATAACATAAAAACACATTTCCAGTTAATTCGGAAAATAATTAAAAATTTTCCCTTCTTGATTGTATAAGTTAGGTGGTAAGTTAAATCTCGACATTTTTTTCATACAGTAAGTGCAATCGTGTTAAATACATAGATATACGGAAGTGGTTCATATTTTAGACTGGGAGGGAACATTCATTAAATGATATATATAAGTCAAAGCCACATGAATATATTTATTAATATCATCATTAATGAAAAAATGTATAGTCGTTAGAAAAAATCGTGTAAATATATATCTATAAACGTAATGAACGTGTAACTTGAAAAGCTACATAAAATTTTGATTTAAACATGGACATCGTTTCACTAATTTTCCGAAAATGCACATTTCATGGCGACGCGCATTTTAAAAGTGCGGGAACATTAATTAAATGATACATAGAAGTCAAAGGAACTGGTATAATTTTTCAAAGCCATGCGAAGATACTTATTAATATCATCATTAATGAAAAAAATAGTCTTTTGAAAAACTCATGTAAATTTATATCTATAAACGTAATAAACAAGTAACTTGAAAAGCTATATAAAATTTTAATTTAAACATGGACATTGTTTCATTAATTTTCCGAAGATGCACATTTCACGGCGACGCGCATTGTAAAATTGCGAGAAAAATCAAAGATATGGTCAATAATCGCTCTAGTGCTAATGATTAAGTGAATATATTATCACTTTTTTAATTTTTTAATATCAATAAAATAACTCGTTAACACAGTTTTAACTTTTGAAGTCAAACACATTTAAATCTTACATCATTTCCTCTATATGCATACGGAATTTTATTTTAAGTATCATTTCGTACTTAAAATAAAAAGAGTAAGTAGAAAGGATATAATGCAGTAATCTCTTAACATTTGCGAGTTTTGATTATTCGCGAAATAAAAAATGAAGAAAATTTCAACATGCGCGAAGACTTAACTTAGTTATTCGCGAAATTTATTCTATAAAGAATATTTTTTTACAAAGTAAACTCGCTTTGTTTTACCAATTCCATAAATTATTTGACACTGGACGGCTGCATTGTAGTGTACAGCCTAAGTTCCGAGAACTTCAACCCTTGTATAGGGGCAAAATATAGATCAGTAATTCCATTAAACCCGGAACATTGACTTGATGCTAAAGATAAAAAAATCCTAAATTTAAGGAAATTCAAAATTTTTATTGCAAGTGTAAATTTTTCTGAAAAAATTGTATGAGAAATTTTAAAACTTCAACAACAACATGTTTAGAAAGCAGTTGAATGCGATTCCTAACTGGTGAAGAGTCTTGAATTTAAAAGAGAAATCGCGACCGCAACTTCTCCTTATATGGAAATTCATAAAAAAAGATCTGTTCATCCAAGCAATGGTATATCAATAATTTTTTTTCCTCCATCACCTAGCAACTAAACTTTGTAGAATATGTTTATAAATATTCAAATTTATTTACAAAATATACTTTTTAATGCTTAATAACTATATTTTTACGATTCAAATACTTTTTTCGATTAAAACGAAATCTTAAAACCTAACCCCCCTTTTATGCACGAGAAGATAGTCTCAACATTCGCGATTTTGACATTCGCGGATGTTTACGAGAGCCTAACAATCGCAAATGTTAAGGGATTACTGTATATGAATGTGTGACAATTTTTCAAAGTAACTGGTACAGTCGTGGGAAAAAAAAGGAAACACCCCCTACTAACTACAGTCGAACTTGGATAATTGACGTGCAAGGGACCGCTGCAAAACTTCGAATTATCCAAACTTCGTATTATCCAAATTAATTTATTTTTATGTTGTAAATAATCCACCACAAAAAAATTGCGAAAAAATCATGTTTATTAATTTTAAATAAAATTAATACAGCTTTTTAAAATATTGAGATATTTTCTTTAGAAAGCTTACTTGATTGATTTAAACAAATTTTCTGGGATATCTACAGCTCGAAACACAGCTTAACTCACGTTAGATTTTCCTTGTACAAAACGACGATATTCCGCTAGATGAAAGACTGCCTCACTTGATGTTATTGGCATCTGTTCTTCTACGTTCCTCCTCCCTTTATCCCTGCTCTGTTTCCTAGAACAGATAAAAATATTCTCCCACCCCCTTCTCTTCCCTAAACAATTTTACACAATAGCTGCAAATAACCGGGCCACTTTTCAAATAACTGCATTAAAACTAGATTTTGTCATTTTTGAAAGGGTAAAAACTTCGAATTAAAGAAGTTGGACTGCAAAATTTCCAATATAGCTGAAAATAACCCGGCCACTTTTCAAATAAACTGCATTGAAACTAGATTTTGTCATTTTTGAAAAGGTAAAAACTTCGAATTAAAGAAGTTGGACTTCGAATTAACCAAGATTTTTTAGCATTAACTGAATACAAGTTTCAAGGGACTGACAAAAAACTTCGAATTATCCACGAATTCGAATTAAAGACGTTCGAATTATCCAAGTTCGACTGTACTTAAAAAATTATCTTAGAAGAAATTTACTGGTACCGAACGGTTGGAAATAAGGTCTACTTTTAAAGAATGTATGTAAAATTTGCTTAGGGGGCCATCTACATATTAAAACGAAACATAACTTTGTTTTTTTTTTCAATAGCCGGACACAATTCTGAGAGCATAAATGAACTCTGCACCCTTCAATTAGCCTAAAAACAAATTTTTATGCAATTCCTACCATAAGTTTCCGAGAAATGAATTATTTTCAAACGAGCGCATTTTAAGGGCTGTATCCAAATTGATGTTCGGTACTCGATTGTTGACCGAGACAGCTCCCTTCTTGATCAAGGCACCTTAAGCAGTCAATTAAGCCGGATAGATTACAGGATAGCATAAGAAAATTTCAAAATATTTAGTCGCTTCTATCACAGACGGCCCCTTAAACCATCATTTTTCCGTTTTTTAAGCATAATTTGAAAACTACTTGGAAGAAAAATGTGAAATTTTAGATTTCCATAAAGCAGGACTTAATAAATCTGAATCCATCAAAAAATTGTAGGTTGCAATTCATAATTTTTTTAATATTAATTTCATAATTCATAATTCATATCAGAAAATTATAAAAATTGCAAATTCAACGCATTTATGTTTGGGTATATTAGTATTATTGCTACACAAAAAATTCGGACATTAGGAGTAGAATTTCAGGAGATATTAATAAAAAAATGAAAAAGTTCTTTAACATTAGAAGCACTAAATTTTAAATGTTTATAATACAAAAACTTATAATTCAAATGCCTTGAAATTTGATGTCTAGGCATAGTTTGAACCGGAAATTTGAAATATCTCGTTAAAATTGGGTATTGCCATTGAAAAAAATGAAGTTTGGATTCGCTTTAATGTAGATGGTCCCCTAAGCAAATTTTACATAAGTCATTTAAAAGTACTTTATTTCCAATCGTTCAGTACCAGTAACTTTCGTCTACGATAATTTGTTGAGGAATTAGTAGGGGTGTTTACTTTTTTTTTCCACGACCGTACATTTATTCAAAATCACGCAAATATATTCAGTAATAAATTCAATAAAGAAATAAGTATTGACAAGGAAAACAAGATTAATAGTACTACTACTACCACTACAACAACAACTAATAATAATAATAATAATAATAATAATAACAAAAGCGCAAGTCTATACTTGTAAACATAATAAAAAGAAATAAAAAGCTTTTTTTAGCTTTTTAATGAACATGTTAAAATATATTTTGTATAAAGCACCGCGCATAGCCACTCATATCTCACTCCATTTATGTTTTAAAAGTGTTAGAAACGTGGCAGACCTAGCAAAATAATATTGAAGTACTAAAAACTGCATAAAAAAATTACTTTTTCAATTGCAATGTACAATAGGGTTTCTTTTCAAAAATCCTTTTCGAAAGATAGTTTCATTTTTGAATTTTGAAAAATTCAATTTGATAATTTCAATTTTAGAAGTAATTCAGAAAATACTCTCAGTTCAGCCTTTTCCGCGTAATTTCATTTGCATTTGTGAATTTAATTAACTTGTTTTTGATGATTAAATAATAGATTGGTCTTTTGCATTTATATCTTGCAGAGTAAGGGATAATACAGATACTCTTAAATGAATAAAAATATAGTTCTTTAAAATTAAAATACATTAAATTTAATTTATTATTAAAATTAAAATATAGTTCCGAATAAAAAATCATATAAGTAGTTCAATTAATTATGTAAAAATATTCAACAAAACTACTTTATTTTATTGTTTGAAAGTTTTATTTTAACAACACTTGTGATAATATTAAAAGTGTCTTAAGAGCTTGAAAAGGTTTGAGCATATTTAAAAACGATTTTTGAGATAAGATTGTTCTTTAAAACTTTATTACTCTTATTTTTACAAGCTTGTGTGTTAAGGAAGTAGAAAGTTTCAAAATTATTTTTATCGAAGTTAAAACTGCATTGATTTTTTCAAATGATACAATAACTAATACATTTTAAATTTAAAAGTAAAACAAGTAATTGTTTCAAGCAATAAGAGATTGATTTCAATTACTTTTTTTTCAATGAAAAAAAATTTGCTTTTCACATCATAATTTAAGTTTTCTGAATCTTACTGCCAGTCGATTTGAGATCTTTTTGAAACTTAAATAGACACACAAAAAAGAAAACACCCCCTATTAACTCTGTAAAAAGTTATTGTAGACGAATTTTACTGGTTTCAAACGATTGGAAATAAAGTCTACTTTTAAAAAATGTATATAAAATTTGCTCAGGGATGCATCTGCAAATCAAAAGCAGACAAACTTTGTTTTTTTTTCAATGATTATACCCAAGTTTGACACCATAAATAAATTTTGCAGCCTTTAATGAGCTTAAATACAAATTTTCATGAAATTCTTACGATTACTTTAAGAGAAAATAATTATTTTAAAATGATCCTATTTTAGGGACTGTATCCAAATTAAAGTTCAGCATTCAATTGTTGAAATGCTGCAGAATGACTATGTGATTTCTATTAAGGCATAATTTCTTGCCTATAGGACAATTTCACTCGCTTAATATTATATATGCAGATGTCCAAAATTTTTAAGTAGCCAGTGGCTCCTAACCCGCAAAAATCCTGTCGCCACTTTGGCTCCTGACCAAAATATAGTGGCCACATTGTGAAATAAACTCATAAAACAATAGTGTTTATATGGAAAATACTTAACAAAAAAACGCAGGAATTCAAAATGAAAAATAGTTTAGTTAATAAATACACATGTACAACAAAACACAGGCTAATTACAACAAATGTATACATTTAATTTAATCCTAAAATTCTTGAAACTTTGATATTAAAAATGTATAATGTAAATCTGTAAAAATCAGAAAATAAAGTTGGACAAGATACAATTGAATAACAAAACATGTTTAAACTAAGCAGTCATGATAATGGGAAATATTAAGAAAACTTTATTTCTTATTTTGATTTTGTCATATAAAAGTATACATATAAAAAAAAATTAGGAATGTGTAAGATTATTTTTCACTATAAAAATCTCGCACTTGCAGAAAACATTTAGGGGAGATTAAGGAGGGTTGACCCACTTTTTACAAAATGACTTTTTATTTTTTAAATATTGAACGTGGAATAAAGTATGTCATTTTATTCGTAATACAATCAGTTATCAAAATAAAATTGCTACATAAGTGTAATATATAAGAAATTTGAAAATTTATTGATTTTAATCATGATATAATAATGGGTCAAGACTTCTCACACATGGGAAGCTTGAGCCACTATATGGGAGGCTTGACCCACTTTGATTTATATTGAAATATTTCTGAAGAGAAATAAAATCAGTTTTAAAAAAGCAAAAAAACTTTATGCTGCATGCTTTAATTATTATTTAAAAAAATATTTTTAAAATATGATGCTTAAACAAACCTGTTTAGGCGCAATCGCGTGTCAGAGGAGAAAAATTTTGTTTTAAACAGGATTTTGTCTGAGCAGGTATAATTGTACAACAAGGAAAATGAAATTTTAACATTTAAGACAGTATTCCGCTATAGACAGGTTCTTTTTCCATGGGGTTTCATGCATTATAATGTCCGGATTTAGTAGCTACTGTCCCGCTTTTTTTGTCTCCTTGTTCTACCTTTTATGAAATTCGACCTGACAACATTAGTTGCCATATAGTTTGGTTTCATCTCACTCTATTCATTATGTTGAAATTGGTCTACATATCTTCCTAAAGTTTTTCGATCCATGCTATGTCCTTTTGTAGCCGCATGAGTACTAACTTATCATTAACATCTTTTAACACTTTCAGAGACAAAGTAATTTCATTACTAAAATGTTGAAATAAATGACCGGCACCGGAATGTACGAACAAATTTATTTGTAAATATGAAAAAGGGCTATAATTTATATACATGTTGAATTGAAAAGATTTTAGCAAAGTTCTGGTGCCATAGTAAAGTTTAAAAATTAAAATAAAGGGATTTAATAAATATACCATTGCTCCTGAAACGGCTAAGACTGCTGCTTTTGTCCTTTCTAGTCTTTTTCACTGTTTCTATTTACCTATTGTAAGTATTATTTAAATGGAAAAAAGTTCCTATCAACTCCCCCATATTTATTTCATTAATTTTTTCGTGTAGTGCAAAGCAAATTTTTATATATTTCTTTAATCAGTTTTAAACGTTTTCTTTACCATCACCCCATTTTACTGTACATTTGCAGAATAAATTTACATTCATTTTTATATATACCCATTAATCTTTCATTATGTAAGTGTATTATAAAAAGATTTCAAAACACCCTTAATTAGCACATTGTCGATGGGCAATTTTAATCAAATATGAGTTTTAAAACAGTAGAAGTTCCTCCCTGTTCTGAAAGTCTTTTGGTATTCTAGATAGGTTTCCCAAGTTTATGCATCGGTAAATATCCTTTAACACGTTCACGCCAGCACGGTGGGTCATACTTGACTGTCTCAGAGCTGCAAAGTCTCCGGCTTTTTGGATACCAGTATTTTAATACAAAAATGTTGCTTTATTTTATTAGAACAATTCGGCGATTTAAAGGAACAACATTTTCTCCAAAATGATAGTGGTGTGCAAAAAGCCGGAGACTTGACAACTCTGAGACAGCCGAGTGTGGCCCACCGCGCCGGCGTGAACGTGTTAATGAACGAATTTAATATAAAACGGCTTACAATCTAAAAAAATATGGACAACATGATATAAAAGGATTTTCTGTAAGGTAGAAGCCACGCCCTTAGTCAATGACGTTTTTTGAATGAAAACGAGAATTCTCGTTTCCCGTCGTGAATGTGTTAAAGGAGACTTGAACATCTGGTCAACCCTCCCTCACATTGACTGCGTCAATCCTCCCCACATAGCCTATTTCTAAAGAATAGCACATTGTTATATTAATCCTAACTTACTGTATAATCTTTATACCTGGAATGAAAGATCGATATTTCTGCATTATTTAAAACCTACTTACTACTACTACTTAGTTGATTTCTATGATATATTTTATCTGAAAAATGGTTACAAAATATTTCCAAAAAACACAATTTTTAGGTTGAAAACGCCTCGCAAATGATTTTTCCCACACCTATTTCGATTATACGTATGAAACAGAGATTGTTGTTTGAGCATTCCAGTAACATTGGTTGACACCTATTAATAAAACTCTGAAATTCTTTTAAATATGAAAACTGAAGGGGTGGGTCAAGCCTCCCGTATGGTCAACCCTCCCTAGTCTCCCCTACAGAGCAAGAATATACCTCGCATTAGAGTTCGTAATCCTCTATCCTCGCGACTCCATGATCCAAAGCCCTTAGATAATTTCCATCGCATCGGGAACTTTGGATTGCGCTCATGTGCCGAGCTTTGAAACTGAGATCGCAAAAATTCCTTGACTTTTTATCAAGGTCATTCTTGATCTCGGCCAGTTGAAAGAGCAGGTACTTTTCTATTTCCAAAAGAAAAAAAAAATCAAAATTCCACGACGTGGATTGGGAAGGAAATTGATCTCTGCCGACTAAGACGCTGAAAGTTAGTCGCCACATCAAAAAATTTAGTCGCTACGTGGCGACTGGCGACCGTAAATATGCACCTATACTTAATATGTTGTCACTATTGGGCGGCAAACTGTTTCAATAAAATAAGTAAAATATTTTTTTTTCAAATTATGGTTTTTGTCTCATCACAGAAACCATCTTTTTAGTGTTTATTAAGCACAATTCGAAATCTAGCATGTGGAAGAAAAATTTGAAATTGAGAAATTGCAAAAATCAAGACATAATAAATATAAATCTGCCAAAAAATTGCATGTTGCAATTCATATTTTTCTCGAATATTAATTTCCTAATTCGTAAATCACATTATACATTTTTTAAAATACAAATTCGATGTATTTATGTTTGGGTTTTTTAGTACTATAACCACACAAAAAATTATGACATTACGATTATAATATCAGTAAATATTTTAAAAATATGAAAATATTATTCAACATTAGAAATTCTAAATTTTGAAAGTTAATAATTCTAAAACGTATCATCAAAATGACTTAAAATTTCGTATCTAGGTACAGTTTGAAACGAAGATTTAAAATACATTTTCAAAACTGGGTGTTGTCATCGAAAAAAACAGAATTTGACCTGGTTTTAATTTTCAGATTTCTCCCTAAACAAAATTTATATACATCATTTAAAAGCAGACTTTATATTCAATCTTTTGCAACACTATCTTTTTTCTATTATAATTAGTTGCAGAGTTAGTAAGCGGTGTTTATTTATTTATTTCATGACTGTGCTCTTTTAGCTCTTCATATTATGATTCTCAGTGACTGTGATTTCGTGACTCTATTGTGAAATCAACCAGACCAGTTTTTAAATGAATTGTAACTTGGCCAAAATAAAATATATTGATGTTCTTATAATAACTGTAGATGACTAATGACAATAATAAAAGTTGCACTTTGATCAACGAACGCTCACATTTTGCTCATATTTCAAATACGATGCTATATGAGTGCCACAATATGATACTGAAATTTTGACTAATTTAAAAGTTAACTTCTAAATCTTGCCACTATGCCATTTCACATAATAGATATCCATGTATGTTCTTATACTCTGCATATTCGGCTGTTATTTGTATGATTAAGCCCTAAATATGGCACAGTTTCAATACTTTGTTTGGTACAGATGTCATATTCGCCCCATATTGGCGCGATTTTTGGTTGCCAATTTGGCGAAAACATCAACAGCATAAACAACATAATTCGGGTTACCACATCAAGCAAAATAACGACACTTTGGCGCAAGTTAAGTACCTGTTGCCTATATGATATTGGCGACAGAAAAAAATCGCGCCAATATGGGGCGAATATGACATCTGTACCCTTTGTTTAATTCATTACTAAGCGTTTTATGTATCATTTCAACTGTCACCACTTTTTTTAAATAGTATAATTCGCTTATTTTTCAGAATTTTTAATCTATTTTTAAATGGCCGAATATTTCTATTTTAAAAAAGCGGTGAAGATCAACAATCTGGGGACAAAAAAGTCTCCAATCTGGCAACACTGGTATCAAGTTGATGAGCAAGTAGACTACATAGCTTGCTAAATTTGAGTTCATTTAATAAACGAACGGCACAGCTGAAACTACCACTTCAGCAGCTTCCGTCAGTAATCGGAAATGCACTCGAGATCTCTTTTTCAGTTATTTAAATGATATACAGAACCTTATATGCACCGAGTAATATACAACAAATAGCGCTACACACTGAAAACGCGTACCACAACTAAAACCTTTCAGCAATTTTTGTACATAGACAGTACTGTAAATGAATTCTTTTGTGTGTCTCTGTAAATGAAAGATGAATGTTGTCAGTGATAGATGTCAATTTCAATGTGTTGTCAAATGTGTCAACAATCAAAATTGTGTAACATCATTAGAATACCCGCAAATCACTTTTCCAAGTATATCGTAATGTAATGGAATTATTTAGCGTATTCCTGTAAATGAATGATAAAGGACGTTCACTCAACCTTTTATCCCTTCGGGGTCGATAAGATGAGTACCAAGGTAGCGTGGGAATTAAACAATGAGAATACTGCATTAGGCTGACCACCTGACAAGAACACCTGCACCTCGTGCCCATAGTCAAGAAAATGAGGTGGTACGGAGCACTCTAGGGCTTGTTACTTAACCCCTTGCGGACGAGCGACCGGTATTCGTGCTGCGTAAGGTACTCAGAATCGGTGATTATTCTCACCAGAAAATTTTTATTTTAAATTCTGCCTTATGTAATCCGAGTATTTTCCAGATTCAATTAGGCAAAAATTTCTGTTTTAAAAAACCAGTGATTAAAGATTAAAAATTCTGTAAAAGACGCTCGTCCCGAAAGGGTTAAAAGATCGTAAAGTGACAGTTTTAGTTTTTATTCTGGCATTATTATGTAGTATTATATTTGATGCTTCGTGTAGTAAATAAAATAAGAAAAAAAGAGTATTACTAGGGTAAAGTGCCCATATTTCGTCCCCTTTACTTCTCCGCTTCTGAGATATTGGCGTCGCTTATGACGCAAGGCACAGGGGACGGAAGGAAAAAGGTGTCAGTATTGAAAGTTTCGTTTGCCAAGAAGCATACATAAATTAAAGACACCGAATTTCCTATTTTAAAAAGACCTGAGTTCTTATGACGTCGTTTGTAGAAAGTTATTTACTGTATTATAAGTATTTATTTGCTATTCCTTGCATGTATTTTACGTAGGCAAGATGCTGATAGTAACATACAGCGAGTTTTAGATCGCTCGGTTCATCTTACGCGAAGTGAAGCTCCGCCATATTGGGAAGCAGCGTTGTCCCAATTTCGCTTCCCCCCCCCCCCACCCTTGCAATTCTTATTTTCGTCCGGGGAGAAAATTAGGTATGCTTTTTCATGACAATTTTTCAATTTTTTCCTCGTATTTTGATGCCTAATGTTTCGTTATGTTATTCTTCTACTGATAATTGGTACATTTCTTTGTGCCTTAATTTAATGTAAATTAAATTACTTACTCATTTAGAAATAAATTTTGAGTTAGTGAAGCCTCAGTGTATTGGATTTTTTGGGGGGATGAAATTGGGACCATTTTTTTTTCTTTTGCATTTTTAGATACTTTTGAAAAAACAATTTTTCGCATTGTTAAAATTTTTTTGAACGATATTTGCCTATCTTTCTATGTGCGTGGATAGTTAGTTTTTGTAAAATCCAAATTTGGTATGTTCTCATTGAAAATTACAACATTTAAGGCCTAAAAGTGACTGAGGAGGGGGGATGTGTGGACGAAATATGCGCACTTTACCCTATCTTAAAAAAAAAGAAATTGTTTTAAAATTCTTATGTTATTTTCTTTGAGCATATTAACCTGCTATATTTCTTTTCACAATATTTCCATTTAAACATGCAATTAAATTTAAATTGCTCAAATTACTTTTTTTTTTTTCAAACAGTTTGATCGTATATTCCTAATGACTTAATTTGACAATTTTTTTCCTACACATTTCCGGCTTAAAATGTTTTGCTTTATTCAGCATCATTAAGCATTTTAAACCATAACACTTTTAAAGTATATTCTTGTCGGATAATTAATTACAGTAATTTTTTAAGAACTTTTATGCGTCCAACTTTAATCAAAGAATGATGTTGAACAAAATAAATTAACTTTTAATTTATCTCTTCTTGGCGTTTTAAGTATTTTGAGGAGTTAAAAGCATTAAAAATTCTGTCTTGGTGAACCAGTATTTAATCAAATCACTTTTTTTCTTAACTTGTTATGTAAAATCTTCACTCATTCACGCAAGAACAACTTTTCAGAGAAATAAGCATTTTAATTTTAAAGAAATGTTTTGTTTTACTCTTTTAAATGATAACTCTTATCAAACGGTAATTTTCTTTCTTCCACCTAAATGCTTATTTAATTTTATTGAGGGTACATAAAGGTACATAAAAGTTACCATTTCTATATAAATTAAAATTTATTGATGTTTATCTTTTATTTAAAAAAAAAAAACTAAGGCTTAGCATATAAATTTTCAGTACACATTAAGATAGAATGTAAGAATGCAATGTAAAGGAAAATTAGTAAACGCTTTAGAAAGATATTAATATCTTCTAAAAGTTAAGTAAGTTAATTGACTTTTTATTAAATGTTTCGAAAACAGAAAAAAAATTCCATCAGTATATATGCGCTGTAAACGGCGTCGAAACCGAATTTTTTTCTTCAGAATATATAGCTAATTTTTATGCGGATATGCTTATATTTAACACTATTTTTAACTACGAATTTGTTTATAGCTATTTCTGCCAAAAGGTGTCTTTTGACACATTTGGGTTTGAATATGCAAATAAGTACCAAAACTGTTCGGATTTCAAATTATCAGTTAAATATTTGAGCAATTTATATATATTAATACATTGATGCGTATGTATTAGAGATTATTTAATCTGGTTAAAAATTATAGCTTAATTCAACAATCTACAAGATATAAATATGCATAAATGTAATCAAACACATTTCACGTCAACAGGAATAACAGTTTAAAAATATTATCTTCGTCATTTTTTTTTTAATTTTTATTAGAAAATCAAACGTTTTAATAACTCAACAAATTTTCAATTTCATGTATAAAAATTTAATCCTTGTAACCACAACAACAACAGTAATCATAAAAACAGCAATATAATAAAAGTCTTTACTTATTCAATACCACAGTTTTTACACGAATGAAAACAAAATTCATGTGTATTGAACTCTCCACCAGAATTGGAGAACAAAATGGGTTATTCAATTTTTTAGAACTAGTCACTGCAGTGATCTACACTAAAATGCAACATGACAGGGAAACAAGCAAATGTCAAATTTATGCAGCAACGCCTGTATTTTCCATTACAACTGAAATCGGGATTCTCTAAATTGATTATAATTGATACGATGCTGTAAAATAGTGTTGATATTTATATGTAAAATTGTTTAAAATTAGAAATTATCAAATCCTTAGAAATTAGAAATTATGAAATCCTGAACGTGTCAAACGACACCTCGTGGTAGAAATAGATATACTATATGCACATTTTTAGGTCCAGGATGAGCCTGAGGTTGGTTGGTTGGTTGGTTGTATTTATGTCGGCCAATTATCTGCACGTGGGATATAGGCCCTAAGGGAGGAGTGCCTTCCGTGGAGGTCTTTCTAAGGGAACCTAACCCGTATTAACGCTTGGAGAACCAAGGTTCGAAGAAAACCACGAAAACTCCGAACGATTAGGCCGACGGGCGCGATTGGGATCGAACCCAGCACCTCCCGTCTACCAGCTTCGAGAGCAGAACCTCTCGGCCACTGGTGGGGCCGGATGAGCCTGAGGAAAATGATATCGCTGAATTAATTTAACAACTATTGTATGAAAAGTCAAAAAATTAGTTGTGGAAAAATGATTAAACTTAAAGAATAATTTTAAGTTAAAATCCGAAAGGTGTCTTTTGACACTTCTTTGTAGAAATAGTGGTAAATATCTAGAAACAGAGAAAATGCGGTATTTAACAGCAGCAAAAATTGCAGTTTTATTTTATTTTTATTTTAAACCAAAAGTACTCTCAAAAAAATATAACAAACCTATATTAAGTGTGTGTGGATTAACCTTCAGCCCTAATTTTCTTACAAAAGATTCGGTGCCTATTTTCGTTTTTTTTTTTTTTCTTTTTTTCTTTTTTCTTTTTTTTTTTTTTTTTTCTTTTTTCTTAAAGCCAAATGAATATATTTTGAACCCAAAATATAGAATAGAACTTGTTTGATTTTTTTTTTTTTTTGGAGGATACTTTCACTTTTGGAACCGGTTCTGATAGTAAAAGTACCCTAGTAAAAAAAATCCGATTAAATAAACAATCAAAAGAGTAGAAATTGGCCTTTGTAGACATCGATCTCAGTTATCCGATTCAATAAAAAATCATTTAAAATTATTGAAATGCATACGAGATATTTTAAAAAAATTTCTTCGATTGGATTAGCATTAACGAGCGGGTGTTTTCGCGTGAGAGAAGAAGACCTTAACTTTATCATTAGAGATCAAATTTTATAAATCTAAAATTCATTGTACTACTACAAAGAGCAAAGGCTATTTTTAATGCATCCCGTTTTTTTTTTAATTCTATGTTTATCGATGTAAGTAATGCATTATAATGTGAGCAAATTTCTTATTATAAAGATCTGCGTAAATATATAACTAATGCAAGCACCCACAGAGAAAGTTCTTCATTAATTCCTATAAGGTGTTAAATAAAAGCAATAAGAAATTTTTATACATAAACTGTTTGTATGTTTCTGCTTCATCAAAGGTTTTCTTTATGAAGACGAATGAACATTTTGTACAGTTTCAGGATCATTGTATTATCGATCCTGCCAACTAGAGAAATTTTTCATTTGTCTTAATAAAGGTTTCGGTGACGCCGAAACATGTAGACAATTTATATATAGAAACATTGTATTGTTTTAAACACTTTTTAGCAATTAATTAAGTATAGGATCTATATATTCATATGTCCAGGATTTGATGTTGTGAAGTAATGGAAATTGAACTTTATTTACAGTAAAAGCCCCCCCCCCCCCCCCGATCTCAAAATTCCCGCCAAGAGAAAAATGTCTAAATTCAAAACTGGTCACCAATCTTTTACTATCATGTACGCAGTTAAATTAAGGACGGCCCTCAAAATAAATAAATAAATAAATAAATAAATGTTAAGGCATCACACTTGCATGCGATTAATTACAATTGAACTGATTTGCAGTGAAAAAGATTTTTTCATTTATCGATGAATTAATTATATCTTTATTTCTGGGCGATTGTTGTCTCAGGACGATTATTCTCAGCTCTTTCGCGTTGAAGAATTTGTTTAGAACGACAATTTTAAAAGTATTTTGCTTTTATATATATATATAAGTTTGATTATTTTTAATTTGTTTAAAATACTCATAAATAAAATTATTATTATTATTATCATGTTAAATGTTAGTATCTCAATTTAAATATAATTTGTAATCTTTAAAAAGAGATCAGATTTTTTTTTTATTTAACAAATAATTTAGCGTCTTGATGTAAAAAAATTACCGCAATATAGAGGCAGATGCTGCATTTGTGTATTATATTTCTCATCTAATTAATGTTTAATTTGCAGATTGTTTTTTTTAATTGTACCTGGTTACTTTTTGAAATATGGTTGTATCGCTGAATATGGGAAATTTGTTTATTCAGAGTATATTAGTTCAGATGCTAGAAAAACAAATATTGTGACTCTTTTTTTCTATAACAGCAAATATCTTTTATAAAATGTTGCCAAATTTGGCGTGTTAAGCCACTTTTAAAATATCAAAATCTGCGAAAGATCTACTATGAAGAGCATACTAATATAACTCATTATATTAATTTTTATCCAGAACCTTTATTAAAATGGGAAAAACGCTTTTCGATTCCAATTCACTCCAATAGTTATGTTGCAGTTTTCATGGTTTATGTATAAAAATGATTTTGAGTATGTGTAAGTGGAGAAACACACACATATATATGTATTTTTAGATCAGATTTAAGATAAATTGGAAATATAGTAAAAGCATATGAAAACGGAAGCAATAATTTTCGTTTTAAAGAAGTTTACTTTTAGGAAGTTATAGTTTTATGGTATACCTTCAGGCTATCCTTCAATTTTTTTTCATTTACAACATGATTCCGTTATATACAAATTCCGTTTAACGAAGCTTTACTGAAGCATGACGATGAGATGACCATCCAAATCTATAGCGTGATCCGAACTGACATTTAGTGGAGTAGATACCATTCGTTCACCACTAACAAATTAATTACAGTTAGAAATTCACAATGGGACTGGATTATAAATTTCAGTTTTAATTTGGTAATGCATGTCAAATGAGAGAAAATCCCAAATATTTCAGATAATATCTGAGTACTTTGACTTATTTTTTCATTTACCAGATACTAAGTCTTGATAATTAGCAAAAAAATTGAAATTTATTGTTATTATTTATTTTTATATTAAAAATATTTACAAAATATAGTTATAGATATTTTATAGCTGTTCCAATATAGTATTATATTCTTTCGATTACCTAATATAAAAACCCTCTAAAAACACAACCGTTTAGAGACAAGAAATAGTTTTAGTTTAGACGAAGTTCGAATTTAGCGAGTACCTTCCCTTAGATCTAGAATATTTTTCCATTTCAGACAAGATTCCGCTAAAGACATGTTTCATTTTAACAAGTTTTCGTGTATTATTGATTAATAAAATGATTTTAGGTAATTTTTAAAACACCATTGTGTCCTGAATTTATTACTGCTGCTAAAACGCATTTAAAAAATCTTCACGTATTATAATCAATTTGTTATTTATGATAAATATTTTTTGGGGGAAAAAATCTTCAATATTTCTACTCTTAACCCCTTGGGGACGAGCGACCGGTGTACGTGCCACGTAAGGAGCTCAGTATCCGTGACTATTCTCACCAGTAAATATTTATAGATAGAATTTGTAATATTAATCTTGTAAATAGAATTTTGCCTTGTTTAATACGAAAATTTTCCCGATTCAATTAGGCAAAAACTTCTTGTTTTGAAAAACCGGTGATAAAAGATTAAATATTCCGTAAAAGACGCTCGTCCCGAAGGTGTTAAATTACTAATCTACAGGTAATACTTCTAGGTGGAACTTTCAATTTTTTGTAAGATTCTTTTATACTTTCCCTTTGTAAAAAGTATTTTTAATAATTCTTATAATTTATAAAGGGAGCTTTCCGATAAAACATATACAGTGCGGATGGTCTATAAATATCGTTTCCAAGAAGTGATAAAGAATAAATTAAAAAAAAATAATTGTTTGGAATTAACAACTGAAAAAAGTTAAAGCGATTACTTTTTCAAAGAGTTGTAACTTCAGGGGTTTCTGAAAACAAAGAACGGAGTAATGTGCCGACTATGTGGCTGGGAGTAAACATATATATCAAGATGAAATTTCTACCACGCCTCCCCCATTTAAGAGTGTAAAAAAACTCAAAAGCGGGGAATGGACGAGTAGATTTTTTAAAATTCTCCCGTCGAAGGATCAGGCTTTAAGGGTAATAGAATTTCTCACTTTCCCGGTGTTAAAGAGTTAACAAAGGCCTTCCTCTTTTATAATGAACATATATTCGTATTACAAAATCACATTAAATAGAAACTAGTATGTTGTGGCCCTCACAAACATTTCATCTATATAAATCACATAAACAGCACTAATTGATATCAAGGTATACCAGAATCTGAAGTTTGCAGAAAATTCGTGCATTAGTTCTTGAGATTGAGCTATAACGAAAATGCTGAAAAATACATCATATCCATCTGTTCAGCGATTTGGACCACAATATAAACAGCACTAATTCATATGAAAGTATACCTGAATCTGAAATTTGTTGAAAATCCAAGCATTAGTTTTTGACATACAACTATTGCGAAAAATCGCAAAAAATGCAGCATAGCAGCGCCACCTTTTGAGCGATTTACACCACAATGTATAAAACGTCAATTCATGTCATGGACTAACTGAATCTGAAGTTTACTTAAAATCCGTGCGTTAGTTCTGGAGACTGGGCTATTGCGGAAATCACGAAAAATTCTGCATAGCATCGCCACCTGTTGAGCGATTTACACCAAAATGCATAAAACGTCAATCCATGTCAAGGACTAACAGAATCTGAAGTTTGATGAAAATCTGTGCATTAGTTCTGCAGATTGAGTTATTGCGGAAATCGTAAAAAATGCTGCAAAGCAGCACCACCTGTTGAGCGATTTACCTCAAGAACTGATGAGCACTAATTTACATCAAGGACTGAATATAATTTTTTATTAAATTTCGTGCATTAGTTCTTGAGATAGAGCATGCATAAAATTTGTGTCACATGCAGACAGATAGACAGACTCATAGACAGACATTTTTAAACATGTTTTTCGGAATCTCTGACCCCTAAAACGTATAAATCCGTCGAAAACCGAAAGTCGAAAATTTTCACGAATCCAATACTTTCTTCTCGTAAAGATAGAAGAAAGTAAAAAGTATTTTGAAAAAAAAAACATGATTAATAAATAAGTTTTTAACTGCATGTTTTTATCAGTTAATAGTATTAACAATTAAAAGGACTCTTTACGTTGATTCTTTGTATTTCTAATATTAATCATTGATAAATATTTACACTGCGTGAGTGATTTTATTAAAACAACTGAAGAGGAAAATATGAATTAAAAAAAGACTAAAATATAAGAAGATATCGTTATTCTCGAGAGAGAAAAAAATGACAACTCGAAGATTGAGTAGAAGGAAAAGTCTATGACTTGGAGTGCTCTGTTGTCTGTTGAGTTCTCTCTACTTAGTTAAACCAGTCTAGCGTATAAGCAGTTTCAAGTGCAAATATTACTTTCTTTTTATCATAAGAAAACGATCTCTCTATTCTAATAAAAATGTTATTGCCACTGCCATTTTTGCATCCATCGTGTTCTTTTTACTTTCTAAGCTTATCCTGAAAAACAATATTGCGTATAAAAACATGAAAACTTGGAATTTTATAGAGAAATGCATATCAACATGCTGAAGTAAGTGTCTTTTTAATCTTAAAATTATTTTTATTTCTATTCAATGTTGAATTTGGCCAAGATTTTAAGTTGCATAAATTTTGCAGAATCAAAAACAATGTATGGTAATTTAACCATAATTTGCATGCACATACCTAAGTACATTTTAGCTTGCAGTGTCCAATATCTTTTTTAATTATTTAACTCTTTTAACATTAATAATGCGTAAATAAATTTAAAAACAATCAATTATATGTTTCAGTCACTAATAGATTAACCTCTTAACGGTCGCATTAAATTACAGTTTAAAAATTTAAATTGCTTATTGGCACCACTGTTTTGAAAAAAAAAAATGTTCACCTTATTATGGCTGGTAAAATGATACCATAATAAAGCCAATTACACTATTCCATAAAACTGGTGCGAATCAAAAAATCAGAATAATTCGAACAAAAGACACAGCCCGTGAATATCACGGGAGCGAGAATTAAGGGGTTAAATAATACAACTTGAGATATTTTTATGAAGTTTTATACTAGTTTGAGCATTATTGTATTTTGAGACGTTGCAGCGCCATCTATTGACGGACATTTGAACTATTTTTTGATTTAGAGTACATGAAATTTAAGACTCACCAGATGTAAAGGTCTTTCATTTCATATCTATATTATAAAGGACAAACATATCTGTGCGTAACGCATACGTCATTTTGCGAATGGCAACACTTTGAAATTTGAAATAAAATTTTGGTTTTGCAATTTTCTCTACTGCAAATTTTTAAACTTCTAAACATTGCACATTTTAAATTTTTACACCGTCGGATAAGGAAAAAAAATCTTTTGAATGCAATTTGTTTGAAAGCTGTATCTCAATTTATTTTTGAGATATTAATTTTTTTGTAGTTTTTAATACCATTTTTCTTATCGTGGCAACAAAAGTACGCCATTTCTATTGAAAGTCATTGAAAGTAAATGGGAAATAGTCGAAAATAGGAGATACTGTATCTTTTTGTTTCCATTTTCTCATAAAACCTGAAAAAAAAGTTGATATTAAAATATGGGCTATGTAGAATATTGTCTGTTATTCCGTGAAAATGACGTCATATGCATACTTTTCTATAGACGAAGTTTAAGACTGGATTTTAAAAGTGGTTTGCTTTGGCGAATGCAAATGACGTCATTTTACAGAAAAGCATGTATTTTAATTATTAAACCTGAATTATGTTTTGTAGAAGTGCGTCATTTTCACAGCCCATCTGCTTTGAAATTCTTCGCAGGTGAAAATGCTTCACTTTTGAAAATAATATAATCGAAATAACACACTGATAAAACGCAACGTTTTACAAAAATTTAGAGCGTCTTTATAAAAGAGAGGTGACATGCAAATAATAGCTATTTATATTACAGAAATTGATAATTCTCGCCTGGATGGATTTGCTTCGCCGAGTTAGACAAGAAAACAAATAATTCGTGGTTTAAAATAATATGTTTCTGAAGTTTTTACTCAAAATTCTCTCGAATAATAAAATTGTAATGCTATTCTTTAGGACATTGTACTATAATTTTTTTCAAAATAACATAATTTGCTTAATTTATTTTTTTCTAATTTTATATAATCTATACATTTAAAACAGAAGTGTGTTCTTTGGTCCTCTGCCCTGATCTTTCACTGAAACAATTTTACTAATATTTTTTTTAAAAACTGAAAGCTCTTCATTTGTAGATGTGATCGCACTACCTGTTTGTTTTTTAATATCCCCACTTTTATATTTTAATTTTAAAAGCATTTTATGAAATTTCTTCAAAATGGTGAAAATTAGATGGCTTTCATTATTGCAGACAATAGAGAAATAATGAGGTAATTTTATCTTTATTCATGCTATTTTCTGATAAAAATTCAAAATTGTTGATAAAAATTGTTGTATAGGGTTTAGTGTCACAAAATCCCATTAGGAGCATGATATTGTATTAGGGGCATAATAACAGAAAATGACATACTGCTTTTGAAAACACGCATTTTTCCTCATAAATTTTCTATATTGTTTTTCCTTCTGCATGTGTACTGATACTAAGGTTGAGACACTAGGCGAAATGCTTATTTAAGAGAAAATGAATTCATATTTAAAGGAAAACGATCATTTTCTTTGATAAAACTAAACATTTTAACACAAATGCGTCTAAAAAACATAAATGACGGAAATTTTTTCTCTCCGGGATTGAGATTAGAACTTCAAGTAAAGAGTGCGTCTGTTCACATAAAAGATGTTGCTGACAATCGTGACTTCAAGTTTTGAGTTTAAATGATTTTTAAATTATCAAACAAAATAAAATTTTTAAAAAATTATGAATATGGATCTGAGAAGAGCGTATGCAAATTTTGAGAAGGTGAAAATTTCTGTTTATCATTCTGGAATACCGAGCATAAGAGCCTCAATTGATAACCACATCCTAATAACTGATCTTTATTATATTTTACTGATTAAGTATCTATATTATAAAGAACAAACGTATCTGTGCGTAACGCTGACATCATTTTGCGAATGGCAACACTTCACTATCAAATTTCGGTCTTGAAATTTTCATTACTGCAATTTTTTTAATTTTCTGACAATCGCGCATTTTCAATTTTCGTCGCATTGGGAAAAAATTTACTTTCAAATGCAATTTATTTAAAAACTATCATAATTAACTGATGTATTATATTTTCTAAAATAATGTTTAAGCATGATTTTTTTAATTTTATGTTATCACGTTCCCGTTCCAATAGATAATAATAATAACCATTTTACACATAAAGAAACAAACGTTTTTCAGCATTTGTTTCTGACCATTTTTTCATAATGAAATTAATACTTCCTTTATAAACAAATAAAAGAATAATGTTAAAAAAAACACCAATCTAACATATTTGTGAAAGACAAATTAACGAAATTAATACTTCTGTTATCAACAAATAAAAGAATAATATTGAAAAAACACAAATCTAATATATTTGTAATCGTACAATTTAAATTTTTAGATCACCAAATAGGATTGTTCATCTCAGTTTACTGATTGTCTATGGTTTTTAAAAACAATTTTAAAGCATGAAATATTTTTTTTATTTATTTATCTATATCACGCGGAGCTCGATTACGAAAAATCAATCCGTTTGCCCTTAAAACAAAATAAAGAGGTTATAATTTTCTTACGGCTAATATCCATTAAAAATAAATAAATAAAATAATATGAATAAATAAATAAAATAATATGAATAAAACACAAATTTAACAGACATATATAAGCTCTGAAATTATCAGAGTATAAAAGGATGCCATAAGTAGCAAAATCTTGGTCAAATAACTCTTAGCATGCGGCTGATAAGAAAATATCGCTTTTGATAAATTTCAAAAAATTATTTGATTGTATAATTCGTATTTCCCAAATGAAAATTCTTTTTTAATGTAAGTGGGCAATCTAAAAAATTTATTGCATATAAAAACAAGTTGGAAATTGCTCGTCAAACGTGGCAAATGAGGTGCGTTCGTACTATAACTAGTTTTAAAATTATTTTTTGCACCCCATATTGTACTGAATGTATAATTTTTTGCACTTCATAACGTGCATAGTCTGATGCATCATTAAAATGCACTTCCAATAATTTTTTCGGAACACTTTTGACTGTCCCTGTAATTAAACTATACATCCGATTTTCGTAAAATTTGAAATAGCTCAACAAAATTTTGCAACAATTATATCTTTAAAATTTCAGACCATTCGGAAGGCTGTAATATCATTAAAATGCACTTGCAATAATTTTTCCCATTGGCCGTAATGTAAAGAAAAACTTTTGGCTGTCCCTGTAATTAAACTATACATCCGATTTTCCTAAAATATGAAATGGCTCGACAAAATTTTGCAACAATTATATCTTTAAAATTTCAGATCATTCGGAAGGCTCTAATACCATTAAAATCCACTTGCAATAATTTTTCCCATTGGCCGTAATGTAAAGAAAAAATTTGACTGTCCCTGTAATTAAACTATACGTCCGATTTTCCTAAAATTTGAAATGGCTCGACAAAATTTAGCAACAATTATATCTTTAAAATTTCAGATCATTCGGAAGGCTCTAATATCATTAAAATCCACTTGCAATAATTTTTCCCATTGGCCGTAATGTAAAGAAAAACTTTTGACTGTCCCTGTAATTAAACTATACATCCGATTTTCATAAAATTTGAAATGGCTCGACAAAATTTTGCAACAATCACATATTTGAAATTTCAGACTATTCGGTTGGGTAGTTTTTGCTCTGTTACATGCGGACAGACGGACAGACGGACGGACTCAACGACGACTATAGGTGCTACGTATTTATATAATTACGAACGCACCTAAAAATTATTAGTTTTCAATTTTAAAAAAAGTTTTCACCTATATTCTTTAAACCGGGGAGCCGAGTACGATCCCCTAGTATTCATAATAGTTAATGAATTATTGAATTTTCTAATTGGGGCATTTGTTTCTGGTCACCCTGTATGCGATATTTATAAAACTATCGTTCAGAAATTCTAAATTCGCCCAAGAAAGTCTGAACAGCTATTTTTGCATTTATTATGATAGATATTTCGTGAATAAGATGAAAGGAAATTAGTATTAAATTTTTTTTGATTTGAACTCGAAATTTTGAATAAAACAAGTTGGAAATTGCACGTTAAACGTGGCAAATGTGGTGCGTTCGTACTGTAACCAGTTTTATAAATATTTCTTGCACCGCATATTGTACTGAATGTCTATTTTAGTGCACTTCGTAAGTTCATATCAATTTCATTCTGTTCGAAAGGCTGTAACATCATAAAAATGCACTTGAAATAATTTTTTTGCATTGACCGTAATGTAACGGAAAACTTTTACGTGTCCCTGTAATTAAACTATACATCCGATTTTTGCAAAATTTAAAATGGTTTGACAAAATTTTGCAACAATTATATAATTAAAATTTCAGACCATTCGGTTGAGTAGTTTTTGCTCTGCTATATGCTGACGGATGGACAGACAGACAGACGGGCCGAAGGACGACTATAGGTGCTACGTATGTATCCAATTACCAATGCACCTAAAAATAAAAGGTAAGCCAAGCACTCGACTTTGAAATGACTCGACAAAATTTTGCAACAATTATATATTTAAAATTTCAGACAATTCGGCTGAGTAAGTTTTTCTCTGTTATATGCGAACAGACAGACGGACAGACAAACAGACTGGCCAAACGACTACTATATCTGCTACGTATTTATATAATTACGAACGCACCTATAAACCGCTAGATTTGGCAACACTGTTTGCAGCCGGTGTAGTGTTCAAAAAAACTCCTTCGGTAGTTTACGTGTTGCATCTATGATAATGTCATTATTTATTGAAAGGTACTCATAATTCGATGTCATATTTTCAATCTATGTTGTAGAAATTGTATTTGACTTTAAGGCAAGTGAAAAATTCCAATGATAATAATTATGTTTAATTTAGTTACAAGGAGAGGGCCAAGCTTGGTAATCACAGATTTTGATTAAATTTATCGGGTCGACCGGAAAGTCGTGTCGTGTTGGGAAAATCAATTCATACCGGAAAATTCTATCATTTAATTATTAGACCTTGATTCCGATATCTAATGTCTAATTATTACCGGGCAGAATTTTCCAGTACGAATTGATTTTCCCAACACGACATGACTTTCTGATCGACCTAATATATATGTTGTAGGATAGAAGCCCCTTAGTCTCAAATTCAACGGATTTTATACAACGCTCCTTAGTTCTCGAGAAATAGGGGGTCTAGTATTATAAAACAACTTAAATACTTACTTTGTAAGGAAATTACTGGGAGGAGCGTAGCTGGGTTGTTATGGTATCTGCTTTGCTGGTGATCGAGTTTGAGACCGGAACGCGCTACTTTTGTTTTTCTCTTTTTTTTTTTGTTTTGTTTTATAAGTTTACTTGTAATTATAATTTAACGATCTCATTGTTAATTAAAAATTATAATATTGTGTATTAATTATAATGTTAACCTATTATTATTTTTTATCTAAATCGTTGTATAAAACATTATTAAACGTTTATTTTTTATCACTTTAATAATGCATTTCATATATTCTTTATCGATGCAACGATATAGAACAATTGTGTCAATTCTTGATTTTAAATAAACATCATTTATATATTGCCTTAAAAAGGGAAGCCAATACAATGATAATGATACTTTTTTTGAAATAAGAAGCATAATTATATTAAAATTTAGCATAAGAATTAAATTTACAACTTTTTTTCAATATTAAATATTTTTAATTTTTAATACGTATGCTTGCACTTTAAATTATTTTGTTTTCTCATTTATCTTCTTTCTGCATTTATTCTTATTTTATTTGAAATTTTTATAAATATTTTAACATTATTATTCATGTACGATATTAAAAAGTTTAATTGAGATTATAAAATTATAATTACAAGTATATTTATGAAACAAAAAATTAGAAAATCAAATGTAGGGCGTTCTGGTCTCAAACCCAAGTCCGCGGATCAACTAGCAGATGCCATAACAACGGAGCTATGACCAACGCAGCAATTTCATTACAAAGTAAGTGTTTAAATTGTGTTATAATATTATACCTCCTATTTTTCGAGAACTAACGATAATTTTATAAAATCCATCCAACCTGAGATTAAGGGGCTTCTATCCTGTACTTTATATGAAAATAATCAAAATCTGCGATTATCAGCTTTGTCCTCTCCTTGTTAGACATTTTTCTAATAGAAATATTTCCGTTTTTTTCCTCGTAAAAATGCGTCTTATTTAGAATTTATAAGAAATGTAAGTTTAAAAATGATTTACTTGATAAATCTTAATTTTCATAAATAAAATTTGTTGCATTCTTCATTGATTTGTTAGCGGAATTATTAGAGAGCTTTTTCATTATTTGAAAAAATATAGTATGTCTTTAAATACGCATTTCTCATAATAGCTGTTGTTTTAACCATTCGCTTTAAAAAGGCAACATTTAAAAGTGTTCTTTCTGTTGGCTCAAAATATTTAATATAAATCATTAATAGCCCGTTCGTGCCTGAATGACTTCTGCAAAACAACTGAAGAGAAAAATGCAAATTGAAAAAGAACTAAATAATAGGCTCTCCATTAAGCTCATATTTTGTTCTGAGAGAGAAAAAATTGTTAAGTGTAAGATTCGATTAGTTGAATGGGCGGAAATGTCTCTGACTAGAAGTACTCTGTTATCTGTTGAGTTCTCTCCGTTGAGTTAAACCATTCTAGTGTATAAACTCTTGAAACGTAAATATTACTTTCTATTTATCACTAGAAAGTTATCTTTTTCAACGCAATTGAGTAACGAAATAGGTACTATAAAAAAAGTGTAGACGCTATGTATTGTGTTATTGATAAGAAAAAGGTTCTTTAGTTGCTTATGTACCACTGTTGTGTATCAACACTGTTTCCAATTTAATGGATTTTTTAATTCAGATATTCCAAATTTATACCAGAAAGTTAGAACAGAAATATTTGCATTATTTAATGACAGGCATTCCTTCGTTAAATAAAAAAAGTTACAATTGAATTTTTTTGGTATGAATTCAGATTCTCTGAATTACCGAATTTCAAGAACGTATTCTAGCATAAGATATAAAGGGTTAAGGAAAAATTACTTGAATAGTATACGTGTAGCATCTATAACAATGTCAATAATTGTTGAAAAGCAATCATAATTCGGTGTTTTATTTTTCAGCTAGGTTGTAGAAATGATATTATTTGAATTCAAGGCAAGTGAAATATTTCAATGATAATAATTATATCTAGTTTAATTCACTTAGACATTTTTCTAATAGAAACATTTATATTATTCCCTCATGAAAATGCATCTCTATTTGGAATTTATCAGATATAAAAATTTAAAAATCAATTAATTACTTAATCTTACAGGGTTCGTACGGGTACCGTTATTTTCAAAGCCCAATATCAGAATTTTTTTTGTAGAAAAATAAATCTAGTTTAAACAGACGAAATTTCGCCTTATTTCAGGAGAGATTTTCCATAAGAAAATACTGGTACCGAAGAATTTCTTATACATGAAATTCAAGCACCCGTACGAACCCTGTCTTAATTTTCATAAATAATATTTTGTTACATTCTTAAATTATTTGCTAGCGAAATTATTGGAGAGCTTTTTTTATTACATGAACAAAATATGTCTTTAAATACGCATTTCTCACAAAAGCACTTGTTCTAATCAACTGCTGTAAAAAGACCACCTTAAAAGTGTTTTTCTTTTGGCTCAAAATATTTAATATAAATCATTAATAAATGTCTTCGTGCGTGAATGACTTCGGCAAAACAACTGAAGAGAAAAATGCGAATTGAAAAAGAACTAAATAATAGGCTCTCCATTAAGATGATGTTGTTCTGAGAGAGAAAAAATTGTTAAGTGTAAGATTCGATTAGTTGAATGGGCGGAAATGTCTCTGACTAGACGTACTCTGTTATCTGTTGAGTTCTCTCCATTGAGTTAAGCCAGTCTAGTGTATAAACTCTTGAAACGTAAATATTAATTTCTATTTATCACTAGAAAGTTATCTTTTTCCACGCAATTGAGTAACGAAATGTGTATTATAAAAATGTGTAGACGCTATGTATTATGTTATTGATAAAAAAAAGGTTCTTTAGTTGCTTATGTACCACAGTTATGTATCAACACTGTTTCCAATTTAATGGAATTTTTAATTCAGATATTCCAAATTTATACCGAAAAGTTCGATCAGCAATATTTGTTTTATTTAATAACAGGCATTCCTTCGTTAAATAAAAAAAGTTACAATTGAATTTTTTTGGTATGAATTCAGATTCTCTGAATTACCGAATTTCTAGAACGTATTCTAGCATAGGATATAAAGGGTTAAGGAAAAATTCCTTGAATAGTATACGTGTAGTATCTATTATAATGTCAATAATTATTGAAAAGCAATCATAATTTGGTGTTTTATTTTTCAGCTAGGTTGTAGAAATGATATTATTTGAATTCAAGGCAAGTGAAAGATTCCAATGATAATAATTGTATCTAGTTTAATTCACTTAGACATTTTTCTAATAGAAACATTTATATTATTTCCTCATTAAAATGCATCTCTATTTGGAATTTATCAGACATAAAAAATTAAAAATCAATTAAATAACTAATCTTAATTTTCATAAATAAAATTTTGTTACATACTTAAATGATTTGCTAGCGAAATTATTGGAGAGCTTTTTTTATTACATGAACAAAATATGTCTTTAAATACAAATTTCTCAGAAAAGCACTTGTTCTAATCAACTGATGTAAAAAGACCACCTTAAAACAGGGTTCGTACGGGTGCTTGAATTTCATGTATAAGAAATTCTTCGGTACCAGTATTTTCTTATGGAAAATCTCTCCTGAAATAAGGCGAAATTTCGTCTGTTTAACCTCTTCGGACCTGGAGTATCCTATAGGATACACATCTTTACAATTTTTTTTTCCTGTATATAAATAATGATGATGATGATTAATAAAATGAAAATGATGTGAATGGAATCTTCAATGATAGCCAAACTAAAGCAAAATGGCAAATTGTTTCTTATAGTGCTTTTTTCTGCCATAAAATGGGATTTAAAAATGACTTGCAGCAAAAATGAGGGAAATATACAAAAACAAAAAGTAAATAATTTTTTTATTCGTTAAAATACATGGAGAGTCCATTAAAAATAAAAATTTATTAAATGCATGATTATTTAATATTTTTCATTATTTTTTCCATTCAGAACAAAAGAAAATATCCTAAAAAATTATCAAAAAATGTATTTATTGTGTCCCATGTGTTATATATGATATATCAAATTTTATGTACAAAAATTAAATTAAATTTTTTTTGCTTTTCAATCTTTTTTAGTTATCACTTTGCGAATATAAATTCATAACTGAAGTAAGAAAATATATGAAAATAAACCCTGGGGTCTGAAGAGGTTAAACTAGATTTATTTTTCTACAAAAAAAAATTCTGATATTGGGCTTTGAAAATAACAGTACCCGTACGAACCCTGTTAAAAGTGTTCTTCTTTTGGCTCAAAATATTTAATATAAATCATTAATAAATGTCTTCGTGCGTGAATGACTTCTGGAAAACAACTGAAGTGAAAAATGCGAATTGAAAAAGAACTAAATAATAGGCTCTCCATTAAGATGATATTGTTGTTCTGAGAGAGAAAAAAATGTTAAATGTAAGATTCGATTAGTTGAATGGGCGGAAATGTCTCTGACTAGACGTACTCTGTTATCTGTTGAGTTCTCTCCATTGAGTTAAGCCAGTCTAGTGTATAAACTCTTGAAAAGTATATATTACTTTCTATTTATCACTAGAAAGTTGTCTTTTTCAAAGCAATTGAGTAACGAAATGGCTAATGTAAGAAATGCGTATGCGTAATATAGTGTGTTGTTATCGATAAGAAAAATGTTCTTCAGTTGCTTATGTATACATGTTCTTTACGGTTAGATTTGCAATCGAATAATGTTTTATACAACATGTTCAGAAGTTAATGTGCACGGGTGTTACTTTTCACGAAATTTTACCTATTAACTGGGACAAGAAGATACACTGTAAACAATAGTTTTGAATGCATAAACATTGTTATTAGTAATGGGGAAAATGAATATTTTTACTATTCGAATGAATCAATCGAGCATGCGCAAAAGCAAAGCTGCCAATCTTTGTCTTTTTAAAATTCAATTTCTACCAGAAATTTTGAATTCAAAAAAGAAATTTCTTATTTTGTTTAGAATCAATTTAAAAACCCCACAAAAAATAAATAAATAAATAAATAAAAAGTTCTTTTCATATACAAAATTAAAAATTACGAACATTACTGAACAGTACAGCATCTTTTGAGGGCTTCCTAGTTGAGAGCAACTTAACACCCAGTCTATTGGTTGAACGTCTTTAATATTGTGAGCCATTGGGAAAAGAAAAAGTGTAGTTTAAAACTAATCAAGGACTCAATGATAATAAAACAAAAATATAAGGAATTAATTAAAAGTTTTTAATAAAATTTAAAAGAATGAGAATTAAAAATTTCAATTAATAACCGTATGTCAAACAATGGTTAGAATGTAAAATGGTAAAATATTAGATAAATTAAGTTTGAGTAATAGAGTTATGAATAAAGAGGAGGGGATATATAGTGTGTTGTCACTGAAACTATAGTGTAAAAGTAACTAAGCAGGTTGTCACAAGATGGTTGCTGTTCTTTTTAAATTGGATCCACAGTTTTTGATTAGCGTCGGTGAAAACTTCCACCAGTAAACTTGTGTAGAAAAGTTCGTGTTATTTAAGCGTCTTATTCAGGGGGGGCGGGGGGGGGGGGATTGTCTCACAAATATGGTACAAAATTTCTATTTTTTTTTTTCAATTCCTACTATTAGCTCACACTCTCCCTATATTTATTTATATATTTATATATTTATCTAGTTCAAATTTTCAATCGTTAATAAAATACTCATTATTCATGCTATCAAGTTGAAATAATTTTTTTTAAACTTGTACTGGATGACACTTGATGTTAATACAGTTTTTTCAAATATTAATTAATTAATTAAATTTTAATTAATTAATTTTAGTTTTGCATGGGAAACAAAATGGTGGCCATTGGTTATTGAAGTTCAATGAAAGTATTTTCAATAAGGGGTTACCATAGGGGACCCTGTTCTGTCGCCAAATACCGCCAAGTTTGTCGCCAACTTGGCGATATATCGCCAAATTTGGCGGCCAAAATGAGTCGCCAAAAGGGACGCCGACTTGGCGATATCTGTAATATTTCGCCAAATTCCCACAGAGTTCCATTGTAAACCTACTTGCTTATAGAAAATCAACAAATTGAGATATTTTAATGCAACAAAAACTCACATTAGCTTGATTATATTAAATTTTTCTTTGATGGCCTAAGTAGGAATTGACTTTAAAAACAAAATTTTTATATTACTTGTTTTTCACTGGTGTCAGTTTTCCGGGTATTGTAATCTTTTCACTGACACTGACAAGAGGTTGTCTTGGTTGTCACAATATGGAGCAACTACACCGCTGAAGTAAGCTTCTACCAGTAAAAATGAATATCAGTTTTTGCCATTATTTTTGGCTGAAATTTTCCATTAATAAGGCGTTTGACAAAAGCAAAAATTTCTACTTAAATTTACTGGTAGAAGTTTTCACCGGCGGTAATGAATCCTTGCGAAAACGGTTACAGTTGAAGCTTCATTATTTTAAGGTTATGTCAGTTCCTCTTTCTTAATAGTTCCATGGTTTGAGTATAGATTTAGTTATGAAAATTACTAAATTTAAAATATAAAAGATAATCAAGTAATATAAAAATTTTGTTTTTAAAGTCAATTCCTACTTAGGCAATCAAAGAAAAATTTAATATAATCAAGCTAATATTAGTTTTTGTTGCATTAAAATATCTCAATTTGTTGATTTTCTATAAGCAAGTAGGTTTACAGTGGAACTCTATGGGAATTTGGCGAAATATTACAGATATCGCCAAGTGGGCGTCACTTTTGGCGACTCATTTTGGCCGCCAAATTTGGCGATATATCGCCAAGTTGGCGACAAACTTGACGGTATTTGGCGACAGAACAGGGTCCCCCTATGGTAACCCCTTATTGAAAATACTTTCATTGAACTTCAATAACCAATGGCCGCCATTTTGTTTCCCATGCAAAACTAAAATTAATTAATTAAAATTTAATTAATTAATTAATATTTGAAAAAACTGTATTAACATCAATTGTCATCCAGTACAAGTTTAAAAAAAATTATTTCAACTTGATAGGATGAATAATGAGTATTTTATTAAAGATTAAAAATTTGAACAAGATAAATATATAAATATATAAATAAATATAGGGAGAGTGTGAGCTAATAGTAGGAATTGAATAAAATTTAAAGTTAGCACTGGTTCAGAAATGACACTCACCAAGGAATGGCGGGAAAAGCTGCAAAGGAGACGACAAAGGCCACATTCCAAAAAAAGGCGCTAATCAAGGCAACTATTCCCCCTTTTTAGATGCGTTCGTAATTATATAAATACCTAGCACCTATAGTGTTCGTTCGGTCCGTTTGTCCGTCCACAGCAAAAACCACCAAACCGAATGATCTGAAACTTTAAATATATAATTGCTGCAAAAATTTGTCGAGTCATTTCAAATTTTATGAAAGTCGGGTGCATAGTTTAATTACAGAGACAGTCAAAATTTTTCCGTTACGTGACGGCCAATGGGAAAAAAATATTTCAAGTGCATTTTAATGCTGTTACAGTCTTTCGAACAGCATGAAATTGACATGCACTTATGAAGTGTACTAAAATATATATTTTGTACAATATACAGTGCAAAAAATAATTATAAAAGTAGTTATAGTACGAACAAACCACATTTGCCACATTTGACGTGCAATTTCTAATTTGTTTTGTATATTATATATATATATATATACAAAACAAATTATATATATATATATATATATATATATATATATATACAGGGCTCGCAGCGTTCCTAAAATTTTCGCACTTTGCTACCAGTATTTTAAATAAGAATTCTCCGTGGTAGATTCCTTTAACATCTGTAATAGAATCATACGATAAAGATTATCGTTTTAAAATAGTGGTAGAAAAGTGCGAAAATTTTAGGATCGCTGCGAACCCTGATATATATGTGTGTGTGTGTGTGTGTGTGTTATAACACTCGGTTTGGAGTCGTGACTTGGTGGTATTAGTACTTAAAGAAAACACACCGTGTTCAGTCATTCTTTTATTTTGCGTAGAGACATCTTAGCTGGATTGCAGTCATCCAAGGCGCACCCGCCGGTGTCAATTCCGGCAGCACCGAGCCTATGTCTGTTACCAATCGCGGCTCGTAGCAGTCTGCGTGAATTTTAAGTTCTAAGAGAAGATCACCACTTGAAGACTACTTTATGACAATTTATTGCCTTAGACTGTTTTATATTAGATGCTCCTGAGTAATTTTGGATAATTGGCTGTCAAATTAGTGTAAGTTACATGTTCATGCTCTGCCGAGATTTAAAAGTTATAACTACTTGATAATTGGGCCATGTGTTGGAGTTACTTCTGAATTTAATTGGGATTTGAAGTAGCAAAGAAATTATGAAGTTTGAGAAGTGCCAAGACATTGAACATATGTACTGATAATTATCGAAACTAGGTTATACTTGATAATATCCTTCTGCGGATCTAACGATTTGAAGTGCTACTTGAGGCAGATATAGAAATTAAGTTAGCAACTAAGGGGAAGGTATACTAATTGAAAAAGTTTATAGAGCATCTTACTAATTTTATAAGTATTGCATTTAACATAATCAATTTTCACATATTGCATCATCATAAGGATATATTTTACTATCTCAATATTCCTCATTGCTTTTTAAATTTTCACATTTAGTTACATATAGAAGGCTAAATTTTACTATCTCAAATATTCCGTATCTTTTTAAATGTTATTTATATTCTCAATTTTTATATTACAATTTTTTGTCTTTAAAACGTTAACTTAATCAATTGCCCTTTTATTTATTTTTATATAATTCTTTATTTCTTTTTTGTATTAATTTATTCCTTTTCTTTCTTTTATCTTACTTTGTATTCACTCAGTATTTATGAAGTTTATTCCTATTTTTTTTATTCTAGTTTAACTAAAAGTTAATCTAAGTCTTTTCTTGATTTCTTCAATCATTTTCAGTCCTTTCATTTTTTATTTTTTGGGGCTTAAGATGGCAACACTAAACATTATTGTTATTAATCCAGTTCCAATTTTCATTTTTCCTTTTTCACACCAGATGGCAGCACAGTTATGGGTTTCACTCAGATGCTCAACTGTAGATCACATGTTAAAATAGTCTTTGTTTTCCATGCTGATATGCAGTAGTTTTGACTCTTAGTATGTCATTCAGGTATTGTGCTCTAATAATTTTTAATACCCTGTATGAGGTGTATCTTTCTTTGGATCCCTTAGCTTTTTATTATCTATTTTCTGCAATGTTTGCGTTATAAGGAGCTAAATTTTGTCATTTTAGGCTTAATGCCGACAAATTTGGATGAAATAACGCAACTTCTATGAATGAACTCACAAGCTCCTCTGACGATTCTGTGAATCATTCATAGTTTCTTATTTTACATACTGGTTTCCTATGTTCATTTCTAAATCATCTTTAGAACTTTATCAATTTTTTGATATATTTGTGATTTTAAATTTATTATATATAGTTTTGACAGCTGGCAACTATACTTCTGGTTCTTTTATTTTTACAAAATTCCTGATGGCAATGGATTAAAATATATATAAAGCTTGTAAACTATGTTTTTGCGCATGCCCTAATGATTTATTCGATAGTAAAATCCTTCATTCCGCCCATGACTAATTGTTATGAATGAATGTGTCGAACGAAGGAATGACAGTATAAAGAAATCTGATTTACTGCCTATAATTATCGATTTATTTTACGAAAAATACCTAGTTTTGTGTTATATTTCAACAGCTATGCTTTTTCAACTTAACTTATGTCTTATTCACTTTTAGTAAATATAAAGTAAAAAGCAGAAACTCATCTCCTAAATGCTCGATGAATTTTTCTTTCATTTTTGATAGTGTATAAAAGAGATGTATTGGAAAAAAGTGATTTTTTATTTTGTTTCGAAAAAATTATATATGATTCTCTGAAAGGTTTATTACACAGGAAAAATAATGAAAAAAATCGGAGATAAATTTCTCATATAATCCGTCTATCTTTTCTTCTGTTGCACATCTGCAAAATAAGTAAAAACTACTGTCGTGTGACTGTTTTACGGTAAAATATTGCAAATTAGTAAATATTGTAATAAGTATGTCTCCAAATACCTTATTTTATATATTTATTTATTTTATAAAACTTAACCTTTAACATTTTAATTCCCATGAAAGCATACGTTCTAGCAATTACGTAGTTCAGATAATCTGACTTTACACCAGAAAGTTTCAATGGTTAATTTTGTTTTATTTAAATAAGGTATGTCTGTTATTAAATAAAGCAAATATTGCTATTTTAATTTTCTGGTGTGAATTAGATATATACGAATTAAAAAAAATCTATTAAATTCAAAGCACTGTTGTTTGCATATATGCAAAGCCGCGCACTAAAGAGTTAAAACTATAATTTATTCCTTTTTACCCATTTTATTAAATGATTTGTAGACATAAAGTTTCTGAATGAGAAAATATCCTTATGAAGTACTGTGTGAAATGAACAAATGCAAGTATCACGAAAACTGATTCATTGCTGTTATTTAAAAATTTTACAAAAATAAAGTTATTCTGCACCTGCTATATTTCAAAACATATTGGGAAAGAAATGTTCCGGAAATATGATCAATAATGGTGTATGTTCATATTAAAACTCTCTCTCTGACATATGTTATCTAATAGTCAAATAAAATGTGCTTATGAAAAACATTTTTTATAGAACACGTAAGATGTATTTGTCAATAAAAATGACAATATATTTGTTTATATCTTTGCTGTTAGAATAAACGGCAGAGCTACACACTATTCTAAGATTTTATTATATTCCGTATTAAAAAAGCTATTTACTGGTTCTAATTAAAGGCGCTTGTATCCTTTATAAATTAATGTCTTAAGATTTTTTGTGTTATATTTAAATTTTCAAGAAAGTAAAATAAAGTCGAAAATAAAATGAAATTTAAGAGAATTCCTGATAAAAGTCAATTACTTTCGGAGATGTGAAAGTCTTCCTTGTGTAAAGAAACATGGTTAGTATTTTGCACAAAGATGTTTGGGGCAAGAAGTAGTTTTTCAAACAATTATACAATTTCAATTAAATAAGTATTTCTTTTATGCATTCAGAATTACTTCCTTTTACCAAGAAATGAAACGTTATTAGATATATAACAGTAGACTCATAGTAAAATAAAATGTTTTATTTATTATGCTTTATCGAAAATAACTTATAATATTCATAAAAACGGTAATAAAAAGTGAAAAATAATTTCGAAAAGCGTAACCTCTCCCTCACTACGTTTAATGGCACTTGCTTCATTTCAAGAACAATTTTCAGAGAATTTCGGTGACAGAAAATTATCTAGAGGGTTATAAAAGAGGAAAATATATACGGAACTAGGAGACATTCTGCAAATTTACTGAGATGTGAGAATTTATTCAACCTAATAAACAGAAACAGAAATTCGTATAGCTATATTTAGGGTCTTTTAAATGAACTTATACTTTCAGTTAATAAAATGGCACTTTATTGAATCTAGAATTGTTTCAGTTAATAAAATGTGACATATTATTAAAATCATTTAATACTAAATCCCAATAACATTAAATGTTTTTAAAAACAACAGCTTCAATTTTTATTGCATAAAAATAATAGTATAAACAACAAAAAACTTTTTTTAGCATGAAAATACGAAATAAGATAAAATTATTTGCCAATTTTAAGTAAAATGTCAAAAGAGCTCTGTCGTGCAACAAGATTTCTATCTGTTTGTCTAGAATTAGAGAAAATCTCTGCTTTCAGTGAACTTTTTTACAAACACGCAATCATGATCTTAGGAAATACATGTGTTAACGCACTTTTTTATTATTTAGGACATAAACTGATTTTATTCACAGAATGACACACACATGCATACATAAATCCCAATAACATTAAATGCTTTTAAAAAAAAGTTTCAGTTTATATTGCATAAAATAAAAGCATAAACATCAAAATACTTTTTTAAAGGTTTAAAATAGAGCCAAAATTATAGTACGAAATAAAAGAAATCTATTTGCTCATTTTAAGTAGAATCTCAAAAGAGCTGTGTCGGGCAACTAAATTTCTCTCTGTGTGTTTTTGGAAACCAGAGAAAATGTCTGAATTTTTTTCAATTCTCAGCAACTTTTTTTACAAACACACAATAATATTCTTAAAAAATTATCTGTTTAAAGTGTTCATGTAAAAAGTAAAATTTAAAAATATTAATACATGATAAATTAAAAAAATAAATAAACGTATCGCTTAAGTAAATCACTTTTGAAATAATCAAAATAAGGAAAATCAATAAAACAATTCATCGTTCATTCATTTTCTATTCATCTATTTAATTAATCTTTGAAAACTTGATGCTCAAAAAATTAAGTTTAGTTCTGCTTTAAAGAAAAAAAAAAAAAAAAAAAAAAAAAAAGCTCCATTCTATCGAGTTTTTTTTTTTTTTTTTTTTTTTTTTTTTTTTTTTTTTTTATAAAAGCTCACGTGTTTAATACTAAGGTAATAAGGAACACCTTAACACTAGAACGCCCGAAAATTTTGCTCAAGTTTCATAAAAATATTTCACACCAGAATTTTTATTTAAAATTATTTAATTGATTTATTTAACCCTAGATCTACCGGGAATTTTATTCAAGTTTTAATAAAACGTTCTACACCAGAATTTTTATTTAAAACTATTTAACTTATTTATTTACCTTATTTTTGTCTGGTTTATATACTTAGTTTATTTTAAAGAAATTTCTGGTTTGAATGAATATTTTGTATGTACCTGTCGGGTCCAATGGACCCGTCTGGTAGACGGAGGGTTAACGTAGATCTGCGTGGTTTAAATTTAAGTTATTTTAAGAAAAAAATTTGGGTTCCAATTGACATTTAATCACATGATCGGATTCGAAACTACTCCTTCCGGGCGTTGTAGTGTAAAACAATCACACACCGCAGTGTGCAGGTTAGATTGACTAGTGATTTGACTTCTTATGTAGAATGTTTGTACACATTTTGGTAAGATAAGGACATACATTCATAAATATATAAAAGTTTAGCTTAAAATTTTACATTTTCTGAGCGTATTTGTTGATTAAAACATGCAGATTTATCAAACAATATTCTCTAAATTTGCATAAAATGAAAAACGCATAAAAGAAACATTTTAGAGTCAGTTGGGGAATTAAGAACAAAATTTGCTAGTTCCAACCACTGACAGCTTTAAGAAGCACATAATCCATCTAAAACCTTTATTATTTACGACATATACTGATTTTATTCACATACATACATCAATAAATAAATAAAAGGGTTCCACCCAAATATTTTGCAGGATGAAATTAATTTATAATATGTTTGTTCCACTAAGCAAATCATACCACAATACAGATTTTTTAATATATATTCAAGATTCTAAAATCTAATGCTTATTATCTTAACATGTAAGAGAAGGCGATATGTTCGAAAAAAATACTCTTAGAATAAAATATCTTTGCTAGTTTGGTAAAAGATAATGAAAAATGAAAAGGATGCATAAGGGGCCATCCACAAATTATGTCACGCTTGGAGGGGGGGAGGGGGGTTCATGAAACTTTGACAGTTTGTGACAAGGGGATGGGAGGCGGTAAGAAGTGTGACATCACACATTTTGGTTAAAATAAAAGCATTAAAAATCAGCAGATTTAATTTTAAAGTTATTTTGAAATTAAAGTATTTTGTGTTCATACAGTAAAGATAACATTTAAGGGGTCTCAGGACTCTTAAAATTGGAAAAATCGAAAAAAAAAGACCACTTTCAACATATAATATCTTAAAATGTAATTAATTTTAAGACAAAATTTTATATTGGGATGAAAGATATAAGTATGTTCTTTCATTTCATGCATTTGAAAAATTACAAGATGCAGAATTAGAATTTACAGTGGGCTCCAAAATATCAGACATTTGACTAGCGGAAAATCGGCATAACAGATTATGCGCACGATTACAAAATAAATTTTGCAAGTAGAAGGAAAATTTTGGGTCCTACTTATGCTTCATATTATAATAATTACTCTGAACCTAAATAAATTTGTATTTAAAGCATTTTTCTATTTTTAATACAAAGTTGTATTTATTTAATGCAAAATTTAGAAATTTTGAACAGTATAATTATCTATAAAGAATATATTTCTGAACAATAAGAAGGAAATTTTAGGTTCAGTTTATACAGACTAACATGAAACATATGTTTTGAAAATTTCATGAAAAAAAAATTCAGAAGTTTTTGAGATATCGTGCGCGTTATGCCCAAAAACATCATATGGAGAAAATTGACTTCAAAGTTTCTGAAACGCCGCTTCAGCTATTGAGCGTGTATAATTCTAAAAGCCATAACTTCTGTTCTAATAGGAATTTCAAGGAAACATTTATACCAAAATGTTTAGAAAAGATAGTAGTTTAATATCTAAAAAAATTAAAATTTCGAAAATTTTAAAGCTTTAAGAGTTCTGAGACCCCTTAAAGCCAAATATATTAAATTCTATTTCAAATTCCAATATACTACTGTTTTTAATTGTTCTTTCAATTAATATTTTATTACTATTGTATATTAATTATGTTTTTTATTCTAAATCTTAATCTTATTTCATACAAAATAAGTACACGAATCATTTTTATTATTATGCTCACAAATGTCGTTAAAGCACATAGTTAAAAGTTTCAAAATAAAATTTGAAATATGATCTATAACATAGTACTTTAATTTTGAACTGTAAGTATATGTTTATGTAATATAGCGTGACATGTGACAAGAGGGGGGGGGGGGAGGGGGTCAAAAATATTGAAAAAAAGTGTGACATCATATATGGATGACTCCTAAGAAGATTAAATATATTTTTAACAAGAAATAATTATGGTTCAATAAATTTTTAGTAAAGGATGATATTGTAGCCGTCTGCTATTTCTCTCTCTCTCGCACGCGAGGAGCCAGCCAATAGCAATGAGGCGCATTTCCTCCCCCCGCGTTTTCTGCGGAGAGCTTTTGAAGTCACGTGACGCAGTAACATTCGAACTGTGCAGAGAGCGGCAGATATTCTTTCAGTGACGATGGCGAATATTTGACTATGTGTTGTTGTGTTAATAAAGTTTATTTTTCTACAAAACCTTCTGATTATTTGAGTCACCGAGATATTTTTATCATCTCCCTTCAATGCATTCTCTAAAATGGTGACCGCGGATTTTTGAACCTTCAACTATTTCATAGAACGTCGAACTATTCAACTGTTTCATGGAACGTTTTGTTTAACTAGCAAAATGGCAACTGCTGAAACATCTGCCGTAGTCATTCCACCCTATATCTCTGTGGACCCTACATTATGGTTTCATATGCTGGACAGCACGTTCGAATTAGCTACTCCTAAAGCTATCACTGAGTCGAAAACAAAATATAATTATGTTGTAGCGCATCTACCGCCTGCTACTGCTACTATGGTTCGAGATATAATTATGAGTCCTGATCCTACTGATCCTTATCAGATTTTGAAGGCAAAAGTTATCGAACGTTGTGGAGAAAGTCGCACTTTAGAAATAAGGAAACTGCTAGCTGGAGAAAGCCTGGGTGACAGAAAACCAACCGAATTACTTCGATTAATGAAAAGACGGGCTGAAAGCCATAATATCAGTAACGATCTTCTTCTAGAACTGTTTACTCAACAAATGCCAACCACTGTGCAAACGATTCTAGCTTCCATTGAAAAAATTACTCCAGATAAAGCGGCGGATATTGCTGACAGAATAATTGAATTAACGCCTTCCAACATTAGTTCTGTTTCGATTCGAACACCAACAACTGAATCTCAGACACCACCAGCCATTGATATGCTCGTAAAAGAAATCCAAGCATTACGCCAAGAGGTCGCTCATCTTCGTCGTTCAAGAAGTGTATCTAGAAGTGATAACCATCAGCGTAATCGTTCTCAGTCCCGCCATAGGGATGCAACATTGTGTTGGTATCACCAAAAATATCAGGAAAAAGCAAAAAAGTGCCTAGCGCCTTGTTCTTATTCGGAAAACCAGAAGCGGGAAGAGTAGCGGCGACGGACTTCTCCCCAGCACCTTCTCGTCGCCTTTTCGTTAGAGACAGGAATACAGGTATGTGTTTTCTAGTCGATTCTGGATCTGATGCCTCACTTGTGGCCGCGAATAAAAATGACAAAACTAAGCCTGTTCTTCAAACCTTTCGTGCTGCTAATGGCACAAAAATTAATGTGTATGGTCGTAAATGTATTAATATCAACTTAGGCCTACGCCGAAATTTTACATATTCTTTTTATATTTGTGATGTTTCATGTGCTATTTTAGGAGCTGATTTTTTGCATAATTTTAATTTAAAACTTGATTTACGGAATCGTCGTCTTATTGATTCCACTACTAATTTAAAAGCTCCTGCTATATTAAGTACTTGTAATATATTTTCTGTGAAACCTAATGTTGTAAATGATATATATGGTAAATTATTATTTAAATTTCCTGAAATCACGAAATTACCGGATCCTAACCAACCGGTTAAGCATAATACTGTGCATTATATAAACACTAAGGGGCCTCCAGTCGCTGCTAAGCCTAGACGGCTAGCTCCAGATCGGTTAAAAATTGCCAAAGCTGAATTTCAGCACATGCTACAACTCGGTCATATGAGACCTTCTAAAAGTAATTACTCTTCGCCCTTGCACCTGGTGCCGAAGAAAGGATCTGTCGATTGGAGACCTGTTGGTGATTATCGTGCTCTAAATGCACAAACTGTTAAAGAAAAATATCCTATCCCTTGTATCGCAGATTTCACTGCTGAATTACATGGTAAACAAATCTTCAGTCACATTGATCTTGTAAAAGCCTACCATCAAATTCCCATAAATCCTGATGATGTACATAAAACTGCGATTTGCACTCCATTTGGACTTTTCGAAAGCACTCGTATGCAATTCGGCCTTTGTAACGCTTCCTCAACTTTTCAACGATTTATTGATGACGTAATTCGTGACTTAGGATTTGTTTACGCATTCCTTGATGATTTTCTAATTGCATCAAATAATGAAACTGAACATTTAGAACACCTTGAGTTGTTGTTTTCTAGACTTAAAGAGTATGGCCTGTGTATTAATGTTGATAAATGTAAATTTGGCCAATCCACTATCGATTTTTTAGGATTCAAACTTTCAGCTGAAGGAATTGAACCCTTACCTGATCGTGTAAAATGCATCCTAGATTTCCCCCAGCCCTCTACCTTAACTCAACTAAGACGCTACTTAGGTCTTTTCAATTTTTATCGACGGTGCATTCCCAAAGCTGCCGATATTTTAGCTCCACTCGTTAAATTCTTAGAAGGACACAAAAATACGAAAAAACATCCCCGTTCCAATGCTAACAAAACTGAGCAATTGCAATGGAACGATGAAGCCATTCTTTCCTTCACTGCTTCAAAAGAAGCTATAGCTCGAGCTACATTATTACGACATCCAATTCCTGGCGCCCAGCTAAGCTTATGGGTCGATGCCAGCAATGTCGCAATTGGTGGATCTTTAATGCAACTCTCCGAAAACCAATGGGAACCAATAGCATTTTATTCCTGTAAATTAAACAAATCTCAAAGAAATTGGTCTACTTATGATCGTGAATTATTTGCTATTTATTGTTCTATTAAAAAATTCAGACACATGCTAGAAGGTCGAAATTTCATTATTTATACAGACCAAAAACCCCTTACATTCGCATTTCAACAAAACCCTGATAAATGTAGCCCACGTCAATTGAGACATTTAGACTATATTTCACAGTTTTCTACTGATATTAGATATACTAAAGGCTCTGACAACATTGTGGCCGATGCATTATCTCGAATTGAGATAGATTCAATTTCTCCTAATGTGTTAGATTTTAAAGAGTTTGCCACTGCTCAGACAAATGATGAAGAGCTAAAACAACTTCTCGAATTTGACACCACTTCATTAAAATTAGAAAAACATTATTTTCCACTCGAAGATGTACATTTATATTGCGATATGTCACAAAAACATCCTCGACCATTTGTTCCTAAAAGTATGCGACA
This sequence comes from Maratus speciosus, assembly GCA_963932465.1. Taxonomy (NCBI): domain Eukaryota; kingdom Metazoa; phylum Arthropoda; class Arachnida; order Araneae; family Salticidae; genus Maratus; species Maratus speciosus. Next base: position 464,564,302 of record OZ010794.1, on the reverse strand, counting down.
ATCAGTTTTTTCAACCTTACATTATTTCTCGCATCCTGGTATCTCAGCTTCATTAGATTTAATTTCTAAACGATTTGTATGGCCTGGCATGCGTAAGGACATAAAATCTATGGTTCGCAGCTGTACGAAATGTCAAAAAGCTAAAATCTTTCAACACACCAAATCACCAATTGGTACATTCTCTGAACCTGATGCTCGTTTTGCCCATATTCATATTGATTTTATCGGACCTTTACCATCATCCGATGGCAATCAGTATTGCATGACCATCATTGATAGGTTCACGAGATGGCCCGAAGTTATACCCACATCTGATATGACTGCAGAAACAACTGCTCGTACATTGATACACAGTTGGATCTCCAGATTTGGAACCCCTGTTACCATCACTACTGATCAGGGTAGAAATTTTGAGTCCACTCTTTTCAAAGAGCTTACAGATAGATTAGGATGTAAACGCATCAGAACAACAGCATACCATCCACAGTCTAACGGTTTTATTGAAAGATTCCATCGCCATCTTAAGAGTTCTCTTAAAGCTCACAATCAAATTCAATGGACTGAAATCCTCCCGATTGTCTTACTTGGTTTACGCACTGCTCTTAAAAATGATATCCAAGCGACCTGTGCTCAACTTGTTTATGGCACAAATATCAGACTACCCTCTGATCTCATAAACACTGAAACTATAAATCAACCACCTACACTTACATACGTCACTGAGTTAACTGAAAAAATGAGAAAGTTAAATCCCATTGCCACTGCAATGCACGGCAATCCTAAAATTTATGTCAATCCCTCATTAAAAACCTGTTCACACGTGTTTCTTAGATCAGATAAAGTCAATCCTCCCTTATCACCCCCTTATACAGGACCTCATCGAGTGATTGACAGGTCTGAGAAAACGTTTGACTTGGAATTAAACGGGAAGCGCTGTACTGTATCTATTGATCGCATTAAACCTGCGTATCAATTAGCAGATTCTATTTCACCTTCCCAGCCTCAAAAACAAAATGAGCCCATAAATTTTCCAACTACTCCTGTTGAACACCCTACCACCAAATCTGGTCGTAAAGTTCGTTTTCCGAAACATCTCGTTACGGATTATATTGTTTGAAGCATTTGATGTATATAGTGTGCATATTATTTCCTTCTCAAAAGTATTGTTTTTCATGTAATGCATAATATATTTTCTATTTTTTTTTTGCATCATATGTACCTTAATTTTACTCAAGACCTTTCTTATGTATCTTATTAATTGCTACCTTTTTGTAATCGCGACTTCGTCACTGGGGGCATACTCTGTAGCCGTCTGCTATTTCTCTCTCTCTCGCACGCGAGGAGCCAGCCAATAGCAATGAGGCGCATTTCCTCCCCCCGCGTTTTCTGCGGAGAGCTTTTGAAGTCACGTGACGCAGTAACATTCGAACTGTGCAGAGAGCGGCAGATATTCTTTCAGTGACGATGGCGAATATTTGACTATGTGTTGTTGTGTTAATAAAGTTTATTTTTCTACAAAACCTTCTGATTATTTGAGTCACCGAGATATTTTTATCATCTCCCTTCAATGCATTCTCTAAAATATCTAGACACACGGCAGTGTGTCAGACAAGTTCGCCTGACATAGCCGTGTGTTATTTACACGAACCATTTTGAGCTGTTTTCGTCAAATTTCGATGCTCTACTACTGAAAATCGATGAGACCTACGTACTTGTTATACGAAATGTGTAGTAAGGCCACCCTAATTACCTAAAATCCAAAATTTTATGAATAACGCATAATTAGTTTCCGAGATAATGACATTTAAAAATGTCTGATAATCGAAAATTTTACCACTGACTGACTGACTGACTGACTGACTCACACATCAAAAAGATCTCGTATATCTACTGCAGCTACAGACTTCAAATTTCGTGCGAAGTTCGTTTACACTATAAAACTAAAGAAAAAAATAAAAAAATGAGAAAATCGATGAATTACCCACCTAGGGGTGCCTATTTTTACTTTAACATTACGTCTATTAGGCGAAATTTTAATTTGCCTTAGGAGAGGACGCTGTTCTGTCGCCAAATACCGCCAAGTTTCTCGCCAACATGGCGATATCTCGCCAAATTTGGCGACCAAAATTAGTCGCCAAAAGTGACGCCACCTTGGTGATATCTCTAATATTTCGCCAAATTCCAATAGACTTGCACTGTAAACCTATCTACTTACTGGGGGTCTATCTGGATTTACTTGCTTACAGAAAATCAACAAATTGATATATTTTAAAATTTGAGATATTTTAAACAATTCTTTCTAAGTGAGCCCCTAATTAGGTTGGAGGAGTGAAATTTTGTATACTGATAGCTGAACACCTCACATCAAACGACAAATCATAAAATTTTGGAAAAAGTCGTACATTTAACCCTTTGCCCTCCCACATGTGCATTTTAAACAATTCTTTCTAAGTGAGCCCTAATTATGTTGGAGGCGTGAAATTTTGCATACTTATAGATGAACACCTCACATGAAACGAGAAATCTTAAAATTTTGAAAAAGTCGTACATTTAACCCTTTGCGCTCCGCTATGTGTATTTTAAACAATTCTTTCAAAGTGACCCTCTAATTAGGTTGGAGGCGTGAAATTTTGCATATTTATAGCTAAACACCTCACATCAAATGACAAACCATAAACTTTTGAAAAAGGCGTACATTTAACCCTTTGGGTTCTCGCATGTGTATCTTAAACAATATTTTCTAAGTGAGCCCTAATTAGGTTGGAGGCGTGAAAATTTGCATACTTATAGCTGAACACACATCAAATGAAAAATCATAAAATTTTGAAAAAGTCGTACATTTAACCCTTTGGGATTACTCATGTGTATTTTAAAAAATCTTTCTAAGTGACCCCCTAATTAGGTTGGAGGAGTGAAATTTTGCATACTTATAGCTGAACACCTCACATCAAATGACAAATCATAAAATTTTGAAAAAGTCGTACATTTAACCCTTTGGGCTTCCACATGCGTATTTTATGCAATTCTTTCTAACTGAGCCCTTTATTAAAAGGCAGATTTGAAATTTTGCATATTTATAGCAGAACACCTGTGGCCAGGCGACAAATCATAAAATCTTGAAAAAGTCTTACGCTTAACCCTTTGAGGTACCACATATGTACTTTAAGCAATTCTTTCTAAGGGAGCCCCTAATTAAGTTGGAGACATGACTTTTTGCATACGTATAGCTGAATACCTCAGACCACACGACAAATCATAAAATTTTCAAAAAGTCTTATATTGTTTACTCCCCCGGGCTTTAACTTGTGTGTTTTAAGCAATTTTTCTAACCTCCGCCCTTTTCACCCGGGGAGCACTTTTCCAACTTTTGCCGACACCCCTTTGACCATTCTTTCATATTATGCACCATAGCCTTACATATTTTAGTTCCACTTTTTACCGCCAGTGGCACCTACTTATCTCGGGTGATATGGGCTCAATCCCCTCGACTAATATATCTACGGATAGTATGTAAAACGGAATTTTGTTCGGATAAAGGTTTGCTTAGAATAGAGTGCGCCCCTGGTTGCGGAATGTGGAACTAACAGATTTTTCAAAAGGATAAAGTGTTTTTAAAGGAATATTAAACGAAACCCTCGGTGCAATCTGTGATCACACTTACCCACTTGTTATTTTCAAAATCATCAGAGAAAAGGATATTTAGTTAATTAAACTTGAAAATCCAGGGAGGGGCAGTGTCCTTCCTCTGCACTGCCACTTTGCCGGCACCCATGGATGAATGATACATAGTGTGGCATAAGCACATGACTTTATTTTTCACTTTCAGTACAAAAAAGCAGGCCCAGCTATAGGATATTTAATTGGAAAATTTAATAGGAAAATTTAATATAGAAATTTAATAGGAATTGTTGTTTCAGAAACAATAAAAATTTCGAATCAATACATTTCGTTTCAAAACATGCATTCAATGTAGCAGTATTAAAATATAGATTTCTGCCGCAAATTGACAGCCAAATAGTTTTTTGTAGGAAATTAAAATTAAAATTGAATGTTGCTTGGTGAATAAAATAGTCATATGTAAACACATTAAAAAGCATTAAGTAAAGTGTCTAAATATATTGTAACTTTACAAAAAGTAATGATATCTAACAAAAACATAGCTGTGAAAAAAGGGAGCCAAGTTCTATAAAGACAATGGCAAGAAAAGAAGTGATATCTATGTGGGTGCTAAGTTCAAATAAAATTCACTCAAACTTACCTACTGAAGTATTATAGCATTTTTTAAATTGTTTATAAATAAAAATTATTGATAGCATATTAATAATAAATCTAGAACTTGGCACGTTTTTGATAAATGTTATGCCTATCAATTTCATGTCTTAATAAAATGGTGATGTTAATATTAATTTCAATGACATTACAAAAAAAATAATGTAGTTTTATAAACAAATGACTCATGTTAAAGATTTGATAAACCAATAAATACACAGATACACTCCCGCTTGTCTTTGGTTATCACTCTAGCACCCACCCTCCAGAAACCTCAATGCAAACAGATTAAGATACCTGACAAAGAGACAGATATACTTACGCTTGTTCTTGGTCATCACTCTAGAGACTGCTCCCCTTTAACCCTTTCAGAGGCAAATATCTTTTATTCGTGAAATGCTGGGAAGGAGCTCACTCAATTTAAGGCTTCCAATCATGAAATAACAAGATTTGATATAATAATGTCATTATTAAAAATAAATGACTCGTAGGTAAAAACTTGCCAAGTTCTAGATTTATTATTAATATGCTATCAATAATTTTTATTTCTAAACAATTTAAAAAATGCTATAATACTTCAGTAGGTAAGTTTGAGTGAATTTTATTTGAACTTGGCACCCACATAGATATCACTTCTTTTCTTGCCATTGTCTTTACAGAACTTGGCTCCCTTTTTTCACAGCTATGTTTTTGTTAGATTAGTATTACAAGACTTTCCTTCCTGTAAAACCTATGCGAGTTTTTATATTAAAAAATATTTTTTTTTGTTCCAGATTTCAAAGGACTTTTTTTTTTATTTTAAATATATGTCTCACATTAATCTTAGTTATATGAGCCGTTCAGTACACAAATCGATTAACTCCATCAAATGAAAATGTTCAGTATAAACAGATAAAATTATTGTAACTGTAAAAATATTGTATCTGTATAATATCTTTTCTCGGGATATTTTGATTGAACTCATTATTTTTTTTTTAATCAAAGGTAACTTTTTATCACTGTATAAATGAAAATGAAAATGAAATGAAATATACAGAAAATTTTCAATGTTTCTTTGTTTACAAAAAAAGTCACTTAAAATAGAGTTAGTCGGATTCTCTTTTGAACGCGTCATATTTTGATATTAAGGGTGTCCGGGACACAAAAATCTTCAAATTTTCAATTTTTTTTATTATTATTGAATTAAAAATTTCTCTGTCGTTTTCTGCTTAAAATGATGTTTAAATCATGTTTCTATCTTAAATAGAACAGGAAATATTAATTTTTTCATTTTGGTTTGTTTTCAAAATCTGCCTTTCAAGCTATGGTTGTCAAGGAAACGAGTTCTTGTGAAATTGCGTTTTTCTTCATGATTGGTTTTTTCACCATTTCTTATATTTAAATTCTTATAACTCGAGAACCGTTAAAGATACAGGGTTGAAACTCGGAACATATCTTTTTCAATTATTTTATTTTACTTTTGAGCCAGCATATTTGAAAAAAATATTTACTTTTGAAAATATGATTTTTTTTTAACACACATTTTTGTATTTTTTTCGTTAAATATTTTTATTTTTTTTAAAAATTAATATTTTTTAAAATGCTGGCTCTAAATTAAAAAATATATATTTCTGTTTATTTAAATGAAAAACAATTTAAATTCTACAAATAATATTTCGAGTTATGACGATTTTAAGTTATGCCACTTTTTTCATAAATTTTAAATTTAAAAATATTTTTAAAAAGTTATGAGAAGCTTTATCATTTGATTTTGTTTACAAATGATATGGTTAACCATAAAAAAAAAATTCAAAATTTTAACTCAATAAATAGAAATTTTGTGAAAATGTGTCCCGGGCCACCTTAATCTTAAATTATTTTTATCATGGCAACTAATATTCATATATTATACTAGAAGTTCATCTTTTGATATTAGAAGAATTGTGTTAGCAAAGAATGCGTTTAAAATTATTCGATTTGATATTAAACTTTATATGATTATCCGTTCAATGTGTTGAATTTATAAAAACTGTCGATAAGAGAAAGAAAAGTGCAAGTTCTATTCATCAAATAATAACAATAATAATAATAATAATTTCAATAAATCAATTCTAAATGTCTTTACAATAAATCTTTCTCTTGAATGCTGTTAATATTTCAGTAAATATAGAAGGTAATTCTCATGCTTTTGTTAGTAGTACATAATGAGTAAAATTAAAAAAGCATTTAAGTTAGAATAAATTTAAAAATAAACACATACTTTATATAAGTCCGATCTTTACATTTCAATTCATCTATTCAATTAATATTTGAAAACTTGATGATGAAAAATTTATTTTAGTCATCATTTGAAAAAAAAAAAAAACACCATTAATTCGTTTTCATTTGTAAAACTGAAGTATAGAAAGAAAAGTGCAAGTCCTATTTATTAAAAAGAAAAAAAAGAAAAAGAAAATCATTTCAATAAATCAATTGTAAAAGTCTTTACAATAAGTCTTTCTCTTGAATACTGTTAATATCTCGGTAAACATAGAAGATGATTCTCATGCCTTTGTAAGTAGTACATAATGAGTAAAATTTAAAAATATTTAAGTTATATAAATTAAAAAATAAACACATAGTTTATGTAAGTCCGATCTTTACATTTCTATTCATCTAGCCGATTAATATTTGAAAATTTGCTAGTGAAAAACTTATTTTAGTCATCATTTAATAAAAAAACTCCATTAATTCGTTTTTCTTTTATAAAACTGATGTGTAGAAAAAAAAGTGCAAGTCCTATTTATTTTTAAAAAAGAAAAAAGAAAATCATTTCAATAAATCAATTGTAAATGTCTTTACAATAAATCTTTCTCTTAAATGCTGTTAATATCTCAGTAAACATAGAAGATAATTCTCATGTCTTTGTAAGTATTGCATTATGAGTAAAATTAAAAAACATTTAAATTAGATAAATTAAAAAACTAAACACATAAATTATGTAAGTCGGATCTTTACATTTCAGTTCATCTATTCAATTACTATATGAAAACTTGGTGGGGAAAAATTTATTTTAGTCATCATTTGGAAAAAAAAAACGCCATTAATTCATATTTCTTTTATAAAACTCATGTGTTTAATACTAAAGTGAATTGAAATAGCATTGAATCAGATTATACTTAAAAAGGAGAATTAATCAACAGCTCACAGTCTATTTTATTAATTTAAAGATGTTTTTATTTCTTGATTAAATTAATTAAAGTAATATGACTTTCAAACTAATCTATCGATGGTTATTTTTCTTATTTTTGTTTTATATAAACTTAAGAAATCCATAGTTAATTGGTGTTAAAAAAAAAGAAAAGTAACTAATTGGAAGATATCGGACTATTTCAAAATGTAATTAAAACCGGTCAAGAATTATTTGTTCCAGTTAAATTGTCCCTTTCCCTCCCATGACGTATGAAAAATTTTAAAAAATGTCTTAACTCAGAAACATTTCAACAAAATATTTCTAAAATAACATTTAATAATTTAGAATTAAAGATACAGGAAAACGAAATATCCAAAATTTAAAAAAAAAATATTTTATATAAAAATTCGAGAGGAATGTCGAGATGCAAGAGAACATGTTGTTCTTGGAATATTGGTGAATATTGGTGTCACATATTTAATATTAAAGGGGATTGAAATATTGTTGGATCAGATTATACTTAATAACGAGAATTAAACAAGAGCTCATAGTCTAACTTATTAATGTAAAGATGAGTTATTTTTCATTCATTAATTTAATTAAGATAATATGACTTTCAAACTAATCTATCAGTGGTTCTTTTTTATTTTTTTCTCTTTTATCTTAACGGACGAAATTCACATTTAATGAATGTTGAGAAAACAAAAGTAACTAATTGGAAGATATGGGACTATTTCAAAATGTAATTAAGATCGCTCAAGAATTATTTGTTCCAGAGTACACTTTCCTTTTTCCTACCATGACGTATGAAAATTTTTAAAAAATGTCTTAACTCAGAAACATTTCAACCAAATATTTTTAAAATAACATTTAATAATTTAGGATTAAAGATATAGAAAAACGAAATAGCCAAAATTAAAAAAAAATATTTTATATAAAAATTCGAGAGGAATGTGGAGATGCAAGAGAACATGTTGTTCTTGGAATATTGGTATCACATATTTAATATTAAAGGGAATTGAAATATAGTTGGATCAGATTATACTTAATAACAAGAATTAATCAACAGCTCATAGTCTAACTTATTAATTTAAAGATGAGTTATTTTTCATTGATTAATTTAATTAAGATACTATGACTTTCAAACTAATCTATCAATGGTTCTTTTTTAATTTTTTCTCTTTTATCTTAACGGACGAATTTCACATTTAAAGAGTGTTGAGAAAACAAAAGTAACTAATTGGAAGATATGTGACTATTTCAAAATGTAATTAAGATCGTTCAAGAATTATTTGTTCCAGCGTACACTTTCCTTTTTCCTACCATGACGCATGAAAAATTATAAAAAATATCTTAACTCAGAAACATTTCAAAAAAATATTTCTGAAATAACATTTAATAATTTAGAATTAAAGATATAGGTATACGAAATAGCCAAAATTAAAAAAAAAGTATGTTACATGGAAATTCGAGAGAAATTTAGAGAATAAATTGTCCTTGAAATATAGGTGTCACATATTTAATATTAAATGAATATAAATATAGTTGATTCCGATTATACTTAATAAGGAGAATTAATCAACAGCTCACAGTCTATCTTATTAATTTAAAGATAAGTTATTTTTCCTTGATTAATTTAATTAAAATAATATGACTTTCAAACTAATCTATTAATGATACTTTTTTTAATTTTTTCTTTTTTATCTCAACGAAAGAAATCCATAGTTAATGGGTGTTGAGAAAACAAAAGTAACTAATTGGAGAATATGGGACTATTTCAAAATGCAATTAATATTTTTCAAGAATTATTTGTTCCAGTGCAAACTGTCATTTTTCCTTCCATGATGTATGAAAAATTATAAAAAAATGTCTTAACTCAGAAAGATTTCAAAAAAATATTTCAAAAAAAAAATAAATAAATAAATAAATAAAATGCAATTTAACAAATGACAACGACCATTTGGAAAATGATTTTTTCAAAGACTAAAATTTAAGACATATGAAATCGCACGGAGTTGATCCTACATTACGTACGCCATGGATTACATTTTTCGGTACTGTAAATTTTTAAACTTCTACGGAACTGGTCATTCATTACGTACGCAATGGATTAAACATTAATATTCCTGGACCAATTTTAAATGAAATTTCATTCTTAAACTTCTAACCATCCCACAATATTATTTTTTACACCCTCGTATAGAGAAAAAATTGTACTTTTAAATGCAATTTATTTGAAAGCTGTATCTCAATTTGTTTCTGAGTTGATAATTTTTTTTGTAGTTTTTATTACTTTTTTGTCATAGTGTTAACAGAAGTATCCATCTCTGTTGAAAGCAAAGGAGAAAATACAGATTACTGTATAGACCAATCGGAAAACGAATAAAATGCGGGATTCAACTAATAAAACGCTTCAGCCATGCTTTTGATTTCCTACTCTGACCGAGGACAATAACCATTTTTCAAATGGTTAATAACATTTTCAAAATAACATTTAATAATTTCTAATTAAGGATACAGAAACATGTTAAAAAATTATATCATATTAAAATTACAAATTTTAAAATAAAGTAAACTAGCTTCAAAAAATGAATGTCAAAATTCTAGTGCGATATTCACCTTGGGTTAAATAATTAAAATGATAAAAAAAAAGCATAAATAATTGTACAAAAAATTACTTTCAGGTACATACATATCCTATAAAGATTTTGAATAAATTTTAAATTGATCGATTATGTTGTATCACAAATGCAAAAATTTGCGTGAATTACAAACGTAATAAATGAATCTGATTTATAAATTTTGGACCAAAAAGTAAAATTAGATATATGCATTTTATCATTAGGTATCCTCTTCATTAACCTGAAATTTTTGTTTGGATTACTAGCGAATAATATGTGTAAAATTGTTCTTGTAATGGAATTGTTATAAAATTGTTGTATGAACTTTATATATTTTTTTTTGTATTACACCAAACCGACATAAAAATAGATGTTTACAATTATCCCATAGCCTTTTGGGAAATTATGAACACCTGGGGAAATTGTGAACAGGCAATTTTAGGTTTATAATTAACATCCCACAGCCTTAACAAGCGATTTTTATAGAAGTATAGTAGTGAAACAACAGCTTTATGGCACTTTTACATGGATTTTGTGCTTCTTCAAGTTGTCAATAATTGAAACTAGCAAATTTTGTTCACAATTTCCCAACTGACCCTATACTGTACCTTTCATGCGCTTCCCATTTTATGCAAATTTCGAGAATATTGATAGACCAGGAGGCTTCAGCACAAACAATCACTTCATCGAGTTCATGGCTGAAATTCCAGAATTAATTAAAACTCAAATCGCATATAAAACGCAATCGGTCTGCCAAGTCATCTCTTGGTGGAAAATACCTGAAAACCCGATTTTAGCGGTTGACTTGTAGGTTTACCATTCTGTTTTCCTGCTCCCAGTCCTCCATATTTTCATACTTTAGATGCAGGAAAACACAATTGTAAACCTACGAGTCATACCTTAAAATCGGGTTTTCCGGTTTTTTCAACCAAGATAAGACTTGGCAGCCCGATTGCGTTGTCATATGTGAATTGAGTTTTAAATAATTCTGGGATTTCAGACGTGAACTCGAAGAGGTGATTGTCTGTGCTGCAACCTCCAAGACTATGATTGGTAGTTTTTCATATTCTAGCCATAAAACATGCGCAAAAAATGTTAATTTTGAAGCTAAGTCTTTATATATTTATATAAACATGGGTGTATACCAGGACTTTCCAGGTTACAAAATATAGATGAAAACCATTTATTTAATTGATAACTATATTATATTTTTTTACATTTTATATTTAGTTAGATTTGTTATATTGTTATATTGTTTTATCAATATCAAATAGTGATTAATTTAAATAAAGCATATTAAATTTATACTGTGTAGTCAGTACTTCAGTAAAGCATATCTTAACTCAGAAAGATTTCAACAAAATATTTCTAAAATAACATTTTCAAAATAGCATTTAATAATTTAGAATTAAAGATATAGAAACACGTTTAAAAAATTATAGCAAATTTCAATAGCAATATTAAAATAGCCATATTAAAAGCAACATTAAAATAGCAATACTAAAATAGCAATACTACAATAGCAATATTAAAATAGCAATATTAAAATAGCAATATTAAAATAGCAATTAATTAGCAATATTTAAAATTACAAATTTTAAAACAAAGTAAACTATCTTCAATATATTAAAGTCAAAATTCAAGTTCTATATTCACATTGGGTTAAATAATTAAAATACATATAAAAAAGCACAAATAACTGTACAAAAATTACTTTCAGGCCCTAAACAGCTTTTGAATAAAGTTTAAGTTGATAGTTTATGTTTTATCACAAACGCAAAAATTTGCGTGAATTACAAACGTAATAAATGATTTATAATCTGATTTATAAATTTTAGACCAAAAAGTAAAATTAGACCCGTGGATTTTACCATTAGGTATCCTCTTCATTAATATGAAATTTTTGTTTGGATTACTAGTGAATAATGCGCGTGAAACTGTTTTTGTAATGGAATTGTTATAAAATCGTTGTAATTGTTGTATGGACTTTACATTTTTGTGTATTATATCAAACCGAGATAAAAATAGATGTTTAAAATAACTCCATAGTCTTTTGGTAAATTGTGAACAGGCAATTTTAGGTTTATAATTAATATGTCACAGCATTAACAAGTAATTGTTATTGAAGTATAGGAGTGAAACAATAGCTTTATGGCGGTTTTATATGAATTAAGCGCTTCTTAAAGCTGTCAGTAGTTGAAAATAGCAAATTTTGTTCCCAATTTCCCCAATTTACACTATACACTAAACAACCGGGTGTCCTAAAAAGGACTGACTGATTTTAAAATTCAATAACTCGCAGACGATGACAGATATTTAAAAAATTCTTGCAGGAAGATTATGCATAAGGTCAAAAGTTCTTTTTACAGTGATTTTCGATTTTAGTTCAAATTACAGACAATAGATGGCGCTGTAAGCAATAGGCGCTAAATACAGGCTCGATTTTTTAGCCTTTCTCTTCTTCCATGCGGAAAAAGGATGTTAAAATGTATTGAGTGGGTCCCGAAGAACCAAATATCGAGCCTGATTTTAGCACCTATTGATCGCAGCGCCATCTATTGTTTGTAATTCGAACTAAAATCGAAAATCTCTGTAAAAAACTTCTGACCTTATGCATAAACCTCCTGCAAGAATATTTTAAATATCTGTCACCGTTTGCAAGTTATTGAATTTTAAAATCAGTCACTCCTTTTTACGACACCCGGTATATCCTTTTATACGCTTCCCATTTTATGCAAATTTCATGAATATTGATTGATAATTCTGCATATTCTAACCACCAAACATGCGAGAAAACGTTAATTTTTAAGCTAAATAGATAATATATTAATATACACCGGCTTCCCGGATTACAGAATATAGATGAAAGCCATTTATTTAATTGATAACTATAATAGATTTATTTGCATTTAATATTGTTTTAGAATACGCAATAACAATACCAAATAGTAATTAGTTTAAATAAAGCCTGTTAAATTTATATTCTGTTTCTATCTGCTCGTACAGAGCGAAAAAATGGTTAAACTTTTTGTATTTCAGTACTTTATGGTTTACTTTCTTAATATTTTCATGATTTCTGAACTCATAGATAAGTTTATTAACCCCTTAACTGTTTTGCCCGAGTGGCACTCGGGCAAAAAGTGTTTGCTATATTCCATACTAAAGGCATTTGTATACCACTTAATTTTATCTGTAATATTTGGTTTGTTAAATGGCATACATGGCATACATTTTTCGATTGTACAAAGCCAAATATATTTTAGTTAGAAAAAGTGGCGCCGAGTCCTTATTTTAAATTTATTGTGTTTTTTTAAAAAAAGAAACAGTTAAAGTGTTAATGAGGTTTGTTGAAAAACCATTTTCTTCAGAAATGCCTCTAATGGTATTAAACTCTTTTTCTAAATATTTATCTGCACAGTCGTGGAAGAAAAAAGTAAACACCCCTTACTAACTCTGCAAAAAATTATCGTAGAAGAAAGTTACTGGTACAAAACGATTTGTAATAAAGTCTACTTTTAATTGACATATATAAAATTTATTTAGGAGGCATACACAGGAGGTTGTTTAGGAGTCATATACACATTAAAACGAACCATAACTTTGATGTTTTTTAGGTGCGTTCGTAATTATATAAATACGTAGCACCTATAGTTGTCGTTCAGTCCGTCTGTCTGTCCGTCCGTCTGTCTGTCCGTCTGTCCGCATATAACAGAGCAAAAAGTACCCAACCGAATCGTTTGAAATTTAAAATATATAATTGTTGCAAAATTTTGTCGAGTCATTTCAAATTTTATGAAAATCGGATGTATAGTTTAATTACAGGGACAGTCAAAAGTTTTCCGTTACATTACAGCCAATGGGGAAAATTATTGCAAGTGCATTTTAATGATGTTACAGCCTTCCGAAGGGTCTGAAATTTTAAATATATAATTGCTTCAAGATTTTGTCGAGTCATTTCAAATTTTATGAAAATCGGATCTATAGTTTAATTACAGGGACAGTCAAAAGTTTTCCGATACATTACGACCAATGGGAAAAAATTATTGCAAGTGCATTTTAATGATGTTACAGCCTTCCGAATGGTCTGAAATTTTAAATATATAATTGCTTCAAGATTTTGTCGAGTCATTTCAAATTTTATGAAAATAGGATGTACAGTTTAATTACAAGGACAGTCAAAATGTTTCCGTTATATTAAGGCCAATGCGAAAAAATTATTTCAAGTGCAAATTAATGATGTTATAGCCTTTCGAACAGAATGAAATGGATAGGCACTTATGAAGTGCACTAAAATATACATTCAGTACAATATGCGGTGCAAAAAATATTTATAAAACTAGTTATAGTACGAACGCACCTCATTTGCCACGTTTGACGAGCAATTTCCAACTTGTTTCAATAGCAGTACACAATTCTGACAGCATAAATGAACTCTACACCCTTCAATTAGCCTGAAATTTTTTTTATGCAATTCGTACTATAAGTTTCCAAGAAATTAATTATTTTAAAACGAGCGTGTGTTAGAGGCTGTATCCAAATTGAAGTTCGATACTCGATTGTTGATCGAGAGGGCCTCCTTCTTGATCAAGGCATCTTAAGAGCCTACACTAGTCACTCAAATAGACCCAGATGATAATGTTAATCCAATGGGGAAGTTATTTTCAAATATCTCGCTTGTGTTTTGATATTTTTGAAGGATTTTTTTTTTCATAGAATAGCTGAGGACGATCTACAACCGAGCTAGTTTTTACTTTTTTTTAAATTTTGGTTTCATATATTTAAAAAAAATTGCTTTTACTTTCGGAACCGGTTTAAACCGGTTCTGAAATTGTAACTATCATAATATAAAAAAAGCCATAACCAAAATCGAAAAAGTAAAAACTAGCCCGGTTGTAGGTCGTCCTCAGCTATCCTATGCAAAACAAATCATTCGAAAATATCAAACTTCAAGCGCGATATTTGAAAATAACTTCTCCATAGGATTAACATTATCATCCGGGTCTTTTTGAGTGACTAGTGTAGACTCTTAAGAGCCACTCAAGCAGTCATTTAAGACTGCTAGATTAAAGGATAGCATAAGAAATTTCAAAATATCTAGTCACTTCTATCGTAGACGGCCCCTTAAACCACCATTTTTTCGTTTTTAAAGCATAATTTGAAAACTTCTTGGAAGAAAAATGTGAAATTTTGGATTTCTATAAAGCAGGACTTAATGAATCCAAATCCATCAAAAAAATTGCAGGTTGCAATTAATATTGTTTTTCGAATATTAAGTTCATAATTCATATCATAAAATTATAATTTTTTTTTAATTCAACGTATTTATGTTTCGGTATTTTAGTATTATTGCTACACAAAAAAATAGCACATTAGGAGTATAATTTCAGGAGATATCAATAAAAATATGAAAATTTAATTTAAAATTAGAAGCACTAAATTTTGAATTCTTATAATTCAAATACTTATCAATCAAATGTCTTGAAAATTGCTGTCTAGACATAGTTGAACCAAAGATTCGAAATATCTTGTTAAAATTGGGTATTGCTATTGAAAAAAAATGAAGTTTGGGTTCGTATTATATGTAGATGGCCCCCTAAGCAAATTTTATATATATCATTTAAAAGTAGACTTTTTTTCCTATCGTTCAGTACCAGTAACTTTCTTCTACCATAATTTGTTGAGGAGTTAATAGGAGTGCTTACTTTTTTCCACAAGTGTACATACTTTAAAGGCTCATCTAATGTCAAATTTCTAAGCAACTCTTTCATATAAAAATGATGATGAACTAATATATGCGATCGTGTAATTTCATCTTATTCGTTTCCTATAAACAGTTCTGTCAAAATTAACGTCGAGAAAAGTTAAATTTCCATTTTTCTCAAATTCAAGAGTGAATTTTAATAAACTCGTTTCGTAAACCTCATTTCATAAAAAAATTTCATTAATAAAAATAGGGATGACAAAAAGAAAACTCAAGAAAAGATCAAAGAGCATAAAGTAGATATTAAATTTTGTCACCAATCTACAGTTTTGTCATGCTTTAACTTTAATCAGAATAACACTACATTTAGAAAAGCAAAAATTATGTACCCAACACCCAATTACTATGCACCCATTATCAGAGAATCCATAGAAATTTCAAAAGTCTATGAAGAAAGGCAATCAAGTATATAACAACGCACTATCATAAAATTTCTGCGATATATGGTGAAATATCCTGAAAACCTAAACACCCAGTTACTTTCGTATACACAAGTTTAATCCGAAACACTACTACTTCTACTTACATCTGCCTCTAAGAATTATAAATCTCCCATTTTAAACGAAATGACGTATTTGAACACAATTAACGGCAGTTAATGAAAATATTTCCTGACGAAGGCTGCGATTGCAGATCGAAAGTACTCGGAAATTAAATAAAATGTACATTTTAAACTTTTGACATCTGTATTATTACTTGTCACCTTTTAAGTAATCAGAGAACTTTTAAAGTTGATATTGTTGTTATTTTATCAAGGAGATACCTTGCATTTTGTCATCTGACGAAAAATAACTATTTAAACTATATTTTTGGGGATTTCTAAATTGATTTTGCAACGTACAGTATAATTAATATTAAACTATTAACACATTCACGGCGGAAAAACGAGAATTATCGTTTTCATTGAAAAAACATCATTGACTAAGGGCGTGGCTTCTGCCTTACAGAAAATGCATTTATATCATGTTGTCTGTATTTTTTTAGATTGTGTGACATTTTATATTAAATTTGTACATTTAAAGATATTTATCGATG
The DNA here is from genome assembly GCA_963932465.1 of Maratus speciosus. Taxonomy (NCBI): domain Eukaryota; kingdom Metazoa; phylum Arthropoda; class Arachnida; order Araneae; family Salticidae; genus Maratus; species Maratus speciosus. Next base: position 464,547,465 of record OZ010794.1, on the reverse strand, counting down.
CATAAATCTGGGAAACCAATCTAGAAGACCAATTTACAAAAGACTTTCTGAACAGGGAGGAGCTTCTGCTGTTTTAAAATTCAGATTTGCAAAATCGCCCGTCAGCAATGTGTTAATTCCTTAAAACATATTTTTAAAACTATATCTTACACTCTTTTTTTTTATATTTTCTATTTTACAGTACTTAAAATATTTTACTGTAGCATCTCCACAGCCAGTTAACCTTATTGGTAGCGTGTTTTGGCGTATAATTAAATCCATCATCTAACTTGTATACAGTTGCAACCATAAACAATATTTGGAGATTGTTATCTACAGGGTGTCTTCAAATTAGTTGGGAATTTCGTAAGTTAAGAACTTTCCAAATATTAATTGAAATTAACAAGTTGAAAATCATACTAGAAGTAATATTGCCGAAGTTTATTCATAGATGGCGTTAGATGTCATATGTGACACTAACGTTTAGCGAGCGGTAATCTTTCTTGTTAGGCACCAAGATCACCAGATCTTTTACCGCTTATTTAGGTGTATTTGGTTTTATAAAGGATCAAGTGTGCATGCCGCCACTTCCTGCATCCATTCCTGAACTAAAATCAAGAATCTGCACTGCAATCAATTTGATTGACGGAAACATGCTGACAAATATGTGGCAAGAAATGATTTACCTATGGGACATTTGTAGAGTCACGAACGGAAGTCACATCGAACATTTGTAATAATGGTAAGCTTGAACTATTTTTCTATCTTACAACAATATGTACTTTAATTTTTTTTCTGTCAATTTCAATCAATAAATTATTCTTTTTGCCCAACTAATTTATATACACCCTGTATTTTGTTGTTGTTCTAATCTTACCAGGTGTTCCGCGTAAAACAGGGCTACAAATGCTCTGGACATCACTAAGTTCTTACAGTTTATTTCGCCATCTTCACTCGCAAATAATTCTGCCATTAGATAAGGAGAAGAAAATTATTTTAAAATACTGGTATCCAAAGTATTTGGAGCTCCACTTTACGTGAAACACCTGGCAACATTAGTTTTTGCCAGATTGGAGACTTTTTTATTCAGATTATTTGACTGTCACCACTTTTTTTAAATAGCATAATTCGCTCATTTTCCAGAATTTTTAATCCATTTTTAAATAGGCCGAATATTTCTATTTAAAAAAAAGCGGTAACAATTAACAATCTGGGGACATCGGTTGTTGCCCACATATGGCGGGCTAACTGAAAAGTAGCTTTAAAATTAAAGTGTTAAAATGCAATTACGTTCTAAAACTATTAAAATGTTATGCCTATACGGCCATCGGACACACACCTCTGTATATAATAGGGTAAGCTGGGGTAACTGGGCAATAGGCTATTTTATAAAAAACCGCTGACGTCTTTTAAATTTTAGCTTTTGTCAACATTTCACCCGCGTCTCTTATTCTTAAAACAAACTGTGTCACCTCAATCATAACTCTGTCTGTGATGTGATAGGTTGCCGAAAATTTAGGTTTCTTTTTTAAAAAACAACGTCGATTTGGTTGTACTCCCTCAGCTTTTTATTAAAATACGTTAAGTACTTTTATTAAACAATTTTTTTTAAAAGATTAGACACATAAATACATTAATGTTATTAGGTATCTATACATATTTACTTCATGTTTCAAATGTAAGGCTGGTGTTCCAGTTACCCCATAATTTTTTCAAGAATTGGGGTAACTGGGACATGTATCAGGGGTAAATGAACCCTATGGGATCCAGTTACCCCAACAGTTATAAACATTATTTTGAATGTCTCTTACTACGGAAAATTAATTTCTTCGTTTTTTTTTTTTTTTTTTTTTTTTTTTTTACTTGCAATAAAGAAAATTACATAATATCTTATTAAAATTACATAATAAAATTTTAAGAAAGCATGTTGGGTATCAAACAATTTCTTAAGTGTGAGCCATAGCTCGAAATTTTATGATACACAGGAAAAGGCGTACACAAAGCAAAGAGAGATTATTAAAAAATTATCAAAACGAATAAAAAAGAGCTCAGTTTGATACTTTGATATAACAATATGGTTGCATTCTCCACAAATTTATTGGACATATCGAACTTCCATTGTAGTAAATAAAAAAAGAGAATGAGATGCTTAAGTACTTACGTAGCCGTTTGTTCATAGATTTACCTTCTTATTTTTTCCCTTAAAACATCCATGTAACTTTTATACTTACTACCTATACTAAAGTACATAAGGCTTGGTTAATTTTTATGTTTTTTGTATAAAAAAAATCTAATATTTTCACTTTTACAGAAGTCACATTATATAGAGAAAATTTATTGTTCCTACCAGAATCCTTAATGAGTTATCTTCATGATGATTTTATTTAACACATTATAAAGAAACGAACGATAAAAATATTATTTTCAAAATAGTGGTAGGAGCAATAAAAATTTCCCTATAGAATGCGATCCCCGCTTTTAGTGCTTTTTTTAGACACATTGACAGCAAAGGTTTCCCTTACAACGCTCTTTAGTTGATATATAATTTACACGATCTGTCTGGTTTAAAATTTATTTTATGTAGTTTACACTTTTTCAAACAGGACCTTATACCCTATATTAAAAAAATAAACGCAAGTGGAATAGAGAACCTTCTGGTCCACTTACCCCATTTTTTATGGGGAAACTAGACCCACGAGGAAAGAAAGATGAAATACATATATTTTTTTTTATTTTTAGATATTAAAATGTAGTTTTGAACATTTCTGTCTGATAAAGGGAACCTAACTGAACACCTTTATAGAAGTTCAGACTTTAATTCAAAGGAAAATTAGCTTTTTGAAGCTGAATTGCCAGAATCTCCAGAGTCTCATTGTAAAATCACCCCGTTGCCCCACTTAACCCTATTTATATTTGTAGCTCATCAAAAAGTGAGTTAAAAATCGATTGCAAAATTTAATCTTTATATACAAAAACAACGTTGAGCTAAATAAAAAAAAATGTAAAAAATATACAGTCATTCAGGGTAACTTTGATCCGCATTTTCTCTGTTTTCATATGCCACGCTCTTGTTTTAAGAATATTGCTGCAACTAGGGGCATAAAAGAGAATAAAAGATCCTAAATTATTGTTTGACTATCAAAAATTAAGGAATAATAAGAAAAAAAGCAATAAAAGTGAATTTTTAGCCTGGTTCAAAGTTACCCAGCCATTTAGAGTAACTTTGCACCATATGATAGATATTATTTAAAATAATTCATTATAAAAAAAAAGTATTATAGTTAGGACAACTTTAAACCCCAAAAAAAGTTTTCAGATATGTAAAGACTCCGAATTTACATTTCCCAACATCACAAGATTTATATAATTTATGATATTACAACAAATATCTGGCATAAGAAAAGCGGAAGAAGAGAACCATGAACATTTAGAAATGAAAAAAACCTGTTTATTGTTCATATAAAACATAAAAATGCAGTGGAAAACAATTTTCAATGTTTTATCTCAATAATATATCCATAGTTACAGTAATACATACTAGTACTAGTATTATTCAAACAAGAATAAAAAATGTCGAATGTATGAAATGTGAAATTTGAGTAGCTCCGCCCCGAAAAACGTCTTTAAATGAATTGTATGTATTTTACACATATTTGTGAAAATATTTATATGTTATATCTAATGTTCACTTTCGGCATTTATATAAAATATACGTGCAAATATGGGAAATTTTTGACAGTAGCACCTATAATCAGTAAATTATAAACATCAGTATAACTTTGAGCCGGCTCAAAGTTACCCTGAAAATGTGATAAAATGTTAGCGCCTTCTTATTTTACATTTTTTTAACTATTAATAAATAAATAATTACAAAATATTATCACATTTACAACATTTAGATAATAATATGTTTGATAAATGAGTATATTATTACTATGAAAATTTAATTGGATTACAACAACTTTAAAACAGCATTCAAAATTAGCTTGAAAACAGTACTTCACAAAAATGGTCAGATGATGCAATTAATAGCGCATAATGTTGCTAATTTATTTTCTAAAATAAAGAGTAGAAATCCCAGTTTAGAACCTTGCCAACAGAGCTCAGTTCTGGAGTTTATTTAGTCTTTTGGAGTCGAAAATATTGAAAAATAGGAGGTGGGGCAAAGTTACACCTCATGGTTAAAAGTTACCCTGAATGACTGTACTTTTTTTTCATTTCGTTTTACAGTATAACAAAAAAAAATGCTTTTTTAAACTTTGCGTGCTATCACCGATTATAATAGAAGACAACAGTTAAATTGCAATCTAAAACTTCCTTAAAGTCTAAGTACTTCTCTTTAAATATATAAATAAAAAATAATAACATACTTCGTGAGATGACTAATTTTTGCAAATTTTTTAAAGCGCAACCTTTTTAAAAATAAAATGTTTCATGTCTGGTAAATAAATGTTTTCTTCAAGAAACTAGATTCATTAGTGTTATACTTTCTACTTTTAAAAAAGTAACATGAAGAATGCCATGAATTAACAAAAATATTTTTAAGGTAGATGTTTCATGTTATATTAAATGTTTCTAAAAGCTTTGTTAGAATATGAAATATAGCATTAATTCCTCTGATGATTTCTAAATGAAAAAACAAAGAGAACATAGAAATACGGATAATTGTGTACCTAAGTTTTCAACACAAAAAAGCAGAAGTTTAAATTAATTATAGCTCGTTTTTATATGAAATTTTTTTAAGCAAAATTTTATGTGTTATGGCAATGTGTACTTTTCGTAAAGATGTTTAACTTGTTATTTTATCTGTTGTAATATTTTTTTTTTTTTTTTTTTTGGCTTTTAAAAACTAAAGTGATGAATTATAAAAATCATATTATTCACACTGACTTATCGGAGAATATAAGCAACGAGTAGAGCCGTGCGATGTACACACAGCCGTCACATGTATCCACATTCATTAAAACACGTTGTTTTACTCATAAAATAATCTCAAAAACTGAAGTATAGTCACTATAGTTTTTGAGATTATTTGATGAGTGAAACTGTGTTTTGACGCAATGTAAACACACATTGTCGAGAGCCTGTTCAAAAACCATGCATATGTTACCTCATTTATCATTGTGCGTTTTTTATATGCATAGAAAAAGCGAATGTTTGCATCAGAAATAAAATGTATTATAAAAACATATTAATATCTTTATTTCTTGAATGATGAATTAAGAAAAAATTCACCCCAATAAGTTCACCGACTAATATTTGAAGGTACACCAGGGTGCTTAGTAGTTCTTATATTTCACTACTACTATTTCCAAACAGCAATCTTCGCTTTATTTAATTGAAAACTTCTGCTATTAAATAAGGCAAAGATTATCATTTGGAAATAGCGGTATTTAAAAATAAGCAATTCTATGCACCATGTAATATTTTATATTTTATTTGATAACATTATCAAGTTTAGATAGCATTATATAGTTACAATTCTCTTAGAAACCCGGTAGTTAAAAAAAAAAATGTATAAAATATTTATAACAAAACTTGGATGTTTTAAGGAAAAGTATGTTTTTTTTTTAATTCTCAATTCTTATAAAAATTCCTTACATAAATTGTCCCATAGTTGTAGTATTTTAAAATGTACATAATTTACCAGATCAAAATTTCTACTACACACTTTTCAACTAAAATGTTCTTCTGTAAGTAGCTGCGAAAAAATCAATTTAAGAATATATTCTGCCTTGTAGAACTAACTGTCCATAGAACAGAAACATTAATTGAATCATCAGTATTTAACGTTAATAGGCCCCATATTAACCCTTTCCGGCGCGGTGTCCTTAAAAAAGGACATCTAATTTTAATTCCAAAACTGACAAACGGCACCAAGAATATTTAACTAAAATGTTCCTATTATAATGTACATGAAAAAAAGCAAGTTCGTATTTTCTAATAAATTCGTTTATAAATTTCGGTGTCAGTCCATTATTTCATCAGTTTATAAATAGAATTACTCCGCGCAAATGACGCACTTCTACGGAACATAATTCAGAGGTTTAAGAATTAAAATACATACTTTTTTTATAAAGTGACGTCATTTGCATCCGCTAAAGCAATGACGTCATTATTACGGAATAACAGACAATATTCTTGACATAGCCCATATTTTAATTTCAACATTTTTTCAGGTTGTATGAGAGAATGGCAACAAAAAGATACAGTTATTAAAAGATACATATCTCCTATTTTCGACTATTTTCCGTTTACTTTCAATGGAAATGTGGTACTTTTGTTGCCACGATTAGAAAAATGGTATTAAAAACTACAAAAAATTAATATCTCAAAAATAAATTGAGATACAGCTTTCAAATAAATTGCATTTAAAAGAGCATTTTTTTCCTTATACGACGGTGTAAAAATTAAAATGTGCGATGTTTAGAAGTTTAAAAATTTGCAGTAGAGAAAATTGCAAAACCAAAATTTTTTTATTTCAAATTTCAATGTGTTGCCATTCGCAAAATGACGTATGCGTTACGCACAGATATGTTTGTCTTTTATAATATAGACTAGGGGATTGTACCCGGGCTTCCCAGGTTAAAGAATATAGGTGAAAACATTTTTTTTCAATTGAAAACTAATAATTTGTTTATATGCAATAAATTTTTTAGATTGCCCACTTACTTTAAAAAAGCATTTTTCATATAAAAAACACGAATTATACCATCAAATAAATTTTTGAAATTTATCAAAAGTGATATTTTCTTATTAGCCGCATGCTAGGAGTTATTTGACCAACATTTTGCTATTTACGGCATACTTTTATAATCTGATAATTTCAGAGCTTATACGTGTCTGCTAAATTTGTGTTTTATTTATGTTATTTTATTTATTTATTCATGGGGAAGCTTTTTTAATGGATATTAGCCATAAGAAAATAATGAACTCCTTATTTTGTTTTAAGGGCAAACGAATTAATCTTTCGTAATCGAGCTCCCCGTGATATAGATAAATTTAAAAATATTTCATGCTTTAATTTTTTTTTTTTTTAAACCATAGACAATCAGTAAACTGAGATGAACTATGCAAACAAATTCCATTTGAAAAAAGAATCTTATTTGGTGATCTAAAAATTTAAATTGTACGATTACAATTATGTTAGATTTGTGTTTTTTCAATATTATTATTTTATTTGTTTATAAAAGAAGTATTAATTTCGTTAATTTGTCTTTCACAAATATGTTAGATTGGGTTTTTTTTAATATTATTCTTTTATTTGTTTATAAAGGAGGTATTAATTTCGTTATGGAAAAATAGCCAGAAACAAATGCTGAACAATGCTTGTTGCTTTATGTGCAAGATGTTTATTATTATTGTGTATTGAAACCGGTAAGATAAACTCAAGAAAATCATGCATAAAAATCCTTTTAGAAAATATAATACATCAGTCAATGAAGGTACAGTTTTTAAACAAATTGCATTTGAAAGTAAATTTTTTTATCTATGCGACGAAAATTGAAAATGTACGATGGTCAGAAAATTAAAAAATTGCAGTAGCGAAAATTTCAAGACCAAAATTTGATATTGAAATGTTGCCATTCGCAAAATTGTCATTCGACGTCAGCGTTACGCACAGATACGTTTGTTCTTTGTAATATAGATACTTAATCAGTAAAATATAATAAAAATCAGTTATGTGGTTATCAATTGAGGCTCTTATGCTTGGTATTCCGGAATGAAAAATAGCAATATTCACTTTCTCAAAATTTGCGTACGCACTTCTCATATCAATATTCATCATTTTTAAAAAAATTGTATTTTGTTTGATCATTTAAAAATCATTTTAACTCAAAACTTGAAGTCACGATTGTCAGCAACATCTTTTATGTGAGCAGGCGCACTCTTTACTTGAGACTCTAATCTCAATTCCGGAGATTAAAAATTTCCGCATTTTATGTGTTTTAGACGCATTTGTGTTAAAATGTTTAGTTTTATCTAAGAAAATGACCGTTTTCTTTTCAATATGACTTCATTTTCACTTAAATAAGCATTTCGCCTAGTGTCTGAAACTTAGTATCAGTACACATGCAGAAGGAGAAACAATATAGAAAATTTATGAGGAAAAATGCGTGTTTTCAAAAGCAGTATGTCATTTTCCGTTATTATGCCACTAAACCCTATACAACAATTTTTATCAACAATTTTGAATTTTCATCAGAAAATAGCATGAATAAAGATAAAAATACCTCATTATTTCTCTCTTGTCTGCAATAATGAAAGCTATCTAATTTTCACCATTTTGAAGAAATTTCATAAAATGCTTTTAAAATTAAATTATAAAAGTGGGGATATTAAAAAAAAAACAGATAGTGCGATCACATCTACAAATGAACTGTTTTCAGTTAATATATATATATATATATATATGTTAGTAAAACTGGTTCAGCAGAAAGATCAGGGCAAATGACTAAAAAACACACTTGTGTTTTGAATATATTGATTATATAAAATTAGGAAAAATTAAAATAAGCAAATTATGTTATTTTGATAAAATTTTAGTAGAATGTCCTAAAGAATAGCATTAAAATTTTATTATTCGAGAGAATTTTGAACAAAAATTTCAGGAACATGATATTATTTTAAACCTCGAATTATTTGTTTGCTTGTCTGACTCGGCGAAACAAATCCATCCAGGCGAGAATCATCAATTTCTGTAATATAAGTCGCTATTATTTGCATATCACCTCTCTTTTATAAAGATACACTAAATTTTTGTAAAACATTCCTTTTTATCAGTGTGTGATTTCGATTATTTTTTTTTTCAAAAGTAAAGCATTTTCACCTGTTAAGAATTTCAAAGCAGCAGCTGGACTGTGAAAATGACGCACTTCTACGAAACATAATTCAGAGGTTTAAGAATTAAAATACATACTTTTTTATAAAGTGACGTCATTTATATCCGCTAAAGCAATGACGTCATTATCACGGAATAACAGACAATATTCTTGACATAGCCCATATTTTAATTTCAACATTTTTTCAGGTTGTATGAGAGAATGGCAACAAAAAGATACAGTTATTAAAAGATACATATCTCCTATTTTCGACTATTTTCCGTTTACTTTCAATGGAAATTTGGTACGTTTGTTGCCACGATTAGAAAAATGGTATTAAAAACTACAAAAAAATTAATATCTCAAAAATAAATTGAGATACAGCTTTCAAATAAATTGCATTTAAAAGAGCATTTTTTTCCTTAGACGACGGTGTAAAAATTTAAAATATGCGATGTTTAGAAGTTTAAAAATTTGAGGGAAGAGAAAATTGCAAAACCAAAATTTTTTTATTTCAAATTTCAAAGTGTTGCCATTCGCAAAATGACGTATGCGTTACGCACAGATATGTTTGTCCTTTATAATATAAATACTTTCGCAATATTGACATTTTGTTAGAGATAGTGACAATTTAAAATGTTGACATTTTATTACAAATATTTCCAATGTAAATTCAATATTTTACCAATATTGGTTCAAGTATCAGTGCTTAAAATTAAACATAATTTTGTATTCAAAATATATATGAGAAATATTTAATACTAATTTTAGCTTTATTTAATGACAGGCTTTCGTAAATTAAATAAAGTGAATATACTATTTAAAAGACTAGTAGAGATTTTGAATTCAGAATTTCGCTAAATTGACAATGCTGTTGGCGATGAATGCAAATATTAGCGCAATATAACCAACATAACTAATACTGGTTTCCAGGGTAATCGTGTTTTTTCCATTTTTTTTATCGCTATGTCCAAATAGTAATCGTCGCACTTTTTAATCTTATAATTTAAAATGCGAATATTACTATTAGAAAGAAATAGTGTTTCTAAAAAATTCAGAAACACAATCACTAGTGGATTTTCGCATCAGGTGCATTTTTAGAAAGGTTAACAGAGCTGTGCCTATTATTACTTTGATGTCAAATCACGCATTTTTTACTCTCATAATTTATAAGGCGAATATTACTATTAGAAAGAAATAGTGTTTATAAAAAAAAAGTCCAGAAATACAATTACTAGTGGATTTTCTTAAAATATGCATTTTTAGTAAGGTTAACATTGCTGTATCTATTATTACTTTAATGTCAAATCGATTTTCATATTTTTTTTTCTTCGAAATGCAATCATATGAAAAACTTAAGAGAATATTATATTGCTACATTTGATTGATAGTAGGTTTTATTTTATGTATTACAAACAAATAAAATATGTAAATTTTATTAACTTAAGGGAAAATTTAAACATTGGAAAAAATTTAATATAATGGGTAATGAATAAAAGAAAATTAGTTATCCGTTTTGATTCTGACTTCAACCAAACATATTCACACTTTCACATTTATACTATTAGGATTAGGATACTTTCATTACTATATGAAGATAATTTCAGAACTAGGTGTTTTAATAAAAGTATGCTAATCATAATAATATTATATATGTGTAAGTGTGAATATGTTTTGTTAATGTCAGATTCAAAACGGATAACTATTTTTTTTTTTTTTTTTTTTTTTTTTTTTTTTTTTTGTATCCGTTATCCATTATACTAATGGTGTTTCCAATGTTTAAATTTTCGCTTAGGTTCATAAAATTTACATACTTTATTTGTTTGTAATACATTTAAAAAACCCACTTTCATTTAAATATAGCAATAGAATATTCTCTTGAGTTTGTAATATTGAGGCATTTCAAAGAAAATAAATTAGAAAATTGATTTAACATTAAAGTAATAATATGTACAGCAATGTTAACCTTACTAAAAATGCACCTGATGCGAAAATCCACTAGTGATTATGTTTCTGTATATAACCACTATTTCTTTCAAATAGTAATATTCGCTTTATAAATTACGAGATTGTATACTGTTTACGCGGCATGAAAGTGCAAACAAACCCGGCACACATACCAGTCGCTCGTACCGAAGTTATTTCGTGTCAGCGATCTGGTGAGCTATTTTCAAGCAATCTTCGAAGACTGCGAGATGACATGATTTGAAAGAGTTCTGGAAAAATTGATACGATATGCAGGAGAATAGGTTCATTGTATAATATTTTCTGTTTTATTTTTACGGTGTCCGTAAAAATAATTTTCCAAAAGTTTTTCGTTCAAATAAGATTATTTCCGAAATAAAAATCTAAATCAAAATTGACATATTTAAGTGTATTTTTTTTTTTTAATTTTGGCATACATTTACAATTGATCGTTGTATTTTATGATATTTTATAATAGACAGAAAAAAACTCATTAAAAAATATTTTTTAATTTTTAAAATGAAAACTGTAAAACACTTTTTTGCTGTAAAACTCTTTTTTGCTATCATCATATCAAGATATTTAATATATTTTTATGTAGAATTTGCTTTTAAAACAGCATGATAGTCTTATTCCTTTCTTAATTTTCAAAAGTGTAATCTTAGATGATCTTCAAAATCCCTTAGTAAGAAACAATAGAATAGCAAATCATATTGGAAGAATTTAAAAATATTCTTTTTCCGAATTATTTAGTGCTTTAACCCCTTAACGGTCGCATTAAATTACAGTTTAAAAATTCAAATTGATCATTGGCACCACTCTTTTGAAAAAGAAATATTCACCTTATTTAATGACAGGTAAAATGATACCATAATAAAGCCAATTACACTATTTCATAAAAATGGCGGGAATCAAACAATCTGAGTAAAAGAGACAGCCAGGAAATATCACGGAAGCGAGAATTAATGGGTTAATTTTAGGTAGATTTCGTAAGAAATACTACCTATTGCAGTCGTTACCATGGTGCGACTTTTGAAAAATTCCTTCATAACTTTTCATTATATGACCCCAGGAAATCAAAACCACCCCACTTAAAAAGTTTATACATATATATATATATATATATATATATATATATATATATATATATATATATATAATTATATGTATGTATATATATAAACTGTTTAGGTGGGGGTGGTTTTGGGTTTCACGTGAAAAATTTAATTAAATTAATAGTTTGACGAATTGAAAACAAATTTAATACTACGTCATAAGTTTTCTAGAGCAAGATTTCCGCATAAAAACTCAAAATAAAATAAATCCCTGCCGGCTCGGGCCTACAGGCGGAGGTAGATTTCGAAGTTAAGTACTAAATTCACCAACAAAACTTAATTCAAAATTAGCTATAAACCCAGTTCCTCCACTAAGAATAAGCTCTAGGGAGCTAAACATTTTGTGAAAATTCAAATATACACAAATACACACACGCAAGTATATGGAATAGGTTTAAAAATGGCTAAAACAAATTCAGAGAATCTCAAAGTTTTAAAATATCTTAATACTTCCATAGTCGGGTTTTTATCATGTTTTAGTACGTTTCTTCAAACTCACATACCGTTACATATTCGCCTGCTGAAGTCCATTATATTTAAAATATGAGGTAATATATATATATTTTTTAATTCATCAAACTATTTATTTCATTTTGAGTTTTCATGCGGAAATCTTGCACAAGAAAACTTATGACGTAATATTCAATTTGTTTTCAATTCGTCAAACTATTTATATAATTTATTTTTTTACGTGAAAATTTTGCAATAGAAAAGCAATTGTTGTCGTGAGAATTTTAGTGCTTTTTTTTTAATTGTAGGCAACTGCTATAACGAAAAATATTTATTTTTTCCTATCATTGTTGTGAAGAGCTGGTTTTATCAGAATCGTGTTAAGACGTTAAAAAGCAGTAAACCAACGTTTAAAATGCACAAATAATGCGTGAAAAGCAGCAAACAGCTGTTTCGAATCTACAGCGAGATTCTTGTAGTGCGAGAAAGGGAAAAAGGAACAGCGTGCTAGAAAAAGCAAGGCTGAGCTAAGGCTAGAAGAATCTCGCTGTAGATTCGAAACAGCTGTTTGCTGCTTTTCACGCATTATTTGTACATTTTAAACGTTGGTTTACTGCTTTTTAATATTCCTGCACAAAGGCTTTAATTGCTATTTCATGTTAAGACGGTATTCAAAATTTTAACCCTCCCCATTCCCATTCCTTTGGGCCGATTTTGCCTATTTTCAATCCCCGCCGAGATATTAGCTATCTCAAAGTTGTTGGCGAGTTTGAAGAAGATCCGTGCATAGTTGCGACTTTTATCGTGCGGACAAAATTTAGTACATACATACATACATACATACATACATATATATATATATACACATAAACTTTTTAGGTGGGGGTGGTTTTGGGTTCCTGGGGTCATATAATGAAATGTTATGAAGAAATTTTCAAAAGTCGCACCATGATAACGACTGCAATAGGTAGTATTTCTTAAGAAATCTACCTAATAAATAGTTTGACGAATTAAATATATATATATATATATATATATTGCGTCATATTGGAAATATAATGAACCTCAGCAGGTGAATATGTAACGTCATGTAAGTTTGAAGAAACGTATTAAAACATGATATTCATCCGACTATGGAAATAGTAACATATTTTAACACTTTGATGTTTTTTGAATTTGCTGTAGCCATTTTTAAACCTATTCCATATACATGTGTGTGTGTATTCGTGTACATTAGATATTTTTACAAAAGGTTTAGCACCCTAGAGCTCATTCTTAGTGAAGATACCGGGTTTATCTCTAATCTTGATTTAAGTTTTGTTGGTGCATTTAGTACTTAACTTCGAAATCTACCTCCGCCTGTAGGCCGAGCCGGCGGGGATTTTTTTTCCCGGGTATTTACTCCCCATTCTATATATTTCAAAAGATTTCAATTCCTTTAAAAAAAATACAACGAAATAAATTTTAAAATATTTCTGTTTTAATACAGGGTGGCCAAAAATAAGTTTAGCCGATTTCGTAGATGAATAATTTCTGAAATGTTAATGTCCATTTGCCTGTCTAGTAAGCATAGCAGCAGTCTACTGGACAAGGCATGTGGCGTTCGAATTTCACATGAGGCGTGGGTGTTCGTAGTGGTTCAGATTACACTTTAAACGGAGTTCCTGGTCTGTTTAGCCCTCGTGCGCAGATGACCTTAGTGCATGTAATCAATCAATTAATCGAATTATTAGTTGTAAGATACCAATACATTGGCATATCACTAGTACTGTATCATAAGTTTGTGGATATGCTTCCTACTTCATTGCTGAAATTACAGTTTGGATTGTTTGTGAAGGTGTCACATCGTAGTGACCACGGTTGCCTTTATTACGAATATTTCTAGTGTAAACCCAATAATCTATCAATAATGATATTTTTATTCAACTATCAGTGATAGTGATTAGTGTTGATAATTTAGCATATTTTTGTATTCAAGATTTATAGCAAAAATTTTTAACAATAATTTTCGCATTTTTTAATGGCAGACTTTCGTCGATTAAATAAAATAAAATATTCCTATTTCAAAACTCTGTTAGCTAGTTTGAATTCAGAATTTCTCTAAATTGACAACACTGTTAGCGATGATTTAAATATAACCAACATAATTGAGACTGGTTTTCGCGGTAATTATTTTTCTGTATTTGTATAATGTCTATTTCCAAATAGCGATTATAATATTCGCTTTATTTAATCTGAAAATTTCTATGCCGAATATTACTATTAGGATGAAATCGTGGTTGTAAAAAATCCGTAAACACTATCCCTCCTGGGTCTTCGGATCAGGCATGTTTTTGATAAGGTGTCTATTATTACTGCAATGTCAAATATATTTCGACATTTTCTTTTTTCTTTGAAATGTCATAATGTTACAAGCGCAATAGAGCATTCCATTGTTACGTTGGATTGAAAGTATGATATTTTTTATAATTTTTATTTTATGTATTACAAAAAAATAAAATGTGTACATTTTTATTAAGTGAAAATTTTGCACATTGGAAAAAAAATTAATATCACGGATTGAATACAATGACTTTTAATGATCCGTTTGGACGCTGACTTCAGCTGAACATTTTTATACATTCACATTTATAATATTGTTAGATTTAGGATTATTATCATTAATAGATACCGATAATTACAAAGCTAATTGTTTCAAAATATCCAAATTTCATACCAGAAAAATGTACTGAAAAATACCGATGTCAAATCAGACAAGAAATATTTTGACGAAATCATAAAATGCTTGAGATATTCAAAAAAGGGATAGTTTTAAAACTTTTAAATTATTAAAATTTAAAATTTCATGGCTTCTTCTGTGAATTAAACCAAATGAATAGATTCTTATATTCTAGAAAATGTTTTTTCAATCAAAAAGAAATTTTGAAAGAATTGAAAGAAAAATTTTACTGTCATATAATATTTATGGGTAGTTCTGAAATTAAGTGGAAATTTGAGTCCCAATCAATTTTTTTGTACTTTTATGCAAATAATTGTTCAACTAAATAGATAATCTATGAAGGCACATCTAAAACTTGTAACAAAATATACTTTGGAGTGAATTTGAAATTTAAAACTATTCCCTCCACGCCTGTTTTTATTTTACAACATTAATATATCCCATAAGATAAACGAAAAGAACCGTATAAAATGTATTGAGTTAAAAAGTTACTTTACTTACTTTTTAAAAGAAAATTCTGAAAATTTATATTAAAAAAAAATTTCAGACCAAGACACATCAGTCCCCAGAATTAGAGCTACTTCCATGACATATAAGTTATAGTTATATAAAAATCTACTAGATGGCAGCATAATCTAGAACTTGGGATACAAATTAACTCCAGGCAGCTGCTTATTGGATGGAATATTTCTAAAGCATGGTAAGTTGTTACTTCATCTAGTTTTAATTAAAAAACTGTTAATTACCATAGTGTACTTTAATTGGGTGTCAACTCCATGGCCTCATTAATTTTGTCAGTTTTAAAAATAGCAGAATTCTGTTGATAAGTAGCGTTAAATGGCTTTATTTAATTTTGTATCCAAGTAGCATTACGTTCATGTTGTGCATAGTTTAGAAAATATTAGGCCTAATCTCAGATATGTCACCTCCATGGATGTCACCTCCATGCCATTGTTGTATCATGGAGGTGTTACTGATCTATGGATGTGACATTTATTGATGTAAACAATATTTTAAGGGTGCTTAAAGTATATTTTTAATTATTGAACCTATACTTTTATTTTAGGGATAAAATTATATTAATAAAAATATTTTTTGAAACTGAAAATTTTTAATTTTAAAAAATTTAATTTTGTATAAGTTTCATTTTTCAATGCCGTATTATATCTTTAAATACAAGTTAAATTTTAGGTTTAATTAAACTTTTTTTTGAAGCCTCTTATTGAATTTCCTGATCTCCTAAACTTAAAAAAAAATAAAAACATAACTAAATTTAAATTTTCAGTTTTTCTATGCTAGCCGATTTGATAAATAAATAATAATAATAATAAATTGTTTAACATTTAGTATATTTAAATAATATGGCCAGACTAGAATACTCTGCAATCGTATATTTAAACTGCTGTATTTTCTATTTATCTATAAATCTATTTATTTTTATCTAATTACACGTTAATATTTTTCAATATTTTTTAGTTATGGCTCGCGCAAAAAGCAAAAACAATTCTGTATAGAAGAAAAGAAAACTCAGATGAGAAGTAGAGCAGAAAAGATGGGATAAAATTAAAAAAAATCCAGAATTGTATGAAGAATGTAAGAAAAAAGAGCGCAAAATGTATTACAAGAAGAAAAAAGAAGGAAAAATAAAAGCTATTTGTCAATTGAGTGAACGACAGAAGTGTGCACAAAGAAGGGTACAAAAAACAAAGAAAAGTCGAGAGAAGAAAGCAAATATTGAAAAATTACAGCAAGTTCTTTTAAATTCTGCTACACCAGAAACAGATGGTGATTCGGAAATTATAAACAATCATATTGCGAATGTTAAAGATGTGATAGGAAGAGCAGGTACCAATCGGGTAAAAAGTGGTCGAAAAATTATTAACAGAAACTAAAAGGATACTAAAGTCATACCAAAGGCATACTAAAGAATAAAATTGCTTGAAAATGAGCATAAAAATGTTATGAAAAGTTGAAATATAAAAGAAAAAAAGATTATTTTAAGAAAAGATATCAACGCATCATAAGTAAACGAAAAAATTTAAGCAGTCTAAAAGAGAAGGTACAGAAAATATTGAAAGGTGAAAACGTTTCTCCTAAAGTTAGAAAATGACTGGAATTCAGTTCAGTATTGACCACTCAAATCGAGAAAAATTTTGAAAAAAATTAGAAGTCTCAAAAGTCAAAGAAAGCCTCTGGACTTGATAAAGAATAATAATAAAGAAGTACCGCAGTATGCACAATATTTCAGTTAGGTCATGTTAATCTGTATTTAGCAAATGTGGCCTCAGTTGAAGAATACGTGGAAGTTAAATTTATGCAAGATGTTCCGGATCCAAGAACAAAATTGTTTTTAGTAAGAAACAAGAAGCAATCATAAGATCTGACAAATAAATTCGTGTGGTTTAAACAGCGGAAAGTGAACAATCGGTTACAACTTATCTTTTATTTAATCCCTCAAAACTGCAATATTATTTAATAAAAAATTAAATTTGAGCTTTGTTCTTTTTTAACACGTTACTCAAGAATAGTGTTCTTTACCTATATTGTAATCCAATTTTTGTTTTGATGTATTATTTGAGTTTCTGTATTTCATTGAAATAACATATTATACCTCTTAAACAATAAAACAAACTAATATCGCAACCATAAATGTTATCCAATCTAGTAAATAGACAATAAAACTTATATTCATCATTACTATTAAAGTTTGTCACCTCCATGGAATAATATGTCACCTCCGTGTTTATATGAAAAATGAAATTTAATTTTAAATTAAAAAAAATTAACCTTGACCTCGGATCATGATTTATTTATCGCTAAAACCTTAGGAAAATGTTGGAAAAGCAACTTAAGAGCGAAAATTTGAACTTTTATTTTTTGCAAATTACCAAAGTGAAATTTCCCCTTAATTTCAGAACTAGCCTTATATGTCAGGAACGAACTAGTTTAAATGTGTGGTACCCTTTTTACTTTTTTGGTTCATTCTCGAAAAACTGTTACACAAGAAAAAACGCAATTTTAAAAATTAATGTATTCTACCCATGATAGGTTGGCACGTTAGGTTATTTTAAGCATTATTCCATGCTGAAACCGATCAAGAAAATGTAGTTACTTAAGTTTTGTAGTATTGGAAACTATTCTATACATGCCAACATAACTTTAATGTTTTGCGGCAGTGCCTAACCCATTTTTTAAGTTTCACGATATTTTCTTAATAACCTCATTTTATTTCTATTTTTCTTATCCTATTTCTGTTTTATTCTATTTTATTCTTATCTTCTTTCTATTTTTTTTTCAAAAGCGTGCGTATGACGCAATATAACATTTTTCGTTGTTGCACTCCCAGAACTCAAGAGGCATCTGAAATATTTCTCTGAGTCTCTCATAGAACACAGACAAACGTGCTACCGGATTCTGAAAAACTTTTTCCTTACAGAATTTATTAAGTTTTCATCTGTCTGTCTTATTGCAAAACCTTCCATAAAGTAAGAATTAACATAGTCATTAACCCCTTAACCCTCTCGCTGCGTAATTCTTCGCGATGAGCGTCTTTTACAGAAGTTTTAATCGTTTATCACCGGTTCTTTAAAGCAGACATTTTTGACTATCGTAATCGAAGAAAATGTCCCGATTAAATCAGACAAAGTTTTCGCTAAAAAATAACTGGTGCAAGCAACCAAATAGTATTAATTTGACGGGAAAATGCATGCCCGAGCTGCATAGCTCGGGCAGCGCAACGAGAGGGTTAAGCGTCGTGTCCGATAAGTGTAGGCTACTTGTTTTTTTATTCAGTTTGATTGGCACCATTTTTTTGAAGCAGAAGTATTCACCTTATTTAATGGCAGATAAAATAATGCGAGGGTAAAGTCAATTACGCTATTTTAAAAAACTGGTGGGAATCAAACAATCTGAATTAAAACAAAATGCCTACACTGCCCGTGAATGTAACGGACGCCAGAATTAAGGTATTAAAATAATAGATTCAGTGAAACTTCATTTACTTCCACGATGTATGAAATCCCAGTCACCAAACTGCAACATTGCAATATTATACAGGAATGATAAATAGGAAGTTTAAAACGAGGATGAAAGAACATATAAGTGATATAAAATACAAAGTGAAGTGCATTATTTTTCTAGTGAAGAAATATATTCATTTACAGGAGTTGTCCTTTTATTTTCATTCTGTCATTTCAATGTCAAGGATTCCTTACAAAAAAGAGATAGAAAGTAATATAACATTCTAAAAGTCAGCACATAAAAATGGGTGTAAAATGACAAGTTTTCTGTAATTTTTTTTTTTAATCTATATTTTTTTCATATCCGCAGTGTCATTCATCTTCAACTTTACTTTTGATTTTCTATAAATATCTTTTGCTTATGTCAGTTTATTCTGTCATTGATTCACATATTAAACCTGGTAGTAAATATAATATTAGTTATTTAAGAAAATCTCTATATTTTTAACAAACTTTATTTTGATCACACTTTCTTTAAAATCAACCTAAGTAACAATAAGAAAAAAAGAATTCTCTCAAGACTCTTTTGTTGGAGTGTGTTTGGTTGAAATCTGTTTATCCTACCACTCTTGGGGCTCGAATTAATAATAAATTAGAATAGGCTATGATTAAAAATAACAGGCACTAATTATACATTACCAACAATAAAAACTAACTTCTAATCATCAAGAAAAAAGTTAGTGAAATGTCTTTTGAAAAAAAAATTAATACAAATTTTTGACACTGAAACGAAAAAGTGACATATATTATTTTTCCATGGAAGCAATCTGTTCATTTATGGGAGTTGACCGTTTATTTTCATTCTGTCATTTAAATGTCAAGGATTCTTTATTAAAATAAAGAAGAGGGAGGAAGAAATATAACATTCTAAAAAGTCAGCACGTAAAAAAGTTTTTAGTGGTGGTGTAAAATGATAAAGTTTTCTGTATTAGTTTTTGGTTTTTAAAATCTTTATTTTTTTCATATCTGGGATGTCATTCATCTTCAACTGTACGTTTGATTTTTTACGTATATCTTTTGCTTCTGTCAGCTTATTTCTTCACTGATTCACATATTAAACTTGTGTTTAAATATAATATTGGTTATTTAAGAAAATCTCTATATTTTTGTTAACATAATTTATTTTTATCTTAAATGAGAGACGGTAACAATTTAAAGTGTCATTTCATTTATCATGATTCGTAATTTTGCTAATGTCAAAATTCTCATATTTACAAATTATCTCATATTTATTTGATGTTTTTTAATACGCATAAATAAATGATAGAAAACAGTATCGAAAATTTTATCTGAATAACATTTGATACGAATGCAGAAAAAGAATGTATCGCAATTTTATTACGCGTAATATTCAATTTTACTTTTATAAAATACCTGATTGTAATCAGTAATGTATATAATCAGAAACAAATAGGGTTAGTTGGGGTAACTGGACCACGAGGTAACTCGGCCATAGGTTATTTTATAAAAAAAACCGTTGATGATTTTTAAGCTTTAACTTTTGTAAACAATGCACCTCAACCTCTACTTCCTAAAACAACGTGTGTCAACTCAATCATAACTCTCTCTTTAGAGGGGTAGGTTGTCGAAAATTTACGTAACGACGTCAATTTGGTTGAACTTCCTCGGCTTTTTATTAAAATACTGTAAGTACTTTTATTAAACAATCTTTTTTTTTTAACAATTGGGCATATAACTACATTAATATTATTAGGTATCTATACATATTTACTTTATGTTTCAAAAGTAAGTTAGGTGTCGTTACCCCATAAATTTTTCAAAAATGGGGTAACTGGACCATGTTGGATCTAGTTACCCCAATACTTATAAATATTTTTTTTTAGTTTCTCTTACTACGGGAAATAAATTTCTCAATAAATTTCTCCATTGTTTTTTGCTCACAATAAAGAAAATTATAGAATACCTTATTAAAATTACGTAATAAAATTTAAAAAAAAATGCATATTGGGTGGTATCAAACCAAATTTCTTAACCCCTTAACCCTTTATCTACGGCAATTTTTTTCATGTAATATTTTTTTTTCAAGTACTACAATGAAAATTAAAGGATAAACATAAAAAAATACTCACCCGTGAGAAATTTAATTATTTGGAGGTAATTTATTAAAGTGGTACTTTAAAGTACCGTCATTACACTATGATTAAAATATCGTAACAGAAAACCCACAAGGCATTTCAACTGGCATTACACCAGAAAAAAATTTCGATTTAAGTATGATAGACTTTTTCTTATTTATAAATAAATCGTTTGGCAAATTCCGGTGCCAGTCATTTATTTCAACACTTTAGAATTCAAAATGCTTTGCTTCTGAAAGGGTTAATTTTTTTTTTCTTTTTTTTTTTTTTAGGTTTCGATCTTGTTTGCAGTCTTTTAGTAATGCGACGTCAATATTCCAGGGACAACATGTTCTCTCGCATCTCCACATATTCAAAATATGAATTTACATATGCCATTCAAGGATAGCAAAAACGAACCGGTGCCACAACTTTTTCGATTTCTTATAAAAAAATAAGAATGAAACAAAAAAGAAATACCAGGGAAATCATTGCTACACTACATTTCAGTAATTACATTTTAAAGCAGATGAAAACGATGGATAACTACGCAGACGAGAAGTAAGCAAGACGTTTTCCTCCAACACCCAGTGTACTGACGGTACTTATAATTACCACCGAGTAATTCAACTGTTAAATAAAGTACATACACCGTTCACCTAAAATAGTTAGTTAAACTGTATTCTAAGATCATAATGAACACTTAAAAAAATACAACACTTATATCCTTTACTGTGTTTGCTGCAATGAAAAGACGACCGTGGCAATCTGTACAAAATATCGGCAAAAAACACATCGACTGCTTCAAAGATACCCTCATTCCTCTATAAAATAACAAATCTAGAACTACTCCTGCCATGTATCCGAATAAAGAGGAGTTAAAAGAGCGTTTTTTCCAAAGTACCATTAGAATATTAGTAATATTCACTTTGGTAAAAAAGTTTAATGTGAGTGGTACTTATAAGTACCGTCAGTAGATAAATGGTTAAAGGGTGTTGATGCGTTATGGCATCACATAATTTTAATCCCTAATTGCCACATTGGCACCGGAATTTTATAATGAAAATTTCATCTTTATTAAGTACGCGAAAGTATAATTTTGCTTGTTTACAAAAAAATTCTCTTGTAAAAATTACTCATAAAAAAGTTTTTTATTCATCATTTGTAAATACGTTTACTGTTGTTTTTCAACAAAAAATTCCTTCTACAATTTATTTATAAAAACAGTATTCTGCATTGGTGTAATAAAATAGCAAAGTTTTACTGTTATTTCTAAAAATACATTCTTTTAAAATCGTTCACGTTCTAAAAAATTACTAATTGGTTAGTTCTGTAGAAAACTAAAGGTTCATCTAAGAACACAAGTCTTTATAAGTGCATAAAGTTCCATTAAAACACATATTTACTCTGTTTCATCAAACTTCATCAGACAGTATTCTCTCTCACTTTCTTGAATAACGTTTTCGCCTTCATCTAAGGCATGCTCAGTTCAGATGAAAAAAGATTTCATGCTTCTGCCCGAGATTTTCTTTTTTCCCTCGTTTTTCCCTGTGGTTCATTTATGATCTGGCGCCATCTATTGTCGACAGTTGCGTGAGTTATTTCGTTGACTATCTTTTCTCCATTCTCGTCGTTTAATACTGTAATCTCTATGGCCTCTCTGATTAAGGCATTGTGTAAACCGTCGTAGTTAGCTATTTTTTAATCGATATTGTGTTAATTTTAATCGGGTTTCTATGTTGGCTCTTGCTAAGGCTGTTGTTTGGTTATAATTCTTTAAATACCGGATATTCTCTTTCAGTCTTTCTTCAATCTTTCTTTTTGTCATTCCTACGTAAAAAATTTCATCGTTTTTGTTATTTTTACAAGGGATTTTGTACATTCCGGCTGTTTATAGATTATCACCTTTATCTGTATCGTTCCGTATTAGTGTAAATTGGGATGGATTTGGCGTTATCGGTACTTGTTTCCCTAGTTTATTTATTTCTCTTTTTATTTTAAGTGAAATTCCGTTTAAGAAAGGAATGGGGGTGTAAACTCTTGTTTTTCCT
This sequence comes from Maratus speciosus, assembly GCA_963932465.1. Lineage (NCBI taxonomy): Eukaryota > Metazoa > Arthropoda > Arachnida > Araneae > Salticidae > Maratus > Maratus speciosus. Next base: position 464,524,270 of record OZ010794.1, on the reverse strand, counting down.
TCTGTGCTAGCTGGATCAACTCGATCTTTTCTGAAACTTTCTGTATTAATTTTTGGATAGTTTTTTTTTTCGAATGTTCTGCATTGGTTCCTATTTCTTCAATTATTTTTAACTCTTGCTTTAATAATTTTTCGTTCGAACATATGTTAAGTGCTCTCTTTATGTACGTATTCAGTGCTATAAGTTTATATGTGAGGGGGGTATTAGCCGTATTAGTTATTACGTTGAGATTAGTTGTAGGTTTACGGTAAACTGTCGTCTGTATTTTATCTGTCTGTACTACAGAAAAGATCGTGTTGATACAGCCAGCACAGAAGAAAAAACAAGAGTTTACACCCCCCCCCCCCATTCCTTTCTTAAACGGAATTTCACTTAAAATAAAAAGAGAAATAAATAAACTAGGGAAACAAGTACCGATAACGCCAAATCCATCCCTCTTTAAACTAATATGGAACGATACATACAAAGGTGATAATCTACAAACAGCCGGAATATACAAAATCTCTTGTAAAAATAACAAAAACGATAAAATTTTTTACGTAGGAATGACAAAAAGAAAGATTGAAGAAAGACTGAAAGAGCATATCCGGTATTTAAAGAATTATAACCAAACTACAGTCTTAGCAAGAGCCAAGATAGAAAAACCACTTAAAATTAACACAATATCCATTGAAAAAATAGCTAACTACGACGGTTTACACAATGCCTTAATCAGAGAGGCCATAGAGATTACAGTATTAAACGACGAGAATGGAGAAAAAATAGTCAACGAAATAACCCACGCAACTGTCGACAATAGATGGCGCCAGATCATAAATGAACAACAGGGAAAAACGAGGGAAAAAAGAAAATCTCGACCAGAAACATGAAATCTTTTTTCATTCGAACTGAGGATGCCTTAGATGAAGGCAAAAACGTTATACGAGAAAGGGGGAGAGAATACTGTCTGATGAAGTTTGATGAAACAGAGTAAATATGTCTTTTAATGGAACTTTATGCACTTATAAAGACTTGTGTTCTTAGATGAACCTTTAGTTTTCTACAGAACTAACCAATTAGTAATTTTTTAGAACGTGAACGATTTTAAAAGATTGTATTTTTAGAAATAACAGTAAAACTTTGCTATTTTATTATACCAATGCAGAATACTGTTTTTATAAATAAATTGTAGAAGGCATTTTTTGTTGAAAAACAACAGTAAACGTATTTACAAATGATGAATAAAAAACTTTTTTATGAGTAATTTTTAGAGATAAGCATATAACACAGACATGTATAAAGGACCCCATTGTTTGAAATAATACCTGAGAAAATTTGGAAATAAATAAAAGTATACAACAATATAGGTATTAACCAAAATAAAACCTTCGGGTTTTACTTATATTGAGTACAAGTACCTTGTCCCTGAAAGCGAGAAAGCCAAATCTTGAAATTGTACGAAAGAGATGAAGAATGTAAGTACTTACGTAGCCGTTTGTTCATAGATTTACCTTGTTATTTTTGTCCTTAAAATACCCATGTAACTTTTATACTTATTACCTATACTAAAATACATAAGTACTTACTTAATTTTTATGTTTTTGTTATAAATAAAACTAATATTTTCACTTTTAGTGCTTTTTTGTAGACAGATTGACAGCAAAGGTTTCCAGTACAACGCTCATTAGTTGATATAAATTTACATCATCTACCTGGTTTAAATTTTTTTAAGTTGTTTACACTTTTTCAAACAGGACCTGATATCTTATATGAAAAAAAAAAAACGCGTGTGGAACATAGACCCTCCTGGTCCACGTGCCCCATCTTTATGGGGCAACTGGACACATGAGGAAAGAAAGATGAAATATGCGTTTTTTTTTTTTTTTTTTTTTTTTTTTTTTTTAATATTAAAATGTAAGTTTGAGCCTTTCTATCTGATAGAAGGAACCTAACTGAACAAATCTACATAAGGTCAGATATTAATTCAAATGAACATTAGCTTTTTGAAGTTGAATTGCCAGAATCTCCAGAGTCACACTGTAAAATCATGTCAAAGTTGCCCCACGTATCCTTACTTACTTACCCATATCCGCACAAAATCTTGTGTATTATATCAAATCATTCTTTTACATATATCGTAGAATGCTCCTTCGATGTGGCCAAGGTAAAATCTTTACGAGTGCTTCGCAATTTCACCATTTTTACAGTATATTTAAAAATTAATTTTCAGAATATATTCGGTTTATTTTAAGTTACTACATTTGTTTCCAAGTCAGCTCAATATTATATTCAGTATTAGAGGGGACATTTTGCTCAATTATCTTGTCCTCATAATTAGCCAGAATATAGAAATCAATAAAAGTTCTTTCTTATCGTCAAAGAAGAAATTTAATTAAATGTGTCTCCAAGAAAAGTTATTTTCAGTAGATGGAATTACTGAAGAATAACCTGTTTGGCATGAACGTACAACATTGAAATTAAAAAATATTTTGTTATACCAGATTTTAATTTACCTAAGTTTTTCATTTTTACCAAATCTTTAATACATATTTTTTTTACGTTGAAACTAAAAGTTAGGTATATTTTTTCTTCCAAGGAAGAAATCTGTTCATTTACGGGTGTTGTCCTTTTATTTTTATTCTGTCATTTCAATGTCCAGGATTCCTTATAAAAAAAGGGGGGGGGGGGAGAGAAAAAAATATAACATTCTAAAATTCAGCCCATAAAAATATTTTCAGTATCAGTTTTGGTTTTTAAAATCTTTTTTTTTTTTTTTTTTTTGTTCCTATCTGGAATATGTCATTCACCTTCAACTGTACGTTTGATTTTCTACATATATATTTTGCTTCTGTCAGTTTATTCTTTCATTAATTCACATTTTAAATCTGTTTTTAAATATTAGCTATTTAAGAAAATTTTTATATTTTTAAACATAATTTATTTTTACAAAACTATCTTTCGTGAGAAACAGGCTGAAATTTAAAATGTTATTACATTTACTACCATTCGGAATTCTGCTACTGTCAAAATTCTCATATTTATAAATTTGATGTTTTTCAGCATAAACAAGTGTTAGAAAAGAAAAAAAATGACACGAATGCTGAAAAAGAATATATTACAAATTTAGTATCCGTAATATATTCAGTTTTATTTTTTTAAAATACCTGAATATGTTTTATAATATAATCAGAAATGATAACTTACTAATCTATATCAGCATACAGTCTTGTATATTATTAAGTCATTCTTTTATATGGTTGAATGTCTCTTTGATATTCCTAAAGATAAAATCGTTAAAACCGTTTTGCAATTTCGATATTCCTAAATTTCGGCATTCGATTATATTTAAAAACTAATTTTTCGTGTATTTTCGTTATATTTTAAGTTATTACATTTATTGCCTAATCATCCTAATATTATATTTCGGATTAGAAGATAATTTTTGCTATCTATAAAAAGCAATTTTCTTGCGCTCATAAATAGCCACAATGGAGAAATCAGTAAAAAAATATTCTATCGACAAATAAGAAATTTAATTAAATATGTCTTCTTGAAAAATTGTTTTCAACAGATAGCATTTCTGAAGAATACATTGCTTGCTATAAATATATATCAACGAAATTAAAAACACATTTCATTTTTCGACTATTAATTTACGTAAGAAATTCGTTCATTTTCAGCAATTCTTTTATTTTTAATGTTGAGGATACGCAGAAAAAATGCAACATTCCAGCACATAATTATACAGATGCATTTCCGTAATAATTATTTTTGCGTCTTTTATTCCTTTTTCAATGTCATTACTTTTTCACATCTGAAAAATCATTTATCTTTCAATTTACTTTTACTTTTCATACCACACTCTGAAAAATAAATGTGTAAATTAGTTCCTTTTACATACGTACATGTGTAAATTCCAATACTTACACCTTTATCATAAAATTTACACTCCTGTCATAATCATTTACCTGAATTTATCTGAGTTTATCGACTTAATGGAAGCGTGTAATTTGTTCCCCTTTAAAAAACTTAAGGAAGTGAGTAAATGGTAGAAAATTGAACAGATTTACCCGAATTGGTGTTTTAATGTAAATTTACAAATATTGTATATTAGACAAATATCTATGTATTTTGTATATTACACCGAAATATGTGTAAAATATTACACATATATATGCGTAAGAACAGAATATTCCACCGAAATATGCGTACGAATGTTACACAGCTATATGTGTAAGAAGAGAATATTACACAGGATTATTTGTTTAATATTACGCAGAAATATGTGTAAGAAGAGCATATTACACATAAATATGTCTACTTAGATGAACACTTTAATTATCGATACTTGAAAACTTGGTTTGTCTAATGTAGCTGAGTAGTCAAGGTAATGCTGTGGAAATCTGCAGTTTCTGAATTCGTATCGTGTCTCAGTAAGCACTGCCTGTTTAATGTAAATTGAATTAGAGATTCTCTGCAGTTGATGTAGAAATATCTTTGAAAATTTGTGACTGAATTTGATAGAAAAAAAAATCCGGCAGTAGTACTGAAGTCACGATTTCGTTTCGTACAAAATTTTATTTTACAATGTATTTATTCAGATTTTACAGGCTCTGTTTATAAATAGTGACTGTATTATTTTAGAGCTTCAAAAGACCTTTAACAGAGAGATGGCGTGTAGTAAATATAATTTCAGACGATCCTGTTTCTTGTAATTTATGGTTACACTATTTCGTGGTCTTCTCGCAACTTTTTCAACAACTCTTCTGGAAAGAGTACAAACACACGAAACACATGAGTTTGTTCTTCATGAAAATTGCTTTGCAACGATGAAAATATTTATTTCAAAATTTACATTCCAAACTATAAGGTTGTGTACTATGTACACAAAATCCTTTTGTTGTTGTTGTTGCTGTTTATTACACAGGTATTTGTGTACCCATGTGCAATTTACACTTTAAACTGTGTATTTCAGAGTAATTTGATAACTTTTTGCATACTTAATCAGATTAACTTTACACACTTAAGCAAGACACTTAACACACCAGGCATATATTTGGCAATTTACTTGCCACTTTATACTTATAGAAAAATCTTTTTTGTATAATCAATATACCTATTTTAATGTGTAAATTTACATTTTTATTTTTAAGAGTGTACGTATCTCTTTCGTTTCTGTAAGTTTATTCTTATGCATTTTAAATCTGCCTTTAAATATATCAATAATTATGAATATCTATTTAATGGCTTATGCATTTTAAAATGATATCGTATTTTGTAAAATGAGCATTTTCTCTGAAAAATCTTTTACAAGAAAACACAAAAAGGATAAATCGATGAATATATTTTGCTTTTTTTTTAGATTTCATAATTTTTAGCCACTGAAATAAATACGAATTTTTCAATAAAAATGGATTTCGCTGTTTATAAACAACACTTTTCTGGCACTTGCAATAAACTTTTTACAATTATTTCACTTTTCCTGAGTCTTTCATTTCAAATATAGTTGATTCAGTGACAAAGTATGATGTTCCGCACGACAATACATGAATAAACTTACATTAGTAATATAAAATGAGACATTTATTATTCTATCTTCTCTGGAATTATTTCTGCATACAAGAAATGTCATTAATTTTTAACATGACGTTTGATATTCTATGTTTACTTACTCTTATATCATCTGATATTTAAAACAGATATAAAACATACTTGTGATATTTCTCTAATATTTCTTAATTTAAAACCAGTAGTTGTGGACCGTTGGTATTAAATCAAACATTTCTAATATAAATCAAATATTTCGCGAATAGTTAGATTATTTTAGAAATAATAAAATTAGTGTAATATTGCTGAAATACTGAGAGGAGATTGGTTTGTTACTGAGATAGATGTGTAAAAGATATTAACAAAGCAAATGGGAAACTTTATTACTTAAAAAAATTACTATATTACAGTGAATGTTTTTTAAATACTGTCACTCATAGATGGTATATATTTTCTGATAAAGAGTTTTGATTTGAGTTTCATCGAGAATTCATTTAAAAAAAAAATCGTATTGAAAACGTATATTCAGTGTGTCCACCTATTAGGAAAATTTTCAAGCACAATACCAGTATTTTCTAATAGAAGAATTCGCCTTATTTCATCGCTCAATTAAACAAACCGAATTTTTCTATAAGAAAGTACTGATATCTTTCTGAAAAATTCTCTAGCCAGTGGCCATCCAGAATACTTTTAAGCTCTTTTCATTCTTATTCCATTAATTATTTTACTTTATTTTTCTTATTTCACATTTATTTACATTTTTATGTAATTTATTTTTTAATCTATATTTTTTATTTAAACTTTATATCACAGAGTTTGGACAGTCAAAATGTGATCGTGCCAGCGACCACTTTTTTGAAAAATAATCTCTGCCTTACACTTATACTAGGATATTTCAAGAGATGCCTACTATATAGAATTTTGTTTTGTAAGTTGTGATACGATTGAATGTAAAACTAGTCGCCAGTACTGGTCAGTAATCAAAAGGTTAAACAGAATTTCTTTTAAAATTATCCTCTAATATATAAAAATGAAAATTTGTCCGTCAGTCTGTGGTGCTATACAAATCCACAGTTTGGAAGCGAGAATTGTGAAATGTTACGTACATGTGTATTAAAACACGGCCGAGGCAACTAAAGTAATCCGGAATCGGAATAACGTATGTTTAATTTTTAATTAATAAAAAAACCATCAAGTTACCAGCAATTTCCTATCAAATTTAACCATTTTTCGTTATAGCAGTTACCAAAAATTAAAAATCCACAATAAAATTCTTACCACAACAATTACCTTTCTGTTGCAAGACGCATTGCATATTACGTACGCCACGCTTCACTAAAAAGCTTCTTTTACCTCACATGAAAATAATTATAGATATACATATTATGTACGCCACGCTGCAACAATAAGAAGCTTTAGCGGGTATTACGATAATTCTTTTACCTCACATGAACGATAATTCTTTTACCTCACATGCAAATAATTAGTGATTATTTAATTGCGCTTAGTTATTGCAAATTTTTAAAAATAAAGAAACGCATTTTATCACCAATATCAACAAAACTTTTCATTCTATTTATTCCCTTATTCCAAAAATATCATTTTATCGTATGCTGCCATAGTAACATGATAAATTAAATTTCATTTAAAAAAAAAGGCACAGTAGTAGAAAAATATTTTACTAAATCGAATAGTTATTTTTAATTTTGGTTTTAGAATTAAATTCATGAATTCTCGTGCATAGAACATGTTAAACAGCTAGTATACGATAATCACGTAAAATCATCCAGGTAAGTTAACATTTTCTAAACGTGATAAGAATACCCAAGGCAAATAAATACCAGTATTCAGATTGACATGTTTCATCACTTAAACGGCGACATTCTTAAGATTAATAATGATACAAATATTCTCGCTTTTTTTTTCCTTTTTCTGAAAATTGGTAAAGAAAGATCACGCGATCTCATGTAATATGAAATCAAGTGTAATAATAAAAGTGGATATTTGTGAACGTGAATTATTTTATACTGTTTTGTTTCTTATTCTCCAGAACATCTCTTTCCAAATTTTAGGCAGCTCCATGGAGGCTCAATCATTGCATATATCCTCACTGTGTAAAAAGATCTCTATTGATTCTTGGATAATGGATGGAAAATAAAACCTTGATGCATCAATTACTTTACTATTTTTAAAATCAATTTGTAAAGGTTTTTTGTTTTTTAGTCTAGCCAAAGCTGTAGATTTCTTGTTGTATTTGATGTCTGCTGTATGTTCTTTGATCCTAGTTTTAAACTTTCTGTTTGTCATTCATATATACAATTGCACTGTTCCATCTTCTTCGGTAAAAATATTTCATTTACTCCTGATAATTGATTTGATTCTATTGGATAAATTTTCTTACAGAGTATGTAATGGCACGTCATTTTTGTTTGCCAGTTTTCAATTTTAAAAGAAAATCGAAAATATTTGTATCATTATAAATCTTGAGAATGTCGCCGCAATGAAGTGATGAAACATGTCGATTTGTATAAAGGTATTTATTTCCCATGTAAGTGTATTTTTATCACTTTTTGCAACGATTAACTTACCGTATATTTCCGCGTATAAGCCGATCCGTGTATAAGTCGAGTATAGATGTTTTCAATGCAAAATCGTCAAAAATCGGAAACCCGTACATAAGCCGATGTTAAAAAAAGGGTGATGAAAAATTCAGTGAAGAAAAACTCATAGAAAAGCTAAATAGAAAAAAATGCGTCCTTCGAAAATATAGTTATCTCCTATTCTGCTTTAGCATCCTATCAAATCTGCTTAATTGAGTTCCACTGAAAGTTTGTCTAAATAAGACATTTAAAGACCAGTTCCGTTCGAAATGGACTGAAGGTATGTCATCTGCAGATACAGCTATGACAAATGGCAAAATTTTTAAAAAAGTTGACAATGTCACTATTTCTGAATGGGCGAAAGAATCTTGGCTTGAATTAACACAAGAGATAATCGTCCGATTTTTCAAAAACTGTATTATCAGTGATGAATTGGAGGAAGGATGATGCCATTTTTGAAAACGATGGCGATGACGATGAATTAGACACTAGCGATATTCATTCTGATATATCAATGAAAGAAAGCGATTTTAAGGAGTTGCTTGAAAATTCTGATAACGACTTTGTAATGACTTAATGATTGGTGACTTTTTTATTTTAAAAATAGGAGTATTAAAGTATTTTTAGAATTTTTTAAGTATTTTTAATGTTTTTTTTTTTTAATATTTACTGTATTTTTTATTTTAGAATATCAATTTTGAAAATTTCCTTAGACTCGTGTATAAGCTGACTCCTCCACTTTGGAGCCAAAACAAGGCCTGAAAATTCTCGGCTTATACACGGAAATATACAGTACTTTGAAAATTTCTTTTGCATATTAGTAGATAAGATTTCAGTTGTTTTGAGTTAAATTTCTATTTTTGCGTTCCTTTTGTTTCTGGATTATGGTATTTGAGAAAGAATCAAGACACGTTGCTGATTTCTTTAAAAATACTCTTCTTACTCAGTGTGAATCTATTTCTTACGGTAAAAAGAAATTACTTGAAGACTGTCATATAAAACACTTTTTTAAATACTGAAGTCTTGAATAGACATTGAAAGGAATTTGAAAAATATAATACTAATTTTTCTAAAACACTTTTCGGAATTTGATCGGACTAGTTCTTATTTTAAGAATAGTTGATTGAAATTATAAAAGTAAAACCATTTAAAAGTTATATTAAGTATTCTAAAATATTCTGAAATGTATCTATACAAATAAGAAAGTTTCGTAGTCTGTGTGTGTTTGTCTGTCTGCAATGTCTAGCGAAATCTACCGCATGTAGAAGTCTGAAAATTTACGTGAGAATAATCCAAAACAGGACCTGGTTCACCTGAAGGCTCAGATTTTTAATTTTTTAAGTGCCGGGCACCCTGGGCCCCTTTCCGTTTTTTACACTAAATTATTAATAACTTGCCACATTTTTATCCGATCTTCTTTGTTTTGAGGCACTTTTCTCCATTTAGTTATTCCCACATTCCTAGAATCCAGTTAAGACCTTGGTCCTCTGGGTACCGGTACAGTGTCCCTTGAAGTTTTTGTGTCCTAAGTTGTTAATAAAGTCCTCCCTGTTAATCTGATCCTCGTGTTGAGGTCCTTTTTTCCATTTAGTTTTTACCTCGTTTTTACAATCCAATGAAAATATTAGGGCCCCGTCCGGGGCCCCTTGAACTTTTTGTGCGCCATGCATTTTCACCCTCTAATTGTGTTATACAAAGTAGAGTTATGTTTAACGCAATTCTAGCGGCACCGGGTAACGCCAGGCGTGTCAGCTAGTTATGAGTAAAAAACTATACGTTGCAACATTTTGAAAAGTTTAGAAACATAACCTAAAGCAAAAGTTCCAGTATCCTAAAGCCAAAATTATAAAATGAGAATTGTAATATTTAACAAAGTTCCTTTGTTCTTTTAAAAATAATGATAATATTTCCTTGCTCATCATTAAAACATAATAGTATACATGAAATTGAAATGAAATATTTAAAAGATCCACCCAATATTTTCCTTAGGAGATTTTAATTAGTTTCATATTATATTCGTTGAAAATTGTAATAAAAATGAACAGATATGTATTTTATATTAGTTTAAAACGTAAAATTAATTTTAAAAGTCAAACTTCAGAAGAAATAAATTTTGTATACAATAAAACTTCAAGAAAGACTGTCGAAATTTAATAACATTTCTTATAAAAAATCAATTTAATTAAAAATAAAGCAAGGGAAATAATAATAAAAAAAAACCCTTAAATTTGAACGAAGTATAAGAATGCCATTTTCTGTAAGTATCAGTTGAAAATCAAGAATAAATTAGTTTTTTCATTGCCTTTTTTAGTTTATTTTTTATTAAGGTAAGTATTAGGCAATACCTTTTCTTTAAAATGTAGAATAGCAAACTTTAATAATACAATATAAAAAAAGAAATAAATATATCCTTAAGTTATATTAATTATTATAATATATTTCAGACGTATTTTTATAATATGATGACACTAATATTTTTCAATATTTCATGATGAATATTTATTTCCTTTAGACAATCTATTTATAGCTTACATAAATTCCTAAAATAAATATTTTTTAAATTTGAGTTTTGCTATATGATGACAAATTTTTAAACTGAGTTTTATAATGAATAAGTTTAATAGTATCCTTAAAGGAAGTTATTTTTAAAAGTCTTCCGATTGTGAGTAAAGATATGTGAAATCAGATTATCACTAGAGCTGACGATTTTCTGGCAGTTTTCTGACTTAAGCAATTTTTTTATATATAAAATTGCATTTCATGTGCTCTTTTAGACCACATTTTCTAGGAAAAGGTGATTCCAAAACTCCACATACAACTGTTCCAAGCTACGTTCCTATGCAAACTATTTTCGACAACTCACAACTATATGTTTTTTAATCAGTAAGAATGTCTCTTTTTTCTTGCAAGTTTAATTTTTTCGAAACATAATCTAGAATTAGAACGCAATCGCAAAAACAAATAAATGTTACCATAAAAAATCGTTTTCCGCATCATTTTTATAGAAATCGAGATTTTTTAAAACAATTAATTTACTCCAATTACATAGGGGATGGACGAGTAAAGTGGCCAGTGAGGACAAAGTGGCCATTTGAGTTTTTTCCACTGTATAGTGCCCCCACCACACTGGAAGTGGGAGAAACAGTCCTCAAAGTATAGTCTGCGACTTTGAAACGATAAGCTACATTTGTCTAGTTCGGAATTCATTTTATTGTTTTTTGTTTTTGTTTTTTTCATTTTAGGTAGCTTTCATTACAAAAAGTAAAAAGCTACCTATTGCAGCCGTCTGGTCGAAAGCACGTCCGCAAAATTTTAATATATTTTCATCGATCATGATCCCCAGACCTCAAAACCACCCTCCGTTCAAATGGGACTTATATATATATCCATATGTATATCTAATTTTTGTCATGCAATAACTCTCGTATTTATAAACCGATTTGGATGAAATTAATTGTATGCATAGTACGTAACAATGTCCCGCCGAGTTCGTTGGCCAGCTTCATCCGCCATCTTGTTTCAAAATGGCGGCCATATAATTTTTTTTATTTAAAAATTTAAAAAGTGGTGCAAATAAATGAAAATCTTCTAAATATTATTTTCTTAAGTGTTTGACCTTAATACAAGAATTCCGGAGAATATTTTCTTTTGTCTTTATCTTAAAAAACGGCTGTGATACAGCAGTTTCAATTTCTAGGGTAGCTGACATTTTGGCTTCATCCACCATCTTGTTTAAAAATGGCAGCCATCAGTTATTGAACAGTATTTAATGCATCACCATACCTATAAGGCGGGTTACCATAGGGGGGACCCTGTTTTGTCACCAAATGCTGCCAAGTTTGACACAAAATTGGAGACATATCGCTAAATTTGGCGACCAAAATGAGTCTCCAAAAGTGACGCCAACTTGGCTATAACTCTAATATTTCGCCAAATTCCCATAGACTTCCATTGTAATCCAATAGGGTTTACTTGCTTACAGAAAATCAATAAATTGAGATATTTTAATGCAACAAAAACTAATATTCGCTTAAGGGATTATATTAATTATATTTAAGGGAGTCCAAGTACATTAAATTAGAATAAAAGTAACATGATACAATGAACAAATTATATGCATGCTTTCCCAAACATAAATTTCAAGGGAGACCAAACAGGTTACCAAGGGCGGCTAGTAGCTTACTAATTTAGCGCAATTCTCATTCAAATTCAGTATTTACGAGTATTCTCTTATCGAGTTCGTAACATTTTAGCTTCTTAAAATTTGAGTAAAATTAGCTTCCTGTAAAACTTGCAAAATTTTAAAACCAAGTAAAAAAAGCGAAAGTGAAAGCTGCCTCTTTCTCCCGGCACTGGCCGAAAGGACTTTTTGATTTTAGACAAGAGGTACAATTTCTTGATTACGGCTAATTAATATACACCGTTATAATTATTTGCTCTTATGCTGTTTGATCGGTGTGAAATAATCTTTTAAATGATGTGTTTTTGAAAACGCTAAGTCATGTAGATTAGGTGCTAGACCACATTTTTTGTAATGGCATCATTCCGGGCAAAGTAGCCAAAAGAGATAGGGCAAAATGGCCAGATGGCTACTTTGCCCCGAAACGATGTTTTGTTCATTGTTCATAACAAAATACCAAAATACTATTCAAAAGTATTTTCTTTGAAAGGAAAAAGACATGTCCGGGCAATAACTTCTGCAGAGAAAGGCTTACTCTCGACATTTGCAGTCTGCATGTCTTCAGAGGACACTTGCATTTTTCCATTTGCCATATTGATGCTCATTATTGGTTATTTTATCTCGTAACGATTTTATACTTAGAATATTACAAAACATAATAGGGGAGGTAGGGAAGGTTTGATACATAGGGAAGGTTGATACATTGACAATTTTTCTCAACAAATGGCATTAACAGCCCTTTTAACATACGTAAAGGCTTCTTTTATTTGCAGAAGTCATTATTCGCTGGACTAATCAGTGAAGAACTGACAACTGTTCTTTCCTTATAATTTTGAAGATTTTAAGAATGTCAATGTAATTTTTTTCAAATACTGATTTTCTTTCATAACTGTTATTATTGTAAAGATAATATCTTATATATATTTTTATTTGTAAAGAACATTGTTAGGATTTGTTTTACTAGAAAGTAGATTGCCATTTTGCAACTGCGTTTATACAAAGTGATTGAAATTCCAATAAGGCATATTAGGGAGAAATGATACACTTGTATATATGAAATTTAATAGGTTTTTTAAGTTGCAAACTAATATAGGACTGTAATATTCATTATTGTTTTACAGCAAAAGCTTCTGAAATTGGTAAGGAGGATTAATTGGTAAAGCTTTTCCGAAATCATTTACTCTAACAAATATTTTATTTTATCTGAATTTATAAAGACTGAAATTGATCCTTTTGATCTTAATTGTTTCGACACTACCAATTTTTTTACCCTCAGCATCTTCTTGTGATCATCTCCACGAAACCAGTGAGTTAAATATGAATCGGTTATCTACTGTCACGACACGTAAAAAATCTTTAGATTAAAATACAGGGCCGTCGCGTACCAAATTTACAAGTCTTCCAACGTCCCAAGGATATTAGACCTTATCCCAAGAAAACAGCTTCAACTACAAAGGGTGGACAACGTAAAGTAAAATCTTCGATATTTACTGATATTATTATAAAAAAAGCTTTATGAATAATTTAAAATTAGAGATTTATTTTCGAAAGAGTGTGTTAATAGGATTGTTTAAATTTTTTTGTAATAAACATTTCTGAAACAAAAATATGTCAATGTCATTTCTTTTTAAATTTTACTAAAATATTTCAAGATTTATCATAAAAAATAGTATGACACAAAAATTAAATCGTCTGTATTTTTTTTTCAATTTACATAACAATGTGTCAAATCTCCCTTGCAAGTGTATCAATCCTCCCCAGTAATGGGGAGATTTGATACAATAGTAACAATTCAAAATAATTGGGATATATTTTTGAATGATTATTTTTTAAATACGCTATGTTTTTAATAAATAAATAAAAGGCCACTTTATAAAAAAACACCAAAAAACTGTTTAAAAATAGCTTTCTAAGGGTTATAAAAAATTAGTAAAGAAAAGTGTATCATATATCCCCTACATCCCCTACTTATTCTTAATTTTTGTTCTTTAGCTTGTGGTGGTTAAATTTACAACCTGAATCAATGTAATTTGTTCATTTACCTATGCTGTCCACTTTACCCAGCCTAGGAGATCAAGATGTCCATTTTACAGATTTAAGGTGTACATTTTAATAAAAAAAATTAAATTAAAATAGCAATTGAAACTAATGTTTTTATAGTTTCTATTGGTATTTGTTTCTAGAACGTTACTGATTTAAAAAGTATCATAAAAATTCATCAAACCTTCTTTCTTCTGTATTTATTATATATGATCTAATATTCTACATATAAGTACTCACATGTTTATTACCCTTGAATTACATGCATGACAACGACGAATTATTCACATTTTCAATTTCTGACAATTCAACACCGTGGCGTAACATTCGCGCAACAAAAAGAAATAAATGTACAGCGTCCATACGGTTCTTACTTTTGAATACAAGTATTTCCTACATATACATATTTCATTCTTTAATTCCAACATCCTGGTATTAAAGAGGTCGAAGTTTTCTTCATGGAGATTGCGATTGTACTAAGTATAACAAGTAAACACCAACACGAACAATGATGCAATAATGAACAATTAACCTTTTAATGGTGTACTTATTTAATGTGCCCTTATCGAAGAAATCAAGTTTAAACCTCAACTACAATCAATAAATTTATCAATGTTATGCATTCAGTAACCCTCACTTAGTAGTTTAACAGCGGAAACCAGAAAAATTAAGCCGCTTTTCGAAAAAAAACATTTCCGTGCATACATGTAAATCAAACATGTAGTATGACACTTGTTCCACAATGATTAGAAATTTTGTTTAAATTAAAATGTGCGTACCTTTAACTTTTTTTATAATTTCAGAATTTTGAGATGATTACGTGACAAACATACTAATAAAAAGTTGTCATGCGATAAATCGATACCACAAGATTTTAAAAATGTGGTATTTTAAAAAGAAATCTGTAATGTTTCATTAAATTATTATACAACTGTTTTATGGAAAAAACTATCCTGTGACTGATTTATAACACATTTTTTTTATCTCTTCCATGACTACTGTGGAAAAAAAGTAAATATTTTCAAATTAGCTTTTTATATCAAATATTTTCTGATATGTTTAAGTGGTCTCAGGACTCTAACAAATGTAATTTTAAATGTAATTAATAAATGTAATAAAATGCATTGTCAACATGTAATATCATAAAATACATATGATTTTAAAAACACAATTTTTAAAGGTATGGAAGATATTAGCATGTTCTTTCCTTTTATAAATTTAAAAAATTACAAGATGCAAAATTATTATTTATTGGGGCTATCAAACTGTCAGACATTTGTTGAGCAGAAAATTGGCATGATAGCTTACGTGCAGGATAAGTTTTGCATCAATAATAAAAATTTTGGTATATAATTGTACTTCAGATTACAATAATTATCTTGAACCTGAATATGAATATTTAAAGCATTTTTATATTTTTAACTTTTTATTTTTATATTTTTTGTTGTATTTATCTAATACAAAATTTTGAAATTTTCAACACTATAACCATCTACAAAAATATTTTTTGAACAGTAAAAAGAAAAATTTAGGTTCAGTTTATTTAGACTAATAGTAGGGTTTGAAATGTCTATAAATGTGGCTCCAGCTCGATTAACGTGCCAAGTTTGATATTTTTGTTGTATTGTGAAGGATTTGACATGTAGATTCCAAATACCTTAGGTGACATTTTTTATACACATTTTTGGGAGTGATTTTCAAGATGGCGTCCAAGATGGCTGCCATTTACTGACATCTTTAATATTTGAGGTATATTATTGACCAATATGTCAAATTATATATTTTCAGGGTCAAGAAATACAAAAATATAATAAAATTAGGAGTAAGTTGAGTTTTTCAAGTGTTTTAAGCGATAAGATGCAAATAAAGCACAAAAATATGAAAGACATTAAATGTGCTAGCGTTTTGTTAACCAGTTGTACGCAACCAAAGTATTTAAATGAAATAACATAAATTATTGATGATATTGAAAAAAAATATTAAAAACAGCATTTATATGTATATACAGTACTGGAATGTTATGTATCATCTTCTGAATCCATGCTATCACTGTGATGGTATTGATAGTCCTTTGTATTGTTGCAATCATTGCATTTGCAAAGGACAGTACAAACGAGAGAATTCTTTAAGCAAGAACATTTCCCATCTGTACATGTTCTCTTACACCCACATTTCACAAGTTCAATAACTCCTTTGGGCGTAGGTAACTCCAGGCGTTTGACTGAAGAAATAACTCCTTCGTAATTTTTCCCCAACCATTGCCAATAAGTGGGGTTATTGTAGGTCGAGGATATCTGTAGCCCTTTTCAATGGTGCAAATTAAGTTTGATCTTAGAATATGTGACTTCAGTGTTCCAAGGTTGATGGTAATTTCTCCCCCTCGAAAATTTTAGTTCTGAAAAGGTGCCATCTTAACTCTGAAATCCTTTAAAAATTACTATTTTTCAAATAAGTCCAGTCGGTGAATTTTTCAAAAACGACAGATTGGATAATGGATCAACATTAGGTTCCCCAAGTTCTTGAAAAGCTGTTATAATATAATCATCATACTGAACATTGATATACATTTTTATCCACTTCTGTTTTGAAATGCCTATAAATTTTCCTGCCCAGTCTCCACCAGTATATGAATGTAAACCTAGTAAACCTTTTACTTTTATGAGCACCTATTGCTCGACATCTTTCATTAATATTAATTTTTCTGTGTTTGTTACCTCGACCAGTAATAAAACTGATTTCACTGCTTACTAGATGACTTGAAACCAAGTCAACCACCAATATGAAAATGTCAGTATCTTGCGAAAATACATCGATCTCATAATTATCATGATGGTTCACTATATCAAGTACATGAAGATGTATAATGGTGTCTGCTTCTTTATGTGTATGATCACATAATTCTGAATCGAAAACATTCGCATGGTTACTGTATTCCTTACTGCCAACAACGACAACACTTTCCTTCTCACTAGCAGCAAAAACCTGTAGTAATTTATTCCCTAGACAGTCAGCTGTGATTTTGTTTCATTATGTGAAAGAAACGTCTTTAATGAAACCAAAGTTATATTGGTACTATTTGTAATAGTAAATCTTATAGGTTCTGTCGCCCCCAATCTTTTCTTACTAATTTGCTCCTTTAATGAATGCTCAAGGTATTGGCCAAATATTATTCTCGCTTCAGTGTATCCGCTCGTCATTTTCATAATGATTTTGGTAAAAGTATTTGCAACGTCTTCACAAGTTTTCAGGGCAGGTGTCTTTTTTACTGATTGTAAGATTGCCATTCCATATATAATACAAACTTTTTCTATCGGAGAAATAATAGAAGATTCTAATGATTCAAATATGGGTGATCGATTATATTGCTCTATTTCTGCAATGAATGAACTTTTGTCAGATGGAATATGAAGATATACATCAGAGGAAAATAATGATCTTGGTATTACAAAAAAACTTGTAGTTTCCAATTGCATCTTTTACGTTTGTAGACATTTGAGGTCTTGATTCCATAACAACAATAAAACGAGAAAGAAGTTTCCTATCTTCTCGCGTTAGTCTATCTCTTACAAATTCTTCGAATTTCAATTGGCCCTTTTGGTCGACGACTCAGAATATCATCCTTCGCAGATTCTGGAACTTTCATAGAGGATGCAATTTTCATTAGTGTGAAAGGGTTTCCTCCACAATGATCCCGAATACTCTCCTTGACGATGGCTGAGTTGTGAAAAATTCTTAGCGACATGGAAGTCCGAAGTTGATAGCGTCTCCTGGGCTGCTTAGAGACTTCATATGGACAGTACTTTTCAAAGTAAGTTGAAACAATGCGTAATACTTCTGGTACACACAAGAAATACCTTTCAAGGGCGTTTTCATTCTGAGTTAAACCAATAACTCCACCAATGTTCTTCAGTTCTTTGATTTTCTGTTCCAACTTCTGTTCTGAAAATAGTTTCGTAAGCGGCACATTGTCTTTAGATACTGCAAAACAACCAGATTCGAGAGCATTCCATTTTTCTGGATATGTTGTTTTAATGTCCTTCATCTGTGCTAATTATACTGGAATGAGTCTGGCATAATGAAATAAGTCATGAGAAAAATAATACTTGATTTGTTCCTTTAATGACGCGAGATGCAATTCCCAATCTCCTTGACGAGTGGCACGGATGAAACGTAACAAAGATCCAAATTGGTTCATATACTGTAGTAAGAACTTTGCCATATCACCACTGTATTGTTTAATATGTGGAATACGATTTTTTTCAACTAGTACTCTGATCTCTTCAAACAAAATTGTAGCTTCAACTTCACAATTGTGCAATTTCTCACGTAGTGAGTTGCATTTTTCTTGCAGGGAAATATCTCTGTAGAATGTGGCAGTAGTCCGCGAGCCAGCAACAGATTTGGATGACCAATTTCCTCTCGGTCGATAATTTGTAAAATGCTTCAGAGAGATGTACCATGAAGCTATGTGAACGTCAGCTGCGGTTCCGTGGGTGGGTTGAGCAGCGGTAGCCTCCCAAACACGTAAAAAAAAAAGAAAAACAGTGGCACTCCGGGAGTGCCAATAGAAGTGAAAACTTCAACAATTACGTGTGTGTTTTTTTAATCGTCAGGAAATGTTTTATGCGTTGAATTGTGTAGCAGCACTAATGAAAGCATCTGGGGACACGGCAGTGCCCCTGACAAGTCTTGAAAGCACATCCATAAGCATCTTTTTCTGGAAGCAACTCAGGGTACTTTTGACCCCCCAATATCTTTGTGTTGGTGATTCCCAGAAACTTGAGACTTCGTAAATCTAAAGTAATGTGGCAATGGAACTAAATGCTGAAATTTCACGTTTCTATCTTTTTTATTTCAGAAGATATATGAACTTAAACTTTCGCCTTTTCGACACTGATTCACCGATCATCAAAACTCAGTGGTACGTCCTGTATCCTAGAATCTTGAAATTTGGTATGAAGGTAGTGTTTGGGATACAATGAAAGGGAAAATTTAAAAAATCCGGAAAATTTGGATAAAAAGTCGAAAAATCAAAAAACCGAGAATTTGGCAGAGATGTGATATACGAACCAGGTTTGGCGCGATTTTTTAACGTCAATTTGGCGAAAGCCCGTTTTCCAATACCAGTTACAATATATATTTTTAAATTATTTTCTATTGTTTTAAAAAGTAAACAACAATAAATAAACGGTAATTTCATTAATAACTATAGAACAAAATAATTGTACAATTTAAAAAAATAAAATAAAAGTAAAGGAACAATTTATTAATAAATAAGCAACAGTAGCCGGGTTACCTTGTAAAATAAAGTAACGCCATTTTGCTGTCAATTAGGTACCCAAAAGTGCGTATCTGACACCTGTGCCCCGTATTTTATCTTCCGTAATCGAAATTCCCGCCAATACTGTTGGTCATTGACCAGACCATCAACACGATAAAATACAGCGTTATCGGTTTTTAGTTACACGAAATAGGTAGGTCACGAATACGGTATAATTCATTTTAACTGACGAAAAACAAAATAATAATTTGTTTTAGCAATACGCCGGGAAAAAAAGTGAGTTTTAGCTTCCTTCTTCTTTTGCGGATTGAGCTGAAGAGGGAAAAGTTCCTGTCATTCACCGCTTGGCGCGCTAGTGTCTATGTGTCAAAATGCTAGCATGTCGGTTACGTTACAGTGTCTCGAAATCAGTGGTTTTTCCCCATCTCAAAAAAAGCTCAACGCGCCTAAAGAAGTTTTCACTTCAAAAATTTGCCATTTCCTCCGGACTGAAAATTTGTCAAATTATAGCTAACCCAATATCTTGAAGGAAAAAAAAAGTCAGCTGATTATAAAGCGGTGGGTATCAGCGTCAGCTGGTCACATGAACATGAAAAAAATATACATGTTGCAAAGGAAAGTCCCTTTAACCTAAAAATACTTGCGAATGGAGAGAGCTACAGTTATGGAAGGGAGGTAACGGTATAGTAAAGCAACTACGCCCGACCTAATGCAAACGAAAACAGCTCCCCCTAGCGGCGAAATTTGGAAGATAGCTATTGAAAATCGTAAACGAAAAGAGATAGAGATAAATTTCCAATTAGAATGTTTTAGAGCATCAATTAATTAGTACGAAACGAAATTTGGTTCACACGGATAAGATAAATCGTCGCCTGTATACCCAAAAATGTCTGAAATCGATGTGCGAGATTCTACTTTGCATATTCACATTCCGTAAATGTAGCAGTGCACAATTTCAGATTGTGACGTTGTACTGTGCTGTAATGTCTGTCAAAATTTAATCTCTAATGAATTTAAAATTTTAGATTAACCCTTTCAGTGGCAGAAGAATTCTGTTCGTAAACTGATGAAATAATTTACTAACACCAGAATATTCAAACGAATTTCTTACAAAATAAAACCCCGCTAATTTTAACTTTCATTACAAAAGCCAATTTTTTTTTAAATATTCTTGCTGCCATTTGTCAGTTTTGGAATTAAAATTGAGGATTTCCATCTACGTCACAATCTGAAATTGTTGCTGCCGCCGTTTGAATTAAATCGGGCGTAGTCACTTTAATATACTGTTACCTCATTTCCATAGCTGTAGCTCTCTCCGTTCGCAAGTATTTTCAGGTTAAAGGGACTTTCCTTTGAAACCTGTATATTTTTTTCATGTTCGTGTGACCAGCTGACGCATTACCCACCACTTTATAATCAGCTGACTTTTTTTTTCTTCAAGATATTGGGTTAGCTATAATTTGACAAATTTTCAACCGGGAGGAAATGACTAATTTTTTTTTTTTTTTTTTTTTACGTGTTTGGGGGGCTACCGCTGCTACACCCACACACGGAAGAACCGCAGCTGACGTTCACGGGGCTTCATGATACAACTCTCTGAAGCATTTTACAAATTATCGGCCGAGAAGAAATAACTGACGAAATTTGCACCTGGCTCGCGGACTAAAGTGTTTCAAAGAGAAGGTCGTAGCATGCCAAAACGATAGTCATGTGAAAATCTATCCCTTTAGTATATTAGTAATTTTGTAGTAAATTTATAAATAAATAATAAATAACACAATTTATGCATATTTTGATTGTAGATTTTCATTTTTTGATCCCAAAAACATATAATTTGATATACTGGTCAATAATATCCCACAAATATTAAAAAAGTCAGTAAATGGCAGCCATCTTGGACGCCATCTTGAAAATCACCTCAAAAATGTACAAGAAAAAAATGGCACCTAAGTTATTTGGAATCTACATGTCAAAAGCTACAAAATAAAATAAAAATATCAAACTTGGCACAAAAATCGAGCTGGAAAACATTTCAGACCCTACTTAACCAGAAACTTATCTTTTGAAAATTTATGAAAAAAATATAAAGAAGTTTTTGGGATATTCGGCGCGTTATGCTCAATTGATTTCAAGAAAACAATTATGTCAAAATCAAAAAATGTAAGAGTTTAAATTAAAATTTCGAAAATTTTGAACATTTAAGCGTCCTGAAACCCTAATATCAAAACACTTTTTTAGAGAGCACGTCCGTACTAACGCACTTTTCTTAGAAAACACATCATGTGTTAGAATCTTCTAATAAAAAATAAATAATAAATCTTATTAGGCAGGGTGTCACAAAAAGATTGAAACACGCCTTAATTTTTTTCTTTCTGATGGAGATACGTCGGCATTGTAAATTGCGAAATTACTCAACATAATGTAGGAATTAAGATTATGTTGATGAGAGTCCTGACACTAAATTTCGAAAAGTTACATTGTTTCATTTTTATGTGGTTCCCGCGTACATTTAGTAATATTAAAATTGAAAGAAAATTCATACTTTAGCGAGTAACATAGTAAATTTTCATTTTCCTACGATAAAAATTCACGGAGACTTAAATTATTTTGAACTTAAATTTAGCAGATTTCAAGCACAAAAAAACTTCGTCCTTTTTACTGATTGAAAGCTCCGAAATTTCACAAAATTCAAAGTATGAGTTTTAGTCGTAACAAAATGGTTTTTTTATTGTTTTACTTGTGCGTGCATTGAGAAAATATTTCCAAATATTACTTCTAGAATACAGGGACTGTATAAAAAATTAAAACGTATAACTTTTTGTTCCTTTCCATCAAAGTATAAAAGTGTACACTGAGAAAAAAATATGGTTCTGGCATATAGAATCTAAATTGTGGCTCTAGAAAAAATAGTTCCATGTCATCCTTATAAATTCTAGTTCCCTTTGCTAGAGAGTTCTAGAGTCTCCTACTACAATTCAAGAGTGTTTACCTATATTCTCGTGGTCAAACTTATTTAAAAATCTCTGCAAATAGATGCGAACACAAGAGGTTAGTTTTAGTCACTATAATTCTAGTTTATGAAACCATTCCAGAAATCAAGCAATCATTTCTCGCTACTGAAACGATTCATTATCGTATCGTCACCTAGAAAACAAGAGACTAGGAATTCTAGATCATTTCGTCTATTCAGTTTAGTTGTTTACCCTATTCGCATAGCTCGGAAATCTGTATTTCTAATTTAGGGATTCAGAAAATGACTACCTATTCATTCTAGGTGAAAACGGTATATATTTTTTTTTTCTCAGTGTATAAGTCGCGTAAATATAATGCTATTACCATGAAATTGATATGAGTTATTGAGGTTTCATATGATATGTTCGGTATTGAATATGAAATGTGTAGCAAGTACGGTTCATTTACAGGTACACTCAAAGAATTCCATTACATTACGGCCTATGGGGGAAAAACCTTTGCGGTGTATTTTAAAGATATGTGTTCAAACGTATTGGAAATTATACATATCACAAAGGAATACTACAAGTACTTATTGTAGAATCTAATGGGCATATAAATTATCGTTCATTTACATGGACACATAATTTTTTTTTTTTTTACTGCCTATGAATAATAATTGATGGCAGTGCTTTTCAGTTCTGGTACACGTTTAAAACTTAAACATTTTTTTGGCTTAGATGCTGTATATTCCCGCGGCTGCCATCTAGGATTTCTTGGTGATTTTTCATTGGCATTTATCGATAAGGTAATCCCGACGAGTGGCGTGTTCTGGCAACCCCGTTAAGCCTAGCATGCATATAAATCGCTGCTTGGCAACATTTACCACTTGGCGGGAAAGGGATTTTGACACAAACAAAAAAAATCAAAGAGGGCGGCTGCGAGAATATTCAGCATCTGTTCCCATTTTTTGCATATTATTTGTATCTATAAATTTTATAGATCATATACAGGATACAAAAAGGATATAGAGTACATTTCCTTACGTTTAATTGAACTAACTTCTAGCATACAAGTTAGTATAAGTACCAATCTATAGATCATATACAGGGATAAACAAATAAATCTGATTTTTTTAAAACAATTGATAGATAGTATTCTGAATTGCTGGAAAGTATTTCATAATCTATGCAGGACGCATGATTTTTCGTTCTTGTTCAAAATTAATGACTGGGATATTTCATCAACTCAATCTTATTTCCTGATTTGTTTTGAAAACTTTTGAAAAATGCATTAACAACTTATCTCCAATAGTTAACAAGTAAAGATTAAATTTAAAAAATCAAAAAATCCGACTGCGTAAAAAGCTAATTATTTAATTGTTTCTCATCAATGTGAGACTATTTTTATATTACTAATCTATTTTCTTTATTTACTTGTATTGATGACTTTTAAGTTGTGTTTAATTGTTAGTTCCTATCTGTATACACTGTTTTGATGAGGCCTATAGATGTCTATGAAGGTTAGAGTTGCAGTAAAGCTAGAGATCCTACCAACATAACTTCCAGGTTGTGTAATATTTAAACGGAGCTTCTGACTGTAAGATAGTCAATGAAACATCTCCTTCATTTTAAAAGACCTATCCAATGACATGCCTCTCAATAGGGTGCGTATTTTTCTTTCGTTTCTACCCCAATTTTGTATTTTACGGCCGCCCTTTTGAATTAAAAAAAAAACCTATACTATAACCATCGGACGGTTAAGACGAATCGATAGAGACCTAATTCATTAAAATCCATCCAGTTGTTGGGATGTTACGAGGGTATAAAGAAATCCACATACCCAGATACGCGTGAAACACATATCTCTTCTTGGCAGTCGGGTAAAAAATTAAACAAGTTGGAAATTGCTCGTCAAACGTGGCAAATGAGGTGCGTTCGTACTATAACTAGTTTTATAATTATTTTTTGCACCCCATATTGTACTGAATGTATACTTTTTTGCACTTCATAAAGCGCATAGTCTGATACATCATTAAAATGCACTTCCAATAATTTTTTTCCCATTCCCCGTAATGTAACGGAACACTTTTGACTGTCCCTGTAATTAAACTATACATCCGATTTTCCTAAAATTTGAAATAGCTCAACAAAACTTTGCAACAATTATATCTTTAAAATTTCAGACCATTCGGAAGGCTGTAATATCATTAAAATGCACTTGCAATAATTTTTCCCATTCCCCGTAATGTAACGGAACACTTTCGACTGTCCCTGTAATTAAACTATACATCCGATTTTCCTAAAATTTGAAATAGCTCAACAAAACTTTACAACAATTATATCTTTAAAATTTCAGACCATTCGGAAGGCTGTAATATCATTAAAATGCACTTGCAATAATTTTTCCCATTGGCCGTAATGTAAAGAAAAACTTTTGACTGTTCCTGTAATTAAACTATACATCCGATTTTCCTAAAATTTGAAATGGCTCGACAAAATTTTGCAACAGTTATATCTTTAAAATTTCAGATCATTCGGAAGGCTCTAATATCATTAAAATGCACTTGCAATAATTTTTCCCATTGGCCGTAATGTAAAGAAAAACTTTTGACTGTCCCTGTAATTAAACTATACATCCGTTTTTCCTAAAATTTGAAATGGCTCGACAAAATTTTGCAACAGTTATATCTTTAAAATTTCAGATCATTCGGAAGGCTGTAATATCATTAAAATGCACTTGCAATAATTTTTCCCATTGGCCGTAATGTAAAGAAAAACTTTTGACTGTCCCTGTAATTAAACTATACATCCGATTTTCCTAAAATTTGAAATGGCTCGACAAAATTTTGCAACAGTTATATCTTTAAAATTTCAGATCATTCGGAAGGCTCTAATTTCATTAAAATGCACTTTCAATAATTTTTCCCATTGGCCGTAATGTAAAGAAAAACTTTTGACTGTCCCTGTAATTAAACTATACATCCGATTTTCATAAAATTTGAAATGGCTCGACAAAATTTTGCAACAATCATATATTTGAAATTTCAGACCATTCGGTTGGGTAGTTTTTGCTCTGTTACATGCGGACAGACGGACGGACGGACAGACGGACGGACGGACGGACGGACTGAACGACGACTATAGGTGCTACGTATTTATATAATTACGAACGCACCTAAAAAGCGCGTGTCAGTCTTTTTGGAACATTTTGTATAGATGTAAAATTATTTTTTTTCAATTAATTCTTCCTTTCCAGACTACTAGAGAAAATGTTAATTTCTCTAGATTTAAAGAAGCTTTTCTGAAGATATTTTTAGCAGCATGTTGGTGACGAAATTTCATTATATTTTCTCGACATTCAAGGGGAATTTTAGTAATTCTTCTTTAAATAAATATTTTTCTTCCCATGTACATATAAATTTTTTCAAGAGGATGTACCAATATCGATTAAATCGTTCAAGAAAATTCGGTAAAGGTTTCTCCTACGTAAACATATTTAAGAATTCGGTAATCTTAATATAAACTGAAAATGGAAGAAATGATCTGCTATTGAGAATTTGCACATATAAATTTTAATCTTGAATAATATTCTTGACGAAGCTCTTGGCATTACATAGAAATATTTGTAATGAAAGCTGAATATTGTATTGTTAATCCCTTAACAGTTTTTGACTAGCACCCAAAAAGGGCCGGCTTACGTGAACTTAACGTTTTTGAACACCACTAATATTTAACTATAATCTTTTCTTTACCAATCAGCAGATACATTTCGATTACAATATACAAGGCAGGTATTTTAGTATGGAAAAAGTGATATTTCTGCCTATTTTTAGATTATGGTGTCAAAAAATGGAACTGCTGATAAAAGATATGAGTATTAATAACTAAATAAAATGTGATAAAATACACATTGCTAAATGATGTACTTTGTTTAAAAGATTAAAATTAAATTAAAAACACACAAAACAACAATTTCAACAATCTTCTTAGATCATCATCAGGATCTAAAGCCTTTGTATCGTGGTGATGGCCACAGAAGAGTGTTGAAACTGTTGTTTTGTGTGTTTTTAAAGCAATTTTAATGTTTTTAAAAATATTCATCGTTCAGAAATGTGTGTTTTATCACATTTTATTTGGTTATTTCATTATACATGGTGTAAAAGTCCATGTCTTTATAATCGATATTGGTATTTTATATCAAGAGTTGGATACGCGAGATAAGATTGTTTAGCCCGAGCTCTGTCCCGAAACGCCCTTGGGTTTGCTTTTTATATCAGTCTGCGGGTTCTAAATTTTAATTATTCTCAAACTGAAAAAAGAGAAAAAAACTTGCTACGTGGTCTGTCTATTAAGTAATGAGACTGAATTTTTCGCGCCAAGCAGAAGGACAAATGGGATGGAGTTTGCGAGTGATATGTGCGGCTGAAACTGTCAGCTACTGATTCTAGCGGAAGTCAGTTGGTCTTGAGCCTTTGCAGTGCACAGATCGCTGGTGAAGCAGACACGTGTTTGAATGGGGCGTTAAGTTTTCAGAATGACGTGGACTGTGGATCAGAGATACGCCATAAAGTTTTGTCTAAACTAAACAAATGGGCTACTGAGAAGCTTCCCATGGTACAAGAAGCCTAGGGGAAGAATGTTTTGTCTAAGGCTCAAGTGTTTAGGTGGCACAAAGCTTTCAAAGACGAAAAAGAGAACATCGATGACGAACAACGCGCTGGGCGTCCACCAAGTTCTCGAACTTCAGACAATGTGGCTAAAATGTAAGTGCTTTTGGTCTCTGATAGTCGGATGTGTGTCCGAATGATTGCGGAGACATTGGGACTTACGAAATCAACTGTGCATCAAATTGTCACGGAAGAAATTCAAATGTGGAAAATTTGTGACAAGCTGTTTCCAGCATATCCTTCAAAGAGTAACCCAGTTCTTGGCAAAATACAGCATTACAAAATTGCCCCAACCACCGTACAGCCAAAACCTGTCACTGCTGGGCTTTTCTCTATGCCCTCGGTTAAAATCCAGCTTAGCTGGACATCGTTTAGACAATCTGGAGAACTTGCAGAAAAACGTAACGCGTGTTCTGAACAACATTGCAGTTGAAAACTTCCAGGCGAGCATAAATGGGTG
Source organism: Maratus speciosus (assembly GCA_963932465.1). Classification (NCBI taxonomy): domain Eukaryota; kingdom Metazoa; phylum Arthropoda; class Arachnida; order Araneae; family Salticidae; genus Maratus; species Maratus speciosus. The sequence goes on along the minus strand of OZ010794.1, from coordinate 464,496,562 downwards.
GCAGAGCTGTTGGCAACGATGTATTAATGCAGAAGGGGGTTATTTTGAAGAATATTAAGTGTCTGTAAAATTATCTTCAAATAAACGAATTTTATGAAATCAGTCTCATTATTTAATGGTCAGACCCTGTATATGAAAAACAAGAATGTAGTCTGGATGTAGTGATGCTAGTTTCTAAAAATGTTTTGCAATCCTTTAAAATCAGTTCGAAATGCAATTGAATTGTTATTGATGAGACACAATGAGAAATATTCTGTCTGTTTCTGATATCTTTGCACGGTCAATGTTAGTAACACAAAAGAAGCCACGGGATATCTTTTGCTTATCAGTGTTTTCTGTTTGAAGTTCTGTCCACGTTTTTCCACGTTTGACGTGCAATTTCCAACTTGTTAATTATCAAATAACTTTGATGCGTGTAAAAATATTATTTTAAATATACAATATTGAAGATAAAAAGTTATCTGTTTTTAGGTGCGTTCGTAATTATATAAATACGTAGCACCTATAGTCGCGTTCGATCAGTCTGTCAGTCTGTCCGTCTGTCTGTCTCTCTGTCCGTCCGTTCGCATATAACAGAGCAGAAACTACCCAACCGAATTTTCGGAAATTTTAAATATATAATCGTACAAAATTTCGCCGAATCATTTCAAATTTTATGAAAATCGGATGTATGTAGGGACAGTCAAATTTTTTCCGTCACATTACGGCCAATGGGAAAAAAATATTTCAAGTGCATTTTAATGATGTTACAGCCTTTCGAACAGAATGAAATTGATATGCACTTATGAAGTGCCCTAAAATATACATTCAGTACAATATGCGATGCAAAAAATATTTATAAAACTAATTGTAGTACGAACGCACCTCATTTGCCACGTTTGACGTGCATATTCCAACTTGTTTATTATGTAACAAACACACAGTTGATTATTTATTAGAATTAATTTAAATAAATGGTGATTTTCTTGTTTTGTTTCATACATAAAAAATCATGTATTTTCTTTATCAAATTATTAAAAAAGTATGAATGGCTATAAAAAATCTTTTTGGTAAATTTTTATAAAAAATCATTTACATGTTCAAGTAAGATTTAACTAAAATTACTTGAAGGATTCGCACCCATCGGAAGCTCACAAAAAAAAAAAAAAAATCAGTGGATGCAGCAAACTCGTTGCGAAAGAATCGCAAAATTAGGTGACATTGGTTAATGCCACGATAACTAAAACACTAAAACGGATTTATGTGCCCTTCGTGCCCCATACATTCGTGTCAAAATGTAAGACACCCTTAGTTGATTATTTATAAAAACGAATTCAAATAATTAGTGCTTTTTGCAATGTGTTTTTAACCTGAAAATGCACTTATTTTCTCTATTAAATTATTAAGAACTTATGAGTGTCTATAAGAAATGTGTTTCGAAAATTGTACTATTTTTACCTAGCTGCGAAGAAGGGTTATGTGTTTGACGCGTATCTGGGTATGTATGTGGATTTCTTTATGCTCTCGAAACATCGCGACGGCAGGATGGATTTTAATGAATAGGGTCTCTTTCGATTCGTCTTAACCGTCCCATGATTATAGGCTAGGTTTTGTTTTCATAAATTCAAAATTTTCGGCCGTAAACTACAAAATGGTGGTAGAGAGGAAAAACATTTTTACGCACCATATTGAGTGGCATATCTTTGGATAGATCATTCAAAATAAATACGATGTTTCCTAGACTATTTTACAGTCAGAAGATTCATTTAAATATTACACAACCTGAAAGTTGTGTAAGTAGAATCTCTAGCTTAATTGTAACTCTAACCTTCATACACATCGATAGGCCTTATCAAAACAGTGTTTATAGATAAGAAATAACAATTAAACACAACTTAAAAGTCATCAAAATAAGTAAATAAAATTAATTAAACACAACTAAAAATTCGTCAATAAAAAACTAAATTAAAAAATATATAAAATTCGACTGCGTTAAAAGGGAACTAAAAAGAGGGAAACAAGATGACGTAGGGAAATAGTGTAATGAAAATCCTTTTTACTTAAGTAATTGGCAGTCGGGAGCATCAGATTCATGTTTAGGTATGGACTGTGGCTCCTGCTACCTACATGTTTGCCTCCAACTGTAACTACTTAAGTAAAAAGCTTTTCCATTACACACTCTACTATTTTCCTACACCATCTTGTTTCCCTCTTTTTAGTTCGCTTTTTACGTACTCGTTTTTTGTTTATTTTTTTTATTTAATTTTTTATTGTTAAAAATATTTATATGTCCAAGTAATATTTAACATAAATTTATTGGAATGTTATTTATAGCTAAAATCGTTAATATTTTATTATTTTTCTATCTTTCTCTATTATTAGGTACCTACTACCTAGAACACTTTTGAATTTATTACACAATGATGTTGCTGCATCGTCTTTAATAACTTCGGTGTGCGCGAATCTCAAAAAATGGGTGAAATTTGGTAACTCCGAGATCACTGAAAAGGCATGTATATGTACTTTGAAACATAGAAAGAAAAGAAAACATCAGTGGAGTCAGAAACCTCATTGCGTAGAAATCAGTAAAATGAATGAGTTTCGGTAATATATCGTAAAACGCGTTTATGAACGCTTCGCAACTGTTAAAAGAACCAAATCACTGGATGCCTTAACCTTGTTTCCTAGGAATCGCGAAAAGGCGTGACATTAATTAAAAAGTCACTAAAATCGTTTAAAACTAACATCTACTCCCTTGCCACAATCATGGATGACATCTACATTGCAAACTTATATTACATGATGAAGTAAATTCCTTTTATTGTTATAATACATGTAAAAACATAAATAACATTATTACTTTTTAAACCTAGAACCAAATCAATTGTTCTATCTGGATGTTTCTTTGTCACATGTCTTTTCAAAGACTCCTTAAGAACATTACAACTGTTGCAAGCATCATATTTAAACATCTTTTTTATTTAAAAAAAATTATTGTATAATCGCTTTAACCCTTAAATGCACGATTTTTTTATTTTGTTTCGAAAAAATTATATATGATTCTCTAAAAGGTTTATTACACAAGAAATGTAATGAAAAATTTCAGAGATACATTTTTCATATAATACGTCAATCTTTTCTTCTGCTACACATCTCCAATACAAGTAAAAACGACTATCGTGTGGCTGTTTTACGCTATAATATTGCAAATTAGTAAACTTTTTAATAAGTATGTCTCCAAATACATTATTTTATATAATTATTTATTTTATAAAACTTAACCTTTAACCCTTTAATTCCCATCATAGAATACGATCTAGAAATTATGTAGTTCGGAGAATCTGACTTTACACCAGAAATTTTCAGTGATTAATTTCGCTTTATTTAAATACGAAATATCCAGTGTTGATTTCAGGGGGTGGCCCGGGGAGGACATCCTCCCTCCTGGAGCATCGAGATGTTCCCCCCGGAAGATTTGAGATTTTGTGTTTTCAAAAGTCAAAAAGTGCAATTTCTCCCCGAAACTCTATAATGCACACCCTGGAGCCTCAGGAATCCCCACAGGAGAAAAGTGCCTGAATTCAACACTGGGAATGTCTGTTATTAATTAAACCAAATATTGCTATTTTAATTTTCTGGTGTGAATTAGGTATATACGAATAAAAAAATCTATTAAATGCAAAACACTGTTGATTGTGCAAAGCTGCGCACTAAAGGGTTAATATCGCTTTTTTACAATAGCATACTTTCAATAACGACAAATGTTTTATTTAACTCTCGAGTTTTAATAAAAAGCACTTGAAACTTACCAGCTTCTATTATATAAGTGACGATAATTTTGACACTAAAAAATAATGGAAATATGTAACCTTCCTAAAGTAGAAAATAAGATCCTGCTGCAATAGCTTCCGTTCTTTCCTTGACGCTTATTAAAATTCTCCATGGAAATTAATAAGAACCTGAGACTCCCTGAGAAAAATAATTGAAAAAATAAAAATAGCAATGAAAACTAATTTCATATTGAAGTTTAAGTTTAAAATGTTTGCCATATAAAAGTTTTCAAATATCGACAATTTCACTAACAACTTAATAACAGGCTTGCTATTTTAAAACGCTTTCTAAATCCCTATACTACAAAGCTTTTACAGGATAAACTCTCTATTAACTACAAAACTTAACTAAGATCCAATTTTCTAAAGACTTTTACAAATCAGAGGTAATTGCTTTTTAACTGGCTGCGCTTTAATAGATGTGTGTAGTTTAAACGAAACATCCATTCCACCAATTTAATGAATTTTTCACCCGAACAATTATATTTTCTTAGAAACCCCGAATTTTATTACAGTCATTATTACCAGTTTCAACTAATTAGATTATTTAAAACATTGAAGAAAATAAAAGTCAAATGTAATCATTAGAAATTAGTTTATGTTGTATATATTTTCTTTCATTTCAAGAAAATATATTGTTCTTCAACTATAATACCGTCATAATTGAAAATACTTGCTTTGTAAAATGAGCAATTGAAATAATAATGCATTAAAATGTAGTTGGAAATGTCTTTTAGCTCTTCTGTCTCCCTGTCAGTTTGGTCTCGCTTTAACTTTTGTAAATGTAATTTGATTGCTAAGAAATAGTTAATTATATTCAACTTCATTACAGCATATTCTGTACTCAAAAATGGTGTGTATAACATTTATCGTTCGTTTACAGGAGAAGCAAAGATCAATGAATTCGGGTACAATACTCATCTATAATGCCTATTGGAATGGCAAAGACGGAATAGTGGACATCGATGACGAAACACGCGCTGGGCGTCCATCAAGCTCTCGAACTTCAGACAATGTCACTAAAATGTAAGTGCTTTTGGTCTCTGTAGACGGATGAGTGTCCGAATGATTACGGAGACATTGGGACTTACGAAATTGATTGTGCATCAAATTGTCACGGAAGAAATTCAAATGTGGAAAATTTGTGACAAGCTGGTTCCAGCATATCCTTCAAAGTAACCCAGTTCTTGGTAAAATACAGCATTACAACGCTGCCTCAACCACCGTACAGCCAAAACCTGTCACTATTGTGCTTTTCTCTATTCCCTCGGTTAAAATCCAGCTTAGCAAGACATCGTTTCGACAACCTGGAGAACATGCAGAAAAACGTAACGCGCGTTCTGAACAACATTCCAGTTGAAGACTTCCAGGCGAGCATAAATGGGTAACAGAGTTGTTGGCAACGATGTATTAATGCAGGAGGAGGCTATTTTGAAGAATATTAAGCGTCTATAAAATTATCTTCAAATAAACGAATTTTATGAAATCAGTCTCATTACTTACTGGTCAGACCCTGTATATGAAAAACAAGAATGTAGTCTGAATGTAGTGATGCTAGATTCTAAAAATGTTTTGCAATCCTTTAAAATCAGTTCGAAAGGCGATTCAATTGTTATTGATGAGACACAATGAGAAATATTCTATCTGTTTCTGGTATCTGTGCGTGGTCAATGTTAGTAACTCAGAAGAAGCCATGGGATATCTTTGCCTATCAGTGTTTTCTGTTTGAAGTTCTGTCCACGTTTTTCCACGTTTGAAGAGCAATTTCCAACATGTTAATTATCAAATAACTTTGATAAGTGTGAGAATATTACTTTCAATCTTCAGTATTGAAGATAAAAAGTAATCTGTTTTTAGGTGCGATCGTAATTACTATATAATTACGTAGCACCAATAGTTGCGTTCGATCCGTCTGTCTGTCTGTCCGTCCGTCTGTATGTCTCTCTGCCCGTCCGTTCGCACATATTTGAGCGAAAACTACCCAACCGAATTTTCGAAAATTTTAAATATATAATCGTTGTAAAAATTTGCCCAGTCATTTCAAACTTTATGAAAATCGGATGTATAGTTTAATTGCAGGGACAGTCAAAATTTTCCGTCACATTACCGCCAATCGGAAAAAAATATAACAAGCGCATTTTAATGACGTTACAGCCTTTTGAACAGAATGAAATTGATATGAACTTATGAAGTGCACTAAAATATACATTCGGTACAATATGCGGTGCAAAAAATATTTATAAAACTAATTACAGTACGAACGCATCTCATTTGCCCCGTTTCACGTGAATTTTGAAACTTGTTTATTATGTAACAGACACTTAGTTGATAATTTATCAGAATTAATTTAAATAAATGGTGATTTTCATGTTTTGTTTCATACATAAAAAATCATTTATTTTCTTTATCAAATTATTGAAAAATTATGAATGGCTATAAGAAATCTTTTTGGTAAATTATTCTTTTTTTATAGAAAATCATTTACATGTTCAAGTAAGATTTAGCTAAAATTACTTAATGGGGGATGAATGGGGGATTCGCGCCCATTGGAACCACACAAAAAAAATCAATGGATGCAGCAAACTCGCTGCGTAGGAATCGCAAAATTGAGTGAGACTAGACAATGCCACGATAACTAAAACACTAAAACGGATGTACGTACCCTTCGCGCCCTCATACAAGCGTGTCAATATGTAAGATACTCTTAGAAGATTATTTATAAAAATTGATTTAAATAATTAGTGCTTTTTGAATGCACTTATTTTCTTTATTAAATTATTAAGAACTTTATAAGTGACTATAAGAATTGTTTTTCGAATATTGTACTATTTTGTTTTTAATTTTTACATGTTCAAGTAAGACTTAACTTAAATTTATTGGAATGTTATTTATAGCTAAAATCGTTAATTATTTTGCTATCTTTCTCTATTATTAGGTACCTACTACCTACTACACTTTTGAGTTTATTACAGAATGATGTTACTGCATCGTCTTTAATAACCTCAATGTGCGCGAATCTCAAAAAATGGGTGAAATTTGGTAACTCTGAAATCTCTGAAAAGGCATGTATATGTACTTTGAAACATAGAAAGAAAAGAAAATATCAGTGGAGTCAGAAACCTCATTGCGTAGAAATCACTAAAATGAGTGAATTTCGGGAATATATTGTAAAACACGTTTATGTACGCTTCGCACCCGTTAAAAGAACCAAATCACTGGATGCTTTACCCTTGTTTCCTAGGAATCGCGAAAATGCGTGAAATTCATTAAAAAGTCACTAAAATCGCCTAAAATCAACATCTACTCCCTTGCCACAAACATTGATGACATCTACATTGCAAACTTGTATTACATGATGAAGTAAATTCCTTTTATTATTATAATAGCTGTAAAAACATAAATAACATTATTACTTTTTAAACCTGGAGCCAAATCAATTGTTCCATCTGGATGTTTCTTTGTCACATGTCTCTTCAAAGACTTTGTAAGAACATTACGACTGTTGCAAGCATGATATTTAAACATCTTTTTTATTAAAAAAAAAAATTGTATAATCGCTTTAACCCTTAAATGCACGATTTTTTTTTTTTTGTTTCGAAAAAATTATATATATGATTCTCTAAAAGGTTTATTACACAGGAAAAGTAATGAAAAAATTCAGAGATACTTTTTTCATATAATACGTCAATCTCTTCATTTGTAACACATCTCCAATATAAATAAAAACGACTGTCGCGTGGCTGTTTTACGCTATAATGTTGCAAGTTAGTAAATATTTTAATAAGTATGTCTCCAAATACCTTATTTTATATAATTATTTATTTTATAAAATTTAACCTTTAACCCTTTAATTCCCATGATAGAGTACGATCTAGAAATTATGTAGTTCGGAGACTCTGACTTTACACCAGAAATTTTCAGTGGTTATTTTCGCTTTATTTAAATACGAAATATCCAGTGTTGATTTCAGAGAGTGGCCCGGGGGGGACATACCCTCCACTCCTCCCTGAGCATCGAGATGTTCCCCCCCCCCCGGAAGATTTGAGATGTTGTGTTTTGAAAGGTCAAAAAGTGCAATTTCCCCCCGAAACTCAATAATGCACCTCCCGGAGCCTCAGGTATTTTTCCCGGAGAAAAGTGTCTGCATTCAACACTGAGGATGTCAGTTATTAATTAAACCAAATATTGCTATTTTAATTTTCTGGTGTGAATTAGGTATATACGAATAAAAAAATCTATTAAATTCAAAACACTGTTGATTGCATATGTGCAAAGCTGCGCACTAAGAGGTTAATATCGCTTATTTACAATAGCATACTTTCAATAACGACAAATGTTTTATTTAACGCTCGAGTTTTAATAAAAAGAACTTGAAACTTAGCAGCTTCTATTATATAAGTGACGATAATTTTGACAATAAAAAATAATGGAAATATGTAGTTACCTTCCTATAGTATGAAATAAGATCCTGCTGCAATAGCTTCCGTTCTTTCTCTGACGCTTATTGAAATTCTTCAAGGAAATTAATAAGAACCTGAGACTCCATGAGAAAAAGAATTGAAAAAATAAAAATAGCAATGAAAACTAATTTCATATTTAAGTTTAAAATGTTTGCCATATAAAAGTTTTCAAATATCGACAATTTCACTAACAACTTAATAACAGGCTTGCTATTCTAAAACGCTTTCTAAATCCCTATACTACAAAGCTTTTACAGGATAAACTCTCTATTAACTACAAAACTTAACTAAGATCCAATTTTCTAAGGACTCCTACAAATCATAGGTAATTGATTTTTAACTGGCTGTGCTTTAATAGAGGTGTGTAGTTTAAACGAAACATCCATTCCGCCAATTTAATTAATTTTTCACCCGAACAATTATATTTTCTTAGAAATCCCGAATTTTATTACAATCATTATTACCAGCTTTAACTATTTAGAGTATTTAAAATATAAAAGAAAATAAAAGTGAAATGTAACCATTAGAAATTAGTTTATGTTGTATATATTTTCTTTGATTTCAAGAAAATATATTGTTCTTCAAATATAGTACTGTCATAACTGAAAATCATTGCTTTGTAAAATAAGCAATTGAAATAATAATGCATTAAAACGTAGTTGGAAATGTCTTTCTGATTTCAGCTCCTCTGTCTGCCTGTGAGTTTGGTCTCGCTCTAACTTTTGTAAATGTAATTTGATTGCTAAGACATTGTTTATTATATTCAACATCATTCCAGCATATTCTGTATTGAAAATGGTGTGTATGACATTTATCGTTCGTTTACAGGAGAAACAATGTTCAAAGAATTCGGGTACAATACTCATCTATAATGCCTATTGGAAATAAATTATTAAAATATACAGGGTGTAGCCGAATTCGACCGACAAATTCAGAGGAGTGATAGTAAGCATCAAGAGGATAAAAAAATTACCATAGAATAATGATGTGGCAAACCACGTATTGAATCAAAAATACAAGGTGTTCTACCCTAAATCAATTTGGGCTCACGGTAATAACTTTCAAAATTCGAAGTATATTGTAATAAAACATTTAATAGACATTTCCACCTTTGTTTTAAATAAGATAATATAAAAAAGTGATAGAATTTTCCACTTTACGTGCCGCAGTATGCACTTGACGCTCCACACTTTGGCCTGAGATTATGGATTTATACGATATCATCGATTGCTTGAGCAAAACACCCTATTTTTTCAGAGCTTTTCGTGATGCTATAAAATTTCACACAAAACAAGGTACATATGGTTGCATTTTTATTGCAATGTTTTTATTTTTCTCAAAGTTATTACCGACAACACAAGTTCAGTTAGGATAAAAAATAGATTAACGTACAAGCTGGGACATTTATGGCAAAATCTGTAATGACAACGGTACAAGCGTCACTACCGACAAGGGGGAAGAATTAACAAGTCTCCGAAATTTACTTATGTTGAAGAAATATGTTTAAGCTCTATGGTTTGAATATCTATTCTTTCCTAAAACGAGCCCCACCAGTGGCCGAGAGGTTCTGCTCTCGAAGCTGGTAGACGGGAGGTGCTGGGTTCGATCCCAATCGCGCCCGTCGGCCTAATCGTTCGGAGTTTTCGTGGTTTTCTTCGAGCCGTGGATCTTCCATGCGTTAATACGGATTAGGTTCCCTTAGAAAGACCCCCACGGAGGGCACTTCCCCGGGCCTATATCCCTCGTGTAGATAATTGGCCGTCAAAAATCAACCCAACCCTTTCCTAAAACGAAGCAGGGGCAGCCGGTATCGTATTTATGCTTTATTTATTTAGCTGATTTTTTTTTTTTTTTATCGTACTTGTATCGTTATCTTTTACTTACAAAATGGTAACTAGAGTAATAAGGTAAAAGAAAAACCATAGAAAATTCTGTTAAGAACGTAAATATGTAAGTTTATGAGATTAAATTATAGAAAATCAAATTCATGTATTATGTTAATTTGTTCATATCGAATAAAATTATATTGAGTGTAATGTCAGTACCTCAATGTTTTTCTAACTTTTAGATTTATATAATTCTAAAAATGTGTCAAAAGAATTTTTCCCCATTTGTAATTTTGTTATTATTACTTTCTTCTATCTTTACAAGAAGAAAGTATTGGATTCATGAAAATTTTCGAATTCCGGTTTTCGACGGATTTACACGTTTTAGAGGTCAGAGAACCCGAAAAACATGTTTTTACAAAATGTCTGTCTGTGAGTCTGTCTGTCGGTCTGTCTGTGTGTCTGTGTGTGACACAAATTTTGTGGGCGCTCTATCTCAAGAATTAATGCACAGAATTTAATAAAAATTCTTATTCAGTTAGTCCCTGATACAAATTGATGTGGATTAGTTTTTGGTGCAAATCGCTCAACAAGTGGCGCTGCTATGCTGCATTTTTTATGATTTCCGAAATGGCTCTATCTCAAGAACTAATGCACGGATTTTCATGAAACTTCAGATTCAGTTAGTCCTTGATATGACTTGATGCTGATTAGGTGTTGGTGTAAATCGCTCCACAGGTGGCGCTGCTATGCTGCATTTTTTATGATTTCCGCAATGGCTCTATCTCAAGAACTAATGCACGGATTTTCATGAAACTTCAGAATGAGTTAGTCCTTGATATGACTTGATGCTGATTACGTGTTGGAACAAATCGCTCCACAGGTGGCGCTGCTACGCTGCATTTTTTACGATTTCCGTAATGGCTCTATCTCAAGAACCAATGCACGGATTTTCATCAAACTTCAGATTTAGTTAGTCCTTGATATAACTTGATGCTGATTACGTGTTGGTGCAAATCGCTCAACAGGTGGCGCTGCTACGCTGCATTTTTTACGATTTCCGAAATGGCTCTACCTCAAGAACTAATGCACGGATTTTCATCAAAATTCCGATTTAGTTAGTCCTTGATATGACTTGATGCGGATTACGTGTTGGTGTAAATCGCTCAACAGTTGGCGCTGCTATGCTGCATTTTTTATGATTTCCGAAATGGCTCTATCTCAAGAACTAATGCACGAATTTTCATGAAACTGCAGAATGACTTAGTCCTTGATATGACTTGATGCCGATTACGTGTTGGTGCAAATCGCTCAACAGGTGGCGCTGCTACGCTGCATTTTTTACGATTTCCGCAATGGCTCTATCTCAAGAACTAATGCACGGATTTTCATCAAACTTCAGATTTTGTTAATCCTTGATATGACTTGATGCGGATTACATGTTGGTGTAAATCGCTCAACAGGTGGCGCTGCTGTGCTGCTTTTTTGCACGATTCCTGCAATAGTTCTATCTCAAAAACTAATGCACGAATTTTCATCTAACTTCAGATTTAGTTAGATGTTAACACAAGTTGTTGCTGATTAGGTTTTGGTGTTAATCGTCTAATAGGTGGCGCTGCTATGCTGGCATTTTCATGATTTTCGCAATAACTCTATCTCAAAAACTAATGCACAGATTTCCCCCAAACTTCAGATTCAGTTAGACTTTGACGTAAGTGGTTGCTTGGTAGTTTTGTTTAACATAGGTTTTGCTGTAAAGCACCCAATAGGTGGGGCTGCTAGGCTGAATTTTGTTTCATTTACACGATTTCGTAGATAGCCATATCTCAAGAACTAATGCACGGAATTTCATATCTATAGAATCCTCATGATGGGCATAGATTGCCGTTTAATTTTGTTAGTGTGATAGCTAATTTTCGAGTATTAACATGCATGAGATAGAAGAAAGTTTTGGGATTGGTATATCCGACTAGTTTCTTATATGTTAAGATTATAAATAGTATTAAATTATTTGTACGTTATTTACATTAAAAACAATATTTTTATTTTATCTGTAAGAAAGGGAAAATGTGTAAATTTTTCAATATTATTGTAACGATCGTTTAATATGTTAAACTTCATAAATTAATAAAACATCGGCTATAAAAATTTTACTACCAAATTCTGGAACTTGTAAAGTACAATATTTCGTAAATTTTTTTATATTACACCATTGCTCTTCATATACAGCATTCAAGACGAAATGTTTACTTTGTTTTTCGTTGCGCTTAAATCGTTTGTTCATCATGTGCAAAAAATATATACATATATATATATGCATATATCCGCTCATGAACATAGTATAGATATTAGATATATAAAATAGAATATCTATTCTATGCTCATGTATCGGTGTAAGATTCTATTGAAAACGTAAACATGCAACATTAAAAAAAGAAATATCACAATAAATAACATGCTCAATAATAAAAATATTACAAGCATGGGGAGTTTCTTCCCCATGGTCAGTGAAGGCGCTAGAATCGCAATCGCATTACCATTACGCTCTATAGAAGTGTCCCATCTTTTATGTTAATCTGTGGGATGAAACATCCGGTATTTGTGACTAAATAAGTGGTTTTCAACCCCACGTTCTATGGCTTTTCATAGAATGTGCTATCACCCATCTGAATTTGTCGGTTGAATTTGGCAACACCTTGTATATCAGTGTTATATTGCTTCTAACATGACGAAACCGATATGCATTGTTGACATGACGACGCGAGTTTCAAAACTCGCCTTATACAAAAATTTTTTTTAAATCGAGATTTTTCTATCAAGCTATTCTATTAGTAAACCTGCATCGAAAACTATTACAATGTAAAAAAAAAAAAAAAAAAAAAAAAAAAAAAAAAAAAAAAATTATCGTGTGTTTCTACCATTGTAAAATCTCGGTTTACGATGAAAACAAATGGACGCAGTGAGACTTTTTCGCGATTTCTCTCAATTAAATTTCCTAGGTAAGACGAGTTTTCAAACTCACGTCTTCATATGCACTATAACCAGGGATGTATTGGAGGTTATACGGAGGCATTCTTCAGGATTACTTCTGGATTTTTTTTAAGAAGCTCCGTATACCCTCTGTTTCTCAAACAAAACGATAGCGTATACCCTAGGCCTGACGTCATGACTTTAGCGTTATACCCTTTGCCTCTAGCGTATACCCTCTAAGTTTTTTTTTAAGATTACAACACTGACTATAGCATATTTCCTTATAGAAGATAGGGCTCATAGCATAAAAATTCCATTTACAGGAATACTACTCAGCCCAAGCAGGGCCTGAAACTGACTCGGGCTCGATATTTACACTAGTCTTCAGGCTCGCACGGATTTTTGATCCAAGTGAAAATTTTATTTATTCAGTGTTGGGCAGAACTGGGCCCATATAACGATAACCAACTTAACTACCCAAACATACAGGTAATTTTGTAGAGGGGATGGGGTTACTTATTGTTATTTGGGGGAAAATTTGTATTGTTTAAAGTCAAGGGGTGCAACAGGGGATCTACTATCAGACGTAAGACGTGAAACCCGGAAGAGAGGGGGAGACTCAACCATTCCCAAATTCCCAAAACCCCAGAGTAATTAAGCCACCAACTCCTAATTACTCAACCTGTAAAAATCTATAGTGATAATTCAAAATTCATAATAAAAACATTGTGATCGTGAAACTTTTGGTCCTGGCTAGCTTCTGCGATAATTTATACATAATTATCCGAAAAGGGGGGGGGGAGACACTATCTCCAAAACTGCCCCAATTGCGTTGTGTAATTTGCCGTGGGAGAAGTAGCTTCTAGACCCCATAAATAATTAAGATAAACCTATAAAATTTACGCATTTAATAAATATTAAAGAATTCGAAACAAACCTGAAATAAAAACTAATATTAAAATAAGTTACTAGACTCATGGTGTAAAAATGACAGATTCCAAATATTATCAATTAATACATTTTTATTTACATGAAACATATATACAAATTAAGAAAGGTGTGTCACAAGACACGCATGATTTAAAGAACAAAACAACTCTCGTCATTTTAAATTCAGAATTAATTTAAAATTACTCATTAACAAAACATTTAAGTACTTGGGAACCAATTGGTAGTAAAAATCCCTAATTATTAAATATGCGCAATTTTAGGAAGGGAACAAAAATATTATAAATGATCATACTTTATGACATCAGATATCGTTGAAATTGCGAGTAAATCGACCGCAGGTAGGCACATAACACAAAGCACTAAATCACGAAAGTCCTCTTTAGAAAATTCCAGCTCTACAATTGAGCTTGGCGTAGAGATCATACTATAGTAGATCGATATACCGGGTCTATAACGACCGGTGTTCCGGTGTTTTATTCTGGCACCCTAAAACGGGTAATGAGATCCGGTGAGAACCGAATTCCGAAAATTGCCGATAAGAATTTAAGTAACAGCATGTTACTAAACTTATTGTAGACACTGCATGTAAGCAGCACTCAGCACTTGAAGACTCAAGTAGAACTCTCTAACTTGAAGACTGAAGCAGAACTGTCTAACTACATAACTTGAAGTCTGAAGTCGTACTATATTATGTCTTTTACCATTCTTGCGTAAAAGACACGGCTGTAACAATAGGGGACGGACTTGAAGCCTCTTGCTCAATCCGCGAACAGTATGACTGTCACCCCTCGTTAACCACCCCCGCACACAACTCTGATTCCGTACTCGAACCGTGCGAAGACGGACCGCGCCCCGCCCTTGAAAAGGGGCGCTCGGAGAAATAGCCATCTGCCTCTGTCCGTGTGTGGCCCACTTTATGAGCCCTCATAAATATTCATGGGTCGGTTGTAAATATAATTTTGACTATAAGTCAAAAGTATTGTTGAAGTCCAGACTAACTGGCTACGGATGAAAGATCCCCTTTTGAGATAATTCTCCACCTGCATGAAACATCCTCCGTAAAAAGATGCACTCCTTACATAAATATATATAAAATCACAAAACATTTTATTATACAGCTTATAAAACATATAAATAATAATAATAATAATTCTAAATTAATCAAATATGAATATAGGTATATTTTTATATACACTAAAATATATCTCTTAAACTGCTGAAACGATATCAGTGTCTTGTAACCTATTGAAATGATATCGTTACCAGCATTCACAAATTAAACAAGTAGGAAATTACACGTCAAACGTGGCAAATAAAGTACGTTCGTACTATAACTAGTTTTATAAATATTTTTTGCACCGCATATTGCATTGAATATATATTTTAGGGCACTTCATAAATGCATATCAGTTACATTTTGTTCGAAAGGCTGTAACATAATTAAAATGCACTTGAATTTTTTTTCCCATTGGCTGTAATGTAACAGAAAACTTTTGACAGTCCCTGTCATTAAATTATGCATCCGATTTTCATAAAATTTGAAAAGACTCCACACAATTTTGCAACAATTAAACATTTAAAGTTTCAGACCATTCGGTTAGGTAGTTTTTGTTGTTAAGGTGACCATGGAACTTTATTTGACCAAGAATTTATCCATCGAATTATTCTTCAATTTGTACTACATCATTCGTGGAAAACCGCATGCAGATGCGATTATTTTACGCAAAGTTACAAGTGTTTTAATCTTGTTCATAAACAATTTCTTGGCCTTTTAATATACTTTATATCTGTTTTTCTCAATACTGATGTTTTAGTTTTTTTTTTAATTTTTGACATGCTCTTGCTACTTAATTTTTGATCGAAATTCCCAAAACTAATAAGGAAGAATCCTGATATGGCTTAAGAAGAAACTGTGTATGCATTTTAAAATTCGACTTCACTAAGACAATTAAATTCAATTTTTAAGATATTATAGGGCAGAATTTTGATGAAAATCGATATAGAATTCAGAAAGTTATCTCTAAAAAATTAACTATTCGAGGGATTAAAAAATCGATACACAGATTTGTTTGTAATAGAGTTTTATGTAATTAAAATCCAAAATCGGGGAAATATCTAAAAAATTCAGGCGCAAGGAGCATTTTAAAATCTCGTTTTAAAATTTTAAATTTTTTAAAAGATCTTAAAATTTTAAAAATATTAGAATTATTTTTTAAGGTGCTCTGTTTACCTATGGCGAAAGGTATATTTGCACAAAATTTCAAATCTCTATTAGGAAAATTAAAAGAAATTTTATTAAACGTCCACCATCCCCTTAAATACGGACGGATGGGCGGACAGACAGACGGGCGGACCGAACGACGACTATAGATGGTACGTATTTATATAATTACGAACGCACCTAAAAAAGAGAAAAGAAACTTGCTATTTGAGGAACAAGAATGTAGTCTAAGATTTGTAAAGGGGTTTTACAATTCGTTAAAAATCAGTTAGAAAATTGATTGAAATGATATGGATCTGATTTGGAAGACAGTGTTAGTAACATAAAGAAGCCATTTCGTATTCCTTGTCAATCCTTGCTCAAGGTTGCCAGTTTGACCTTCATTTTTATTCAGAAATTTCGAACTTACACCATTAATAAAGAATAGTAATTTAAGCTTTATTTATTAAGAGACGTTTAGTGATCACATAAAGTAAACGTTTTTCTTTCAAAATCTACAGTACGAATTTGAAATTTCGGATTAAATTTGAAGGCCAAACTGGCAATCCTGTCCTTGCTTTATATTTGAAGTTTTTTCCCTGAATTACATGGCAACAGAACTCATGTCATTCTTCAATGATATTTTTAAATAAGAAGAATTGTGATTTTTTTTTCAGATGTCTCCTAGTGGTTGATTACAAATAACAAATTTACCGTTTTAAACAGGTTTTTGGCGACTAAAAATCACAAAATGTTATCATAAGGATTAATTTAGGATTTACGCTTATTTCCATGTAAGATAAGATTTTAAAACGATAAAATTAATCTTCAAATAATTTTAAAATGTTATTAATAATTTTCTACTGTGTGCTTCTTGTATTTGGTTCTCATATTTTGAACACTATATATAAAAATACAGCTAGAAAAACTAACTTGGAAAGTACAGGAAGTGTTATGCGCCGATTTGAGGAGAGTTGTATCGTTGGAGAGATTTCGTGGGGAGTAAAAAACTCAGTGGAACTGCTCGTCGCATATCAGCAGCTTTGGACATATCATACAATTTATATCACATAATTTGGTTATTTATTACAATGTATTTACGCTGTCGTCATATCGTTAAATTTATAATTTTTGCTAAATGGCTTCCTGATAACTTAATTATGTTACTTATGTTCAGAGATTAAATGTGAAAAAAAAACTTGTAAAAAAATGAAGAGAAGTTAACGACTGTAAATGCAGGGCTGACACTGGCGACTATTTTTACATTCTATTCGCATTACTCTTTTTGAAAGACAAATTTTGTAGTACATTTCTGTTACATGTTATCAAAGTACATCTAAAATATTTTTATTTGAGAAAGTAGTGCGAGATGAATTAAAAAATATTTCTGAATGTTAGCATTGCAAATGTATTGTTTTGTGTATGTGTGTTTGTTGATGCTGGACCTTTGCAGTGTTCGCTGTTGGTTATGTTCTTCTATCTAGAAGTGTGCAGACTTGTAATTTAACGACATAACAAGTTTTACAGAATTAATACATTATAATTGCGTGACATAAATTGTCAGATATCTCAAGAACGGATGGTTTGCGACGGATAGTTCCATTAAGTTTTTTACAACTCACGGCGCGATCGTTCTAACGATACACGCTCATCAAATACGATGCGTATCACTTCTTGCACTCCTTTAGAAAGTGATACACAAGAACTAGATTGCATTACTGTGTTTCAAATGTGTTTTCACGATAGTATACTAACATAATGATATTATTTCAATATAGCTGAGTTGATATACATTATTGAGGCGAAAATTAACGATTCGTTCATAGAATATGGTGCATTTAATATTTATTGTTCCTTTGTAGAACTACATAAAAGAATTTACTTACGTCTTGGTCCCAGAACTATAACTGCAGGATATGCCTTTATAATTGTATAAATGTATTTTTTAATTTAACTGAATTTGAGTATATTATAAGATGTGTGTACATTTTACAGTTTATATTTAGGCTGCTCAAAATAATTTGAATTTATTACTACTGATGGACTGGAATTTTTAAAAGAGTATTTTGATTTGAAATTCCACAAATACATAAGTAAAAATTCATCTTTTATTCAACCTTAACTCACAGGGTGCTGTTTCTGAACTAAACTTTATGTACAAGACAATTATAATTAAAATTCTCCGATGCATAAGTCAATAGCAATAGTCCTAGGGCAACAAATGGAACAAAGTTTCAGTAGTATCTGTGGTTAAACTGAAAATTATAAATTAAACTGTAAAACTGAAAATAAGCAACGATCTTTGTGACCGCTAACAGCAATTAAGAGTTAAGTTATTTCTTCTTTGTGGCTTTCTATCAAGTTTCAAATACTTTTAACTGTGTTATTGCAATTACACTTCGTAATAGTGATAAAATACTAATATGTGATATAATAATAAAAGTGATAGTCTAACTGTCACCACTAAACTTTAATAGTATTTTTCGATTTATTTAATCTCAGAAATTCTGTCATTAAATAACACAACAAAATATTAACCCATTAACCCCCAAAACTATAAGATAGGGATGTTCAACTTTTTTGCTGAAAAGCGTTTGTCATCACAAATTTTGAAAGATAATCTTACCTTTATTTCACGTCAAAGTTTTTAGTATTAAACTAGCAGATCTACCCGGCTTCGCTCGTGTCTATAATAAGGGCCTCCAGGTAAAATCTCTCTATTCTAAAAAACAGTAACTACCGCTGTCACCGCCGCCGGTTTTGAATTTTTTGTGACCTGAGGTCTTTCCTCGTTAATATTAAGAAAAATAATGCATACAAAAATATGAAAATCGGTAGTATTATACAGAAATGTTTGATAAACACGCTGATGCAGGCAGTTTTCAAATCGAAGAATTATTTTAAGAGATATTTAATGCTAAAGTTGGACAAAATCGTTCCACTAAAAAAGTTTTATAGGAGCAAAAACTATTCATCGGAATTTAATCATTTTTAGATTATTTTATGCGTTTGAAGTTCCCGGTGTGCAGACTGTATCTCGTTTTTTAATTTGACTCATTTTTTGAGGTTTTATTTCCATTTTAAATTCAAATTTTCAGCATTTCGAGAGATATTTTTTACTTATTTTAGAAAATTGTACTAATTTAACCTGTTGCCAACTGTATAAACAGCGAAAATAATAATGTTTGCTTCAAATTAAAAATTTATTTTACACGTGACTATTATTAACAGAAAAAAAACTTTCAAATTAGGTTTAAATAATTACGTATGAAAAGCAGGAACTTATTGAAAATACTTCATAAAAACTATAATTACACGTGAATTTTAAAAGAAAAAGGATATTGTAAAATAATAAATTCATTAACATGCGTTAGAAGTCTTAAATAGGAGAAATTACGTCACATTACACTTATTACGTAAAATGAACAAAAAGTAATATTGCAAAAGAGATTAAATTTAAAAATTGCGCGAGACATTATTTTGATATTTTGAGATTATATTAATAAGATTAATATTAATTTTATTGAAAGCGTTTAGACTACTTTCGAGCGACTATGTAGTAATTTAATAAAAATAAAAAAGATTACAAGCTGAAAATGAAGTGTCATTGGCAAAAAATATGATTTGAAAGAGAAAAATCTGTGAAGCATAAAATAAAGAAATTGGGCACAGATGTCATATTCGCCCCGTATTGGCGCGATTTCTTTCTGACGCCAATGTCATATACGCAACGGGTATTTAACTGGTGCCAAAGTGTCGTTATTTTGCTTGATGTGGTAACCAGGATTATGTTGTTTATGCTGTTGATGTTTTCGCCAAATTGGCAACCGAAAAAAAATCGCGCCAATATGGGGCGAATATGACATCTGTGCCAGAAAGGGCTTAAATGGTTTAGTTAAGATTCATTAACCTTCGGTGTAGTTTCCGTAAAAAGAAGGCATTGGTATTTGTGAAATATATTTGCATTTTGATGCAGATTTGCGTATTATATTAGCTTATTTTGAAATGTTTAACTGATTTCATATAATCAAAGACACAGAATTATAAAATCAACAGCCATTGTATCTTTTAACAGCAGCTGACTTTTCCTTAAAATTCTGCAATCGAAGAGAAATGAATAGAAACCCGTTTATAGGGAGATCGCCACTGTTTTTAAAATTATAATTCAATCTTTCAAAATCTGTTTAAAGCCGATCAAATTAGCGTGCTTTTAGAGACTGCGGTGTCTGAATGGGGGTTGGCGAGCGTAGCTCGTAGGGGGCCGAGCCCCCTAGTACATTAAAAATAAATAATACGGCAATGACAATAACTGAGATTGATGCATTCCCGTTCACTGATCGTTGATTGATCTTTTGATCAATCAGAAGTGTAAATATAAGTAAAATGGTCTTAATTACGTTAACTATACCATAATAATATACATTCCAAACAAATGTCAAAACATATATTAAAATACAATTATTTGATTAAAAGACGTCATTTCAATAAAAAAAACACATTAAAAATAGTAAAAATGTAAAGGTTTCGACTCTTTCTTTGAGTTATCTTCAGAATTTACAAAAAAAAATAACAAATACAATGCCTATTGTGAAATTATACTGATGATGGCGACGACCTAACATATAAATTGTGCCTTTACTGAAATTTTTCTTAACTTATGAACATCACACAGTTTCGTTTTTCACACTGTCGAATAGAATAAAGTTCTTTCAAATAAAATTTATTTGAAAATTGTATCTCAATTTTCTCATTTGAATGGATTTTAAAGTAATTTTCAATCATGGATATTTATAAATTTGCATGCAGTCCAATTACGAAAGATATACCTGTTTGCGCTTAATGCAATATTATAAAGAAAGGACATTGCTATGAGTAACTCTAGCATCATATTGTTGGTGGCAACAACCTAACCCAACCATAAATTTAACTTTTACTGCAATTTGGCCTTTAAACATCGCACATTTTACTGTCCCAACGTCTATTAGAATACAAAAATTACTTTCAGTAATATTTGTTTCAAAAGCTTATCTCAATTTACAGATTTTCTTTATGTTTTTTAAAGTAATTTTCAAGCTTGAATTTTTTAAAATATGGCTGAAACCCAGTTACAAAAGATTAACTTAATTGCTCAAAAACATTGTAAATAATTCAGTATTTGTTTGTTTTCGTGTTCTTTTACATAACTAAATTGGCAAATTTCAGTATTTGTTTTCGTGTGGGAATCTCATTCCGTCTGATTATAACTTGGTTCTTCTAAAAAAGATTTAATTCAACTTGCACTATTAGTTTTTGAGTTAAGCTTTTGGTGCGTAATATTGTTATTCGCTGATTAGTCATATAATTGTAAGGGGAAATTCCATAATCATTGGAACCCGATTATGAAAGATTAATATTTTAAAAAATTCTGAATGAATTTCATTGGAACTTGCATTGTTTGTTAGATAATTTCACACGGATGGTTTTAAAATATTGCATATAGTTTTGCGTCGCTTTGTTATAAAATTGTGCAAGAAAGTTCAATAGTCAGGTGAGCTCGACCCTAAAAGATTAGCATTTTTGAAAAGATCTACTGGGCAGATTTTGATGACATTTGCGCTGTTACTTTGCACCCAAATGTTTGGAATAGTTTTAGTATATAACATTTTGTTTTACATGCTTTGTTTTAGAATTAGTTGAAATGTTCTATAATCAGGCGAAACCTATGAATAGCCTGAATGATTAGCCTTTTTAAAAAGTTAGATAATTTTTGAGAAATAGTTTTAGTATATTGCATGTCCGTCTGTCATTCTTACAAGGGAACCACTATTGGTGTTGCTCGCACCTAGCATCGCGATCTGGTGCGTTTTGTAGCTCTATAAATAAAAGTTAGAGAACCGAAAAAAATTCTCTGTTAAAATAATATTTTATATACTTTTCTTTACTTTTAATTTTTTATTATTACATATTTATTTGTTTATTTCACGCCAAAAGTGAGTTAAGTCGCCAAAAATGGCACTACAATTTTTCTGCCCGCTTTATCCAAAGAGAAAATGTACAGAACATATTACTAGAATTACATCAGATTGCGATTTTTTTATATAAATGATAGCATAAGAAACAAATATTAGGTTTTTATTTATTTTTCTATGCAGGCGATAAATATATAAGTAATAAATATAATTCTATAAAAGCTTCGAAGATCATTGAAAAGTATTTTTTAGTAAAATACAAAATAATCAAATTATTTTCTTTTGAAATCGAATGAAATAAAGCTTCGAATGTTTAAAATGAAATGGTGCTGTATTAAATAGTCTTTCGATAAAAGTAATCATAAAGTAAATTAATATTTTTACACAATTTAGAAAAATCACTGTGGCGAAATAGGTCGGACATTGCAATTTCTAGCTATGACATTTGGCTAGTGTTGCCGGATAGCTCTACTTTTGAAAATAAGCGCCAACTGTTTCCCCGCCAAAAATATGAGTATAAAGTTGCAATTTTTCAAAATCAAATTCGTTTGGTTTTGAAGGAATTTTCCAACTTTTTTCAATATTTTATACTTATTATTAACTAATTTTTATTTTTAAATGCTTAAAAACAATTCAATGTTAATAATCCGATAAGTGGTCTCGAAAATTGCATTTTCAGAAAGTTATGATGCTGTATAATCAAGAAATATTATTTTAACAGAAAAATTTTATCGATTCTCAAACTTCATAATGTAGGGCTTTAAAATACACCAGGTCTCAATGCTAGGTGCGAGCAACACCGAAAGTGGTTCCCTTGTTAGACCAAATCCTGCTGTTTATAATCAACTAAAAAATTTTGTCCTTAACAGCCGAAATTTTGTCTTACACATTATAAAATACGAGGTGGAACCCGTCGAATTTCGACGAAAGAAAATGTTTACAAAGGAACTGTTGCATCAAATTTATAATACATCGACAACAATAATTACAATAAAAAATCCTTCTTACACTTGTTAGTTTAACTCTCCAAAGAAATATTTTAACCTAAGATTAACAAAATACTTTTTTCATAAACTTCAACTGTTAAAATTATTGAAAAATTAAACTTTAGTCATATACGTAATCAGTAACATATAATCAATATAAGTATTTTTGATTAAGTTATGAATTGATGTTTGGTATTACGGAATGAAAAATCAGCAAAAATGATTTCACCTTGACATATAGAATTCCCCCTCCCCCCTCCCCTTTAAATCTAAACCGAATCAAGTCATTTTCCACGTTTCACATCCATATTAACCATTTAAAAACATTTTAACGCAATAGGCTATAGGCTATTAATAAATATATTTTCAAGTTTGAAGTCACGTTTGTCAACTATTACAACTTTCTATGTGAAAATTCCCACTCGTGATTTGAGGTCTTAGTATCTCTGTACCTGCGCGTAAAAATTCCAGAAATTTATAACTTTTAGACGTATTTACGGGTAAATATCTCGTTTTATCTAATAAAATTATCGTATTCTTTTAAATATGGCGTCATTTTCAGTCGCTGAAATATTTCGCCTTATCTCAAGCTCAATATCAGCGAAATGAAAAAATAGTGTGAAATATAACAGCATCATCAGAAAAATCAGTCTTTTTTAAAGCGTAATGTCATTTTCTGCTCAAATTTTTAAAAAAGATATTTTTAATTGTAATGAGAAAATGGCATCAATAAGAATATAATCAATAAAGATAACTAAACCACTTTTAATAGATAAGAAGTACTTCAGTTGCCACGATTAGAAAATTGGTATTAAAAACTATAAAAAAATTAATATCTCGAAAATAAATTGAGATGCAGCTTTCAAACAAATTTCATTTAAAAGTGCATTTTTCTGCATACGACGGTGTAAACATTTAAAATGTGGGATGTTTAGAAGTTTAAAAATTTGCATTAGCAAACATTGCAAAACCGAAATTTCATTTCAAATTTCAAAGTGTTGCCATTCGCAGAATGACGTATGCGTTACGCACAGATATGTTTGTCCTTTATAATATAGATAATAGCGCAGTGATGATCGTATCGTATCCATCAATATGAAAGTACATTTGAGATAAAGATACACATTGCTTTAAAATGGCAGATCAAATACATCGATATATTTCCTTTAATTCAAGATTTGTTCCGAGAAACTGATCACCGCAGCGGGCGAAATGTGCTACTCAGATAAATAAGTGATCGCTAAAACGAAACCGATCACTAAAACTAAAATACAAAAAATACTTTTCCCTATATTTGTTGAGAAATCTAAAAAATATACTAAAGGTTAAAAATATATTCGTGTTTCAAATTAAAAACGATTTTTATTTATGTTCTATTAACGGGCAGTATATCAGGCATCTTTAACACATGTATACAAAGATTCATATCCGATCATTTTAAAATGGAAACTCGTACTTCCATTCATAAAATCCAAATCCACAGCCGTAAAAATGAAAATAACATCAATTACCATGTTATGAAATTTTGTTTAAAAAGAAAAAAAAAATTACTCTAAAAAATAGTAGCTATTTTATAATTTCTATTTAATATAAGCCGTAGAAAAATCGTGTTTTATATAACCGTATTCGATATAAATCGTAGAATGTTATCACTGCATTTCAAGTATTTAAATAGTTATCTAAATGATATAATTAAAGATTCAGCATTACAAAGAAATAGAAAATAAATTGTAGTCGCCAGTTTTTAGAACCAGTTTGAAATAAAATTGACAAAATTGACGTCATATCTAGCAAAGCAAACGATTTTTTTTATTATCTTTTTCTTGAATTGTTTTCTTGAAAGTCAAACGCCTGTATTAAAATAGATTTTTTTTCATTAAAAGGATTTTGAATGATTTTTCTTAATTAAAATCCTTCAAATGAAGATACTACGTCATTTTAACACACGCTTAGTTAAAATTTTTCACATTATGTATGTGTATTTTTTCGGGAAAATTTTCGTTTCCTGGTTAGAATGACGTCGATTTCAAAAATGCACAAATATAGCGAGAAAATCCGAATTTTTATTATCCAAATACACGCGTTATCATTTTCTTTAACTTACTCTGCCGTTTTTTAGGGTGTGACAACAGGAAAGAAACGGTTGAATTAGAAAAATTAAAAAAGAGATATTTCTATAATGTTAAATTAAGGAATGTGGTAGAAAAAAGAGATAAATACGGGTCTATTGATTTTTTTAAAGTAGACAGTGATCTTTTCCATGTTCTAAAACGTATGTACATCAAGTTTTATGCAAATCGGCCAAAAATTGAAGATTTGTATAAAGGACACACACACAGAAAACGGCTTTTATATACCGAGTGTCCTAAAAAGGACTGACTGATTTTAAAATTCAATAACTTGCAAACGGTGACAGATATTTAAAAAATTCTTTCAGGAGCGTTATGCATAAGGTCAAAAGTTTTTTTTACAGCGATTTTCGATTTTAGTTTGAATACAAACAATTATTGGACAATTACAAACAATAGATGGCGCTGCGATCAATAGACGCTAAATACAGGCTCAATTTTTGGTACTTCGGGACCCACTCAATACATTTTAATCTCCTTTTTCCGCATGGAAGAAGAGAAAAGCCAAAAAATCGCAAAAAAACCCGCACAATTGATGAAGAAGAAATTGATTGATACATTCCCAACTAAGAAGCACCAACTTCGCACTTGTCTATGGACGATACAATTACATTTATATCAAAACCAATAGAAGAATACAACGCCCTAACGAATGAACTATAACGTCCAAAAAATAAATTACGCTAGGATAACCTCTTAAAAATCGACTTTTGGCCATCTAGAATCGGTAAATCACCCAGATCAAGATTTGGATACAAAAAACATTAGATAATACTACATATACACTCTTTTTTAATCCAAATCTTGTGTTGTGTCAGCAATATGGAATTATCTGCAGTAGCGCTCTATTGTCAATATTTTGAACTAATTTTTCTGTTGGTGTCATACAAAATCTCCTAGTACGCTGAATATTTATTTGCAAAACGCATGTCTCTTCGACACATAGATCTTTTTTATCACGTTTTGCTTTCCCACCAAACTTTTGAAACACCCGGTATTAACTAATAATAATAATAATAATAATAATAATTAATAATATTAATGATGTGTAAATAATAATAATAATAATAATAATAATAATAATATTAAACAAAAATAATATGTGAATATAAAACTCTTCTGGAAGTATTCCATTTTTGTTTCGTAGCCAGTTATAATGTTTTTGTTCCAAAATATCAGTATTATAAAGTTAAAAAAACATGTTTCTGAGTACAAACTGACGGGAGCAACGCCTGACCAATAACTTTCGCTTTTATTATAATTTTTTAACTTCCAAACATCGCGCATTTTAAATTTTCTCCCCGTAGAATAGGGGAAAAAATGCTCTTTCAAATGCAATTTGTTTGCAAGCGATATCTCAATTAAATTACTATTTATGGAATTAAAATAATTTTCAGTCATGGTTCTTTTAAACATATCTGTAATATGAACTAAATGCGACTACGAAAGAATAATACATTTGCACTTAAAACAGCATAAATAATCCAACATTTGTTAACATTCCATAACGAAATTGAAACTTCATCAATAAATAAATAAAATGATAAACTAAAATTAAAAAATACAATGTAACATACCGGGTGTCCTAAAAAGGACTGACTGATTTTAAAATTGAATAACTTGCAAACGATGACAGATATTTAAAAAATTCTTGCAGGAGGGTTATGCATATGGTCAAAAGTTTTTTCTACAGTGATTGTCGATTTTAGCTCGAATTACAAACAATAGATGGCGCTGTAAGCAATAGCCGCTAAATACAGGCTCGATTTTTTGGCTTTTCTCTTCTTCCATGCGGAAAAAGGAGATTAAAATGTATTGAGTGTGTCCCGAAGTTCAAATAATTGAGCCTGTATTTCGCGTCTATTGGTCGCAGCGCCATCTATTGTTTGTAACTCAAACTAAAATCGAAAATCACTGTAAAAAAAAACTTTTGCCTTATGCATAACGCTCCTGAAAGAATTTTTTAAATATCTGTCACCGTTTACAAGTTATTGAATTTTAAAATCAGTCAGTCCTTTTTAGGACACCCGGTATATGTAATCAAATTACTCTTTTAAACCTATCAAATAATCAGAACAAAAAAAACTCCTTTAAATAGCAAATTCTTTGTGTTTTTTCGACTATTAACTCCTGGCTTACAGCTAATGCGAAAATATCGTTTCTTACAAATTTTTAACACTTTGTTTAAAGATATTATTGTTATTTTTCATATAAAAAGGCTTTTTGTAGTTGTTAGGGGGTAACCTAAAATATATATATTAAACGTGAAAGATCTACAAGAGTTTTCAATTTAAAGAAGAAAAAACTGTTTTCTCCTAAGTTCCATAACCCAGAAAGTCTTGAATCAGTTTCATTAAACAATAACTTTAACAATGGCTTCAATGAGAATTTCCGTAATTTTGAACTCATATATCTCCATAAAGAAGAGTTAGTGAGATAAAAGCAATCAGACTATTTTTTCTACATACACGAAGAAAAATATCGATTATTATTCATTTCTTTCATTTTCATCCTTATCAGTTGAGTTCCTTCTCTAGTAAGTAGAAATATATTCTTCTACTGTAATCCTTTAAAACAAGACATTAAAAAGGAATTTTTTAACATTTTAAGTATCGGATAATTTGATGAGTTTCCCTAATTCTCGAAATGCGAATTTCTCTAGAAGTAATTTCAAATTAAGAGCATAGTACGGGTTTTCATAATGATTAGATCCTTATTTTAAGTCGAAATTCCAGCTTAAGAAAATCGCTTTATTGACTTTATCTAATTTCAATATTTTGAATAAGCGAGATATTAATAAAGTCGAAATTATAAATATTATAGCTGATAGTAAAATAGATTATTTCAAATTTATAATTTCATTCGACTATATTTTCATTGACTACAAAAAATTCAAATTAGATTATTGGTTATTATGTCTTTTCTTCTTATTTTTCCTCTTCTTATATTTAATATAACTTAAAAAAGAAACTTGATGTGATGTCTCGACAGTCGAGGATGGCACCAGAAATTGGATATTAAAAGTTTATTAAACACAGAATCCTATTTACAAAATATTTACACTTGTCTAAAGATATATACACTTTGACTGCCATTTATAAATAACAATACTCCACCAAAACTACCCATATTATTCCTCAAAACTAAACCAATATTACCTCGGATGCCTTCACGCATCCTACACATACGACGAACACCACCACAACTGCCAATTTCCCCTCTTCACTTCAACTCACTTACCGATGGGGAGACGGTCTCTTCACTTCGCTTTACGTTAGAGGCTAGAAAGAAGGTTGGTTGCATGACACTTGGAATTGAGAGTATTATCAAAAGAAAAAAATGAATAAATGCCAAGTATATATTTATCAAGAATAAAGTTTTTGTATGAAGTTATATATTAATATGTATAAAATTTTACTTATTTATCAATGATTTAAAATATATATGTATATTATACGTTCCAAATTCTCTCGCTTTTTACTCACCAGTATTTTTTTTAAAAAAGGAAAGAAAAATCATGCGTCAAGCATAGATCATCAAGCCCTTTCCAACATTTCCAAAGTACTTTAACATAAATTTGCTGTTTAATAAAATAAATAAGATACCGAAATAAGCATTTTAAAAACTCATAACACATTTGAGAAACAAATTTCAGCATTTACCTTCCTAGCCGGAAAAGCACTCAAATTCTTTTGCGCAGCCCTGTATTTCAATGAAATATTAATATATATTCTACGTAGTATGCTAAAATGTAGTTTAGTAAGAAAACACCTAATAGGTGGAAAACATTTTTGTAACAACAACAAAATAAAGTACCTTTCTTCAGATCTGTGACCTAACATCTATCAATCCTTAACCAGCTTGCCTTTACCAGATTTGTCCGACTGTTTTTTGTCCGCCCAGCTTTGTCTTGACTGTGCTTATATATTTTTAAACATTTAAATTTTAAACTTTAATTTTTATCTTACTTTTCATATGTTTTAAACTTGTTAACTTCAATTACACACCTATTTCCTTTCTTATACCACATTTTGTATATTTTTAATTTTAAAATAAATTTTTATGTAGTTTATATACTAAAGTTAGATTTTTATCTCCCAATGGTTCTCTCCTTATAACACAGTTATCTACAGACTGTTCGTAAAGTTGACGATAACTCGGAAGCCCCACAATGTGTTTACATTGGTAAACACTAAATATACAGTGCTCAGCAAAAGTTTAGACAATGATCTAATATGCTTCTGTGCTGAGAAGTATGTAACGAATTGTTGTAATTCAACTGTCATATATTACTGGGGACTTATCCTTCATACACAAACAATAAATTTTAATTTATACACTTTACATAATATATAATGACAAAAAAACGAATTTAACATTGTTGCAAAAGTATAGACAATCTGTCTGTTAACAGAAAAATATCCATAAATTAAAATCGAACTGCACCTCAAATGTCTGCTATTAATGCAAAAATGTGACTTTCCATCGAAGAAACTAAATCCTGCATCACTTGGGGGTCTATTTCGTGCCAAACACGTTCAACATCTGATCGAAGTTCATTTACAGAGGAGTATTGTTAAAAAATTGCATAAACCGTATGAGATATGATGCCACAAAAGTTTTCAATTGGGTTCAGATCAGGGCTACACGCGGGCCAGTCGAAAACAGTAATATTTTGAGAGTTAAACCAATTTTTTGATTTGTATGCAACATGAATAGACGCATTATCTTGCTCAAATACATACTTTGGAAGAGATAAAAGTTCACCAAATGGCTGTAAATTATTTTCCAATGTATGTATGTAGTCTTACGCAGCTTGGCGACCACTGAGAAACTCCAGAGATACTTGAGAATTAAAACAAAGTGAGGCCCAAGCCATCAACCCTTTCGAGGGCAAAGGACACATAATTTTAATTCCGAAAATGGCAAGAATATTTAATTAAAATTTTCCTTTTATAATATACGTGAATATAAGCAATTTCATATTTTCTAATAACTTCGTTTATAAATTCTGGTATCAGTCCATTATTTCATCCGTTTATAAAAAGAATTACTCCGCGACAGGAAAGGGTTCAATTTGTTGTGAGATTTCAAGGCTGGTGGTTTTATAATTTTCATGTAAACTAATGTACATCTTTCTTTAATGCATCTACGAAATTATCCGTTGGCACAGAAAGCTCTAACTCAATTTTAATGCGATTAGCAGTCATCATTTGACTAGATGCCAGTTTATGGATCCTTCTATAATCTCGTTTTCTGGCCACACGAGTCCTTCTAGATCTATGTTTTGCTTTGAAAGAGTCACCCTTAGACAGTACTTAATAGACAGACTTCTTTGGCCGATTGAAAGTAGCTGAAATTTCCGCAACAGTCTTCCCTTTCGATTTCAGCTTCCGTGCTTTAATTATTTCATCTGACTGAAAATTTTTTGCTCGCGCATCTTCACTAACCGATGCTATCGCGAGGTGCACTTAAATACTTCATGCTTGTGACGTCATAAGTTTGAAATATGCGGTTTTCGGTGAACAATATCCAAAAAATCACAAAAGTGTCTAAACTTTTGCAATAGGCAAATTTCACTTTTTTCAGTTAAATGAAATAATATCTTACATTAAAACCGTTATTTCTGTCCTAAAACGTTTAAAATATATTTAAAAATAAGTACAATCATTTGCATAACCCAAGTGTTCGTATTTTTTAT
The DNA here is from genome assembly GCA_963932465.1 of Maratus speciosus. Lineage (NCBI taxonomy): Eukaryota > Metazoa > Arthropoda > Arachnida > Araneae > Salticidae > Maratus > Maratus speciosus. Next base: position 464,465,582 of record OZ010794.1, on the reverse strand, counting down.
TTAAAGGTTAAAAATCACCAGTGTCTAAACTTTTGCTGAGGAGTGTAGTACTTATTTAAACAACTATTTATAAATTATTAATTACAAACTCTACCACCGGAAAAATAGTACAAAATATTGTATACATTCCATATAAGTACATAAACACTAGAAGTTAGTCTTTAAACTTAGATTAAATTATTTTTTTATTTTTATTTAGTACAAAGAATTCTCCTATCAAAGTTTTTTCTGTATATTTTTTGTCTTGTTATTTTTAGATTAAATTTAGTCGAGGAGGCATACTGACAAACATGGATATATGCTCCGCACGAAAAAATGTCTGTTTCCTTAGGGATGCGTAACATTTTCAAATTTCCAAGCTACACTAGAAATAAGTAGCCCGCGAAATATGATTCAGAAAATATTTCTTCTACATAAATATTTTCTAAGAATCAGTAACACTTAATATTAGGGGGAAATCTTGAAAAGTAAAGTGCGCTGAGGTATTTATTTTTTTTTTTTTTTTACATTTTCAGATAATATTTGAAATTCCGCTTTCATATTTTTCGCTGCTTTATGAAACACATTTATATCGTGAGCACTGGAATATGCACCGAAGAGTAATAGTAAAAGAATTTTAGATTATAAGAGCAAGGGAATTAAGTATACTAAGAATTCTTAAATTTTGCAGTTTTGTTATTCTGAAATTGTGACTCAAAAAATATAAACTTTAGTGCACAACATTATTGTAATATCATATTTTACCGTTTACATAGATAACTTTGGCAATAACAATTAGAAAAGTGGTCAGAATTAAACATAAGAAATAATGCAACAAAAATAAAAATAATAAAAATAAACATGACATGATTCTGCGAATATATCATTCTTGAAACTTATGTCCCAATGGATTACAATTTTACGTTGCAAAATATTTTCCCATACATAATAACATTGAATTATTCTGCATTTTCTCGCGATATGTCAAAAGTAATTTTATGTGATACAAGTATCTTGAAAAATATGAAAATATATTCCATGTAGAATTTAATCTCTTTCTATTGATGAACATATAATATTTTGAAATTTTCATGGTGCTATCATTAAAATGGTAAATTGTCGACATGAAACTAAATATAATCATTGTACAGTCGTAGAAAAATAAAGTACACACCTCCTGCTAACTTTGCAACAAATTATCGTAGAAAAAAGTTACAGATACCAAACGATTTGAAATAAAGTCTACTTTTAAGTGATGTATATAAAATTTGTTTAGGGTGCCATCTACATATCAAAACAAACCTAAACTTCGTATTTTTAAATTCTAATACCCAAGTTTCCCACCACAAATAAATTATACAACCTTAAATTAGCCTAAATATAAGTTTTCATAAAATTCGTACCATTTGTCTAAGAGCGATTAGTTATTTTAAAATGAGCATATTCTAGGGGTTGTATCCAAATTGAAGTTCGGTACCCCATTGTTGAAATGCTACAGAGTGACTATGTCACTGCTATTATTTCTTGCCAATACGACCATTCCACTCGTTTAATATTTTTCGACTATTGCTAGCCCAAATAATTCAATAAAATGAGTAAAATATATTTTTTCTTATTATCCTTTTCTGCACATCATAAACGGCCCCTTAACCCCTTGGGGACGAACGACCGGTATTCGTGCCGCGTAAGGTGCTCAGAATGGGGGATTATTCTCACCAGTAAATTTTTGTTGTAAATTTTGCCTTATTTAATCCGAGCATTTTCCCGATTCCATTAGGGAAAATTTTCTGTTAAAAAAAAACAGTGAATAAAGATTAAAAATTATGTAAAAGACGCTCGTCCCGAAGGGGATAAACCATGGTTTTGCAATTTTTTAAAGATAATTTGAAAACTTCTTGAAAGAAAAAATTGAAATTGAAAATTCGCATAAATCAGGACATAATAAATATAAATCTGCCAAAAGAATTCTAGGTTGCAATTCGTTTTTTATATATTAATTTTATAATGCATAATTAATATCGTAATTTTTTTAAATTACAAATTCAATGTATTTATGTTTGGTTTTTTTAGAATTATATCCACACATAAAATTATCGCATTAGGATTATAATCTCAGGAGATATTAATAAAAATAAAAAAATGTAATTTAACATTAGCAGCTCTAAATTTTGAAGGTTTATAATTAAAAAACTTATTATTCAAATGACTAGAAATTTCTTTCCTAGGCACAGTTGAACCGAAGATTTAAAATATATTGTCAAAATTGGGTGTTGCCATTGAAAAAATAAAGTTTGGTCTGGCTTTGATTTGTATATAGCCCCCTAAGCAAATTTTATGTACACCATTTAAAAGTAGACTTTATTTTCAATTGTTTGGTACCAGTAAATGTCTTCTATTATGATTAGTTGCACAGTTAGTAGGGCGTGTTTACTATTTTACCCCCACGACTGTACATATTTTAAAATCCATATGTTTAGGTTCTGCTGAAATTTTTGCCATCGTGATCATTGATAATTCATTGGGAAAACGTAAATTAAATACGGTGAAAAAAGTTTGGTCTGGTTTTGATTTGTAGATGGCCACCAAGCAGGTTTTATATATTTCATACATCATTTAAAAGTAGACTTTATTTCAAATCAATTGGTACCAGTAACTTTCTTCTACTATAATTAGTTTCAGAGTTAATAGGGGGGTTTTATTTTTTTCTACGACTGCACATAACTAAAATATATAGATATTAAATTACATTTAACTTTAATGATTTCCTATTCTAAATTAATGAAATAAAAAATTTTGCTTTTCTAGCGTTAAATGCGGTCATGGAAATTCTAAATCTTTCGCTAGCACATGAAATCAAACGCATTTTTATCGAAATGACAGATTAAATTCCTCTTTTAGAGATGGTTAAAATTTTTATTTATGTATTTTGTTCCTTTCGGAATAATATTATGACGAAGTAGTACCCTCTTCTAATTAATTTGATCGTCTAATACCTTATCACAAGATTGTTAAAATTTCTTGAGTAACGTTTTGTTGGCAGGATTCTTGCCTCGTTAACTTAACAAGTTTAGCAAATAAATTCAAAATTATGCATGTGTTATTGTATAACGGATATGGGAACGTCCATTCGTTACTCTTGTGATAATTAGAGCAAATTTTCATATATAATTCCAATTATTTTATTACAAAATATAAGTTAGATAAAAATTGATATAACCAGCTAAATGCCACTGTGTTCCACACACAAACATATATCTAATTTATAACAAAAAAAATTACTTATGTATATATTAAATGACTCTTGTGACACTCTGGTCACAAGAGTAACAAATTTTTGATTGATTATATAGACAAGGGAAATGCTTTCTGTTACAAATTAGATATATATTAAATGAGTGGAGCACAATAGTATTTTACTGGTTATATCACTTTTTATCTTAATTATATTTTATAGTAAAATAATTGCAGGTATTTGTAAAAAACCGCACGAATGGTCACAAGAGTAACAGTGGACGTTCCCATATCTAATATTTCATGTTTTCTCGCCAAATTCTTATGCCATTAAGTTAAATAGGAGAATTTGTGGTGCATAAATTTCTTAATTTCATCTCTGTCTTACTGTTAATATATAGTATTTATGGTAGTGTAATTATCTCGGTTGTCACTGTCACCGCTAGCCATCGATATGGAACTTGTAATTTTTCTGTACTTGTGCAATGTTATGTGAACCTGGGCAAGTAATGTATTTTTCGTTTACCTTTACCAATTGCTTTTTTTTGGCCTACATGGATTTTATGTTCATTATTATAATTTAAAAATATCATTTTACCCATCAAACTCGAGCGAACTGCATTACAAGCATATATTTTGGAAATATTTTGACGACTAAAAAATAAAGCGGTTTCTTTTAAGAAGAGTACACAGAGAAAATAGTCTAAAGTATTATTTTTCTGAGGCGATAATTAAAAAATTCGAATGCATTCTATGTCCATAAATTTAACATTGGAGAGGGGAATTGGATACCTGATTGACTAACATCCGTAAGTGCGGGAATTTAACCCCTTAATTCTCACTCCCGAAATATTCGCGGCTGTGTCTTTTATTCAGATTGTTCAATTCCCATCAGTTTTATAAAATGGTGTAACTGGCTTTATTGGGGTGACATTTTACTTGTCATTAAATAAGATGAATATTTCTTTATCAAAAAAGTGGTGCCAATGAGCAACTTGAACTTTTTAACCGTAATTTAAGGACCGTTGAGGAGTTAGAGGTGTATTTATTGTGCATACTTTTTTCTCTTCAATAACACAGGCCAGCGATGAAAAAAAATACAAGGGCATTGATGGCCAAACTTTATGTATTTTTTGGTGCTAATTAAAAAACAAATAATGAAAAAATTCTATCACGTCACATTTTCTTGAAAAATGCTGGGTGGATTAGAAAGTTTGACGTGTTGGAAAAATCAATTCGTACCGGTAAATTCTGCCAGGTAATTATAAGACATTAGATATCGGAATCAATGTCTAATAATTAAATGATAGAATTTTCCGATACGAATTTATTTTCCCAACACGACACAACATTTCGATAGACCCAGTTATTTGAAACCGTTTAAACCTATAACAAAATAATCGATTGCTGAAAAATCAATTTGCCTCGCCGAGAATCGATTTTTTTAAATAGATTTACATGGATAAAATCACTGTTGCCAGATAGCACATGCAAAATTGTCCAAAATTGTCCTTTTCATTTTAGCAAAAACATCGATATCAATGTTACAAAAGATTCTGATGAGATGGGGAAAATAGAGGACATTTTCGAAATCAGCCCACTAAACAACATAAAAATCAGCGAAAACTTCTCTTGTATTTTTTAAAAACTTCAATTTGTGTAATTTGACATTTAAGATTTGAAAAATACTCAGAAGTAAGCAGGAGTATTGAGGGCCTGGAGAAAATATCTATCATCTGCTTCAAAAGTTTCTATGAGTTTCCAAACCCGACGAGTTTGACATTGACTTCAGAAATTCTTTCTCTAATATTATCTTATGTAACATGAAAATGTGATGGAATATTTAACTAACCCTTTCGGGACGAGCGTCTTTGACAGAATTTTTAATCTTTAATCACCGATTTTTTAAAACAGAAATTTTTGCCCAATTGAATCGTGAAAATGCCCGGATTAAATAAGGCAAATTTTACAATAAAAATTTATTGGCGAGAATAATCCCCGATTTTGAGCACCTTACACGACACGAATACCGGTCGCTCGTCCACAAGGGGCTAATGTACATTAACACAAATTTGTCTTAAACATTTGAATAGCTATAAACTAGTTGAAACGCGAAATAGAACACCAGTTTTTTTATTTTTTTATATCCAAATATTGCAATTAGGCAAAATCCAAGATACGTTCTTCAACGAAACGAACAGTCCAAACCCTTAATGATGTACTGTATTATAAAACGATATCACAACCTGTATGCAAAAGCCTTTTTTTTAAATAAATAAATAAGAAGACTCAAATAGACTGAAGATGATAAGACTGAAATACAATATATGTTTTCCAAGCTACGTTACGTTTGATTTGTGATGCAAATTTCTTCGTAGAATAAAATATCTTAAATGGTATCAATTTTATAGCAGATACAAAAAGTGTAACTTTAGAAATTTGGAAAACATATAGAAATTCATAAATACGTGATGACTTACCAGTTCATTCCATGCATTAAGTTTTATTTACTTAGTTTATAACTTCATAGACTTAGATCATGTATTTACAAATATAAGGTAAAAATTACTTCAGAAATAGAAGTGAGCGTGATAAAAGTCAACAATTCCTGTTAAGTTGACAAAGTTATAAATAGATTATTACTAAATATATTTTTTGCCCTTTGATTTCGCCTCTCATCTTCAGTTTTGTAATACCTTCAGATACAAGATGTGAAATCACAGACTTAGATCACATAAACACAAACATTAAGTAAAAACTAATTCAGAAATAGAAGAAGTCTGCATGATAACAGTCTGTTAAGTTGACAAAGATATAATAGATGATTACTAAATATATTTTCAGTTCTTTGATTTCGCTTCTCATCTTTATTTATGTAATATCTTCAGATATAAGGGTTGACATCACAGACTTAGATCACGTATGTACAAAATTAAAGTAAAAACTACAACAGAAATAAAAGAAGTCTGCATGATAACAATCTGTTAAGTTGACAAAGTTATAAATAGATTATTACTAAATATATTTTCATCTCTTAGATTTCGCCTCTCATCTTCAGTTATATAATATCCTCAGATGAAAAGCAGCGAAATTTTATTTAGTAATCATCTATTTATAATTCTCATCTTTTATTTACGTTATTGTCAACTTAACATACTTTTAACAAACCGACTGTTTTTATTTTATTTGTGTACATAAGGGATCAATGAGCGATGTCAGCGAAATTATTTGTAAATAAAATGTTCTGTCTCGAGTAAATTGGTAAGTAAACGTTACTAATGCTTAAATATGTATATCAAATTACTTTTAATTATAAATTTGAAGAATATATAAGCAATTCTCCAGTAAGTGGGTAATTTCACTCAACGATTTACTGAAAAATAAAATGTTACATTATTATTATTATTATTGTTATTATCATTATGAATTTTTACAAATAGATAAGCCATAAAGCAGTGAGTAACCCTAGAACTACCGGAAATTTTACTCAAGTTTTATAAAAACATTCTACACCAGAATTTTTACTTAAAACTATTTAATTTGTTTATTTAACTTATTATTGTCTGATTTATACATTTAGTTTGTTTTGAAGAAATTTCTGGTTTGAATAAATATTTTGAATGTACATGTCGGGTCCAATGGACCCGTCTGGTAGACGGAAGGTTAATGTACATATGTACAATATTCTGGCATAAACTTTAAACGGTATTTTTCTTTAACCCATTTGTGCCTGAATTTTTATTTTCTCAAATTTGTTAGTAAGATCACTTTAAAATATTGCAAAATTAATTGGAAAAATACTAAAATAAAATTACGCTAAAAAATGTATGTATTTATTTGATAAAATGTAAATGTACTTAATATGGTAATATGTGTAATAATATATATAATAACATAATATGCATAATTATATGTTTTGCCTATATTTATATAAAATAAACCTTTAAACTGTGTATTATATACTATAATTTGTATTTTTATGAATTACTAAAAAAATATATTTATTTCTTTACTGAGACTAATAACATTTTAAGTATTATTGATAATAAACTAATTACAATTGTATTTGAGGATTAAAAACATTTTGTTTCATAACCATCTTGAAAGGACTTTACATAAAAAAACTGTCCCCTAAATGGCTAATAAAAATATATACCCATCCGTGCCTAGCACAGTATTACCAGATGGGATACTTTTTTAAAAATCATATTCTTGATTGGCACCACTTTTTTGAAACGGTAAAATGTGCCTTATTTAATGACATATTGATTAAGGCAAAAATAAAGTGAATTTTACTGTTTCAAAAAAGTGGAGCGAATCAAGAAATCTGAATTATAAAAAAGTAGCCCACTGGCAAAACTGGCTTAGCACCCTATATTTTGTACGTTACCAAAAGGCATAAAAAATAGGCTTGAACAAATAATTTTACGATGCAAAAAAATACGTATTTCAATGAAGTCTACAAGCTACGATTATGACTTATTTATTTGGATAATTGGTCGAAAAAACAAAAATAAACTTACTTTTTACATTTCGCCATCTTGAAAATGAAAAATCTATGAACTCCTGAAAAAGCCTTCATTTTAAGCAAATAAATATCCATCTTATGTTACCATCTTTCGGTAACAGATAAAAACATTTATAGATAATCATTTCATACAATTTTCATGTTATAAAGATAAGAAATTTATGCAAATTCATTAAAATTCGAAGCGTCCTAAACAGTGTTGCCAGTGGGTTACTTTTTTTTATTCAAATTTCTTGATTGGACCCACTTTTTTGGAATGGTAAAATTCAAATTATTTAATGGCATAATAATTAAGGCGAAAAACTGGGAATTTTACCATTTCTAAAAAGTGGTGCCAATCAAGCAAACTGAATTTTAAATAAGTAACCTACTGGCAATACTGGTCCCATAAATGGGACGCTAGGCATAAATGGGTTAATCAACCTACGTCGAATCGACCCGTTTCTATAATTTATTGCATTTTATTCGAACAAGATATTTCTTCATAATGTTATTTAAATAAAAGTTACGTAGAATTAAGTTCAATAAATCTTTTGAATAATTTTAATTAAAAATTCTGGTGTATATGTTTTAGTTAAGGTTGATTATAATTTCAACAGGGTAGTAAGCTGATGCAATTTCATTGAAAGGAGGCTGGAGTGTCAGTGACAGTAGTGACTAAATTAAGAAAATTACTTCTGTGCTCATAGCATGTTAATACAATTAAATAACATAATAACACACACAACATAATACAATTAAATTTAAAAAATCAAAACACCCGATTGCGCAAAAAGAGATCTAATTAATTATTTCTCATCAATGTGAATTATATTACTTGCCTATTTTTTTTATTTACTTGTATTGATGACTTTTAAGTTGTGTTTAATTGTTAGTTCCTATCTATAATAACAGTTTTGATGAGGCCTATAGATGTCTATGATGATTAGAGTTGCAGTAAAGCTAGAGATCCTACCTACACAACTTCGAGGTGGTATAATATTTTAACGGAGCTTCTGACTGTAAAATAGTCAATGAAACGTCGCCTTCATTTTGAAAGACATATCCTTTGATATGCCACTCAGTAGGATGCGTAATTTTGTTTTCGTCTCTACCGCCATTTTGAAATTATAAAAACAAAACCTAGCCTATAACCATCGGGCTGTTAAGACGAATTCATAGGGACTTCATTCATTAAAATCCATCCAGCCGTTGGGATGTTTCGAGGGTATAAAGAAATCTACATACTCAGATACGTGTGAAACACATAACCATTCTTTTCAGTCGGGTAATAAGGTGATAAGGTGATTTCATACTTTGAACTAAGCAAAATTACGTTACATCATGACAAAATACTAAATAAGTATTAGTTCAACCGGAAAATCCTGTCGTTAAATTTTCTTTCACGCCTCCTTTTTTTTAAAATTCTCATTTCTTCATTTGCACCACTTTTTTGAATTCCCATAGTTTTCACCTTTCACAGTAAGGTGAAAACAATGGGAATTTTACGATTTGAAATAAGTGGTGCCAATGAAGAAATCTGAATTTTTAAAAAGTGAGCTTGAAAGAACAATTAAACGACATAATTTGCCGGTTGGCCTAATAGAAAGGCGTTATAGAATACATTTTATGCTAGCAAACTTTTATAAATGATAAAATACAACATATAACACCAAATGATACAAATTACCCAGTTACTCATTTTATAGTTATTTATAGTTCATTTATAGTTAATGGAGAATCGTCCATATACATTGTATATTTAAAAAATAATAAAATTGTGAAACCCATCAAGTTTCGTGTTTTTGTTTTTTTTTTACTTATCATAGATTTTTCTATTCAAAGATGGCCTAAGAAATATTTTCCACATTTTCATACTGTAAGAAGAAGAAATTTGCACGGTGAAGCATTTTGTAAAATTCTGAGAAAATCTTTGTATGAAATGCTTTCTTTTCCCTTGAGGATATATAAAACTTTAATTTTTCTTTTTTTATTATTCAACCTGTCGTATAAAGTCTTTCAAGAAAATTCACTCACATGGAGCGCCCAAAAGTAAAAAGCTTTCAAGGTGTCATTGTCAAGAAATCATTCTCTAAAGCATTTGTTGCACTTAATATTAAAAGAAATTACTAAAGCGATAAATTCAAAAATATTTCTACTTTTAACTTTAGATCTTGTAAGATATTTAAAATTTCAATTGGCATTGGAAGGTCGCAAACATAGTAAAAAAACTCGTAATTTTTTTTTATTACTGCTAAAATTATATAGTAAATTTTGCCCAATGTAATGATCATGTAATGCCCCGAAATTAATGTAGGACGGGTAGCGTGGGTTGGTGAGTCTACGGCCAAGGCACAATTTAATTCAGAAATATGTTTATTAAATAAACAAGATATGTCAAAATTTCTAGATTAAATACAGCACTTGAATAGGTAAGTTCGTCACAACTTATGAAGAGTTCGTTGATTTTGAGTACAGTGTTGCCAGACGGGCTACTTTTTTAAAATTCAGATTCTTCATTGGCACCACTTTTTTGAAATGGTAAAATGCGCGCTATTTAATGACATATTAATTAAGGCGGAAACAAAGGTATTTTTACCATTTCAAAAAAGTTGTGGCAATCAAGAAATCTCATTTTAAAAAAAAGTAGCCCACTGGCAACACTGTCTGAGTAAATGATAGTATCTTTGGTAAGGCAAAATCTTTCACAGCTCTGAGAAAGTCTATAAAACCGATCTGTGATGGATCCCAAAGTCCACAAATTTCAATGTGTGAAAACGGTTCACCCCGTAGTAGAAAGTACGAAAAGTGCTCCCGACAGAAAGTTTCTCTACAAAAACAACAATGGGCAGGAATAATAAACTGAGTTCACGTTTTTGTGCGATAAGCAGACTGAAGCTAAGCGATGTAAGTAAGCATACAAACTTAATACTGGAATCGGGGGTAAATTAACACAGTTTCGCCATGTTGTGGACGGGGTGGTAAGCCACACACGCGGGATTTTAGTGTGACGTCATATATGACAGGAACGGTGCTAACGAAAAAGACGGGCTACCGTACTTCTCCGATTTGGAGTAGTCAGGTGACGCTCGCGGTCTCAGCTAAACTGAGCAAATGCGTGTGACAAAATAGATTATTGTCTAGGCTTTAGATTTACTGTCATATTAAAATCATTCTTTTATTTGATATAATTCATTACTTTACAGTATAATGAAAACATTAAAACTTTGTCTTTATTTCACAATATTTCATTAAATAAAAAGTAAACTGCATAATATATACGATTTATTTTAGTTCTAATTCTTTTCTGTCTAGGGAAAATCCTATACATGTTTTGATTTTTAAACCCTCCTCATATCACTCATTTGGATAAATCGATGTTTTGTGAGTCTTTCTTCGATTAATAAGCAAAAAATATCTTCACATTAAGAGCATTTTTTCGGCCTTTCATTTAACTCAACCTGTTTTTTGTATGTAAAAATGCAATTTATTTGCAATCCATTTTCAACTCATTTCCTACTATGCTAGAATTATACAAATAATGCGCAAAGGTATAATTCGGATGGCAATAAAACATTTTTAGATTTTTACAACTTAATTTTTAATTAATAAATCAATTTTACGGTATTTTTCAACTAGTTCGCCACTGGTGATAAATCGCAAAATATTCTCTGTAGCGCGTATAATTGTACGGGAGTTAAAACAATAATGGATTCAATTATGCGCCAATAAAGGTTTTCCGAAATATGCCAAAGCACTGTGAAATTGCAACGATGGAACATTTTAAAGACTAAAAACTAGAACATAAATTATAAATACAAAATGAAGACTATAATATTAAAAAATATGTCCATTTATCTATCAAACGTTAAATATTAATTTATTATTATACGTTCATAAATTAATTTAGAAATCCTAAAAAGATAGCTTAAATAATGTTTCAGTTTTTCTTTTCTGTTCCCTTTCTTAAAAAATAAACAGAGCAAATATGCTATATTTTTAGTAAATTCATTTGCTTAAGCTTTCTATCAAGTGTAAAATAAGCAGTGCAGTTTTTTCAGATAACAGACCAGATGCGTTTACTAAAAAATTACCTGAGTGAATTGTGGCCGCCAGATTTGTCCATTATAGCTCAGTTGGTAGAGCATTGGCTGTTTAAGCCAAAGGTCCCATGTTCAAATCCTGGCCTGGACACATTTTCACTCAGTTGGAAAATTACAACTCATATGTTTTATATATTAATTAGAATAATTCTTTTAAAATTACTCAAATTAGATTATAGTCTCGGCTTTAGATTACGAACACATCCAAATCATTTTTTAGTTTGATGCAATTTGTGGCTTTACCAGCAACGGAATCATGATTGTATAATCTTTTAAAATTTTCAAATTACTGGCATAACTATAAGTATATTAAATAAAATAATTTGTATGTACAATGTTGTCAAAAGTGGAACAAAAAATCAACTCAGCTCTTTATGCCCTGGAAATCGATATAATCGATAATCGTTTTAAATACACCAAAATTTAAAACAGATTACTTATGAATAATTTATTTCTCATGTAAAATTTTTAAAGGAAAAGCACAATGTTAAGTTATTGGAAAAATATATCATTGTCGAAAAAAAGAGAGAGAAAACAAACTTTTTTTTTTTACACTTTAAACATTACTATTTTTCCACGGAAATTGCACAACATATTTATTTAATATATATTTTTTTTTAAGTTATAGTACATATATAAATAAATATTTTTAAAAATGTGCTCAGTATTTACCTCTGAGTATTAAGAAAAAACCAAAATAAAACAATATTGGCACACAGAATATATACAAATTGATATTTTTTATTCAAAATTTTTCATAAGCAGCAGAATCATGACTAAAAAATCCTATAAAAAGTTGAAAACCATTGGCATCATTTGAAATACGTTAAAATAATTTTTAAAATGATATAAAGTTCTCAAAATTAAAAAAATAATAATAATAATAACTGATCTCTTTATATAAAACCCTAAAAATAATCGTTGTAAATATGCACCAAAATTTAAAACACAATGCTTAAGAATGATTTATTTAGCAAATAAAATCTTTAGGCCTTTATACCTTAAATATCGGTATTTCTGCACGAAATTTATACATCGTCATAAGATAAGTTTTTTTTTTTTTTTTTTTTTTTTTTTTTTTTTTTTAAATACATAAAATTTGAAAGCTTTAGTGCAAAAGTAAGTATTTACAGAATTTAAATGGGCTCAATGTTTACCTCTGATCATATGAGTTAAAAACCAAAATAAAATAATTTAAGAACACAAAACATCTCAAAATCCGTATTTTTTTACTCTCAGCAAACAGAATTATTATTGCAAAATCTTGTATAAAATTGAAAATCACTGGAATTATTTTAATTATATTAAATAAAACAATTTATATCCATGAGGTATAATGTCATCAAAAGTGAAAAAAAAAAGTTCTTTGTATCCTAGAAATCATGATAAATACATCAACATTTAATGAAGATTTCTTAAGAATGATTATTTTAATACATAATATTAATACGCATTAGTATCACAGATATAGTTTCCTGAATATTGAATCGTTACAAATAAACTGAACTTTGAAAAAACTCCGATTTGTTCTGATCCTTCTTATAATAATAAAGTGAACAGCTTTTACAATAAATAGTGGCCGAAAGGACAATTTCATTTAAAATAAATTATATTTACGTATATTTAAAGAATACAAAACATAAACAAACATACCAATGTATAGGTATCGTAAAAATACACTCTAATTACTCTAAAACAGAAATGGTTAATTCTTACATTCGATTGATCAATTCAATGACTTGTCATTATTTAATCCATAAAAATTAGGAAACACTGTCACTTTTATATAAAAATATAGATTCGCAATGACAATTGTGTTTGTTTTTATAATATTAAATTATTAACATAAGTTATGAACACAAAACACTCGAAACCGAACTAATCAAATTCCTCTGAATCTGATCGAATTCCCGCGTCAAAGTGCATTCTGGGTAAGACCGCCGCTGTCACGTGACTTTCCACCGCGGAAGCCCAGTACGTTAGCCCCGTGACAGGAACGAGGCTAACGAGAATGACAGGCTACCGCGGTGCATTCCACGTATCTTTTTTTACAGACCGCTGGAGTCACGTGATGCTCCAATGCATCAATGAAAGTGTGCAAAAAGAGCATCACCTCACTCTAGCAGTCTGTAAAAAAATACACGTGGGATGCACCACGGTAGCGTGTTTTTTTCGTCAGCCTCGTCTAAATCGCCCCCCTCACAACGGCTCTTATCACAAATGCACCCGAGAAGTTCCCTAGCACGGCGCGCTGCCTCATACGATGCTTTGTTTACTTTCAGCTTAAAAGCGGATCGTTGCATATTCTGTCTTCATAATTTTTAGAAATAAAAAAAAATAAGGAAACAGCTAACAAACATCATTCATGTACAAGTTAAATGAGCTTTATTTAAAAGCGGATTTAAATTGCTTGATGTCATCATTTATTTATTTTTTATTTATTTTATTTATTTATTTATTTATTTTTTTAATCTGAATGAAATCAGCTTTTTTTTTTTTTTTTTTTTGATTGATTTTTACTGGAGACGGGATTTTTTATTTATTAATGTCCAATAAAGAGAGATTAAAACAATATTACAGACAACTTAAACATAATGAATGAGGTAGCATTTTATAAATTTTTTGTATTTTAGAAAAGAAAAAACTTGCTATTATTTTATTAAAGTAAATACTAGAATATAAAAATCTGCCTTTTAAGTACAGATGTGAGATACAATATCCTAAAAATAAAAGTATGGATAAATATTCTTTTTTAATCCTTTCAGGGGCAAGGTACTTATAGTCATAAAATGTTGAAATAATTTATTGACACCAGTATTTAGAAGAGAATTTATTTGTAAGGGAATAAAAGCATATTTTCGCGTACTTAATAAAGATGAACATTTCCTTATAAAATTTAGGATTAAAACTATGTGATGCCGTGAAGGCATCACCGCCCTTCAAAGGGTTAAAATCTGCTTCATTTCCTAGTTAGATTATCACATTATTTTTGTAAGAATATAACTAGACTGAATGTGCTAATCCCAAAATTTTATTCTATCTCATACATGTTAATAATTCAAAATTCACATCACAGTGCTAAAATTAAATGACAATCTATGTCCATCATGAGGATTGTAAAGGTATATAGGTTCGTTGAATTGGATGTATTTAATAAGAAGATATAAGTATCGCATTGTTTCAAACAAATCATTGAATTTCGGAACCCGATCTCTAAGATGTCCGCAACAAAAATTCCAACCCAAAGTATATAAAATCAACACCTGGTTTTCAATATACACACAAGTCTAATAATGATCTATTTACGTGAAAATGTAGTTGATACGGATGAGTTCAGTCAGAAAGGGGAAAGAAATTAAATATCAAAAAGCAGGGGGGAGTGAAATGGAATAACAAAGTATGAATGATGAGAATTTATGTTTATTAATTCAAAATGAAACTGCAGAAAAAGAGTTAATGATTAGCTGTACTGAAAAGAAAAATAATAGTGGAGATTTAAATGTGGGTCATCAATCAGATGCGAGTATTTACAGGGCGCAGCAGAAAAGTTGCGAATAGTTACAGGCAGCTTTCAAAGATGCAGAAAAAGAGAAAAACAGGTTTGTTATGGTAGACAATTTGCTTCATCATAGGGAAAGAGTTTCGGGAGATCAAGTTATGCAATTAGTGGTACCAAAGGTGAGGAGGGGGGAAATTTTAAAAATTGCACACAAATCGATTTCCGCTAATCACCTCGGGATGAAAAAAGCAAAAGAGACAATTCATTATTCATTTTTTTGGCCAGGTATGTCGCGGGATGTGGAAGAATATTGTGCATCGTGTAAGGATTGCTAACTACGGAGCAGGGAGGGGCCAGCGATCAGATACACATTGTCCCAATTGAGAGACCGGAACGTCTGTTCAACGTTGTAAATATTGACATAATTGGAAAAATTGAACCTCATTCAGCGCGTAGGCATCAATACGTACTTACTTTGGTAGACCAACATTCGAGATAGCCAGGGGCAGTTCCGTTACGAACAATTACGACTAAAGCTACGTGCGATGCATTGTTAGAGATATTTATGCAAACAGGAATACCCCGCGTAATAGCGAGTGATCAGGGCAGAAATTTTTTATCAGGTTTAATACAAGAGTTTCATGCTAGGCTGGGAGCGGCTCCTAGATTTAATACGATACCCACAGATAGATACCCAAGATAGATACCCACAGAGCTCGCGATTATTTGACGATATAATCAGGTATTGAAACCTATGTTACACCATATAATTCATAGTGACACAAAAAAATGGTATAAACACATCCCCTATCTATTATTTGTGTACAGAGAAATTCCGAATAGCACTACGGGCGTATCGCCATTCAAATTATTGTACGGAAGGGAGGCCAGAGGGAAACTAGCGGTATTAAAATCTACATGGGCAGACGAAATCGTACTACCCTAAAATCTAGGAAAGGGTGCGACCGAATACCTCCAGGAGTTAAAAAATAATTTAGAAAGGGCGGCGGAACAAGCGGCAATAGTATCGGAGGTTAAGCAAAGCTCGTATGCGAAGTATGCTAATCGAAGAGCGATTTACAAGAAATTTAGACCGGATGACAAAGTATATTTATTAATACCGGACTCCACGAACAAACTTTACGCGAGGTGGACTGGACCAGCCGAAATAGTGGCTCGCTGTAACCCTGATTCTTACAAAGTGAAATTAATAAACGGGAATGTTAGAAATGTCCACGTAAATAAGATAACAAAATTTACTCCTAGGATACAGGCGGTGAGGGTGATCTTCGAAAATGGGGAAGAATTAGGGGAGGTTCATCCCTCCCCCAGTATGAAAGATAACTCTGACCTTTTTGATATAGAGGAATTTGATCTAAGTCATTTAGGAAATGTGGAGAGGGAAAAAATGTTAGATTTATTGTATAAGTATAAAGAGTTATTTTCCAGAAAAGTGCAAATAGCTAAGGTAGGAGAGCATAAAATACGAATAAATGACGCAGAAAAGAAAAAAACCCTATGTTTACCGAATCCCAGAGGCCTTGAAGCCACAAGTAGATAAACAAATTGGGGAGTTATTAGAACTAGGTCTGATTGAAGAAAGTGAGGCAGAGGCTCCACACCCAGTAGTGTGCGTGATGAAGAAGGATGGGGCCTTGCGCCTATGTGTAGATTTTCGAGCACTGAATACTATTACGAAAACTGATGATTTTCCAATGGAAAATGCCACCGATCCGTTATTCAGTATTGGTAGGGCCAATGTGATAACCACGATAGACTTATTGAAAGTGTATTGGGCCATACCATTAGAATAAGAGAATGAAAATTTTGCGTTCTTTAATACTCATAGGGCTCAGTATCACTTTAAAGTTACCAAAAGTTACCAAAAGTTACCTTTAAAGTTACCAAAATTCCAACCCAAAGTATATAAAATCAACACCTGTTGTTCAATATACACACAAGTCTAATAATGATCTATTTACGTGAAAATGTAGATGATACGGATGAGATGCAGTCAGAAAGGGGAAAGAAATTAAATATCAAAAAGCAGGGGGGAATGAAATGGAATAACAAAGTATGAATGATGAGAATTTATGTTTATTAAGTCAAAATGAAACTGCAGAAAAAGAGTTAATGATTAGCTGAACTAAAAAGAAAAATAGTAGTGGAGATTTAAATGTGGTCATCAATCAGATGCGAGTATTTACAGGGCGCAACAGAAAAGTTGCGAATCGTTACAGGCAGCTTTAAAATATGCAGAAAAAGAGAAAAACGGGTTTGTTATGGTAGATTATTTAGTTCATCATAGGGAAAGAGTTTCGGGAGATCAAGTTATGCAATTAGTGGTACCAAAGGTGAGGAGGGGGGAAATTTTAAACAATGCGCACGAATTGATTTCTGCTAATCACCTCGGGATGAAAAAAACAAAAGAGACAATTCGTTATTCATTTTTTTGGCCAGGTATGTCGCGGGATGTGGAAGAATATTGTGCATCGTGTAACGATTGCTAACTACGGAGCAGGGAGGGAACCAGAGATCAGATACCCATTGTCCCAAATGAGAGACCGGAACTTCCGTTCAACGTTGTAAATATTGACATAATTGGAAAAATTGAACCTCCTTCAGCGCGTAGGCATCAATACGTACTTACTTTGGTAGACCAACATTCGAGATAGCCAGAGGCAGTTCCGTTACGGACAATTACGACTAAAGCTACGTGCGATGCATTGTTAGAGATATTTATGCAAACAGGAATACCCCGCGTAATAGCGAGTGATCAGGGCAGAAATTTTGTATCAGGTTTAATACAAGAGTTTCATGCTAGGCTGGGGGCGGCTCCTAGATTTGCTACGCCGGGGCACCCACAGAGCTCGGGATTAATTGTACGATATAATCAGGTATTGAAACGTATGTTACATCATATAATTCGTAGTGACCCAAAAAATTGGGATAAACACATCCCCTATCTATCATTTGCGTACAGAGAAATTCCGAATAGCACTACGGGCGTATCGCCATTCAAATTAATGTACGGAAGGGAGGCCAGAGGGACACTAGTGGTATTAAAATCTACATGGGCAGACGATATCCTACTACCCAAAAATCTAGGAAAGGGTGCGACCGAATACCTCCAGGAGTTAAAAAATAATTTAGAAAGGGCGGCGGAATAAGCGGCAATAGTATCGGAGGTTAAGCAAAGCTCGTATGCGAAGTATGCTAATCGAAGAGCGATTTACAAGGAATTTAGACCGGAGAACAAAGTATATTTATTACTCACGGACTCCACGAACAAACTTTACGCGAGGTGAACCGGACCAGCCGAAATAGTGGCTCGCTGTTTCTGAAACATTTTCTGAACACCTGATGCATCTAGAAAAGATATTTTCTAAGTTATCGCAGTTACGATTCTCAGTTAATTTGAAAAAATGTGAACTCAGAAAACCTCAGATCAAGTACTTAGGACATATAATTGGGTCCGGTAGCCATCAGGCCAACCCCGGAAAAGTGGGCGCTATTCGACGGCTAGCTGTGCCTCAAACGAAGAAACAGTTGAAAAGTGTTCTTGGTCTATGTAATTATTATAGAGATTACATTTCCAAATATGCTGAAGTAGCATATCCTCTAACAGAACTGGCGAAAGAGAATAGTCCAGAGCAGTTGTGTTGGTCAGAAGACCATGACCGGGCATTTAATGAGTTGAAAAGAGGTCTTATCGAAGCCCCTAGTCTACATACTCCCGTTATAGGAGTGCCATTTGTCATCGAGTGCGACGCATCTGCAGTTGGCATCGACACATGCTTATCACAGCGAAAAGACGGAACACTGTATCCGGTAAGCTATGCCAGTCAAAAGCTCACCAAAACTCAACAGGCTTGGCCGACTATTGAAAGGGAGGCCTACTCGGTCATTTGGAGTCTAAAGAAGTTGGATACGTGGATTTTTGGTTCACCTGTGAAACTTATCACCGATCATAATCCATTATCATTCATCACCAAAAATGCCCCCCAATCGTCCAAACTGCAGCGATGGGCACTAGCACTGCAAAAGTATGACAAGGCAATTTCGCACCGACCTGGTGCCAAGTTGATTAATGCAGACGCACTGTCTAGACTTGAGACTATTGGATAAGAAAACAAACTTTGAAAATCTTTCCAAACTGTTTGGACCTTTTTTTATGAGACTTTAAAGTGTTAAGATCAATTTAATTGTTCCTGCATCTATATCTTGTATATGTTTTTGGTTTATTGCATTTATTATTGTTATTATTAAGTACTAATTCTGTTTTGTATTAGTAGATAAGAAGAGTATAGGCGGCGTGTCCAGACTATTTCAAGAATGTAGTTTGTATTTTTTTTGTATATATTTATTAATTTGTATTTTCATTTGCGTAATTTGTGTAAAAAAAGAAGTATGAGGAAGTCTCCAGACTAGATGTCAGTTAGAAAATTTAAGACCCCCTCCCCCATTTTCAATCTTGGGTGGGGGGGGGTGATGTCTGGAGATGTCTGGATAACTTCTCTTTTAATTTCTGTTGGCGCCAATGTCACGTGATACGTGGGCACGCGGAGAGGAAGGTGGACACTGTTTTTCAGAGTGGAAGAGGTTTTTGAGAAGTGTAGACGTAGACCGTGTATGTGTGAGCCGGCGAGAGTTTTGATTTATAAATCGGAAGTGTCAAGTGCTACGAACATCGCAGTATTATGATTTTAGTAGTTTGTGAAATAATTTAACAATATAGTGAAGTGGAAGTTTTGGAGTGTAATATGAAGGTGTTGTGCATCCATGTGAAATTTAATATCTGTATATAGTGTGTCGTCAAATGTATTGTCATCTATAACGTATTTATGTACTTTGTAAATAAACTACATATTCTGTGTTAGAAGAAGGAGTGATATATTAACCGAGGATCACACCTATGATGATTAGCGGATTTCGAGCGTATCGCACTCATATTTTGGGCCGAAAACATAACGAATATTTCGGTCGATCTACACTTAAAGTTACTAAAATTTTAAATCTATTATACGAAACTCATTAGTCGCTTATTCTGTGATCTCTAATGCCAGATATTTAAGATCTGATTGTCTTACCTTTACCCAAGAAAGCCATTTTAAAAACTAATATTCATATACTATTTATTCATTCCTTTAAATACTGAGATATTTGATACATAAAAAAAAGTATGCCAGAGATTTGATAAGTAAAAATATAGCAAAATTAACAAAAAACGTATTCATAACATCTAAAGGACAACATTTTTATCCAGAAATATTCCTCCATATTCATCTATTTATTGTATTCAGAATCAATAAATAAAAATTTTATTCCACTGCAATCAAATGTGTTTAAAACCATTTTGCTCCCCACCCCACTAACAACACATGAATTTCGCGCGTGCATTTGTGATAAGAGCCGTTGTGAGGGGCGCGATTTAGACGCTAGTTATGACAGGATATCCACCATCTGCGCATATTTTCTAAATCTTTAGTCACTCATGGAATTGAATTTGGTTTACCCACATTTATTGTAAAATAATAGCGTAGCGAGAGGGTGCGTCCAGATGCACTTGACACCACGAAGTTTTCTTCGCCTTGTTAGAAATATTTCAGCCAATAATCAAGGTGAAAAAAAACTTTACAATTTTAGTGGTGCAATGTAAGAAGGCAGTTAGGCATCTTCCTGTAGTTTAATCCCGTCCGCTACGTGGCGTGCGATCTTGATTGATGTGACCTCGCCTTTAATCTTGTGGTTACCTCTCCCATTTAAGATAGGACGCTTACTTATATCACTTTGGACTGAAGTCTAAACCTGACTTCAAAGATGATACCTTCGAAGATTCGAAGTAATTTTTCCGGTGATAAGTCACATTTTACCGTTCACCGAGAGATTAGTCTTGACCGACATCTCTGAAATTTCAGACCCAGCTCTTCGTGATCTCCTCGCGTCTTCCAAAGATTTTTCTTCCCCTTCTCCTGAACAAAAGGAGTGTATTTTGGATACTTGGGGAACCTGAGCTGATTGCCTCATTAACAAACTTTGTTAAACAAACTCGGCATAATTTTCTCACGCATATGAGTGCTCATACGCTCTCTGCTTTTGTTAGGGAATAATCACAAGTAAAATCTATTTGCAGGGAACATATTTCCTTCGGCGCTCTTTAGAAATAGTTTCACACTTTAACTTCAATTAGGAAGATCGATTCAAATCCTCGTTTCGTTTGAATCCAGCCGAAATATTTCTGTACTTTGAAATGAGAAGAGGTTAAGTTTTTAATACATGCGATCCCTATGTGAGAAATATTTTGCTTTATGTGAGAGTTTTATTCGTGGGAAACGAAGTTCTCACTGTCAAAATCTATTTTTTCATTAAATAAGGTAAAAATTTCTATTATATTTTAAATGTAACACAAAACAGTCAAGATAACAGCTATCCAAATATTTTTTAGCAAAAACGCATAAATATGCAATTAATTTATAATTAGTTTGTTTATCACATTACTGTTTTAAAATACGCATAATTTTTTTATTTGTGATTTATTTTTAATGTACAGTATTAAAAAATACAGATATTTTGTGTTCAATTGTAGTACAGAATGATGAAAAAACATAAAATCCTAACAAACTCTGCATAACATTTTTAAAAATTTGGGGGGGGGGGGGATTTCAACTAAGTATATTTCAATTTCCTTTGTACTACATACTATTATTACACTTGCCTGTAGGCTGAATTAGAAGTTTTACAATGTCTTCAAAATAACTGAAATAAGTCAAAAATCATATTTTTATTTTAAAAAAAGTTCCTTTTTAACACGTTGACTGCCACGTTACGAGTATACTCGTAGCTTTAATTTATTACTTTTTCACCATTATTTAAAAAAAGAAATTGCCTTATTTATTGGCAGAAAATTTCGCTGTATTTGTAAAGCGCAATTTACCTTTCAGAACTAGTGGTGACAAACGACTTTCAAGTAGAAATTCGAAAATTCTTACTTTTTGCGGCAGTGAATGTGTTAATATTGAAAGAGGCCGCCAAGCCCATCATGCATCATTTAAAAAGATTTTTCTTTTCAGAAACACGGTAGGATGTATTTAGTATAGGAAAAAAAGATTTCTATCAACTTAGCATACCTAGGCACACGACTTACAAATAGTAAAAATGTTTAATGGAAAATGATCTTTATATCAGTTTCTGTTTGTTTATACGTTTTTAAAGAAGATATATGTATGTAAAAGGTATGTATGTAAAATGTATGTATATTTTTTTTCTAATAATATCCCAATAATAAGCTTGCAAATTTTATATCGTACCATTTTTTAGCCATAACTTTTTTTTATTATACGTATGAAAACTTATTTTTTTACATAGAATATTTCTAAGAAAATTAATTTTTTAATACAGTGAAATAAGGCATCAAATAAGCAAAAAAAGAAAATCGTAAAAATCCATTATTAACAATTGCTGTCCATATCCGGTAATGTGTGCTAATTCTTTCGTTCAGCTCTATATATAACTTATAGAGTTTAAGCATAACACGTATTAAATGAAAAATTAGATAAGTTTTAAAATGCATACTTCTGCTGAAAACGCTCTTGAAGCAATTATCGATCATAGTCATTCCTGTACACGAATCTTTTTGGGCGTCTTCATAAATGAACGATAAACGCTACGCACTCCATTATCTGTAGAAAACATCTTGTAGTGCACTTCAGTGACTCTTTATAGTTTCACTATGTTTGAAGTACCATAACATCATTAAAATGCGCCACAATAGATTATTTCCTACAAATCATAATGTAGTAAAACGTCCCTGTACGTCCCTGTAAATGAACTATAAATTCTGCTTATTCTATACTCCTGAGGAAGCCTGTTGTAGTCCATAAATTAACATACAAGATGGGACATTTACGGCAAAATCTGTATAATGACAACAGTATTAGCGTCACTACTGACAAGGGGGAAGAATTAACAAGCCTCTGAAATTTACTTATGTTGAAGAAATATGTTTACGCTCTATGTTTTGAATATCTATTTTTTCCTAAAACGAAGTAGAGGCAGAAGATATTGTATTTATGCTTTATTTATTTAGCTACTTTTTAGTTTTATCGTACTTGTATCGTTCACCGTTAACTTACAAAATGATAATTAGAGTAATAAGATAAAAGAAAAACTTAGCAAATTATGTTAGGAACGTAAATATGTAAGTTTATAAGATTAAATTGTAAAAAATCAAATTCAGGTGTTGTGTTAATTTTTTCATATCGAATAAAATTTTATTGAGTATGTTGTCAGTACCTCTATTTATTTTTAACTTTGAGATTTATATAATTCTAAAAATGTGTCGAAAGAAATTTTTACCCGTCTGTAATTTTATTATTATTTCTTATATGTTTATATATTATAAATATTATTCAATTGATTGTACGTTGTTTACAATAAAAACAATAGTTTTATTTTATTTGTAAGAAAGTGTAAATGTGTAAATTTTAATAGGTCGTTGTAACGATTGTTTAATACATTAAACTTCATAAATTAATTAAACATCGGCTATAAAAATTTTCCGACCAAATGGGGATATTTATGAAATTTTTTGGGACTCGTAGATTGCTGTATTTCTTATATTTTTATATTACGCCATTGCTTTACGTAGCTTTAAATCCAATTATATCATATTTACTTGATATATAATATCCATGACGAAATATTTACCTTGTTTTTCGTTGCACTTAAATCGTTCACTTATCATGTACAAAAAAATGCATATATCCGTGCATGAACATAGACTAAATATTACATATATATAATAGAATATGTATTCCATGTCTATGTATCGGTGTAAGATTCTATTGAAAACGTAAACATGCAACATTAAAAAAGTCTGATCACAATAAGGTAGATACTCAATAATAATAATATTACAAGGATGGGGGGTTTCTTCCCCATTGTCACTAAGGGCGCTACGATCGCAACCGCATTACCATTACGCTCTATGGAAGTGTCCCATCTTGTATGTTAATCTATGTTGTAACCCAGTTAAGGGATGCAAATCAATCGTAGTCTGTTTCAAATATCGAAAAATCAGTAAAATTCACCGTAAACGGTTTTTCCCCCCCTGGACCATAAAATAACGAAATTTCTTGTATTATCCTACACTGGAAAAAATAGTTGGAACGTTTGGTATTCTAACAGGAACGTTTCTGATAGTATCGGATATGTGAGAGCTATTTCCATTTTCCGAAACAACGGGGAACCTTCCGGAATGTTTCGGTTTACTTTCCGTGATATAGTGAAAGTGCCTGTACGCATGCGTATCAAGTATTTCTCCACTATTTCTCCTTACGCTGGAATCGGTTAAGCAAGCGCCAAAAGTCAACTCGTCTATATGAGATGTCGACGTAGCGAACTTTACACTAGTGATGGGCGATTCTGGAAAATTAAGGAATCGATTAAAATCGACATCGTATAAAACTGAATCGATAACAAGTAGAATCGATTCCCAAATTCTAGAATCGATACTTGAATCGATATTTCGATAGTCACAGATTCACACAGATAAGCTCAAAAATATTAATTTCAAATCTTAGCGAATCAGCAGAGCCGTAGCGACCACCTCCCATACCTCACATTTAGAGGGTAGACAAAGTCAGGGGCCCAGTCGTAAGCTACAGACCTTTGAGTCAAATAATAAAGTTTTTAACTTTTAAATTATTAGTTTTAAGATGTAATTTTACTAATATTGTAATTTAGATTTTATTTAAATTTATTTGTTAAGAAAGGTCTCGGTTAAATACAAGTTGGAAATTGCGCGTCAAACGTGGCAAATGTGGTGCGCTCGTACTATAACAGTGCACTTCATAAGTGCATATCAATTTCATTCTGTTCGAAAGTCTGTAACATCCTTAAAATGCACTTGAAATAATTTTTTCCATTCGCCGTAATGTAACGGAAAACTTTTGACTGTACCTGTAATTAAATCATTGTGATTTTCTTCCAGCCTGAATTAAAATTTAAATTTTCAGGGACATAATTCACGTTGCCATAAGAACCGATTTGGTATTCTTACAATTTGAGTTTAATAATGTAACTAGCAAAGTTTATTAAAGTTCTTTTATTTAAAAAAAAAAAAAAAAAAAAAAAAATCGTCGCTGCAAGACGTGAAAATTTAGTTTTCTCAGAAGAAATAAAAATCAATTAATTTTACTGTCTTAGAAGGATAGTGGACGCACATGTATATTGCTTGGAAATCTTTAACATTATAGCTAGTAACTAGCGGGTTCCGCCTAATATGAAATCTCGAAGCGAACGAACCGCGAACCGGGTTCCCGCTGCCTACAGCATCGTATAGGTGTACCCCCCCCCCCCCACTTTGCCCACCGGTTCGGAAAAACGCGCTCACCTCCCCCCCCCCCCCCACCAATTTTTGACATTCATCATTTAAAATTTTTTTATTATGTGTTATAAACTATCTTAAAATTTCAAACAAATCGCCCTGTTATATTTTCTAATTTTGTTCTGACCCTCCCCTCTATCCCCCCCCGAAATGTGACGCGCCCTTCTTTTTTATAATTTTTTATCATGTATTATAAACAATCTTAAAGCTTAAAACAGATCGCATTGTTAGATTTCCTAATTTTAACAAAATCGCGTTATGTTGGTTCCAGATTCCACCACCAGGGTGCGCACTCTATTCCTAACAAAACTGTGAACGAAACTCCGTTAAACAACCTATCAGTAGTATATTACTCAAGAGTGTGGCAATCTTGATCAAAAATTTAAGCTATTTGCCGAAATTACTATTCGGAAATAGTGGTAACTAAACTTTTGACTTTTTTATATTTAATAAGTAGCATTTATCTCAGGACTCCGTCAAAAAACCCCACCTAAAACGGTAAGGAACGCTAAGGTTTAAAAAAAATTCTAGCGGCCTTCCCCATCCCCCCCCCTCCTCCCGAAATTTTCGCACCATTCTTTTTTAAACTTTTTCTTATGTGTTATAAACTATCTTTAAAGTTTCGAACAGATCGCCTTGTTAGATTTTCTACTTTAAATGAAATCGCGGTCTGTTAGTTCTATATTCCACCTCCAGGGAGCGCAGTCTATTCAAAACAAAAGTGTATCTAAACGAAACTCCTTTATACAACCTATCCGAAGATACATTAGTCTAGGGGGTGGTAGTCTTAAGCAAGAATTCAAGATATTTGTGAAATTACTATTCGAAAATAGTGGTATGAACACTTATAAAATTTTTGATATTAAAAAAGTAGTAATTATCTCAGCCCGCCGTCAAAGAACCGCACGCTAAACGGTAGAAAACGTTAATGCTGCTATAAAAAATCACGTGACTGCCTTTAAAAAAAAGCATTTAATAGAAATAAACCAATTAGTGAAATAATAATTAATATCTCAGCTTGTAATTAAGATAATATTTTTTCGAATTTCTGAAAGGAGAATTTTTTTTTTTTTTTTTTTTTTTTTTTTTTTTTTTTTGCATCTCCCTGTCCAAGTTTCGAATTTTTACGCCCCTTACATTCTAAGATGTGGTCCCCTTTTAAAAAGTACAAAATTCTCGGGAATCACTTTGTTTAAATTGTTAAATATATTATTTGAAAAAAAAAGGTTTTAAAGCATTTTAGCACGTATTTTCATACCTACACCCTTGAAAAAAATTAATAACATACAGGGAATCCTTTAGTTGCGGAAAGCTCCGAAATTTCATAAAATTCAAAGTATCATAAATCAGTAAGTTTGGTTGTAAACGACTGAATTTTTTATAATACAACTTACACAAACACTTTGACAAACTCACGGGTGAAAATACGGCTTAACTAACGAGAACCTTGAGTCACGTGGCTTTAAACCAAGAATGATAAGTTTAAAATGGAAAAGAGATGAAATTTGTTATTACCATTCATAAATAGTGCTCACCAAGAGCTGCAGATATAATATCAGTGTTTAGTTGGTAAACAAATGATTCGGGAAGAATGTCAAAAAAGGTCCCATTGAAATTGGACCATAATTAAGAAATTTCGGATCGGGGGGGGGGGGGGGGGGGGTATAGGTGACGAACTGAAAAAGTACAGCTTAATAAACTAGTAACCCAAATAACTTGGCTCCTAAACTAAAAATATTACAATTTAACCTAGAAAGAAAAAGGCTCTTATGCGAAATTTGACAGCAGTTCTGCCTTTAAAACAGTAAATCCGAAAGAATAAATATATATTCCTTTGAAATTACTGTCAAAAATATCAATACAAAAGTTGGAGCACGATTGACCCTTACCCAAAAGAAGGAAGGCTAGAGACAGAAAATAAAAGATCACATTAAAAGCTTTCCAACGATATGTTATACGATATGGTTTGGAAGAAACAAAAAATATCCCCCCTCCCCCCCGAGGGAGCAGGTAAGCCCCAAAACGGTCGGAGGGGCGACCTCAAAAGTATCTTTGGTCAAGGTTTCAAAATGTGGCTTTATAATAAAAATAGAACAAGAATTGGACATTTTAAAAATTGCATGCAAATTTTGAACGGCCCTGTAAATTAAGATTAGCGAGGAAAAGGGGAGAGGGGGGTGGAGAGATTAGAAGGGACGAGCTTGAAAAATACAATATAATAAACTAGTAACCTGAATAACTAGGCTTCTAAACAAAAGTATAACGATTTAACTTACTGTTGAATTCAGGGGGTAGCCCGGGAAGACATCCCTCCCGGGACATTGAAATGTCCCTCCCGTAAGTTTTGAGATTTTATGCTTTTTAATGGACAAATGTGCACCCCCCCCCCCATTACGGAACTCTAAAATACCCCCCCCCCCTCCCAATCCCGATCGTAGTCGCATAAATCCCTCCCTGAGAAAAATACCTGCATTCAACACTGATTTAACCTAGAAAGTAAAAAAAGGCTCTTATACAAAATTTTACAGCAATTCTGGCACTAAAACAGCAAAATTGGAAGAATTGATTCAACCCGAATCGTGGATCGACCGAAATCTGCGATCTGCGATTTGAATTGAAGTAAATCAAAGCATAACGATTCGACATTGCATCTAAAGAATTGAAAGTAAATCGAAATATAACGATTCGACATTGCATCTAAAGAATTGAAGTAAATCAAAAAAGTAACGATTCTGAAGATCGCATCTGAAGATCGACATCGGCATCGAATCTGAACTGAATCGATTCACCGTTTCTGATCCAAGGGCAGAATCGATGCGTTAATCTTTTCTTGCTTTCTTTTGTCTTTAGAAAAATAAAGTGTTGTTTTCGTGAAAATTTTCGACTTCCGGTTTCTAAGGATTTATAGTGTTAGAACTTCTTGTCTGGAATACGATTTGACTATTTTTATAAATTTTTTGTCTGTCAGTCTGTCTATTTGTTTGTCTCTGACAAAAAAATTCTGAGCGGTCTATTTCAAGAACTAATGCATGGAATCTGTTGAAACTTTAGATTCAGTTAGACCTTCATATAAATTGGTGCTGATTACTTTTTGGTGAAAATCGCTCAACAGGTGGCGCTGCTATGCTGCATTTTTCATGATTTCCGCAAGATTGCTATCGCAAGAACTAATGCACGAATATTCACCAAACTTCAGATTCAATTTGACGTTGACATAAGTTGTTGAGGATTAGGTTTTGATGTAAATCTACCGGCAGGTGGCGCTGCTATGCTGCATTTTTCCCGAGTTTCCCAATAGCTCTATCTCAAGAACTAATACACGGATTTTCATAAAACCACATTCAGTTAGACGTTGGCATAAATTGCTGCTTATTAGGTTTCGGTATAAATCGCCCAACAGGGGGCGTTGCTATGCTGATTTTATCAGCAGAGTTGAATTCAGACATTTTTCTCCGGGAGGGACAGTTCAGAGGGGGAGGGAATTGGACTTTTGTACATTTTAATGTACAAAAAGCATAAAATCTCAAACTTTCTGGGGGGCATTTGAATGTTGCGGGGGGGGAGGTATGCTACCCTCCCGGGCCATCCCTTGAATTCAACACGTTTTTCAGCATTTAAATAATTTTAGGGATAATATCTCAAGAACTAATGAACGAAATTTCATCAATTTTTAATGTACAAAAACGTATTGAACTCAGGGGGTGGCCCGGGGGGGGGGTGACACTCTCCTCTCCCCGAAACACTCAAATGCCCCCCAGAAAGTTTGAGATTTTATGCTTTGTTGCGGGGGGAGGAATGTCATCCCCTGGCCACCCCCTGAATTCAACACGTTTTTCAGGATTTAAACAATTTTAGGGATAATATCTCAAGAACTAATGAACGAAATTTCATCAAACTTAATATTCTGTTAGACAATGCCATAAGTTATCCATGATTAGGTTTTTGTGTAAATGATATAACAAATTGTGCTGCCATGCTGCTTTTATCAACAGTGTTGAATTCAGACATTTTTCTCCAGGGGCGATTTCAATGGTTCTGGCGAGGAACATTCTAGAGTTACGAGGGGGAAGGATTGGACTTTCCTCCATTAAGCATAAAATCTCAAATCTCCCTAGGGGACATTTCAATGTTCCGGGGGGGGGGGTGTCCACCCGTACCAGCCCCTGAATTCAACACTGTTTTTCAGGGTTTACACAATGTTTGCGATAACACCTCAAGAAGTAATGAACGGAATTTCATCAAACTTAATATTCTGTTAGTCATTGACGTAAGTTGTTTTTTCTGAGTCTTTCGTGTTAATCATGTAATAGGCTGCGTTGCTATACTGCTTTTTTCATGATATTCATGATAGCCATATCTCAAAACTAATGCACGGAATTTAATCAAACTTCATATTCTGTTATACTGTCGTATAAATAGATCGTTATTAGGCTTGGGTGTATACTACCAAGCAGGTGTCGCTTTTATGCCCTTTGAACTGGGATTTTCCGTTGCGGACATCTAAGAGGGTGTGGGCCGAAATTCAATGATTTGTTAGGAAAATGGGATTCTTATATATATTTTTTAAATACACATATTTCAACGAACCTATACTTTTGGATCCTCATGATGGGTATGGGTTATTTAAATTTGACACTGTGATAACGAATTTTGAAGTTTTAACATTTATGAGACAGAAGAAAGTTTTGGGATTGGACATGCAACTACTTGACCTTAAATTTTTGAAGGAAAATAAAAATGATATGACCTTTAGAGACATCGATTAAAAAATTTATAGTATCGATTAAATCGAGTTGGCCATAGTATCGATTAAATCGATTAAAAAAATCGAAATCGCCCATCACTACTTTACACGTTACCACGTGTATTTCAATCCGCTTTTATTTTGAAAAAAAAAACTATTATTACAATATTTTCGTTATATTTTGTGGGTATTTTTTATTGTGTTATAAAATCATGCAAGAAATGTTAATATTGGATATTATCAGTGGACTTTTTCAACACTTTGGAAATTTATTATTATTGAAGACGGAACGATCGTAATTCTGGGTAAATGTTTTTTTGTTTTTCATCATCAACAGTATTACTTTTACTTACTGTTATTTATCATTACTTACTTCTTTATTAGTATTCTTCGTTGCAATACACGAAAAGAAATTATAATATATGTATTTTTTAATATATCACACCCTATTTTGTCTGTTTCTTTATTATAATATATATATATATATATATATATACATGTGTGCATGCAAATAAGATAATATAGTTAAACTTGATGTTAATACTGATTGCGGTATCGTATTCTCCTTTGCACAGCGTTTCTTAACAAATTATTAAATGCGTCATAACTTAAAAGAAAATTTATGTATTAAATTTTTATCAAACAAGCTGAAGGTTCATTGACATTTTACTTCTTTATTATTGATTGCTTTTATATAAAAAATTCAGTATTGTGAGTAAAAATAAACAGTAAACTATTCTTACAATTATAGGATTTATTTTTATAAATCATTATAGTTAATAAATTGATTCATTTGTTTTGCTGTTTCCTAAAAAGCTTTCAAAAATTCGTAATAGCGCTTATATGTCAGTAACAACACATAATACAGATATTAATAATTCAACTATATGTATATTTTTAATGTAATAATATTTTACCTTCAATTATACATTTCAGCATATTTTCGTTATATATATATAAAGTTACGATGTACACATTATAAATGCATCGGAGAATGCTAAGCATATTCTGTTAAACTAATTAATTTTTAATATTTACCTTTTTAACCATTTGGAAAAATGGTTATTTTCCTAGGTCAGGGTAGGAAATCAAAAGCATATCTGAAGCGCTTTATTAGTTAAATCCCGC
Organism: Maratus speciosus; assembly: GCA_963932465.1. Taxonomy (NCBI): domain Eukaryota; kingdom Metazoa; phylum Arthropoda; class Arachnida; order Araneae; family Salticidae; genus Maratus; species Maratus speciosus. The sequence continues at coordinate 464,434,004 of OZ010794.1, read as the reverse complement.
ATTTTATTCGTTTTCTGATTGGTCTATACAGTAATCTGTATTTTCCTTATGCTTTCAACAGAGGTGGATACTTTTGCTGCCACTATGACAAAAAAGTAATAAAAACTACAAAAAAATTAATAACTCAGAAACAAATTTAGATACAGCTTTCAAAGAAATTGCATTTAAAAGTACAATTTTTTCTCTATACGACGGTATAAAAAGTAATATTGTGGGATGCTTAGAAGTTTAAAATGAAATTTCATTTAAAATTGGTCCAAGAATATTAATGCTTAATCTATGGCGTACGTAAATGTATGACCAGCTCCGTAGAAGTTTAAAAATTTACAGTACCGAAAATTGTAAAACTGAAAATTTCTTTTAAAATTTGTTCGTGATGTGTCCAGGAATGTTAATGTTTAATTCATCGCATACGTAATGTATGATCAACTCCGTGCGATTTTTTATGTCTTAAATTTTAGTCTTTGAAAAAATCATTTTCCAAATGGTCGTTGTAATTTGTTAAATTGCTTTGTCTTTTAAATTACCGCAAATTTTGACTTTGTTCCTCTCTTCAAATTTTGACAGAAAAATAAAAAAAAAACCTTTTAAGTTCATTAACTTGTTTAGTACTCAGTTTCAGGTATGTAACCCCCTCCCCCTCCTACACACACGCGCGCGCACTTTTTTCAGTGCTTCGAAAACATTAACCATTGCATTATTTGCGATTTGAATTTCACTTTTTCATCTAAATGTTCTGGCTTGAAAGGAAAAATGTTTTCTTTTGATTTTGCAAGACTGAATTGTGAAAAAAAAAGTAGGTACTATTGTTGTTATTTAACTTATGCACTTTACAATAAACAAAATTGAAAATTTCCAGATTATTAACCACCAGCTTGTTTTAAGAAAATATAGTACGCAAAATTTCTTCCTTTAAGTTATCAGGCTTTTTAATTTATTAAGATTATGCTGTGAAAAGCATAATACGATATTGAGTCAACATTAACATCAATTGCAATCATATCTTACTTATATGCAATAATAATAATAATAATAATAATAATAATAATAAATGTTATGTATTAAAATGTCTGTGCAACAAAGAAACGCTAATAAAGAACTAAAATAATAAGTAAAAATAATGCTATAAATGATTAAAAAATAAATACAACACTTTTCAAAAGAATTTATCGTTCCATTTTCAACAATAATACAGTTTAGGAACTTTAATGTTACCTGTTAATCCGCATGGTTAAAAAAATATCACTGCAAGATGTTAAAACGCAATTAATTTTAACTACATTATAAAAAAAGTGTAATAATATTCATTTTTTTTTTTTTCAGAATAAATCCAAGCAAATAAATTAAAAAAAAAAAAAAAAAAAAAAAAACCTCAGAAAAAAAGATCATTCAGAAACGAACTTCCATGTAAGACTCTTTCATAAAAATTCATTTAATAAAACTGGCTTCTTCACAAAATCCATTTTACTAAACTAAGCACCTTTCACAAAATAATCTTCAGTAAATAAAAGTCAAAATACTAGTGCTAACTCACCTTGAGTAAATAATTAAAATTCATGTAATAAAGCTCAAATAAATGTGCTAAAACTACTTGCAGGTGCTTTGCACATAACATAAAATTATTTAAAATATATTAGAAATATCTTAAAAATACATTAAAAATCCTTAAAAATGTTTAATGTATTTTTAAGATATTTCTAATGTATTTTAAATGATTTTATATTATATGTATGCACCTGCAAGTAATTTTAGTACAGTTATTTGTGTTTTTTTTTAATATGAATTTTACAATAATCCTCGTCTTCAGAAAGGTTTAATATATATTCAGAAACATTTCCGACACGTAATAAAAGGTATCCGATATATTCAGAAACCTTTCATAGCGAATCGGAAATGTTCCGTATTATAACCGAAACAGTTTTCTGCTCGAATCTGAAACCTTTCCGTTAGTATCGTGGAGCACAGGTCTCCGTTACTTTCGGAAACGTTTCTGAACATTTTTACAGTATAGAAACAAACAATGAATACTACTCAAATCATTTCTGATATCGAACATTGTTTATTCAAACTCAATAACATATAAAAATTACGAGGAAATCTGACGAGAGTCAGATTTAGTTACTTAGGAGAGTTAGGACACGATCAGACGGACAGACAACTTTCTCAAAAAGTGTTATAAATACAGATTCCTAAATTGGAATTTCATGCATTTATTTCCAGGAATAAATATTTCAAACTATAAAAAGAACTCATTGATAAAACTTCATTGATATTGAATATGAGTACTTTTAATATCACAACCTACGATTATTTCAAATTACTGCTTATTCGACTTTTTGAAAGCGCTTGAACTTTTTTTCTCCATGAGTAGAAGTGATCGCTTTATACATGAGTTAACCTTATGCTTCCTATTACACTTCTCCATCAAAAGTGCCTCGGGACAAGAAGAAAAGCGTTTAGAAAATTCTTCACTCTCAACATATGAATGGGTATTCAAATTCCTTCAAAAAGGGAAAATGCTCTAAAAATTCAGTTATTTTATAGCGCATATTTTTCCAGAAATTGATGAACTATATTCACGTTTAGTGGTTTTTTAATTTTAATAATATTTTTATTTTTAGAAAAAATGCAGTTAAAAAGTTTATTTTCTGATTTACGGAAAATACTTTTCTTTGTTGTTTATACATCGGTTTGGCAAGCTGTTCATCATAATGATATTTCTTACGTATTTATTGAATAAAATGAAGTTTACAGGGAAACTTTAATTATTTTCCTCTTGCATTTTCTTTTGTGCATACATGTAAACAAACTGTAAACGCTACTTACTCTTCACTCCTGAGGAAACATATGATAAACCACCTCAGTGATGCAAATCAATCTCATTATGTTTGAAATATAGTAATTTTAATATAATGCACAGTAAACGAATTTTCCCCATACACCATAATATAACGAATTATTTTGTGTGTTCTCGTCCACGAATTATCACTAAATGCTACAAACTTCATTTTCAGTACCGAAACTATACTAAATCTCGATAGCATATAAAAATTATACGGCGATCGTAGTATATATACGAGAGTAGATCACGAACTAATAGACAAACAGAATTGCAAAAAAACTTTGTTACAAAGTGTTAAGAGAACAGATTCATGAAAAGAATTGCATGTATGAATGGAATAAATGCTTTTTGAAAGCGCTTAAACTTTTTTCCCCCATGAGTAGAAATGATCGCTATATATATGAGCTAACCTTACGCTTCTTATTCTACTTCTCCATTAAAACTGCCTCGAGACAAGAAGAAAAGCATTCAGAAATTATTCACCCTCAACTTACGAATAGGTATTGAAATTCCTTGAAAAAATGAAAGTGCTCTAGGGATTTAGTTATTTTATTACTGATATTTTTCTAGAAATTTATGCATTATATTCACGTTTAGTACTTTATTTCCTTTAATAATATACATAGATATATATATCTACCTTATATATATATATAATCCTAATGAATCGAATTGAAACGAATTTATGTAACGATTCTATGAAACGACTGATTAAACAACTGATTAAGTTTCACGGCGATTTCTCCTAAAATATGCAATACTTTGCAATGAAATTAACACCAAAAATCTGTATTGATCCACAGATCTCAAAACTGGTTTTAGAATTTTAAAATTAGAATTAGTTTTCGAAATATTAATTTTTTTTCTAATTTTAAATACATTTTTTCTAATGATGGCAACTCAAATGTTAATCATAACAGACATTTTTCATATTTTAGAAAAGGTTATTTTAAATTAATTTGGTGACGAGTTTGGCCTCCCTTAAATGTATGCTAAGAAATGCATCATGTTACTTTTATTCAGAATTCAATTTGTATTTCATTGTCCTTTTATTTAATACAAAACTTTCATTTAAAATTGAAACCTTTAAAATAAATGTCTTTTACTTTATTCTTTTTTTTTAAACGAAACGAAAAGAAAAATATTAGACACAAGTGTCATATACGCAACGGGGTACCTAATTGGGCCAAAATGGCGTTATTTTGCCTGATATGGTAAACCAGCTATTGTTGCTTATTTATTAATAAATGTTTATTTGAATTTATTTTCTTTTTATTTACAAAAAATGTTATAAATTGTTTTGTTCTATAGTTATTAATTATTTTTTTCATTTATTGTTATTTCATTTTAAAAACAACAGAAAATAATTTAAAAATACCTATGTAACAGGTATTTGAAAACGAGGTTTTCGCCAAATTATCGTAAAAAAAAAAAATCACGCCAAACCCGGTGCGTATGTGACAATGCCACAAATCATGAGATTTAATTTCCACTTCAAAGCAAAGTTTTAATGTTATTACTTCTCCCGTCGACCAATTTCGCCAAATTATATAAATAGCCAAATTATACAAATTGACATATTTTTTTTTATTTTAAATAACAAAAGAACAAATAAATTAGTATAACATTAATGAAAATACAAATAAAACGTCGAAATAAAAATCACTTGATGGCGTGAACATGTGTAACTTCCTTAAAGTCAAGTGAATGTGACATTTACGATCAACCATTATTGGCATTTAATCTTATAGTTTGGCGACAGATTTTTGGTCGATGGGATAACCAAGTAGCACCGTTTTAATTTACCACTCGAAAAATAAAAAAAATGCTGACTGGCGAGTTGAAAAAAAAAGCTATTGGTAAGATTTTCATACGGCTAACATAAAAGTACCAGGAATTCCTTGTGATCATGGCAACTTTTATGTAGTTTTATTCGAAAAAATAATTTTGATTTTTTAATCAAAATGGAAACCTTTCTTTTGAAAAGCGAAGGAATCAGTCCGTTGTTTATGACAGTTACATGACTTGGACTATTATAATATAAACGAAATAATGGGGTTGGAATAATATTCGGCGACTTATCACACCTGTGGCTGACTAACATTTAAGTACCAAAATGGCCGCCTGGAATATAAAAAGCGAAGGAATCCGCCTGGATCTGTTGATGATAGTCACATGACTTAGGCTATTATTATAGAGATTGTTTTGAATTTTAAAAACAGCGCAAAGAATAATATTTCCTAACGATTAAAAATTTATTTTCACGTGACTATTAAAAACAGAAAAAAAAACTTTAAAATTACTATTAAAAGAGTACGTGTTAAAGGCAGGAAAATATTGAAAATTATGTCCTGAAATTGTATTTACACGTGAATATTAAAAGGGAAAGGAAACTTTAAAATAATAAATACATTAATATGCGTTTAACCCTTCCACTGACAAGGCACTTCTATTCGTAAAATCTTGAAATCTGTGAATAGCACCAGAATTTACAAACAAATTTCGAAATACAAAAATGCCTTTGTTCACTTACTTAATAAAAGGGAAATTTTCATCCCAATATTCTGATGCTAATGTGGCATTTAAGAATTAAAATTAAGTGGTCCAAAAATGAACCACCGCCCTTGAAGGGGTTAAAGCAGAAAATTTTAGTAATTGTATTATGTCAATCGTTTTATAACGCTGGTAAAAAATACCGAGAGACAAAGACTCTGTTTACTTAATTCATTTTATTTTAGCTTCTTTTCAAATGTTCAACTGATCTTCTTTAACCAAACACGAAAACAACCATTGGATGTCTTAACAGCAACTGATTCTACCTTAAATTTTTGCAATCAAAGGGAATTGAATGGAAACCCGTTTACAGGGAGATCGCTACAGGTTTTTTCAGTATATTTCAATCTTCTCTAATCTTTTTAAAACCGATCAGAATAGCGTGCTTTTATATTCTACAGTGTCTGAACGGGGGTTGGCGAGCGTAGCTTGCAAGGGGCAGAGCCCCCTAGTATATATATATAAAGAAGTAAAAAAGTTTATTTTCTGATTTTACGGAAAATATTTTTCTTTGTCCTATATTACATATGTTTGGCAATATGTTCATCATAATGATATTTTTTACATATTTACTGTATAAAATGAAGTTTGCAGAAAAACTTGAATTATTTTCCGCTTACATATTCTCGGGATGTAAGCGAAAAGAAATGATTTACTCATTTCTTTATAATGAAACTTAAAGTTCTTTTTAATAGTTTGAGAAAACTATCCAAAAAGAATTTTTATGAGACTATTTTGTAAGCTTTTATAACAGTTCCCATTTACTCAATTCCGACTACCACTCAATAAATACTCTTAACTAAAAAAAAAACAACTCATTGTTAAAATTTCATTGATATTGATGGATGAGTACTTTCAATATCACAACTTACGATTATTTTAAATTACTGCTTATTCGACTTTTTGAAAGTACTTTATCTTTTTTTTGCGCATTTGTAGAAGTGCTTGCTTTTTATACGTGTTTTAACCTTACATTTCCTATTCCATTTCTCCATCATAACTACCTCGGGACAAGAAGAAAAGCGTGTAAAGAATTCTTTACTCTCATCCCGTAAGTTGGTTTTCAAATTCCTTGAAAAAAGGGAAATATTCTAGATATTAAATTATTTTATTGCGTATATTTTTTCCAGAAATGTATGCATTATATTCATGTTTAGTGCTTTACTTCTTTAATAATAGTTTCTTTTTTAACCATTTGGAAAAAGGGTTATTGTTCTCGTCAGGATGGGAAATCAAAAGCATATCTGAAGGTTTTTATTGGTTTAATCCGCATTTTATTCGTTTTCTGATTGGTCTATACAGTAACCTGTATTTCCCTTTACTTTCAACAGAGACGGATACCTTCTGTTGCCACTATGACAAAAAAGTAATAAAAACTACAAAGAAAGATTTATAACTGAGAAACAAATTGAGATACAACTTTCAAACAAATTGCATTTAAAAGTACATTTTTTTTCTCTATACGACGATGTAAAAAGTAATATTGTGGGATGTTTAGAAGTTTAAGAATGAAATGTCATTTAAAATGGGTTCCAGATTTCCAAGAAATCTGACGATGGAAAAACCTTTTCCCGAACAGCCAATGAAATGTTTGGATAATATTATAAGTTTCAGGTGGATAATACGTATGAGTCGCAGGCGATTTTTGTCGCTTGGAATTTTTACGTGTAATAACACTATTAATGTGATTCATGGCGTACGTAATGTATGATCAACTCCGTGCGGTTTTTTATGCCTTAAATTTTAGTCTTCGAAAAAATCATTTTCCAAATGGTCGTTGTAATTTGCTTTTTTTTTTTTCCAAGGAAAAAAAGAGTTAAAAAGTTTATTTTCTGGTTTACGGAAAATACTTTTCTTCGTTGTTTATACATAGGTTTGGCAATCTGTTCACCATAATGATATTTTTTACGTAGTTATTGTATAAATTGAAGTTTACAGGAAAAGTCGACTTATTTTCCTCATACATGTTCTTGGGATGTAAGCGAAAAGAAATGATTTACTCATTTTTTTATTATGAAACTTAATTGTTCTTTAATAGTTTGAGAAAACTTTCCAGAAAGAACCTTTTATTGAACTATTTATAACCGTTTATAACAGTTGCCAAGTCTACCAAATTTCGACTACAACTCAGTAAATTCAGGGATGAGTACTTCAGTATCACAACCTACTATTATTTAAAGTTACTGCCTGTTCGACTTTTTAAAGTGCTCAATCATTTTTTTTCATGAGTAGAAGTGATTGATTTATGCATGACTTAGCCCTCCGCTTACTATTCCACTTCTGCTTCAAAGCTGCCTTGGCACAGGAAGAAAAGTGTGTATAAAATTTTTCGCCGCCATGTCATGAATTCAAGTTCCATGAAAAAAAAATGAAAATGCTCTAAAGATTAAATTATTTTATCACGGTTATTGTTTCTATAAATGCATACATGTTTAGTGTTTTAATTTATTTTTTTATAATTTCTATGTTGCATTTCTATGTATTTTTTGGTAATCTGTTCATTATATTTGTCATATATTTATTAAACATAAAATGAAATACATAGGAAAACTTGAATTCTTTTTCTCATGTTGATCCTTTGAATGTAAGTGAAAAGAAATAAATTACTTATTTCTTCATTAGCTAATTTAAATCCTTGTATTTTAATTTAATTTTGAAAAATTATGCACTTTGATTGAATACCGAACATTCTATACTAAACCTTGATAATATATAAAAATTACACGGCAATCTAAGTATATTTACGAGAGTTAGAGCACGACCAGACGGACAGATAGACAAACCAAATTCATAAATACTTTTAAAAGTTGTTACAATGTGTTACATATACAGATTCATAAAATAGAATTGCTTGCATTCATTTCCGTGTACTAATACTCAATAGATATGAAAACAACTCATTGTTAAATTTTCATTGATACTGACGGATGAGTACTTTCAATATCACAACCTACGATTATTTGAAATTTCTACTGCATGTTTGAAGTATCGTAGCATCATTAAAGTATATCGCAATCCATATTTAGATCTTAATATAATGAAATTCTTTTCTGTGTACCTGTAAACAAACTGTAAAAGCTACTTATCCTATACTCCTGTGAAAGCATGTGGTAATCCACCTCAGTGATGCAAATCAATCTCATTATGTTTGAAATATTCTAACATCGATATAACGCACAATAAACGAATTTTCCCCGTATATCATAATATAACGAATGCTTTTGTGTGTTCTCGTACATGAATTATCAATAAATGATACAAACTTCATTTCCAGTACCGAAACTATACTAAATCGCGATAATATATAAAAATTATACGTCGATCCGAGTATATTTACGAGAGTTAGGTCACGGACAGGTAGACAAACAGAATTCATAAAAACTTTGTTACAATGGGTTATGATAACAAATTCATGAAAGGAAATTGCATGTATGAATTGAATAAATGCTTTTTGAAAGTGCTTGATCTTCCCCACCCCCCCACCCCCCCCCACCCCCCATGAGTAAAATTGATCGCTTTATACATGAGTTAACCTTGCGCTTCCTATTCCACTTCTCCATCTAAGATGCCTCGGGACAACAAGAAAAACATATAGAGAATTCTTCGCCTTTACCTTATGAATAGGTATTCAAAATAATTGAAAAAAGGCGCATATTCCAGAGATTAAATTATTTTATTACGGATATTTTTTTCCCTAAATTTATGCATTATATTCACGTTTAGTGCTTTATTTCTTAATAACATTTTTTTTCTAGCAAAAAAGGAGTTAAAAAGTTTATTTTCTGATTTTACGGAAAATAATTTTCTTTGTTGTATATTTATATAATATATGCGTTTATAAATATGTCCATCATGATGATATTTCTTATGCATTTATTGCATAAAATGAAATTTGCAGGAAAACTTGAATTATTTTCCTCATATATATTCTCCGGATGTAAGCGAAAAGAAATGATTTACTCATTTTTTTATTATAAAACTTAAAGTGTTCTTCGAAAATTCGAGAAAAATTTCCAGAAAGAACTTTTTATGAGACTGTTTATAAGCGTTTATAACAGTTGCCAAGTCTACCGAATTTTGAGTACCACTCAATTAATACTCTAAACTGTAAAAACAAATCAATGTTAAAATTCATTGATATTGATGGATGCGTACTTTCAATATCACAACATACGATTATTTGAAATTACTGCTTATTCGACATTTTGAAAGCGCTTGATATTTTTCCGCTATGAATAGAAGTGATTGTTTTATACATTAGTTAACATTTTAAGCTTCTTATTCCACTTTGCCATTAAAACTGCCTCGGGAAAAGAAGAAAAATGTGTAGAAAATTCTTCACCCTCATCTTATGAATAGGTATTCAAATAAGTACTCACCCGTCAATATCAATGAAATTTTAACAATGAATTGTTTTTATTATTTAGAGTATTTATTGAGTGGTAGTCGAAATTAGGTAGACTTGGAAACTATTTTAAACGCTTATAAATAGTCTCATAAAAAGTTCTTTCTGGAAATTTTTCTCAAACTATTAGAGAACACTTAAAGTTCATAATAAAGAAATGAGTAAACGATTTCTTTCCGCTTACATCCAGAGAATATTCATGAGAAAAATAATTCATGTTTAAGACCAAAAGAACTTTTTAAAAAACCTTATAAATATATAATTGCGCATTTATATATTTTTATGGTGCTTTAAGAAGCTTTTTTTTATTGTTATTGATTCACAGCAGTTTTTACTTAAATTATTTTAATTCAATTTTACCGGTAAACATCATGTTACACAATAAATATATAAGAATATATCATTATAAATACATCATTATTCTTATGTATTTATTGTATAACATAAAATTTACAGACAAATTTGAATTAAAATAATTTAAGTAAAAACTAGTGTGAATCAGTAAAAGCATAAAAAAAATTCATAAAAAATATAAATGCGCAATTATATATTTTTATGGTACTTAAAAAAATTATTTTGGTTTTAAACTTGAATATTTTTCCTCATGCATATTCTCTGGATCTAAGCGGAAATAAATCGTTTACTCATTTCTTTATTATGAACTTTAAAATTGTTCTCTAATAGTTTGAAAAAAATTTCCAGAAAGAACTTTTTTTGAGACTTTATAAGCGTTTGAAATAGTTTCCAATTCTACCGAATTTCGACTACCACTCAATAAATACTCTAGCCCAGTGGTTCTCAACCTGTGTGCTGTGGCACAGTAGTGCATCGCGAAAAGAAGGTGTGCTGCGAAACATTTAAGCAAGTTGAATCAAATTTTTAAAAATTCGAATCTCTAATGTCCGATAATTTATATATTGTGATTTACTTTGAAATAAGGTGTAGTGTCACAAATTTTTATAATTTTGCTTTTAAAGATTGTTTAAAAATGATTTAAGAGTGTGCCTATCCGAAGATTTTATCTTACACGGAAAGTCTTCTAATTTAAAAAAAAAAAAAGTTAAACTCAGATATTTCTTTAAATACTAATGTGACAAATTGTTAACAAATTAAGATATTTTTCCACATTACCAATTCCTGTCCTTATACAAATTCATATAGGCTGTTGCCTGTAATTTCCTGTACTGTTATTGATCAATAAATCTGTACCTCGAATCCGCTTCTTCTCCACATATATCAGAAAATTCCATGATTCTTTGCACTAATGACGGTATGCTGAATGATACCGAAATTAGTGTTAAAAATGTGCTTAACACTTTGAGGGGCAAGTAATTACGTTTGTGTAATGCTGAATTTCCACCGGAAAATTAGAAAAAAAATTATTTCAAAATAAGGAAAAGCAATTTTACGACTTTTTTCCACCAAAGTTACAAAAGTAAAATTTCATAAAATTTTTCTGGTGTAAATCTTCATTAATCGTAGGTGGGATAAAATATATCCCACCGCCCCTCAAGGAATTAAAACGGTGTTTAATCTGCTAATAAATGCTAATGCGTATTAAAGAGAAGTATATAAAAAAGTGTTATAATAATTTTATTTTACTTTATTCGGCTCGAGTGGCCTATTTTGTTTGTGATAGTAAATGAATTAAATATTATTTAACCTCTTTGGTCCCTCACTGTAAAAAAACGGAGTAAAAGACGGAGATTATACTGGCAATCTAGACGCCAGTACTATTTCTGTATTTTTACGGAAATTTCCCCCATAAATTACAGGAAAATTTCCGTTTTTAATCAGAAAAACGGAAATTTTTCTGTAATTTATAGTGAAAAATGTCCGTAAAAATATGGAAATGATACTGGCGTCTAGATTGCCAGTAGAATCTCCGTTTTTTAGTCCCCCCTTTTTTTTTTACTGTGCAGCGTCCCCATACGGAGATCTCTGTTCTTTTCTTTATAAAAACTAAAATGTCCCTTTTTTTTACATTTTCACCTCACTTCTTAACAGCTGAATGCTTTTTGCGTTCAAAGCGAACGAATAAATGGCAGCATCTAAGCTGATCCCCACATAAAGTAAATGTTATTTTCATCTGAGTTTGCAAAACGCTTAAAAATACTCTAAAGACAGTATGACCAAGAAAGTGAGAAATTTTCATAAGTATTCTTTTTCAATAAAAAATTTTGAGGATTTGTAGATTATTTACTTGTTTGACGCTCTAACATTTGTGATTGCGTTAATTTAGGTTAATGTTTATTAAATTGATCTTTTTAAGGGGGTTTGTAGTTTTAGATGCATAATTTTTAACCTAAATTACTAAACGCTTAAAGGATCAATTTCAGAAAAGATGTTTTTTCTGTCATTTACGATGTCATTTTGTTTGGGAAAAATCAATGAATAAGCATTTGTATTATTATTTTAGCTTCGGGACTGAAGAGCATATAATCATTTCTTATGAAATGATAGATAATCCTGCATTTTTCTTAAGTCGACATAATTTTAGTGTACCGCGCAAATTTAATTCTACTTTTAAGTGCGCCGTGAAATAAAAAAAGTTGAGAAACACTACTCTAAATAATAAAAACAACTCATTTGTTAAAATTTCATTGATATTGACGTATGAGTACCTTCACTATCACAACCAATCATTATTTGAAATCACTGCTTATTCGACTTTTTCAAAGCACTTGATCTTTTTTTTTTTATATGCACGAGTTAACCTTACGCTTCCTATTCCACTATCCCATCAAAACTGCCTCGGGACATGAAGAAAAGCGTGTAGAGAATTCTTCACCCTCATCTTATGAATAGGTATTCAAATTCGTTGAAAAAAGAAAATGCTCTAGGGATTAAATTTTATTAGAGATATTTTTATAGAAATTTACGCGTTATATTAATGTTTATCACTTTATAATATTTTCATTTTTTTTCATTTAATTTTCTAGGAAAAGAAATTAAGCAATTTAAAAATTTAATTTCTGATTTAATGGAAAAATACTTTTTTTTTTTTTTTTTTTTTTGTTATATGCATCTGTTTGGCGATATGTTCATTATACTCGTAATGATATGTCTCACATACTTATTTATGAAATGTATAAGAAAACTTGAATTATTTCCCTCATGCATAGACCGGGAGTTGACATTAACTCATCGAGTTGACAGCTGAAATTTCAGGATTTGTTAAAACCCGATTCTCATATTAAAATTTAACCGGTCCGCCAAGTCATATCTTGGTGAAAAACACCTGTAAACTAGATTTTAGTAGTGTACTGATAGGTTTACCATTGTGTTTTCCTGCTTCCAGTCCTCCGTGTTTTCATATTTTTGGGTGTAGGAAAATACAATGATAAACCTACACTGTAAAAAATATCGGTGTAACTTTAGACCAAAAATAGTGCAAACTAAGTTGCCACCAAAAATGGTGTAAGGAAACGCAACTAGTAAATCGGTGTAATGAAACACCACTTTTGATGGGAACTTAGTTGTCCACCATTCCTGTCGTAAAATTACATCTCACCGATTTGATGTACCGTTTTTCTTTTTTAAACCATTGCTAGGTAGATTTAGACACATTGCAAGAAGCATTGTCCTGCTGAAACATCCAGTTAGCGCAATGTAAAAAAAGGTCCAAACGGTATCAATTGATCATATCAGAAGCTTGAAAGAGAAAGGTCGAACTCGCAAAATCGATTTTTTTATTGTTGTTTTTTCCTAGTCAGATAGATATAGGCAGGGCTCGAAATGGAAAAATCCACGAACCGGATTTTATTGGTGACTATTAATTGTGACTATTTATTTATTTATTTATTTTGAAAGTACATTAAAGTCCCGATTATCCGAGTCCCGCTTAATCGAGTTTCCGCTTTAACCGAGTTATTTTCTTCTGATGGATTGATGGCTTCCATTATTATGAAACAGAAATTATAAATGAAGTGTTAGATGAAGATGAAAGAAAAAAAAATTATGGCCATTTTTCCCCCCATTCTGACCAGAAAATCAGAGTTCTAACTTTTTACGACTGCTCTTTCATCTTCATTTAACACTTCATTTATAATGACTGTTTCATAATAATGGAAGCCATCAGTCCATCAGAAGAAAATGATCCATTCCAAAGGTATAAGTTCGATTGAAAAAAAACAATTTCATCCCCCTTTTTCTTAAAATAACGGAAATGTACATCAAAGAAATGTTACTAATACCATAAAAATGAATGAATGAAGTGAAAATTTATATTTCATCACCTTAATGGATGACGATTTGTGTCAATCCGGTATATACGAGTTTTTTTTTTAATCTTATCGGAGGTGAGCTTAGTCCATATTAACCCGGGTAATCGGGACTTTACCATATAGCAAATTTATATTTAACCGTAGAAAAACCAATTTTAAAAAATGCATTCAAGATTCTAAATAATTAGAAAAAAAAGTTACAGCGAGCATAGTATAAGCTATATGTATAAAACTGTAATAATATTTTTTAATAATTCCACGAACCGGAACAATATTTATCACAATTTCACGATCCGGAACATCGTTCCGGTTTGCTTTGGTACATGTCGAGCCCTAGATATAGGCAACACGTGGGTAAGTCGTTTTGCCCTGGTTTGCCCTTAGTATTCTCACAGTGTCGAGCTAAAGTGAGTAGTCCCCTATTCTATAACACTACTTGCAAAACTTTGAGCTTGATTTCTCGACACCCCAATTCCAAGATTCGTCCTTTCTCTTCGAAGGTCCTGATATGATATAGCCTGATATTGCGCAGGGTTCATACGTCCCGAAATTCGGGTTAAATCGCATAATCCATCATGACAAAAAGCTCTCCAAATAATTACTGATCTTCTTCCCATTTGTCGGCTGAAACATCGTTTCGGTTCCTTCCTCAAATCATGCCAATAGTTATAAACATCCGGACCGCCAAGATTTTTTTTTTCATCTGAAAATATCACTTGTTTTCATTTCTTGTCCCATGACATGACATTTTTAGCCCATGTCAGTTTTTCTTCTTTATGATATTTCATTAAAGTCGGTTTTTTTAACAGTTTCATACATTTTCATTACTATTTGCTAATCATTACTAATATGCTAATTTTTTCAGGTGTTTTATAATTTTTTAACAGTCGAATTATTTACATTTTTAAAAAATTAGACGATTTTAATAAAATGTAACTTAAATTTTAATGTAGCAATTATAATAGAAAACTTTCTATGATCAATTTTAAATACACACGCTAAAAATCTGCATATTGTGTTTTCTTCTTCAGAAGTGCACCAATTCGTTAGTTGTCTTACAATTTCTTAACGCACTGTAAATGAAACATCAATTTTCAAATGTCACTCTTAAAAAAAAAAAAAAAAAAAAAAAAAAAAAAAAAAAAAAAAAACCATTTAATACAAAAGCAAATAAAATATTAAACAAGACTTTCCATATTATCTCAACCCTTCCCTCATATTTATCTCATTATATTATGCGTATTTAGTGATGCAATTATATTTACTAATACTGAAATATAGTTATGATTCATAAAATGACTAATATAATTAATTAGCGATTCAAATAGCCCAAAATTATTGTATTTTTTTTTCTAGCTTTTGCAGAGGTTTTAATTCCCCCTCCCCCTCCCTTTATTGCACCACTTTAGCCAAACCTTTAGATTTAATTTTTGAAGTTCAAAATAAAAAAAACAAATTTGAGAGAAAATGAGCCTGAATGTATTAGCGTTATATGTCGCAAATTGATTTCCCACCTATTACTAGTATACTTCAAATTTTAAACACCTTCACATTTCAATGTGTTCAAGCAAAAATATTCTTGTTTAGTATAAAGTAGAAGAGATTTTCTATTCAATTAGAATTTTTTCGGAGAAAAACACTTCCTTACATTTTAAAATTTGAATTTTTTGAACGGACCTATAAAAATATTAAAGCTCGAGACGGGCGAGCATAAAAACACTTTTAACATTGATATGATTGTGAAATCGAAAGTAAAGAATACCTTGTTATAAAATTCTGCGCTGACATAACTTTTATACGATATGACGTGCTTTTTTAATTGAATTATTGTTATAACTTGGAGAATTAGCTATGAAATTGCATGACATTTTTAAGGGGAGGGGTGAATAAATTTACAAATGAAACTTTGAAAAAGGTAGACCAAATGATCCAGGCACGGCCCAGAAATAGGGACTCATATAAGTTAAACAAACGAATATATCTGACATTGAGAGTTCTAAGAACAAGTGAAATCATTGGAACATAACATAAACAATCGATAAACAATCTGCCAAAATACGGTTCCGGCTCGTTTCTGAGGGTTTTACAATTTATTAAATAAATGTAAAAAAAATCAAAATACACTATATTACTATATAAAACATATTAATAATCAAGATGGTAGTCATATTAATAACCTTATGTGAAAATCAGAGAAATTCCATATTAAAATTTCATGACGTGTGCTGAGAGCACAGGATTAAAATAACAAAATGTGTAAATAAACTGATATATCCTAGTAAAATTAAGGTTTTAAAGGGAAAATGTTGGAATATATTAACAAATAAAGTCTGAAAATGAATCTTAGAGTATTTTTATTGATACGTGAACAGAGATTTGTCATTATATATTACTAAAAAGTATTAAAATTAGCAGTAATGCTGAGACACTATTACTCGGAAAACCTGATTTACGAAAGGAAAGCGAAATATGAAAAATGTTCCTGAGCTCTCTATACCCTCTATACACAAGCACGTTTGTATGCTTCAAATAGAAACACTTTATTACAAACACTATTTATTTCCTTCTCTTACATCTATAAAGAATAATTACTTTGCTTACCTTATGTTTTCAAAGTGAAATTCGCATTCGAAATTATAAAATTTCTTATCTAAAATGGCTGCTGTTGTCTGCTCGCAAATAGAGAAAGACTGCTGACAACGCGAAAAATTTAAACAGCTCTGGATTGCAAGTGAAGAATTACTCCAACTTTGATGTTTTGTCTTCGAGAATTTTAAATACTAACGATAAACCATTCTCAGAGTATTACAGCACATTTCTCGGTGTTTACTCCAAAAGTAGTGAATATTTAACACTCGTTTGGCCTTTTGTAAACCCAAAATAAGCGTATTAATACTCCCTTTTTTTTTACAGTGCACCAGTCAACCACTAAAATTGGATTTACAGGTGGTTTCCACCAATGTATGACTTGGCAGACGAGTTGCATTTTCATATGCTAATCGACTAATCGAGTTATGTATAATTGTGAAATTTCAACCGTTAACACGATGAGGCGATGGTCTGCGCAACCGCCTCGCGTGAAGGAAGTCTCGAGTTCCTTAATATTTTGAGAAAAGTTGAGTTCATGGAAGTACTTTTTTATAAACATTTAACATAGTTGCACTTAGCATGTAGCGCTACTTTTCCAAAGAAAAATACGTACTTTAAATAACTGCAGATTTCTTCAATAAAATAAAGCAAATGAAAGGTGCGTATACTCTTTGAAATTTCAAATTTCCGGGGAATCTCCCACCACTATTTCAGATTAGAAAATTTCTATTTAATATTTAAAATTCAGAATTCGTAATTAACGCGTTGTAAAGCAGGATTTGTAATACCTGATATTTAAAAAGGGGATAGTTTTATTTAAAGACTGCGGTAAAGCTGTACGCACCCTGCCAATATTTCTGTTATAAATTAGTGGTAGTCAAAAATTGGGAGACTTGGCAAGTATTACGTTTATATAGTATATTACACGAAAAGGCACAGTTCATAACTGTAGAAGCTCCACCAGCAATCTACTAATTCTGCTTCAGCTTTTTGAAAATATTATACAATTCATTAGTTTTAAATAGCAGCTTAACCCTTAAATGCACACACTTTTTATCTAACTCTTAGCAACCACTATATTTATATGGAAATATTCATCCTCTAAAACTTACAAAACTTAATGAAGTTGAAAATCTATCTTAGAATTTCTGTTGTCTACTCTTTAATATAAGAATAAGAAACATAAATCTAAAAAGATAATTCATGCTTTTATAGGGTTAAGTCTTACAAACAAAAAATTATATAAAATGAGGTATTTAGATTCATACTTATTAAAATATTTACGAATTTGCAATATTTTAGTTATGACAGTAGTTTTTACTTGTATTGCAGATGTGCGACATAAGAAAAGTTTGACGTATTATACGAAAAATGTATCTCTGATTTTTTTTTTTATTATTTTTCCTGCGTAATAAACCTTTCTGAGAATCATATATATATTTTTTGAAACAAAATAAAGAAAATCATGCATTTAAGGATTAAAGAGTTAGCACCAGTTAAAAACAGCGAAGTATCTTTAACACGTTCACGCCGGCGTGGTGGTTCACACTCGACTGTCTCAGAGCTGGCAAGTCTCTGGCCTTTGGATACCAGTATTTTAATACAGAAAATGTTGTTTTATTTATTTAGAACAATTGGGCGATTTAAAGGAACAACATTTTCTCTAAAATAACAGTGGCGTGCAAAAAGCCGGAGACTTAACAACTCTGAGACAGTCGAGTGTGACCCACCGCGTCGGCGTGAACGTATTAAACGCTTTAAATCTCAACAAAAGTCGGTTGCTCTAAAAGCCTTTTCAAAAACCTAAGTTTTTACTTGTATTGCAGATGTGCGACATAAGAAAAGTTTGACGTATTATACGAAAAATGTATCTCTGATTTTTTTTTTCATTATTTTTCCTGCATAATAAACCTTTCTGAGAATCAAATATAATTTTTTTCGAAACAAAATAAAAAAAAATCATGCATTTAAGGATTAAAGAGTTAGCACCAGTTAAAAACAGCGAGGTATCTTTAAACGCTTTAAATCTCAAGAAAAGTCGGTTGCTCTAAAAGCCATTTCAAAAACTTAAGTTTTTACTTGTATTGCAGATCTGCGGCATAAGACAAGGTTGACGTATTATACGAAAAAGGTATCTCTGATTTTTTTTCATTATTTTTCCTGCGTAATAAACCTTTCTGAGAATCATATACAGTAGAACCTCGATCCATCGTTTTTCAAGGGGTGCGTGAATAAAAACGATGAATGCGGGAAAACGACGAATGCGGGTTAACGTCAAAACACGAAAAAAAAAATGTTTATTCATTACTAATACATGCAATGTGTACAGCGTACTAATAAATACTAATTTGTTACTTTGCAAACTGTAAAATAAATAAATCAAAGTTGTGGAAAATTGATATTTATTTTTAAAAAATCAGTAATTTTATTTTGAGTTTTCGTTTATTTTTTTAAATTAAACATCAAATTTTCAAGATGTACAACATTTTTTTGGTCATTTTCTTTAATTCCATGTGCATCTACAAAATTTCGTACAGTTTCAAATGCCGTAATTGCATCAGACAGACTTGGCACTGGTATAGGCTCAGCTTCATCGGCATGAAAATTATCATCTGCTTCTTCGTCATGATTTTCATTTTCTGCATCATCGCACATCTCTTCTATGCCACATGTTGCAATATCTTGATCAATGGAAACATAATCGCTAAATTTCACACCAGATACATCCTATGCTACACGCAACCAATTTCCATCTGCATTTATCGGCACCATCACCATTATTTTCTTCCCCTTCTGTTGAGCACTCGTCATAAATTTTTCGCACAAATCCGCATTTCACGAAACAATTCTGGATAGCTGAAGAGGTTAGTTCATGCCATGCTGAAAGTACAAAATGATTAGCATTCAGAAGGACTATTTTTGGAGTGGGTTCTTTTGCTTGTTCCATGAAACATAAAAATCTTTTCACTAGCCATCTCCTGTAAAATTTCTTAAAACAGTTGTTTACCCCGGCATCAAGAGAGACATATGTATAATTAGCTGGGAAAAAACTGACTTTTATATTTTTCAAAGACGACGTATCTGCTGAATGATCTGAACAATTGTCATAAATAGAATGATTTCCTCTGTTTGAGCGTTGATTGATCTATCAAAATCATGAAGAAATTTTGTAAAAATATTATTTTTCATCCATGCTTTGGCATTCGAATGGTAGACTACTGATAGTTCCTTTACTCTCTTGAAGCATCGAGGTCTAGCAGATTTTCCAATAAGAGGTGTACTCGTTTGTTAGACCAGTCCTTATTTATGCATAGTAGCACTGTAAGTCTTTAAGTCTGTCTTTGGAATGTTTACCACCATGACAAGACTTTTTTTAACGCTAGTATTCTCTTTGGTAAGTATATATAAAACAGGCCTGTTTCGTCTGCAGTATAGATGTCACAATTCTTATAGCCTTCTAGTAACTTCGGAAGTTTTTCGAACCACATTTCTATGATATCAGTATTTACTACTGCGGCACTTTCACCGCATAATTTCTTGGATACCAATCCATGGCGAATTTTAAAACTTGAAATCCACCCATTTGATGCAAAAAAAGTATCCATGCCATATGATGCAGCTATTTCAAGTGTCCTTCTCGAACAAAATTCCCATCCACAGAAATATTTGACGCACGAGACTGCTCGTACTAAGTGAAGAGAAGTATTTTCAAATCACTGCAAGTAGGCATTTGTTAGTTTTTCTCTTTTTTGCAGAAGTTCCATTCTTATCAGTCTGCTATCTAATTTCTTTCTTTTTCGAAATTATCGATTTCAGGGTTGAAGGCGATATACCTAAACGTTTAGCAATGTTAATTTTTTCTCTCAAAAGGATTGTTTCCAACCTTACATATGTTGAGAAGCCTTTCTTTTAAAGTTCGGACTTGTTTTATCATTCTTAAAATTCCCAGAACGCATTAAATTGAAAGTTCTCAATCTTGAAATTAAACACGTGTACTGCACACAACAGATTAGCCAAGAATGTGAAAGAATGTGGCAGTTGGAGCTGTCCTAAGTGGCCAAAATCCATTCTCCCTTTTACACAGAATAGTTGGAATACCCATTGTACAAACAGAACGCCTGTTCCACATTCATTTATTTACATGTTACAATATCAGTGTTTTCCCTATATTTCCCCCCTAAAACAACACAAATGAGTTATTTTAGGATAAAAGAAGTAATTTCAGTTTGTATGTCATATAGATCCGCCTGATCTTCAATTTCATTTCGGTGAGGAGAAAAAATTTACAACGATGAATGCGGGAAAACGACTTTTTGAAGAACGATGTATACGGGTTTTCGTTAACATTATTTAAATATAATTTGTGCAGGGACCATAGAAATAAAACGATCAATGCGGGAAAACGATGGATGCGGGAACGATAGATCGGGGTTTCACTGTATAATTTTTTTCGAAACAAAATAAAAAAAATCATGCATTTAAGGATTAAAGAGTTAGCACCAGTTAAAAACAGCGAAGTATCTTTAAACGCTTTAAATCTCAACAAAAGTCGGTAGCTCTAAAAGCCATTTCAAAAACCTAACAATGCAAAGAGATTACGAAATCACCATTATGCTTTTTAATGTGAACGACCATCCAATAATATATTTTTTAATTCAATACTATTATTCTACAATCTAGAAAATCGTATAACCCCTTAAAAGCGCAATAAAAAGCTCTAAAAGCCTTTACAAACACTGTATCTGTAAAAGACTTTTCAAAAACCTTACAATATAAAGTTATTGAAAAAATTTTCATTATGTCTTTTTAACCCCTTCGGGACGAGTCTTTTACAGAATTTTTAATCTTTAATCACCGGTTTTTTAAAACAGAAATTTCTGCATAATTGAATCAAGAAAATGCTCAGATTAAATAAGGTAAAATTTACAATAAAAATTTACTGGTGAGAATAATCACCGATTATTTAATAATTCAAGTCCAATGTCACTTTTCAAATACACCTTTTTAGAATATAATTCCTTAAATAAGTATGCCATATTGTTTAAGTGCAATAGCAAATTCCTAAAATTACGTTGGTATAAAAATAATTACATGTACCACAAACACATACATCAGGCGATAAATTTATGGAGCAATGTATTAGAAAAATACCCGATCAAAGAATAAGTGTAAGAATTTCATTCATGTTTCTTTCTAACACAACTATTAAAATGCAATTCAAATTAATGGGATTTCTTTTTTTCCTTGCCGGATATCGCCCGGAAAAATTACTTCCTTTATCTTTCGAAAAAATAAAGCATAAAGAAACCATTTGAAATAGAAAAAATGGAAACGTTTCGCTCAGAAAAAAATATTTTAATTGCATTTATGAATCTTTTTTAATCTGTTAATAATTTGATTCATCATTTTCTTGATGAGAAATTAGAAAAAAAATTAATACCACTTAAAAAAAACATTGTTTATAAAGTTAGATATGAATGACATAGATTCAAATTCACATATCCCTTATTATACAATTTATTTCATATCAGGAACGTATGCTAAAAATATAATATATATATTTTTTTAATTGTACTAGGAGGGCTCCACCCCCCTGCTCACTACGCTCACCAACCCCCCGCGTAATCGCTTTGCGATTCCGTTCGGTATCGCGAACCAAAACCTATTTTCTAGCCAACCCCAGAAGAAATTTTTTCGCGTTTCCATTCTAGATCGCTTCGCGATTCCTCATTTTCTATGCATTCAATTTTTAGATTCCACTTGGTATAAACGCGCTCCTCCCCAACTCCTGACCTGACTTTATTTTCCTTATCTCCAAGCAGGTAATCATTAGAGATTACAGAGTTTCATAATTAAAAGAATTATTAAATATAAAATCATTAAAAAAATGTAAAATTTATAAATTATTTGAATTATAAATTTAAACAAATTAAATAAACAAATTAAATGAACAAATTAAATAAAAATTATATAGTGTTACGAATATTGTAAATAGTTAGTGTTTATGCTTAAAAATAATGTAAATAGTTCAATTAAGCACTATTCATAAGTTAATATTAGTTTTTGTTGGATTGAAATATCCCAATTTGTTGATTTTCTGCAAGCAAGTAAACCCTATTGGATTTCAGCGGGAGTCTATGAAAATTTGGCGAAATACTGCAAATAGCGACAAGTTGGCGTCACTTTTGGCGACTAATTTTGGTCACCAAATTTGGCGATATATCGCCAAGTTGACGAAAAACTTGGCGATGTTTGGAGACAGAGCTGGGACCCCACCCTTGATAACCCCCTATAGCGCAAGAAAGCTCTGACCAATCAGATGCGTTTCACGGTATCTACGCAGATTTTCATTGGTCCATTTCCAAAGCGTTACTTTTTAGGTAGATTTCGTATAGAATACTACCTATTGGCGTCGTTCCTATGTTGGAATTTCTGAAAATTTTTTGCATATCTACACCGATCATGACCCCTAGAGCCCAAAACCACCCTCAGTAAAAAACTTTATATATATACAGTGGAACCCGGTTAAGACGCGTTTCAAGGGAGTGGACAAAAGTCGCGTATTAACCGGGATCGCGTATTAAACGTGATTTGTTTAATGTTGCAGAAACTGTGCTTATTTCCACATCTAATCGTGTAAATGAACTTTAGGGCTTTCGGTTAGATGTTTACGGTTGAAAATTTTATCTTTTAGGTATATTTAGATTGAAATTTAATTGTATTCATATTTAACTCATTATTATTTTTTTAAGAGCGACTAAGAATAACTGCTGAAAATAAAAAAAATGAATTTAAACGGCTTTGTTGTTAAAATCATATTTAGTACTTGTGATAATGAGTTCCATTATAATCTATCCTTTTCATTATAAAAGAAAATTATCCTTATTAATCTTTTTGTAAAAAATATTGTTAGCATAGCAAAAAGAAAAGAAAACATAAAAGAATTAAACAACCTCAGTCGTATTTATTTAATCTTTACGAGTTTCTTTTTTCTTACCCGACTGCCAAGAAAGGTTATGTGTTTCACGCGTATATCTGGGTAAGTGGATTTCTTTATACCTTCGAAATATCCGAACGGCTGGATGGATTTTAATGAATGAGGTCTCTATCGATTCGTCTTAACCGTCCGATGGTTATAGGTTAGGTTTTGTTTTTATAAAAGAAAAAATGGCGGTAGAGACGAAAAAACATTTTTACGCTCCATACTGAGTGGCATAACATTGGATAGGTCTTTCAAAATGAAGACGATGTTTCATTGACTATTTTACAGTCAGAAGCTCCGTTTAAATATTACACAGCCTCGAAGTTGTGTAGGTAGGATCTCTAGCTTTACTGCAACTCTAAGCTTCATAGACATCTATAGGCCTCATCAAAACAGTGTTTATAGATAGGAACTCACAATTAAACACAACTTAAAAGAAATCATTACAAGTAAATAAAAAAATAGGTAAGTGATATAAAAAATAGCTTCACATTGATGAGAAATAATTAATTAGTTCGCTTTTTACGCAGTCGGGTTTTTTTAATTTAATTATTTTTATTTACCTTTAATATGCATTATAAAACACATTAGGTAAACTTACATTTAAAACCTCACTAACAATAGGTATAATCATCTTTAATCCTAATTTTATGACATATCTGAGTACCCTGAATTCGTCTTTCTCTACAGTGAAAACATACACGAAGCGAAAAACACAGAAAGTTAGGACGCAGGATCAAAGAATTCCAGGGTTTCTAATTTAGCGGGTTTTTTAAAATTCAAATATCTACCTCTATCTCCGATTAGTAATGTTCGCCTTAGTTAATCTGTTATTAAATAAAGTAAATATTACTATTGAAGTGGCTGTTTTTCAATTTAATATAAAAAATCTGATAAATTGTCAATACTGGAAAGCAGACAAGGAATTCGCATCTTGATCAATGAATTCGCGTCTTAAGCGTGATTTTTTGCCTTAAAGGACCAGAAATCTCTCGCGTATTAAGCGGGATCGCGTATTAACCGTTCGCGTATTAAACGTGATATTTTTGCATTAGCCTTATAGGCGATGTTCAAGGGATCGGAAAGATCGCGTATTAACCGTGAGCGTCTTAACCGGCTTCCAATGTAGAAATCCGGCTCTTTGCAAACAGCCTAGGCTCTTTGTAAAGAGCCGGGCTAATTGGAGAATCCATCTCCCTTTTTCCAATTAGCCTGATATTTTTCAGGCTGATTGCAAAGAGCCTAGAAAGCGTTAGGCTAATTGAAAAAATGATATTTTTAGCTCACAGGCTATTAAAGCCTGAGAGCTTATGTGCCGCCGATTCTGTATGTACGTGTGTACGTTCGTACATGCGTACTTATGTACGTAACGCGATAACTCTTGATATAAATATCCGACTTGCTTCAATTTTTTTTTCTAGGTTCATTCTGATAAGGTCCTTCCCTGATTATTTTTGGGGGTTCATTGGTTAAGGTTAAGGGGGGAAAAGGGAGGCTATCCCCCCCCCCTTAATTTATATAAGTGGGTTTTTCATGCAGAAATATTCAATTTTCTCCAAATTTGGTATACCGGTTTATTGTGTTAAGGAGCTTCCCTGATTAGATTTGGAAGCTCATTATTTAAGTATAAAGGGGGGAAAGAGGGGCTACCCCTCTTAATTTAGATAAATCGTTTTTCATGATGAATTATTCGATTTGCTCCAAATTTGGTATATCGGTTTATTAAGTTAAGGAGCTGCCTTGATTAGATTTGGAGGTTCATTAGTTACACATAAAGGGAGGAAAGGGGGGACTATCCCCCCCCCCCCCGTAATTTAGATAAATGGGTTTTTCATGCAGAAATATGCGATTTGCTATAAATTTGGTATACCGGTTAATTATGTTAAGCAGCTTCCCTGATTACATTTGAAAGATCATTATTATGTATAAAGGAGGGAAAGGGGGGGGCAATTGCCTGTCCCCTTAATTTAGATAAATACGTTTTTCATGTAGAATTATTCGATTAGCTCAAATTTGGTATACTGGTTTATTATGTTAAGCAGATGGCTTGATTAGATTTGGAGGTTCATTAGTTAAGTATAAAGGGATGAAAGGGGTGGGGCTACCCCCCCCCCCCACCCTTAATTTAGGTAAATGGGTTTTTAATGCAAAATTATTCGATTTGCTCCAAATTTGGTATACCGGTTTATTATGTTAAGAAGCTTCCCTGATCAGATTTGGAGGTTCATTAGTTAAGTATAAAGGGAGGAAAGGGAGTGTAGACCACCCCCCCCCTTCATTTAGATAAATGGGTTTTTCATGCAGAGTTATTCGATTTGCTCCAAATTTCGTATCCCGGTTTATTATGTTAAGGAGCTTCCCTGATTAGATTTGGAGGTTCATTAGTTAAGTATAAAGGGAGGAAAGGGGTGCTAGACACCCCCCCCTTAATTTAGATAACTGTTTTTTTCATGCAGAGTTATTGGATTTGCTCCAAATTTCTTATACCGGTTTATTATGTTAAGGAGCTGCCTTGATTAGATTTGGAGATTTATTGGTTAAGTATAAGGGAGGGACAGGGGCTATCGTCCCCTTAATTCAGATAAATAAGTTTTTCATACAGAATTATTCGATTTGCTTCAAATTTGATATACCAGTTTATTACAATATGGCTTCCTTCATTTGATTTGGAGGTTCATTAGTTAAGTATAAAAGGGGGGAAAGGGGGGCAATTGCCCCTTCCCTTAATTTAGATAAATGTGTTTTCATGCAGAATTATCTAATTTAGTTTAATTTTTTTTTCTAGGTTCATTCTAATAAGGAGCTTTTCTGATTAGATTTGAAAGTTCATTGGTTCAGCATAAAGGGAGAAAAGGTGGAGCTAATCCCCCCACCCCCTTAATTTAGTGAAATGGTTTTTTCAAGCAGAATTATCTGATTTGCTTCAAATTTGGTATACCAGTTTATTATGTTAAGTAGCTTCCCTGATTAGATTTGGAGGTTCTTTGGTTAAGTAGAAAGGGGGGCAACGGGGCCTAATACCTTCATTTATTTTTCGAGGGGCATTATTCTTTGAAATAAGAGTATAATATACAATTAGTGTGAATAGCCTGTGATCTCAATGCCATCAGTTTAACTGGGCAATTTTCTTTTTATTAGGTTTATTAACACATAACCCTACCCAAACCCGAAAAATAAATTACAACAGACCGTACCCCGATCCGAGCAAGACAAAATAATTTCAGTCTACAATGCAACCCGACCCGAACCTGAGAGTTCCATTTGAAAAAACCCGAAATCCCGAAAAAAATCTGATAACCGACAAAAATATTCCAAAGATCCATAACCGGATCCGATCAAGACAAATTAGTTTCCGTGGACACGCAACGCTACCAGAACCTAAAAATTCCATTCGAAGTCAACATGAAACCCGTCCCGAACCAAATCTTAACCGACAAAAATATTCCAAAGAACTATAACCCGAAGCAAGCCAGATAAAATAATCTCCGTCCACCGGCAACCCGATCCGAACCTGAAAGTTCTAATTGAACTCATTCCGAAACCTGGTTGTGGTCGGTTTTCGGGTTGACTTCAAATGGAGCCTTCAAGTTCGGATCCGGTTGAAAAAAAATTAAACTAAATCAGATAATTCTGCATGAAAACCCATTTATCTAAATTAAGGGGAGGGGCAATTGCCCCCCTTTCCCCCCTTTTATACTTAACCAATGAACCTTCAAATCAAGTGAAGGAAGCCACATCGTAATAAACTGGTATATCAAATTTGAAACAAATCGAATAATTCTGTATGAAAAACCCATTTATCTAAATTAAATGGACATTAGCCCCTGTCCCTCCTTTATACTTAACTAATAAATTTCCAAATCTAATCAAGGCAGCTCCTTAACATAATAAACCGGTATACGAAATTTGGAGCAAATCGAATAACTCTGCATGAAAAACCCATTTATCTAAATTAAGGGGGGGAGGGTCTAGCCCCCCTTTCCTCCCTTTATACTTAACTAATGAACCTCCAAATCTAATCAGGGAAGTTCCTTAACATAATAAACCGGTATACGAAATTTGGAGCAAATCGAATAACTCTGCATGAAAAACCCATTTATCTAAATTAAGGGGGGGAGGGGGTCTAGTCCCCCTTTCCTCCCTTTATACTTAACTAATGAACTTCCAAATCTAATCAGGGAAGCTCCTTAACATAATAAACCGGTATACCAAATTTGGAGCGAATCGAATAATTTTACATTAAAAACACATTTACCTAAATTAAGGGGGGGGGTAGCCCCCCTTTCCTCTCTTTATATTTAAATAATGAACCTCCAAATCTAATCAAGCCATCTCCTTAACATAATAAACCAGTATACCAAATTTGAGCTAATCGAACAATTGTACATGAAAAACGCATTTATCTAAATTAAGGGGAGAGGTAATTGCCCCCCTTTCCCCCCTTTATGCATAATAATGATCTTCCAAATGTAATCAGGGAAGCTTCTTAACATAATTAACCGGTATACCAAATTTATAGCAAATCGCATATTTCTGCATGAAAAACCCATTTATCTAAATTACGGGGGGGATAGGCCCCCTTTCCCCCTTTATATGAAACTAATGAACCTCCAAATCTAATCAAGGCAGCTCCTTAACTTAATAAACCGGTATACCAAATTTGGAGCAAATCGAATAATTCATCATGAAAAACCGATTTATCTAAATTAAGGGGGTACCCCCCTTTTCCCCCCTTTATACTTAAATAATGAGCTTCTCAATCTAATCAGGGAAGCTCCTTAACACAATAAACCGGTATACCAAATTTGGAGCAAATCGAATATTTCTGCATGAAAAACCCATTTAAATAAATTAAGGGGGAGGGACTAGGCCCCCTTTTCCCCCTTTATCCTTAACCAATGAACCCCAAAAACTAATCAGGGAAGCACCTTATCAGAATGAACCTAGAAAAAAAATTTTTAAGCAAATCGGATATTTCTATGAAGAGTTATCGTGTTACGTACATACGTACGTACGTACACACATACATACAGAATCGGCGGGCACATAAGCTCTCAGGCTTTGATAGCCTGTGAGCTAAAAATATCACCCTGATCGGATAATAAGTGGTCATTTTTCAATTAGCCTAACGCTTTCTATGCTCTTTGCAATAAGCCTGAAAAATATCAGGCTAATTGGAAAAAGGGAGATGGACTCTCCAATTGGCCCGGCACTTTGCAAACAGCCTAGGCTGTTTGCAAAGAGCCGGATTTCTCAATTAGCCTACGACATATGTATCTATCTATCTATCTATGTATCTATATATATCACTTTCTTCTGGACACGATAACTTCCACAATTATGCACCAATCTCTTCCAAACTGATACATAAAATCAAGGGGCATAAAATCTCGGTCAAGTTCGTTAATGGGCAAAATCGGACCAAGGGGATGGAAATAGGGAGGGGTTTTCTGAAAACCGAAAAAAACCCATAACTTCTTAAATTTTGTACATATCGAATCAGTTTAAAGTTTTTATTACTTCTAAAAATAGGGCCAAAAATTTATGTATCACAGATTTTTGATAAAGTTAAAAATGGGCTCAAGGGGCGCAAAAAATAGGGTTTTTGGGAGAAAAAAATTCATAACTTCGTCAATTCTCACGATATCAAATCCAATTAATTTTATCATGAATCTCCTTAACATTATCTACAACTTTTATATTCACAAGTTTTTGATAGGACCAATTCGTACCGCAAAACAAATTAAAAACGAAAACAAAAAGGGCGTTTGAAGATGAAAAAAATTCATAACTTCGTCAATTGTCAAGATATTAAATCCAATTAATTTTATCATGAATCTCCTTAACATTATCTACAACTTTTATATTCACAAGTTTTTGATAGGACCAATTCGTACCGCAAAAAAAATTAAAAACGAAAACAAAAAGGGCGTTTGAAGAAGAAAAAAATCCATAACTCCGTCAATTCAAAAGATATAAAATCCCCATAAATTTATCATATATCTTCTTAATATTATTTACAACATCTATATAGACAAGTTTTGGATAGGACCAATTCTTACAGCAAAAACAAATTAAAAATACATAGCGGTTGAAGAAAAAAATCATCGTAAGGGTGTATTCAAATCCAAACTGCTTATTTTCTGACTCATTTTACAATCCATTTTTACTCTCAAAGGCTTCCAATTGGTACCTTTTCTTACTCAGAAACTATATAATGTACTGTAATGGTGAATTTTTTGATAGAGGCAGAATATATTTTAAAACATGCTGTCAAAGTGGGCCTTTTGAACCGAATTTCCCGAAGAGGATTGTGTTGGAAAAATCATCGTATTAAGGGAGAATCCAAACTGCTTATTTTCTGACTCATTTTTAAATTCATTTTTGCTCTCAAACGCATTCAATTGGTAGATTCGCTTATAACTGGGCATTTTGTTCGGAATTTACCGAAGCGATTGTGTTACAAACGAAAAATATTGTCTTACTGAGAAAATATTTGTTTATATATCAAGTTTTAATTAATTGAACGAAAATTAAAAACACAGGTCGCTTATAAATCTCTTCAAAAATCACGTCAACAAGTTTCATGTTTCTCCTATTAAAAATGAATCTGGAGTTATGCCAGAAAATTTCGAGTTGTGCATGGAAAACTATTTTTTTTTTTTTTTTTTTTTTTTTTTTTTTTTTTTTTTGAATACCGCCCTAACATGATTGTGATAAAACCAGTTATTATATAAAAATGGAATAAAAACTCGTCAAAAGCGGCCAGATAAAATTGTGGTAAAAGTGGATAAAAAGTGGGTTTATCTCTAATCATGATTTGGCTTTTGTTTGTGAAATTAGTATACTTAACTTCGAAATCTACCTCCGCCTGTAGGCCGGGCCGGCAGGGATTTTTATTTCTATATATATATAGAAGGAATTTTTTTTAACCGTTTTTGTTATATCTACTTTTTTGCAATAAATTAAATTTTACATTATAATTATTTATAATATAAGGTATATTTTATAATTGAGATTGCATATTGCGAAACATATTGGTAAAACATAAAATCATTAATATGAGGAATCAGAATACACTGAAGCAACTTGAAAGCCAAGATCAGGCAAAAGTAACCTGGTTAATTGATATTTATAGCCGTAGAAAATTAGATTTACCTACAATGTCTGTACAGTAGATAACTAGAAAACAGGAATTCTGCTCTTTCAGAATTTAGTGTCGCCCACGATGAAAAAAAAATATATGTATAGAAATATAGATAGTACAATACCTGTTTTAAGATTTAAAACACACGCTTTTATTTTATATAAAATGACGTCATTCGCATCCTCTGAAGAATTTCTCATATTCATATGACGTCACTATCGCTGAATAATACAAAAATCCAAAAAAAAAATAAAAAATAAAAAAACAGATGTCATTCAAGAAACTCGACAAAAAGAATCGGCTATCTAATGATTCACATGCCTTCATTTGTTTGTAATACAGATAATTAAATTAAATATAGTTTATTATAGCTCCATGTTTATAAGAAATCATTCATTTATATATATAGTTTTTTCAAGATAGCACGTATTTTAATTACTTTTTTTTCAGTAGTTATGGGAAAATGGCAACAAGAATATATAATTACTATTTCCCAACTATTTTTTCTTTAATTTCTACAGAAATGGAGTATTTGAGTTGCCAAAATTAAACAAATTGCGCTAAAACTACAAAAAAAAAATTAAATCTCAAAAATAAACTGAGATGCAGTTTTCAAGCAAATTGCATTAAAAAGTACTTTTTTTCCATTACGACGGTATAAAAATCGAAAATGTACTACGCTTAGAAATTAAAAAAATTGAAGTATAGTATTTAACAGTACAATAATACATCTGCTTTGTTTTGCGTGTGGCGTATACAGCGGAACTTTATTTTTTGGAGACGACATTTTATTAGCTGGGAGAAAGAAATAGCATACCGGCGGCTAATGGAAGTTTATACTCATGTGCACTGAAAGAAAAACTCGTACTATATACACTAAATTATTCCTAATTTTTAACAAACAATTTTCCGTACTCCTAGAACACATGTTTTAACCGTGAATTCTTCCTGAAAGTCTCGAAAAGGAGGGAGAAATTCCGTTCATTACCACAAACGTATTCACTCTTTTTATACTAAAATTCGAATTCATTTTAAAAACGAAAAATCAAAAATTCTATAAATTAAGATTTCTAATTTAACACGTTCACGCCGGCGCGGTGGATCACACTCGGCTGTCTCAGAGCTGGCAAGTCTCCGGCCTTTTGGATACCAGTATTTTAACACAGAAAATGTTGTTTTATTTAATTAGAACAATTGGGCGATTTAAAGGAACAACATTTTCTCTAAAATTTTAGTGGTGTGCAAAAAGCCGGAGACTTGATAACTCTTAGACAGTCGAGTGTGACCCACCGCTCCGGTGTGAACGTGTTAATTAAACAATTAAAAAAAATAAACCAACAACAATGAAAAGAAAAGTTTTCGAATTTAAAAATAAAAAACAATTAATTTTATTATTCATTTTAAAGTATTCACGATTTATTATTTAAAGTTATAGAGAAATATTCGCCTTTAAAATATATTTTAAATGAACACGTTTAAAATATATATTTTAATTGAAATATTAAGTGGAAAAAAATCGATTTTACTTTTAAAAACCTCGCATAAATATAAAATATTCATATTTTACATCAAGCAATCTACAAAAAAATATTTATACAATTTTTATCCGATTTTAATATTAAAGCATTAAAACCTCAGTCACAATCTCCTTAACGACGAAATCTTCCTGAAATTCAATTCAAAATTCGAAGCTTTTTAAGGGGACCGGGAAAGCCCTATCTCCGCCATGTTAAATTCACCAACTTTATGTACCTTTTTCTCAGTAATGGTGAAAGGTAGACGTCTAGATTTTTTAGAGTACTTAAAATAATATGATTTATGTATTTTAACAGACCATTTTCTTTCTAAGTGAAACTCAAAAATAATTATTAACTATTTATTGAAAGTCATTTTAAATTAGCATTTTCGGTAAGATTTCAGTGCCTAAAATAAATAATTCTCAACAGATTCATTAAATCCCTGTGTTAAAGTATACAATATAACATAATATAAGTATTACATAAAAATCTGAGTTCTTAAGTTTAATATATATTGAAAAAAGGAACATAAAGATGAAAAATCTAAGTTTTCAGAAAAAGTCAATTAAAGATTTAAATGGCCATTAAGCTGTGAAGTACTCTTAAAAAGAATGAATAATTTAAACACTTATTTTTTTATTTATAAACATGTGTGTCACATAGTTGGAAAGATAAAAGTTTCAACTATTTAATGATATAAAAAGTAAAAATCAATTTTTTGGTTGAATTTTGCTTTCCCGGACCCCTTAAAGAAACTAACCAAGTCATAACCATCTGAGGTAAACATATTTACTTCAAACTGTTACCCTGCTGTACAACTGTGGCCGAGCGGTTATAGGGTTGGTCTTGTAACACTGCGGTAGCTGGTTCGATCCCATGGTCAGCAATTCTTATTTTATCCCGTGCTCTTCAATTGACGTATATTTTACCTCCTATAATGGATAAAAAAGAAACGGATATTCGTCTAATAACGGAAAAATCCACTTGTAGCACTGCTACCAGGAAATTTTCCGTGAATTGGAGAAATTATTTCTGAGAGTGTGAGCTTAAGTGTTCTGTGCAAGAAATATGCATCCACAGCTGAATCAATATTTTTCATTTTTATAGCCACAATTTCAAGAAACTTATCTTTGAACCTATAGAAAGACGTTTGTACAACTTTTCGTAAGACACTGTTATGTATTTCAAATAAGTTATGAGCCCCACCAGTGGCCGAGAGGTTCTGCTCTCGAAGCTGGTAGACGGGAGGTGCTGGGTTCGATCCCAATCGCGCCCGTCGGCCTAATCGTTCGGAGTTTTCGTGGTTTTCTTCGAGCCGTGGATCTTCCATGCGTTAATACGGATTAGGTTCCCTTAGAAAGACCCCCACGGAGGGCACTCCCCCCGGGCCTATATCCCTCGTGTAGATAATTGGCCGTCAAAAATCAACCCATCAACCCAACTCTTCAAATAAGTTATGCGATTCGAATATACTACTTAAAAGTATAATCGTGCATACATTTGACACGTTTTTTGAAACTTCCACATTTATGCTTAGCTGTTTTGCATTTCAAATAGGAGTTTAAAAATAATTTAAGTGTGTATTATGTGATGCGTATAATTCAATTTCTGCAATTGAAAATTAAAGATCCATAAATATAACGTGCCATTTGAAGGGAGATAGTGTGTTATTTTTATCAATTAATTTTAATTCCCAACTGCCGCAGTTGCTCCAGAATATCTTAACAAAGGATTTATTTTAATATAATAGGTGTGTTCAAATAAAAGTGATTGGAGGTATGTATCCATAAGATGCGTAGGGACAGAAATGAGATAGATACATACATAGAAACAACGATATTTAATGAGTGAAATGCATACAAAGTTTGCTAAAAAAAGTCACCCATGGCGTTTAGGCAGGCGTCTCATTGCTTAGGAAGGTTACGAATTCCGTCGGCGAAGAACGATGTCAGTTGATCATGGAACCTGTTCAGAACTGCAGCCTTTACGTCCTCGTCGCAGTGAAATCGTCGACCCTTTAGGCTTTTCTTCAGCGGTTCAAAGATGTGGTACTCGCAAGGAGACAGATCTGGACTGTAAGGTGGATGTTCCAGTACATCCCATTTTCTACGTGTCAGTGCCTTGGCGCACACCTTGGCGACATGCGGCCTTGCATTGTCGTGCAGAATGAAGACACCTGACGACAGCATACCTGGACGTTTGTTTTTTATAGCTTTATGCAGCTTATCAAGTGTTTGGGTGTACCGTTGGGCATTGATGGAGACGTCCGGTTCCTTGAACTCCAGTAATAGGGGTCTCTACATGTCGAAAAATGCAGTCAACATCACCTTTCCGGCTGACTGCTTTGAATTTTTTGAGCCTAAGTGAGCCGGGATGTTTCCATTGCATGCTTACAGACTTTCCTTCCGGTTGGAAGTGGTGACACAAGGTTTCATCCCATGCCACTATGTGCTATCCCGTGCCACTATGTGCTGCAGAAAGTCGTCACCTTCATCCTTGTAGTGCTCTTAATGCTGTAAACTCAGGGCACATTCACTGTTTCTTGTGGTGTTCAGACAGCATGCGGGGTACCTATTGGCAACAAACTTTTCGATACTTCAGAATGTTGGTGACAATATTGTGAACAGCACCGATAGAAACGTTGAACTCAGTTGGGACGTCACAAATGTTTCGACGTCGATTTCCCTTGATTGCAGTGTTAATGTCCGTAATCAGCTTCTCTGTCACAACTTTGTGAGCCTAATCGGGCCGCGGTAAATCCGTTATCTTCTGCCGATCGTGCTAAACATTGTCGCCCACCTCGTCACCGGGGGCTTTGGCACACACGTGTCACCGTAAACAGCCAGCATTCTGCGATGAATATCCACCGGTTACACCATTCCAATGTTAAAAGCTAAATTACAGCTTGTTGATCCGTTTTGGAGGCAGTTGCATCCACACCAGCCATTTTTAACTGATTGCCACGTCCGTACGTATGAAATTATCAAAAATCTGCTTGCACTTGGCACGCGTGGTACATACATCTTCACTATCGCTTTTCTTTCACGAAAATACATTGAAAGCTGTTCGCGTGCGACGCTTCGAATCACTTTCATTTGAACGCGCTAAATACATGAAGAAAAGCGGTTATTAATTTCAAAGTAAATTTATCAGTAAATTCTGGCGGCATTCGATTATTTTAATATTTCGGTAAAAGAATGCACTATATTTCATTAAAAGAGTAAAGCAATAAATTTAAAATAAGGAAGTGTTTATTAATGCGCTAAGCACTCGAAACTTTATAAATATTTTATTAAATTCTATTGAAATAAAACAAAATATTAATAGAATTTTAAAAATAAAGCAATATATACGTAAATGCTACACGTGTGTGATTAAGTATTTGCAGGTTTATTATTAAATGCACACATGAAGTCGCATATGCACATATGTATGCACAAGTAAATTTATATTCTGAATTTTCATCTGCAAAGTTTGAAAAACTTGTTAACCCTCTCGCTGCGCAATCCGAGATTTCCTCGGGATGTATTTTTTCGTCTAATTAACACTCTTTGATTATTCCCACCAGTTATTTTTCATTGTAAATTTGCTTTATTTAATCGGAGCATTTTCCCATTTAAATTATATAAAACTTTTTGTTTTGAAAAACCGTCGACAAAAGAATAAAAATTCTTAAAAGACGCTCTTCGCGAAGCTATTTCGATAAAATAATTACGCAGCGAGAGGGTTAATGAAGTCTCAAAAAATAAATTGCGTATTTTTGTAAAAAAATGAAAAGTGATTCAAGCACATATTATGGATTCGTACAAATTTGTATTTATAGAATTTTGCATATATTTTAAAATTTTCTTAGTAACTTTTTATTTATGCATGTGATTGTTTTTAATTAGGCTTAAAAATTTTATCGCTTATTCCCTAATGCATATTTATGCAATTATAAACAAGTGATCCGATAATTTCATGCAAATATAACAAAAAGTTAAATTATCAATTGTTTAACATGTAAAAATGATTTGAAACCTCGATGTGTTATCTACCTCTTAATAAAGGAAACCTGCCATTAAAAAATATTGACAGAGTGTGAAAAATAAAAACAAAATATCACCAACGATAATACTTTTTAAAAGAAAGTTCAACTCCCAGAAGGTATAACCTTATTTTGCATTATTGAATAAGAGTCTTTTCATAGATTGACGATGATAAATTCTATACAACGTTTCTTCTACACCCAGGGGTATTTGAGACTCGAAACTCGATAAAAGTTTTCTTATATAAATAAATATGCTTCAACCCACAAAAATGCAAAATATTTCGAAAAAAATACTTATGGATACCTGCCATTTTATTAGTCGTTTTAGAAGTTTTTAAAAATTTCATTTTAATAGTTTAAAATAAGAGGTTTCAATTATTTCAAGTTTTTAATACCTAAATTTTATAAATAAATAGTACATTGATAAATAAAGCGATAAATATTTAAGGGTGTGAACGCATCCTTGCATGATGGTAATTTAAATAAACTTACCCCAGCTTTGGAAGACCGAGCTAATCCTTGTTAAAGTTAGCGCTGTGTTCAACTCGAAATAACCATAAATTCCTGCTGTAATATTTCTATAAAGCATTTTATTTTATAGCAATCTAGAAAATTCCTTCAGATTCTGAAAGGTAATTCTTTCGCAAAATTTCGCCAAATTTGCCGACATTCTTTCATTTGACGTCAAACGTGTGTCGAGAAAGTTCTATGTACTCTGACTGATTGAATTCTGTTTTCGAAAACGTTCTATTAGCTCTTATTGGTTGAATCAGACTCAATTTATCTCGACTTATATTGGGGATTTCTAGAAAATTCTTTTAGATTCTGAATGCCAATTTTTTCGCCAAATATCGCCTAATTTGCCGATATTCTTTCATTTGGCGGCAAGCATGTATTTTTGCATTGGTAATCTTGAAAGTCGATTTCCCCGCTAAATCACCAAATTTGGCGAACTGTCACTAACCGTTTGCACAAAAATCAACGAAAATTGTCATTAGACTCAGAATATTGTCTTCTTTCAGGATGTGAATGCAATTTTTCAAATAGGGTTCATCTACATCTTCTACCTGATCACACAAAATTGCACCAACGATTTTTCCAAAAAGTAATACCCACTTTTGGCAATTTATTTGACTTCCTTGGATCAAATCAGCGAGGAAAAGCATATAGTTTATGTATTTTTGCTAGCTCTTCGTGCAGTTATAAGAGATCTAAATTTGCTTAATGTTAAATTCACGTGGCGAACTTTAATTTATATCTTCCTTAAAATCCCCTGATTTAAAAATTTTGGTTTCAGTGAGATATATTGAACAGACCCAAACATATTATAGATGTTGTTTTTTTACTCGTAAAGTTAATTTTACTATAAAAATTCTTAATAAATTCACATTCAAAAACAAATAATGAATTATGACCTGCTAGAACTTTTCTATTGCCTAAAGATACCATTATTTTGCTATCTTTTAATTACAAGTAAGAAAATTAAAAACAGCAAGCAGAAAATATATTTTAAAAGTTTGGTAATAAGCACTTTTTAGTTTTCTATCTTAACTCCTAATAGTTAATTTTCTCTTCGGGGCTAAAAGCCACGTTTAAACAATCTTTTTAAGGCTCCCTAATGCCCTTGCAAAACAAATCACCTCTACACAGGATATTAAGTTGACACGCAACTAGGAAGCCCATCTACTATTTTACATTGTCCCATTGTTCCATTCCTTTGGGATCTTAATTTCATTTCTGACTATACCATTAATAAATTTTGTTTTTAAAAATTATGAATTTATTCATAACAATTTTTTTATAACCGTATGAAGATCTAATAAAAAATACATAAACTATAACTTTTTCCAGGCTGATCCAAGAAACTAAAAAAAAGTAGGTGTTGTCATTTGAAAAATAAAAGTTGGTTCAATTTTCAATTTGTATATAACCGCAATTTCAAAAATTGGTTTTATATTTTGAAAAAAGACAATATTCCGAGACTAATGTCACGTCTGGTGTGATTTTATCCTAAATGGTCTATGAATAAAGACAGCGGTATGACTTTTTCTATAATGGCCGGTACCTAAAATTCATAATCAAATTGCAACTTTTATAACGGAATCAGTTATAACTAACAATTGGCACGTTGTCTTTTGCTTTGTTACAAATGGTTTCTACAGTATGATTTTTTTTAATATATAAAATGCTACTTGTCGCTTTATAAATTCAAAATTTAACATTAATCATGTCCTATTGGTATATATGCAAAGCAAATATATGTCTTGCTTTTATTTTAACAAAGAATATACATCATAATCATAAAAAAGTGGAATTTATTTTCTATGAAAGAGCTTTTCTTACGTTGGAAAACTTTTCAAAGATATTTCAATTAAATTTAATAAAGATTTTTCTACACAAACAACCCTTAAATATATATATAGCATTGAAAATTCTTTTTAAATATCTTCTAAATAAAACTTTTTTCAGAATTAAATGAATATATTTTTTTTAATTCTGACAGACATTAATGAATACGTTTCGGTACTATTTTTTTCTAAGTCTTAATAAATTCACATTTAAAAAAAAAAAATCATGAATTAAGACTTGCTACAACTTTTACAGTGTCTAAAGAGACCGTTATTCTGATATATTTCTGTCACAAGTAAGAAAAATAAAAACAGCAACAGAAAATATATTTGAAAATTTGGATAATAAACATTTTTTTCATATATATTTTTTTTAATTTTGAATATACCCGTAAAAATTTTCTTTTATAACCTTATGAAAATCTAATAAAAAAATCCATAAACTATAACTTTTTCTAGGCTGATCCAAGAAACTAAAAAAGGGAGGTGTTGTCATTTGAAAAATCAAAGTTGATTCAATTTTTAATATGTAGATAACATTTATTTCAAAAATTGCTTTCACATTTTGAAAGAAGACAATATTCCGAGTCTAATGTCACCTTTCATGAGATTTTATCCTAAATAGTCTGTGAATGAAGACAATTGTATCGATTTTTCTACGGGTGGTACCTATATTTCATAATCAATTTGCAGTTTTTATAACGGAAACAGTTATAACGAACAATTTTCGCGTTGTCTTTTGCTTTGTTACGAATCGTTTACCCTGTATGATTAAACAAGAAAGAAAAAGCATGCATCAAGCATAGATTACGAAACTCTTTCAACACATACAGAATAATGTAACAAAACTTCATCGTTTAACCCTCTCGCTGCGTAATTGTTTTATCAAAATAGCTTCATAAATTGCGCATTTAATTCCTTCGCGACGAGCGTCTTTTAAGAATGTTTATTCTTTTGCCGCCGGTTTTTCAAAACAAAAATTTTCGTCTGATTTAATCGGGAAAATGCTCCGATTAGATAAGGCAAACTTTACAATAAAACGTAACTGGTGGGAATGATCAAGGAGGGTTAATTAGACGGGAAAAATGCATCTCGGGTTGCGCAAATTTTGCTACTTTTACGTTGCCCGAGAAATTCTCGGGTTGCGCAGCGAGAGTTGAAATATGATTCCTAGTTGAACCATTTGGGAACGCATAACATATTTCAAATCTCAATTTCAGCATTTCCCATCTACAGTCGGTTAATTATCCGAATCGTATTAGCTGCGCTGTATATGATATATGTATGTGTATCTTTTAACCACATGCATGCAAAAATTTGTTCAGTTAGAAAATATATACCTCAGATAAGAATTCCCCTTCAGCAATTTCTGCTAATAAGGAGAATCGTACGTGAATTCTTTTGTGTAGTCCTGTATACGAGTCATAAAATTTATACACAACCAGTAACAGGCAATTTTTTTTTAATTTAAAAGTGCATACCTAAATTGAAAACGACTTCCAGCAATTATTGCTCAGAGACAATGCTATAACCGATTTCATTAGTGTGTCCCTGTATGCGAATGGCAAATGCTTTGAATGTCCTATTCTATAATAATCAACCTGTAGTGAAATTCAGTGGTTTATATCAATTTCAATACGTTTGAAATTGCGTACTGTCATTAAAATAGTCTGCAAACGATTTTTCCCCATGGACCATAATGTAACAGAATTCTTTTGAGTGTCCCTATAAATGAACTATAAATGAACACTTCATTTTCAATACCAAGCATGACACGAAAAGCATCATTAACATATATCAATTGCATGAAAATTCGAGTGTAATTACGCGAGTTAGAGAATGCGCAGACAAACCGAATTCATAAACACTTTTCAACTTTGTTGGAAAGTGTTAAAAAATCATGCATTAAAATGTTACTTGTTGCTTTATAAAGTCAAATTATAACTTTAATCATGTCCTATTGGTATATACGGAAAGCAAATATTTGTCTCGTTCTAATTTTAACGAAGAATATACATTATAATCATAAAAAAGGAGAATTTATTTTCCATGAAAGAGCTTTTCTTATGTAAGAGAACTTTTCAAAAATGTTTCAATTAAATTTAATAAAGATTTCTTTACATTGAAAAAAATCTTAAATATATAGTATATATAATTGAAAATTCTTTTTAAATGTGTTCTAAATCAGACGTTTTTCAAGATTAACGAATATCTTTTAAAAATTCTGACAGATATTAATGAATACGTTTGAGTACTATTTTTTTCCTTTTCTTTTTCTTTTATTAAAGGTTAATATTAAATTTTCTTAAAAATTATTCACCATGCTAGCGGTAAAAAAAGATTATGTTTTTCTTTGCATTAGATTTAATATTTATTTTATCCTACAACGATAAGTTGGTAATACGGCCTTTTATTTGAAAAGAAAATAAGAAATACAGGGTGTTTATAAAGTCCCGGACCCATTTTCATGTTGAATAACTCATAAAATAATAAAGATAGATTAAACTTAATAACATAAATGGTTAGATAGACTCAAAAATTTCATGCCCCTTGTCAATGAACTTCCACGTGTGCCCCCTTCGTCGCACGGAGAATATCAAGTCGATAGTCAATTTCACGCCAGGTAGCGGCAAGCATGTCGGCATCCACAGAGGCTATTGCGGTTGGTTTCCAGGAAGATGGATTGGGCGAGGAGGTCCAATTCCTTGGCCACCCAGATCACCTGGTATAACGCCGCTGGACTTTTTCCTTTGGGGATTTGTAAAGGAGAATGTTTACAGGAGGAGAGTGTCGAATATTGATGACTTAAAAGCCAGAATTACAACCGCAATAGCCTCTGTGGATGCCGACATGCTTGCCGCTACCTGGCGTGAAATTGACTATCGTTGGTTAACAAAATTAAGTCGCAAAGTAAATGCAAATAGTGCAATTTTTTTTTAAATCCTTGGGTAGAATTTTCTAAAATATAAGTCACTAGCAAACCAGCGACTTTGCTCGAGTAATAGTTGAAATATGCCGAGTGACTATATGTCTAATTTTTATTGGAATAAATTATGCTTATAGGTATAATTAAAAAATTATTAATTAAGCCCCAGTTTGACTGAACTTCATTGTTACTCTGCATTAGGCGGAAATGAGACTTAAATTAATAAGAAAAACTAAAACTAATTCTAAATAAATGATAATTTAGAAAGTATATTGAAGCTTTTATGCTCATGTCAGTATTCATTTGAAGTTTTGAATTTTTTAGAAACCATCTTCTTAGTACGCATTTACATGTTAAAATTAACCATCATCCAAGCTCCTTGTCCAGCGGTCTACCACCGCTCTGGTGTTAGTGGCACGGACATAAAGCGTTTATGTGGGAACAGGGACTATCACCTATAATTTGCCAACTTTAATTTTCAAATCGGTTTGGTATTTCCTAATATTCCATAGAAAACGTAATTTAGAAAAATTGTAAAGGCTTTTATAGAACGTTTGTTGTTCTTGCCAACTCGAGGTGGCAGTAGCACCGGCATGCAATATAGCTTGTGTAGGGTCAGACACTGTCACCATTGATTCGCAACCATTATTTTTGGAATCGGTTCATTATTTTTTTGAGATTGCATACAAATCGTAGTTTAGGACTTTTTTAGAACGCTTTTTACTCCTTCCCTTCGCTTTACACCTTTTAAATTTCGAATTTGTTTTCGAATATTCTTACAGGGTATTTATATTTTATAAGTAACTACCATGACATATTTCAAGTTTCTAGCCTCTTCAGTATCACAGAAATCACAACTAGGAATATTTTTTGCTCCTGCTACCCTCTAGTGGTAGTGGCAACGACATAAAATATAACTTATGTTTGAGCAGTTTCTATCATCACGAATTTG
Source organism: Maratus speciosus (assembly GCA_963932465.1). NCBI lineage: Eukaryota > Metazoa > Arthropoda > Arachnida > Araneae > Salticidae > Maratus > Maratus speciosus. Next base: position 464,391,487 of record OZ010794.1, on the reverse strand, counting down.
CAATCATTATTTTTTAAATCGGTTTGGTATTTCATAAGATTGCATAAAAATCGTAATTTAGAACGCTTTTCGCTAACTTCATCTTTTTAAATTTAGAATTTTCTTTCGACGGTTCTTAGAAAGCATTTGCATCTTTCAAGTAATTACCATGCCACATTTTAAAGTGTTAGACCCTTCAGTAACACAAAAAGCAATTTAGAGCATATTTTGCTTAGTGACAATAATATAAAGTATACCATCATTTTGCAATCATTACTTTTGAAATTGGTTTGATATTTCCTGAGATTGCGTAGAAATCACAATTTAGAACGTTTTTAGGACACTTTTCGCGCATTTTCACCCCTTTTAAATTTCGATTTTTTTAGAAACTGTTCATAGAGAACATTTGCATATTATAATTACCATGCAAAATTTCAAGTTTCTATTCCCTGCAGTATCACAAAATTCACAATTTAGAACGTTTTTTTTTTTTTTTTTTTTGCTCCTGCAACCTCCAGGTGGTAGTAACACCGACAGCAAATAGAGCTTATGTTGGAACAAAGACTGTCACCATCAATTTCCAACCAATACTTTTGAAATAGGTTTGGTACTTCCTGAGATTACGTAGACATCGAAATTTAGACCGTTTTTAGAATGCTTTTTGTGCATTTTCACCCCTTTTAAATTTCGAATTTTTTAAGAAATGTTCTTAGAGATCATTGATATCTTATAAGTAAGTACCATGCCAAACTTCATGTTTCTAGGCCCTTGAGTAACACAAAAATCGCATTTTTAGATTGTTTTTTGCTCTTGCACCCTCTTTGGGATAGTAGCATCGACATAAGATATAGCCTATGTTGGAACAGAGACTACAACATTATTTTAATACCATTACTTTTGAAATCGGTTCGATAGTTCCAGAGATTATTACCACCCGACAAATAAACGAACAAACAAGCTTTACCTCTTTATAATATTAGCATAGATAATGCATTTATGATGTAAAAATGAGAAATATAAATACGAAATCAAAACTGTTGTGTAAATACTAAACAACATAGAGTCAAAAGTTTGAAATTTGGTGGTTCAATTCACAGTAGTCTTAAACGGGCAACAGATTATGCATTTCAGGTATATACATGCCGTAAACTAATGCGATCATATTTGCTGGTTTTTCCTGAAAACTGCTGGTTTTAGTTTTATTGTCACGACAGTTTTCTTAAAATTTCCGGGTATTAACGAAACCCCCAAGTTATCGCAGTTTGCATAAATTCAACAAAATTCAGTTCTTACAAAGGAATTATAGGGTGGAACAGAATTCTACTTAACTTTTAACAAACTCTTAGCAAACACTTAATGAATGATTAATAAATTCCGCTGTGTTAGGGGAAAAAAGCATTCTGAACAAAATTGCGATAAAATGAAATTGGATAATCAAATAAACCAGGGCACACTGCGATCCTAAAATTTTCATAATTTTCTACCGCTATTTCAAAACGATAAGCTTTATTATAGACCTCTATTTTAGATGTTAAAGGAATCTAACATGAAGATTTTTTATTTGAAATGTGATAGGAAATGTAAAAATAAAATTAGAAACGCTGCAAGCCCTGAGTAAATCTTTGTCGTTATTTATATAGTATATTGAAAATGAATAAACGAAAATTTTGAGTAAACGTTTATCAAAATCATTAATCTAAATCTGAAGTTTGTTTCAGTCATCCAAAAACGTCAAAATTAATGGACACGTATGATAGAGAGGAAAAACACAACAAAGAGATTTGATACTCAGCAGGACTGCAGGAGGGGCATAATTCATATATTAGGTGCCAGTGTTTGTACTCTAAAATTTGGCCACGTTACCGTAAGCGATGACACATATTTTCTTTCTTTCATGTCCTGAGTGCCTTTGAATTTATTTCAATTAGTTTTTCCTTTTGATACAGATGATGTCACTGCGCATTTTTAGAGTCTTTTTAGCTAACAGGCTATCAAAGCCTGAGAGCTCATGTGCCCGCCGGTTCTGTATGTACGTACGTGTGTACGTACGTAACGCGATAACTCTTGATAGAAATATCCGATTTGCTTTTAAAAAAATTTCTAGGTTCATTCTGATAAGGCGCTTCCCTGATTAGTTTTGGGGGTTCATTGGTTAAGGATAAAGGGGGAAAAGGGGGCTAGTCCCCCCCTTAATAATAAATGGTTTTTTCATGCAGAAATATGCGAGTTTCTCCAAATTTGGTATACCGGTTTATTATGTTAAGGAGCTTCCCTGATTGGATTTGGAAGTTCATTACTTAAGTATAAAGGGGGAAAGGCGGGCTAGCCCTCCCCCCACCCTTTAATTTAGATAAATGTGTTTTTCATGTAGAAAAATTCGATTTGCTCCAAATTTGGTATACCGGTTTATTATGTTAAAGAGCATCCCTGATTAGATTTGGAGGTTCATTAGTTAAGAAAGGGAGGAAAGAGGGGTAATACACCCCTTGGTTTGGATAAATCGGTTTTTAATGCAGAATTGTTTGATTTGCTCCAAATTTCCAATACAGGTTTATTATGTTAAGGAGCTGCCTTGATTAGAGTTGGAGGCTTATTGGTTAAGTATAAAGGGGGGACGGGGGGTTAGTCCCCCTCCCCTTAATTGAGATAAATGGGTTTTTCATTCAGAATTATTCGATTTGCTTCAAATTTGATATACCAGTTTATTCCGATATGGCGCTTCCTTCATTTGATTTGGAGGTTCATTGGTTAAGTATAAAAGGGGTAAGGGGGGCAAGTCCCCTCCCCTTAATTTAGATAAATGGGTTTTCATGCAGAATTATCCAATTTACTTTAATTTTTTTTTTCTATGTTCATTCTGATAAGGAACTTTTCTGATTCGATTTGAAGGTTCATTTTTTCAGCATATAGGGAGAAATGGTGGAGCTAATACCCCCCTTAATTTAGCAAAATTGATTTTTTCATGCAGAATTATCTGATTTGATTCAAATTTGGTATATAGTTTATTATGCCAAGGAGCTTCCCTGATCAGATTTGGAGCTTCTTTGGTTAAGTATAAAGGGGGGAAACGGGGGCTACCCCCCCCTTTCATTTATTTTTCGAGGGGCATTATTCTTTGAAATAAGAGCATAATATATAATTAGTGTGAATAGCCTGTGAGCCCATTGCCATCAGTTTAACTGGGCACTTTTCTTTTTAATTTTAATTCTGACATGACTGAATTAGTTAAGTTGAATTTTGAAAATTGGCAAAGACAGGGGATGTTCTTGTTTGCATGGTATTTTCTGTATTATCATTGCTCATTATTTAGCTGGTGATGATGACTCTTTTATGATTTAATTAAAGGCTTTCATGTAAAATGAAAGTATTTTTCTCAAGAAGTTAATTAATATGAATTTGTGTGTTACTGTTTACTCTGAAGACCAGTGAACCCCTGTTTGTTTTTGTTGTGATTATCAAGATTTATCATGTAAATGTAAAAAAAAAAAGTTAAAAAATTCTCTATTTTTTCACGAGTTCTGCATAAAAAAATACTTATCCGATTATTACAGCAAAAGTTACTCTATACGTAAACATACAGGTTCAAAGGTAAAGTAACTTTCACAGTAACATCTTTGATAGTATGTTTATTCTTCTATCTCCGATGAGGATGAAAGTTGTGCTTCCCCGATCAATACTGCAAAAGTTACTCTTTATGTAAACATACGGGTCCAAAGGCAAGGAAAATTTCAAAATAAACAATGTTGATAATATGTTTACTTTTATATCTCCGATGTAGAATGGAAGTTATTATGCTATATATGTAGACAATTAGAGAAAAGGGTATTCCGCTAACTGGTAAAGCACTTGAAAGTCTATTCTACATTCTTTCAGTACTAAATATTGAAAAGAATCTTGATAAATCATGAGCATTTTAGAAATTACGTTGTAGTTTTAAAACATCATTGGAATGATAATAGTGTAAGTCAAATTCAACTTTAAATGTACAGGCTGCGTCTGGTATTTGAGAAGGCACGTTATAGGTGAGATATCACCCTGTATATCATAGTTACAAACTCTGTCTCTGTTACATATAAACATGTCAGAACGTAGAGAAACTGAGGAAATGAAGAAGCATGCAGTCATTCGCTCATTGGCTAAAGAACACTTCGATTTAGAGAATGCCACATTCTTGAAACTCGCCTGGTCATTGGTCTTTAACGTAAGAAGAGAAGGTTAGCAATATGAAATCCTTAAAACACCAGAATTCGAGTCAAGTTGTTGAAAATCCTACGAAGTCGATAACAACACTCGCTAGGGAGATGCATATTAATGAGGTCACAGTCTGATGTGTGATTCAAGAGAATCTTTGTTAGAGGTCGTACGGGATGTGGGGAGTACAGTTCTTGCCCGAGAGAACCAGCGACAACTGCCTGACCAGATACAAGCGCCTCCTTAATCCCATGACCGCCGAGCAAAAGGGTAAAATTGTAATGTTATTTTCTCTTCATTTATTTTAAAATTCTAAAAAAAGGTCATTTTTCCAACATACTATAAAAAATTTAATTATGTAAAATAATATAATCCTTGAGAGTATTAATCATAACTCAATGTTTTAAAAAAGCATTATATTTGTAGAATTAAATTAATTTAAATAATGCGTCTATTGCAGTGAAACCTATAGCTTAGTGAACGGATAACAGCTCGCGGCAGTGAGAAGGTTAACAAGATGAAATATCAATAGGAGCCAGGAATGATTTTATTTCTTTCCAATGAGAAAAACTTTACCCAGGTCAAGAAAGTGAACCACAAAGAAAAACGGTGACGGTGTAGAATCTCCGAAGAGGTTCTGACGGACACGTGCAGAAAATTTCCAGCCTCATTGATGATTCTGCGGGTTCATGAGAAGCGAAAACTATTTGATGCATCCACATTTCATCTTCAAGGTGCCAGAGTCAATTCCGTTGCTTATACGGAGGTGTTAAAGCACTAAATTACTTTTGTAACACGAGGGAGGCCGTATGTTTTTTTTTTTAGATTATGCACTATCCCATAAGGCCGATACAAATCAAAAATTGGCTAAAGCATTCAAGACGATGTCATCTTCAACTTGTTGCCCCCCTCCCAGATACCCAGATATTAACCGAATAGCCTGTTATGTATTTGGCGTAGTTGAGAGGGACTCCAATAGCCATTTATACTCTTTATGCCATTCCATAATTCTTTATGCCACATGGCCCTCAAGGTAGTCGTGTATGCGGTGGCAAATGATCCTAACACTCATCTGATCATTACCTGCAGTCAGTTTTGACAGCCTGCAGAGGTGGTTATTGCGGTTGGCAATGGTTTTAATGAATACCATCCAGTCTGTATGTGGTCACTTGTACAGAACGTTAAAATTAAAAAAAAAATTCTATCTTTGGGGTATGTTCCTGTTTGAAAGGAGCCGTTGATTTGTACTCAAATAGCTGACGCACCCTGTATTTTATGTTAACCCGTTAACAGGTTTGTACGTACGTGCAATGTACGTGCAATAAAAGTTTGCTAAAAAAAAAGAAAAGTTTGTGGCAAGAAAAGTTTGCTTTCTTTTTCTTTACTAAAAGCTTTCCGACACCACTAATTTAAAACTACAATATTCCCTTTATTTAATGTCAGACATATTTTGATTACATGAGACAAATATTTTAGTACGATAAAAGCGGTGTATTGTCCCTACTTTACTTTTAGTTTGTTGCGTCAAAAAAATGAACTTCTTAAGGGGTTAAACATCGGTATTCACTTCAATAATAAATAATTTAATCATTTCTCCGTTCTTTATGCAATTGACAATAGTAATCAAATCAGGCTGAAATATTCAACTCAGTTTCTTTCGTACCGGGTTTAATCGCACATAAACCATAGAACAAGTTTTTAAAAAAGTAAAAGTGAAAAAGTACTCAAAACATTTAAAGATGGCATGTTAAATAAAATGACACTTAAAAGATGTACTTTAACAGAGTTAAGCAATAAAATTTAAATATTACACAACAAAGTGTAAAAGTGTAGCTTTTTCGCAGCATGAGTAAATAACAATGCATCATATGGCAATGAAAAGTTTTTTGCTGTTTATCTGCTTCTCGGGTCATTTTAAACACAGAGATGCATTTAAAGTGGAGAAATAACTCGAGTGTAAATTTCAATTTGAGATCACTTGAAATATGCTTCAACCCCGAGGAAAAAAATGAAAAGGCTTGAATAAGGTACATTCGTTGCAGCTATATTAAATCCTCATCGATTGTAAAAAAATTACACGTTTTATTTAAAAACCAAATTTAATCGAATAATTCCTTCAAAAATAAAAAGTAACAAATGTATCAAGAACAATATTTTTATTTTTAATTAGAACTTTTTCGGAGAGTTAAAGAGATAGAGTTTACTTGAAAATTGAATTAACATTGTTCGTAAGATCTATTATAAACACACATACACACAAAAAAAACTGTGATAAAAGATGAAATGGTGTCGAAGAAACGTACTTCAGAAAAATTAAGTTTAACCTTTAAGTAAACTTTTGAATTTATATCAATTATTTGTTCCTTTAAGCACAGATGGTTCCAATGCACTGCGCATCTTTAGAATCTTTTTTATTATTATTCTGACGTGATTGAGTCAATAAAGTTGAATTTTGAGAATTGTCAGTAGCTGTTCTTGTTATACATTATATAGTAAAGTGGGGACAGATGCCGCAGTTTTTCTTTTCTTCTTTTAAAATGTACAATAAAGCAAAAAACAATAAACTAAGAACCAGAAATCATTAATTAAACCCTTTAGAATCAAATTTCTGTGTTAAACAAGTTAAAGCCTTCTTAATAAAGCAGGCATAATTATTTTCCCAAACGTTCTTTTTTAACATCATTTTTTATGTGCTGGGTAAGATGCCGCATGGGGTATGATACAGATGCCGCATGGAGAAAAAAGTTATGCTGTTCATTCTTTTTCAAGTAAATAACATTTTTATTTCCTCAAACTACTTAACCCCTTCGGGACGGGAGTTTTTTACGAAATCTTTAATCTTTTGTCACCGTTTTTTAAAAACAAAAATTTGTGTCTTCTTGAATCGAGAAAATGCGCTGATTAAATAAGACAAATTTTACAGTAAAATTTTAATGGTGAGGAAAAACAGGGATTCTGAGCGCTTCATGCGTCACGTTTACGTGTTGCTCGTCCCCAATGGGTTAAAATGAAAATAAATAACAGTAAACTTACATAAATTATATATATCACTAAATTGTGAAAAGTTTAGCGAAATTACAAAAGTGCAAGCTCAAAAAATAAAACTTAAGGCAAAAAAAAGAGAAAAAACATTTGGCTGGAAACAATAGACAACATAATTACAAAAAAGATATAAATCACTTGTTTATATCCAGGCGACCATTGTAGTTTTATCTTAAGTACTAGTTCCATTCTTTTTAGGCCGTAGTCTTTTTATTTTTGGCTCTTCTGCTCATTTTTTCGTATATCTATTCGCCCACAATCACCACACTTTCCGTTGCAAGAGTAAAGTGAGCATGTTTCATGCAGCCATTGCATGTTATGCACTGAACACAGGCCGCTTTAGACTTGTTTCTTGATATGACTCCAGACACTCAGCAGATTCAGAGTCTTCAAATTCCAATCCAATACTGCCTTCAGAATCCATAAGAGGAATACTTTCGTTACTGTCGGAAGATGCCTCACATTTCAGTTTCTTCCTCAAGTGAGGTGTTTTCAAGTTGATCTTTCCCTTCCTTTTTTTACACATTTTACTTCCGCCAAGCTTTCTTGTTTCATTTTCTTTTTATTTCCTTCTCCTTTTCTCTTGTTTATGAAATCTGTGCTTGTAATATTTGCAGCCTTTTGCTTTCTCTTACTTGGCTGTATAGGTCTTTTGACCTTTGGGGTAGGAGACATTTCGTTTAATAGTTTAGAGGGTGAGAATTGTAAACGGCCTACGTTTTCCTTATTCATACTTGGTGAACCACCACTGTTGCTGAGAATATTTTGATAAGTAGCAGAAAGCGCTAATATACATTCATTTAGATGTAAGTTCTATTTAAATTGCAGTGATGAATTTATTGAACCGTAAAACAAAAATATATTTTGCACCATCTGTCCCTCAACCTCGGTGCGTCATCTGTCCCAAAGTGGCGGGTAAGATACCGCGTCGCCATTTTGTGTCATGTGAACGACGAGAGAGAAAGACAAGCACATGTATGTATTCTACGAGGATCTAGTCTACAGTTGTAATCGGTTTTGGGATGAAATCTCTGTTTGTTTTACTTAAAATATGTTATAAAACTTTATTAGAATAATTTTAGCAACTTACCATGCAGTTTTGAACCATAAAAAGCAGCATAAATATGTAAATACTGACAATTAAGTGGTGGAAACGCATACAACACAGCAGAGAGCACTTAGGCACACAACGAAATTCTTAATTTGGCCTAGGGAACGCTAGTGTCGACAATACAATCTCTGCGGCATCTGTCCCACAACGGCGTCTGTCCTCACTTTAGTATATTTTCATTCCAATAGTTAACTGTATATTTCCTTTATTATTTATTTAAAAGTTTCATGTTAGATAAAATAAATTAATTTAAATTTGCAAGTTACTGTGATTTTGAAGAATTATGAACTATTGTTTGTTTTGACTTGTGGTTGCCAAGTTCTATGCTGTGAATGTAAAAATAAATAAGAAAGAAAATCATGATATCGCTTTTCATTTAAAAAAAAAAAAATTCTACTAAGTTATCCGTAAAGGAGTATTCTGATCAATACGATAAAATTCATTCTGTACGTAAACATACAGATACAAAGGCAAAATAATTTTCAAAATAACATTTTTGATAATATGTTTATACTTCTTACTCCGATAAAGAATGGAAGATATACTTCTCCGATCAATACGGAAAATGGTACTCTTTACATAATCATACTGATCCAATAGCAAAATAATTATTTAAAAAAAAAACATCTTTGATAATATATTTAATTTTCTATCTCCGATGCAAAATGAAAGTTATTATGCTATATGTAATATACGGGAAAATTAGAGAAAAAGGTATTCCGCTAACTGGCAATGCACGAGAAAGTCTATTCTACATTGTTTGTGTACTAAATATTGAAAAGAATCTTGATATATCATGAGCATTTTAGCAATTACGTAGGAGTTTTAAAGCATCATTGGAATGATTATGGTGTAATGAAAGGTGTAAGGCAAAACTTTAAATATATATTGTGTTGTTCGGTTTTCACTTTAAACATAAATAATTTATTTATTTTTAATTCCTTGTACCGTTACCATCGACGTACAATTGTAATCATATCGGAATGAAAACTTCAACTAAAGTTTTACTTTCAAATCGGGTTTAATTTCCCATAAATCATAGGAGTTTTAAAGCATCATTGGAATGATTACGGTGTAAGACAAATTAAACTTTAAATATATATTGTGTTGTTCGGTTTTCACTTTAAACATAAATAATTTAATTATTTTTTATTTTTTAAACCATTGGCATTATCGTACAATTATAATCATATCATAGTGAAAACTTCAACTAAAGTTTCGCTTTCAAATCGGGTTTAATTGCGCATAAATCATAGTACAAGTTCTTAAAAAAGTGAAAAAGTACTCGAAACATTTAAAGATGGTATGTAAAAGAAAAAGACACTTAAAAGATGTCATTTAACAGAGTTAAAGGATAAAATTTAAATATTATGCAACAAACGTGTAGAAGTGTAACATTTTTGCAGTATGAGTAAATAGCAATGCTTAAGATGGCAATGAAAAGTGTTTTGCTGTTTTTGTGCTGCTCGGGCATTTTAAATGCAGAGATGCATTTAAAGTGCAGAAATAACTCAGGTATGAATTTTCACTTGAGATCACTTGAAATATGTTTAAGCCATGCGGGAAAAAATAAAAAGACTTGAATAAAATATATTCGTTGCAGCTGTATTAAATCCTAATCGATTCTAAAATATCACAAGTTTTATTTATAAGCCAAATTTCATTGAATAATTCTTTTTAAAAATAAAAAGTAACAAATGTAGCAAGAACAATGGTTTTATTTTTAATTGGTACTTTTTCTGAGAGTTAAAGAGATAGAGTTTACCTGAAAATCGGATTAAGCTTGTTCGTAAGCTTTATTATAAACACACAAAAAAAATTAAACTGTGATAAAAAATAAAATGGTGTCAAAAAGATGTCCAGTGGTGGAAAGAAACACCCTACTAACTCTGGTACTAATTATAATACAGTAAAGGTACTGGTACCAAACGATTAAAAATAAAGTCTACTATTAAATGATGTATATAAAATTTGCTTAGGGGTCATCTACAAATCAAAACCTGACAAAACTTTGTTTTTTTTTTTTTTCTATGGCAGCTCCCAATTTTAAAAGTGTATTTTAAATCCTCGGTTCAAACTATGCCTGAAAAACTAGGTCAAAATTTAGAGCTTCTAATATTAAATTTCATTTTCATAGTTTTTTTTAATATCTGCTATAATTATAATCTTAATGTATTTTTTTTGAGTGATTATAATACTAAAAAACCCAAATATAAATACATTGAATTCGTAATTTATTTTTATAATGTGAATTATGCATTATGAAATTAATGTTTGAAAAAAATATATAAATTGCATCCTGCAATTTTTTTTTATTATTGTTTTATATTTTTTATGTCCTTCTTTATGCGGATTCTCAATTTAATATTTTTCTTACAAGTACTTTTCGAATTATTATTGAAAAACTTTAGAATGATGGTTTAAGGGGCCAGCTTTGATGTTTATAATTTGAAAAAAGTATATATATTAGTCGTTTTAATTAACACGTTCACGCCGGCGTGGTGGGTCACACTCGACTGTCTCAGAGCTGGCAAGTCTCCACCCCTTTGAATATCAATATTTTAATACAGAAAATGTGTTTTTATTTAATTAGAGTAATTGGGGCGATTTAAAGGAACAACATTTTCTCTAAAATAATAGTGGTGTGCAAAAAGCCAGAGACTTGACAACTCTGAGACAGTCGAGTGTGACCCATCGCGTAGGCGTGAACGTGTTAAACATTTGTGATGGCAATAGTTGAAGCATATTAAGCGAGCGAGTGAAATAGCCCTATTGGCAAGAAATAATACATTAATAGAAGTGGCATAGCACGGCTGTCACAGGCGACTATTATTTAATTCTAACTGCCGCCAATTTGCATAACGGAAATCCTTAACGCACACTTTGACATCATTTGCAAGAGAAATATACATCAAAATTTATGTTAAAAAAATACTGCTGAGACATAATTTAAAAATAGTCGCCTGTGGTAGCCCTGGACATAGCCACTCTACAGCATTTCATTAATCGAGTGCCGAACTTCGATTTCGATACAGCCCCTAACTAAATTTAAAATAATTAATTTCTAGGAAAGTTTTACTTTCAATTGAAGTTTAATTACCCATAAACCAAAGTACAAGATTTAAAAAATTGAAAAAGTACTCGAAAAATTTAAAGATCGCATGTGAAATAAAATGGCATTTAAAAGATATACTTTATCAGAGTTGAGGAATAAAAATTAAATATTATACAACAAACGTGTAAAACTGTAACTTTTTGCAGCATGAGTAAATAGCAATGCATAAGATGGCAATGAAAAGTGTTTTGCTTTTTATGTGCTTCTCGGGGCATTTTAAATGCAGAGATGGATTTATAGTGGAGAAATAACTCGAGTATGAATTTCAACTTGAGGTCAATTGAAATATGTTTCAACTCCAAGGAAAAAAAGAAAAGGCTTGAATAAGATACATTCGTTGCAGCGGTATTAATTCCTCATCGATTCTAAAATATTACACGTTTTATTTATAAGCCAAATTTAATCGAATAATTCCTTCAAAAATAAAAAGTATCAAATGTAGCAAGAATAATATTTTTTATTTTTAATTAGAACTTTTTCTGAGAGTTAAAGTGATAGAGCTTACTTGGAAATCGGATTACCATTGTTCTTAAGCTTTATTATAAACGCACACGAAAAAAACTGTGATAAATGATGAAACAATGTATAAAAGACGTACTTCAGAAAATTAAGTTTAACCTTTAAGTACACCTTTCAATTTATATCAATTATTTGTTCCTTTAGACACAGATGGTTCCAGCGCACTGCGTATCTTTACAATCTTTTTTATTATTATTATTCTGACGTGATAGAGCCAATTATATTGAATTTTGAGAATTGGCAGAAGGTGTTCTTGTTATACGTTATATATTCTTTCCAATAGTTAACTAGAGATTTCCTTTATGATTTATTTAAAAGCTTTCATGTAAGATGAAATAAATTAATTTAAATTTGCGAGTTACTGTAATTCTGAAGAACTATGAACTATTGTTTGTTTTGTCTTGTGGTTGCCAAGTTTTATGCTGTGAATGTAAAAGTAAATAAGAAAGAAAAGCAAGATATCGTTTTACATTTTAAAACAAATCTCTACTAAGTTCTCCATAATAGAGTACTTCTCTGATCAATACGATACAATTCACTCTGTACGTAAACATACACATCCAAAGGCAAAATAATTTTCAAAATAACGTCTTTGATAATATGTTTATAGTTCTTTCTCCGATGAAGAATGAAAGTTTTCCTTCTCCACTCAATACAGAAAAAGATACTCCGTACGTAATCATACTGATCCAAAGGCAAAATAATTATAAGAAAAACATCTTTGAAAATTTGTGTAATTTTTTATCTCCGATGCAGAATGAAAGTTATTCTGCTATATGTAATATACCAGACAATTAGAGAAAACGCTATTCCGCTAACTGCCAATGTACGAGAAAATCCATTCTACTTTGTTTGGGTACTAAATATTGAAAAGAATCTTGATAAATCATGAGCATTTTAGAAATTACGTAAGTGTGTTAAAGCATCATTGGAATGATTATAGTGTAATGAAATGGTGTAAGGCAAAACTTTAAATATATATTGTGTTGTTCGGCTTTCACTTTAAACATGTATAATTATTTTTTTTAATTCCTTATACTATTTTGCCATCGCCGTGCAATTGTAATCATATATAAATGAAAACTTCAACTAAAGTTTTACTTTCAATTAACATAAAACCATAGTACAAGTTCTTAAAAAAGTGAAAAAGTGCTCGAAAGATTTAAAGATATCATGTAAAGCAAAATGATACTTAAAAGATGCCCTTTTACAGAGTTAAAGAATAAAATTTAAATATTATGCAACAAACGCGTAAAATGTAACTTTTTGGCAGCATGTGTAAAAAGCAATGCTTAAGATGGCAATGAACAGTTTTTTGCTGTATATGTGCTTCTCGGGGCATTTTAAATGCAGAGATGCATTTAAAGTGGAGAAATAACTCGAGAATGAATTTCAACTTAAGATCACTTGAAAGATGTTTTAACTCCGAGGAAAAAATGAAAAGACTTTAATAAGATTCAATCGTTGCAGCTGTATTAAATCGTAATCGATTCTAACATATCACAAGTTTTATTTATAAGCCAAATTTAATCAAATAATTCTTTCAAAAATGAAAAGTAACAAAAGTAGCAAGAACAATATTTTTATTTTTAATTAGAACTTTTTTCTGAGAGAGAGATAGAGCTTACTTCAAAATCAGATTACCATTGTTCGTAAGCTTTATTATAAACGCACACACACAAAAGAAAACTCTGATAAAAGATGAAATGTTGCGACAAGACGTACTTCAGAAAATTAAGTTTAACCTTTAAGTAAACCTTTGAATTTATATCAATTATTTGTTCCTTTACACACAGATGGTTCCACTGCACAGCGCATCTTTAGAATCTTTTTTTATTATTATTCTGACGTGATAGAACCAATTAAATTGAATTTTGAAAATCGGCAGAAGGTGCTCTTGTTATGCATTATATTTTCTTTCCAATAGTTAACTGGATATTTCCTTTATGATTTATTTAAAAGTTTTCATGTAAAATAAAATAAAGTAATTTAAATTTGCGAGTTACTGTGATTCTGAAGAACTATGAACTATTCTTTGTTTTGTCTTGTGGTTGCCCAGTTTTATGCTGTAAATGTAAAAGTAAATAATAAAGAAAAACTAGATATCACTTTACCTTAAAAAAAAATCTCTACTAAGTACTCCGTAGAGGAGTACTTCTCTGATCAATACGATAAATTCCACCCTGTACGTAAACATACAGATCCAAAGTCAAAATAATTTTCTAAATAACATCTTTTATAATATGTTTATACTGCTTTCTCCGACGGAGAATAAAGGTTATACTTCTCCGATCAATACGGAAAAAGGTACTCTGCACGTAATCATACTGATCCAAAAGCAAAATAACTATCAAAAGAATATCTTTGAGAATATGTTTAATTTTCTATCTCCGATGCCGAATGAAAGTTATTATGCTATATGTAATATACGAGACAATTAGAGAAAAATTTATTCCGCTAACTGGCAATATACGAAAGAATGTTCTACATTGTTTATGTACTAAATATTGAAAGAATCTTGATAAATCGTGAGCATTTTAGAAATTACGTGGGAGTTTTAAAGCACCATTGGAATTATTATGGTGTAAAACAAATTAAATTCTAAATATATATTGTGATCGGTTTTCACTTTAAACATAAATTATTTATTTATGTTTCATTCTTTATAACATTGACATGGCCGTACAATTATAATCATATCAGAAGGAAAACTTCAACTAAAGTTTTACATTCAAATCGGGTTTTATTGTCCATAAACCATAGTGCAAGTTCTTAAAAAAGTGAAAGAGTACTCGAAACATTTAAAGATGGCATGTAAAATAAAATGGCATTTAAAAGATGTACTTTAACAGACTTAAACAATAAAATTTAAATATTATGCAACAAACGTGTAAAACTGTAACTTTTTTGCAGCATGAGTAAATAGCAATGCTTAAGATGGCAATGAAAAGTTTTTTGCTGTTTTTGTTCTTCTCGGGGCATTTTAACCCCTTAACGGTCGTATTAAATTACGGCTAAAAAGTTCAAATTGCTTACTGGCACCACTTTTTGGAAAAAGAAATATTCATCTTATTTAATGACAGGTAAAATGCTGCCATAATAAAACTAATTACACTATTTTATAATACTGTTGGGAATGAAACAAATCTGAATAAATCAAAAAAAGGACACAACCTCTGAATGTGATGGGAGCCAGAATTAAGGGTTAAATGTAGAGACGCATTTAAAGTGGAGAAATAACTCACGTATGAATTTTCACTTGACATCGCTTGAAATGTGTTTTATCCACGAGGGAAAAAATGAAAACACTTAAATAAGATACATTCGTTGCAGCTGTATTAAATCCTAATCGATTCCGAAATGTCACAAGTTTTATTTATAAGCCAAATTTAATTAAATAATTCTTTTTAAAAATAAAAATAACAAATGTAGCAAGAACAATAGTTTTAGTTTTAATTTGTACTTTTTCTGAGAGTTAAAGAGATAGGGTTTACTTGAAAATCGATTTAAGCTTGTTCGTAAGCTTTATTATAAACACAAAAAGCATAAAACTGTGATAAAAGATAAAATGGCGTCAAAAAGATGCACATCGTAAAAAGAGAAAGTAAACACCCCTACTAACTCTCGAACTAATTATAATAGAGTAAAACTACTGGTACCAAACGATTGAAAATAAAGTCTAATATTAAATTATGTATATAAAATTTGCTTAGGAGTCATATACAAATCAAAACCTGACTAAACTTTATTTTTTTTCTATGGCAGCACCAGGGCTCGCAGCGTTCCTAAAATTTTCGCACTTTCCTACCACATTTTTAAAACTATAATACTTATTGTACAATTTTATTGTAGACGTTAAAGGAATCTGCCATGAAGATATTTTATTTGCAATACTGGTAGCAATGTGTGAAAATTTTAGGAACGCTGCGAGCCCTGCAGCACCCAATTTTGACAGTGTATTTTAAATCTTCGGTTCAAACTATGCCTGAAAAACTAGGTCAAAATTCAGAGCTTCTAACATTAAATTTCATTTGCATACTTTTTTTAATATCTGCTGAAATTATAATCTTAATGTGATATTTTTCGAGTGATTATAATACTATAAAACCCAAATATAAATATATTGAATTTCTTATTTATTTTTATAATGTGAATTATGCATTATGAAATTAATATTTGAAAAAATATATATAAATTGCATCCTGCATTTTTTTGTATACATGGTGTGTTCACAAAGTTTCAAGACTGGTCTGATAACTCAAAATTTATTAAACATTTTTGTACCGCGTACTAAAATTCTTCTAAATATGTCCCCTGGGCATCAACACACCGCTGCCAGAGTTTTTACCTTTGTTCATAGGCCCCATAGAAGTCTTCGCACGAAAGGCTGTTAAGAAACCTCGCCGAAACTGCCTGGATCGCTTGAATCGTGACGAATCGCTTCACTTTCAGGTCCTTCTTGACCCAGGGGAACAAAAAAAAAAGTTTTTGGTACCGAGGTCGGGACTGTAAGGGCTTGCAGCAGTATTGTCACGTTAAATATAGCTAAAAGTGATGGAGCACTCATGAGAAAAACTGACCCCTGACCCGTCGCGTCCACCCAGACATCAGAAACGATTGGATTGTTCCCCACAACAATGTACCCTCTGACACGTCGCTTGCCGCCGCGAAGTTTTGGCTATCTTTAGTGTGGCAATACTGCCGCAAACTACCTACAGGCCCGACCTCACTCCCAGGACTTTTTTTTTTGTTCCCCCGGATCAAAAAAGACCTGAAAGAGAAGCGATTTGTCAGGATTCCAGCGATCCAGGCAGCTTCGACGAGGTCCTTTAACAGCCTTGCGAATGAAGACTTCCAGGGATCGTATGAACAATTGATAAACGCTGGCAGCGGTGTGTTGATGCCCAAGGGTCATATTTCGAAGAATTTTAGTTCGCGGTACAAAAACGTTTAATAAATTTTGAATTATAAGACCAGTCTTGAAACTTTGTGAACACACCATGTATATATATTTTTATGCCCCGCTTTATGCGGATTCTCAATTTAAAATTTTTCTTACAAGTACTTTTCAAATTGTGATAGAAAAAATTTACAATGATGCTTTAAGGGGCCGTCTAATGTGTAGAAAAGCATAATTTGAAAAAAATATATTTTACTCATTTTATTTAAACATTTGTTATGGCCATTGTTGAAACATATTAAGCGAGGGAAATGGTCCTGTTGGCAACAAATAATACATTAATAGAAGTGACATAGCACGGCTTCCACAGGCGACTATTATTTAATTCTAACTGCCGCCAATTTGCATAACGGAAATCCTTAACGCACACTTTGACATCATTTGCAAGAGAAATATACATCAAAATTTATGTTAGAAAAATACTGGTGAGACATAACTTAAAAATAGTCGCCTGTGGCAGCCCTGGACATAGTCACTCTATAGCATTTCATTAATCAAGTGCCGAACTTCAATTTCGATACAGCCCCTGACTCAAAATAATTAATTTCTAGGAAAGTTTTACTTTCAATTGAAGTTTAATTACCCATAAACCATAGTACAAGTTTTAAAGAATTGAAAAAGTACTCGAAAAATATGAAGATGGCATGTAAAATAAAATGACACTTAAAAGATATACTTTAACAGAATTGAGGAATAAAATTAAATATTATTCAACAAATGTGTAAAAGTGTAATTTTTTGCAGTATGAGTAAATAGCAATGCATAAGATGGCAATGAAAAGTTTTTTGCTGTTTATGTGCTTCTCGGGGCATTTTAAATGCAGAGATGCATTTAAAGTGGAGAAATAACTTGAGTATGAATTTCAATTTGAGATCACTTGAAATATGTTTCAACCCCGAGGAAAAAATGAAAAGGCTTGAATAAGATACATTCGTTGCAGCTGTATTAAATCAAATAAAAAGTAACAAATGCAGCAAGAGCAACATTTTTATTTTTAATTAGAACTTTGTTTGAGAGTTAAAGAGATAGAGCTTACTTGAAAATCGGATTACCGTTGTTCGTAAGCTTTATTATAAACACGCACACACACACATAAAACTGTGGGGCGATTCTCAAAAGGCGGGCACTGGACACACGTCATAACTTTAAGCCTTTCAAACATAACTTTGACTTATCATTGACTTATTTTCATAAACTTATCATTGATATATATCTTTATTCATAAACTTATCATTGACTTTATTTTTTTTTTTTTTACACTGAGTTTTTAATTCTATTCAGAGACAGAAAATCACATAATTTATTGTAAAAGCTTTGTATAAATATCTTAAAATTTTATTATTATATGCTAAAGAGGGCAATTTCGGACATTCATAACGTTAACTGCTCCAATGTACCACCAAGAAAAAGAGTTTTAACTTTTTTCCAGGTGGTTCTAATGGTAAACAACGAATGCATAAAGGAAACGGATGATTTTTTGATAATTTCGTTAAGAGATGGCAGGCGGATTTATTGCTTTTTTGAAGATAGAAGGACTTTTCTATAAAGAATTTTTCTGTATTTTGTTATGTCCGAAAGTCACGTACGTAACAAAGCATTTGATTTTATTATTATTATTACTGGATAACTGTTAAAATAAATAAAAAGGCAGACATAAAGACGTGGATCGAAGTGAGTATATTTGATATAAACAAGAACAATTACACAAACATACTGAAAGAAAACAGAAAATTTACAGGTATTTATAGATTTTGCAAGGCCCATGGCAGAGAATTGGCGGCCGTGAAAGAAAGCTACATTAAACAACCAATCACAATAAACATAGTTGTACAAAAAGAAATTAATAAGAATTTAATGTAATGCTGTGATTATTTTCAACACCCGCCCATAATCTAGCATTACATCAGAAAACAAAGAAATTTCTTGAAATCAATCATTAATAATAATATGACACAATTTAAACATTACTTGTACAAACAACAAAGAAATAATAGTTCATAAAATTTAACTTTAGGCAATGCCTTTGTAAATAAATCAGCAATTTGCATATTCGTAGGAACATATTCAATTTTGATGTTATTTTCTTTTATAATATTGCGAACAAATTTCAATTTAATATCAATGTGTTTCATTCTACCATAATTACTCTCATTACTGATACATTTTATACATGATTGATTATCCTCAAAAATTACTAAATCCTTAATATTTACAATTTCACTAGCAATATTTTTAAACCATAACAAGTCTTGCAAACTTTTAGTTAAAGCAATGACTTCAGCTTCAGTTGACGATAAGGCAACTGATTTTTGTTTATTACAACACCACAGAACAGGCATGTTACAAAACATTAAAATATAACCTGTTACTGATTTGCGGTCATTTGTGTTAGCCCCCCAATCAGCATCAACATACATGGATAATTTAGGATCAGAATTTTGCTTTTTATACACAAGTTTTAAAGACAATGTTTCTTTTAAATATCTTAAGATTTTCTTAAGTGCTTTCCATGCAATTTCAGTAGGATTTTCTTGCAATTGACTTAAACAGTTAATAGCATACAAAATATCAGGTCGAGAAATATAAGCTAAATATAATAAACAACCTACAAGTTCACGATATGGGCCATTAAAAGGCTTACCATTTTTGAAATCAGATGGGGTGGACTTAGGAGAAATAGGAATGTCACTGGGTTTACAATCTAGCATATTAAACTTACTTAACAATTTAATTATGTAAGACTCTTGATCCATTATTAAACTATCAGAATTGAATTTCATTTGAATACCTAGAAATTCTGAAACACTTTGCGATTTTGACATGTGAAACTCGTTATGTAATAGGGAAATAACTACATTAGTTTCATTTACATCTGAACCTGCAATTAACATATCATCTACATACAAAGCAATAATTATTTTATGATCATTATTATACCGAATAAAAATACAAGGTTCATTATCACAAGATTTAAAATTTAACTTTGAAATAAATTCATGAAACCTTTCAAACCATTGTCGTGGGGCTTGTTTTAAACCATATAAACTTCTTTTAAGTTTACACTTTCGCCCACTTTTATCATCATAGCCTTGCGGCTTATCCATAAAAACAAGTTCATTTAACTTACCATTCAGGAACGCTGTTTTAACATCTAACACAGATGCATATAAGTCTTCATTTAAAATCAAAATAAGAACCAAACGTAAAGCTGGCATACTTATTACAGGGGAAAAGGTTTCACTATAATCTAGCCCTTCTTTTTGCATAAATCCACGAGCTACGAGTCTCGCCTTATGTCGACCATCTCTTTTGATGGTAAATACCCATTTGCAGGAAATAGGTCGTTTGTCAGGTGGTAATTTTTCAAGATCCCAGACATCGTTGATTTTCATACTTTCAATCTCCGCGTCCATAGCTTCTTTCCACAAGCGTTGTTCATCACTAGGGAGGGATTTGATATCATCAAACGTTAATGTTTCTTGTTGGCAAAGTAATGCTTCGTAAACTTCAGGATCTGGATACCGTACAGGTTGCTTTTTAAATCTTTCAGATTTTCTTGTTTTGTCTTCTTTCTCTTCAGGATCATCTAATTCATCACTCGTATTTTCTAGAACATCTGGATCAATTTCATTATCGACTGGTTCTGAATTTTCTAGAATGTATTGTTTCGACTGAACATTTTCCTTTTTCTCTTCGTCGAATTTCACATTTCTTGATACAGTTATGCGTTTCGTTTCAGGATCTAGTAATCTATATCCCATTGAAGAATAACCAATGAAGATCATTTGTTTAGACCTATCGTCAAGCTTCTTTCGATGAACGGAAGGAATTAACATGTAAGCACTGCATCCAAAAACACGTATGTGCTTGAAATCGGCTTCTTCTCCATATTTCAGGAAGTACGGAGTTTTGTTCTCAATAGTGCTGCTTGGCATTCGGTTTTTCAAGTAAGCTGCTGAAAGGATAGCTTGACCCCAAAAAGTCTTTGGTAAATTTGATTCAGCAATCAAAGCACGTCCTATATTCAGAAGCGACCTATTGCAGCGTTCAGCTACTCCATTCAAAGATTGCGTGTATGGAGGAGCGGGATCTATCACTATACCAAGATCTCTAGTAAAATTCACTAAATCATTAGAAAAATATTCCTTCCCGTTATCACATCTAATTTTCTTCACTGTAGGGTTGGATTTTAAGAACATTTTTAATTCTTCTGAGACTTCACTTTTATGTTTCAGTAAACGTACTTCAGTAAAACGAGAAAAATCATCGATAAGAGTCATAAAATAGCACTCGCCAGAAAAGGTTGTCGGAAAAATAGGTCCACAAATGTCACTATGAATCAAAGTCATTGGTTTGGTTTCTCTTTTTCTTGGTCCTCTTCCCATTGGTGTTGCACTCTGTTTTGCCCGAGCACAAATATCACAAAAAGAATCAGGTACCGGAAGCTTCATATCTTTCAATACTTTGTCACTCGGATGACCAAGTCTGCGATGCCAGATATCACAATGATTTTTCTTTGAAGTAAGAACGGTTTCGTAAACAGGGACAAAGTCACTTACGTATTGTCCATTCAAATCCCGTTCACCGAAGTAAAAACGGTTTCTTCCTTTTTCGATAAATACTTTTTGGTTCTTGAAAATAACTGTATAATTTGCACTTTCAATTTTCCTAACGGAAATGAGTTGCCCGTTTAAGTCTGGAACATAAAGGACATCCTTTAAAGTAATTTCCATTCCATTCGACAGTTTTCCATTAATATTTCCAATACCTTTGATTTCTAGATTCGTTGTTTTTGATGCGCATTTAATAGTTCCTGAAGAAGGTACTAAGGATGCGAAATAATTCTCATTAGAACACATATGGGAAGTTGCTCCGGAATCTACTATAAATTCATTCCTTTTCCTGGAAGCATTTCCAGCAACGAAAGAAACAGCTGAGGAGGCAAATTTTTCTTCATTTGAATTTTTAACAGCTTTACAGTTACGTTTTATGTGTCCGAATTTTCCACAAGAATGGCAAGTAATTTTCTTTCTACAATATTTCGCTGTATGCCCTTTAGAGTTGCAAATTTTACAAAAGAATTCTTTGCGAGTCGACACAAATGCAGTATTATCAAGAGCAGCCTTAGTATATACTTTTTCTTTCTTTGAATCCAAAAGAAGTGCTTCAGCATCTAATAATCTTTGTGTCACGAAATCTAATGTCAAAACAGAATTCGGTTGGTTTTCTAAAGCAATCTTAACATTTTCAAATTCCTGTGGCAATGACATCAAAATATAAACAATAGTATCCGTTTCATTAACTTCTGCCCCAGACAGCTTAAGATCCGAAATTAATTTATTTATTTCATCAATGTGATTTCTCATAGAAACTGTACGATCTTTCTTAATCGTTGCCAATCTCTTCCGAATTAAAATTTGATTCACTGCACGCTTTGTATCATAAGTGCGTTCTAATTTATTCCATATTTTATGAGCTGTATTTTCATCTTGAAGTGACGCAAGAACATTATCACTTAATAATGATAATAATAAAGCGTAAGCCTTTTTTGCTTTCACGACATCGGCGGCATTGTCTAGAGCTGCTTCATTTTCCAGGAATTTTTCCAATTCTTTAGCAGCAAAAATTGCCGTTACTCTTCGTTTCCATACCGAAAAAACTTTTCCATCACCTTCAAAAAGAGAGATGCCGTAAACATCCTTTGAAGAATCCATTCTGCTCGATAAAATATATAAAAAGAAAGATAAAATCTTTTTCACTCAAAATCCCAGCAGAAAATGAAAAACAGAAAGATAACGGCGTCAGTATGTCTCGCAGCTCATTTCAAAACTTGCTAACCAACGCTCTGCTGTTAAAATAAATAAAAAGGCAGACATAAAGACGTGGATCGAAGTGAGTATATTTGATATAAACAAGAACAATTACACAAACATACTGAAAGAAAACAGAAAATTTACAGGTATTTATAGATTTTGCAAGGCCCATGGCAGAGAATTGGCGGCCGTGAAAGAAAGCTACATTAAACAACCAATCACAATAAACATAGTTGTACAAAAAGAAATTAATAAGAATTTAATGTAATGCTGTGATTATTTTCAACACAAAAAGTTAATTATACATATATATATGTATACAAACGCATTTACTACATTCTTAGTCTTAAGAATTTTTTAAATACTAAGAGCAACGTCCAAAATCTGTAACGTACGTGCGAAAAATGTCCAAAATTTGTAACGTACACAACTGCTAATTACATGCTTTAATCATTAATTTTCCAGAATAGTTGCTGCCTTTCAATATTTGTGTATAATTTTGTAGACATACTATTAAAAATATTTATATATTATATTTATAGACAAAATACTATATTATTTTTTTAAAAAAATGGCCTTAAATTTGAAAATTTGAAAAATTACATATAGCTAACGTTTAATGATCCCACCTTTTGAGAATCTCCTGTGATAATTGATGAAATGGTGTCGAAAAGACGTACTTGAGAAAAATTGAGTTTAACCTTTAAGTAAACATTTGAATTTATATCAATTATTTGTTCCTTTAGATATAGATTTTTCCAGTGCATTGCGCATCTTTAGAATCTTTTTTTTTTTATATTATGACGTGATACAGTCAATTAAGTTAAATTTTGAGAATTAGCAGAAGGTGTTCTTGTTATACGTTATATTTTCTTTCCAATAGTTAACTGGAGATTTCCTTTATGATTTATTTAAAAGCTTTCGTGTTAGATAAAATAAATTAATTTAAATTTGCGAGTTACTGTGATTCTGAAGAACTATGCACTTTTGTTTGTTTTGTCTTGTGGTTACCAAGTTTTATGCTGTGAATGTAAAAGTAAATAAGAAAGAAAATCAAGGTATGGCTTTACATTTTAAAAAATTCTGTACTAAGTTCTTCGTAAAGGAGTAGGGGAAAGAAGGGGAATGGCGCTGACTTAAGAGAAAACATGGATAGCTAGTCAAATTTAAACAAAAAAAGGAATATTTTAACATTATAATTAACATATTAATTAAGGCAAAAACAGGGGAATTTTACCATTTCAAAAAAGTGGTCTCAATCAACAAATTTGAATTTAAAAAAAGTTGCACACTGGCAACACTTCCTCTGGAATTACACGAGAGCGGCATTACCCGTTATCGCCATGTTGGGTTTTAATGGCAATATAATTGGCGTAACAACGCACTACAAAAATAAATAAAAGCATGAACGTACAGCTAAATGTATATATTTTGTAGACATAATGAGTAAATTAATATTTGAAAATAAGAGTGTACACTTTACTTCAATTTAGATGTTGTAGAATTTTATAATAAAACAACTTCAAACTAAAACCGTGAGGACACAAAGTACTATCCTCCCGACAGGCACTAAATCCTTACTGGGAACTTGGGATGAAGTTCGCTAGGCGCTGGTACAGATCGCACGATTTCAATTCAATTCTGTTTAGAGATATTTGGTAAGCGGGATTGCCCTTCTGAGCGTCTTTACCCTACTTTCCCCTACTTCTCTGATCAGTACGATATAATTCACTCTGTGCGTAAACAAACAGATCTAAAGGCAAAATAATTTTCAAAATTACATCTTTAATAACATGTTTATAGTTCTTTCTCTGATGCAGAATGAAAGTTATACTTCTCCAATCAGTACGGAAAAAGATACTCCGTAAGTAATCATACTGGTCTAAAGGCAAAATAATTATAAAAAAACATCTTTGAAAATATGTTTAATTTCCTATCTCTGATGCAGAATGAAAGTTATTATGCTATATGTAATATACCAGACAATTAGAGAAAAAGGTATACCGCTAACTGGCAATGTACGAGAAAGTCTATTCTACATTGTTTATGTACTAGACATTGAAAAGAATCTTGATAAATCATGAGCATTTGAGAAATTACGTAGGAGATTTAAAGCATCATTGGAATGATTATGGTGTAAGGCAAATTAAACTTTAAATATATATTGTGTTGTTCGGTTTTCACTTTAAACATAAATAATTGATTTGTTTCTTATTTCTTATACCGTTTCCATCGCCGTAAAATTGTAATCATATCAGATTGAAACCTTCAACTAAAGTTTTACTTTCAGATCGGGTCTAATTGTCCATAAGACATAGTACAAGTTCTTAAAAAATGAAAGAGTACTCGAAACATTTAAAGATGGCATGTTAAATAAAATGACACTTAAAAGATGTCCTTTAACAGAGTTAAGGAATAAAATTTAAATATTACACAACAAACGTGTAAAAGTGTAACTTTTTGCAGCATCAGTAAATAGCAATGCTTAAGATGGCAATGAAAAGTTTTTTGCTGTTTATATGCTTCTCGAGGCATTTCAAAAGCAGAGATGCATTTAAAGTGGAGAAATAACTCACGTATGAGTTTTCACTTGAGATCACTTGAAATAGGTTTTAACCCCGAGGAAAAAATGAAAAGACTTGAATGAGATACATTCGTTGCAGCTGTATTAAATACTAATCGTTTCTAATAAAATCACGCGTTTTATTTATAAGCCAAATTTAATTGAATAATTCTTTCAAAAATAAAAAGTAAAAAATGTAGAAATAACAATATTTTTATTTTTAATTGGAACTTTTTCTGAGAGTTAAAGATATTAGAGAGTTTACTTGAAAAATGATTAAACTTGCTCGTAAGCCTTATTATAATCACAAAAAAATTAAACTGTGATAAAAGATAAAATTGTGTCAAAAAGATGTATAGTGGTGGATAGAAATGTAAACACCCCTACTAACTCTGGTAGTAATTAAAGCTACTGGCACCAAACGATTGAAAATAAAGTCTACTATTAAATGGTGTATATAAAGTTTGCTTAGGGGTTACAAACAAATCAAAACCTGACCGAACTTTGTTTTTTTTCTGATGCAACACCCAATTTTGACAGTATATTTTAAATCTTCGGTTCAAACTACGCCTAAGAAACTAGGTCAAAATTTAGAGCTTCTAATGTTAAATTTCATTTTCATATATTTTTTGTAATATCTGCTGAAATTATAATCTTAATGTGATAATTTTTTGGGTGATTATAATACTAAAAACACAAATAGAAATACATTGAATTTTTTATTTATTTTTATAATGTGAATTATGCATTATGAAATTAATATTCGGAAAAAATATGAGTTGCATCCAGCAAATTTTTTTTATACAGATTTATATTTCTTATGTCATGTTTTATGTAAATCCTCAATTTAAAATTTTTCTTCTAAGTAGTTTTCGAATTACGATTAAAAAAACTTTAAAATGGTGGTTTAAGCGGCCGTGTATGATGTGAAATGCATAATTTGGAAAAAATATATCTTACTCATTTTACTGAAACATTTGTGAGGGCAACAGTCGAAACATATTAAGCGAGTGAGATGATCATATCGGCAAGAAACATGACATTTATAGAAGTGACATAGTAATTCTGTAGCATTTTATTAATCGAATACCGAGGTTCAATTTGGATACAACCTGTAAAATATGGTCAATTTAAAATAATTTTCTCTTAAGCTAATCGTACGAATTTCATGAAAATTAGTATTTAAGCTAATTGAAGGGTGTAGAATTTATTTATAGTATCAAACTTGTGCATTGCTATTGAAAAAAAACAAAGTTTGAGTTCGGTTTGTAGATGACTTCTAAGTTAATTTTATATACATCAGTTAAAAGTAGACTTTATTTCCAATCGTTTGGTACCTGTAACTTTCTTATAAAATAATTTCTTCCAAAGTTACTAGGGGGGTGCTTGCTTTTTTCCCACGACTATACTTCAAAACAATTAAGCAATAAAAGTTAAATATTCACCAGAAGCGTACAAAAGTGAATTTTTCGCAGCATAAGTTGGAAGTGAAAAATGTAATTATCGGTGCAGCAGAAACAAAAATACGCATTTAAAGCAAAATAATAATAATAATAATAATAATAATAATAATAATAATAATAATAACGACTGTACTTCAAAACAATTAAGCAATAAAAGTTAAATATTACACCAGAAGCGTACAAAAGTGCATTTTTCGCAGCATAAGTTGGAAATGAAAAATGTAATTATCGGTGCAGCAGAAACAAAAATACGCATTTAAAGCAAAATAATAATAATAATAATAATAATAATTCGTATGTGAACACAATGCTTTATCCAAGAGGAAGCAAAATGAAATTCTAGAATGAGCAATATTCCCTACAACAACATTAACCCTTTATCTACTCATGGTACTTACAAGTATCATTAAAGTAACTTGTTATAAAATTCATTTAATACGTCGATTACTTGTAATACAGTTTAGAATGAGTTATAGTTACATTAATTTATCTTGTTTCAAAAGCATTATTGGTTGCACAAAACAAAAATATTTTTAAAAGGTTGATTTCTTTTGCCTTTGCATCTTTTCAACTTTCTTGGCGTTGGATGGAGGGGGGGGGGGGTATTTTTTCAATTCGGAAATATTTCTATATTTCTATTGTGAGAACATTATATTTGTACATATCCTAATTCTACAAAATACTAAGAAAAATATTTAAAATAAAAGATTTGAGTGGGGTTATAAATATTGCATTAAATCCCTATAAATTCAAATTTAATTAATCATTCTATATCCTTCAATCCTTCTAAAATCCTTCTAAAATTTATTAAATTATTATGTAAATCTTCTAATCTAGTTTTAGCAATTCACGAAAAATGCTTTAGAAGATAAAATTTTTTTATAATTCAGTACATAAAGGGTTAAATCCTATTCCTTAAATTCACTTACTTTATTCAATCAACTTAAAATCAACTTTATTAGAGTAAATTTCATACAAATAAGTAGTAATAAGAATATCACCACTTTTTTAATATTAGAACCTTTTTTGAAGTATAAACAGCGATAATTTTTAAATCCTATTTAGCATTATTTTGAGAAAACACCGAAAATCTTCATATGCAACAAAGTATTACACAACTCTTGAAGAAATATTTATACAAAGAGAGAAAAAATCAGAAGGAAAAAAACTATATTGTTAGACACGTTCAATGTAGTAATAATTTTCACGTTTAATTTGTGTAAATGCGTTTAGATTTCTTGGGTTAACTTCACAAAAAATGGTTAACGGAAAGATCACGTCATCAATATTATATATATATATCAATCCAATTTAGCATTATTTTGAGAAAACACCGAAAATCTTCATATGCAACAAAGTATTACACAACTCTTTAAGAAATATTTATATAAATAGAGAGAAAAAATCAGAAGGAAAAAAACTATATTGTTAGACACTTTCAATGTAGTAATAATTTTCACGTTTAATTTGTGTAAATGCGTTTAGATTTCTTGGGTTAACTTCACAAAATATGGTTAACGGAA
Organism: Maratus speciosus; assembly: GCA_963932465.1. NCBI lineage: Eukaryota > Metazoa > Arthropoda > Arachnida > Araneae > Salticidae > Maratus > Maratus speciosus. Next base: position 464,363,208 of record OZ010794.1, on the reverse strand, counting down.
AGATCACGTCATCAATATTATATATATATATCAATCCTATTTAGCATTATTTTGAGAAAACACCGAAAATCTTCATATGCAACAAAGTATTACACAACTCTTGAAGAAATATTTATACAAACAGAGAGAAAAAATCAGAAGGAAAAAAACTATATTGTTAGACACTTTCAATGTAGTAATAATTTTCATGTTTAATTTGTGTAAATGCGTTTAGATTTCTTGGGTTAACTTCACAAAAAATGGTTAACGGAAAGATCACGTCATCAATTTTGTCATTAATACTTTGAAGGTGGGCGGCCTTTTCAGTGTTTTTGAACGCGTACCGGGCAAATCCAGTTATTGCGCATGTGAACCAATTTAATAATTTACCAATGATATTGCTGCGAATGAACATAATTTTTTAAATAAAAGATTCACTAATTATATACAGATTTAACTAATTACATATAAGTTTTCATAGATGCATCCTAACAAATTATCAGCTGTATTAGTATATCTGACAGATTTTTCATTTAGAAATTTCAAACTGTCACCAGAAAATTTTACTAGATATTTTTATATATTGAAATAAACAGTCCTCGGACTACCCTTTCATAAATTTTCAGCCTCTCCATATTAAATTTTTAACTTCTCTCTTTTTTATTGTAGTACTAATGTGCTACGCTTAAACATTTTTCTCATGGCTCCTCTAGGATTTGCTATACACTTAACTCATATACAGGGAGTGGAGTAGCACTGCTACTAGGTATCCCATTGAACTGCTCTGCTGTTCGCTGTTCACAATGAAGTCCGCAGCAAGATGCTAACTAGTAATTTTGACTCTCTAGTAGCGAGTCATAAGTTCGCTTATGGTTCCTACCCTCATTTAACTTTTTATTTCTCTTATTTCTGTAATTTTTATAATTTATTTAACCCATTAACCGCTGGTGTTGCGTTCACGCAACGATCAGAATAATTGCTCTTTCTTAAATTAATTACTTTAGCACCACTATTTTAGAATTTTAAAAAATGCCTTATTTAATGGCAGAAATTTGGCTATATTAGTAAAGCGAAATTTACCTTTCTAAGTTTGTGGTGCGAAACGACTTTCAACAAGAAATTTGAAAATTCTTACTTTATAGTTTTGGCAGTTAATGGGTTAATGTATGATCACTGAAAAGTGTCTTTTTGTGAGGTTTTAGGCTTGGCTTGAAATCTATTCGGTTTTATGAACTTTGAACATCTTTTTCTTATTCTATCCTTCCGATTTTCTACTGCGGACTTCATGTAACAGTGAAGTCTCACCCTTCTATTTTCGTATTAGCTGCCTGTTCGGCCACTTACTTAAATAGACTTTCCTCTCTCTTTTACTTTCATTCTGTGTTTGATTCTCGGCAGTGATGCTGGGAGTTATCGACACTCTCTATTGCAGTAGTGTTTTACTACAATTATATTAACATTTCCTGTTTTTTCCTATGATGTGCAACACAATTACTCATCGACAGGGCGTGGATTTGTTCTACAGATAGGTAGCCCCTGGAACTGTATGCTGTTCACAATGAAATCCAGTAAGGTTTCTTACTATTTTACATTTATTATACCCCTTTTCTTTAAAAGTAATTTTTTATATTTTTATTTTTAATAAAATTATCACGTAGTATTTATACTACAGTTAGACTTTCTATCCCAATGGCTCATTCATTTTAGACATTCATCAATAGACCTGGGCGCAAAGTTGAAGTCAACGCGGAAGCCCCTCAAAGTGATAACACTGTTAAGCTACTTCAATGAAGACTAATTTTTATCTAATTATCTTTCCAGATTTAGTATTAACAAATTATTTTCTAAAGATAAAATGAAGTTTCACTTCAATGGTCATTTATTTTATAGAAATTAAATGAAAATACAAAACAATATGCGTTTTTTAACAGATTAGCTGTAGAAATAGGGATGCTAGTAGAAAACAATGTTTAAACAAAGAAACAATGTATGTTAAAAGCTACAAAATTAGAAATTTCTCTTGGTCATATTTCGCTTTTGAATAAATAAAGTTTTGAAATTTATAGTAACATTTTACATGTTTCTGAAAAAAAAATGCATAAACAGAGCAATATAAAAATAATAAAAATATTTATAAAAATTCACAGAACAACATGAACAAAAAAGGAAATATAAATCGAACAAAACCAATACAGAAAAAATTCCTGCGTACTTTTTATCTCTACTATTAAAGTTCTGCTCAAATGATGATGAAATATATTGTACGTTCTATGGCTAGAGGCATTTTAAATATAAATCTCGATATAACTCGTGAAGAAATAATTCATGTTCATCGTTCCAAAATATTGAAGAACATTTTGAAGACATTTCTACAAAAATTGTTCCAGATAAATTTATCTTGCAATAATACCTTTTTTGTAGAGTAATATTTGCCTTATTTAATTTGTTTTTTAATTCTATATCCAGATTTAGCGATCACTACTTTACGAAATTTTTGGTATTAAAACAATTAAAATCCCCTGAATCCCTTGATGCGTACGAACCTTGAATATGACAGCTCATTCCGCCAAATATTTTTGAATTATGTTTTAAAAACTACCCACATTGCAATACGTGCTGCAACGTTAAATATGAATTTAGGATTAAAAGTTCCAAACTTTAAATCGCCATAATTTCTATACTACTTAATTTCTGTTACTTCCGTATAATTACCTAAGAGGAAAATTACCGAAGATTTCGAATATTGTGATATCAAAATTATTTGTTAGTACTGAAGATTTTATTGTTTATTACAATTTCTATACATAACGAGCACCTAAGAAAAATGTAAGCCCCATCGAAATACCGATCTGCGTGACATACACTCTGTGCCATACACGTTTTGCATTCGATGACAGATTTCTCTCTCACAATTTTCAGCAAAAATTGCACGACCGCACTTTGACACCATTTGGAGGCATCCATGATGCAAAAAACGCCTTTTAACGTACTCCTACGCTATCACACACGCATCTGGCGGGATCTGATGACATTGCATGCATTTCCAGCACTCTGTGCCCCCTATAGAAGCTTGCGCAGTCATCTTTCTCTTCAAATGGCGGAGTTATTACAACAATGCCACTTTAATTTGGGCGACTCAGAAATGTATATATTATATATATATGTATATTTTACATGTATATAAGGGAGACTAGGCAGGGTTGACCCACTTTTTACAAAACGATATTTCATTTTTTAAATATTGAACATAGAATAAAGTTTTATTTATAAATTTATTCGTTATGCAATCAGTTATCAAAGTAAAATTGCCACATAAATTTAATATATAAGAAATTAAGTTAAATAATGCTATAAAAAGTGATAGAATATCTTTATTAAAACTTACGATCGTTTCATCGCACAATCGGCGACATTTTCAAAATCAATCATAATAGAAAATATTTTCACATAACTTAAAAACAATAATATAGTAAACAATGTCACGAGACATGAAGCATAATGAAAATATTGCAACCATAAAATAAAATAAAAATTAAATTAGCTTTTTATTTTATTTTATTTTATTTTATTTTATTTTATGGTTGCAATATTTTCATTATGCTTCATGTCTCGTGACATTGTTTACTATATTATTGTTTTTAAGTTATGTGAAAATATTTTCTATTATGATTGATTTTGAAAATGTCGCCGATTGTGCGATGAAACGATAGTAAGTCTTAATAAAGATATTCTATCACTTTTTATAGCATTATTTAACTTAATTTGTTTATAAGTGATTATTATACATGTTTATATAAGAAATTATAAAAAAAATGATTGATTTTAATCATGAGAAAATAATCGGTCAAGGCTCCCCACATATGGGAGGGTCGACCCGCTATATGGGAGGCTAGACCCACTTTGTTTTAATCTGAGATATTTGTGAAGAGAAATAAAACCAGTTTTCAAAAAGCAAAATAAATTTATGCTTATTTTTTATTACAAGCATTAACTATTATAAAAAATATTTTATAAAATATGATGCTTAAACAAACCTGTTTAGACGCTATTGCAAGTCAGAGGAGTAAAATTTTGTTTTAAACAGGGTTTTGTCTGAGCATGTATAATTGTACAGCAGGGAAAATGAAATTTTAACATTTAAGACAGAATTTCGTTAGAGACAGGTTCCGTTTTCATAGGGTTTCATGTATTATTTTGTCCGGATTTAGGAGTCACTCTCCCGCATATCTGTCCCCCTGTCCTACTTTTGTGACACTCGACCTGACAACTCTAGCTGTCACATAGTTTGGCTTCATCTCACTGTGTTCATCCTGGTGAAATATGTCTACATACATTCCTAAAGTTTTTCGATCAATGCTATTTACTTTTGAAGTCACATGAGCACTTAACTTATCATTAACATCTTTTAACCCTTTCAGAGGCGAAGTACTTTCAGTCTAAAATGTTGAAATAAATGACTGGCACCGGAGTATACGAACGCATTCATTTGGAAAAAAGAAAAAGGCTATATTTCACACACACATATATATATATATATATATATATAGGAAAAGGTTTTAGTGAAATTCTGGTGCCATTGTGGCGTTTGAAAATTAAAATTAAGTGATTTCATAAACATACCACTGCCCCTGAAAGGGTTAAGACTGCTGCTTTCATACTTTCTAGTCCTTTCTAGCCTTTCCAATGCTTCTATTTACTATTGTAAGTAATATTCAAATGGAAAAAAAGTTCCTATCAACTTTCCAATTTATATTTCATTAAATGTTTTCTTGCAGTGGATACTATAGCAATTTTTTACATCTTTCTTTAATCAATTTTAAACATTTTCTTTTCCATCATCCCATTTTACTCTAGCTTTATAGAATAAATGTGGATTATTTTTTTTTATATATAACCATTGACCTTTCATTATGCACAGTGTATAATAAAAATATTTCCAAAAAAAACTTAATTAAGGGAGCCTTGAGCATCTGGTCAACCCTCCCTCGCATTGACTGGGTCAAGCCACCGCACACAGCCCTTTTCTAAAGAATAGCACACGATTATATTCTGCCCAACTTACTGTACAATCTTTATGCCTGGAATGAAAGGTAGAAATTTCTGCATTAATTAAAACCTACTTACTTAAATTTCTATGATATATTTTATCTGAAACAAGTTTACAAAATATTTCTAAAAAACGCAACTTTTAGGTTGAAAAAGCCTCAAAATTGATTTATTCCACACCTATTTCGATTATCTGTGAAAACAATTGTATGAAAGAAAGACTGTTGTTTGAACATTCCAGTAGCTTTGGTTGACACCTATTGATAAAACTCTGAAATTCTTTTAATTATGAAAACTGATGGATGGGTGAAGCCTCCCCTATGGTCAACCCTCCGTAGTCTCCCCTATATTATTATACATGAATATATTATTATTCAAATTATTTTATCTATTATAAAACTCACGTCTTACCCCCATTTTAATATGACGGTAAAACATGTTTTTTTTTTCCAATAATTCTGGAAAAGAGATTGAAACAGAAAACGATGGTGGACAAGTTACATCGAGAGACTTTTTTTATGTTACTAACAGTTATCGTACAAAGTCATCAGAATCCGATAGAATATTTCTCTTTAATCCTATCAATAACAATTCAATTCCTTTCGTAAATGATTTTTAAAGGTTTGTAAAGCACCTTAAGAAACTTAAACTACATTCTTATTCCTCAATTAGCAAGGCTCTTTTTTCTTTATTTCAATTTGTGAATAAATAAAATTTTCACTTTGAGCCTGAACCCGAAGACTGATATAAAATATCGAGGCCCGAGCCCTCCTCATCTCTATTACACACGTGTACCATTTATAGTACTCGATTTTTTTTCTCTTACCACTATTTAAATATAGAAATTTTCACTGTATCTCTACTAGACACAAGCATTCCTCGACTTACGTATTATGCGACTTACGTATTGTGTGACTTACGTATTATGCGATTTACGTATTATGCGATTTACGTAAATTCACAGTTACGTAATAAATTTCGAAAATTACATTTATGATCACACTAACGCGTTTTACATGCATTTGTATACTTTCGATAATTATTTTATGAACGAAATATTCAAATAAAAACCACAACCTTAAGACAGTAATGTAGTTTTATTAATGAGAGTTATATTTTTATTAGGATATACAATCAAATATTTAACGAAACAAACTCAAATCTAATTAAAATGAGACAAAAAATTTAAGGTTCAACCGTAACAATTATGTTAACTGAATTCAAACCAGAATGGAAGCTAATTTTAAAGTTTCGATAAAGAGGAACAAGTCTATTTTTTCTTCTAGGTTCACCTGTTCGTTTGATGTAGATTGTTGAAAATTGTTTAAATTAATTCATCAATGTTAAATTTATAAATGCCGCATTTCATAGGAGTTTTTTCATTTGGAAAGTGTTCTTTCAGTTTGTTTTTATATTTTTTTACAGTTTATATCCGAGTAAATACTTCTGCATGATTCTTTATTTATAAAATAATACTGTGTAAATATTATATATATATTATACTCATAAATAAGGTACTGTACTAAATTCTAAGTCGTTAAAAATTATCATCGTTCTTATTATTAATATTTATATATAACTATATATAGTAAATATTGCAGTTTCTTACGAAATTTTACCTAATCAATTTACAATTTCGACTTACGTAAAATTCAAGTTACGTAAAATTTTGTGTAACGCATTACTTACGTAAGTCAGGGGAAGCCTGTATATATATATATAATCGGAATCCCTTAAAATTAGTCACTGAAAATAAAAGTAAAATAAATAATAAAGGAAACCGTCACTTGGAGTGTAATCCTGTTCCAATACCGTCCCCAAGATTGGAGAAAATCGTGATACGCTTTGTTGCGACGTCATGAAACGGCATACAAAGCAACAAAAACAAAGAAAAACTGGCATGTTGTGGCCAACACAAAACATTTTTCTATATAAATCACGTCAATTAAATTATTTAAAGAATACAAGAAATTAGATCAATATTGCACCAATTCATATCAAAGTATATCTGAATTTGAAGTTTGATGAAAATTCGTACATTAGTTATTGAGATAGAGCTATAGCAGAAATTCTGAAAAATGTAGCATAGCAGCGCCACCTATTGAGCGATTTGCACCAAACCTAAATGGCACTAATTGATATCAAGGCATACCTGAATCCGAAGTTTGATGAAAATTCGTGCATTACTTATTGAGATAGTGCTATAGTGAAAATTCTGAAAAATGCAGCATATCAGCGCCACCTGTTGTGCGATTTGCACCAAAACATAAACAACAGTAATTCACATCAAGGTATACCTGAATCTGAAGTTTGTTGAAAATCCAAGTATTAGTTCTTGAGATAGAGCTATTGCGGAAATTGCAAAAAATGCAGCATAGCAGTGCCACCTATTGAGCGATTTACAATAAAATGTATAAAACGTCAATTCCTGTCAAGGACTAACTGAATCTGAAGTTTGATAAAAATCCGTGCATTAGTTCTGGAGATTGAACTATTGTGGAAATCGTGAAAAATGCTGCATAGTAGCGCCACCTGTTGAGCGATTTACACCAAAAACTAATCAGCACCAATTTATATCAGGGACTAACTGACTATAAATTTTTATTAAATTCCGTTCATTAGTTCTCGAGACAGAGCGCCCACAAAATTTGTGTCACAGACAGACTCACAGACAAACATTTGGTAAAAACACGTTTTTCGGATTCTCTGGCCCCTAAAACGTGTAAATCCGTCGATAACCGGAATTCGAAAATTTTCATGAATCCAATACTTTCTTCTTGTAAAGATAGAAGAAAGTAAAAATTTTAACAACTTGCATGTCTCGTGGAATTAGCCACCGAAATTGATTTTTTTTTTCTTTTTTTTTTCCTGCTTTGTATGACGTCAAAACAAAATGTGTCAAGGCTTTCTCTTTTATGTGGAGGGCGTTTGTACCAACCGGTGTAACAAATTTGTATTCTAAAGAAAAAAAAATACTTAGAACTAAAATTGAATTCTAAATAATTTTTTTTTATGCTACTATTGAAAATGAACAACAGTGATTCCTCTCAAATAATCATATATATGACGGCATAGATGTTTATTTAATTTGTTTTTCGAAGCAAATAATTACCGCATTTTTTCCAAATCATCAAACTTTAAACAAAGATAGATTTCAAAAGAAGCTTTGATATTTAAAAAATATTATTCAGAAGTTTCAAAAGAAATGCCTAGAATAAAAGAAAACATTCCATTTTTATGAAGAAGATGCTTTTTTCCCAGGTCTGACAGGTATAAGTTCGTTTAGAAAGTGTATATTTTATTATAAAATTATTCTTTAAAGAAATGGAATTTGCTTCGCCACAAAAAAAAAATGAAGCAATAGCTGTCCTTCATTGAAGATTTAATAATGTCTTATCCTTTGATGACAGGTTCTAAAATAAAATTCTTGAAGAAAGTAAAAGACAAAACTTTGATCTGGATGAAGATATTTCAAGATTTCAGCAAAAATAAAATAGTTGAATTTTGTAACATTTTATTCATTTTGACACCATACATTTAATTGTTTATGTGATTGAAGTTTTTATACTACTTTGCGTTGCATGTAACTTATATTAAATTACTTTTTATTTATACTTAACACTACTCTGGATGATTTTTACTTTTTTCTATCTTTACAAGAAGAAAGTATTGGATTCATAAAAATTTTCGAATTCCGGTTTTCGACGGATTTACTCGTTTTATGAGTCAGAGAACCCGAAAAACATGTTTTTTCAAAATGTTTGTCTGTGTGTGACACAATTTTGTGGGCATTCTATCTTAACCCCTTGAGGGGCAAGCAATTGCGTTTGTATAATGCTGAATTCCCACCGGAAATTTAGAAGAAAGTTATTTCAAAATAAGGAAAAGCAATTTTACGTCTTTTTTTCCCACCAAAGTTAGAAAAGTTAAATTTCATAATTTTTTTCTGGTGCAAATCTTCATTAATCGTAGGTGGGATAAAATATATCCCACCGCCCCTCAAGGGGTTAAAAACTAATGTACAGAATTTAATAAAACATTAGATTGAGTTAGTCCCTGATGTAAACTGCTGCGGATTAATTTTTGGTGTCAATACTCAATAGCCAAGCAGGTGGCGCTGCTATGTTGCATTTTTCAGGATTTCCGAAATACCTATATCTCAAGAAGTAATTCACAGATATTTATAAAACTTCAGGTTCCGTTAGTTCTTCATATATTTTGCTGCTGATTACTTTTTAGTGTAAATCGCCCAATAGGTGGCACTGCTATGCGGCATTATTCTTGATTATCGCAATAGTTCTATCTCAAGAACTAACGCACAAATTTTCACCAAACTTCAGATTCAGTTAGTCCCAGATATAAATTAGTGCTTCTGAGTTTTTAGCGTAAATAGCCCAACAGGTGGCACTGCTATGTTACATTTATCACGATTTTTCGCAATAACTGTATCTCAAGGACTAACGCATGAATTTTCATCAAATTTCAGATTCAGTTAGTCCCTGATGAAAATTGGTCCTGATTAGTTTTTTTAGTATATAGGCCAACAGGTGGCGCTGATATGTAGATTTTTTTACGATTTCTGCAATAGTTCTACCTCAAAAACTAATGCACGGATTTTCATCAAGCTTCATATTCAGCTACAACTTGACATAAGTTGTTGCTGATTAGCTTTTGGTGTAAATCACCTAACCGATGGCACTTATATGCTTTATTTTTCAGGAAATATTAACATGTATGAGATAGAAGAAAGTTTTCGGATTGCCACATCCAACTAGTTTTTTTCTTTCTTTTTTGGAAGCGTTTTATTTATTTATTTATTTTTTAATACTCATATTTAGGGTTTTTAGAGAAATTCTTCGCCATTCGTGATTACATATTCCGAACATTTATATTTAAAAATAGTGCTTGCTGGGTACTGAATTTATTTTTTGAAAGTTACATTTTAATTTCTTTATATATGTTTCACTGTAAAGTGTAGGTTTAAGTTATTGGGAGTTGTTTTCTTGAATTACACAATTTTATTTTTTTTATATATTGATTTATTTTATTTCTTTTTTCTTTTCTTTTTTTTTTCTTTTTCTTTTTTTTTTTTTTTTTTTTTTTTTTTTTTTTTTGTGTGTGTGTACATGCCGATTTTTTTCTCCGGGAAAATAATCCGGTCTGGAACAAAAATGAATTTGCATTTGGATTTCATTTCTCTTAATTTTATTAAATAAATTTTGTTATATTTTCTAAATTTATTGTATTTCTATTTTATATTTTTAAATTTATTATTATTTTAAAATGTATATTATACATGGGAAGTTCATCAAGACTCTATTCACTGTTATATTGAAAATCTTATATATTTAAATCTCTCGGGGATTCAGATAATAACATAGCTGCCAACTTATACGGATTTTTCATACCACAAAAATGCAATAGTAAATTTTAGCTTATTGAAACACCGAATTTCAAGAATTTTTAACATTTAAATAAGACGAAAATTTCTACTAAATTTTAGTGGTAAGAAAAATCCGTACAAGTTGGCAGCTATGTAATAAAGAAATGACCGTAGAAAATGAGACAGATTAATTTGCTTTATTTTTTTCCCAATCAGTAAATAAAGCCACGGCTTTTCTGAAATCTCTAAGGCTATGACGTATATTTTTTGACATAACGATAGCAGTGCTGCAGCGAGGGGAACATAGGCAAACCTAACAACATTTTCTCTAAAATAATAGTGGTGTGCATAAAGCCGGAGACTTGGCAACTGTGGAAAAGCAATGCACTTCTACTGTGACGTAGTGCCATAATCTTTCTGATGATAGCCGTGATAATACCCAGTGTCTATGTCTAGTGCCTCACTGTTTTTTCTTTAACCCAGCCTAGCGTTGCCTCAGTGTAACAGCATATATGCCAATTTTTTGTTGTTTGCTCACCATTAATTTTGAAGCGAAATAGTTGCTTTCTTTGATGACAGAAACTCCGCGATAAAATAAGACAAAACTTTGTATTCTGAAATAGTGGTGTGGGTTAATAACAGTTTGAATGGATTTTCAAATCAAAATCAAGGTTAATCAAAACTTTTATGGGTTAATAACAATTACGTTTGTAATTTCGAGAAATAATACTTTGATCCGTATATATTTATATACTTATTTACTTATACTTTTATACTTATACATAGCTGCCAATTTGTACGGATTTTTGCTACCACTAAAATTTTATAGAATGTTTTGCCTAATTCAATCGCCGAATTGTAGTGAAATCTGATAATTAACCCTAGAACTACCGGAAATTTTACTCAAGTTTTATAAAAACATTCTACACCAGAATTTTTACTTAAAACTATTTAATTTGTTTATTTAACTTATTATTGTCTGATTTATACATTTAGTTTGTTTTGAAGAAATTTTTGGTTTGAATAAATATTTTGAATGTACATGTCGGGTCCATTGGACCCTTCTGGTAGACAGAGGGTTAAATAAGTCATAAATTTCTGTTACATTTTAGTGGTAGCATAAATCTGTACAAGTTAGCAGCTATGCTTATAGTATAACTTCACACTTTTACAGTTATTTTTTTGTATACCGTTTACAGCCAAATCAGGAAACTCCTTGGAAATGGAATTTTAAAAATTGACTTTGAAATACTTAAATGCATTTTTGAAGCTAAGGCATCCAGAGAAGAGCGAAGATTCTCCAATGTCACAATGAATTGGGGAGAATTTCCAGGAAAATTGGCGTAATCAATTGCAGGAGTCGTACTTGTCCAGAAATTTCGAGACAAGAAAGTTCTTCGGTACCGGTATTTTCTTATAAAACATATCTTCTTAAATAAAGTGAAATTTTGAGTGTTTAACCTAGATTTATTTTTCTATTAAAAAAATAATGATATTTTTCCTGAAAAATTGCCTGAAGCGGACGATCCCTGCAATTAACCCTCCTCATACGACTTCCGCGATTTTCGCGGTATAGAAAGTTAACCAAATTTATTCTATTTGCACCACTATATTTTAAAAGCAAATTTTTGAGTAAATTTTTCTTGCACATGTTGTCAAATTTCAAGTAAAAGCGTTTCTTACAAAAAAGTGGTGCAAAGCGAATAAACTTGGTTAACTTGCTATCTCGCGGAAATAGCAGGAACCGTACACATAGGGTTAAAATGTAATCTACGAATAATATAAATCAAGGTAAGAATAGAGTAATAACGCAGCCCAATTTTTGAAATTCAATCCGTGGTTTGAGTAATTAAACGTCAAAGTTCTAATCACCTCTCTCTGTATATTAAGTCTACACGTTGGCAGTAAAATGGTGTCGGTCGTCAGCGGTGGCTGTTTTCAGCGTTTATAAAGTCCCTAGAACTTAAATGGAAATAGTTTCTTTAAGCTTTATCCACCTTATTTTTCCAAGATTAAGTAAATTCAAGAAAACTTTTAGAAAATACTGGTGTCTAAATTAAGAGGACCATAAAAACTCTTATGGAAATATGAGATGAAATCTTGAAATCGTAGACTCAAAACTCTAGAATTCGATTCTATTAAAATATTCATAATACACGTAGGTTTCTTTTTTTTTTTTTCGAATATCCTTTTAGGAAGGAAGGAATTTTTTATAAAATTCCGCTACCACTGGGCAACTTTTTTTTCTACCGGTTAAACAATGTAGCCAATTTTTTATTAGTAAAAGACGGGATGAAGAGAGAGGTAGAGGTTGATAACGTGTGATATTATTTTAAAAAGATGCAAAATCAGCGCTTCTGTGACTGCCTGATTTACGGATTTTACTTAGGAGAGTTTTTAGTTGGGATTTAAAATATGTATACTGGGAATAGTGTTAAATTTTATTCTGTTATAATTCGATTTAATTTCTGCAGTAATTGTGCTTTGTTATACAACTCCATGGTTTCACCGCGTTCCCTGAAAAAAATGTTTGAGTGAACGTAACAATTTTTTTTTTTTTTTTTTTTTTTTTTTAGTTTGAATTTTATATAATTCAGCTCTCAACAGCTTATGGTTTTTAGTTTGATGATAAGTGTCTGTTTATTACTTTTAATTTTAAAATGGACAATATTATTAATGAGTAAAATTTTGTTATTTTACGCTATTTATTTCGTTTTTGACATTTCAGAAATGTCTTTTTCTTGAAACTATTCATTATATTTGATTTTATATAATCTTATACAATTCATACATTTATTTTTCTTGGTCCTTTAAATTTTTATATTGAAATACAGCGAGCCGAAGGCAATCAAAGCTCTTTGTTTATCCAATCAAATCTGGAAATGAAATGAATGCCATTTTTCAGCAATGACTTTATCAATTAAAATGTAATTTATCAAGAACATAGATCTTAGAAAGTAAAACGTAATAACGTGGCCCAATTTTTGAAATTCAATTTGTGGTACGAGAAATTTAAAGGATCTCAAGACACTTAAAGCTTCAAAATTTTCGAAATTTTAATTTTTTCAGATTTAAACTCGTATTTTTTCTGAACATTTTGATATAATTGTTTTCTTGAAATTCGCATTAGAACAGAAGTTATGGATTTTACAGTTATACCAGCTCAATAGCTGAAGCGGTGTTTCCGGAACTTTGAAATCATTTTTTTTCAAATGATGTGTTTGGCCATAACGCGCAGGATATCTCAAAAACTTCTGAATATTTTTTCATGAAATTTTCAAAACATATTTTTCATATTATTCTGTATAAAGTTAACCTAAAATTTCATTTTTATTGTTCGAAAAAATATTTTTTTAGGTGATTATATTCTTGAAATTTTCAAAATTTTTTATTGATTTTGCATTAAATATATTAAAATGCTTTAAATGCAAATTTATTTAGGTTCAGGGTAATTATTATAATCTGAAGTATAAGTAGGCACCAAACTTTTCATTCTAGTTTCAATATTTATTTGTTAATCCTGCGTGTAAGCTGTTATACCAATTTTCTGCTCGACAAATGTTGGACAGTTTGGTGCCCCCTATAAATACTAATTCTGCATCTTGAAATTTTTTAAATGCATGAAATGGAAGGACATATATATTCCGTTCCAATAAAAATTGTGTTTTTAAATCAGACATATTTTAAGGTAGAAAATGTTGAATGTTTCATTTTTTTTTTCAATTTCGAGAGCCTTGAGACCCCTCAAGACAAAATGTCTAATGCTTACCCCATGTGAAACAGCCATCAATAATCGCAGTGTTGCCAGATTGGGGACTTTTTAAATTCAGATTATATTGACCGTCACCAGTTTTTTAAAATACTATAATTCGCCTTATTTTTCAGAATTTTTAATCCATTTTTAAATAGGCAGAATATTTCTATTTCAAAAAAGCGGTGACAATCAACAACCTGGGGACACAAATGTCCCCAATCTGGCAACACTGAATAATCGGGCTAAATATTGCTTCGGTGCTGTCGGCCCTCCCACTCTGCTCCAGACACTGTCAAGAGCAATGTGAATAAGCTCGAAGCTACTTAGATCGCGAATTATTAGTTGTTCAAAACCTCCCTAAACAAAAATTGATGTCTTAACAGAAATCGCTTACAAATTTCCCCCGTGGAATGTTCTGTGGTCGGGTTACTTTGCCAATAGTCTTCAGTAAGAGAGCTAGCGATTATTCACACGGCTCATACTTGTCCTGAAATTTAAAGACCAGGAAATTCTTCGGTACTAGTATTTTCTTATAGAAATTCTGTTCTTAAATAACACGAAAATTCGCGCTCTTAACCTAGATTTATTTTAAAATAAAAAAAATACCGATATTCGTCCTGAAAAATTCCTTGAAGCATACGACCCCTGTATTCACAATCAGAGAAAAAATTTAGCAATGAAATTTAAATTCAGCAATTCATTTTTTACATTTTATTTTTACATTTTATTTTTCAATTCCTGCTATTAGCTCACACTCTCCCTATATTTATTTATATATTTATCTTGTACAAATTTTCAATCGTTAATAAAATACTCATTATTCATCCTATCAGGTTGAAATAAATTTTTTTAAACTTGTACTGGATGACAATTGATGTTAATAAAGTTTTTTTCAAATATTAATTAATTAATTAAATTTTAATTAATTAATTTTAGTTTTGCATGGGAAACAAAATGGCCGCCATTGGTTATTGAATTTCAATGAAAGTATTTTCAATAAGGGTTACCATAGGGGGGACCCTGTTCTGTCGCCAAATACCGCCAAGTTTGTCGCCAACTTGGCGATATATCGCCAAATTTGGCGGCCAAAATGAGTCACCAAAAGTGACGCCAACTTGGAGATATCTGTAATATTTCGCCAAATTCCCATAGGGTTCCATTGTAAACCTACTTGCTTATAGAAAATCAACAAATTGAGATATTTTAATGCAACAAAAACTCATATTAGCTTGATTATATTAAATTTTTCTTTGATGGCCTAAGTAGGAATTGACTTTAAAAACAAAATTTTTATATTACTTGTTATAAAGTAGTTTCTTTTCAATTCAGTAGTCTCTTAAGGGATCTCAGGACTCTTAAAATTGGAAAAAAATGAAAAAATAAGACCATTTTCAACACTGAATATCTTAAAATGTATTTGATTTTAAGACACAATTTTTAGTGGAATGAAAGATGTAAGTATGCTTATTCATTTCATGTATTTAAAAAAATTGCAAGATGCAGAATTAGCATTTGCAGGGGGTTCCAAACTGTCAGACATTTGACGAGCAGAAAATCGGCATAACAGATTACGCGTAGGATTACAAAATAAATTTTGCAACTAGAATGAAAATTTTGGTGCCTTTTTATACTTCAGATTCTAATAATTACCCTGAACCTAAATAAATTTGTATTTAAAGAATTTTTCTATTTTTAATGTAAAGCCAATACAAAATTTTGAAAATTTCAACAGTATAATCACCTAATTTTTTTTTTTTTTTTTTTTTTTTTTTTTTTTTTTTTTAACAATAAAAAGGAAATTTTAGCAGTTTATAACATGAAACATGTGTTTTGAAAATTTTATGAAAAAATATTCGGAAGTTTTTGAGATATCATGCGCGTTTTGCACAAAAACGTCATTTGGAGAAAAAATGACTTCAACGTTTCGGAAACGCTGCTTCAGCTATTGAGCGGGTATAATTCTAAAAGTCATAACTTCTGTTCCAATGGGCATTTCAAGAAAATAATTATATCAAAATGTTCAGAAAAGATGGGCGTTTAACATCTAAAAAATTTTTTAAAGCTTTAAGAGTCCTGAGACACCTTAAGGAATCTGGAAATCGTTTTTCGGCCAAAATTTGCATTTTGTTTTATTATATTTTATTAAATCCCAATTATTTACCTTCCCAAATCTGCGCTTATTATTATTTTACTATAAATAAAAACATGAGTTATGGTGATTTAAAAATTACTAGACAGCTCTGAATGAAATCCGGAAGTTCCAAATGTTGCAGTGCGAAACGGGTTTTTTTTTTTTTTTCCACTTCATACAAAAATTGCCTTCGAAAAATAAATGAGGTCACAGAATTAAAGAGAAGTCCATGATTTATAAATGCAGTAAATTTCAGATGCACATAAGTGTAAATACTGTTAGTACAGCATAAATGTAAACTTTTAGTGAGTTTTATGAAAAATGCACTTTTCAGGGAAAATTCCATGCGCAAAACATGATTTCTGGAAAAGTTATGGAAATATCACTAGGAAATTTGAATTGCATTCTGTTTGGTCTAATTATTAATTTTATTGTTGCAATGTGAATTACGTATGATGTGATAGCAATATATTTAAAATGCAATAATTAAGCCTTTTTGTGGTAAAATTTAGGTAGGCAAAAAAAGTGTAAAAAGAAAAGTGCACAAATTCTGAACGTATTTGGCACTTCTGATTGTGCATAAAAAGTGTAAAATTTAGGTAGACAAAAAAAAGTGTCAAAAGAAAAGTGCATAAAAAGTGAACAATTTAAGTATACAAAAAAAAAAAAAGAAAAAAGTGCACAAAATCTGAGCGTATTTGGCACCTCTGATTGTGCATAAAAAGTGAACAATTTAGGTATGCGCTTTTTGTACACAATTCAGTTTGCACTTTTTAGCAGAGGTGCCAAATACGCTCACTTTTTGTGCACTTTTTGTTTTACACTTTTTTTACAAACATTTTCTGGCTGGGAAGTTATTGACATTATTGCAAAAGCACTGAACTAAACATTTAATTTCTGAATAAATACCTATTGCTTTAAAGCTTTTACCGTGGAATGACGACTATGCATTTTCAAAAAATTGGTATGTAAAGAGATGCGATATACCATAACTCATGAAAAATGTATAATATATCTCACATTGCTGTGTGTTGCTTTCACCATTGTCATACAAGTTACGTATGCACAGAAAATGCTTATATTAGGTCTACCAGAAAGTTCTGTCCGATAATGTTTCACGCCTACTTTTTTTTTAATTCAGATTTCTTCACTGACACCACTTTTTTTGAAATGGTAAAATTTCCATTCTTTTCACCTTAATGTGAAATGTGTAAACAATCTTAATTTTACCATTTCAAAAAAGGGGTCAGAAAATTAAATAATTTCAAAAAGAAATAAATTATTTGCATTTTTTCGAACGTAATATTCATTTTTCAATTTCATTTTCATTTCTTTCTCATTAAAAGATTTTGAAAATTATTTTATACATTCAGTTAAGCCAATACATTTTTATTATTCACATTACTCTGAAAAATCATTTGCAGTGAGGTATGGCTTATTTTTATGGCTATTCGTTAGCTGTCTGATCTTAAACAGCTATAAGTAATATTGGATCGGAAAATACTTTTAAACGGATTTCGTGATAACATGAAAAAGTATTATATATTGTGGAGTGGGGGAAAGAAGAGCTAAGAATAAAATAAGAGTATATACAATCAGTGTGAATAGCCTGTGAGCTCAATGCCATCAGTTTAACTGGGCACTTTTCTTTTTATTTATCATCCCTCTCCGATGAAAAAAGATTAGACGATGATAAAGAGAAGACAATGACTAGAGAACAGGAATTCTTCTTTTTCGCTTTTTCAGAATTTAGTGTCGCCCCCAACATTTTCATTACTTCATTTTCTTCTAATGGAATCTTAAACAGCTATAAGTAATATTGGATCGGAAAATACTTTTAAACGGATTTCGTGATAACATGAAAAGGTATTATATATTGTGGAGGGGGAGGGGGGGAAGAAGAGCTAAGAATAAAATAAGAGTGTATACAATCAGTGTGAATAGCCTGTGAGCTCTATTGATGGCTTCTATTATTATGAAACAGCCATTATAAATGAAGTGTTAGGTGAAGATGAAAGAGCAGCCGTAAAAAGTTAGAATTCTGATTTTCTGGTCAGAAGGGGGGGGGGGGGGGGAATGGCCATAATTTTTTTTTACGGCTGCTCTTTCATCTTCACCTAACACTTCATGTATAATGGCTGTTTTATAATAATAGAAGCCACCAGTCCACCAGAAGAAAATAACTCGGTTAAGCGGCACTCTACTGCAGTACAAAACATATTTCAATTTTAAGACTTAAAGCACACGTTTTATTTTATGTAAAATGGCGTCATTCGCATCAGCTTAAGAATTCCACATTTACGATCTACTCTTAAACATCTACAGTAAAGCATGCATAGCACATCACTATCGCGAAATAATGCACAAATGCAGCAAAAAGATTCCGTCATTCAAGAAAATCGAAAAAAAAGGCTATCTAATGAGTAAGATACTTACAATTAAATATAGTATATAATAGCTCCATTGCTTTAACAGAAATCATTCGTTTTTTTTTTTTTTTTTTTTTTTTTTTTTTTTTTTTTCAAAATAGCATGTATTTTAATTACATTTTCTTTCGGTTGTTACGAGAAAATGGCAACAAAAATACATAATTACTATTTTTAAACTATTTTTCCTTTACTTTCTACAGAAATGAAGTACTTCTGTTGCCAATATTAAGCAAATGGCTCCAAAAACTACAAAAAAATTAATATTTCAAAAATAAATGGAGATACAGTTTTCAAACAAAATTCATTTAAAAGAACTTTTTTTCCCCAATACAACGGTATAAAAATTGAAAATGTGCGATGCTTAGAAGTTAAAAAAATTGCTAAAGGGTATTTAATCGTAATGATTTGTTTTACGGCTAGCTTCTGTAAGGTAACGTTATTTTTTCGACACAAAATAAGCTGGGAGAAAGAAATAGCATACCGTACCGGAGGCTAATAAAAAGGCACTCCGATATTTATTTTTAAAAAGCACTAGAGGGCTTTACCTTTTTCATTATAAATAGATATCTATTCGTTAGCTAATGATAGTTTCCTACATTTTTTCTCTGAGTCCCCAGGCATTTGAGGCATGGAAAGCAACTAAAAGGCGAAGCGATAAATTATTTTTAAAGGCATTTTATGGCTTTAAACTTAAGATTTAGATGCAAAATATTGATTTTAAATCGGTGTTTTTTGCAATTTTCATTATTCTACATAACTCCTTAACCCTGTCAGGGGCAAAACATTTTCAAGGCTAAATTATTGAAATAAATGAATGACACCGGAATTTACCAACAAATTTAATTGGAAATAAGAAAAAAGGGCTATATTTCACTTTCATATTAAATGGAAAATATTTTACCAAAATTTTGATGCCATTGCAGTGTTTGGGAATTAAAACAAAGTGGTTTCATAAACATACCACCGCCCCTGAAAGCGTTATGAGGTTAATTTTTTTGACACAGTGAATTAAAAATTGGGACCACTTTTATCATACTAAAATATTCGCCTTATATAGGGCTGAACAGGTGATCAGCACTGAGGGGTTTCCGAGCTGATATCAGCTTAACACCCGGTCTTGAAAATGAATTATGTTATGTGAGCCATTGGGATAATTATAACAGTAGTTAAAATTACTTAAAAGAAAAATTAAGAAAAATAAAGAAAAAATAAATTTGAAAATAATGAATAAAGTTAAAACTTAAGTCAAGTAAGTTAAATGATAAAAATCTTAATAAATGGTATAGCTGTAGTTGTAAAACTATTATAAGAAAAGAAAAAGATAAAAAAGAGATAAAAGTTAGCACTGTTCAGAGTTACTATCACCAAGCTTGGTCAGGAAAAACTGTTAAAGGAGGCAGCAAAAGCCACATTAACAAAAAAGGCACTAATCAGGGTCATACATTTTTTCCCCTATATATTTCAATATAGAGAAGTTATAACTTATATATATATATATATAAATTTTATTAAGAAGATATAAAAATGTTGTCGGTATATACCATTAAATAAAGTGAATATTGTTTAAAATTAGTGGTGTCGAAAGCTTTTAGTAACGAAACAAGCAAATTCTTCGGCAAAAACGGACAAACCTGTTAAGAAGTTAAGGATAAAAGGTTTTATCCAATATTTTGCAAATTTATAAATAAATAAATAAATAAATATGTGCAATTTATATTTTTATGAGTGAAACAACTAGCAAGAAACTGCGATAAAATGAAACAGAGGAGTTTCTATGTTTAAAACGGTACTTTACCGATAGTCGTGTGCTACTTTCATTATATAGTTGAAGTAGAGCTGCCACGGGTGATTATATTTTAATTCTATTTTGTACCATTTTTTAAAAACAAAAATCTGTTTTATACGATTTGACAATATCTGCAAGAGAAATATACTACAAATGGTATTTTTTTTAAATAGTGGTGCAAGCAGAATGTAAAAATAGTCGCCTGTGGCAACCCTGTTGAAGGCATTTTAGCCCTCCAAAACTTTAAACCAAATTTTTTTAGGTTGTCAATTGAAATCAAGGTCTTGGGTTCGACTTTCGCGCTCGGTATTGTTTCACTCATTTGGAAAAATGCAATTCGTATGTTATTTCTACCAATTAGTGTGACTCAGTAAAATATTAAACAAAAACCTAATTTGCAGAACAAATTAAAAAAAACAAAATTTATTTCCTAAATTGTTTAAGCCCGAGAAGGGGCAGATATTAAGATATTTCATTCAATTCGTTCTACATTTAATGTTAAATTTTTGTAACAAATAAGCAAAACCAATTGAACATTAAAAAATAAAAATGAAATTCATACAACATAATGCTTTAAACATCTATATACGTAGTTTCCGTTCAAATGAAATCAAAATAAATCTTAGACTTTTTCTAAAGTTTTGTATTTTGCATGTACCTTACCATATTACGTACAATCGTCATAAACATAATGCAATATCTGCAGTACAAATATTTACAACTTAAAAATGGAAAAAGTCTAAGATTTATTTCAATTTCATTAGAACGGAATCTAAGTACATAGGTGTTTAAAGCATTATGTGGTATGAATTTCATTTTTATTTTTTAATGTTCAGTTGGTTTAGCTTATTTGTTACAAAAATTTAACATTAAATGTAGAACGAATTGAATGAAATATCTTAATATCTGCCCCTTCTCGGGCTTAAACAATTTAGGAAATAAATTTTGTTTTTTTTTTAATTTGTTCTGCAAATTAGGTTTTTGTTTAATATGTCAAGTTTTTTTAATAACTACTGCATTCAGACAAACACATTTCCAAATTAATGGAGGGTATCATCATCAGGCTTTGATTTGTGCGATATCGCATCACAATTTGTGATGCAATTTACCTATGTATAATTCAAAATGTTTCACCAGTGCAGTAATGCAGGTTGTTGTAGTTTGGTCAAAAAATTACAATCTGAACTTAAAAAATCTGCTTGAAAATGTCATTTTTTCCCACTATGACGTCATATTCATCTTCTAATTCTTAAAAAAAAAAAAAAAAAAAAAAAAAAAACCTTCCAGTTTCATGTTTCACGTGAAAATCATTCAACTAAAAATAGGCAAATTATTAATACGGCTTTTGAATTATTTACAACAATGAAGGAAAAATGTTAAATTTTATTAGAAAATGTCCATTGATTCTCAATGAAAAAAGCAAAATTTGGAATTATTAAGAAAAATATTTGAATAATGTAAATAAAAATTAGCCCATGTTACTCTCTAGATTATAATCCAAATATATGCAAAGGCATTTTATGATCCATTTTGATCCTGACGTCTGGAAAATGTTTTTACACTTTGAATTTATAATATTATTAGAATTAGCAAAAAATTAAAAATGAGTGGCATCAGGGACAAAAAGGTGGGAAGAAAAAATGAAAAAGTTATCATCTCCATAGGCTTTTCTATGTTAAATTAACATTGAGAAGTGACACTGGAAATAAATAAGTATTGCGCTGCCGCGCAATACTTAAATAATTAATTGTACATGCGTATCCATAGCTTAACCCGTTCGGGACCATAGGTGCACATACGCACGTTAAAATTTGCATACAGAATTTGTTTTGGCATTAGTAATAAAGAAAATTAATATTTGACTTATTTAATTAGAGTATTTTCAAAATGATGTAATTGAAGGGAACTTTGTTATTTAAAGTGGTGCAAACTGAATAATTTTTTGCAAAAAATGCCGGTCCCCAAGGGGTTAATGGAGTTCCATTACATGTGGTATATTCTGTTGAGCTGTCTTAACTCCTTGAGGGGCGGTGGGATATTATATTACATCCCACCTACGATTAATTAAGGTTTGCACCAGAAAATTTTAATAAATTTTACTTTTCTAACTTTGGTGGAAAAAATAGTCGTAAAATTGCTTTTTCTTATTTTGCAATAAATATTTTTGCAGATTCCGGTGTAAGTTCGACATTACAGAAATACAATTACTTGCCCCTAAAATGGTTAATGGCAGATAAGATGCAATTTCCAGTAAGATTATATAAGTGAAAGTGCGTCCGCTTGTTAACGGACCAAGTAGCTCAATAGGTAGAGTGTTGACAATTTCAGGCAATTGTCTTCGTTTCGACTCCCGTTCTGGGCATTTTTAAACTCAGATAGAAAAATACAATTTGTATGAAAAATGTTTTTATACTTTAATACAAACTATACTTCTTAACCACTTCGTGACGGGAGCCTTTTACGAAATTTTTAATCTTTTGTCACCGTTTGTTAAAAACAGAATTTTTTGTCTTCTTGAATCGAGAAAATGCGCTGATTAAATAAGGCAACTTTTACAGTAAAATTTTACTGGTGAGGAAAAACAAGGATTCTGACCGTTTCATGCGGCACGTATACGTGCCGCTCGTCCCCAAGGGGATAACAAGGGACACTCACGAAGGGAATTTTAATTGAATTGTTGAATTTGAATGTTAATTTTTCTGGAGAAGTTTTTGAATAAAAACCTCTGTAAAATATTTTTGCAGAGTTTCTGGAATGAAAATGTATCAGTATTGTTAAGAGTTTCTATCAATGTAACCAGTGTTAAATTTAGGAAATCCAGAGTTTCAATAATGTAATACAAAATACATGACATATCGATGAGCGATATAAGTTAGGTTTTTTTTTTTTTTCATTGATCGCCGATTCATTTCTGTGAAGGTTTTTAACCCATTTGTGCCTGGATTATTGTTTTCTCAAATTTGTTGGTAAAATCACTTTTAAATGATGCAAAAGGAACTGGAAAAATACTAAAAAAAATTAAGCTATTTTTTTTCTTTGTTTGTATTTAATTAATAAAATATAAACGTACTAAATATGGGAATATACATAATATTTGTGATAGTATGCATAACAATATGTTTTGGCTAAATTTATATAAAATGAGCTTTTAAACTGTATATTATATACTATAATTAGTATTTTTATGAATTACTAAAAAATTATATTTATTTCTTTAGTGAGACTAATAACATTCTAAGTATTATTAAAAATAAACTAAGAATAATCGCATTTGAGGATTAAAAACAATTTATTTTAAAATCATCTTGAAAAGGACTTTACATAATTAACTGTCCCGTAAATGACTAATAAAAATATATAGGTACACCCTACATTTTTTACGTTACAAAAATACATAAAAAATAGGCTTGAACTAATTAAATATATATAGTCCAAAATCTAGTTCACAGAAAAGGTGATCCAGTTAATTCATATGACAAAACAGGAATTTATATGATCCCATTCAGATATAAAAATAATAATAGAACTTTTACATACATTGGAATGACAACCAGAAGGCTACAGGAAAGGTTGAAAGAACATATGGCAGATATGGAAAAGGGGAAACCATCTACAGCTTTAGCTCGGTTAAATTTAGAGGCCGATATTGACATCCTTTTTAGTAAAGCAAGGATCATCACACATACAAATCAATTTAACACATGTATTTTGAGAGAGTCTATAGAAATTTTAATCAGAGGTAGAAACACTTGTAATGATACATTGTCCTGTCATATACCGAGCATTTGGTTTGGTCTACTTGGAGTCAATAGAATCTTTGGATTGGAATGATCAATGTAGCTGTATGGACTCATCCCTCCCCCCCCCCCCCTTTTTTTTACAGGTTTTTTTTTTTTTTTTTTTTTTTTTTTTTTTTTTTTTTTTTTTTTTGAATCGCCCTGCGTTATTTATACCGGTATGCATTCTGAAGGTCTTCTTCTCATTTTTCACCCCATTGATGATGACCAGGTCTTGGTCGAAAGCGCTCGGGAAGTTTTTATCATCTGATTATTGGTTTTAATGTTTTAAAACCTGTTAATTGTATTTTTAGCACCTATTTTAGTAATAAAAACTGCGAATCATTTTAATGTATTCATGTTTTAACTTATAGGCTTGAACATATAATATCACAATTTAAAGAAATACGTATAAAGAAGTCAACAAATTAAGATTATGACTTATTTATTTGGATCCTTGGTAGAAAAAACACAAATAAACTTTACATTTCGCTATCTTGAAAAACGAAAAATCTATAACCATAGAAAAAGACCTTCATTTAAGCAAATAAATATTCATCTTATGCTATCATCTCTCTGTAATAGATAACGACATTTATAAATAATAATTTAATACAATTTTCATTATAAATAAAAAGAAAATTAAAAAAAATTATTAAATTTCGAAGCGTCCCAAGAATGGGACACTAGGCATAAATCGGTTAATATTCATCAGGAAATGTCGTATTCTTAAAACTGAGTTATTCCAAGGCCTCTGTAAAAAAGAGGTACTAATTATTTCAATCAACCTGGAATAGAGTTCGAACGAGATTCTGATAAATTTCAGTTATACGACTCGAGGCCAGGACCTAAGTTCTTGAATTTTATGGAAATAGTATTTGAACTACGACGTAAAAGAGGAATTAAACAATTTCGTAAAAATTTTCACTTAATTTTTATTTACTTTATAAAACAAGTCGGAAATTGTACGTCAAACGTGGCAAATGAGGTGCATTCGTACTATAACTAGTTTTATAAATATTCACATTTTGCTGCAATAGCTGCTGCACTCTTATGCAAAAATGTATCAATACAAAATTCATTCCGATTATATATATTAAACTCAGTAATATCGAAATAATATGACACCGTCTTAAGTATCAAGTAATCACCATGCCAACTTAGAATCATTACCTGTCATGTGATATCATTGAATTAATTACGTGTGATAGTATTTGAAAGAATGAAGATGGGAATTTGATAGGAATGAAGAAAACTTTTATTAATATCTTTTAAGTTTGGATTCGATTTTCATAAAATTTGAAATGACAAAATTCTGCAACTGTTATATTTATTAAATTTCAATTCATTCGGTTGGGTGTTTTTGCGCTCGTATATGCGGACAGACGGACAGACGGAGCAGACGACAACTGTAGGTGTTACGTATTTATATAAATACGACATTTCCCCATAGACCATAATGTAATGGAATACTTTTGAGCACCTCTATAAATAAACTAGGAACGCTACATACTTTATTTTCAATATCAAATATGGCATAGTAAATCCGAATAACATACATCAATTACAGAGAAATCCTATATTAACAATACTATATTACCGCAAGTTAGAGTTTAGACAGACGGGCGGACAGACAAGCAAACCGAATTCGTAAACATTTTTCAACTATGTTGGAAAGTGTCAAAAACTGACAATAAGTTTAAATTTCACTTTCATCAATTTATACCAACAGACGGAAGCATACACGAATACTTTTGACCTGTATTTTACCTACTATCTTTATATACACGCCACTATTTAGCTAAAATTTAATTAAGACTAAAAAACGCTTAATACTGCTTGAATCACACTTCCAGAGGTTATCATATGTAGACGGCCATATATCCAATTCTTTGCGTGGCCCTATGTATCCTGTTATGTATATTCCACAAACATATCTCAGTATACTTCTTGTAGTTCAGCGTAAAAATGCATAACTCATTCAAAAAACTACCTTTAAGCTATTTTCATTCATACTCAGTAACCCTTATGAATTCTTTTGTGTAGTCCTGTGTATGATCTACTGCATTTATACATACAACGCAATATGCAAAAATTTAGTTAAACATAAAAACTCATAATACAACTAAAA
This sequence comes from Maratus speciosus, assembly GCA_963932465.1. Taxonomy (NCBI): domain Eukaryota; kingdom Metazoa; phylum Arthropoda; class Arachnida; order Araneae; family Salticidae; genus Maratus; species Maratus speciosus. The sequence goes on along the minus strand of OZ010794.1, from coordinate 464,336,793 downwards.
ATGCACTTCCAGCAACCATCGCTATTATACAGTACTTCGGAAACAGTATAGCATCCGTAATCTGTTTTGTGTGCCTGTAAATACTGTGCACTTTCTAACATACAGGTTGTAATTTGTAGTAAACCTCAGCAACGTACACCAATTTCATCATACAGGGTGTTCACTCTCAGCGATGCCCAATGACAAATTCCTAAACCGTTAGTCAACGACATATAGTTCCAATTACAAAAATGATTTAAATAAGGTCCAAAATTATTTTGAAAGTCCTTTGGATCAGTAAAAACATTTCATAAAAAGTTATGAAATTTAGTTTTTTATACGGTCCCCCGTTCCTATAAGTAATATTTAATAAAAATGTCCTGTTACACTAAAATGGAAGACAAAAAAAAAAAAAAATCCCATTTATCTTTACTGAAATTGACCGAATTATGAAACTTTGAAACACATGAATTATACCACTTTTCTACATCTGAGCACAGATGAGTTCGGCCATGCTTTAAGGGGTCATATACAAAGTGCTTAAAGTATTAGAAGAACTTATTTCACATGTATCTCTGCTTTGAAAGAAATCATACAAGTACTACGATTGAATTAACTTTTATTAATTCAGTTTCAGATTGGTTAAAGAAATTGTACTTTAACATGTTTTATTTTGCAAGAATTTTCTTTTCATTCTTTAAACATTTTAGTTTTTAGTTTTTATTTAATTTTCAACGATCGTATGTATGTTTTTCCCGTTCAAAATTTGTACTCTAACTTTAACTCACTTTCAAATAACCGATCAAGGCTAAATTTTAAATACTGACGTAAATTCTATAACATTGTAATATTATTATAATTTTCGGTGCTAATCATTTATACTTATTTTACAGGATAACACACAAAAATTCGGATAGATTAACGCCAAGAAGTTTAAGAAAATGTTTTAGTTTAGATAACACAAGACTGCGATGGTTGTGTTTCTTAATTTTTATAATTGATGTATATGTATTTTTTAGTGCTGAATCCGAAAATTACCTTGATTTTTAACCATCATATCAGGATTTTTCGCAAATCGTAAATTTCAAAGTAAAAAAATAGCAAAAATCTGATACTATAAAATAGAAGAGATGGTTGTGTTTTTTAACTTTTGATAATTGATTTTTATGTACGTTTTTGCTCTGAATCTGAAAATGACTTTAATTTTTAACAATTACGTTTTAAGTTTTCGCAAATAGTATATTTCAAAGTTAAGTAATAGCGAAAATCTGATACTATAAAATAGATGTAAAACTTTTTTTTATTCACTTTAACCCCTTAACGCTCGAATTAAATCACAGTTGAAAATTCAAATTGTTCATTGGCACCACTTTTATGAAAAAGAAATATTCACCTTATTTAATGGCAGGAAAAACGACACTAAAATATAGCCAATTTCACTATTTTATAAAACTGGTGGGAATCAAACAATTTGAGTAAAAGACACAGCCCGAGAATATGACGGGAGCGTGAATTAAGGGGTTAATTTGATTCAATTCAATAATTTATTCAACTTTCTGGCTAATACTAGGATTTTTACAGCAGCTCAGAGGTTCGAGGGGGGTGGGGTGGATCGATTTTAACTTTGAACATTTTATCATTGAAATAAATGATTTGCGAAAACTCCTGACGTGATGGCTAAAAATAAAGGTCATTTTCGGATTCAGTTGTAAAAAATACATAAAAATCAATTATCAAAAGTCAAAACCGTTAATCATATCTATATCTATATGTTAATCATATCTATTTAAATGTATCAGATTTTCGTTTTTTTTTTTTTTTTTTTTTTTTTTTTTTTTTACTTTTTAAGTTTGAAATTTACGATTTGAAAAAAGTCCTTATGTGATGGTAAAAAATAAAGGTGATTTTCGAACTCAGCACTACAAAATACATAACAATCGATTATCAAAAGCTAAAAAACATAGCACAATCCAAATTTTGTAGGTTAGTGTAATCTAATAGCATTTTAAAATATGCATCATTTTGTAAAGAATATAAATAGTTGGTTGTCATCGTTATCCTTCTATATACAAAAAAAGTAACGCTTTGAAAATGGACAAATGAAAATCTGCGTTGATTGGTCAGAGCTTTCTGACGCTATAAGAGGAGTTACTAAAGTGGAGGGGGTGCTCTGTCGCCAAACGTCGCCAAGATTGTCGCCAACTTGGCGATATATCGCCAAATTTGGCGACCAAAATTAATAGCAGAAGTGACGCCAACTTGGCGCTATTTCCAGTATTTCACCAAATTTCCAAATTTCCATAGACTCGATTTATTTGCTTGTAGAAAATCAACAAATTGAGATATTTCAATGCAACAAAAACTAATATTAGCTTTTTGAGCAGGGGGCGGAGCCCCCCTAGTATTTAATAAAAATTCTGTTATTTTTTTCCTCTTATATGTTAAATACAAGTTCTTTATTTTGCATTAATATGTCAGAATGGTTATAGATTTCAAATTTATATTGTAATGTTAATTTTATTCTCAATTATGTTTTTTAGACCTTTATATCATGAATTTTGAATAAAAAAATTACTTCACCTGAATAATTATTTACGTTAATGTCTGAGATATCCAGAACAACAAAAATAATAACAATTTGATTTTTAGATAATTTTTAATTAAAACTGATTTAATAAATTAGTAGTTAGAGCTATTTTTTTCAAAATATTTACAAGAATAATTAGATTAAATAACAAAAAATACTGTTATTGAAATTTCACAATTCTTATAAGGGCAGTGTAAATAAATGTATTGTGATCCTACATTGTAACAGAGAAGTGTTTTGTAGTTGCAATTTTTTCGTATAACATTTTTTAATAGGATAAAAACTACACCTAAGTAAATGGTAGAGAAAACAACCACATTAAAAAATATTTAGCTTCGAATGTGTCATTATGCTCTGTAAATATGATTGAGCAAATTGTTTTGTATAAAAAGTGCAATCTACTTTTATTAGTAGACGAATTACATAAATTTTACATTTAATTTTCTTTAATACTACTTAAAAATACCGTCAGGATATAAAGGGTAAATATAGCTGACGATTATGTACATTTCTATTAAATTTATAAATGACCCCTATTTCGCAAAAAATATGGTGCAACTTTAAACAGCTATTACTCGGTCAGTTTTAATCGTAGAATAATGGGACTTTTTTTTTTTACTTACTTGTCAGTGTAAAAGGAAAAGTTTTCTAAGTATAACTTATAGGACCGGGGCACCGTATAAAAAATTAATTAATTTTTTTTTTAAAGAAATGTTTCTATTGACCCAATCATCTGAAACTTAATTTCATGGGAGAGGAGAAAAAGAAGATAACGTACCCATGAGCGTGAAATCATTCCCTAATACAAGACTGCAGACTATTTTCTTAGTCCTATCTCGCACCACTTTGTCAAAACGGAAATATTTCACATAGGTTTTGACGACATTTCCAAGAGAAATATGCTACAAAATTTACATTTTAAAATAGTGGTGAAAACAGAATATTAAAATAGTCGCATGTGCCATGCTTGTTAATATAATTGACTAACAATTTAGAATAGAAGTCAGAAAGAATCAGTTTCAGAATGCCTCTGTCAATATATAAAATTATGAAGGTAGTTATAAAATCAAACAATCTTCATGCGAAAGAAAAAGCCAAGTTCAATTTAGAATTTTTAGAAATTTAAATAGCAGCAAGCAACTTTTCAGTATTCATCACCGAAAGCAGTATTTATAATACAGAAAAAAAGTGGATCTTGGAATCCTTCTATATGGTTACGAACTTATTTACTATAAGATGAAACTGAAAAAGGCTTTACAAATACGCTAGGAAAAAAAAATTCCAAATTTAATTCTGTGTAAAAGCTTTTAATACTGACGGAGAAAAGTTAACTCTCAATATCATTTGGTACCATTACAACAAAATACTAAAAATGAATTATTTTAAATAAAATTCATTAAAATGTTAATAAAAACATAATGGCAATTTACTGAAAAAATTTCGTCAGTTTTGAAAATTTTTAAAACTAAGTTAATTTCAATTAAGTCTTTACACCCAGAAAAAATAAATCAGTAAAATGTAAATATAAATATGACATACTAGGCGCTTTATACTGAATAACCATTTTGTCTCCAAGTTCAAGTAGCTAAGCGTCCTCTAGTGACGACTTTGGCATGTATATCTAAGTTGTATCCTGAATCTGTTTCTGTGATTTTAACCGCTTCGGGACGGGAACCTTTTACGAGATTTTTAATCTTTTGTCACCATTTTTCAAAAACAGAAATTTGTGTCTTCTTGAATCGAGAAAATGCGCTGATTAACCCTAGAACTACCGAAAATTTTACTCAAGTTTTATAAAAATATTGCACATCAGAATTCTTATTTAAAACTATGGAACTTATTTACTTAACTCATTATTGTCTGGTTTACACATTTAGTTTATTTTAAAGAAATTTCTGGTTAGAATAAATATTTCGAATGTACCCATCGGGCCCATTGGACCCGTCTGGTAGACGGAGGGTTAAACAAGGCAAATTTTACTGGTGAAGAAAAACAAGGATTTATGTGGCACGTATACGTGTCGCTCGTCCCCAAGGGGTTAAGATATGTTTGTTTCACAATTAGCTTTCTTCTGTGCTGTGGCTAGTAGCAGTGTTGCCAGATTGGGGATTTTGTCCCCATTTTGGGGAATTTTAGGGGAATTTTTCGGGGGACAAGTAGTTCGTGGGGAAAAACTTGGGGATTTTTTTTTTTTATTATTATTTTCCGTAAAGATTTCTTTTAGTCCTGTAGAAAAACTGGATCTGTCCCTAACTCAATTTTGATTTGAAAAACGAAAATACGATCCAGAAATCGGAAATATCCATAATTATTCTGTTGGATGTGGTCGTGTTCGTTGTTTACTACATTACAGTTTACATATATTACAGATGCATGAGACTCTAAAGTCTTAAGCAGCTTAAACCTGCGCGTGACTAAATATGAAGGACTTTAACGAAAAATTCCTTCGCTGTACTTTTAAAAAAATTTAATTTAAATACGTGGAAAGCAGATATTTTTCTCTTTTATGATATGCGAAAGCACATCTATTGATACAGCGAAATTACTTTACATTATGATTATGTACTTGACAAAAATTTAAAACAGCGTATCATCTCGGATTCATTCAAATCCCTACTGATAAGAGATTGTCTAAAGCTATGGAGCTAATGTAACAATAGTCCAACATTGTTAGACAATACTTTTAAAAGCAAACATAAAATAACTTGTCACTGCAAAATATATCTCTCATTCTTTTAATGTAGCTACAAAATATGCATTCAGTCCAGTTTGAAAATTTGTTTTTTATAAATGGGGAATTTTTTCAAAAAAAAAGGCTTGATTTGGGGAAAATTTTTGAATTACTTAAATATTTTTTTTATAGTGGTAAATTGAAAATTTAAAAATTCTCTTTTTAAGTAAAAATTGAGTTGGGGACTTTTGCAGAAAAAAACACTGATTTGGGGAATTTTTCAGAAATTTTGGAGAAATTCATTTTTGACTACCTGGCAACACTGGTTAGTAGTTTGACCAGTTGTATTCAAATGGAATGTTTTATTTTCGCGCGTTTTTTATTATTTATCTCTTTACCTTTCCCGCCAATAGCGCAATTCCGTTTCAAAAATAAAATAACCCATAAAGAATAAGTTTCAGAATTCATATGTCAATATATAAAACGTTCTTTGATCCAGGGTTCCCAGTTTGGCTTAAAATTTTAATCAGAAATTTCAAATTCACAACGGAAATTTAGAAAGAAGAAATTTCACATTATGTGGTCGCTAAATATCTCTCATTAAATAAAGCATAAAATGTTATTCTTTATTTCTGATATGAAAGCGAAATTTCTGAATAAAAATGGAGGTTAAACTGGCAACCCTGCTTTGATCTTAAATATTTCACCCCCGTGGCGAGCGGCCCCTCTTCGTCCGCAGCCCTTTATTCATCTACTCTAGTCCGACTCTTTTGCGGAACAAGATTCGTAGGTCCCCAGCCACGTTCCGAATGAAAGACTCTCTAGCAAAAGCCAGATTTAAAAAAAAAAAACAGTGGCACTCCGGGAGTGCCAATAGAAGTGAAAACTTCAACAATTACGCGTGTGTTTCTTTAATCGTCAGGAAATGTTTTATTGTGCAGGAAATACTTTTAAATGTAGCGTTTTTTTATTCATTATTACATACACCATAACGCAAAAATAACACGAATTTTAAAAACAAGAGAGTTTTTCTGCTAAACTTATCCGATATTTGATCGAAATGTTCACTTTTGCCGCCAACTAGTGACATAAATAAAAACTGTTGAATAAAGATAATTTTATTTTGCTGGAGCAAGGTATTAGATGTAAATTTCCAACTGGGCGAAAAAAGTCCGGACCAGGATTTTTTACATCTAATATGTTTTGTTTACCAATTAGAATAATTGTGTTAAAATTAATCTAGTAGAGCCAGGTAGTTTTATTTTAGCAAGAGTCACGAGACTTGGCTAATTTTTACATGAGATGTTTTTGATGAGATTTCCTTTTTTCTAACTCTTGTACGTGTATTTCGGGAACCAATAGCGCACAGGCAAGCATGCGGCGCGCTTGCCTGTAAATTGTTGTTATTGATTAAGCAATCAATAACAATTAATTGCCCGCCCTCCTCATACCGAACTATGCACAATACATGTATATACTTATATACAGAGGTGTCGGTTACAATAACAGTATCACGAGTTCAATGTTTTTTTCCATCTCAAAAAATGCCAAACGCGCCCAAAGAAGCTTTCACTTCAGTAATGAAAGTATCAAGTATTTGTCTTTAACAATAAACACAACAGCGTACTGCAACGAAAATGTAAATTTTGTGTGTGCTCCTGTGTGAACGCCGGAAAAAAAAGTGAATTTTAGCTTCGTTCTTCTTTTGCGGATTCAGCTGAAGAGGGAAAAGTTCCTGTCATTCACCGATTGGCGCGCTAGTGTCTATGTGCCAAAATGCTAGCTCGTAGGTTACGTAACAGTGTCTCCAAATCAGTGGTTTTTCTCCATCTCAAAAAAAGCTCAACGCGCCTAAAGAAGTTTTCACTTCAAAAAAGAAAAAAAAAATTCAAAAATCAATAATTGAAACCGGACAAATTTAAAAGGGAAATTATACAAATTAAAGACACCGAAAAGCGGGATAGGCCGGACTCGAGGCGATGAAGCTACCGAACGATTCCTAGCTACTTCCAGCCCATTATTAGTCTTAACTTGGGTGTGGGTGGGGGCGATAATTCCCTCATATACCAAATTCAAAGTTTTTATTATACCGAAATTACTGTGTACGTTATTGCTAAGAAACTATGATAAAAAATTATTTTAAAATTTTACCTCTCTGAACATATATTTGATAAACTTTCGAACTTCAGGTTTGTGAGAAATTTTGATCACGTTATTACAGAAGGAAAATTCCAGTTCAAAATCTCAGTCTTTACTTGTGTTCCATAAGTCTAACCACCACCAGAACAAATTCCCGCCAGTAAATAGAACAGTTTCATCATCGTTTTATTTATCAAAGAAAATTTGCATAAATAAGATGTTTAAATAAGGTGAAACTTTCCATTAAAATTTACTGTTGCAAATTTACTCTGGTGGAACGTTGCTAAATCTAACGGGGGCTTTATTTAATTCAGAAATGCCGAATTCATACCAAATAATGTTTAATAGTATTTTTTTATTATTATTTTATTCGCGAATTGTTTAACTTTACGTAAAATAAAAATAACTATTTAAATTTTCTGGTGAGAATTCGGAATGGTCTGAATTTAGTAACACTTGTGGCAATACGCCCCTGTGTGTACCCTTGGGAATCAGTTGGAATTGAATTAAATTCTTATTTTTAAAAGAGAACTGATAATTATTTGTTTGGTTAATTATTTTTTCCCCTACTTTACATAGGGGACATTCATTACGTAGCAATTTGAACTTTGTAAAGTGCTTATTGAAAGCATACTTGCCAACTTCCGACTATTCCTTAAAATTTGAGTTAATTTAATTTAGGTTAAACATATTTCGAACCATCAAAGAAATGATATCAAAGAAGTTCCACATGAGGACTGGAAACTAAATAGCTAATGGTACGTCTAAAATATTTTCTGTTTAGAAACCTGGTTAACCTGGTTTAAATTAACTCATATTTTACTGTCAGAAGTCGAAAGTTGGCAAGCATGTAAAAGTATTGTCATTTTGATTTCAGGGTAGTATACCAAATCCAGAAACTGTCAAGTACAAAAGAGACCAGTTCAATTTAAACTATTTAGAAATTTATATAGCAGCAAGATATTTTTCAGTATTCAATACCGAATTCAGTATTCAAAAAGCAGATAAAAAATGCGTTGAAGTCTTTTTATACAATTTCGAACTTATTATTTTATTATTTTTATTAATTTCATATTCTTTAAGTTGTTACTGAAGTAGACTTTAAGAATGGAAAGTAATAAGAAACAAAAAAAAAAAAAAACTTGTCAAATGTGATCCTGTGTAAAATCTCCTAATATTGATAGAGAAAGGAGACATAGGGGACATTCATTCAGAAGCAAATTTGAAGTTTGTAAATGCTTATTGAAAGTATTGTAATTTTGATTTCAGGCAGGGTTACCAGTTTGGCCTACATTTTTATTCCGAAATTTCACGTACACACCGGAAATGTTAAAGGAAGAATCTGTACTTTAGGTAATCACAATTTGTTTTGTAATCAAATAATGCAAAAAATACTATTTTTAATTTCTGGCACGAATTTGGGTTTTCTGAATAAAAATAGAGACCAAACTGACAACTCTGATTTCAGGGTAGTATATCAAACCAAAAAACTTTCATGTGCAAAAGAGACAAGTTCCACTTCGAATATTTGAGAAATTTAAATAGCAGCGGGCTACTTTTCAATATTCAACACTGAATACAGTCTTTAAAAAGCGGATTAAAAATGTGTTGAAATCTTTCTGTAAGTCTTGAACTTATTATTTTATTTTTCATTTTTTTTCTTTTAATTGATACTAAAGTAGACTTTAAGAATGGAAAGTAATAAGAAACAAAATAAAATCTTTCCAATTGTGGTCCTGTGTACATTCTCGTAACATTGATGGAGAAAAATTAATTTTCAAAATCATTAGGTACCATTGGAAATGAATATGAAAAGTGGAACGGCAATTTAAAAAGGTAAAATTTACTATAAAATTGTTGGGGTACAAAAAGCGTATGATGCTGGCAGCTATGCCTTTCAGTCGCTGAAAACATCTGTTCGTAAAATGATGAAATTATTGACTGACACCAGAATTAACAAACGAATTTCTTAGAAGATAATAATGTGTTTTTCTATACTTTCATTATAAAAGCAAAATTTTACTAAAATATTCTTGGTGTCGTTTCTCAATTTGGAATTAAAATTCGATGGTCGCGCCGCGCTGTGTGACCACCGCCCTAGAAAGGATTAAATATAAACTATACACGGTGATTCAGAAAATGTTTACAAAATGTCATGGCAAATCAGGCATACAGCAAGGATAAAAAAATTACACAGGAACTTGGGGTCGCAAACACTTATTTTGTCATAAATACAGGGTGTTTCATCCTAACTGAACCCGGTTGAGGGTAGTAATTTCGAGAAAAATTAAAACATTTAATGAAAATGCAATGATATGTACCTTGTTTTGTGTAAAATGTGATAACATCACGAAAAGATCTCAAAAAACGTGTTACTCAAGCAATCGATGATACAGTATGAATTGATATTTTGGTTGTATTCGCCAGGTAGTTTGTAGTTTAAAATATACTGACAAGGAAGGTCTCCATACGGGCATACTCACAGTGTTTTATTTTTTTGTTTTTTTTTTCAAAGAATAACTCTTGTTTGCAGCTATTTTAACACATTTTTTACCAATTTGTAAATAATCATTTTTTAATAAGCTGCTTGGTACACAAGAGAAAAAAATAAAAAAATTAAATAAAGTTACTACTGACCAAAAAATAAAAGCTAGAAATCTGTAATAAGTATTACTTCTAATAAAAATAATTTTGAATAAATTAATGTCACTGACATGGAAATTGCATGAAGCTCCAATTGGTCGAAGCAAGCTCCTCCCAAATATAATCCTGTTGTCAGGCGAGTCTGTGAGGCAGAAATTAGGAAAATTTAAAAACAAAATAAACACAAAATACTACAAGAAAAAAATTTTAAACAGTTCCATATAAAATAACATTACAATTAACACAAAATACTTAATAAAGATAAATAAATCTGTTCCTTTTTTCATTAAAACGGATAAAAGAGATAGAATGTTTTTTAACCACGTAAGATCAAAACTTGAAAATCAGTCCACGAAAATAATAATCTCTATCTTGCAATATCGACTTGAACCAAAATTTATTTATAAAGATTTTTAAAGTAGTTTTCTAAATGCAAAGCCATTGACACTCTCGCTGCGTAAGTAATTCTTCGCAATGAGCGTCTTTTACAGAATTTTTAATCATTTATCACCGGTTCTTTAAAGCAAAAATTTTTGACTATTGTAATCGGGGAAAATGTCCTGGTCAGACAAAATTTTCTCTAAAAAATAACTGGTGGGAAAAATCAAATGGTATTAATTAGACGGAAAAATGCATGCCAGAGTATAACTCGGGTTGCGCAGCGAGAGGGTTAACCCTTTATCTACTGACGGTATATATAAGTACCACTCACTTTAGACTTTTATCCCAAATTGCGGCACATTTCTGATATTCTAATAGAACTTTGCAAAAACACTCTTTTAACTCCACTTTTTCAGGATACAGCTCTAGGTTTCAGCAGTAGTTCTAGGTTTGTTATTTTAGACAGGAAGGAGGTTATCTTTGAAACAGTCGATATGTTTTTTGCCGACATTTTGTACAGATTGTCACTCTCGTCTTTTTATTTCTGCAAACACAGTAAAGGATATAAGTGTTGGATTTTTTTAATGTGTTCATTATGACCTTAGAATACGTTCTGACTAGTTATTTTAGGTGAACGATGTATGTATTTGATCTAACAGTGGAATTACTCGATGACCGCCGTACACCAGTACAATGTACCGCCAGTACACTGGGTACCAGTACACTTTTTGTTTTATTTTTGTATACGTAGTTATCCATCGTTTTCATCTGCTATAAAATGTAATTACTAAAATATAGTGTAGTAATAATTTGTTGTATCCTTCAACATCAGTTTCTGATATATGTTTTTATATAATTTTACTGGTACATAATTGAATATTTTCGGTACTTTCTTTGGTAAGAACTTAATTTTACTTTTAGAATTTTATACGTAAAGTCTTAACAAATTTTAATTTAATTCCTAATTTAATAAACTCCTAAGAAATATTTATTTATAACTGTAAGATTTATGAAAAAGTACATAAATATTATTCTTTTTTTACGGCAAGTTTTGACCGAAAAAAAATCAAAAACTATGTGGCAAAAGTAGGTGTTACCATTTGGAAACTCACAATTCGTGCCAAATGTAATATTTAGACGAAATCTATTTCAAAAATTGCATTAATTTTCGAAAAGTATGAACAATTCCATGTTGTATGGTACCCGCTACACCTCTCATAGATAATTTGGGGTAAAAGAGGAAGGTATGTTCTTTTTTTTACGGCTGTACAATAAACACTATGATTAAGTTGCACAGTAAATAATAAAAAACTTTTATGGCGATTTTGTTGTCAGCATCTGTTTTCTGTAAAAATGTGCATTACAGCTGTACTTGCTGTAAAGATGTAAAGAAAACAAAGTTTTAAGATACACTTTTCTATTAAATAGCAGAAAAAAATTGTTGTAACTATACAAAATTGTAAAGCAAAAATGTGCTGACAATGAAATTGCTGGCCGATCTTGCTGTTAACTCCCCGTGGGGTATATTATATCCCACCTAAGTTTAATTAATATTTGCACCAGAAAATTTTAATTAAGTTTTACTTTTATAGCTTTGGAGGGAAAGTGTTGTAAAATTGCTTTTCCTTATTTTGAAATAAAATTTTTCTAAATCTCCGGTGGGAATTCAGCATTACACAAGCGCAATTATTTGCCCCTCAAATGCTTAATTAATTACCTTGCTCTTTCTATAAGTCTTTCCACCATATACATTTCATAGTTCTAAGAATAAACTTTCACAGATAAACTAATTTTGTTGTTAAAAGATAGCGTATGCTCCGTACTTTTTTTAGTGACCATGTTGTTAAGAATCTAAGGGAAAAGGGGAACATAGACAGTCCTGTATACCTCTGAAGTATTACTCTACTAACACTAACTACACTAACTATTACAGCCACGATGATTTTAATTTGCTCCATTATTTTCCCTATATTTTAATATTTGGACGTGTGACTGCTCGATTCAACTTTGTCCAACTCTACTTATTTACGATATCTCTAAATTCATAAATGATAATAATTTTTTTTTTATTTGTGCATTAAAATAGGGTTTTGATAACATGTGAAGCGGATTATAACATGTCCATTCGCTGTATTTATCCACAATTTCATTATATGCAAAAACAGCAACAATCACAAATCCATCAGAGGTATTTTCTTTTGGGCAAAGTTTCAAGATAGTTGTATTTTTTCGCCTTTCTGATAATAAATTTGTGTTTTACTCTTAAAATCGTTTATAAACGGTTACGTTTTCAATTTTCTGATAATATTTTCCTAATTTTACAGTCAAAATTCAGTCTTTAAAAAAAATTGCATCATTAAATGCGAACTAAAATTACATACAATTTTTTCAAAACATAACAGAAATTATTATGGAATTAATCGCAATATGCTTGAGGAGAAATCCATTACGTGTGTTACGTTTTCTTAGATGAAACATATCAATGAATAAGAAAATAAACGCGAAAAATACTTTGAATTATATGGAAGCAATTACAAATATGTCCCATTTATGCCCAAAGGGATTTTCACAGAAATAGATGCATTAAATGAATTTCCCTGGAGAAAGTTTAACAAAAAAGTATTATTAAGGAATATGTATTGCATATGAAATCTTGAATTACAAATAGCATTTCTGAAAACATTATTCATTCTTATTAAATGTATACATTCCAGACAAATTTCTCTCTATACGAATTACTGTTTTTGTCTTTTTTAAATACGTTGTGGTAAAATTATTTTCAAATATTTAAAAAGCTTCCCTTCAAAATTTCCAATGCATTCTTGTATTATGATTTTGATAGTGAAATAGTTTGACATAAATTTAAGATATTGAATATTTTATGCCACATATATTATATTAAATACATATATTTATGCTACATTATACAAGTCGTCCAAAAAAGAATGTTTCAGTTATATATTTTAACCCCTTCAGGGGCGGTGGGATATATTTTACCCCACCTACGACTAATGAAGATTTGCGTCAGAAAAATTTTATTAAATTTTAATTTTCTAACTTTGATAGAAAGAAAGTCGTCGGCTTAGACTTCGAACACAGTTTTACCGAGACGCCTGTGAACACCTCCACATATCCCCGGATAGTGACAGCTTTTGAGAAACAGGAGAGTAATCTAAGAGCTGGGTGGTAGCAAAAATACCTTTGTCTTATTTTGCAATAAATCTTTTTGTAGATCCCGGTGTGAATTCGACATTACAGAAGCACAATTACTTGCCCCCCCAAGGGGTTAATAGTATCAACTGTAAACGTTGTAAATTGTTGGTTTTAGGCACAAATAAAAAGTAACTCAAACAGTTTTAGATAATCGCATGTCCGAGTATTGCTTTGTTATTTACCCGCTTGCAGTGCCAAATACGCAAAATGGCGACGCCTGATCGTAAATCTTTATTGCCGGGCTAAAGATTTAAAAGCCGTTAGGGTCATGCGATTATTTTCTTTGAGGTTTTATAAAGGATCGTGTCTATGCTCCGCCTCTACTTAACACGTTAAGCGACACGTTAGTCACCGGTGACTGACACTGAAATTTCCTTTTAAGCCACGTCATTCACCGATGACTGATGTCTAAAATATGATATAAAACTAAAAATATATATAAATTGTTTTAAGTAATTACTGAAAATTTATTTAAAATTTACCTACCTTTTATTTATTACAGGATTATACTTTCTTAAAAATTACTTAAGACATTGTAAATTATTCAGCGCTTCAGTGTCAGTCACCGTGGGACTCAACGTGTTAATGATTTTCCAGAGTTGAGATACAGAAATGGAGAGGCCATTTTTTTCATTAATTCTGACTTGTTATTCAATGTATTTTTTATGACGGCTAATTTTTAACACAGGGGATATAGGACCGAAAGGGGAGGGGGGGTCCTCCGTGGGGATCTTTCTAAGGGAACCTAACCCGTATATACGCAAGGTAATCCCAGATTCGAAGAAAACCACGTAAAACTCCGAATGATTAGGCCGACGGGTGCGATTGGATTCATCTCCCGTCTACCAGCTTCGAGAACAGAACCTCTCGGCTACTGGTGGGGTGATTTGTTATTCGAAGTGTTGAAAGAATTGGATATTATATTCAATGTATGCTGTATAACTAAAGGTACAGTCAGTCAGAGTAACTTTGAACCACGGGGTGTAACTTTGCACCACCTCCTATTTTTCAATATTTTTGACTCTAAAAGACTAAATAAACTCCAGAACTGTGCTCTGTTGGCAAGGTTCTGAACTGGGATTTCTACTCTTTATTTTAGAAAATAAATTAGCAACATTATATATAGTTAAATGCATCTTCTAACTATTTTTGTGAAGTACTGTTTTCAAGGTAATTTTGAATGCTGTTTTGAAGTTGTTGTAATCCAATTAAATTTTCATAGTAAGTAACAATATACTCATTTATCAGACATATTATTATATAAATGTTGTAAATGTGTTAATATTTTGTGATTATTTATTTATTAATAGTTAATAAAATGTAAAATAGGAAGGCACTAGCATTTTACCGCATTTTCAGGGTAACTTTGAGCCGACTCAAAGTTATACTGATGCTTATAATTTACTGATTATAGGTGCTACTGTCAAAATTTTCCCATATTTGCACGTATATTTTATATAAATGCCGAAAGTGTGCATTAGATATAACATGTAAATATTTCCACAAATATGCGTAAAATACATAAAATTCATTTAGAGGCGTGATTAGAGGCGGAGCTACTCAAATTTGACATTTCATACGTTCGACGTTTTTTATTCTTGTTTGAATAATACTAGTACTTGTAGGTATTACTGTTACTATGGATATATTATAGAGTTAAAACATTGAAAATTATTTTTCACTGCATTTTTATGGTTTATATAAACAATAAACAGGTTTTTTTTATTTCTAGTTGTTCATGGTTCTCTTCTTCCACTTTTCTTATGCCTGATATTTGTTGTAATATCATAAATTATACAAATCTTGTGACGGTGGGAAATGTAAATTCGGAGTCTTTACATATCTGAAAACATTTTGGGGGGTTTAAAGTTGTCCTGACTACAATACTTTTTTTATAATGAATTATTTTATATAAAAATTTATCATATGGTGCAAAGTTACCCTAAATGGCTGAGTAACTTTGAACCAGGCTAAAAATCCATTTTTTTATTGCTTTTATCCTTATTATTCCTTAATTTGTGATACTCAAACAATAATTTAGGATCATTTCTTCTCTTTTATGCCCCTAGTTGCAACAATATTCTTCAAATAAGAGTGTGGCATATGAAAATAGAGAAAATGCGGATCAAAGTTACCCTGATTGACTGTACTCATACTGAACATTTGAAAGAAAAATATGGTTAATTTACCTTCAGTTTGGTGCATGATTTGTTGTAAGTAGTGTAAATTAAACGGTTATAATATATCATTGAAAATGGGACATTCTTCTATAGACGTCCTGTATATGCAAATATTTTTTTTAATAAAATATTTAAGTGAAACGAATAAATATCAATAGTTTTTAAAAGGTACTACAGAAATTTAAGTCCAACAAACATGGAAAACCTGTTTCAATTAAAACTTTCTTCTATTCAATACCACTAAATGATTGGCATCGAATAAACGACTTTAACATCCATGGCAAGGACAGTTAATGAAAACTTAGAAGTTAACTTCTAAATGGTTAATTTGGTGAAATTTGCAATCAAATGAGTGTACATTTTGAATTTTGTAATTTTTTTAACATTCGACATGGATTTAAGGCATAGCTGTCAACTTTTACGCTTTTTTGCTACCACTAAAATTTAGCAGAGATTTTCATATTGTTCAATTGTAAGATTTCGACGATTAAATAAGGCAATATTTACTATAACATTTTAGTGGTAGGAAGAAAGCGTAAAAGTTGGCAGGTATGATTTAAGGGGACGGTGGACGTTTAAAAAAATTTCTTTAAATTTTCATAATAGAGATTTGAAATTTTGTGCAAATATACATTTCACCTTAATTATATAGAACACCTTAAAATAAATTTCCTATCTTATTATAATTTTAAGATAAAAAAATAAAATTTTAAAACGAAATTTTAAAATGTTCCTTGCGTCTTAGTGTTTTAGATTTTTCCTCGATTTTGGATTTTAATCACGTCACCCTCTATTACAAAAAAATCTGTGTGTCATATTTTTAATGCCTTAAATAGTTAATTTTTTAGAGATATTTTTCTGAATTCCATAACGATTTTCATCAAAATTCTGCCTTATAATAAATTAAAAATCAAATTGAATTGTCTTAATGAAGTCGAATTTTAAAATGCATACACAGTTTCTTTTTAAGCAATATCAGGATTCTTCCTTATTAGTTTCATGAATTTTGATCAAAAATTTAGTAGTATGGAGCATTTTGAAATTTTATAAAAAGCTGAAACATCAGTATTGAGAAAAACAGATTTAAAGTATATTAAGCCCTTAATTCTCGCTCCCGTCATATTCTCGGGCTGCGTCTTTTAGTCAGATTGTTTGACTCCCACCAGTTTATAAAATAGTGAAAGAGGCTATATTTTAGTATGTATTTACCTGTCATTAAATAAGGTGAATATTTCTGTTTCATAAAAGTGGTGCCAATAAGCAATTTGAATTTTTTAATCGCAATTTAATTCGAGTGAAGGGTTTGTTAAAAGGCTAAAATATTATTTGTGAACAAAATTAAAACACTTGTAACTTTGCGTAAAATAATCGCATCTGCATGCGGATTTCCACGAATGACGTAGTATAAATTGGAGAATAACAGTACGCACAAAAAGAAATGTCTATTTTGGGGTCGATTTTTGCTCAAATAAAGGTCCGCGGTCCCTTTAAGAAAATTATAAGATTGTGACACTCGGTCAAATTCAGTTCAGATGATTTTGAAAAATGGGAATCGCAAAGCAAGTGTCATTTTCGCAAAGCTAACATTTGTTGTTTTGTCTCATTGCCTTACTCGTCTAATCGAACTCCTTCAGACGAGCAGGGTTGCCAGTGGGCTACTTTTTTTAATTAAGATTTCTTGATTGCCACCAGTTTTTTGAAACGGTAAAATTACCTTTGTTTTCGCCTTAAGAAATATGTCATTATATAATCCGCATTTTACCATTTCAAAAAAGTGGTGCCAATCAAGAATCTGAATTTAAAAAAAGTAGCCCATCTGGCAACACTGCAGACGAGAATAGTCAAGTTCTGGAATGTGGGTTGTAATAATTTGAATAAAAACTTCATTCTGAATATGTGCCTTGTTTCCATGTTTTTATACACTTCCTAAATGCACTCTGATTCGTTAAATTTCTTTTTTGTTTTTCTATCACGATCTATACAAATGGTTTGATATGATAAAACCTTTACAAAGCTATAAAAATCCTGCATAAATACAATGTGATGCTTGAGTAGGTGGGGGTAAAGATACGCACGGCGCAAAAACACACACTGACTGATTTAATATGAAACACTATTTCTCATGATCTATGAATAACATGGAATTGACGTATCCTTAAAAAGGTGAAGATTCATCTGTAACCGGTTTCACATAGGCCTATTACCGCCTGCACAAACTTCCACCAGTAAATTTGAATATAAATTTTCACCTTATTTAAAAAGCTTCATTATAATGCAGAATTTCATACATAATCATGATCAAAACCAGATATTTAATTTTACTGGTGGAAGTTTACTTCGGCGGTAGTCAGTTCCTGCGTTTCCGCCATATTGTGACAATCTAAACAATCTCCGGCTGGTGTCAGTCAAAGATATTATATTACCTGTGCCAACTTCCACAAGTAAAAACGAATAGAAAATTTTATTACGTTTGTGAGAGAAATTTTTTATCAATAAGCCGGTAAAATAAGCCGAAATTTTCTACTCAAAATTTACCGGTGGAAAATTACTTTGGTTGTCATTAGAAACTGTTGATCCGATGTAAAAAAAAAACGGTCGCCATCTTGTGATAACCATCTCAGTTACTTCACTCGCAACTAGTAGACCCTACGGTTTATGTCTCCTAATTTTTATTCATATCTCCATTCGATTTCTAAAATCATGACCGTTAGGTGACAGTTTGGTTTCATGTGTTCCGTTATATGTGCTTTTTCACTCCATTGACACCTATATAGTGACATACTAAGTTTAACCACAAATCCACTGACACTTATACGGTGACATAATAAATTTAACTACAAACTACTAACACTCATACGGTAAACAACAAATGAACATACAATAAATAAACATATTTTTAGGAAGTTCCTCACATATTATTTCGAATATATAAGAATGACGTGGAGTTGCTGGTAGGTGATTGAAATTTTGGTGTGGAGTGCAAAAGGCTGAACCTTGTGAAGAAAGTAGCACTCCATGCCAAGAAAATGAAGTTTCAATTTTTGAATTTTGTAATATTTTTTAACAAATCACGTCATTGTTTAGTTGACAATACCTCATATTCTTACAAATCCAAAATTTTATTGCAGAACGGAAGCTCTTTAGCTTCTAAATGCCGTGTAGTTTATCTCAATCGGATATCTTTAAACTTGCAGGTAGCCGGTTAAGCAAAATACTGCAGAATGGGGTAAAAATACGCATCTTTCTTGGGGTAAAGATACGCACAACTTTATGATGCGGGGCTTTGCCCTATCATTTTAGCTAGTTACAAAGCTTTGTATTTCTTTCTAAGTTAGTATTGTATGAAGTATAACACCTACTTAACTAACATGATCTATTTAATTACCTTTTCTCTTTTGTAGTTAAGCTCTTTAAAATATTGAATATAGGTATATACCTCCATACTTTTAAAAATCAATATTCTCGTACATGAAACGGTTTTGTTTTAAGCCTAAAACCTTAACTCCTGTTGGTGATCTCACAGACCGCTTCTGTATTCCGTTTTCACAGTTTAACCACTTCAACGTTTGTCCCGAGATATCTCGGGGGTAAAAGAACTGTTTCCTTATACCCTTCGCCGTTGAAGTGTTTAACTTGTAATTCTCAGTTTAACTATTGATGTTAGTGGAATTTTTGATTCGTTTCGAAACTTAGTAGTATCGCTAAAGACTTCTGTATAAAGGAATTTTAATTATAATAGGCATTTACATAAATTTTAGTACAGAAACAGTATCTTATGAGAGAGTTGGTCCTTTGATTTATTTTACGATCAAGCGGTTTGAGACCGCTCACAGTATTTATGCAACAATTTTTTTCACAGCAGCTAAAGGGTTAACTGCTATTTGCAGTCTCACAGACCGTTGTTTTTTTTACCCGATTTAACGTGTAATTTTCAGTTTAACAATAGATACTACTGAAATTTACTAATGTTTTTACGTAACTCATTCGTTTTAGTGGAAATCGACAAAAATCTGCAGTAATAGGACAAAAATACGCAATGCGTATCTTTGCCCCACCACTGCGAGTTTTACCCCCAACCAATGGGTCACAGATACACAGAGAAACGTTTTCTAAAAATTGCAATTTCTCACGAAATTATAATTTGACAGAATGCCAGTTGATGGTGGCACTTGCCTAAGGTCCTAATGTAACATTTTAATCATTCGTTCGCCACGTAAGTTTAGACCAATGTGTTCGTTAAAATCGAAATTTATGAAAAGTGCGTATCTTCACCTCCATCTACCTTCTTCAAAAATGTAACAGTTCCTAAACCAGTTATGATAGGTATTTTGTTTAACCCTTTATCTACTGACGGTACTTATAAGTGCCACTCACTTTAAACTTTCACCCCGTAGTGAATATTACTAATATTCTAATGGAACTTTGCAAAAATACTCTTTTAACTTCACTTTATCCGGATACATGGCATCAGTAGTTTTAGGTTTGTTATTTTAGCGAGGAAGGAAGCTATCTTTGACACAGTCGATGTCTTTGGTGCCGACATTTTGTACAGATTGCCACGGTCGTCTTTTTATTGCTGCAAACACAGTAAATAAATATAAGGTAAGTGTTGGATTTTTTTTTATGTGTTCATTATGATCTTAGAATATAGTTTGACCAGCTATTTTAAGTGAACGGTGTATGTATTTGATTTAACAGTTGAATTACTCGGTGAGTACCGTCAGTACACTATGGCTGTTGGAGAAAAACTTCTTGTTTACTATTCGTTTGTCTAGTTATTTATCGAATTTCATCTGCTTAAAAATGCAATTACTAAAATTAGTTCCCTGGTATTTCTTTTCTGTTTCATTGTTATATTTTATAGGAAATAGAAAAAGTTGTGGCACCGTCTTTTGTTATGGTAGAAATGGCATATGTAAATTCATATATTGCATATGTGGAGATGCGAGAGAACATGTTTTCCCTGGAATACAGACGTCGCATAACTAATGGACTGCTAACAAGATAAAAACCTTAATATATATATATAGTTTTTTAACCCTTGCAGGGGCAAAGCGTCTTCAAATCTAAAGTGTTGAAGTAAACGATTGGCACCGGAATTTGCCAAAACATTTAAATTTAAATATGAAAAAAAGGCCTATATTTTACATACTTATTACATCGAAAATATTTTTTGGTATCATTTGAAATACCTTGTGGGTTTTCTGTTACGATATTTTAACCATAGTGTACTGACGGTACTTTAAAATACCACTTTAATTAATTACCTATAAGTAATTAAATTTCTCACAGGTGAGTATTTTTTTATGTTTATCCTTTAATTTTCATTGTAGTAATTGAAAAAAGAATTACATGAAAAAAATTTTAGTAGATCATAATGCAGTAGATAAAGGGTTAATCTGCTCTTGCACAAGGTTTGTACGGGTCCTTGAATTTCCAGACAAAGAAATTCTTTGGCACCAGTATTTTCTTAAAGAAAATCTCTGATTAAATAAGACGAAATTTCGAACGTTTAAACTGGATTTATTTTTCTGTAAAAAAAATTCTGATGTTTGCCTTTGAAAATAACGGTACCCGTACGAACCGAGGCTAACGAAAAAGACAGGCAACCGCGGTGTGTTCCACGTATCTTTTTTTACAGACCGCTGGAGTCACGTGATCCGCGAATGCATCAATGCAGGAGTACGAAAGGAGCATCATGTCATTCTAGCGGTCTGTAAAAAAAGACACGTAGGATGAACCGCGGTAGCCTTTCTTTTTCGTTAGCCTCGGTACAAACCCTGTTTCAGGTGTTCTTTTAACACATTTTATCGTATTTTCACTGATGGAACAGTGTAGCAGCAGAGAATCAATTGACACCGCAAAATTTTATTAGTATTCTTCATCTAACTTCAGGACAGAATTTCTGAGATTTTTGAAGACGAACAATACTATAAAAATTTAGTGGTGACAATCGCTCATCTGCTGCGCCACTGTTCCATCACTGTATTTTAAACTTAGAACTATCTAGAGGCCTTGTTGTTTGGGTGTTAAAAACACGGAGAAGCTAATTCCATTAATTATTTTTTTATTATTTCTTCTATTTAAAAAATGAATAAAAACTTGCAAATATAAAAAAAACCACATTTGCAACAATTTACGGTATCATAATCAAATATTAACAACTTGCTTAACTATTCTCCTTTGTATCTTTAAAATAATTTTAGAAATTCTAATAATAATTTCATAGGAAAATATTTCAACTTATTTCCTTGATTAATTAACATATCAAAGTAGGATTATTTTGTCAGAATTTTAAAAGTTATTTTAAAGAAAAAAAAAACGTATGCTGATAATCCAAACAAATTTTTTTAAATTAATAACATTTCAAAGATAAGCTTAAAAATAACTTGACAGTAAAATGCAAATAATAAATATTTAGCTCAAAACTTTTAACGTTACTTATTATCAGTATATGTGTCTTTATATCTGACATTAAAAAAAATCGTTGTTACAGAATATTTAGAATGAAAATAAGCATTAAAAATGAAATAATGATTCGTGTATAAACGAAACGTTTTTTAAAACTGCAAAATGTGAGTAGTCATATCAAGCATATTTTATCCTTGAATATATATTTTTTTTCTACAGTAATATTTTCAAAAATCTTAACATTAAACTTATTCTTAAAAAAAAATGGAGAATGTATGTGCAGATGACTTAATTATTTTATATTTCCAGGGTGGGAAATTTATCACTCTCTTTTTGTAGCGGAAGAAAGGATGAATGAATTAAATAAATAAAGAGAACGAAAAATCATGTGTCCAGCATAGATTATCAAACACTTTCCAACACATTCAGAATACCGTATATCAATAGATGGAAAACATCAGAATTATTAGTTCATCCCTGATTATGATCTATTGATTGGTATTTAATACTACATCGTGTGCTAAAAGTTAGTTCAATTAAATGCATAAAACAGTTTAAAATTCCCATTCAGCAATTTTCGCCAATAAACTAAAATGTACTCCATATCCTTTGTGTATCCCTGTATATGATCTATAAAATTTATGCACACCATGTAATATGCAAAAGAATAGTTAGATTTTAAAACGCGTACCAGAATTGAAAGGCGCTGGCAGCAATTATTCGTCTTAGGCAGTACTGTAAAAAAATATTTTTGTGTGCCCCTGTAAATGAACCGTAAGTGGTACACACTTGCTTTTCACTACAAAACTTACCATAATAAACCCAATAACATAGGTCATCGCACTATACAGTAAAACCCCGCTAATCTGAACTAATTGGGACCGGTACCAGTTCGGATTACCCGAAATTGTGATAAAAATAGAAAAGAAAAAGATGCGTGCTATAAAAAATGTAAGTTATAAGTACTCAGTAGTATAGTAAACATCATGTAATCCAGCATGCTGGATAATCCGTCATGATATTCGGGAAAGTATTTTTTCCCGAATATCGTCCCGGATTATCTATTCCTGTTTAATCACTCTCGGTGTTTGTAATATTCCAATGTAACTTCAGAATGAGGAATTACGCAACAATCCATTACAAACGGTTGAAAATCTCGAATCTATAAATAGCTCAATCACCACGTCGACGAGGGGTGAAGAAAAATAATTTGCGAAATCAAACTGTTGAAACAAAAAATAAATTTTTATCATCTGAATTAAATACTTTTTGCATTTTAGAATAGAATTTTATAGTGACTGGCAAACAAACTGGCATTCATTTTATATTCGTGTACATATGTTCTGCTTTTACATTGTTGAGTATTTTTTTATTCTGTTTTTTTAATCTGTTCAAGTATAATTTTCGAAAATAAAATCGGTTTGGTTTAAGCGAAATTTCGGATCAGTGGGGTTCGGATTAGCGGGGTTATACTGTATTTACGTGACACAGAGCACGGACAGACAGACAGTCGGACAGATAAATCCAATTCATAAACACTTTTCAACTTTTTTGGAAATGTTAAAAATATCTTTGATAATTCATTGTTCATCATTACCTGCTTGTCATAACCAAAAACTTTTTTTTTAAAGTTTGGTTCAATTCTATGCATAATTTCATATACTTTTCACTGATACAATATTCAAAATGCTACAAAAATTGCTTTTACAGCGCCCCTTACCGGCCGATTTTTTTCTAATTAAAGGAGGACCTGCTTGCCATAGCCAAAAACTTAAAAAAAAAATAAAAATTGGTTCAATTCTATCCATAAATTCATACAGTTTTTGGTGGTACAATGGCGACAGACATACGAACACACGGACAGATAGACAAACATTTTGTAAAAACATGTTTTTTGGGATCTCTGAACCCTAAAACGTGCAAATCCGTCGAAAAAAATTTCGATTACAATAATTTCTTCTATTGAAACTGTTTCAACGTTACGAATGTGGTGTTACAGTCGTGGAAAAAAAAGTAAACACCAGCTAACTCTTTACCAAATTATCGTAGAAGAAAGTTACAAGTACCAAACGATTGGAAATAAAGTTTACTTTTAAATGATGTATATAAAATTTGCCTAGGGGCCATCTACATATGAAAACGAACCCAAACTTTATTTTTTTTTCTATAGCGATACCCAAGTTTGACACCATAAATGAATTCTACACCTTCAATTAGCCTAAATACAAATTTTCATGAAATTCGTACGAGTAGTTTCAGAGAAATTAATTATTTTAAAACGAGCATATTTTAGGGGCTGTATCCAAATTGAAGTTCGGTACTTGATTGTTGAAATGCTGCAGGATGACTATGTTACTTCTATTAATTAGGATGAGCGAAGCGAATCCTTTCTAGGCTACACAAATTACATTTTGTCGTGCACTTTACAAAAAAACTATTCAGTATTTTGACTTGAAATTAAACATAAAAATAAATTATGATCTGTAGATTTTGCACAATATTATTTTTTTACAGAATAACCTTAAAAATTTTATTATTTTAATTAATTTATTTTACATGTTTTTCCATTACGGACTCATTTTTGCAAATAAAAAATGAAACACGTATATTTTCAGAAGAAAAAATGAATCAGGGATTTGGTGATTATAGATATAATCATGATTAATTAAACAGTTTCACGATTTTTTTTTTTTTACGAAATTTTAAAAATACCTTTTTTTATTAAAATTATAGCATACTTTTAATGAATTAAAATT
The DNA here is from genome assembly GCA_963932465.1 of Maratus speciosus. Taxonomy (NCBI): domain Eukaryota; kingdom Metazoa; phylum Arthropoda; class Arachnida; order Araneae; family Salticidae; genus Maratus; species Maratus speciosus. Next base: position 464,311,833 of record OZ010794.1, on the reverse strand, counting down.
TGTGAAAATTCAATTATTTACATTCAATTATAAAAGCATTTTTCAGCGTTAAGAATTCCAATACACAATTTATTCTTATTATGTGAAATCATTTACGCATTTTAAAAGAATTATATTATGATATTTTTTTTGTAACGCGGCAACAAAAGAATTGTAAACAAATAAAATTAATTGTTAAATTCATTATATCATAAATAAAAAAATTCCGAGGAAATTCTTAGTTATTTGGCTGAATTTAAATTTCTAAAATTAAAATGCGCCAAAACATAAAATAACGCTTTTTCTTAATAAAGATGCAAAAATAATATAAAAAATATTGTTACTTTCAAATATTTGTCTTATTAAATAATGCTTCGTGAATCCAAACAAAGCATGTTTTTTGGCTAGTGTATTATTTCTTGCCAATATGACCATTTCACCTGCTTAATGTGTTTTGACTACTGCAACTCAAATATTTCAATAAAATGAGTAATTTGTTTTTCAAATTATGCTTTTCTGCTTATTTTAAACATGATTTTAGCTATTTTTGATCATATTCGAAATATACTTCCAAGAAAAAATTGAAATTGAGAATTCGTTTAAAGCAGGTCATAATAAACATAAATCCATCGAAAAAAATATAGATTTGCAATTCATGTTTTTTTCGAATACTAATTTCATAATTCATATTATAAAATTTTTAAAATTACAAATTCAATCCATTTATGTTAGGGTTTTTTAGTATTATAACCACACCAAAAAAAAATTCACATTAGGATTATAATTTCAGCAGATATTAATAAAAATATGAAAATGTAATTTAACATTAGAAGCTCTAAATTTCGATAGTTTATAATTCAAAAACTTATTATCCAAATAACATGAAATTTCGTTTCAAGGCATTGTTTGAACCGCAGATTTAAAATATATCGCTAAAATTGGATGTTACCCATGAAAAAAAAACAAAGTTTGGTCTGATTTTGATTTGTAGATAGCCCCCTAAGCAAACTTTATATACATCATCTAAAAGGATACTTTATTTCCAATGAATTTGAACCAATAACGTTCTTCTACTATAATTGGTTTCAGAGTTAGTAGGGGTGTTTCCTAAGTGGATGGGTTCATAAGTGGAAAAAAAAAAAAAAAAAAGTCTTGCAATTTGAATAAGCTTAAAGTCTGTGTAATATTTCTGCTTTTTGAAAATAGATATATATAAACTTGTACAGATTAATAACGCAGCTAAGAGGTCTTTCGTGCAGAATCTTTCACAGATTTACAGATTAAATGTTACCTCTAGTATTTTTTTAAAAAGCAGACTACTTGAACGTTACGAAACGGGTGGCAGATGCGAAAAGTACGAAAAAGCAGCCCAGGTAATTTGTTTGCATTCTGTAAATCGGTTAAAATACCGATAACTATTATTTACTGTAATTTTTATTACATGATTTGTGTTAAAAAAAAAAAAAAAAAAAAAAAAAAAAAAAAAAAAACTGAAAAATGTGAATTGCATCTTGCGTTTTTCCACAGCATGTAAACATAACTGTTACGAATAAAATTATATTCTTAATAAATGAAGTATTATATACTACAGTATACAATTCATTACATATCCTATGTATAAAAATTATACATCCTACGCTCCGAAAATGCACATCATAGGAATTGTAAAATAATATTTTTTTACAAGTTCCACAACAGTAAGTTTCTTTTTCATAAGATGAAATGTTTTACCAAACAACCAAAGAATGTTCTTATTAACAGCAGTTTTCATAGCAAACTTATTCCAGGGAAAGTTTCGCAAACATTTGCTTTTGCAACAATTTTTCTACAAAACAAGAATGCTCATTTATTTTCTGTTAATCTTTGCGCGTTAAAAGAAAATATATTTATCTGTTAAATCTTGTGTATTTCTCAATTTTTTAAACATTTTTAAGAGAAATAACTAATGAATAAATGTTTTAACTTACAAATGTTTATTTTTCACTAACTGTCGCGCCTGGATTTGCCCGGTCCCGTATTATTACTCTTAAATAAACCTAAAATAAAGGTTCAATGATTTTATATTTTTTTAACGAAAATCCAAGTAAATAGGGTTTGCAAAAAGCTTCTTCTTTTTTCCCATCTACTATCATCGAATACATTTCAACTTAAATAATCTAATCATCTAAACCCTTTAAAATTTTTATGAGTTATAAATATAATGTTTCCGAACCCCGTTTACAATTTCAGTACTAAAAAATTAATATATAGTGCTAAATGGGCTGCAGCCACACATACGTTCTTTAAGTTCTCTACCGTAGAACGCAAAAAATCCTCGATCCGTTTTTAAAACATTGAGTTTAAAAACTTTGACACATTTTAAAATTCAATATAAAATAAAGTCATTGTCAAAATCTGACAATTCGAATAACAACTTCCAGTGCAGGAAATCGCCATTGCTGTGTCACAACATCAAAATTTATCTGAAAATCAGAAAAAAATGTATTTTTCAAAGCAAACACATGAACAAGTGGCGTCATCTATGATCGAAATTTAAAAGTAATTATTTTTCTTCGCTTGAAGAAAACTTTTCATCCTGAGAAGCACCTTAGTCGAAACCGCACTCCTGTATGACAAGTGCTCTTCTGATTGGGTAATGTGATGGTACTGTATATGTATATGTATTATATAAAATGTATATGTGTAATATGAACTGAGTATTAATTTTAATATAGCTTAGGATGATACTTGCCTCAATCTATTTGATCATAGGCGTCTTGTGATCTGCATCTATGCATATGATCATAAAAAATTAATTAAATATTCTTGGTGCAGTTTATCAGTTTTGAAATTAAAATTATGTGTCCTTTTTTAAGGGCACTGCCCTCGAAAGGGTTAAGCCGAGTGATTCGGATATTACACCTCCAAGTTTTCTAAGAGTTTCGCTGAACTGTACACTCATTGGAGCGCCCGGCCCTCAGCCGTAATCTCAGATTTACCAGATGTGATATTGCATTACCAAAAGTTTCCGGACGTGAAAATCTACAGAGATCATCACAGGCCCGTTATATATGACGAAGGCTGATGTGCTGAGATGTGCTGAAACTCTAACGAATGCCATGTCATTGGCTGATAACTTCTACTGTCTTACTGGTTGTTTCCTTAACTTGTCCCTTTTTCCCATCCATTTCTTTTCAGTATTGCTTCTGCTTTCAAAGTGGTAGCACGTCTTTTTTTAATCTGACGAAAACAGACAAACTTTTTTCGAAAAGCTTAGCGCAATAGTGTTATTAAGAATATTTTGTGTTTTTAATGTAGGGGAGCTAGGGGATGTATGGGACAAGGGATGGATTGGACATTCTCAATATTTCAGGCAATAAACATTTATTTTAAATTGCTTCCTAACCCCATATACCTCTACCACAGTGTGCTTCAGAACTAAAAGTAGGACCACATTGCTGTTTTCATTTTCCTTCAAAGTTGCATTTTCTGAAATCTCAGCTTAAAAGTAAGTTTTTTTTTACATTTGAAGATGTGAAATACTTTATACAGTATAAAAAATTAAGCTATGTTGTAGTTATTTATTTTAAGGTTCAATGTCGATAATTAAAATGAATGAATAGTAACCATTGTGACAAAATAATTTTTGAGGTAAAATGACTGAGAAGGGAATATATGCATCTTGGGGATGATTGGGACATTTCAAATGGGGATGAATGGGACATTCTCACTCTTCCCTAGAGATGTTGAAAATTTTATTTATTAATTAAATAGTATTATATAGGATTATAAATCAATAATTTACGTCAATTAATAGTATTAAATAGTATTATATGAGTTGTTATTGTTTAAAATTTCTGGGTGTTACTTATTGTATTCTAATAATTATTAATGGATTATCAAAAAATTGGTACTAAAACTTAATCAAAATAGATAAAATTGATAAAAATAGTATATGTGTATTGATCAAATGGGGGAAATTATATTGAATTTTGAAATGTTGCACAAATAAATCCCCACCCCTAACATATTGGGTCAATCGGAAAGTCGGGTCGTGTTGGGAAAATCAATTTGTACCGGAAAATTCAATCATTTAATTATTAGACATTGATTCCGATATCTAATGTCTAATAATAATCGGGCAGAATTTTCCGGTACGAATTGATTTTCCCAACACGACATGACTTTCCGATTGACACAATAATTTCCGTTCTGCATGTTTCTACGATACATTTAATTAATATTAATTAATAAGTTATGATTGAAAATTATTAGCTATGCTATTTTTAAAAGACATTTTGCACATTCATTTCAAATCTAAAATGCCTCATAAGTGAAAAAAAAGAACAGGTTTATAGCCGAAGTCCGCATTAAAAGTTAAAACTGCAAAAAAAGAAGTTATTGAAAAAAAAAACATATCGATTCGTCCTGTAAAATCATATATTACAAATATAATTTTCATATAAGGTTATAATTATAAATTTTAATTTGGTAAAATTGAATACAGGGAGGAAAATCTTTGTGTCCCATCCATCCATATTAGTGTCCCATTCATCCCTGCTGTGGGGATGATTGGGACAGGGAGGAACGTTTTTTTGATTTCATAATATTTTTATGAATAAATCATAATCTAGAATAAATATTGTTCATATATGTTGGCAAATACCTAATGTATGAAATGTGATATATAATATTGATAGTAACTTAAATAAAAAAATAAAAAAATATATTTTTGTGAAAATGTCCCATTCATCCCCCACCTCCCCTATTATATGCCTAAGCATTAACATGTTAAGAAATCTAAAATGATTTATTCTCTAGCGATTCCTCAAAAATAATTGCATTCTTTTATAAGATGAAATGTTTTCCGAGTCTCTCGTAGTTTTGAAAAGCAAAACAATGTTTTTATTAAGCGCAATCTTCATAACAATCTCGTTCCAAGGAGAGTTTTGTAAACATTTGTTCTTGAAAAAATTCTCTGAAAAACAAGAATGCGTAGTCATTAGTATTAAATCTTTGCTTTTTTCAAAATGAACTAGAAGCTTAATTTCGAGCAGTTCCACGTTCTTTTGCGTTGTCAGGTTTACACAAGTATTAATTAATGAATAAATATTTTAACTTAAGAATTCATTTTTTTTTTTTATGATGACTTCCAAGTGCAAATAACTAGCGTTAAAACAATATTCGTTTTATTTTTGTTCCGAAAATAAAAATGTAAACTTTTCTTCTTATTTTTCATAGAGAAGGATTTCATTCTATTCTAATTACTCTTTTTCTTCTATATATATATATATTTTTATAAAACTCGCACCATAATTAAAAACATCCATGTTTTGTTTCTTTCATTATGTGAAAGTAAAGGATTTCGTTAATCTTATTTCCCGGGAGATTTTAATGTAATGTTATTGTTTTCAATCGAAGGAAAACGTGATGTTATTTTTCATAAAATGAACATACCTTACGATTAGCTATTTTTCCAACCCGTCTTACTAAATCAACTTTCCGCACTTTTAGATGTCATTTATTTCAAGAATTTCCTTTTTAAATTTGTCCTGTTATAATATTTATTTCTTTTTCTTTTATTCCTGGCTCCCACTAGTCTCAGCACTTGGGACGTAGGTTGGGACGTTCTGGAACGCTGCGGTCCGCAAATTCTGCAGCACTCGAGTAATAAACTGGACAACCCCGTCCTTTGTAGTCAGCAGGAACATCTATTTCAGTCAGAATAGGAAAGTGATACTAGGACAAGAAATAAAGTGAAGTGTTTTCAAAAATGTATTGATTAACCAGAAGTAGGTCTACATATTGTGTAAATTTCCTCAAAGTGGCAGGACTTTGAAGAATTAATTAGATCCATTGAGTTATAGAGGGAGTTATACTTTGAGGAGCCCATATACGCAGCATGTCAAACGGGACTGGTGTGAGATAGTTTGGAGCTTCCATGACATGTGCTATAGGCCAAGAAAGAGAAAAGCCCAGCGAGCGTCACTCTCCCTTTACCTCAATACCAATGGAAGACATGGTCGCCCGGACAGAAAAATCCAATGACTCGAGGATTTCGCCGCGTGATTCGGGTATCACACCTCCAAGTTTTCCAGGAGCTTCAGCAGCTCCTCGAAAACCGTGCTAAACCGACTGTACCGTACACTCATAAGAGTGCAGGGTCCTCAGCCATAATATCAGATTTCCCAGATGTGATATTGCTTTACCAAAAGTTTCAGGATGTGAAAATCTACACTGTTAAAACTTTTGCAGCATTCTGGCAGGTCATTCGACCGTTTTTTGAAAAAACGGTTTCATAACCATAATTTAACTATATTCTGACCATAAAATGGCCAATAATATGGTCAGAATAGTGTTAAAATTACGGTTGTGTAACCGTTTTCGGAAAAAACGGTCAAATGACCTGTTAGAATGCTGCAAATTTTTAACAGTGTACAGAGATCACCACAGGCCCGTTATTTATGATAAAACATACGCGGATCATATGTATAGATGCATAGATGCACCCCACGAGACGCCTATGACCAATTAGCTCGAGGCAAATATTATCTTAAGCTATATTAAAATTAATACTCAGCTTATATTACACATATACAATTTACATAATACATGTGCATAGTATACATATATGCATTGCAAAATATAAGAGACTTAGAAAAAAACTCTAATAACATAAACTGTAAATATGTAGAAAAAAATCACATATGGGTGAAATACGACCTTTTTCCTTGTCGGCAGCAGAAACATCTGTTTCAGTCAGAATAGAAAATTGGTGCTAGGACAAGAATTAGGGTGACGTGTTTTAAAAAATGTATTGATTAACCGGAAGTAGGTCAACACATATATTTGTAATTGTATTTGTTGTAAGTGTATAATTTGCCTTAAAGAGAAAGAAGTTTAACCCCTTAATTCTCGCTCCCGAGATATTCTCGGGCTGTGTCATTTACTCAAATTGTTTGATTCCCACCAGTTTTATAAAATAGTGAAATCGGCTATATTTTAGTATCGTTTTTACTGTCATTAAATAAGGTGAATATTTCTTTTTCATAAAAGTGGTGCGAATAAGCAATTTGAATTATTTAACCGTAATTTAATTCGAGCGTTAAGGGGTTAAAGAATTAATTGGATCCATTGATCGAATTGTAGAGGGGATTATTTCTGAAGTTCATGTGTTTGTATATGTGGGTATTCAAGGATATAGTAAACTGGTATTAATAACGAAGTGCAGTCTTCATCACTGTCACTAATAAATTCTCAGTGGCAAACAAAGTTACGCCTACACCAAAGTTGCTGTTGGAGAAGTAACTTCCAAAGCAATTTTTATTCTGTCTGATCAATTTGTGAAAAAGATTTAAATCTATGAAAATTGGTTATTTTTGTGTATCATTTGTATCACATTAACCTCATTATTTTTGCTCTCATATTAGTCTCGGTTAACCCTATATATTAGTAACTTCATATAAGTGAACTCGATGTAGGACATGTTTTTTTATATTTATCCAGATTTAATCTTTCTCTTTTATGCTAAAAAGTTAAAATAGCTTATATTTTTATTTAGTTAAAAGTAAGAGTTAAAATAACTATTACTTTCATCCAAAATCTAAAAATTTCGAAAAAAAAATATTGTTTAGCTTGAATCTTAAAATAAGCTATACGGTATTTCCTTTGAATGTTTTATGTTTAACATAGGTACAATAAATTGGAATTTACTTATGTTAGGCATAATAATATTTTGTATAATTAGCATTTTCAGGCATTTCCAATATATAATTTGTATTTTTAGGCAGTAAGGGACCCACACACACACAACACCTTCCAAAAAAAACAAAAACAAAAACTTACTTATTTTTAGAAATTAAAAAAATCCTTTTTTATTTATTTATTTATAGGTGTGTGTGTTTAGGATTAAGTAAAGAAATTAATTTAAAACAATTTAAAAAATTAGAACTTTTTCTTCTAAATTTTTTGAGGAAATTCATAATCCTCAGCCGTTGCTAATTGCATTTAAAATTGCTTTTAATTTTTCCATAAAAAAGGAAAAGGAAGTTTGATTAATTAAATCCCTATCTGTTAAGAACAGACTAAACTTTTTAAAAAATGACTGCTAATGGATAAAAAAAATCTTTTACTTTTTATCCTTACGTTAACAAAAATGCATCTAATTTACTTTTAAAACTTTTTATATATTTTTTCTTCAAATAGCACTTCGCCATTTGAAAAAAAAAAAAAAAGAAAAAAAAAAGCAATATTTGGTACCCATTTAAATAATTATGAATGTTGAAAAATACATATAACATCAAATCTGCATACTTGTTTCAAAATTCCAAGTTTTTATTTTAATATGCCTTTAAAAATATTTAAAAGCTTCTAGATTATTTTTCATATTAAAAATAAAATTTTTAGGGGTATCTAAGCTTTAGTTAATGTATTATCAGCTGCATTTATTGAGCAGGCTAGGTCAGTCTTATTTGAACACGTAAGGAGACATCTTTCAGTATTTCTCGTGTTGTCATTAAATTTCATAAAAAAGAAAATGTCTTTTGAAAATTTCCTTAAATTACCTTCACTATTGTTAAGATTATGCATGTAATTCTGACTTAAAAAAAAGAAATTTCTTTTTTATTTTGCCTTTATGTGTACTAGAATCCCTTTAAATGGTTGGCATGCCCTTTTTCTCACCTTGTTTATCTCTGTCTGTATATATATAATATCAGTGGTGGAAAATTGGCGCAGAGGTGGAGCCTATTGACACCACTAAATTATAGCAGTATTTTGCCTCTTATCTAATGATCAAATTTCTGTGTTTTTATTAAACTGAATAATACCATAAAAATTTAGTGGTGTCAATAGGCTCCGCCTCTGCGCCAATTTTCCACCACTGATATATAATAAGGGGCTTTCCCTTTGCGCTGTTTGTGCGTTAATCCCGGATCTTGCTGTCTGCCTGGTGTCTGGCTTAATTCAAGGTTAGATTTTCAATTTGTAATATGATTTTCTTTTTTTTTTTAATCGATTTCAATCCATTTTATTCTTTATCTTGTGTTATTTCTAGCGTTATTTTTCTGGCTTTATTGCGTAAGGTAGCCTTTTTTTTTTTTTTTTTTTTGCATTTTTTAGCTTGTTATGACTAATGCAATGATGAAACGGAACTTGTTACTTGTGGGAAGGAAGGTAATTAGGGCCTGATGATTCTGCTTTAGTTCCACGAATAATTCCATTTTTCCAATGTTTTTCTGTATTTTTAATTCCTTGTTTGCACTTGTTATCAGTATTTGTTTCAAAGAGTTTTATAATTGTTTATACATAAATTTTATTTTGCATAAATTCATTTATAATTTGTATATTCACATTTGTTGATAATAATTTGAAATGTTTTATAATGGATTTATTTATACAGTGGTCCTAAAATATATATAAAAAATGTAAAGGTATGTAGAGGGGACATAAATAAGCATATTTCGGGTAGGAATGTGTGTGCGGTAATGACACATTAAAGCACTAGCTTGCAAAGCAGTATGAATCAAAGGAAACTGAAAAGACAAGTAAAGACAAAAGAAAACGAAAATTTATTAGGGGAGAGTAGCTATATTTAGACCGCCGCTTTAATTGGACCGTTGCCATTCTACCATTAATTATAGAAAAAGACTCCATCTACCGCTGATTTCCTACTCATCAGAATGACGTCACTCATGATTATAAGAAGCAGCCGCCTACCACGTGCTGTTTAGAGGCAATTTAAAAGAACCTAAATTTAGCTGTTTTGATTTAATTTTTTCCAACTAAACGTAAGAGAATATTTTAAAACTAAGGTAAGTTCTTATGTTTTCATATACATATATGAATTCATCTGTTTATTGCGCATATTTTTTATGCGGATTTGTTTGATTTCGTTTTCGTTCTTAGTCTTGAAATTAACTGTTTTAAAAAATGGCGCAGTTGCCGTAATTGGGCCAATTTAAGTTGCTTAAATTGGACCAGATATGCGATCATAAATTTCAAAAGTAAGTAATGAATTTCGAGGACGGTACGTTTTGTACACTATTTTTTTTTATATTTTATAATGGTTTACTATCTCCATGCAAGCTTTGTTTGTATATCTGGATTAATTTTTTTTATACAGTTTAGGCTTATATAAACATAAAAACATTTTTACATGTCGATGCAATAAATTTGTTTGCAATGTCTTTTATCTTATATGTAATTGTACTTATTTTCTTTGAATTTTTTATTCCTATGGCATATTTGATTTACAGGGTTGAATTTAAACATTTTCCTCCTGCAGGATATTTGTGATGGAAGGCATGTTCTGGAGGGTAGAATTATACTTTTTTGCCATTAAAACGCATAAAATCTCAAACCTTGATGAAAATGTTGAAAAAGACATAGACAAACTGTCTGGGAGAAAAACACCCGTGACAGCAAAAGCTGTTAAAGATATAGGAAACAAAAAGCAGACAGTAAGTTGTGAAGAAATTGAGCTGCAACAAGGCTGCAGCTACAAATCCTCCCTGAAAGCAAAAACATCATTAGAAATGTTATTTCCCTTGCTAAAATCGATTAAGTCAAAGTGCAGAGAGAGCCAAAAAACAGTTGTGTTAACATCATAGCCATATAAATTAAACCTTGAAATGAAAAAAAAAAAAACACAAAAAAGAAGCTTTCACAGCACAAAAGCAATTGGAACATCGAGTTTTAAAAAATAGGTGTAATGCAATTAGCAAGAAAATTATGGAAGAGAAGAACTACAAACATAATGTAAAGAAAACTTCGGTTGCAAAAAAAAAAAATCTGATAATCAAAATCTAAAAAGAAAAATCTAGACAGTGATGATTGGCTTTGTCTAATTTGTAAGAAAAATAAAATAGAAGAAATGATTCAGTGTTCAGACTGCCATATACGGTTCCATGTTGTGTGCGCTGGAAAACAAAAACAATAAAAAAAATTCATATATAAGCTTTGCATCACTCTTTATATGGTATTCATGTAACTGACAATATGTTCCATAATTTATATTCTTAATTACTGGTAACTTTGATTTATATTTTGAATACAATTTGATTTAACTCTCTAAAGACCAGAGAGCAAATTTCCCTTATGCCTCAAAAGACCAGAGAAACGGCCCACAGCCTTCGAAAATTTCGCCCCCATCTCATCTGTCTAGCGTAAATCAGTGGGTGGGATTTCTGTTCAGAAGTTCACCGCCTGTGTTGAGAGGGAAAATGCGACAGGATTTTTTATCGGGGTTGTGGGCAAAGGGAAAAAATATCCATCACGGTTATCAAAGGAAGTAATAGTTAATTGATGATGCTATAGTCTGACCCTTCTCAGCAGTGCTCAAGTAATTAAATGATAAATTTAAATAAATGATAAAAACATTTAAAATTGTATTGTCTGTGGCAGATTCCTTTCGATTATTTTAAAACGAAGTGTTTTTGTTCATCAGAAATAATGACAACTTGCTACATGGCAATTAGATGTGTTAAATTTAGGCTGCATGAAACCAATGTAAAAAAAAAAAAAAAAAAAAAAAAAAAAAAAACTATGTAAAAAAAAAGAAATAAAGAAATAAATGAAAATTGGAAATAAATTTTATTTCTTTCTACATTTAGAAAATATTTATAATATTAATTTTAAACATGGAATCGTATTGCACTGAATGTAATTTAGACAAAAATTGCGAAATTTACCTTGCAATCTTTACAATTGATACATTTACTTTGCAGTTTTCGCAATAAAAATACACATTTTTAATAATGCTATTTTCATTCGCGAAAGTTTTTGCCTTTTAGAAATTCACTCACTAATTTTTGAGCCGATTTAATATATTTTGTATCTTTATTAATTGGTCGCATTTGTAAAATAATATTTCTCTATTACCAAGTACGCTTTCTTTTAAAAATCATGAAAATTTTATTCGAGTAAGTATGCGCTTTTACGACGATTAATTAGCATTATATTCATATTAAAAGTACGTTTCCTTTTTTTTCCTCACAAAATGGCAGGAATAAATATTTAATAATCATTATTTCCTCTCGCCCTTAAAAAATAAAATGAAACTGTTGCAACCATTTCAGTTTATTAAGAAAATATCATTAATAAAATTTTTGAACTCATATGTAATGTTGAAAATAACTTTTTAAATTTGTAGAGCTATTTTGAGATAGCTGTTCTCTTGCAAATAAATAATGTTTGTTTAGAAACACAATTCATTTTCCCAATCAAGGTATAAAGGAGTGCATCTATAGGAAATACATACCTAAACTCAGATTATACTATATGTATGCTTAATGATACTATATTAAACATGATTATTTATGACTATTTAGCCCATTATTAGTGCTATATTACGCATGATTATTTATGATTATTTAGCATATCATTTATGTTATATTAATTTATACATAAAATTATGTTTTCAGGGTTTAATTTTGTAAGGTGTAATTCACACAAAATCAATTTTATGTGAAAAAGTGCATGGTTCAAATATTTTTTGGCCCTTCAATCCAAGAACATATACACTGCAACGATGATTTTGAAATGTGTGAGATGGTGAGATCAAAATATTTTGATGTTTAAATTATTGAATCCGGATGATACACATGATTAAAAAATGACAAATTAAGGAAAATATTTCTTTAAAGGCATTTTTTAAATCAAGAATTTTAATAAATTTAAACACTTTATTATTGTTAAGACATTAAAAATATAACTTCAATGTATCTCTTATCTCATATAAAAGCTTTGCTTAATTTTGTTTTTGTTTTTTATCTTGTGATGCAGCGCGAACCGTCATCTGAAGGAACCTTTAACTTCATGTATCTCAGAATGAATTTTTTCATGATTTGCCAACTTTGAAACATATATCTAAAATGTCTTATAAAGTATTTGTATGAGATTTTTAATAGAGTTTCTGTATTATATTTCTAATAAATTGTCTTCAGGATTTATTATTTTGAGTGAGAATTGCGAAAATATGCTAATTTATGCAAAAGTTACGCGTGAAAAAAACTTTATTTTTTTCACTTTAAAATTTATTATGAACTTTATAAGTATTATTTTTAAGACTTCTGACCACAAGTTAAAACTACACATTACCTGTATACAACAGGGCAAAAATTATGCAAATCAGGCAAGTGGTTCAAGAGTTATATATAAAAAAAATTAAACATGTTTAAATTCTTAAATTAAAAAAATTTTAATGTTTTAAAGTTTTCAGTATTTTTTACATGCAATAAATTCCTTACATAAACACATATTTCACACACACACACACACACACAAAAAAAAAAAAAAAAAAAAAAAAAAAAAAAAGATATTCAAAAATATCAGGTGCATTCTCACAATCTTTTGACTTTCATGTCCCTGAATAATAATTTTTATTTTAATACACTTTTTTTTTAAATTTCATATACTGGAGAACATCCCATTGCATGATTGCATAACAATATTAGCGAGATAAATAAGTTTTGGACGATGTTGGAAGTCCAAATACCCGGAAAACTCCTATACCGTCCTATGTCCCTGATGCTGAATTTTAAGTTTGGAGCTGTCTGTATAAAATTGTTTCATTAAAAGTAATTCAATGTAACTTTTTTCCGAAACTGGGATAATAGTTTTATATGAATATGTAACAAAAAATTAACCTGCACACATTTTTACGGTTGATATTATTTTTTGAACTCTGTCCCTGGGTTTTTCATCCTTATCGTCCCTCTTGCTAAACTTATACAGAAAATCACTTCAGATGCAGCCACATACTTTTTTTCAAGTTTTTCTCATGCAGAAGTACGATAGAGAAAGAATGTCTAAAATTATTTGATAGGAAATTTACTGCAGAATTTAAATCAACATTTAAATATCAATTTCGAGATCGTGGCTTTATTGGTAGTCTTACCGTCCCCAAGGTTTATTCCTGCACTTTTCGAGGTAAATAAATAATAAAAAAAAATAATTTAATCCAATGTTAACAACTGTTTCTAAACATCAATGAACATTGTGGCTATCACTTAGTTTTAACATGATTTGTCTAAAAATAGGTGGCAATTTCCCTTACCGTTCCATCTTTATCGTTCCCTTTTTTCCTATACCGTCCCCTTTTTTTACCTTACCGTCCCTTCTTTAACTCCCCTTTAAGACAATGTTATGCAAAAATTCTGCAATTAAAAGTACTACTACATTTTTATTATTTCTTATTTGAATGTCCTGTGGGTACTATGCAAATTCATTATAAGTAAAAATTTAGAAGAAAATAAAACGTTATAGTGGTAAAATGGTAAGGAAAATTAAACTCGCAAGTTTAACTTAAACCTCAGTTAAATAAAATATTTTTCACTGCTGACCATTTTTTCTTTATTTTGAGTCATTAAGGCATTCGTCTATCTGATTAAAATGTTATTTAAGGAAGTTTAATTTCACCAGATTTTTTTTCCCCGAAAGTCAAAAGATTGTGAGAATGCCCCATCTACACATAAAGAAACAGAATTTTGTGCCCCGCATTCCTTAGTCTTATTAGCATGCCAAGTAGACGTAAAATTCAACTGTTTTCAACTTTCAGGTATACTAAAATATCATATGAAGACAAAAGTCTTCCTTTTAAATGCCATTTTGTTATTAACCACAAACGGTTACAGAAGAAAGGGTGATAATTGTAGTTGCAGAAGGAGCGCTTTTTCGCCTTAACTTAGCCTTATGACATCCAGTTGCTCCTTAAAAGCTCTGAATGCTGTTTTAATTTAATTTTCTTGATTTTTTTTTCTTTTTTCAAGCAGTTTAAATCTTTAGAATGTATTATCTTTTGGTTCCGACATATTTTAAAGACAGATTTCTTAAACATCCTTGTATTATTTATTTATTTTATTTATTATTATGAAAAAAAAAGTTAGAATATGTTATCACATAGTGGCTGGTTAATTCTGTTTTGTAATTCAATGTCGTCATAGGATTAAAAAGTCAAATAAATTTTATTGTGTCATTAGGTAAATAATTCCCTTATAAGATAAGCTCTGATAAGATGAGAGGAAATTTTTTTAACGATGATATTTTTAGGGTTAAGTAATTTAAACTGCATTTAAAAAAATAAAAATATTCGAAATTTCTCAAAATTATTGTGAAATACACACCTTGCACTTATTAAAAGAAGTTTTGTATTTTCTTGGAGAGGAAACTCTTTTTAAAAAAAAATCATAATCCAGAAAACAATAGTAATATCTTTGTAATCATTAAATTGTCAAATGCAAGAGTTTAAAATTATTGTCTTTTATTTCAAAATGGTAGTGGTGAAACAATTAAAAGAAAATTAAAAATTCATCTAATAATAGTCTATGTTTTATCCATGGATATGCTTTCACGTCAAAGATACAGCTTAACAACAGCTTCATTTAAAGTAGGCATTTGTCTCAGACTTTTATTTCAGTATACAGTTTTTTAAATTTTGTTATTCATATTAGTTAGAAGGATGCAAAAAGAAAAAAAATAAAGCAAGCCTATTTTTATCTGAGTGACTGATTTCTTCTAATAGAAAAAATAATGCTTCATTGGGGTTTTTGTGTGCGTAATATTACAAATATATATATATATATATATTCTCATTCCTTCCAAATTATCAAATTTTTTTTTTTTTTTTTTGAAAAAGAATTGCAGTAATATTTATTAAAAATAACGTCTAACCTTTAGCTTCTGTAATGCATTTATTTAAACAAATTGACAGTATTCACGTAGCAGCTCACACATATCTACTTTAGTTATCAATTTATAAATTCAAAAAAAAAAAAAAAAAAAAAAAAAAAAAGAAGAAAGAAAAAAAAAAAAGAAACATATTTCTGATATATTTTTTTTTCAAATAAATTTATGAAAGACTTGAGATTTTTAACCGTATGACATGTTGACGCAGCATAAATGTTATATTATTATATAATACAAGTATTATAATGCGTTTAAATTTGTATTTGACTTTGGCAGAAAATTAACAGATTAAACGATAAACATTATTTCTGGTTTTGCGAGAAAATTTTTGTTAACCAGTCAAGCGCACATCCATGGGTGTCATGGAGTATCATGACGCCCATCTAAACGAAGAAAGATACAAAAATACATTAAAAAAATTATGTGAAGTTAGTTTAAAGACAATCTCGCCCAACACCGCAAATTTTTCTGACGCACAGAATGTAATTAAAATGGAAATATATAAAACTCGTTCTTTAATCGTCAGCAATCGATCAGCGTTTTTCACTTTTTTTATATATTTTATGCAGCTTCAATTATAACTAATTGCTCCCTTTTAATAATCTTTTCGTGACTGTAGAGTCGCAAAAATCAAACAAAACAGCTAGCTTTTTTGAAACTTATCTGAAAGATCTTGCAATCTTGAAACTTTATTCGATTTCTTAGTATCTGAATATAACTTATGAATTTTATACATTTACGAGTATATCTCCAAATGTTATTAATTTACGAATATACCTGAAAATTTTATGCATTTACGAATGAAAATATAACTTTGTTATGTGTCATGAAACAGAGAATTTAGAATTGTAGCAAACATAAGCTATAAGGATTTATATTATAGTTATGAGCCCCTCACTTTCCGACAAATAGACATGACCCCCACCCCCCGCTCTTTTTTAATAGAAAATTGGATTCGTCCTTGTAACGAGTACTGCAAGAACACCGTATTCGAGAAAAACTAAGGAATTCCATTCTGTGATGCGCACTGCATGGGGTCCAATCGGCCGTCTTCAAAAAGATTTTTGATAAAAGAGAAGAAAGTGAAAACAAATAGGTACTTCGCTTCGAGCCTTTCTCCTTACAAAGCGTGGGAAAAAATGTCACACGGCTTACATTTTGTTTGAATAGTGATTCACTAAAAAAAAAGGAAAAAAAAAAACATTTTTTTCATTTTTCTTAAATTTTATGAATGAATAATTTCAAGATTGATAACTTTTAAGAGAATTCGAATTCATGAATTGTCGAACAATTTATATAATATTTTTGCATGAACATTTTATGAAAAATTAACAATATTACATTTTAAAAATAAATTGATGTTTCTTTATTGATATACTTTATCTGTAAACAAAATGTAGAATGTGATCGAACTAACTTTTATAAAATTTATTTGGATTTATTTATTTGTTATACAAGGGGAGTCTGCTTTCGTGATAAAGTAAGATAAGTTTCAAATTTTAAAGTCAGCTTGTAGAAAACAGTTAAGTAAAAACAATGTCGCTTCTTCTCCGACTTTTATAATAAAGCTACAGACAATCCTATTCCTTTGGCTCAATGCTATAAGAAATGAATGTGTTGAGGGGAAAAAAAACCTTCAGTACCGCGCTATTGAAAAACACTGCAATTAGATGTTTATGCTGATATTATATTTTACCTCTAGTTTTAGATATTTTCAGGAAGTGGTATAGGATATATATGAATTCTTTTAATGCAACTTCATACATATTGTTCCATATTATTTATAAAATGAAAGTTGTTTATTTTAAATAATAAGCATATATAAATTTTGTAATATGTATTTATCGAATAATAATTTGTACAAACAAAACCTAAACTATTTTTCTATTATTACTAACTATTTTATTTAGTATTAGATGGAAAAATTTAGCAGATATTCTTATTCAGATGATAGTAATTTGAAAAACGTTTTCCTTTTTACTTATAAAAGCAAGACTTCTGAAAGAAATTTTTATCGAAATAAAAATTTCGAAACTATTTTAGAGATACAACTGCATGAAGATGGTCATCAGTGAGCAATTGAAGATTTGATAAATTTATTGCTAAATGAAAAACACTATTGATTAAAACGCATTTAAATAATAATTTTTACATAATTTTACATATAAACTGGACTTTGTAGATTTGACAGAAAGATCAGCTTTGTTGAACGTAATTTTTTTCTTTTTCTTTTATTATCATTATAAGATAACAAAAGAAATTACACTTTTGTTATTTTTTAGAGTTATTTTCATGTATTCACATGCACAGATGCAATTTGAATATGGTAGACTCACTTATTTATTGTACATTTGTCTTACTTCTATTTATTCCTGTGTGTTTTTCGTTTATAAATACTTATTTACATGATTGCACTAATTTAGAGCTTACATAAATTATAGATTTTACACAATTAGGTTTTTTTTTTCTTGCAATAACAGTTATTATAACATATTTATTTTCCTGGTAAATATTTCTGCAGTCTTGAACACCATAAAATTGTTTACGCATTGTAATAAATTTATCAGGCATTATAATAAACCTTTTTACATGCTTACATCAAGATTAAATGGCATATAACCCCCCCCCCCTTTTATGACGTCTACTTGCATCTAAAAAAGCTCTCAATATAAAACGCTAATATATTTTAAGTATCTTAATGCAAGAATATATTAAAGCCACATAATTTCAATGAATGGTCACATAATTTTATAAGAAACAGTAATAGTTTTTATAAGAAAGTTTGCGCGGCATTGTAAAATTTACTGAAAAGTTATTGCAGTCTACAAAAACAGTTATTTTAGCAGTTAAAGTTGTGTTGTTTAAGATAATATTTAAACGACAAATATTCTTAATCAAAATAAGAATCACTAATAATAATCATCTTCATCTTCCTGAAGTTAAAAACAAATGTTTTTAGAATTAATGCAAGCATGTTAAAGCTATGCATAAACACAGATAATAAAAATTATTATTCTCGAGGCAAAAGGCCTTTCTTTTTCTTAAAATGGCATAAATTATAAGGAATAATTTTTGCCTTATTTAAAAATTAATTATTATTTATCTATATATATATCAGGTGTCGATTCAGGTAAACTTTGGTGTCTCTTTACAGACCCTTCACACGCATACAAAAAAAAAAAAAAAAAAAAAAAAAAACAATAATAATAATAATAATAATACTAATAATAATAATAATAATAATAATAATAATAATAATAATAATAGTAATAAAGCCCATCACAAAATTACTTTTAATAAAATAGTTTCCCTCACAAAATTCTTTTTTTATAAAATAGGTCGATTCACAAAAATTCAGTTCTATAAAACCACATTCTTCATTAATTATTTTCATTTTATTAGGTTTTGCAAACAAAACAAGTTGTTCAAATTTGACATTTGGATGGCTTAACTTAATTTCATCTTTCATTACAATTTTTTTTTTTTTTTTTTTTTTTTTTTTTTTTTTTTACAAAATTATATTACATTTTACAAAAACAACTTTTATTCTTCACAATATGGATAAAGAAACGAAAAAAAAATGCATCGACTTATATATACAATGTATATATAAGTATATGTATTTGTATATATATATATATAATGTATTGTATATATATAATGTATTGTATATATATAATGTATATATACAATGTATATATATACATACATGTATATTATTTTTAAAAAACTTAAGAAACATTAAATCGTAAGATATAATTTCTCATTTCATGAAAAAATATCTTTATATATATATATATATATATATATATATATATATATACATATACATATATATAACGCGTAATTTTCGTTAAATGGCTGTAACAATTTTTAGTTTAAAAAAAGCTCTTTCAATGGAAAAATCTCTTTACACGTTTAGAGAATTTCCTAAAATAAAACTTTTTTATCAATAAATTTATATCGTTTTATACATTTAAAAAACATGTATTAACTATATTAATCCATACAGACATTTTAATGTAATAAATACATATAATTTTTTTTAATCTAATAAATACATATAGATTTTTTAATCTAATAAATACATACAGATTTTTTAATCTAATAAGTACACACACTATATTAATTTTAGAAAGCTCAACTAATTAAGAAATCAGCGTATATTTAATAGTTTTTTATGCTTTACAATATTCAGCTAATGAAAGTTTTCCATTGAAAAAATCCCTGCAAAACTACCGCTTTTAGGGAAAGTCAGCATGAAAGAAGGACTGATTCTTATCGAAATAGAAAGTAGGAACCACCTGACAACCAAACAATTGGCAAATTGATTGGAGTAGCTACCACCCTTCTGGTAAGTGGGGGTAGGAATGACTTTCCATTTTCGGCCGGCGGCTTCGGTCGTCTGCTTGGCCGGCCGTTTCGGCCGTTCTGGTCGCCAGAAGGTTAAAACAATTACTCTTATTTTCAGATATTTGATTTCATTACATTTCATTGCTGTTATTTTGTTTGATTGTTTCATTAATCGCAAACTTTGCTTTTAATAAAATTAGTTATATTCCCTAGTCATTCAAACAACCTGATATTATTTGGTCCGATTTAGGAGACGGGGGGTCCAATTTAGGCGACCAGTTGCTGAATTTGGACCACTTTTGGCAAATTTTTCAAATTAAAATAAAATTTAGGATTTAAAAAAAAAATTGATCTAAATATTTATTTAATTAGTAGATGAATAGATTGACTCTGTGTAATGATCTTTTGAAGATATTCCAAAAATTAAGCGAGTTACACCTTAAAATAAGTGAAATGGTCCAAATTCGGCTACTCTCCCCTAACAGTTTACAAGAGGTGCTCGAAAGAGCGGCCACTAACAGCGAAGATTCACAGCGACGGTGCATAGATCGGCGTACTTTAGAAAAGACGTCAGGCATGTCGAGCACATGTAAAGCAGCAACAGACAAGCGGCAACAAGGTCTTCTTCAGATGTGACGGGACTCTCGTACACCAGGCTTTTAATATTACCCCAAAAGAAAAAATCCAAGCAGGTTAAATCAGGAGAACGCGGTGTCCTAGTCAACTGGACTGCCCCATCTTATCCAATGCTGGCCGTAGACAGCGTCCAGGTGATTTCTGACGTCTCGACTGAAGTGAGCTGGGGCTCCATCGTGCTGGAACCACAATTCGTCTGCGAACAGCTGGATGAATATCTACCAGAAGTTCAGGTAAAACCCCCTGTAGGAAGATGTTGTATGTATGGCTAGTTAAACAACTAGGTAGAATGTACGGTCCTAATAAGTTATTGTGTACAATGTCTGCCCAAACATTAATGGAAAACCTTTCTTGGTGCGCGTGTGCTATTGCGCCATGTGGGTTGCCATGAGCCCACAGGTGAAAATTATGGATGTTAAACATACCCGACCGCGTAAAGGTAGCCTCATCTATACTAATATTATAAAGAGGTAAAAATTGTTCATTTGTAGGAAGTAAGCTCTGGAACTACTGAACCGATTCCAAAAGTAATGGTATCAAAATGATGGTGTTCGTCCAATTTAGAACATAGGCTACATCTTATGTCCGTGGCACTGTATAAAAGGGCGTGCAGGAACAAAAAACGTTATAAAAATGCGATTTTTGTGTTACCGAAGGGCCTAGAAACATGAAATTTGGAATGGTAGTTACTTATAAGATACCAATGATCTCTAAGGACATTTCTTTAAAAAATCGAAATTAAAAAGGGGTGAAAATGTGCGAAAAGAGTTCTAAAATACGTTCTAAATAGCGATTTTTACGAAATTTCAGGAAGTACCAAACCGATTAAAAAAAAATAATGGTGTCAAAATGAAAGTGATAACACTTGCTCCAACATAGGCTACATTTTATGTCGGTGCTACTTCCCCTAAAGGGGGTGCAGAAGCAAAAAAACGTTCGAAATTGCAATTTTTGTGTTACTGAAGGGTTCAGATACATGGAATTTGGAATGGTAGTTACTTATTAGATATAAATGATGTCTAAGAACATTTCTTAAAAAATTCAAAATTTAAAAGGGGTGAAAATGCGCGAAAAGAGTTCTAAAATACGTTCTAAATAGCGATTTTTACGAAATTTCACGAAGTACCAAACCGATTAAAAAAATAATGGTGTCAAAATGAAAGTGACAACACTTGCTCCAGCATAGGCTACATTTTATGTCGGTGCCATTATCCCCAAAGGGAATGGAGGATCAAAAAAACGTTCGAAAATGCGATTTTTGTGTTAGTGAAGGGCCTAGAAACATGAAATTTGGAATGGTAGTTACGTATAAGATATAAATGATCTCTAAGATTATTTCTTAAAAAATTCGAAATTTAAAAGGGGTGAAAATGCGCGAAAAGCGTTCTAAAAAACGTTATAAATGGTGATTTCTACGCAATCTGAGAAAGTATCCAACCGATTTCAAACGTAATGGTTGGAAATTGATGATGACAGCCCTTGCTCCAATGTAGGATTTACTTCATGTCGGCAGAGTACCACCTTGTGGTTGCATTTTAAAAAACTTTCTAAACTGTGATTTTTGTGATACTGAAGGGGCTAGCAACTTGAAATTTGGCATGGTAATTACTTATGAGATGTAAATGCTCTCTGAAAAGAGTTCCTTAAAAATTTGAAATTTAAATGGGGTGAAAATAAATGAAAAGCGTTCTAAAAACGTTCTAAATAGCGATTTCTACGCAATCTCAGGAAATATAAACCGATTTCAGAAGTAATGGTTTCAAATTGATGCTGATAGTCCCCTCTCCAAGATAGTCTATATTTTACGTTGTTGTCACTACCACCTGGGGATTACAGGAGCAAAAAGCATTTTAAATTTGGAATGGTAATTACTTTAAAGATGCAAATGCTTTCTAAGAATTATCGAAAGAAAATTCCAAATTTAAAAGGATGAAGGGAGCGAAAAGCATTCTATAAGCATTCTAAATTACAATTTTTATGCAATCGTATGAAATACGAAACCGATTACAAACATAATGGCTGCAGATTGATGGTGATAGAACCTGCTTAAACATAAGCTATATTTTATGTCGGTGCCACAACCCCTAGAGAGATGCAGGAGTAAAAAACTTTCCAAATTGCGATTTCTGCGGTACTGAAGAGGCTATATATAGCACGGTATATATTAAATATAGCACTGTAGTTACTCATAAAATATAAATGTCCTCTAAGAACACTCGAAAATAAATTCGAAATCAAAAAGGGGTGAAGCGAAGGAAAGGAGCGAAAAGCATTCTAAAAGAGTCCTAAATTACGATTTCTATGGAGTCTCAGGAAAAAATAAACAGATTACAGAAGTTATTGGTTGCGAATCAAGAGTGATAGTCCCTGATCCTATACGGGCTATATTTTATGCCGGTGTCACTACCACCTGGTTCACAGGAACAACAAGAAAACATCTAAATTCCGTTTTCTATAGAATATTAGGTAATACGAACCGATTTCAAGGTCAATGTTGGCAAATTAATGGTGTCAGTCTCTGTTTCAACATTTTTCGGGACATTCTACTTCAACAAGCAACGTTACTCGCTCTTTACTTAGTTTTCCACCACTGCAAGTTTCTCCTTTGAAAGCAAGAGTTTTATTTGGAGTACACTTATAAAAAAGTCCAGTCTCGTCGACGTTAAAAATATTTTTTGGTTCCTTATTCTGAATAATTTCTCTTAAATTTTTTTCCCACTCATCAGCTGCTTGAATATCCACTGCACCACTTTCACCACACACTGCTTTGAAAAAAATATCGTTTCTATCTTTGAAACCATTCAGCCAACCTGTGCTGACTTTGAAATCTTGAATGCCTAATGCAGCGGCAAACTGTTCAGCTTTGGCTCTCATAATAGGGCTACTAATTGGAATGTTCTTATCTCGCGCTTGTTTAAACCATTTAATAACACAACCGTCCACAACTGGGTTATCAGGTCCTCTCGTCCTTTTCCTATTTTTTCCTGTGCCATTTTCGCTATTCAAAATTTTATCTTTGTTCTTCAAATATGTCGATAATGTGTTGGGTGGAATTCCAAATTCCTTGGCAATTTCCGATTTCTTTTTAAGGCCTTTTTCCACTTCATTAATCACCGCTACCTTTTGAACTAATGTTAATGACTTATAAGGAGTTTTAGCTTTTGACAACGCCATAGTAAGAGAACATAAAAACAATACTTAAAGCACACACACAAAAACTTACAACCGCGTTAAATCATTCACTCACGTGACTCTAAGATAGAAAGAAATGTAGCTGCGCTTCTGGAGAAAAAAAAGGGGGGTAGGGGAAGGGTTGGCGAAAATCTGCGATTGCAACACCTAAGCTGCGATCGATCCTTTCAATGCGCAGTGAAATAGATTCCCCAGACGAAAGGGTGCGGCTAAGTCTTGGAATTTTGCCAAATAGAAAGACAATTAAAATAAACTGTTTTACTATTTTGAACCTTAGCTGAAAAAAGTCTCAGGATTAATATTTACCGCAAAATTCGAAAGGCAATCCTACGAAAAATTCGAATTATCCAAACTAAAATTCGAAATATCCACATTTTTTAAACATTATTTTAATACAGAATTCTAGGGACCAAGCAAAAAATTCGAATTAGCCAGAATTTCGAATTAAACAAGTTCGAATTATCCAAGTTTCACTGTATATATATATATATATATACATATATATATATATGGGGTATATACATGCGAAATTTCTGCGACACTTCTGTATATCTACGTAAAAGTAGAATACAAATCCATACTGTAAAGTTTACCAACCCTCCGTCATTCATGGGAACATCAATATTGCAGTCGTGGTGGTAAGTAGAAGGCAGAACTCAAGAAACATTGCGCAGAATTTTCCGTTCAAATAAATAACAGAGGCATCATAGTCTTAACGGCATTTATTGGCAAACAAATCTCATAACAATTCTAGCAGACAATCAATCGGCTCTCGAATATTAGCTGTACCACTTCATATTAAGGTCTGTGATGTTAAAAGGTATAAGAATCTCTCAAATTAAAAATCATACCACCAAGTGACGGGTTGTTAGTAAACAAACGGAAAAGCTATAAAATCTCGTCTCCCAGGCAATATAATGGTATAAATAAAAAAAAAAAAAAAAAAAAAAAAAAAAAAAAAAAAAAAGGACGCGAACGGTTACATTACATAGCAATGAACCAACTCCGTGGAAAGATGGGAAGAACGGGACGGCAGAACTCGCTAGCGATAGGATTAGCTCCGGGGCGGGGAAACGCGTGACGTGCTGATAGAACTTATTACTATCGGCGGTAGCTTTATAGCGTAATCAGGATGCTGGCTGCAAACTTGCAAGGCATTATGGGATATGGTATAAATAGAACAAATGATATTTAATAAACATTCTAAAGAAAAAAGTATTTAGTCTCAGAATAAAATGAAAGAAATAAAGTAATTTTGTGGGTTTTATAAGAAGTATAGTTACGAACGGATTAAGGTTTTTAGAATAATAAATAAAAGAATACGCTTGTTTAAAGGCATGGAATAAAAAGACAAAAGATATTTAAGATATTATTAAACATAGCTAAAAAAGTAGCTATTATAAGAATTTGAAATAGTTTAACTAAAATAAAAGGGCGAATTTTTTTATTATTGCATATATATACAGCGAAAGAGAGATAAATTATCATTATTATTATTATTATATGCACGCAAGAATGTACGCGTGAATAAAGAATCTTGTTTAAAACCATTTAACAAACGGGAGACTTTTTCTTCCAGACATTTTTAAGAACCTTACAACACCCTACCCTTGACGTTCGTAATGAGTTTAAAATTGTTTTTCATTTTGGATAAAAGAAAAAGGAAGTATGATTAATTAAATCATTTTTTGTGTTAAAAAAATGCAAACTTAAAATTTAAAAATTGACTGCTATATTTTTTAATGCTTGTATTAAGAAAAATGTTTAATTTATTTTGAGAACTGTTTTAATTATTTTTTCTAAACACATTTTTTCACAGCTCACAATAAAGCAGAATAAAATTTTGTTAAAAAGTTATGAACTTTTAAAAATAAATAAAAAGTAACAACAAATCTGTGTATTAATTTTAAAATTCTAAGTTTTCTTATTTTTTTTCTTTTCTTTTTCTTCAGTCTTTTAAAAAATGCTTAAATTCTTTGAGGTTAATTTGACTGCTAAAAATAAAATATTCTACTGTTCTGAGATCTGTAAGGGAAATAATTTATAAAAAATTTAAAACAATTAAGAAAACTGATTTATTTTCACTCTTTATTATTTTATTATTTTGTACAGTTTTGTAGTGAAAAGCTCGTATGTGTCTGTTTCGGACATATTGTTAAAGTAAAATTCGATTTAAAGGCAAAATTTAAAGTTTTTTTTCAGCTTATTTATTGTTTAATTACAAGAAATAAGAAAGAATGTACTCTCGAATTTGGTTATGGAGAATTCGAAAGTAACGTGAACTCGATTTTAACCGACGAATTAATGGCCAAATTGTTTGTCCAATACTAAAATATACTGTACTAAACGTTATTGCGAGCAAACCTCAGATATAACTTTGCCGTTAACTTTTACGCTTTTCTAATACCACTAAAATCTACCACATTTTGAGCTATTTCTATTAAATTAATGGCTGATTTTGGCGATAAACAACGCAAAATTTGTTATAAAATTTTAGAAGTCGATTAAAAAAGCTTAAAAGTTTGCAGCTATGTTATAACGAGCAAAAAACTGCAACCCATAAATAGCACTTTAAAAAAAAAAAAAGAACTAGGGAGCTTTGCACTTCAATCACCCGTTGAGACACCGCAAACTTTAAAAACATGCTAATTTGATCGATTTTTAAAAGGCTGCGGAAGATTGAATTATAATTTAAATAAACAGTGGCGATCTCCCTATAAACGCGTATCCATTCATTTCCCTTTGATTGGGGAATTTTAAGGCCGGATCAGCTGTTGTTAAACATCTATTGGCTGTTTTCATGTTCATTAAATAAGATAAGTTAAACATTTGAAGTAGTCTTTGCCTTCTGGTATTTTTTTAACAGCGCTATAAGAAAATTATTTTAAATAAGAGATTTTAAATATATCTTTTTAAATCTGATGTAATTTTCACCAAAGTTTTCTTTCTCTTTTAAATATTCACGTGAAAATACTTTTGTTGTTAGAAAATAAATATTGTTTGCGCTATCTTAGAATTCGCAACAATAGTTAAGATCATCTCAAAATATGAAATAAATGTCTCCTGTAAATAATTTTTTTAAATTTTAACTGTTTTGCAATATTATTATTTATTACATTTTAAATATGACGTAATTTCTTCTGTTGACTGCTTTTAACGCATATGAATGAATTTATTATTTTAAAGTTTACTTTCTTTTTTTAATATTCACGTGAAAATACTTTGGTTGCTAGAAAGGAAATATATTATTTGCGCTGCTTTAGAATTGGCAACAGTAGTTTAAAAGATCGTTTAGAAATGCGAAATAAATGCTTCGTGTAAACATATTTTTTAATTTAAACAGTCCAGAAATATTATTTGGCCATGTTAAATATGACGTAATGTTCTCCATTTACGCCAGGCAACGTATATTAATGAGTTTATCATTTTAAAATTTTCTTTCTCTTTTAATATTCACGTATAAATATAGTTTTATGACGTAATTTTCAATGTTTTACTGCTTTTCTAAACCACGTGGTACTTTTTACGTGGTACTTAAAAACTTTGAAAGTTCTCTCTGTTTATAATAGTCACGTGTAAATATTTTTTTTAATTTGAAGGAAATATTATTCTTTGCGCTGTTTTTACAATTGGCAACAATTTAAAATAATAACTTTTTCTAAAACATGTAAAAAATATGTCTCGAAATTTGAATTTAAAATGGAAATAAACCAACGAAATTTTAGTCAGATTAAAAAAATAAATGCAGTCTGCACACCGGATGCATTAAATGTATATCCTTAGAAAAAATTTATTAAAATCCTATGTATAGTTTTTACTCCTATAACACTTTTTTAATGGAACGATTTTGACTAACTTTAACATTAAATACCTCTTAAAATAATTCTTCAATTTAAACGCCGCCTATCAGTGGGTTTATCAAACATTTCTCTATAATACTAGCAATTTTCATATTTTTGTAAGCAGTAGTTTTCTTAATATTAGTGAAGAAGGACCCTAGGTCACAAAAAATTCATTTACCGCTGCGGTGACAGCGTTAGTTACTTTTTGTTAGAACAGAGAGATAACTCCTTCAAAGAAGCGTATCATTTTATAGTGCGTATACACTATTTCCGAAGATGGGGAAAATGAGAAAGATGACAGTGATACAGATGAGCATAAAGCACTACCCTTCCTTGATATATGGGGCATTCTCACAATCTTTTGACTTTTGGAGAAAAAAAATCTGACAAAATTAAACTTGCAAAAATAACATTTTAATCTGATAGACGAATGCCTTAATGATTCAAAATAAAGAAAAAATGGTCAGCAGCGAAAAATTTTTTATTTAAAACTGGGGTTTAAGTTAAACTTGAGAGTTTAATTTTCCTTACCATTTTACCCCTATAACTTTTTATTTTCTTCTAAATTTTTACTTATAATGAATTTATATAGTACCCACAGGACATACAAATAAGAAATAATAACAATGTAGTACTTTTAATACAGAATTTTTGTATAACATTGTCTTAAAGGGGTATTAAAGAAAGGACGGTAAGGTAAAAAAAAGGGGATGGTATAGGAAAAAAGGGACGAAATGGTAAAAAAAGGGACGGTAAGGATGGAACGGTAAGGAAAATTACCACCTGTTTTTAGGAAAATCATGTTAAGACTTAGTGATAGCCGTAATGTTCATTGATTTTTAGAAACAGTAGTTAACATTGGATTAAATTAATTTTTTTTTAATTTACCTCGAAAAGTGCAGGAATAAACCTTGGGGACGGTGAGACTACCAATAAAGCCACGATGCTTGAAATTGATATTTAAATGATGATTTAAATTCTACAGTAAATTTCCTGCCAAAGAATTTTATACATTATTTCTCTAGCATACTTCTGCATGAGAAAAAACGTGAAAAAAAATTCTGTGGCTGCATCTGAAATGATTTTCTGTATATTTTTAGAAGAGGGATGGTAAGGAACCTAAAACCTAGGGACAGAGTTTAAAAAGTAATAACAACCCTAAAAATGTGTGCAGGTTAATTTTTAGCTACATATTTATATAAAACAATAGTTCCAGTTTCAGGAAAAAATTACATCGAATTATTTTTATTGAAACAATTTTATCCAGACAGCTCCAAACTTAAAAATCTGCATCTGGGACACGGGACGGTATAGGGGTTTTCCAGGTGTTTGGACCCAAACATCGTCCAAAACTTATTTATCTCGTTAATATTGTTACGCAATCATGCAATAAGATGTTCCCCAGTATATGAAATTAAAAAAAAACACAAAAAAGTGTATTAAAAAATATATATTATTCAGGGACATGAAAGTCAAAAGATTGTGAGAATGCCCCATATACAGTTTATACAGATTGGAACACGAAACTTCAGAGCTTCATAAATAAAAGGGACAAATCTATGTTTTTCGCGTAATGAGCTTGATTTACACTAAAAGTATGTGATGACACAGTTTCTAAAACAAACAAAAAAAAAATGCAGAGTAACATAAGCTTCTCATTCGAATATGGTAATAATAAATAGATGGTAAAGGTGATTTCTTTCCCTTCTTTCATTATATTTACCTTATTAGTATATTTAAGCACTATATAGCAAGTATAAATTTAATAAAAACGTTATAATTAATAATTTGCTCTTATATTTAAAATAAAATTATATAGAATTACCTCTACAAGGGTATTCAGCTTTTTTTACTAATTTAAGTAAATTTTCATGTATAAACGAATTGAGCGTGAACACATATTTTCCGTGAACTTAGATATTAACCCTCTAATACTCATTGTAGCATATATGCTACCAACAGTGTTTCGAATTTAGTGGATTTTTTAATTCGATTATTCCAAATTCATGCCACAAATTTAAAATAGCAATATTTGCTTTATTAAATAGGACGCATTCCGTATTTAAATGAAGCGAAATTTATTATTGAAATTGTCGTTCGTGAATTCAGATTCTCTGAACTACGGAATTTCTAGAACGTATTTTAGCATGGGCATTAGAGGGTTTAAAAAAGCACCAATCCCTTCATCCTCGTTATAACCGAGTTAAATTATATAATACTGATGTATAACCTGGCCTATAATATCACCAATAACTAAAATAAACGTTTTATATATCAGAGAATCAGTATTTCCAAAAAATTAGATGATTTTTTATTTTTAATAATATTTTTGTACATTTTTTTCAAATGTAAATCAAATAACATGATAAAATTAAAAATATAATTTCTTCTTCCCTGTTGCAAAGCAAAATATGCCCTTGAGTTATGCTAACGTCATACTGCCGGTGACAACGAATGAAAATTCCGCCTTTGCTGCAATTTTTTTAACTTCAAACATTACATAGATTCAATTTTTAAACAGTCAAACAAAAAAAAAAGGTAAAAGCGTACTTTCAAATGTAATTTGCTTTAAAACTGTTTGCAGTTTCCCGACTTTTTATCGTAGCCAAACGTTGTTTCACTCATGACATTATTATGTTTATTACTTTTTTTTTTTTTTTTTTTTTTTTGAAAAGCTTTTAATGCTTATTTCTCGAAAACCGGCCTTAAAAAATAAATATTTATATATTCAAAAAAGTTGTCACTTTATTAATTAACTAATAAGGCCAGAAACTACTTAAATGAAATTTTATTGCGTTTTACAAATCTACATACGCAATATTTTTTTTTTTTTTTACAGTATCGAAAAATGTTTAAGGTCTCTTTAATCTAACAAAAAATATCTTTCATTGCAAGTATGATAACTTGAAATAATTATTATAACACTAAAAAAGTTTATCTGTTTAAAAAAATATAAGGATATTATGCATTCCCATTTCATTAAATATTTAATAAGACCAATAAATATTAATACAAAAAATATTTCCATTCATTTATTCTTTTTTTTTCTAAACAAACTATTATTTAAAAAAAAGAAGAAAAAAATAGATTTGTATCATAAGTAATAATAAAAAAAATTAACATTATTATGAGATATTTCCTAATGTTCCTAATTGGACAAAAGGGGGAGGGCTCGCTAATTAGAAACGTACTTATCATCGTATATTTGAATAAGGCTTAAACGATAGCTGATTACATATTCATAATAAATCATATTACTTAGGATAATGCCCACTTATTTAACTATTCTACTTATATTAGTCAAAAAAATCTTGTTTTATTTTAAGGAATGCAGTTTTTCTTGTATTTTTCAAGTCATTACATTATTTTTAATACTAACAGAAGTAAAATTGAGATGCTGAAATACAATGTTTCGCGGTAATTCGAATTCTCATTATGCATTAATTAACTGAAGTAAATTTTATTTAATTTTATTTTTTATTTTTTTGCCATGACTAAACATAAAACTAACGAAGCATATAAATAAAAATAAGAAACAGAACACATTATATGGAAATTAAAAAATAATTAAAATAAATAATGTCAGAATGCAATAATTTTCCACATATTTCAAAGCATTTTTAATATAGATATAAACATACAGTTATTATTAACTCAAATAACTTAAAATATACATTTCACTTGAAACAAAAATTATTCATTAAAACAACGACAGTACTGAGCTACAATAAATTACAGCATTTGGATAAATTTTATTAATTTAAAAGTAAAACAACAAATTCATTTTTTCTCTTAACTTAAATATATTTTTTTCACACATGAAGAGATAGATTCTAATTTTATATTTTGCAGAAAATACATGCTTTTTGTCATTTTATATATAATCTGATATGCTGTAGTCAATAATGTGCAAAATGTCGAAATTTACAATAACACGCCAATTCGGTTTATTCCGTACAATTTCCTTCATTTACATACTTTTACTTATCCTATACCATGTCTTCAGGCATTATTATCATATTACATAGCTATCACAGTATAGACATTTTTCCATTATCTGTTATTCAAGTTATATAAAAAACATGACACACTATTTTTCCATTTAAAAAATTCTTTGTGTTGTTTGTATATGTTTACATTAAAATCAATTTCTATAAGACATATTTCGTTATTTTCCATAAAAACTCTATTTCGTTATTTTTCATAAAAACATCTATTCTAACAGGTTTAAAGTATGCTATATAACAGGCATATGTGCAATGGAGCGTCTATGCCACTCAGTTCCTTTCCAAAAAACGCTTTCGCCTCTCTCCGGAGGTTTCCTCTGTTTGAAATGATGCTGTTTTGGCTTATTTCCAGTTCACATGAGATCTTATAGCTTCCCCTCTTTTTCCTTCTTCTTTCTTCAGTTTTTCCTTTTCTTCCAATATTATCTGCCAACGGCTATCGATAGCTGAATGTGCAATGTCGTTGCATATATTTTCGTTTTCCAAGCATTACAAAAGGCAGTTATTTCTGTCGATAAAAATTAATTAAATATTTACACACTTGTATTAGTTTTTGAAGGGATAACAAATTACGCACTTCATTTAACCGATATACTCACATAAATACAGATACATTTTTACGACAAACCTGTAAATTTTATGACAAAAGTGTAAATTTACAAAATGACTAATTTACTCATATATTTTTTAGAGTGTTAAACCAGGGGTTAAATAGTTCTTTGAAACGAATATGACGCCAAATTTTTCTTCGTAAAAAAAAAAAAAAAAAAAAAAAAAAAAAAAAAAAAAAAAAAACTATCTTCTTTCTGTGCATAGATTAAAAAACTGAATTCAGAGGTATTTTTTGTTGTTGCTTTCAGACGCAGGCAGCAATATCAAATGCGGCAGGGCAGCAGGTGCTAAACTTGACTTAATTTATGTCGAGATATTCGGAACATGGTCCACAACTTGCACAAAGCGTCTCATTTTATTCAAAATTTGAATTTGTTGGTTTTGTTATTTAAATTTGAAAATTGTAGAAATATTTACGGAAATAATTGAAAATTCTCTCCGGAACAAACACTCGACCTTACTTGTAAGCATTGGAAACTATTATGTGATTAATCCTAATTTTCGAGTTTGGTGCCTAATAGATTTAATCTTTTCATAATTCATGTAACTGTGTTTCCATAATGATTAATTTAAACCAGAATTTTCGAAAACCTTTATTTCAAAATAAAGAAATGAAATTTTGTAGCTTTTACTAAATAAAGTTATAAACATAATTCTTCTTTTCCAAATTTATTTACATTTATTAAATTTATATTTTAATTACAAATCTTGATTAAACTTAAGTAATATAAAAAATATCTCAATGTCTTCAAGAAGCTAACGCCTTAAGACTTTTTTTTTTTTTTTTTTTTTTGACGCATTAAATTAAAAATAAGGAACAGAGGCACCACTTTTTTTAACTAAAATATTTGGCTTTGTACAATCGAAAAAGGTATGACTTTTAACCTTTTCATAATGCATGTAACTGGGTTTCCGTGATGGTAAATTGAAGCCAGAATTTTCGAAAAACTTTATTTCAAAATAAGGAAATGAATTTTTGAAGCTTTTAATAAATAAAGTTATAAACGTTATATTATAATACATTATAAATATAATTCTTCTTTTCCAAATTTCTTATACAAATCTTGATTAAACTTAAATAATATAAAAAATATCGCAACGGCTTCAAAGAGTTAATCATTTAAGTGGTTCTTAAGTGTTTTTTTTTTTGGTTTTTTTGACACAACAAATTAAAAATAAGGAACCGGCATGACTTTTTTCTTATTTGGCTTTGTACAATCAAAAAATGTATGCCAGTTAACAAACCAAAGATTACAGTTAAAATTAAGTGGTTTCCAAAAGCTTTTAGTATCGAAGATGGCAAACTCTTTTTTTCATCAGCGGCACTCAGGCAAAACAGTTAAGGGGCCGGGAAAGCCCTATCTCAGACATGTTAAATCCCCCAATTTTATGTACCTTTTTCTTAGAAATTGTGAAAGTTAGTGTTCTAGATATTTCAGAGTAGTTAGAATAGCATGTTTTACGTATTTTAACAGACTATTTCTTTCTAAGTGAAACTGAAAATTAATTATTGATTATTTATTGAAAGTCATTTTTAAATTAGCAGTTTTGATAAGATTTCACAGCCTAAAATAAATAATTTTCAACAAATCATTAAATCCCTGTATTAAAGTATACAATATAACGTAATACAAGTATTTAAAAAAAATCTGAGTTCTTAAGTTTAATAGATATCGGAAAAAAGGAACACAAACATGAAAAATCGAGTTTTGAGAAAAATTCAATTAAAAATTTAAATGACCATTAAGCTGTGAAGTACTCTTAGAAAGAATGAATAATTCCAACACTTCTTTTATATATATATAAACATGTGTGACACATCGTTGGAAAGGTATAAGTTTAAACTATTTAATGATATAAAAAAGTAAAAATCGATTTTTTCCCCAAATTTCGCTTCGCTGGTCCCCTTAAGGGGTTAAAATCATTTCTACTAGATATGAAGCCAAGGATTACATGAAATTTTTGCTTAATAATAACAGTATACTTAATATTATCACAATGTAACTTTTTTCCATCTTCAAATTATATGGCCCAAATTTGTATAGAGTGACCGGAAATAAACGCCTCAGTTTGAAAATTCAATTATTCATTAACTATAAATAAATGTTTCAATTTTTCGTTAACTATAATAAATGTGAAGATGCTAAAAGTGACATTTATATCGTGTTGTCCTTAAATTTTATATACTGTAATTTTTACAACAGTTCATATTTCCGTCAATAGAAGGCGCTGCACCGTCTCAAACTACTAAAACTCAAACTACACTAACAAAGTGTTCACACTAGCATGTAAAACTGCATTAAAAAATTTCAAGTTGTGTAATTTATTCTATCTAGCAATTGAAACACAAAAAGACAATTGATTTTTTTTTTAAATATATTTTAGTATTCTTAATGTTTGAGACGATGCAGCGACATCTATTGACGAAAATTTGAACTATTTTTTAGAATTACAGTATATGAAATTTAAGAGCCACCAGATGTATATGCCACTCATTTCATATTCGTATTTATTATAGTTAATGAACTACTGAATTATCAAATTGGGGCGTTTATTTCTGGTCACCTTAAATATGTTTTAAATTGGCATGATATTAAACAAATATATTGAAAAGTTTCTTTT
Source organism: Maratus speciosus (assembly GCA_963932465.1). Classification (NCBI taxonomy): domain Eukaryota; kingdom Metazoa; phylum Arthropoda; class Arachnida; order Araneae; family Salticidae; genus Maratus; species Maratus speciosus. Next base: position 464,276,927 of record OZ010794.1, on the reverse strand, counting down.
CATTAAAAAAGAATCAAACGAAATTTAAGTCACTGCTTGTGAAAAAGTTACATTTTATATCATTAAATGTACCCTGGCGAAAAATAGAATTACAGTAGAACCTTTTTTATCCGAAACTCTTTTAACCGAAATTCTCGATTAACCGAAAAGAATTCACTCGAATGAAATAAACACTCTAAAATAATTCTTCAGTGTGCGAGCGATCCTTTCCGAACTACGAGCACATATATGTGCTCATAGTTATAAATATTTTCGATCGCCTTTCTTAGGTTAGTTTGAATTTACATTGAGCTCCAGTAAGCTGCGGAATGGAACGAAGAAAACGAACAAATCAGCAATTCTGAAGCTTTTGAATGTTTTGCAAAAGGTTTGGCATGGCTGAAGCAGCAGAAAGACTGTGATACTGGTTAACTCATAATATTAAAAAACTCCATGATAGAGCTTCGAAGCAAAGGCAGTCGAAACTGCGACAAACAAAACATTTTTCAAACCCTTTTGATATATGTAAAAGGTACTTAATTTAAAAATTAAAATTCAGATAATTTATTCTTGTTTCTATTTTGCTATTGCTTTATTTTTGTTACGCACTTGATTCATAATAAGAAATATTGCATATATTTATCCTTAATCTTAAAATTAAAGCATTCTCGATTATCCGAAAATTTCGATTTTCCGAAAGACGGTCATTCCCAATTACTTCGGATAAACGAGGTTTTACTGTAATACAGTTTAAAAATAATATTTTGTTCTAAAAACATTTATCTGCAAAAACGTAAAAAATGGGAAAACATATAAATAATTTTGAACATTAAAAAATAAATGAGTTATAACATAAAGTAAATTAAGCTTTAAAAAAAAAGATATGGTAAAAATGTCTTACTTGACATATTTTTTTACCTTCTTCTCAAAATACTTAATTTCGTTGCTGGCTCTTTAATTTACATAAATCAGACGTTGCTCTTTTTATCTGCGAAATATGTTTACAGACGTAATAAAAAGTGATGAAGGTAAAAAGAAAGCACTTATTATTATTATTTTTTTTAATTTCAAGCAGTGAACTACAGATTTATTTTCTTACTTCAGGCTCTGTAACAATATCAGTTTTATTTAAAATGCAACATTTTAAATGAACAACAAAGAAAAAATCAGGCATCAAGCATCGATTATGAAACACTTTCCAACACATTCAGAATAATATAACAAAACTTCACCTTTTAATAAGTTGAAATATCATGTCTAATTGGACCATTTGGAAATACATTAACACATTTGAAAACCCAATTTCAGCAATTCCAATCTACAGTTGGAAAATTATCCAAATTGCTTGAGCGGACCTGTATATGATATATAGATTTGTATCCATAAACTGCATGCATGCAAAAATTTAGTTCAATTAGGAAATACATAACCACAGTTAAAAATTCCTTTTCAGCAGTTTCCGCTAATAAGGAGAATGGTATGTAAATTCTTTTGTGCATACCTGATACGAGGTGCAGAATTTATACATAACGAGTAACACATAAAAAGTTAATGAAAAGTTAATTGAAAACGTATTTTCAGCAGTTATTGCTCAAAGGCCGTTCACTGTAACCAGTTTCCTTGTGTGTCCCTCTAAATGAACGGTAAATGCTATGAACACCCTATTCTATATCAATCAACTTGTAGTGAAATTCAGTTATTTATATCAATTTCAATACATTTGAAGTAGCTTAGTGTCATTAAAATGCACTGCAAACGATTTTTCGCCATTATCCATAATTCAACGGACTTCTTTTGATTGCTCCTGTACATGAATTATTAATGCTATAGACTTCATATTGAATACCAAACATGCCATGGTAAACATCATTAACATATATCAATTGCATGAAAATCAGGCTATATTTACTGAAGTCAGAGTGTTTACAGACGGACAGAAAAACCGAATTCATAAACATGCTTAATTTTGTTGAAAAGTGTTAAAAATGTTCAAAGTTAGTACTTTTTAACACTTGCCAACAAAGTTGAAAAGTATTTATGAATTCTGTTTGTCTGTCCGTCTGTCTGTTCACGTTCTGACTCAAGTAAATATACACGGATTTTCATGCAATTGGTATATGTTAGTGACGTTTACCATAGCATGTTCGGTATTGAACAGGAAGTGCTTAGCATTAATAGTTCATCAACAGGGGAACTCAAAATAATGCCGTGACATTATAGTCAATGGAGAAAAATCGCTTGCAGTGTATTTTAATGACATTACGCTATTTCAAATGTATTGAAATTGATATAAATCGCTGCATTTTATTACGAGATGATTACTATAGAATAGGGCATTCGTAGCACTTATCGTTCATTTACAGGGACACGCAAAATAAATCGGTTACAGTACTCTTTTTGAGCCATAATTGTTAGAAATACGTTTTCAATTTCGGTATGCGCTTTTATATTGAGCTAATTTTTTTGCATGTTACTCGTGGTATATAAATTCTATACCTCGTATACAGGGCTTCACAAAATAATTCACTTACCATTTCACCCTCTTTATTATCGGAAATTAGGGGGGATTATTATTATTATTATTATTAGGGGGATTTTCAACTGTGGTATGTAAATGTGTGGTATGGTAGTAAAAAGGGGGGGGGGGGTTACACTTTGTGCTAATATATTAAAAAATAATAAAATAATAATATAGCACAAATAAAAGAATGTAGGAACTGCATACAGCTGTTTCAAAGCCTCTAAGGTTTCATCATCAATACAAAAAATTAAAATAAAGATAAAATCAAATAAAAAATGTGGATTAAAAGGGGGTGAGAGAGTCAGAGAGACACACCTCACAGCTTGCTGTCAACGGCGAAATAGCGGTCCGTGGTTGAGAAACAACAGCGGAGTCGACCTCTCGCGCACACAAGGAGACCAATCAGAATGACACAGCTACTCCGGGAGAGTTCAAACAAAGAAGAGAAAAAGGGAGGGGAAGGGAAAAGAACAAATTTTAGAAATTGGAGCCATATCTTTGAAAAATTAGGCATGATTGACAAAACATTAACCAAACTGTTTGAATTTTTCAATATATGATAAGCTTCCCAAAAATCTAGATCGTAAATTGATGAGCATTTGTGTATCATTAAAGCTTCGGAAAATTAAAATTATGATTGTTATACTAGCAGTGGTTTGGCTATAGCGGAATGTTTGATGCCACAATTTTTAACATTAGTTTTACGCTTCCCCAAGCGGGCCTTTAACCCGATCGGTACCATGGGTGCATACATGCACCCTCAAAAAGAGCATACAGGATTTATTTTAGGCACCAGTAAAAAAGAAAAGTCATATTTCCCTTCTTTCCTTAATTTATAATAAACCTACAAAATTAGTTACAATAAAAAAGGAATCTTATATTGGTTACTCTAACAGCCAAACAAATACTATTTTATCCTAAAGGTCACTGCTTTGCTATAAAGACACTCTAAATTTTTGTAAAACTTTGCGTTTCATCAGTGTGTGATTTCAATTGCGTTATTTTCAAAATTCAAATATTTTCACTTGTGAAGAATTTCAAAACCGCTGGAGTGAAAATATTGCACTTCTACAAAACATATTTAAGTTTTAAGACTTAAAATTACACTCTTTTATTTGATATAAAATGATATCATTTGCATCCGCTGAAGAATTCCACATTTACGATCCAGTCTTAAACAACATCTATAGAAAAGCATGCATATGACTTCACTATCGCGGAATAATACAAAAAACGAAGTCGTAAACTCTACAAAAAAAATCGTCTATCTAATTATTCATATTCCTTCATTTATTTGTAACATTAATATAGATACTTAAAATTAAATATAATTTATTGTAGCTCCATGTTTTATCAGAAATTATTCATCTATATTTTTTCAAAATACCGCGTATTTTAATTACAATTTTTTTTCAGTTGTTATGAGAAAATGGCAACAAAAAATACAGTAATCTACTATTTTCCAACTATTTTCCCTTTACTCTCTACAGAAATGAAGTACTTCAGTTATCACCATTATACAAATGGATTTAAAAACTACAAAATAAATTAATATTTCAAAAATAAATTCAGATGCAGTTTTCAAACAAATCGAAGTTAATAGTACTTTTTCCCCTATACGAAGGCGTAAAAATTGAATTTTCGATCCTTAGAAGTTTGATAAATTGCAGTAGAGATTATCAGTATTTAATAGTACAATGATACATCTGCTTCGTTTTACGGGAGGCTTATGTAACGTAATGTTATTTTAAGGGATGACATTTTAATTCTTACCTGAAAGAAATACCATATCGGAGGCGAAAAAGAGTGTAAAAAGTCTTTCAGGTTACATCCTAATTAAATTTATTTAAATTACTCTCACTTCACTCGTTTTAACCCTTTATCTACTAACGGTACTTATAAGCACCATTAAAATAACTTGTTATAAAATTCATTTAATACATCGATTAGTAGTAATACAGTTTAGAATGAATTATAGATTGATTACTTTCTCTTGTTCCAAAAGCATTATTGGTTACACAAAACAAAATTATTTTTAAAAGGGTGATTTCTTTTGCCTTTGCATCTTTTCAGCTTTCTTGGCGTTGGGGGGTGAGGGGGGAGGGGATTTTTCAATTCGGAAATGTTTCTATATTTCTATTGTAAGAACATTATATTTGTACATTTCCTAATTCTACAAAATACTAAGAAAAATATTTAAAATAAAATATTTTAGTGGGGTTAGAAATATTGCACAAAATCCCTATAAATTCAAAATTTACTTAATCCTTCTAAATCCTTCAATCCTTCTAAAATCCTTCTAAAATTTATTTATTATGTAAATCTTCTAATATAGTTTAAACAATTCACGAAAAATGCTTTAGAAGTTAAAATTTTCATGAATTCATAATTCAGTACATAAAGGGTTAAACATTTTTAAATAAAAAATTAAATATTAGTTGCCAAAAATCTGTTACTAATTAACACCAACTGAGACTTGGCGAATACGTATAATCCGACCTGCTGTTTGTTCTCTGTACATTTTACCATTGCAAATGAAAAAAGTCAAAATAAACTTTGCACCCAAAAATTGTAACTTACAATATATTGGTCGTGTTGCATATCATTATTCTAAAACTTAAACAGAATAATATATGTTAAAAGAATAATCCTAAAAGATACTGATGCGTTAATACATTCAGGAAATTCTGCAAGCTATTGACGAACATGTTTGATTTCAAAAATACATCAAACAAAAACTGTATATCTGCTATATGACATGGATGAATTCACTTATCCAAACTGAGCATGATTTTTGACATCAGTAAGTTTTAGCTCACAGGCTATCAAAGGCTGATAGCTAATGTGCACGCAGTTTCTGTGTATACGTAGGTATGTATGTATGTGTGTATGTACGTAACGCGATAACTCTGGTTAGAAATATCCCATTTGCTTCAAATTTTGGATATAGTTTCATTCTTATAAGGTGCTTCCCTTATTACTTTTGGGGATCATTGGTTAACAGGGCTGCTACCCCCCCCCCCTTAATTTAGATAAATAGGTTTTTCAAGCAGAATTATCCGATTTGCTTCAAATTTGGTATATTGATTTATTCTGATAAGGCGCTTCCCTGATTAGATTTGGAGGTTCATTGGTTAAGTACAAAGGGGGGGGGGACGGGGGGCTAATCACCAGCTGAAATTTGATATATGTGTTTTTTATGCAGAATTATCCGATTTGCTTCACATGTGGTATACCGGTTTATTCTGATAAGGCACTTCCCTGATTAGATTAGGAGGTTCATTGGTTAAGTATAATGGGGGAACGGGGGTGGTCTAATCCCCAATTAATTTATTTTTCGCCGGGCATTATTCTTTAAAAGAACAGTATAATATACAATTAGTGTGAATAGCTTGTAAGATGAATGCCATCAGTTTAACTGGGCACTTTTATTTATAATGTCCTCCAGGAAGTTTTTGCAAATAAATAAGATGTTCCTAAACTTATGGGCCAAGTTGTAAGGATAATAAATATAATAAATGTATGATAATAAATATTTTTGTTTAAAGTCAATGAAACTCAAATAAAATTTATTCGGTTTTAATTCCAAATAACATTTTCTTGTTATTGCTTTTCTCGATAAATATCTGAGTTAAAAAGCACATTAAAAAAAATAATATATTGAATCTAGAAAAATAAATAAAAATTATAAAATATGATAAATGATACACATGTTTTCGAAAATAAAACATTTTTCTTACAACATGTTCTTTGTTTCGACTTAATGTATTATCCTCCGAAATGGCTTGTCTTTTAAGTAAATGAAATTAATTGTTAAAAAGTAAAAACGTACATTACGTGTTCAGATGAACATTTCAACACAAATTCGAAATTGTTCCTTCATAAAAAAATTATTTCTTCTAAAAAAAAAAAAAAAAAAAAAAAAAAAAAAAAGTATTCATTAGAAAAAAATTACGTTTGTTTTTTATCTAATTTTACGGAAGATTAATAATTTATTGATTGTTTTGTTAATGCATTCTTCATTTTACTTTCTTTTCAGAAAAACGTTTGTTTAAAAGTTATTTGATCATAAATTTTCCGTAAATGAATTACTTTTCTGTTGGTAATTTTTAATATTCCATGCTTATTGGTAGTATTAATTCTTATTTTCAAGCAAAATCTTTGTGATTTAAATTACTAAAAAAACTAAAAATATTAATTTTTTTTTCAATCAAAGCTGAATATAAAATATTTTTTTAAAAGTAAAATGGGGCAAAACAAGTTAAGTAGTAGTAAGAAGAGTTTTTCATTAAAAATAAATCACAATAAATATAATGCTACTTTTCAGTTAACCCTTTATAAGGCAGTGGGAAGTATACGTCCCACTTAATTTTAATTACTAAATGGCACAACGGCACCAGAATTTTTAAAGAAAATTTTACATCTGTAATGTACGAGAAGAAAAAGCTTTTAATTGTTTTGAAAAAAATATATTCGTAAAACCTGGTGTCGCTCAATCATTTCAAAATTTTAGCAATTGAAGTAATTTGCCTTAGAAAGGGTTAAAGAAAAATGAAATACTTTGAATTAGTTAGCCTTATAAAACGTATATTCACTGTTAAATATGACGAAAGGTGTATAATTACTGTATAATCGAACATATTAAAGAATGTTTATGGAAATAATTAGTAAAGGTCAAAATATGAACGTAAAGTGTTTGAACTTCAGTAATACAGATAATTTTCTAAGATCCGAAAAAAAAACACTTTTCACTGCCAATTACAAAATCCCTAATTAAGTATATAATTTTAATTAATTTTTCAATTAATTTTCAGCAGTGAAATTACGCTCGAAATTATTGAATTGAATTATTTCTAAATTCAATTCGAAATTTTATTCCAAAATTTATTTCGAAATTCAATTATTTCAAGCGTAATTTCACTGCTGAAAATTAATTGAAAAATTAATTAAAATTATATATGTCTTCGCAGATGCTGGGTTTATTTGTTTCTCATGTTTCGCCACAGAATTGTGTGCATGTGAAGACTATTCCATCTTGTGCTGCAGTTGCAGCCTTACCAACATATGTGAGTGAGAGATGTTAAGCTGGGTATCACCCTTGTAGCTTAAATGGTACAGCAATTGAAGCGCTATTCCAAGGGTTCCAGTTTCTGTTCCCGGCTTGGACATTTTTCACTTTCTTGGTTCTACGCTTAGTTAGAAATGTAGTATATCACTTAGTAAAATATTCCTAATTACGCTTTATATGAAATTGAAATTAGAAACATGGCACGCTGGCGACATTCTATATGTTATTGCACTAAAGTTATTAAATGCTTTCGTAAAGAAAAGCTTCAAACTGCAAAAAAAAAAAAAAAAATCAAAGAATTCTACTAAAGAAGCAGAGTGAATTGCAGCTTGCTTCATAATAAAAACATTTTTAATCGTAGCTATTCAATCATTAATCAGGACAACTTGGTTTTTATGGCGAAGCATAATTATCATAAGGATAAATCATGTGTTAATATAGAGTTGAGGCTTACTGTGAAACCTCTAAAAAATGTTGATTTCTGTCTTCTGTTTGTTTCGATTTGCCTGACGCAAAATGCATCCGATTAGTTTGTAGAGGCAGGTTTTTTGGTGAGGTACTCGAATTTAGCTACATATTTTTTGGTTAAATTTAGTTCATGTTTTCGGAGATTACAGAACATTTCCTTTCATGTTATAAAGCTTTTCTATGAAAACTCAGACGTTTATAAAATTTAATTATTCACTGAAAAGAAAATGGCACATTTGAATAATTAATTCAAGAATAATATTATGAATGTTAACTTTTTTGATATGGAGGCCTTAAATATATCCAATCTGTTTGAAAATTTGGAAATAAATTTATTAAAACTTCGGAATTTATTGTTTAACCCTTTCCGGCATAGCCAAATTTTGTTGTAAAATGATGAAATCATCGAGTGACACCAGAATTTACATACGACTTTTTTAAAAATTAAAAGCGTGTAATTTTACACTTTCATTGTTAATGCAAAATTTTATTAAAATATTCTTGGTGCCGTTTGTAAATTTGGAATTAAAATTAGGTATCCCGACCCGGGTACACTGTGCTGGAAAGCGTTAAATAATTGGAAAATTTTATGTTGCAGTTCGAGAAATATAAAGCATTTTACGTTCTCATTTTTTACATATTTTCCAATGCATTTCTTATTTTTTCTCTCTTTTATTTAACCATTATCTAGCAACAGCATTTCAAAGAGTATGAAAATAAATTAAAATCACACTAATTTGATACAACATATTTTCTTACAAAATAGCTTATTCCCTGGTGTTTTTAATATTTCTATTGAACTGGAAGAGTAGACTGGACTATTTCAAGGCTACCACTGGCGGCTATATTTTAATTCTATCTCACACCACTTTCTCAAAACAAAAATCTTTTAGATAAATTTTGTTAATATATGCAAAATAAATAACATCTATTTTTTTTAAATAATGTTCCAAATAAAATATAAAAATACTCGCAAGTGGCAGCTTTGTATTTGGATTAGAACACTTTTTCAAATACTATTGAATGTTTACTACAATGTCTTTCTTCAAACAAAAATTATAGAAACTTAGAATGACTAAATTTGATATATGTCTCATAAGAGATGCTTACATTTGTAAAAGTAACTTCGTTATATGAGATTTTATCTAATTTTTGCAACAGATGCTTGTGTTTTATGATTGAAAATTAAATATTCTTTTAAGGATGGGATAAAATCTCCTGCATAAAAAAATATCTCTCTAAATATCTTAATATTTTAATCTATTTTATCTATCTTAATATTTTAATATCTTAATACTCTCTTAATATCTTAATAAATATAATCTTAATATTTCGGTCGAAATTCTATCTGCATAAATTATATATGTATATCATTTGACCTATGCTAGGTTTAATTTGCATCTCATGTTTGCCCCAGAGTCGGTGGATCATGGGTGTTGGTGTTGTTTATGATGGCCAATTATCTACACTAGGGATATGGGACCTAAAGAGGGGAGTGCCCTCTGTGGGGGTCTTTCTAAGGGAACCTAACCCGTATTTTCCATGGAAATCCAAGGCTTGAAGAAAACCACGAAAACTCCAAACGGTTAGACAGACTGGCGCGATTGGGCTCGAACCCAGCGCTGTGGCTCATGGGAAAATATTCCATCTTTGCTATGGTTGTAGCCTTGCCAACATATGATTGTGAGAAGTGCCAGGCTGGGTATCGTTCCAAGCAGTTCAGTTGGTAGAACGTTGGTGTGCTATACCGATGACCCGGATTAGAGTCCCAGCTTGGATACTTTTTCACTTGCTGTCACTTGGCTGTACGCCTTTTAAGCAATTAAAATTTGAAATATTATTGTATGCAAGGCGTGAGAAATATTCTATAGAAAAATTTCCAAAAATTATATAGTTAATAAAATATTCATGCTAATGAAATTGTAGAAGTGAACGCAAACATGCACATACTCGAATTCTCAAATAAAAGAATTACTGGAAATTAAGGGATACAAAGTTAAAGTAACAATGCGAGGGAGGTTCAGGGTGAAGAGCCACCCTGAAAAAATATACTTTTTATTCTGAAAAATTTACAAGAGTAAGCTATTAGTTCATCAGAATAGCATTTATAAAACCGTGTTAATGCACTGTTGAAAATTTGCAGTAAACTGCCCAGTCATTCGCTCATTTTTATCGATAACCATTACTTAACTGTAATTTTTAGCGATCATGACAAATGTCAACTCTTTATAATATGGTCAAGTAACATTATTTACATAATCAGACGAATCCGTGGACTGTTTGCTGCGGTATAACAGTATGTGGTGTTTAACAGTATATGACACTTTTAAATGTTTCGGTAGCTTCAAGAAATTATAAATGCAAATCAATATTATATGCCTTATATTTAAATTATAGATAATAGGATACTATTTTTTTTTTTTACAAAGTGAGATTAATAAACAATGGCTTTTAGATCTGACATTGATGTTCCGGATCTGCAAGTTTATTAGTTTTAAAATATGTATCTCCTTCTCATAATTACATTATCCATCCGTTATACATGTTGTAAGATTCATAATCATTTCTTCAAAATTAATTTCTCATCTAACTTAAATTTCAGTGAAAATTTAAATTAATAATGAACGAAATTTCTAATGTGAAAGATGATTTAAAAGTCGAAAAAAATCGTTTGCAAACAAATCATTTATTTTGCTCACATATGTACCAAATGGTTATACTTACAATCTCGACCTACTTTTTACCTCTTTCCGACATAATTCAAATATGATTTCTGTTTGTCTGTCTCTCCGTGCTTTAAATCTCGAAAATATACTGAGATTTTGTTATCGAAATATGTTTTTGAGGAGGCTTTTTTGATATGTTTTTATTTTTCCAATGAAAATGGAGTGTGTAGAATTTAAGTTCGTTTACAGGGACACTCAAAAGAATTCCGCTATATTATGGTCTATGGGGGGAAATGTTTAGCGGTGTATTTTACAGACTTTTTTTTTTTTTTTTTTTTTTTTTTTTCAAGCACAAAAAAATAGATACGCATTTCTGAGATGCACTAAAACATGCTTTTTGTAGAACATTAAGAAGTGAATGAGCTTTTTATGGAAAATTTTAATAATAAGCTCGAAGCCACTGCAGCCGTGCGATAGCTTCAGTGCCCCGTTACGGACCCTTTCCGAATTTCGATGTCTTTATTTTAATCAATTTTCCTTTTATATTTTGTCCTGTTTAAATTTTTCAATTTTTTTTTCTTTTCTTCCTATCTTCCGCTAGAGTCTCGGCAAAAGGGACAGTAGGTAGGGACGGACACGCGTTACTACGCACTCCCGCGCCGAATTCTGAGGCCCGCCGCATGGACCGCCGCAGAATTCATGGACCGTCGCAGAATTCTTGGACTGCCACAGAATTCATTGAGCGCGGCGTTTCCGAACGTCCCTATCGACGTCCCGTGCGCCGAGACTCTACCGGAAGACAAGCAGAAAAATTGAAACCTGACAAATTTAAAAGGAAAATTCATTAAATCAAAGACATCGAAAAGGGGGAAGGGTTGGGTTTGGGGCCCTGAAGCTATAAAAAAAACACATTGCGGCTTCGAGATTAATGTCTCGGCGGCGGTCGGGGGAAGGCGGTGTGACGACGTCGCAGAATTCATGGACTGCCACGGAATTTGCGGACCGCGGGGTTTCCGAGCAATTCTACCCACGTCCCGTGTGCCGAGATTCTCCAGAGGAAGCCAGGAAGAAAAGAAAGAAATAATGAAATCGGACAAATTTAAAGGACCGACAAGGACTCATTTACAATGTCACAAAAGAATTCAATTATTTGGGCAAAAAATGCTGGACGAGCGTTTTCAGATTTTGTATGCATTTTTAACTTTATTTATTTATTTATTTATTTATTTATTTATTGTAGTGTACTATGTGGTGTGTTTAAATTCTATAGATCATATGCAGAGCTATCCAAAGAACTGGGTACATTGCTGCCTATGGCTGGTAATTTGTGAAAGTGTGTTTTTGGTTAGTACCCATTTTTTAAAGTGTCTTCTTAAGGTAGCTTTTTCCGCCATATTAAACGGTAAAACTGCTTTTTAGCGCCCTGGAAGTGTTAAAAAGTGTTTCATAATCTATGCTTCGTGCATGGTGTTTCTTACTTGCTTGCCTGTTAAACGATAAAAATTTTATATTTCGCGTTTAGAATGTGTTTATAACATGATACATGTTAAAAAAGCACATGTTAATTGCAACAAATAAAATTATCGTAATTTAAGCCTTTATAATGCAGTAGGAAGACTATATCACCAAATGCCTTATTGGTAGCAAAATATTTCAGTAAAATTTTGCTTTTATAGTGCATCTTACGAATAGCATTTAATTATCTTCAAATTTATCTCTTCTTAAATTCTGGTGACATTGTATCATTTCAACATTTTAGCAACATAATTAAAATGCCTTATAAAGGGTAAAACGCAAGCAAAGATCATGCGTATAATTATTTTATACATACCTCTATAAAAGAAATTATTCCATCTGCAAAAGAACTTTTTTTTAAAGTGCGCGCAACTAACAAAGCCACTTTTGGGGAGAAACAAGTACAAAGTTAACAAGAAAGAAAAAAGTCATACGTCAAGCATAGATTATGAAATACTTTCCAACAAATTCAGAATAATGTAACAAAATTTCACCATTTAATAAATTGAAATGGGATGTCTAATTGAACCATTTGGGAACGCATAACACATTTGAAAATCCAATTTCAGCAATTCCCATTTCAATCGGAAAATTATCCGAATTCTTTGAGTGGTCCTGTATGTGATATATAGATTTGTATCTATAAACTAAAACAATAAAATAAATAAAAATAAAAATAAACCTTTGGCTGTACGATCCGTGAAAGATCAGGTCCTACAGTGCCGAACTCTCTTTCCTGGACCCTGGGCCCGGCAGTGCTATGCAACATGTGCCCCGGCCAAGTGGTCAACTCAACGCGAGACCCTGGGTGTTTAGTTCCCAAGCTTGCTTGGTACTCATTTTATCGACAACGAAGGGATGAAAGGTTCAGTGAACCTTGCCCAGACGGGAGCAGAACTCTGGACCTGTAGCGTGCCAGACGAGCATGCTAACCATTACGCTACTGGGCTTCTATCTATAAACTACATGTATGCAAAAATTTAGTTCAGTTAAGAAATATCACAGTTGAAAATTCCCCTTCAGCAATTTTCTCTAATAAGGAGAATGGCGTGTGAATTCTTTTGTGCAGTGTGGTATAGAATTTATTCACAACGAGTAACATGCAGAAGATTTATTAAATTTAAAAGCGCATATCGAAATGGAAAACGCACTTTCAGCAATTATTGCTGAAACATAATGCTGTAACCGATCTCTTTTGTGTGTCCCTGTAAATGAACGATAAATGTTTTGAATGCCCTATTCTATAGTCAACATATTGTAGTGAAATTCAATTATTTATATCAATTTCGATACATTTAAAATAGCATTATGTCATTAAATTATACTGGAAACGATTTTTCCCCATTGACTATAATGTAGCAGAATTATTTTGAGCGCCCCTGTAAAAGAACTATTAATGCTACACACTTCCTGTTCAATACGGAACATGTCATGGTAAACATCATTAGCATATACAGGGTTCGTACGGGTCCTTGAATTTCCAGACTAAAAAATTCTTCGGTACCAGTATTTTGTTATGAAAATTTCTCTCCTTAAATAAGGCGAAATTTCATCCGTTTAAACTAGATTTATTTTTCAATAAAAAAAAGTACCGATATTTGACCTTGAAAATAACGGTACCCATACGAATCCTAGCATATATCAATTGCATGAAAATCCGAGTACATTTATGCAGGTTATAGCGTGGACAGACAGACGGACAGACAAATCGGATTCATAAACACTTTTCAACTATGTTGGAAAGTGTTAAAAATCAATTATTGGAGTCTACTATTAGAGTAGATTGTAAAATAAAAGACAATTTTTTCTTAATCTACGAAAAAATAACATGACCTCTTCCGAGTTACCCGTCATTCTTAACCCTCACTGATAAAAATTTCACCGTTGAATTACGGGAAAAGCCTGGCAGCACAGATTCCAGCATTTTCCCGTAATATTACAGTATGTACCGGTATCTATTTAGACTGTATTAGGCCGTAAATGACAGTAAATTTTTTGAACGTATCTGACCGTAAATCACAGTAACTTTCAAGACCGTATCTGGCCGTAAACCACAGTAACTTTCAAGAACGTATCTGATCGTAAATCACAGTAATAAGAGTGTATTTGACCGTTTATGACTTTCTTTTCCTTTTTTTGTTAGTATCAATTATTTTGTTTCAATTTCCATCAAAGAGATAAAAATTCTCTGTTTTTTCTATCTTTTAGGGAATTGAAACTGCATTTTACGTAAGTGCTAGCAACAGCGATAGATAATATTCTAATTTTAGTGGATTTTCAGCCTTCTCATTCTAAAACATTATAATTGACAGCTTTTTATGTATTTACATGTCATTTATATATTCGCATACGTTTCCGTTTTAATTTAAAAACTATCAAAAGAATGTTATTGTAATGTGTAATAAACGAGGAATATTAATATAATTATCACTGGATTGTTATTACATTACATTATTGTACATTATCAGTAATCTGTCTTTTACAAAATTCAATCTCAGAGAAATGGACCCTTCACAACACTTAAAACTTAGATTTCTACTTTTAAATAAATTCATTTAAAATAATTTTCCAGATTTCAGTAACCGCTTCTCCTTTCTTCACCCTACAAAGTTTGACAAAGGGTGTAGGTAGGTATAAACTAGGGTGACAAAAGTCACCCTACAAATCTGATGTTTAAAAAAACTTAATAAATAATAAAACTCCAAACGCTTCCCCCCCCCCTCACACACATACTTATTACACAGAATTAATTTTTTTAATTTTTCTTTAAAAAGGATACTTTATTAATCGTATTAACAGAAATGTATTTAACGAGAATCTAATGAAAATATAAACAGTCTATTAAAACCCTTTAGCTATTTTTATAGTTTTTATTTAATACCTTTTTAGCAATTGGTGTGAAATAAAAATAAAAAAAAAAACTTTACAATATTAGATTAAATTACATAATAATTGGCAACATTATAAAATATTTTCACAACTATTGCCTACTTCTTTTATTAATTTGAATTCTTGTTTCACTGCAATATAAATTTTTTGATAATCGTAGCAATTTTTCTATTTTTTATTTATCCATTTTATTCTTATTCTTATTGTTATTATTTTAGGATGAGGAAAGGAAAGGTGGTGAGTGTAATTTGGAAGAGAATTTTAAATGAATTTATTAAAAGGTTTTACAGTTGCGAAATGTACATTTTTCTGAGATTGAATAGGTTACTGATAATGTAATTTAATAATAAAGTAATAATAATATAAAAACATAATAATAATGTAACAACGTTATAATAATATAAAGGCATAATAATTTAATAATATAATAATAATTTAAAAACACAATAGTAATGTATTGGCAATATATAATAAATAATGTATTATTATATTATTATTCCTATTTTATTAAGAATTAGTACAATGATTTTATTTAAATTATAACGGAAACTTATGCGAATATTTAAATGATATGTACACAAACATCTGCCACTTACCCTGTTTTAAAATGGAAAGGCTGGTAATCATCTAGAATTAGAGTATTATCCATCACTGTTATAGTTAGCATCCGCTAGCACATACGCACGGACAATCACTTATAGGTAAGATGGCTGCCATCAACAATGCTATTGAATTTCTCGGTAAAAAACGTGGTCTTAGATTGCTAGAATGCGCGCGCCGCTGTGCCAGCATAATCCACCGTTAGATCACTGTTAACGATCGCGAGTAACAGTAATTTACTGGACTAGCCCGTGATCTGCCGTTAAAGGCTGTAAAAGTCTGCGTTACATTTTTTCCCTCGACCGTATATGACTGTTAAAGTGGGGTTAATACTGAAAAAATGATGAGTTACGGCCAATAACAGCTTATTATTGTCAGTGACTGATATTTAGCGGGCAAGCGCAATATTTACTACAATACAGTAATTTACAGTAAAATTATGCAGTAAAATACTGTAAAGCAACAGCTATTTTTAACAGTGCTTAAATGCCCAGGATAGAATGCGTTCCAGAAATTGCGTAATTCAGACAACCGGAATTCATACCAGAAAAATCTAAATAGTAATTTTCTGTTACTTTAATAACGAAATGTCTATTATTAAATAAATCAAAAATTTCCATTTTAAATTTCTTGTGTGAATATGGAATATGTTGATAAAAAGATCCACTGAATCGGCAACACTGGTGGTATCATAGGATTTTAAGGGCTAAAAGCGTTCTCAGCGTTACCACACTTCAGGGAACTCCCAAACCAGAGAATTCTTCGGTACAAGTATTTTCTTATAGAAAATCTCTCCTTAAATGAAGCAAATTATTCGTGCATTTAACCTAGATTTATTTTTCTATTAACCCCTTGAGGGGCAAGCAATTGAGTTTGTGTAATGCTGAATTCCCACCGAAAAATTAAAAAAAAATCATTTTAAAATAAGGAAAAGCAATTTTACGACTTTTTTTCCCACCAAGTTAGAAAAGTAAAATTTCGTAATTTTTTCTGGTGCAAATCTTCATTAATCGTAGGTGGGATAAAATATATCCCACCGCCCCTCGACGGGTGATCAAATACTGATATTTCACCTGGAAAATTCCCTGAAGCGTGGAAACCCTGTTTCTTTATCTTTAGGAACCTCGGAAGATAATATATTTTCGAGATTTAAAGAGGCATTTTATAAAAACAAGGTTTATTTTGCTACCATAGATTTTCGGAAACGTTTGCGAGTAGTATTTGTAATCTACTAATCAATTTTTTAAAGACGGAATATCATTTTTTAGGATGTCATAAAACCGCGACTAAACATTGTCAGCTGGATAATTTAATTTATGTATGCAACAGTAACAAAATAACATCAATTTTAATGTTAATCTTAATGCTGTTAATTTAATCTGTAAAATACTTTTTTTTATACTTGAAAATGTTTACTCGAGATTTGATAGTTTCCTAAAAACCTACATTCCGAGTTGAGAAAACGGATTAATATACTATAAAAACTACTCAGATATGTTTCCAAAAATTCAGAAACAGCAAAAGAAACTTTGTTTTTTTATATAATGCCTCTTTAAATCTCGAAAATATATTGGTTTTCGAGGGTTTCTTACCTATACCATAAAGGGTACTTTTCAGAATCGTGGGTCCAATCGAAGAAGATTATCGTACATTTTCATTCGGGGTTATATATCTATATTATAAAGGACAAACATATCTGTGCGTAACGCATACGTCATTCTGCGAATGGCAACACTCTGAAATTTGAAATGAAATTTCGGTTTTGCAATTTTCGCTACTGCAAATTTTTAAACTTCTAAACATCGCACAGTTTAAATTTTTACACCGTAATGTAGGGGGAAAAATGTACTTTTAAATGCAATTTGTTTGAAAGCTCTATCTCAATTTATTTGTGAGATATTAATTTTTTTATAGTTTTTAGTATCAATTTTGTAATTGTGGCAACTGAAGTACCCATTCCTATTAAAAGTAAAGGGAAAATAGTCATGGTTTATTTTTATTGATTATATCCTTATTGATGCCATTTTCACATTACAAATAAAAGTAACTTTTTTTTATAATTTTTGAACAGAAAATGACGTCAGCCATTTAAAAGAAAACACGCATTCTTCTTCGTAAATCAGTTACATTTCAATATTTTTACATTACGCTGATACTGAGTTTGAGACGCTAGGCAGAATAATTCAGTGAGTAAAAATGATGTCATATTTAAAACAAAACGATAATTTTCTTTGATAAAACTAAATATTTGACCAATACTAAATGGCCAATACTATGACAACTAAAGGCAAATTTCTGAATTTTTTATTCGCGGGTACTGAGATTAGAACTTAAAGTTTGTGAGAATGTTCACATGCAAGTAATATCGGACAAACGCAACTTTAAGTTTGGAAATACATTCATTAATAATCTATTGCGCGTTAAAATACTTTTAAATTGTGAACTTGAGTAGTGCGTATGTAAATTTTGAGAATGTGAAAATAACGTACAGTTTAGATTTTATAGGAGAAAATTTCATGATGTGACAAAGCAAAATCCTTTTTACCTATTTTTTCATCCCGTAAAAACAAACGTAAGAGCTTCAATCGATAACTGCATCATAGTTATTCATCTTGATTACGTATTTTAATACGGTTTAATTTTTCAATAATTTAAGCAGTTGAAGTTTGTGGAAATAACATTTTGGTAATTTTAGGTTAAAAATATTATTTGTTTTAAGAGTTAGGCAACCAATGTAGGATGAATTCCTTATTGTAAATATTTTTGTAGGTTTATCATAAATTTGATCTAACAGTTTCTTTCTAAACATTTTAGTTCGTCGAATTTCGACGGGTTCCAACTCGTTTTTATAAATTACGAAATACTTGTTTTTTTATGTTTACATTATTTATTTCAAATCGCGATCAATCTAATCATGGAATTGTGAATAAAGAGGAATTGAAGAATTCTCAAAATGATTAAGCTTCAAATGTAACCGGTTTTGCAGTGACTCATTATCGCCGGGGTAAACTTCCACCAATAAATTTGAATAGACATTTTATCCTTATTTAACACTTAAATGCCTAGAGAATCAAATTTGCAACTATTTTTATTTAACCCTTTCATGCATAAATTATTTTTCATTATTTTCCATTATTCACAAAAAATCTTTTTTGTGACAAATGAGAACCCATTATAAAATAATTTTATTATTGTGCTGCGTGCTAGCTATTATCTGGTCCAGAAATCAGATCTCCATAAATGAATACTGATTTTTTTTTTCTTTTTTCTTTTTATGGCAATACTTATCTGTCCTCATATGAGGCCCGTATGAATGAAAGGGTTAACTTTTAATAAATAAATAAAGTTCTTAGAAACCACTGTATGTATATATAAATATTAATCATGCAAAAAAAAAATCGCATAAATATGCTACTAAATAAAGTTGAAAAACATATCTTAAAATTTCTCATCTAATACTTAATATAAATATTCAGGCTTTTAAGGGTTAAATGCCTTATTAAGGGGACAAGGGACCTTAAAATAAATTTTTTTATTTTTTGTAAATTTCACCTTAAATATTATTCAAGGGTACATTATATGCATTATAGCATGCATTAATCACAAAAAAAATTTAAAAAAAATTTTATTTTTGAGAAAAAAAATGGAATTTTACGTGTCGTCTTAGAAATCTTCGAAATGTCGCTTGCCCATTCCATATCAATGAAAATCCCCAATATTTTTTATAAAAGTCTGTTTTATATATATAAATAAAATAGAGCATCGAATTTTATATATTTGAATTTAAAGGTAAAAAAAAAAATGAAAATTTTTAAAAATTTTTCGAAAAAATTTCCAAATTTCCAAATTTTTCAATTTTTTTTTTATTTTTTGTAAATTTCATCTTAAATATTATTCAAGGGGACATTATATGTATTATGGCATACATTTATCACAAAAAAAATTTTTTAAAAATTTTATTTTTGTGAAAAAAATGGAATTTTACGCGTCGTCTTAGAAATCTTCGAAATGCCCCCTATGCATTCCATATCAATGAAAATTCCCAATATTTTTTTTTAATTTGATTTATATATATAAATAAAATAGAGCATCGAATTTTATATATTTGAATTTAATGGTTAAAAAAAAAATTACAAATTTTGAAATTTTTTCGAAAAAATTTCAAAATTTTTCAATTTTTTTTTATTTTTTGTAAATTTTATCTTAAATATTACTCAAAGGTACATTATATGCATTTATCACAAAAACAATTGGAAAAAAAATTTATTTTTATGAAAAAAATTGAATTTTACGCGTCGTCTTAGAAATCTTCGAAATGCCCCCTGCGTGTTCCATATCAGTGAAAATCCCCAATATTTTTAATAAAAGTTTGGTTTATATATATATATAAAATAGAGCATCGAATTTTATATATTTGAATTTAAAGGTTAAAAAAAAGAAAAAAAATGAAAAATTTTGAAATTTTTTCGAAAAAATTTCAAAATTTTTAATTTTTTTTTTTTTACCTTTAAATTCAAATATATAAAATTCGATGCTCTATTTTATTTATATATATAAAACAGACTTTTATTAAAAATATTGGGGATTTTCATTGATATGGAATGCGCAAGCGACATTTCGAAGATTTCTAAGACGAAGCGTAAAATTACATTTTTTTTCATAAAAATAAATTTTTTTTTAAATTTTTTTTGTGATAAATGCATGCTATAATGCATATAAAGTACCCTTGAATAGTAATTAGGTGAAATTTATAAAAAATAAAAAAAATTATTTTTAAGGATTTTAAGGTCCCTTGTCCCCTTAATTCAGAATTTCAGTCATAATTGTGGCCAAAAACAGATATTTTTGTTTTTACTTGTGGAAACTTACTTCAGCGGTAGTCAGGCTCTGCATTTCCGCCATATTCTGACAACCTAAAAAACTTCCTGACAGTGTCGCTGAAAGAGATTATAAAACCCGGGCCAACTTCCACCGATAAAAACGAATGGAAATTTTTACCATATTTCTGAGAGAAATTTTGCATGAATAAGCCGCTAAACTAACGAGAAATTTTCTATTCAAAATTTACTGGTGGAAGTTTGCTTCTGCGGCAATCAGAAAGAGGACATCCGATGTAAAAAATTAGCCGCCAGTTTGTGACAACCTCCTCAGTTACTTCACTCGCAACTGGTAGACTCTACACCTCATCTTTATTCATAAGTCCCTAGTTCTAATTTGAATATTTTCATTCACTTTGTTTTGTTCAATTTAGAATTTTATAATTTTTTTTTAAATGTATGAATAAACAAGAAAGAAAAAATCATGTGTCAAGCATAAATTATGAAACGCTTTCCAACACATTAAGAATAATGAAACAAAACTGCACCGTTTAAAAAATTAAAATATGACGTCTAATTCAACCATATGGAGATGCATAACACATTTCTAAACACAATTTCATCTGTTCCCATCTACAATCGAAAAATTGCCCGATTTTTTTCAGCAGCCCTGTATATGATATATAGATTTGTATCCATTAACTAAATGCATGCTAAAATTTAGTTCACTTAAGAAATACATATACTTCAGTTGAAAATTCCCCTTCAGCAATTTCCTTTAATAAGGAGAATGTTACGTGAATACTTTTGTGCAGCCCTGTATATAAACGCATAGAACTTATATATAACGAGTAACATGCAAAAAATTAATTAAATTTAAAAGTGCATACCGAATTTTAAACCGTACACTTCAGCAATTATTACTCAACGACAACCGATTTCTTTTTTGTGTACCTGTAAATGAATAAAAAATGCCATGAATGTCCTGTGCTAACATGATCGTAGTGAAATTCAGTTATTTATATCAGTTTCAATACATTTGAAATAGCGTCATGTCATTACTCTGCAAATGATTTTTCCCCATATACCATAATGTAATGGAATACGTTTGAGTGCCTCCGTAAATAAACTATTAATCCTACATACTTCATATACAATACCAAATATGCTTTTGTGACCCTAAATAACCTTTATCAATTGCATGAAAATCCGAGTATATTTGCGGGAGTTGGAGCGTGGACAGACGGACAGACAAACCGAATGCATAAACATTTTCAACTTTGTTGGAAGGTGTTAAAAAGAGTCTGTATTTTAATCATTTAAAACCGATGGTTTCCCTTTAAAAAAAAAGTATGTTTTAAATGTCTAATAGTGAGAAACATGCATTAAAAATTGAAATTCCATGTATGTTTTTACATATTTCTGTCTTTTTTTTTTTGCTTTGATTTGTCTGTCAAAATTTTTCTACCTTTAGTTAACTAACCCTTCTTTTCCATCAATAAGGCATTCGAAATATTAAAGAAGTAGCTATTTTAGTTTTATCCTGGAATTATTTTTAAATCTGTCTTCTAAAGAAACTGTTGTCAATTTTTTAAATCCGAAAGTTAGTACATGCACTTTGAAAATTAATTAGAACATAAAAAACATAGTAAACTTTAGAAATTACAATTAAAAAGGCGATTCATTAAACAATTTTTTTTTTTTTTTTTTTTTTTTTGCAACAAATACTTCAAATTCTTTGATAAACATTTTAGTTTTGTAAAACCTTTGATATTCTTTAAAATAATGCTTTGTTTTAAATTATTTTTCAGTAATTAAAAATCCGTGAAAACAAGGATTTCACTCTTTTTATCTTGTTTTCTAAAGGAACACTTAAAGCAATTCATCAACCGAAAAAACAAATAAATGAACTTCTAAAAGAGTAACATTAAAATAAAGGAAAAAAACGTAAACTTTAGTAACTGTAATAAAAAAGAAAGTACACAAAGCATATTTTTCTCAACGCATATTTTGGAAATAATTCATAATAATTAAGCCTATGATATTTTAAAAAATAATGCTTTATTTTCATTTCAATAAATAAATAGATGAACTACGAACGACTCGTATTCCTTTTTGTTTCATTCATCATTTAGTTTCAATCCCTATTTCGTTCCCTTGAAATTAATATTTTGTTCTTTAACATATACTGGACAAGTGCACCATAAAATATAATAAATAAAGATACACAACCTCGCTTAATGGCACACAAAACACGAACTATAATAAGCTAAAATAAATTCTACGTTTCGAGCTGTTTCTACAGCCGTTTTCAGGAAAAATATGATGGTTTAATGACTGAAAGCCTTGAGATGAAGGCTTCCTGTGCGAGAGACAATTTGTCGAACATTGACTAAAGATATGAAAACAAAAATGTAGTGGTGCCATATAGTGAAAATAAGTACTTATTAATGAAAAGAGTCCAAATAATTTCTTGTAGAATAGTTTCTTCAATCGAACTTTTAATTTATTTGGACTCCTTTCATTAATAAGTATTTATTTTCACTTTATGGCACCACTACATTTTTGTTTTCATATCTTTAGTCAGTGTTCGACAAATTGTCTCTCGCACAGGAAGCCTTCATCTCTGAGCTCTTAGCCCTTTAACTATCATATTTTTCCTGAAAATGGCTGTAGAAATAGCTCGAAACGTAGAATTTATTATTTAGCTTATTTAAATTCGTGTTTTGTGTACCATTAAGCAAGATTGGGTATCTTTATTTATTTTGTTCTTGTTGAACATTTACGATTTACCTTTCATCGTAAATATATATATATATATATATATATTGCCAGTTTTAGGTTCTGTTACGAACGACCCATATTTCTTTTTATCTGATTTAGCATTTAGATTCAATTCCGATTTCGTTCCCTTAAAATTAATATTTTGATCTTGTTGAACATTTCCGATTTACCTTTCATCATAAATAATGTTTGTTTGTTTTTCGTTTTTAGGTTCTGTTCTGGTTCCTAATCTTGATTTCAATAAGTAATCAAAATATGCACTCTTTAGGTAATATAAAATATCATGACAATTTTTTTTTTCGTTTCGCCCTGCCTAGTCCAATTACACAATTTTACAAATTTCTTATTTATAGAAGATTAGCAAAACCAGCGGTTTTGCTCCCGTAATAGTTGAAGTATTCAAAGTGGTATTTGTATGTCTAATATATATTTGATGAAATTATACAGTGAAGGAACTTCATTATTATACTGCATTAGGCGAAAATAAGACTTAAATTAAAAAGAAGAACTAAAAATAATTCCAAATAAATGATAATTTAGAATGTAATTTGAAATTTTTATGCTCATTTCATACGTTCATTTTGCACGTAGTACTTTAAGTGTTGAAGTTTTTAGAAACCGTTCTTAGCATGAACTTTTTAGAAATCGCTCTTATATCTTAAAAGTAAACATCATATAAAATTCCAAGCTTCTAGTCTAATGTCTACCAACCTTCTTGTAGTAGTGGCGCTAATATAAAATATAGCTTATGTTGGAACAGGGACTGTCATCATCAATTTGCTAAAACTAATTAGTTTTGAAATCAGTTTGGTATTTTCTAAAATTCCATAGAAAACGTAATTTAGAAAGTTTTTAAAATGCTTTTATCTCATTTTACACCTCTAACCCTTTCGAGACCATGGGTGCATATATGCACTCTCAAAAAGTGGTTAATAAACGGCAAAATGATGGTTTACGCGGTCGTCTATGACAGAAGTGACTAGATATTTTGAAATTTCTTATGCTATCCTCTAATCTAGCAGTCTTCAATGACTGATTGAGTGGCGCTTAAGATGCCTTGATCAAGAAGGGAGCTCTCACGGTCAACAATCGAGTACCGAAATTCAATTTGGATACAGCCCCTGAAATACGCTCGTTTTAAAATATTTAATTTCTCGGAAAATTATCGTACGACTTGCATAAAAAAAAAATTAGGCTACTTGTAGAGTTCATTTATGCTGTCAGAACTGTGTACTACTATCGAAAGAAACAAAGTTATGGTTCATTTTAATATGAAGATGGCCCCCTAAGCAAATTTTATATACATCATTTAAAAGTAGATTTTATTACCAATCGTGTGGTACCAATAACTTTCTTCTACGATAATTTTTTGCAGAATTAGTAAGGGGTGTTTACTTTTTTTTTCCACGACTGTACATGTTTGCAACATGTGTGTGACAATCTTTTGTTTTGGAAAAGTGGGGCGAGGTAGAATTTTAAAAAAAAATAGTCTCCAGATGCAGCCCTGATTTTGGTCATTGTGACCACGATTTCTGTGAAATTGTTGCCTAGAATATCACAAAATTTTAACTGAAAGTATACAGGCAAACAATTTCCTATTATTATATATCTCAAGTAAGAAGTTTAGAATTCACGACTACTTCTTGTTTTTTATAACAAAAACCTCGGTATTTCGGATTTCCTTATAGACCGAGAGCTGGCAGTACAGACAATCACCTCATCGAGTTCACGGATGAAATTCTAGGATTAGTTAAACCTTGATTCGCATATTAAAACGCAATCGGTCTGCCAAGACATACCTTGATGGAAAATATCGGGAAACCCGATTTTAGCGGCTGACTCGTAGGTTTACCATTGTGTTTTCCTGCACTAAAAGATATGAAAATATCGAGGACTGGGAGCAGGAAAACACAAATAGTAAACCTACGAGTCAGCCGCTAAAATTTGGTTTTCAGGTGTTTTCCACCAAGATATGACTTGGCTGACCGATTGCGTTTTAATATGGGAATAAATATTTAATTAATCTTAGAATTTCATCCGTGAACTCGATGAAGTGATTGTCTGTACTGCCGGCTCCCGGTCTATTAATTTTTTTTTCCTCAGGATTTACAAATTTTATTAGTTTTATTGTAGGTCACTAGGGGGCACTGCCCCCTACGAGCTACGCTCGTCAACCCCCGTTCAGACACCACAGACTCTAAAAGTATGCAAATTTGATTGGCTTTAAAAAGATTTCGGAAGATTGAATTATAATTAAAAAACAGTGGCGATCTCCCTATAAACGGATTTCTAGTCATTTCTATTTGATTGGGGAAGTTTAAGGCCAAATCCGCTGCGGTACTACTTGATTATCCCGTCTACCAATTTCGCCAAATTATATAAATCGCCAAACCACTCGCGAAATTATACAAATTGGCATAATTGTTATTTTAAAAAACGAAATAACAAATAAATTAGTGCAATATTAATAAAAATACAAATAAAACGTCGAAATAAAAATAACTTGATGACGTAGATACGTGTAACTTGCTTAAAGTCAAGTTAATGTGACATTTAAGATCAACCATTATTGGCATTTAATCTTATAGTTTGGCGAATGATAGATTTTTGGTCGACGGGTAAGTAGGTAAGTAGGCTAAGTAGTACCAAAGATACAATTGATGTTTTCGTCTTTGATTAAGTAAAATAAGTTAAACATTTCAAAATAAGCTATGATGGATTGTTCAACACAATTCCATCTTTTAAATACATACAATGCTTAATCAAGTATAAACTGGATTATTACAATACATAAAATAATCAAAAAAAATTTACAGTAACTTTAACAATAATAAAAACAAAAATAAACCATATCTCTTCCACTGAAATTAAAAGGAGTGGCTATGCAAAGTTCGACAAAATCTGCTAAATAAAACAGACTACTCCCCGGAAGACAAAGTAACAATATTAAAGTGTGAAATCACTTCCTTAGCTAAAGAAAAATTAATGAAGGATCTGTCTTTGTTCAATGAAACAAATCTTGAAACTTTCCAAACTAAATTGAGACTTTTGTTTAAACCCAAACTCAATTTTTCCAGCGCTCAATCACAATTTAATTCTGTTAAGCAGAAACCAGGTCAAAATCTCACAGATTTTCTCTTAGAATTCAATTTTGCAGCAGATCAAATGATTAAAATTGCGGGTGATGAGGCGGACTCTAACAAAATGACAGATCAATTAAAACTATCAAATTTTCTAAAAGCAATCAGAAGTGATATTAGTAATGAGCTTAGAAAAACGTGTCCCACCTCTTTTCAAGAGGCGTGTGTCACTGCACTTAAACTGGAAGAGGGATTCTCGCAAACAGAATTTTTTGAAATCAACAACATACAAGTTCAACAAAATTCAGAAACATTAAATACTCTTATAAAAATTCACTCAGAAACTTCAGAGCAAGTACAATCTCTGGTTGCTGAAGTGAATAACTTAAAATTAAAATTAAACACACCTTATTCAAAATCAGAAGAAAAATTTTGCACTTTTTGCAAAAAAAAAATCTCATTATGTTGAACAATGTTGGAAGAAAAATGGGAATAGACAGTTTCAAACAGATAATTTGGAAAACAAAAAATCATTTCAAAATTACACTAATAACTCTCAGGATAATTATAGGGACAACAACTTTCAGGCGCAAAGACCTAATTTTCAGAATCAGGGTGGTACATATCAAAATTTTGGAAATTATGCAAGTGGATATCAAAACTATCCGCCACCTGGATTTTATCCTACCCCGTACAGCCCCCACTTCCCCTATGGAAATCCGATGGGTGATTATTATCATCCTAACTCAAATCAGAACTATCAGACGCATCATTCTGCACGTCATAATGGTTTTGAAGGCAAGAATACCCAATACAAAAAAAGGTATCGCAATGATCAGCTCACTCAAAAAGATTCTAATCAAACAGAAAACAATGAAAACAAAAATCGCACTGGGTCTAATGATAATAAACAACAACACAAAAACAATGCGAATAAAGCACCGGAAAACTAAATGGGAGACTTAAAGAAAGTCCCTATAAGCCTCCCAAAATTGGGCAAAAATATGTAAACAAAACAATTGCTAGTGTTGTAGAAGACATAGATAATTGCCTTCCAATTATAGATTTCGAGATAAATGGCATACAAATAAGGGGATTAACTGATACTGGGGGGGGGGCAGTAAGTCTTATATCTAACTCTATTTTTGAAAAATTAAAGCGTGCTAATGTTAAATACAAAAATTTATCCACTAATGTAAAAATTCAAACTCTGACTAATTCTGTCATCTCGTTTAAACAATGCATAAAATTAAGCTTCAAATTAGAAAATATTTTTGTAACTAGTACTTTCTTCATTACACATCAGGATTTTGGCAAGGACTACAATGTATTATTGGTATATGACTTTCTGAAACACAACAAAATCATTGTAGACTGCGATGCACAAATCATGAAATTAAAAGATAAAAATATTAAACTAAACTTCATTCAAACAGAATCTTCTGATTTTATTAACTTAATCTCAGTTAACAATATCATTTCGCAAGATATTCAAAAATTTAAAAAAAAACATAAAAAGAAAACACGTAGATTCTCAAAAAAAAAATCTACAGCAAAATTAACAGAAAATTATATTCTAGAACCTAATGAAATCACAATTATTGAGCTGCAGTGTCCAACAAAATTTTCAACTGGTGACACTATATTACTTGACCCTTTAAATCACAATTTAAAGATTAGTTATGAACCTTCTATACATACTATTCCTAATGATAATAAAATTCATATTATCATCTCTAACAAAACCAATGAAAATATTTCATTAATTAAGGGTATGAATATAGGAAAAATTACTAAACACTTTGAAATCTTAACAGACACAGAAAATGAAAACATTGAAAAAGGTGAAATAGTTAGAATTAACAACTTAAGTCTTGAACAGATAAGACAACGTAGAAAGGATGAACTCAAACCCGAAGATTTTGATTTGGCACACTTGGATAAAGAAAATCAAGACAAATTTTTAAAGTTGCTTCTCACAAATGCTCATGCGTTTTCTAAAAACTATTTCACACTAGGACAAACCTCTTTAGTTGTTCCTCGTTTCAATTTGTTACATAACTTTCCTATACAGACAAAACCTTACAAATTAGCACATAATGTTAAGGAATATGCTAAATTGGAAATAAATAAACTTCTAAAAGCCAACATCATCAGGAAAAGTAGATCCCCATACTCATTTCCTGTTATTTTTGTACAAAAGAAATCTACAAAAAATGGAAATGACCCCACAAAGGTAAAATTCCGCATGACCCTCGATCTGCGTCTTTTAAATCAAATCATTCAACACTATAATTATCCTCTACCAGAAGTAAGAGAAATATTAAAAGAAAGTTTGTGGTAAGAAATTCTACACGGTACTTGATTTACACAGTGCTTTCTTTCAAATTAACGTAAAGGAAGAGGACACTGATAAACTAACATTCATAACAGAGTTTGGATGTTTTTCTTTTCGGAGACTCCCACAAGGAACGTGTATTTCTTCTCAAGTTTTTGCCGAACTAATCGACAAAATCTTAGGTCACTTTGACAAAGTCAGATAGCATATTTTTTGGACGATCTCATAATAGGGGCAAATACTATAACAGAAATGATTGAACTCCTTGAACAAGTTCTTAAAATTCTAATTGAAAACAATCTAACCATAGACCCATCAAAAGTTCAAATTTGCATGCAAAATATTGAATTTTTGGGGTTTAATGTTAATGAAGATGGATATTCACCTTCAAAAAGAAATCTACATAAAATTGAAAAATTAACTAGACCGAAAAACAAACGTGGAGTCAAATCTTTATTGGGACTTGCAAATTACTTTAGGGCATTAATAAAAAATTATGCTGACATTGTAGACCGATTAGTTGAATTAACTAAAGATAAAGTAAACTTTCAATGGTCGGAAAAAGAAGAAAATGCTTTTAAAGAAATACAGGCTGCCATACTGCAAAATCCGACTCTTAAAGGTACAGATTTTTCAAAACAATTTTTTTTTAATAACTGATGCTTCGAAAACGGCTATTTCAGGAATACTCGCTCAGGAGCATAATGGCACATTACAACCTATAGAATTTTTTGGACGTAAATTAAGAGAGCCTGAAAAACATTACCCTAGTTATAAATTTGAATTACTTGCCATATACGAGGCAGTCATGTACTTTAAAAATATACTGGCAGGCAGAGAATTCGTCGTTAAAACGGACTCTAAGGCCCTCACTTATTTTCTAAATTTAGAGAAGCAACCTGACATTGTTGCGCGCTGGTTAGATAAACTAGCTCCCTTTAAATTCCAAATACAGCACATAAAAGGGGAAAACAACCCTTCTGACTATTTTTCAAGGAATATTTCAAACATAACAGTGGATAATAACCTTCAAAATTCCTTATTTGAAGTCAACACTGATTTATCAGATGAGAACATCAAAAACTTACAGGGTCAAGATAGTAACTTAAACAAAATAATACAAAAAATTCTGAACAATAAACAGAATAGAAACATAAAAAAATTGTCTTAAATGATAAGGGCATACTAATATTAAAACCGGGAACTGACAATAAACATTATCTCATAGCTCCTGAAAGTCTCAAAGAAACCATCATGAGGGAAGGCCATAAACCACATTTTGGTTTCAAGAAAACCTACGACTTAATTAAATCTCGTTTCTTTTGGTATGGCATATACAAAGATGTAAAAGATTTCTGCTCAAAATGTGTGGCATGTAACAAAGCAAAACCTCATGCCACCATTAAGGTCCCACTACAGAAAATGGTAAAAAAAGCAATGGCAGGCGAGGCGTTACACATTGATTTAATCGGATTACTGCCTGAAACATTCAGGAAGAATAAATTTATTTTTATGATTATTGACTCAACAAGCAGATTTCTTGAGGCTGTCCCAATCAGAAAATGTGAAACACAAACTCTTTTAACTGTCTTAAATAGTTATTTCAGCACTCATGGCTTACCCAGACAAATAACAATGGATAACATGAAAGGGTTTCGGGCCGATATCTTTCAAGATTATTTAAAAGCTTTAAACATAGAGCCTCACTTCATCTCTGTTCACCTACCACGAGCTAATGGTACAGTTGAATCCGCAAATCGATTACTCAAAAGCTCGATCACTGCAATGAGCCAAAACACATTGGAGTGGGACATTCGCCTAGAGTACTACAAACTCTTTTATAATACAAGTAAACATCGTTCCACAGGTTTTTCTCCTGCAGAATTATTTTATGGCCGCGAAATTCGAAATCCTTTTTCAGTTCACATTCCTGAAGACAAATTCAACCAGCAATACATCAATTCACGCCTCAAACACATTGAGGAAATACGGAAACAGGCTTTCCTCAACCAAGAAAAAGTATTCAAAGAATACTTAAACGATGATGATATACACAAAGTCAAATATTTAAAATTAGGGCAGACATGTTATGTCAAACCCACACAAAAAACACTAGCACTGCGACCGAAATGGCTAGGACCATTTGAAGTCATACGCAGGTTTCGCTACAACAACTATCTATTAAAGGACTTAAATAATCCGGAGGCACCCCCTATAAAAAGGCACATCACGAAATTGATGTCACCCACAAAAATACATTACGAATTAATCCCCAAAGTTGTATCTTCGATGGCAGAGGATATTTAATCTCATACATATATACATTAAAAAGAAAAAATAATAATAAATAAATAAATAAATAAATAAAAATAATAATAATAACAACAATAAATAAAATTAATATATATATCTCAAAATATCCTTATTTTATAATTCAGAACATTTATAAACATTTAATTGCATACACCGGTACAGTCAAAGTTTTTTTTTCCCCTTTCTCTTTCCATGTCATTGGCTACAAAAAAAAACAGAAAATATGTTTTACTAAACAACAACAAAAAAAACAAAAAAACAGTACACCCTTGTCAACAATTGCAGGAAAGCGAGAAAGGCAAAAAAATACGACTCATTTTGCAAAATTCACAACACAACAATATTAAACCGAAACCAAAATGGGAAAAGGGAAGAGAGGGTGAACGGAATACTGTCTGACACATCCAGTTGTGACGGACGCCATTTTCTTTTTTTTCCTTCTTTTCTTTCCTCTCTTACTACTCTCGCAAAAGCCAGTTCCCCTTGTTGTCATAGCAACGCAAGTGCAGGGAGCATGCAGTTGAATACAGGGGGGGTTGCAAAATGATCATGGATACACAATGGCAGAGAAAAAGGGAAATAAAGAGAAAACACATGCGTGTACTCACCCATGTTTATGCTTGACGCAGGAGAGATCATGCTGTTTACATATATTTTTTTTTTCTCTTTCACATCCTCAAATACGTTTTTTTTTCTTCTCTTTCACATCCTCAAAAAAGTGGGGATAATATTGTGCTATGAAGAGACTTGTTGCTGTAAAATAAAACACATTTTAGTACTTTTTAATGCATACATTTTCTGATTTTGGCCATGAACTCCATCCTGGCATAACTAGATGTCCAGGACATCAGTACACCTTTCGGACAGAGGCTATGTCCAAAACCCATCAATTATTTATTATATCTATGTATATAATCTTACTATTCTCATGCGAATTTCATAACTTATTAAAACTCTAACAATTACAACAAAAAATTCTCTTCTTTAAACAAATTGATCACAAAAAAAAAAAAAAAAAAAAAAAAAAAAAAAAGAATTAATAATTCTAACTATACGATTAAAATTACGCTCGACAATACTTTTTAAGCTTACTAGTAAACAAATAAATTAAATAAATTTAATAAATTATAAATATTACCAAAGACTGTAGGTAACCTCTCTAAAATGAAAGACAAAACAACAAAAATTAAATACCTTCTTTTACTTTTCATAATACACTTATAAAAAAAAGGGTAAAGAAAAGAGCACTTAACTGATATAATGAAACTCCTTTGAATTCCTTCTTTTACTTCTTCACGCATTTGCTGGCCAAATGTGGGCACCCACTCTCATCTCTCTATCTCTTTATATTCAAGGAGTCTTCACACATCAATTCTTTTAAAATATTCAATAACAAACATTATTAAACAAAATAATCATTACTTAAATAGCTACATAAAATGTGATCACATAAATTGACATTCAAATGAGAATTTTTTCTTTTAATCAAACACATCTATAAAACATTATTAATTAGTCATACTGATCTCATTTTCTTTCCTCTCATTAAGGGGGGGGGGGGGGGGGGAGGGACAATCTCACATTTTAGATGCATCAATGCGAGAACGTATGACATTACTCATCTATAAATCAATCAGTGATAAATTTCCTTAAATGTCACCAATACACCTTTTTAAGCAGAACTATCCTATTTAAGAAAAATCTATGAATATATTCTGAAAATGATAAAAAAAAACATATCATGTCATTATAACTTGTGCACAGTTGTAATAATGCGTGTTTTACTGGTGCGATGTTGGTGGTCTGCTGTCACGTAATGTACAGCAATGAAATGTATACATTTCACAACATTTTTTTTCTGCAATGCAAGATTATATTACCACATATGTATATCGTTTTACATACCTTCTTTCTGTTTCTGTCTGACTTACCTTGAATAAAGTCATAACTACTTACTTGCTGCATTAACACACTTTACGGATGCTGTAAGTTCTATTGATAATGGACAGCATCTGAAACAAACAAGAAAAATTTAAGTACATATATATAATCATTTTTTAGCCATTTCTGGTTGAAATCATTGTGCACTCGCTCCTTCCTTCGGCACATCCTGGCAGAACACTGAGGACATACTACACTCCCCTTGGACCCCTCATTTTCGGTGAATTCCAAAAAGTCCCGGATATGCCTTAAGCAATGTTTCAAGGTCGGGAGCATGGAGTAGTTATGAAACTCTGACGTAGATGGAGTATGAGCTCTAAAAGCCGGGTTACACATAGTAAAACGTGTCTACCCCACAATTGTGTCTCTGGATCCCTAAGCAAGATCCTGTTCATCTTCATCCTTTAGTGCAGGGAGAACTCTCACGCGGCTCATATTTTAGATTGTATTAGGAGAGTGACAATTTACTTTTTCCCAAAAAATTTTTCTCTTCTTTCCTTGTATCTTCTACACATGGTATAATGTAATAACTTGCAACTTTTATTTTATATATTGATAACAATTTTCAAAATGTTTTGTGTGATTTTATGTATACTGTGTAATTTTATGTAAGATGCCAAAATGATTAGCATGTGAAACAAAATGTCAATTACATTATTTGCATAGGCTAACATTTTTTTTTTTTGGTTTTTTGTGTTTGGTCATTTTATAATAATTGAATATTTTGGAAAAATACAAAAATTCTTTTTTTTTTCTTTTGGCTCATTTCATTTGGCCTCTCTCAAAAACAAGAAACAAAAACAAAAACAAAAAATTTTATATACTCAATGTCATGGAACTATTATTATTGTGCACTCAACTTGCAATATGATACTCTTTGTGAATCAGCTATTCACACATTCACACAGAAACTATAACAGAGACTGTCTGTTTTATCACTGGAACTTTTATTATTAATGTGCACTCATCATTGAAACTTTTATTATTAATGTGCACTCATCATTGAAACTTTTATTATTAATGTGCACTCATCATTGAAACTTTTATTATTAATGTGCACTCATCACTGAAACTTTTATTATTAATGTGCACTCATCACTGAAACTTATATTATTAATATGCACTCAACTTCTAACATGATATTGTTCATGAGTCAGATGCTGACACATTCACACGGAGATTATAGCAGAGACTGTCTGTTTTATTGTTGAAACTCTTTCAGCACTCCAAGGTTACAAACACTTAGTTATATCTGCAGGAGTTTTGCAGTTGTTTTTCAATTTAAAAATGAATTACATTCATTTTTTTTCCTTGTGGTGGGGTGAGATGATGGATTGTTCAACACAATTCCATCTTTTAAATACATACAATGCTTAATCAAGTATAAACTGGATTATTACAATACATAAAATAATTAAAAAAATTTACAGTAACTTTAACAATAATAAAAACAAAAATAAACCATATCTCTTCCACTGAAATTAAAAGGAGTGGCTATGCAAATTTCGACAAAATTATGTGTACCCCATAAGATATGCTGAACACATATCCAATGAAAAAAAGAGGGAAGACAATTTCTATTGGTCAGGGAACACGGAACCTTTGCCCCCTGACTTTCCAAAGAAAAAAAGGATTTTTCCTCTCTTGCTTTTTGCTGCTCGAAGGATGAGGAGTGAAAAAAAATACTCAGAGATGAAAACATAGCATCTTAAGAGGAAGGAGATGCGCTCTTGATGGGCCTGGTATTATTCTTTCAAGGGAGAAGCCTAAAGTTTTCTTTAACTCTCGGATGCCTGAATTGTGACAAATAATTTCAATATGGAGTCGTATGAGAGACCATGGAATAATGTTATAAAGAAAGTATACCCCCATGATTGATGAGTGAACAACGGTGGCGATTTTAAAAAATGTCAGAACTGACGATGGAAACAAGCTTTAGTAAGGTACGAATGTTCTTAATAGTTCCATTGAGGAAATAAAATTGCAATCACATATTTCAGTGGAAGAGTGGGAATGGCAACAATTTATTTTTATAGTGAGTCATTTCTATAATAAATCATTTTTTTTTGTAATAAGTCATTCTTTATAATTACTCAAGTATTATATATTCAAGATGTGTATTCAATTTTAATCATGAAAATTCAGGATTTTCACCTAATATAAAATATTTGAAATTCTTCTAAATTTTGAATTCTTATGAAATATGAAATGTGTGTGTAAATAAATTTTTTATTTAAGTTAAAAAAAAGTTTCTCTTCTATTTATGCTTTGCATTTAATTATTCTATTACCATTTTTGGAATTATTATTTTTTCTTCTTTCTTCACAGAGTAGGTTATAAATTAGGGCCATTCTACAATTTGAAATATAATCTTTTCGGGTCACCTGTAATCTCTGTGCAATTCATAAGGTTCTTGTGCATCGAAAACACACAACTTGATTAAATTTAAACTACGTAATTTTAATTGATGCAATAGCACATATCAATTTAAATTGCACACAAGAGCCCAGAATTATGGTGCACTACTATACGAATATATCACGACATAAATGTTCAATAATCTCTTAATTTCAACTCTCTCTGCATGTTGGATTTAAATGCTCATTTTTGTAATTTCTCTTGTTGATTAATTAATGTGCACAAAGCGTTCCAACAAGCTAATATAAAGGAATTAAGTAAACAGAGTCTTTGTCACCCGGAATTTTTTAAGAAAGCGAAAAGAAAGTTCTTTTAAATAAGACATTTTAAATTAATCGTTTTTAATATGACGTAATTTTGACCAAACTATTCTTTCTCTTTTTAATATTCACGTGAAAATACTTTTGTTAGAAATTAAATATTATTTGCGCTTTCCTAACAAAAATAGTTGAAAAATATCCTCTCAAAATATCAAATGAATGTCTAGCGCAATTTCTAAATTTAAACTGTTTTGCAATATTATTTTGTGTTCATTTTATGTAATAACTGTAATGTGACGTAAATATGACGTAATTTCTCCTATTTAAGACTACTAACGCATGTTAATGAATTTATTATTTTACAATTTTCTTTCTCTCTTAAAATTTACGTGTAAATATAGTTTTTATGACGTAATTTTTAATAAATTCCTGCTTTTTGTACATAATTATTTAATCCTAATTCCAAATGTTTTTTCCTGTTTATAATAGTCACGTGTAAATAAATTTTTAATTTATTTACACGTATAAATATTTTTTTTATTTGAAGCAAACGTTATTGTTTGCGCTGTTTATACAGTTGGCAACAGTTTAAATTAATATCACTTTCTAAAATATGTAAAAAATATCTCTAGAAATGCTGAAAATTTGAATTTTAAATAGAAATAAAACCTCAAAAAATGAGTCAAATTAAAAAAATTAATGAAATCTGCACACCGGGATTTTCTATTGAATAAAATGATCTAAAAATGATTAAATTCACATGTATAGTTTTTGCTCCTATAAATTTTTTTTTAATGGAACGATTTTGTCCAACTTTAGCATTAAATATCTCTTAAAATAATTCTTCGATTTGAAAACTGTATGCATTAGCGTGTTGATCAAACCTTTCGCTATAATACCACCGATTTTCATATTTTTGTATGCATTATTTTTCTTAATATTAACGAAGAAAGACCTCGGGTCACAAAAAATTCAAAACCGGCGGCGGCGGTGACAGCAGTAGTTACTTTTTTTAGAATAGAGAGA
The DNA here is from genome assembly GCA_963932465.1 of Maratus speciosus. Lineage (NCBI taxonomy): Eukaryota > Metazoa > Arthropoda > Arachnida > Araneae > Salticidae > Maratus > Maratus speciosus. Next base: position 464,240,244 of record OZ010794.1, on the reverse strand, counting down.
TGTAAAAAATATCTCTCGAAATGCTGAAAATTTGAATTTAAAATAGAAATAAAACCCCAAAAATGAGTCAAATTAAAAAAACTAAATATAGTCTGCACACCGGGAAATTCTGACGCATAAAATGATCTAAAAATGATTAAATTCCTATGTACAGTGTTTGCTCCCATAAAACTTTTTTAATGGAACGATTTTGTCCAACTTTGGCATTAAATATCTCTTAAAATAATTCTTCGATTTGAAAACTGTCTGCATCAGCGTGTTTATCAAACATTTCTCTATAACACTACAACGAAGAAAGGCCATGCTTAAGCATTCAAATTGGATGCCGATCTGCCGGGAATATCTACGCTGATTTTCATTGGTCCATTTCCAAATCAAAACTTTTTTTATATATAGAAGGATTTGCTGTTGTTGTTGTTATTGTTGATACTGTTGTTTTCTTCTCATTTTTGCCTTACAAGAACAAAAAACAAAATAAACAATCAAAAATAAAAATGGGGCTCAGCATTAGGTAAAATCCATATTAAATAATAATAATAATAATATACACCTGCTTTTATTCGCAGATCTCTTACGATAAAATCACAGGGAGAACATTTTTGACCACATGCCTTGGGTACCCCGATAAAAAGCCTCTATCTATGGATATGGGAAAAATAAATGTGTGTATATTTCAATTAAATAAAAAATTACACAGGTGGAAAATGTATGTAATGGTGTTAACCATAGATGTCAACATCTCGTAATTATTCCGGAGTCTGATCCAAAACAAACAAGTTTAAAACCGGAAAGTGTTTATAGGAAAATGTGTTTTCTTTCGACGTGATACTTATTAGATTTCATTTGAAAACCGTTTATTAAATATAATTTCAGGTTGGAAACATATGTCTTGGAACAGACTCCGTAATAATTAACACTTTAGTGCGCAGCTTTGCATGTATGCAAACAGTGTTTTGAGTTCAATAGATCTTTTTTATTCGTATATACCTAATTCACACCAGAAAATTAAAATAGCAATATCTCCTTTAACCTCTTAATTCTGGCTCCCGAGATATTCTCGGGCTGTGTCTTTTACTCAAATTGTTTGATTCCCACCAGTTTTATAAAATAGTGAAATTGGTTATATTTTAGTATCGTTCTTACTGTCATTAAATAAGGTGAATACTTCTTTTTCATAAAAGTGGTGCCAATAAGCAATTTGAATTATTCAACCGTAATTTAATTCGAGCGCTAAGGGGTTAATTATTAACAGACATTTCGTATTTAAATAAAGCGAACTTAGCCATTGAAAATTTCTGGTGTAAAGTCAGATTCTCTGAACTACGTTATTTCTAGAACGTATTCTACCATGGAAATTAATGGGCAGTGTTGCCAGATTGGAGACTTTTATGTCCCCAGATTGTTGATTGTCATCGCTTTTTAGGGTTGGGTTGGGTTGGGTTGATTTTTGACGGCCAATTATCTACACGAGGGATATAGGCCCGGGGGGAGTGCCCTCCGTGGGGGTCTTTCTAAGGGAACCTAATCCGTATTAACGCATGGAAGATCCACGGCTCGAAGAAAACCACGAAAACTCCGAACGATTAGGCCGACGGGCGCGATTGGGATCGAACCCAGCACCTCCCGTCTACCAGCTTCGAGAGCAGAACCTCTCGGCCACTGGTGGGGCCTCGCTTTTTAGGTGCGTTCGTAATTATATAAATACGTAGCACCTATAGTCGTCATTCAGTCCGTCTGTCTGTCCGTCCGCATATAACAGAGCAAAAACTACCCGACCGAATGATCTGAAATTTTTAATATATAATTGCTGCAAAATTTTGTCGAGCCATTTCCACTTTTATGAAAATCGGATGCATAGTTTAATTACAGGGACAGTCAAAAGTTTTTCTTTACATTACGGCCAATGGGAAAAATTATTGCAAGTGAATTTTAAGGATGTTACAGACTTCCGAATGGTCTGAAATTTTTAATATATAATTGCTGCAAAATTTTGTCGAGCCATTTCCAATTTTATGAAAATCGGATGTATAGTTTAATTACAGGGACACCCAAAAGTTTTCCGTTACATTACGGCCAAAGGGAAAAAATTATAGCAAATGCATTTTAATGATTTTACAGCCTTCCGAATGGTCTGAAATTTTTAATATATAATTGCTGCAAAATTTTGTTGAGCCATTTCCAATTTTATGAAAATCGGATGTATAGTTTAATTACAGGGACACCCAAAAGTTTTCCGTTACATTATGGCCAATGGGAAAAAATTATTGCAAATGCATTTTAATGATTTTACAGCCTTCCAAATGGTCTGAAATTTTAAATATATAATTGCTGCAAACTTTTGTCGAGCCATTTCAAATTTTATGAAAATCGAATGTATAGTTTAATTACAGGGACAGTCAAAAGTTTTCCGTTACATTACGGGGAATAGGGAAAATATTATTGTAAGTGCATTTTAATGATGTTACAGACTATGCACTTATGAAGCGCAAAAAAATATACATTCAGTACAATATGGGGTGCAAAAAATAATTATAAAACTAGTTATAGTACGAACGCACCTCATTTGCCACGTTTGACGAGCAATTTCCAACTTGTTTGAAATAGAGATAGTATTCGCCTAATTTATAAATATATTAAAAATTCTGAAAAATAAGCGAATTATACTATATTTTAAAAGTGGTGAGAGTCAAATAATCTGAATAAAAAGTCCTCAATTTGCAACACTGTTAAAGGGTTAAAGGTTAAGTTTTATAAAAATAAATAATTATATAAAATAAGGTATTTGGAGACATACTTCTTAAAATACTTACTAATTTGCAATATTTTAGCGTAAAACAGCCACATGACAGTACTTTTTACTTGTATTGCAGATGTGCAACAAAAGAAAAGATTGACGTATTATATGAAAAATGTATCTCTGATTTTTTTTCATTATTTTTCTGCGTAATAAACCTTTCAGAGAATATAATTTTTTCAAAACAAAATAAAAAATCGCGCATTTAAAACTTTCCGGCACAGACAAATATTTTGTAAAATGATGAAACCATCCACTGACACAGGAAATTGCATACAACTTTTTTAGAAATTAAAAACTTGCTACTTTACACTTTCATTGTTAAAGAAAAATTTTAATAGTAACGAAACTGAAGTATTTCTGTTTGTAATAAAAGTTTACCTATTTGGGGATACATGAGTCCTAGGATCAAGTATCCCTAGAAAAAGGGGGATCAAGTATCCCCATTTCGTGTTTAGAACATAAATGTATGTTTTAGGTAATAAATAAACAAAACTAATTTGCTAAAGAAGTTATATTGAAAAACTAAAGCTTATAATTTAAAATAATATGCAATTCAATTTATCAAATTTCCAACAATAGAAAATAAAAAACAAACTTTAAAAACCTTTTATAAAGTTAAACTTACAACAATTAAATATTTCTTTTTCATGCTGAAACAGAATGGTTGTAAATGATTTTATGTTGCCAGATTATCTGAAATAATGCATCTTAAAATGTGTTACCAGATTTCAAAACTCTACATATTGATTTTAGTATACTTTATGATCAGGGATCAAGTATCCCCAGTCTCCCCTACTGATAACAGGGGACTCTAAAGGAAAAAAAAAATTTTTTTTGAACTGGATGCATGTGTGCCCTTTTTGAGAATAGTGTGAGAGAATAGTGTCTTTATTTTTGTGATCTCACTTCTTTTAAAAAGTGGCAGAGCAGATTTATTGAAAAAGGGAATTTTTATACAGTAAAATGGCACTTATAGTGAGTAAGGGGGTACATTTTGTTGAATGAAAGGACACTTTCGTTACGCTTCTCATTGGATTGTTATTTGTCAGTGCAACATGCATCGGTGTTGAAATGTTGGTGACATTTCTTCTGGAAGTGATATTTGCAGCTCTGAGGGAGGAGGAATTTCTCTTCTAAACCATTTAATAAACATCGTCCTAAATTTTCTGAAGTGCATTTCGAGGCACAGTGCACAAGGGAGATTGGGAGAGAGGGGGGGGGGGGGGTATTTCCACTAGGCCAACTTCTGAATTCATCACTGGCATACAATATCAAGGTACAGTCGTGGAAAAAAAAGTACACACCCCTTACTAACTCTGCAAAAAATTATCGTACACTGTTAAAAATATCGTGATAAATTACCTCTGTTTTTAAAGGCTATCTATTTTATGACCAATGAGAACGATCCATACGCGTTTATGTAGCGTTCGCATTGGTCAGAAAATAGATAGCCTTTATAAACAGAGGTAATTTTTCACGATAATTTTAACAGTGTAGAAGAAAGTTACTGGTACCATACGATTGGTAATAAAGTCTATTTGCAATCATGCATATAAAATTTGCTTGGGGGGCCATCTACATATTACAACGAACCCTAACTTTATTTTTTTTCAATAGCAGTACACAATTCTGACAGCATAAACGAACTCTACACTCTTCGATTAACCTAAAAACAAATTTTTATGCTATTCGTACGATAAGTTTCTGAGAAATTAATTCTTTTAAAACGAGCGAATTTTAGGGGCTGTATCCAAATTGAAGTTTGGCACTCAATTGTTGATCGAGAGAGCCCCCTTCTTGATCAAGGCATCTTAAGCGCCACTCAAGCACTCATTGAAGACTGCTAGATTACAGTCATTCAGGGTAACTTTGAACCATGGGGTGTAACTTTGCACCACCTCCTAATTTTCAATATTTTTCACTCCAAAAGACTGAATAAGCTCCAGAACTGTGCTCTGTTGGCAAAGTTCTAATCTGGGATTTCTACTCTTTATTTCAGAAAATAAATTAGCAACATTATACGCAACTAAATGCATCATCTAGCTATTTTTGTGAAGTGCTGTTTTCAAGGTAATTTTTAATGCTGTTTTGAAGTTGTTGTAATCCAATTAAATTTTCATAGTACGTAACAATATACTCATTTATCAGACATATTATTGTCTAAATGTTGTAAATGTGATAATATTTTGTGATTATTTATTTATTAATAGTTAATAAAATGTAAAACAAGAAGGCACTAACATTTTACCACATTTTCAGGGTAACTTTGAGCCGGCTCAGTGTTGTTTAAATGTTCAAGATGTTTATAATTTACTAATTATACTGTCAAAAATTTCCCATATTTGCACGTATATTTTATATAAATGCCGAAAATGAACCTTAGATATAACATGTAAATATTTTCACAAATATGTGTAAAATACATACAATTCATTTAAAGGCGTTTTTGGGTCGGAGCTACTCAAATTTGACATTTCATACATTCGACATTTTTTATTCTTGTTTGAATAATACTAGTACTAGTATGTATTACTGTAACTATGGATATATTAGATGTAAATTTCCAACTGGGCGAAAAATGTCCGGACCAGGATTCGAATCCGGGATCTCCTGGCTGAAGCCGCCAGTGCTCTGCCATCTGAGCTATCCCGGACGACTCTGGTCGAACTTTTTCACCCAGCTAACCTTGAAGATTACAGCATCTGGTCTGAAACCTGGTTCAGCTCAACAGAATAAATCCCAGGTAATGGAACTCCAGAAATCGCTGGATACGAAATTACACTAGATTAATTTTAACACAATTATTCTAATTTTTCTCCCAGTTGGAAATTTACATCTAATATATGATTTGTATACCAATTAGAATAATTGTGTTAAAATTAATCTAGTGTAATTTCGTATCCAGCGATTTCTGGAGTTCCATTACCTGGGATTTATTCTGTTGAGCTGAACCAGGTTTCAGACCAGATGCTGTAATCTTCAAGGTTAGCTGGGTGAAAAAGTTCGACCAGAGTCGTCCGGGATAGCTCAGATGGCAGACCACTGGCGGCTTCAGCCAGGCGATCCCGGGTTCGAATCCTGGTCCGGACATTTTTCGCCCAGTTGGAAATTTACATCTAATATATGATTTGTATACCAATTAGAATAATTGTGTTAAAATTAATCTAGTGTAATTTCGTATCCAGCGATTTCTGGAGTTCCATTACCTGGGATTTATTCTGATGAGCTGAACCAGGTTTCAGACCAGATGCTGTAATCTTCAAGGTTAGCTGGGTGAAAAAGTTCGACCAGAGTCGTCCGGGATAGCTCAGATGGCAGAGCACTGGCGGCTTCAGCCAGGAGATCCCGGGTTCGAATCCTGGTCCGGACATTTTTCGCCCAGTTGGAAATTTACATCTAATATATGATTTGTATACCAATTAGAATAATTGTGTTAAAATTAATCTAGTTATGGATATATTATTGAGATAAAACATTGAAAATTGTTTTCCAATGCATTTTTATGTTTTATATGAACAATAAACAGGTTTTTTTATTTCTAAATGTTCATGGTTCTCTTCTTCCACTTTTCTTATGCATAATATTTGTTGTAATATCATAAATTATACAAATCTTGTGATGTTGGGAAATGTAAATTCGGAGTCTTTACATATCTGAAAACATTTTTCAGGGTTCAAAGTTGTTCCAACTATAATACTTTTTTTATAATGAATTATTTTAGCTGATATTTATCAAATGGTGCAAAGTTACCCTAAATGGCTGGGTAACTTTGTACCAGGATAAAAATTCATTTTTTATAGCTTTTATCATTATTATTCCTTAATTTTTTATACTCATGCAATAATTTAGGATCATTTCTTCTCTTTTATGCCCCTAGTTGCAACACTATTCTTAAAATAAGAGTGTGGCATATGAAAATAGAGAAAATGCGGATCAAAGTTACCCTGAATGACTGTACAGGATACAATAAGAAATTTCAAAATATCTATGTTTTTTAAGCATAATTTGAAAACTACTTGGCAGAAAAATATGAAATTTTGGATTTCCATAAAAAGGGATTTGATAAATCTAAATCCATCAAAAAAACTGTAGGTTGCAATTCATAATTTTTTCGATTATTAATTTTCAAAATATCAAAATAATTTTCAAAATAGAAATTTCAAAATATCTAGTCACTTCTAGCATAGAAGGCCCCTTAAACCATCATTTTGCCGTTTTCTAAGCATAATTTGAAAACTACTTGGATGAAAAATGTGAAATTTTGGATTTCCATATAGCAGGAATTAATAAATCTAAATCCATCAAAAAAATTGTAGGTTGCAATTCATATTTTTTTCGAGTATTAATTTCATAATTCATAATTCATATCATAAAATTATAAAAATTGCAAATTCAACGTATTTATGTTTAGGTATTTTAGTGTTATTGCTACACAAAAAATTAGCATATTAGGTGTATAATTTCAGGAGATATTAATAAAAATATGAAAATGTGATTTAACATTAGAAGCACTAAATTTTGAACATTTATAATTCAAAACGTATCACTCAAATGACTTAAAATTTGGTGTCTAGGCATAGTTTGAACCGAATATTTGAAATACCTTGTTAAAAATGGGTGTTGCTATTGAAAAAAATGAAGTTTTGGGTTCGTTTTATAATGTAAATAGTCCCCTAAGCAAATTTTATATACATTATTTAAAAGTAGACTTTAATTCCAATCGATCGGTACCAATAACTTTCTTCTGCGATAATTTGTGAGGAGTTAGTAGGGGGTGTTTACTTTTTTTTTCTACGACTCTACTATTTTATACTACTATAGTTATTAATCTATTTCCGTAAGTATCGATTTTTCGGGAATATGCACATGCGCCAAAACTCTTTTTCGAACTTCTTCAATTTAGAGGAAGGTATAATGTGTTCCTGGTGGCGGAGTGGTCTAAGGCACCAGTTTAAGCTAGCTCTGAAATTTTGTAGAGGACGCAGGTTCGAATCCAACGCCAGGCAAAAGAGCTTCTGTGTTATTTCAATAATGACATATTTTATTAGTAGGAGAAGTTATATGATTTTTATTTTATTATTAGTATTATATGAATGCTTTATAATTAATAAAATTTAACACTGAACAATATTAAAAGAAATAATAATGATAATTTAATATTTAAAATATTTTGCATGATATTATCAATTAAATAAATTGAGCTGATTTACAATTTTTGTTATATTTTCTGCCCGTTATAAAGAATATATACATGTGTGTGTGTCATGTAAAGAAAAGTTTGCCTTTCTTTTACGTAAAAAGTAAAAGGGAAAGGAAGAAAAATATTCATATAAGAACTATAAAAGAAATTACCTTGATATCCATCGTCTAATATTTAAAAAATGCATAAAAATGTAAAATAAAATTCAAGTAATAACAAAATGTATATCATACATTGTTAGCTGCATCAAGTTTCAAATTTAGGTTTTTAGAGAATGAGACTGATAAAAATAAAATTCATGGCAGCTTTTAATGGTCATGTAGTTAAAAAAATAAATAAATAAATAATAAATATCGTTTTTTATTCGAAAAAAATGAGACCGTAGTATGTAAAAATAAATGCTCTATCCATTATTTTTAGTTAAATTTCTGATAAAAAGCAAGCGAAATTGGTTGTAAATTATAAACTTAAAATTATTTGACTTCGATGATCAGGTTTGGCTAACAGCATCCTCTATCGTCTTAAAGAATTGGGAATCAATTATGCAATATAAAAATTTCTCACAAATACAATGATTAATTAAAATTAAATAATTAAAAATTTAAGAATTTTTCTATTAAAACATTCAAGCTATTTACCGTCAAATCTTGACGGGTACCATCTAGTACCATCTAGGTACCATGCCGAGTAATTTAAGGTTTTTCCTGAAATACCGTCAGTAAATATTTCGAAACGCTACATTCATTCCGACTGTATTTTACACTTTTAATTTTCATCCGGTTGTATATGGAGCTAAAGCTGAAGACTAATTTTTAAATAAACTATTTAATTTTGTTTTATGATTCAACCCCCCCCCCCCCCAAAAAAAAAAGTGTATATTAAATTCATATTTAAACTTTACATCCACATTTCTTTAAAATGAACACAAAATTAAAAGCACAGCTCAGAGGCCGTAAAAAAAACTATCGTTACAATGTCAACGAAAAACTACTTTTATATTTTTATACTAGTAACAAATATACCCATTGTAATGCAATAAAAATGCAAGCCCTTGTACATCCAGAAATCATGTTTTTTAAACTTTGAACGACTGAATAAGAAAAGGTAAAGATGGAAGAACAGATAATTAACGAAAAGTATGCAAATATATATTATTAATATATATATTATATATACATATATATATATATATATATTACAATTCATCAGACATACAAGTAAAAATTACATAAATACATTTAATACAATTAAAAAGCAAACGTTTCGAGCTAAATTTTAGCCCATCGTCAGTGTAATAAATAACATTCAAATGACCAGAAAACTATATATCATGTTTACAGTTAAAAATTATTAGCAGTTAAAATTAAAGAAAGTATAAAAAATATCAAAGCAATGCTGTGTATTCAGGTGGAAGTACACATGATTCATTTATCGGGGAAGTTTGCTTACGAGTGAACACACCTTCTAGAAAAACTCTACTTTTAACATTATTATAACCAGATCTGATAACTTTCATATTTGCGATATCTGGGATATGGTCGGTATCTGAAGAATGCTGTACAATTATAGACTGTAGGCTTCCAGATCGTAGGCACGTTTATGCTCGGCAAGGCGAATGGCGCAAGTACGACCAGTTTCGCCAATATATACCGAGTCGCAATCTTTACATGTGATACTGTAAATTGAACCCATTAACCCCAGATTTCGCAAATATGAAAGTAAACAGATCAGGTTGCAATAATGGTAAAAGTAGAGTTTTTCTAGGAGGTGTTTTCACTTGTAAGCAAACTTTCTCGATAAATGAATCATGTGCAATGCCACCTGAACACACAGTATTGCTTTGATATTTTTTATTTTTTATACTTTCTTTAATTTTAACTGCTAATAATTTTTAACTGTAAACATGATATATAGTTTTCTGGTCATTTGAATGTTATTTATTGCACTGATCAGGGGCAAAAATTTAGCTCGAAACGTTTGATTTTTAATTGTATTAAATGTATTTATGTAATTTTTACTTGTATGTCTGATGAATTGTAATATATTTTTTAACCCTTTCCGGCGCGGTGTCCTTAAAAAAGGACACCTAATTTTAATTCCAAAACTGACAAGCTTCACCAAGAATATTTAACTAAAATTTTCTAATTATAATGTACGTGAAAATAAGCAAGTTCATATTTTCTAATAAATTCGTTTATAAATTGCGGTGTCAGTCCATTATTTCATCAGTTTATAAACAGAATTACTCCGCGCCGGTAATGGTTAAATCGTATATCAGACGTTAAACAATGATTATTTATTTTAATATATGATTAAATTTAACCTCACAATTAAGGGACTTAAATCTGATATAATCCTGATATGATATTGAAATACAAGGACATACAAGTACTCTACTATAGGTACGTTAAACATTTGTACACTTCACAGAAGATTTTTTATTAAATCAGGTATCAAAAGTTGAGCATTCTCTTATAGCATCTAGAAATTTAGGACAATATTTTTACCTTCTTTTTAGAAAGTGTGAATATTATAACAATATGATATCTTGTTGTCTTAATAGTAATCGAATTAGCATGTATATCTATAAAATTCCTCTTAATTTTCTCAACAGACTCAGATCTGTGAATAACATAATTTATTTGTTATAGATCCCCTAAATTCAATCTGGTATTTGTTGATGACCACAGGTATAAAAGTAACTGAGGGGAAGCATGGTTCTGTCGTAAGCAATCATTAGAGTCCATTCTACTCAACATCGTTCCCAGAATAACAACACCCTCGATAGAAGCCGTTGACCTGTCCATTGAACACTGGCTTTTGGTCTCCATGGTAACATCTCACACTTTGAACTTATGTCAAAATGCTAATATAAGTTTAGAGGCAGGAGAAACATTTTTAGGTGCGTTCGTAATTATATAAATACGTAGCACCTATAGTTGTCGTTCAGTCCGTCCGTCTGTCCGTCTGTCCGCATATATCAGAGCAAAAACTACCCAACCGAATCGTTTAAAATTTAAACTATATAATTATTGTATTATTTGGTCGAGTCATTTCAATTTTTATGAAAATCGGATGTATAGTTTAATTACAGGGACAGTCAAAAGTTTTCCGTTACATTACGGCCAATGGGAAGAAATTATTGCAAGTGCATTTTAATGATGTTACAGCCTTCCGAATGGTCTGAAATTACAAATATATAATTGTTGCAAGATTTTGTCTAGTCATTTCATATTTTATGAAAATCGGATGTATAGTTTAATGACAGGGACAGTCAAAAGTTTTCCGTTACATTACGGCCAATGGGAAAAAATTATTTCAAGTGCAAATTAATGATGTTATAGCCTTTCGAACAGAATGAAATGGATAGGCACTGATGAAGTGCACTAAAATATACATTCAGTACAATATGCGGCGAAAAAAATAGTTATAAAACTAGTTATAGTACGAACGCACCTCATTTGCGACGTTTGACGAGCAATTTCCAACTTGTTATGATTAGTCAGTGATTTAGTTTGGCTTGAACTGATTTCGATGTATATTTATCAGAGTTAAATAATTTAAGATTCGCATAACATCATATATGTTTTATTGTTCCGCAAACTCGGGTGAAAATATGTTTTTATGAATACGATATTTATTACTTTAAAACCATTCCTTTCAAAACTGGTTGAATTTGCCAATCCAAATTCTTTCTTCTATCTCATATATATTAATATTTCAAAATGTTCTTACAAATGTCAGTATTTCATTTATTAGTTCAATGCTATATAAACTTTGACTTTCATCTTAAATTTCTGCTTCAGTTAATTAATCGGAGTAAAAACGAGTTAATCTCCATCATGATATTTATTAAAATCAATAGTTTTCGTTATTCTGTTGTATATCGGCTGTTCGTAAACAGCCGGCTTATCAGGATGGGAAGTTCCCCTCACTTCACAAACCGCCGGTGTATAATAAAACTTCAAAAAATCAAGAAAATTACACAAAGATCGCTATTATAGTGGCCCCTTTTAGCGGAATATTTCCTAATTCAGGGAGGACCTAAAAATTTGGTTCAATTCTATGCATAATTTCATGCACTCACTTTTCGATGGTACAATATTGAAAATGACACCAAAATAGCTATTACAGCGCCCACTTTCGGCGGAATTTTTCCAAATGCAGGGAGGACCTTCTTTCCTTGGCCAAAAACATACACAAAAAATTTGGTTCAATTCTATGCATAACTTCATACACTTTTCGGTGGTACAATATTCAAAATGGCACAAAAATCGCTATTACAGCGCCCCCTTTCGGTGGAATTTTTTCAAATGCAGGGAGGACACTCTTGCCTTGGACAAAAACATACACAAAAAATTTGGCTCAATTCTATGCATAACTTCATACATTTTTCGATGGTACAATGTTCAAAATCGCACAAAAATCGCTATTACAGCGGCCCCTTCCGGCGGAATTTTTCCAAACTCAAGGAGGACCTTCTAGCCATGGCCAAAGACATACACAAAAAAATTGGTTCAATTCTATGCATAACTTCATACACTTTTCGATGTTACAATATTGAAAATGGCACAAAAATCGCTATTACAGCGCCCCCTTTCTGCAGTATTTTACCAAATGCAGAGAGGACCTTTTTGCCTTAACCAAAAGAAAAATAATTGCAAAAAAATCTTCTATTTGTGAAAAATTCTCTTTTTTCCAATTTTCAAACAAAAAGTCCTTGTTTTCCCAAAATTTTAAACCTATTTTCAAATAATTCGTGATATTGTTGCCATTTAAATCTTTGCACAAATATCAATATACATATATATCAATAGTAAAAAATGAATTTTAAAACCATTCGTAGCAGTAAATTTTTTGAAAAACTGTCAACTTTGCACGAGCATGCCTGCTGAAAAATCAAAAAAGGGTTAGTGAGTACTTGCACTCAACCTCTTGGGTGTACGTGGAACTGAGTGCAACAGTGACAGTGATTTTTATTTTCAGACTTCATGAATTAGATTTTTACATGTGAAATATATAAATTTTAAATATTATATGGTACATGTTTGTCATTATTTGACATTAATGCAACAGAATGTATTCTTATGCAGTACATGCTTTTCCACCTACCGATTCTGATAATGATTTTGTTATCATAGTGTATATTAATGCATTTTGTATGAAATTAGTAATGAATAATGACAGTGATTTATCCATATCATGTCCATATTGGTGTTATTATGTCAGCAAATGTAAAAGCGCTTTTTGGTAGCTTTCATTACAAAAAGCTGCCTATTGCAGCCGTTCGGACGAAATCGATTTCAAAAAATTTTGGTATATTTTCATCGATCATGACACCCAGACCCCGAAACCACCCTCCTTTCAAATGTTGATATATATATATGTGTATATATATATATATATATATATATATATATATATCTGATTTTTGTCACACTGTAACTCTCGTATTTATGAACAGATTTGGATGAAACTCGGTTCGTACATAGTACATACCAATGTCTCGACCGAGTTCGTTGGCCAGCTTCATCAGCCATCTTGTTTCAAAATGGTGGTCATTTAAAATTTGTTAGAAAATTTAAAATTTGAAATGTGGTACCAAAAAATTGAAAATTGAAAAATATTTTTTCTTATGTATTTGACTTTGATACAAAGATTCCGGAGCAGTTTTTGTTTCGTCTATATCTTAAAGTGGCTGAGTTATAGCACTTTGAATTTCTAGCATGGCTGACATTTTGAAACGTCCTGATTTTTGTCACGCGATAGCAGGCGTATTCATTAACCGATATGGATGTACCTTGGTGTGTACAAAGTACATACCAATGTCTCGACCGAGTTCGTTGGCCAGCTTCATTCGTCCTCTTGTTTCAAAATGGCTGCCATTTAAAAAAAATTTTAATTTTAAATTTAAAATGAGGTATCAAAAAATTGGAAAATGAAAAATATTTTTTTCTCGTGTGTTTGACCTTAATACAAAGATTCCGGAACAGTTTTTGTTTCGACTATATCTAAAAAAATGGTTGAGTTATAGCATTTTGAATTTTTATTGTGGCTGACATTTTGAAACGACCTGATTTTTGTCACGCGATAACAGGCGTATTTATGAACCGATTTGGATCTAACTTGGTGTGTACATAGTACATACCAATGTCTCGACCAAGTTCGTAGACAAGCTTCATTCGCTATCTTGTTTCAAAACGGAACATTTAAAAATAATTTTAAAATTTAAAATTTAAAATAAGGTACCGAAAAATTGGAAAATGAAATTTTTTTTTTAATGTGTTTGACATTGATACAAAGATTCCGGGGCAGTTTTTCTTTTCGTCTATATCTTAAAAAATGGTTGAGTTATAGCACTTCGAATTTCTAGCATGGCTGACATTTTGAAACGATCTGATATTTGTCACGCGATAACACACGTATTTATTAGCCTATTTGGATGTACGAAGGCATGTGGATAGTATATAGCAATGTCTCGACCAAGTTCACTGGCCAGCTTCATCCGCCATCTTGTTTCAAAATGACGGCCATTAAATTAAGAAAAATTATATTTAAAGTGAGGTGCAAAAAAATTAGAAATTGAAAAAAGCTTTCTTTCTTAAGTATTTGAATTTGATTTAAGGATTCCGGAGCCTTTTTTATTTTGTCTTTATCTTAAAAAATGGCTTAGATATAGCAGTTTGAATTTCTTTATGTGGGTGACATTTTGAAAAATATGATTTTTTTCCTGCGACAGCACTCGTATATATCAACCGATTCCGATGTGAGTGAGTATGTGCACAGGAATTACTAAGGTCTCGACCAAGTTCACTGGTTAGCCTCATCCACCATATTGTCTTAAAAGGGCAGACACTTCAAGATATCGCCGAATTTGGAAACCAAATATAAGTTACTTTAAATAAAATCAGCTTGGATAAAGTTGACGAATTTCTCGAATTTCTCATTCATAATGATTTTGTATTGATAAAAATTAGTATTGAATCTTCTATAATCGGTTTCCACTAAATTGAGCTTCGTGTGTTTGAATAATTTAAGCTAGCTTTTTAAAAATAAGGAATATGAAAGCTACCTCTTCCTCCCGGCACTGGCCGGAAGGACTTTTTTTTTTTAATCTTTGGTGCTTTCAAATTGTTGCCGTGAAGTTTTGACGGGTTCCATCTAGTAATGAATATTATACATTATTACTTTAGAACTACTATTAGAATTATATAATTTTTTACTGACTTAAAAAAAGGTACATTTATCAAAGTGGCAATACGTAAGTATAATATATTTATTCGATAGAAATACTGCGAGCTACGCTCGCCAACACCCGTTCAGACTTCACAGACTCTAAAAATATATAGCCCAGTGGTAGGGGAGGGAAAAAAGGCCGAATTCGGAATTAATTTGGGGAAAGCTGGAAATTGTTTTAATCCATTTAGTTTAGGTCTAGAATGAATATGCTAAGTTTTCCCCCTCGTAGTAAGTGAGCGTTAGAAAATATGTACAGATTTATAGTCAAAAAACACGTTTTCTTAGATACCATAACAGTATCTCAAAACAGCTAACTCTGCCAAAAACATTGTCAGTACAAATGTTGTAGAGCTTAAAATTCTGAGTAAAATGAGTACCTACGCTTAATATTTTTGTTGAACATTAACCTTTACCGGCGCGGTGTCCAAAAAAGGACACCTAATTTTAATTCCAAAACTGACAAACGGCACCAAGAATATTTAACTAAAATTTTCCTATTATAATGTACATGAAAATAAGCAAGTTCATATTTTCTAATAAATTCGTTTATAAATTGCTGTGTCAGTCCATTATTTCATTAGTTTATAAACAGAATTACTCCGCGCCGGTAAGGGTTAAGGTCACAATTCTACTTTAAAGTTTTAGACCCGTGGTCAGGGGGTTGAACTCAGAATTAATTAGGAAAAAACTGGAAATTGTTTTAATCCCTTCGGTTTAGGTCTAAAATGAACTTACTATGTTTTCTTTCTCGTACTTGGGTGAATGTTAGAAAATATGTGCATATTTATTTTCGAAAAACACGTTTTTTTTTATTTACCTTAACAATATTTCAAAAGAGCTAACTCTATAAAAAACATTGTCAATAAAAAAATTGTAGAGCTTAAAATTCTGAATAAAATGAGTACCATCATTAATATTTTTGTTCAACGTTAAGGTCGCAAATCTATTTCAAAATGTTTTAAATCAAGTGCTTGAAGCCAGGAGAGACCAAGTTAACTTAACAATATCTCAAAATTGCGGCCTTAATATTGAACAAAAACATTTAGTGTAGTTACTCATTTTACTCAGAATTTTAGGCTCTACAACTTTTGTGCTGACAATGTTTTTGATAGAGTCAGCTGTTTTGAGACATTGTTGAGTTAAGTTGGTCTCTCCTGGCTTCAAGTTCTTGATTAGCGATTAAGGCAAAATTTTGAAATAGAATTGCGACCTTAATGCTGAACAAAAATATTAATGATGGTACTCATTTTATTCAGAATTTTAAGCTCTACAACATTTGTATTGAAAATGTTTTTTGTAGAGTTAGCTGTTTTGAGATATTGTTAAGGTAATTAAAATAAGACGTGTTTTTCGAAAATAAATATGTACATATTTCCTAACATTCACTCAAATACGAGGAAGAAAATATAGTACGTTCATTTTTGACCTAAACTGAAGGGATTAAAACAAATTCCAGTTTTCTCCTAATTAATTCTGAGTTCAACCCCCTGACTACGGGTCTAAAACTTTAAAGTAGAATTTTGACCTTAATATTCAACAAAAATATTAAGTGTAGGTTCTCATTTTACTCAGAATTTTAAGCTCTATAACATTTGTATTGACAATGTTTTTGACAGAGTTAGCTCTTTCGAGATACTGTTATAGTATATAAAAAAACGTGTTTTTTTTACTATAAATCTATACATATTTCCTAATGCTCACCTATTACGAGGGGAAAACATAGCATATTCATTCTAGACCTAAACTGAAAGGATTAAAACAATTTCCAGCTTTTCCCTAATTAATTTCGAATTAAACCCCCTAACCACTGGGCTATTAGTAATGTGCCCTGTTTAAAAAATATTAACAGGTTACGGAAGATTGAATGATATTATCACTATAAAGGTGGCTATCTTCTGTAATCGTTTTGCCATGCTTTTCCGTTGGAATGGGGCATTTTTCGATTTCCACATCCATCTGGCCTCATGGCGTAATCCATCTCTGCCGGAACAAATAACGGCTGTTTTCGGGATTGATAAGTGAGATCAATTATACATTTGAAAATCAGCTTGTATGAAATGTTTAGGTTTAAAATGTCGCTATCGTTTTAACACTTTCCAACAAAGTTGAAAAGTGTTTATGCATTCGTTAACACTTTCCAACAAAGTTGAAAAGTGTTTATGCATTCGGTTTGTCAGGCCGTCTGTCCGTCTGTCCAAGCTCTAACATCCGTAAATATACTCGGAATTTCATGAAATTGATAAAGATTATTTGGGGTCACCAAAGCATGTTTGGTATTGTATATGAAGTATGTAGAGTTAATCGTTCATTTACAGGGGCACTCAAAATTATTCCATTACATTATGGTATATGGGGAATACCTCCCGTAAATATACTCAGATTTTCATGAATTTGATAAAAGTTATTTAGGGTCACAAAAGCATATTTGGTATTGTATATGAAGTATGTAGGATTAATCTTTCATTTACAGGGGCACTGAAAAGTATTCCATTACATTATGGCGTATGGGAGAAAATCGTTTGCAGAGTATTTTAGTGACATTATGCTATTTCAGATGTATTGAAACTGATGTAAATCACTGAATTTCACTACGATCACGTTAGAACAGGACATTCATAGCATTTTTTATTCATTTACAGGAACACACAAAAGAAATCGGTTACAGTACAGTAATGTCTTTGAGTAATAATTGCTGGAGTGCACGGTTTAAAATTCGGTATGCGCTTTTAAATTTAATTAATTTTTTGCATCTTACTCGTTACATATAAATTCCATACCTCAAATTCAGGGCTGCACAAAACTATTCACGTACCGTTCTCCTTATTAGAGGAAATTGCTGAAGGTAAATTTTCAACTGAAGTATGCGTATCTCTTAAGTGAACTAAATTTTGTCTTGCATGTAGCTAATAAATTCAAATCTATAAATCATACACAGGGCTGCTGAAAAAAATCGCATAATTTTCCGATTGTGGGTGTGAACAGCTCAAATTGGGTTCTGAAATGTGTTATACGTTTCCATATGGTTGAATTAGACGTAATATTTTAATTTTTTAAACAGGCAGTTTTGTTACATTATTCTGAATGTGTTGGAAAGTGTTTCATAATCTATGCTTGACGCATGATTTTTTTCTTACTTGTTTTACTTTTATAACGACGCTATGGACAATATTCTTCCTTTGTAGAGCGGATGGCGGCTGCACAAACTGTGATCTCATCGGGTTGATGGATTAATTAATTTCAGGATTGATTAAAACTCGATTCCCATATTAACCCCTTGAGGGGCAAGCAATTGCGTTTGTGTAATGCTGAATTTCAATTGGAAAGTTTGAAATTTTTTATTTCTAAATAAGGAAAAGCAATTTATCACTTATTTCCCTCAAAGTTATAAAAGTAAAACTTAGTTCAATGTTTCTGGTGCAAATCTTAACCCTTTAGTGCGCAGCTTTGCATATATGCAAACAACAGTGTTTTGAATTTAATATAGCTGCCAACCGTCCACTAATCTTCCGTAATGTCTGGATTAATTTGACCCAGGTTAACCACATTTCGAACCAGAAAATTTATTTCATGAATGCTTATTTATTTAATTCCAGGTTTCTACAAAGAACTTATTAAATTTCATTTCGTATAAAAATTTCTGGTTCGAAACGTATTAAGCCGGGATCAAATTAACGCAAGTATTATGGAAGATTAGTTTGAAGTTGGCATCTATGATTTAATAGATTTTTTTATTCGTCCATACCTAATTCACACCTGAAAATTAAAATAGCAATATTTGATTTAATTAATAACAGACATTTCGTATTTAAATAAAGCTAAATTAACATTGAAATTTTCTGGTGTAAAGTCAGATTGTCTGAACTACGTTATTTCTAGGACGTATTCTATCATGGAAATTAAACAGTTAAAGGTTAAGTTTTATTAAATAAATAATTATTTAAAATAAGGTATTTGGAGACTTACTTATTAAAATATTTACTAATTTGAAATATTTTAGCGTAAAAGAGCCACACAACAGGAGTTTTTACTTGTATTGCAGATGTGCAGCAGAAAGAAAGATTGACGTATTATATGAAAAATGTATCTTTGATTTTTTTAAATTATTATTCCCGTGTAATAAACCTTTCAGAGAATCATGTATAATTTTTTGGAAACAAAATAAAAAATCGCACATTTAATGGTTAATTAAACTTAGGCGGGATGGTTAAAAAGCGACTGGTCTGCCAAGTCATATCTTGTTGGAACACACCTATAAAACCCGATTTCAGTGGTTTACTGATAAGTTTGCCATTGGGTTTTCCTTCTTCTTGTCTATGCTTTCACGCCTTTGGGTATTGGAAAACACAATGATAAACCTACCAGTGAACCAGTGAAATTGTGTCTGCAGGGGTTTTCACCATGATGACTTCTCAGACCAATTGCATTTTAATATGCTAAACATGCTCTGTCTAATTCTGGAATTCAAGCTGCCAACTCCATGAAGTGATAGCCTGTGCAGTCACCTCCCGGTCTAATAGGTTCGAAGTAAAAACTCGGTCTGCTTGGGAATATCTTTCTGAACCACGGTATTGATAAGCATCGTGTTTTGAAAATTTACGTTTATATATCTATGTTTTGGTCGAATTTTAGTTATTTCCAGAAAGAGGTATAGCTTATTCATGAATTATTTTCTCTATTTTAATGCACCATCATGCATATTTTCATGTTATTTTTACAATGCGTAATGTTTATGTTAATTAATAAAAAATATCCGAATTTTCTAATATGTATTTATCGAATAGTAGTTCGTACAAAATAAATCAAAAGTATTTTGCGCATACATTTACTTGCATTTATGCTGTATCAAGTGTTGTAATATATAAACAAATTTGCTAGCTGCACTATTTTTATACCATGTGACGTCACATTAAAATTTTGTATAACATTAATTGACTTATCAATTTTACTGTTAATTCTATCTTTATTACAATCCTTAACAATTTTGTGGTTACTGGTACTTGCGATTTGGTATTTATTGCTCCAAGAACCATCTAAAAGTTTAAATTGTTGGAACGTCTGTATGGATGATTTCTGCGATTATCTCTGGACCCTCTAAAATTTCTCCTCCCCCGATTGCCACGATAATGAAAGTCTGAATTAGGATTTTCTTCACGATGATAAAAGTCTGAATTTTGGGTTTCTTCTCGATGATAAAAGACTGAATTGTGATTTGAATTTTGTGCAAAATTTCTACCCTGGGGAAAATACCAACATTTTGTTGTTATGTGATTCTTGCCATAGATGTGACACTGAATATTATCCCTGTGATTCTGTCGAAGAGGTCTGGTAGAATTATTCTTTACTTTTTCTAATTCTTCCCTCAATTCCTTTATTTGTTTATTCCCCTCTAGTTGACTTTGCATAATTGCATAATATTTAGTTCAAAATTCTGACCCACATTGTTGTTTACCATCATACCATGTGCATCCAGAGCTTTTTCAACATTTTTAGCATATTTACGAGCCTCGGAAAAAATTTTTGGACTAAGTTTTAAGATTTCAATTTTGATTTCTGGTCTAAAAGCTTCTAACAATGCATTTAATTTTATGGAATCAATAAACTCGTTAGAGTCCTGTGTTTTCATATCACTTTTAGACAAATATTTATCGGCATGAGAATTTATGTCATTTATAAAATTTACAATTGACTGGTTGGGTTTTTGTTTTATGCTGTTGAATTTTAATTGAATTTCCTCAAATGACTGGGATTTTTTGAATTTATCAATTAGTAACAGTGCTAGGTTCTCAAAATTCTGGGCATTCTGAGCTTGTGGACACTCAATTAAAAAATTTTGAGCAGCATCCCTGCAATTTAGTTTAAGAATTAAGATCCTTTTATTCTGCGGCCAATTTTCTAACACTGCAACATCCCTTACCTGACTTACAAATTATTCAATGTTTTCAGCCACGTTATCACTAAATGTGGGAATAGCAGAAGCTAAACTCATGTCCATAATTGCTCTCCGAGCCATCTTAAATGCTAGATTAAGTTATGCAAATAGCTCATTTATTTATTTCTTTTAAGGGTTGAGAGGGGGAGGCGAGGGGAGAAAATTAGGCACAAGATTTAGAGAAAAAAAATTCTTTGCCTAAGACACACTGTAACCCAATCCTTCATCAAAGTTTTGAAATTTTTTTAATTTTTTCATCATATCTATATATATAAAAGCCGTTCTCTGTGTGTGTGTCCTTTATACAAATCTTCAATTTTAGACCGATTTGCACGAAACTTCATGTACATACATCTTACAACGTGGAAAATATCACTGTCTACTTTAAAAAATCATCATACCCGTATTTATCCCTTTTTTCTACCATCTTCCATTATTTAACATTATAGAAATATCTCTTTTTTTAATTTTTCTAATTCAACCGTTTCTTTCCTGTTGCCACACATCTAAAAAACTGCTCAATAAAAATATAAAAAAAGATAACTGGAGTACTTTGTTTCATAAGCCAATAAGAATTCAGATTGTCTTACTATATTTTTGCTGTTTTTGAAATTGACGTCATTCAAAGAAGAAATGCACATTTTTCATTTATGTATGTAAACACGTTAACTAAGCGTGTGTTAAAATGACGTAGTACCTTAGTTGAATGTTTCTGAAGCTAAAAAATCTATTTTAATGAAGTCGTTTCAATATCAAGTAATCAATTTAGATATAAGATAATAATAAAAAAATCGTTTGCTGCACATTTTTCATTTATGTATGCAAACACGTTAACTAAGCGTGTGTTAAAATGACGTAGTACCTTAGTTGAATGTTTCTGAAGCTAAAAAATCTATTTTAATGAAGTCGTTTCAATATCAAGTAATCAATTTAGATATAAGATAATAATAAAAAAATCGTTTGCTAGCTATGACATCACTTTCTAACTTTCCAATAACGTTTTATTCTGAGGGTAATCTCTTGATCTTCTGAAATTATTTCTTTTTATTATCATCCATAAAGCGAAGGCTTTATTTTTAAGCCACGCTAACTAAAATTTCAGTAAATACAAAATGATTAGGGTGTTTTTATTGCATTTTTCTCTGTATTGTCAAGGAAATCGTATTTTACTGTCATACTTGCTGAAGAAAACAAGCATTCTGATTTTAAAAGCTGAAACAGTAATTTCGCCAAAATGATGTATTTTTATGAAATACAAACGGTTGCTACGTTTTATTTCCTATTTTGCTGGCATGCTATATCATTAATTTTCCCATTTAACTAAATGTTTCGATACCTTAAATGCAATGAGAGTGTTATGATGTTTTTCATTCAATTAGAAATAAAAAGGCCGATATTAAATTTTATTAAAAAAAAAATACTGAACAACAAAAAAAAAATTAATTTTTACCTCTAAAATGAACCCATATGTATTTAAGAATTCATAATTTCTTCCCAAAAGAATGCCTTAATTTGCGTTGTGTTCTTTAACAATAATTTAATGATAACAATAATAATAAAAGTAACCACAACCCAGTAAAGATCTCCCCTGAATGTAAAGTTCAGGGGCCTTGGCATGTAATGTACTCACTTTACCAAATCAAGAATCTCAGAAAAATTTCTGATTTATTGAACCATATAATAACTTTTATATATAAACCATCAATAATAGAAATATTAAAATTATAGTTATTTATTTTTTCAAATTTATATCTTTTATTAAAGACACTCTGCCTAAACAATTGTTATTGCCTGAGATAATATTTTTAATCCTAATAATTGTTATACAATATTTTCAATACCATCTCAACATTTATATTCTTAACGTTATATATATATAAATATATATTAGAGCAAAATACAGATCTTAACTGGTTAATTTACAAAAATCATTTGAGGTTTTAGCCCTTATAAAATTTACTTTTAAATTTTAAGAATTTAATCAAATTACATTCTTAGATTCTTAAAAATAATCTTATTATTATTATTTTTATTGCTATTATGTCATATCATTTAAAGTTTGTAAAGAAAACTACCCTCCTTTTGAATTCTATTTATAAATGATAAAATTGATTATGATTAGTCAACAGTTGATTTAAATTAATTAGCTGTAAATTTTATGGTCAATCACAATACTAAATTAGACAGACAAACAAATAAAGAGAAAGGTCTATAATGAAAAGGTGAAAACTTAGAAATTTTATTTAATTATATATTAAACAAGCACCCAATGGCATTTTAATGAATTTCATTTATCAAAGTATTTAGAATGCATCAAAGCATTCAAATTAACAAGGTTAATTGTCTTAAGTCAAACCTTTATAAAGGAAATATTTATTTAATAACAAAATCATTTAACAGTTTAATAACAAAAGCATAATATTATTCATTATTATTATTATTTCAAGTTCTGTAATAGATATTTTAGTATATACCAGCAATAATTAAGAAACCAGTTCCATTTTTGAGTAACTTTGTGATTTGAAAACAAAATCTCCTGGGAGCATCTTTAGAAACCGGTGAAAGAAAATAATTAAAGCATAGGCTTACCATGAAGATGAATTTCTGGGAGTCAGAAGATAAAGCATAGGTCCTTCGGGCACAAATCAAAATGAATTCAAATTCAAAGTTTTCCACTAAGAATTTTAAACCTGGTTCACAGGTCAGCCCTAGCGGAATGAGGTGTACGGTCGATGGCAGAGCACTCTACAGGAATCCAGCCGGAATCCACCGAAAAAGAATCAATTGAACCCCATCTGAGAACTCCTTTTGCGTAAACCCCTGGGCCGTCTATGAAGGACGCTCTTTCCTTCTACTACAGGTTTCCTTCTACCACAGGTTTTTCTACGGTAATCTTTATACCTCAACCATACGTCAGCATTTGCAGAATTTTTGCGTTAGATTCAGTATCAGGATACTCCAATCTTAGTAAAGACCCTTGGCCCGTCTAGGATGAGGCTCGCCGGCAGAAAAATCTACGCTCCCCAGGAAAATATCTAGAGGCATCAGAGTCGATTCAAGACCTTGAGAATATCTCCGCATTCGCTCACTGCTGGTGCAAGACAACCTTGTTTTCACTGCGCCCACAACTATCTAACTGAAATTCATAAAACAAGAAGCGCCAGAAACAATTTTAAGACCACCCTGCACCCCAATAATAAAAAAACCCCAACAACGGCCGTTTCTACGCAACCTGACACATTTATGGAAAAATGTGCATGCCAGAATTCGCGGGGAATAAAAAAATAATCACAAAACGCAGGCCAGACCTCCCTGTAAACTGCTGATTCTAAAAAAACCGTCTGCCCCCCCCCCAACTTTAATGTTGCATCTTGCTTACACAAATCGGTTCATTCACCCCAGTGTCTGCTGGTACAACATTCCGAAGACTTGTGTTACAAAAAAAAAAAAGAAAACCTCTCCTTTACTCCCGAGATCTGGAAAAATATTTGAGACCACCCTTGCAGCTACATTGTAAAGGCTTTTAATGAATCCGTTGCCTTATTTCATTGTATAAATGTATTTCATAATGCTAAAATAATTAAAAATAAACTTAATTTTATTTAATTTTCTTCCTATAAAAAACCCCTCCTAAATAATACATTCTAATTTTTAATGCTCATAACAACATCCCCCTCTGTAGGAAAAATTTTTAACGTAGAGAAAAAATTTTATAATGAGACTCTACTAGCGAGGAATTCATGTAAAACATGAAGAAGGACCGCCGGTAAGCAGCGCTGAACGGGTTTCAATCTCACAAGTTCTACATCAACCCGTTGCGATTAGTACCCCCACAGAGCAACTCACCCACGAAGTTCTCCAGGGCGATGCGTCCACCCGCCTAGACACCTGCTGTCCCAAACACGCAACTAACAAACCTCGCAACTACCTACGGGACGTAAACGCTAAATACTGACTGCGAAAAATTAGAATGGTAAAAAAAAAGAAAAAAAAACTAGCGTACTCCACAAAAACAACCTTTAAGGAACGGACTCAAGAGAATAACTGCTCTGGGCGGCAAAAAAAAATTAACATAGATGAACTGGTTTCTTTAACAGGAATGTAAATACACATATAGTATATTTCCACTTTTAAAAAAAAGCATACGTACTCAAATTTGTGTAACAAATACATTACATATACACATATATATAAAAGAAAACGTAACACAAAATTGGAAAAAGTTATTCAAATCATCCCTACTATTTTAAATAATAAAACAATAAGAACCAAACAATATAAAAATCTTAGCAATCTTACCAATAAAAAGACTATTATAGTACATTTGGTAATATGAAATTTTATACAATACATAAACTGCCAATAAATAAACAGTCAATAATAAAAAAATTTTATACTAATACAAGAAATGTTTTCCTTTATATTTGTACGTATAGTCTTTGTATCTTTTATTTTTATTTATATTTATTTATTTATTTTTATGCAGAAAGCAGTAATTTCGCAACATGCAATCATAAAGATTGACAAACTTTCCCAGTATAAATTGGAACAGAGAAAGGGGAGAAATAAAAACCGATAGTACCATACCGTAAAACCATAACGTACTCAAATTAATGATAAAAAAATTATTTAAAAATATTAATCAAAAACGTGTTATTTCACCCATAATTTTTTTTTCTTTTTTTTTTTTTTTTTTACCCGAAAAGTGAGAAAAAAAAGTGTTACATAAAAAGAAACAGTTAGTAAGTTGCTTTATACCAACAACATGAATTTATATATAAGAATAGCATATTGTGTATAAGAATAGCATAAGAATAAAATAAAGTGTTAAAAAAATTTCTACCAAAACATATAGTATAAATAAAAAGAAAAAAATATAAGAGAAACGTAAGAATCTCTTCAACATAACTGCAAAGGGATTTATACACAAAAAAAATTACATAGGTTCCTATACATAACAACTACTGAAAAATAAATTTACCGTAAACTGGCCTTCCCTAAAATATCCATGCACCCCTAAAATTAACTCTTTGTACGAGATCGCAAGTAATAATCATGTTGGTTAGCAGTCAAATGAGAGACATATTTATTACTGGATACTCCAATTCTCCCCTTCCCAAAGCTTTCGTGACGGAGGATTCGTTTATTAGCCTTTCTCAAACGAAATTCTTCGAGAGGGTCGCTAAAAAGGGTAGGGTGAGGAAAGGAATCTAACGGGGTTTGTTCATCCTGAACAGCTGGCGTCGTAGTTTCGTTTTCTATGAAGAAATGAGAAGGAAAGACTGGTTTAATCGGAATCTTAGAAATCCGGTCACAATGTATCCATTCTGTTTTTGTGGGGTCGTGAATTGATTGTATTTGAAAATTTACTTTTTTATATTGATCAATAATTCTATATGGTCCACTGTTTAATTTGGAAAATTTCTTACACATTCCTGGCTTGATTTGAGGTGTGTATTTCATAACAAGATTTCCTATTTCCAATTTTTTGTCAACTGCAGTACGACTTCTGTAGAGCTGCTGTTTTAAAGACACTGCCTCCAGATTGTTTTTAACCCGATGAAATACAGATTGGAGCGTAGTAATAATATTTTCGCTATATGAAGGATATTCCTGATATGAGAACTTTTCTTCCTCCATTAAACTGTTACAGGGCAGACGAATATCCCTTCCGGTTAAGATGAAAAAAGGAGTTTCATCAGTAGACGCATGTACTGCCGATCTAATGGCTAATAATGCAAACTTTAACTTCGAATCCCAATCATTGTGAAGCTCATTTACTAAATGTTCTAAGCAGCCAGATATCGAAGAGTGTAATCGTTCCACTTTTGCATTGCTTGAAGGATGATAAGCAGTGGTCTTTGTATGTTTAATATCTAGCTTTTTATATACCTTTTCTATCGCTTCACTTAACAACTGTTTTCCTCTATCGGTTACCACGTATCTTGGGCAACCATGCCGGCATATGAACTCCGCTAACGTTTCCGCAATAGTATCAGACGTAATGTTCGGGACAGGGAACGCTTCAGGCCATTTTGAAAAGCTATCAACATATAAAACAATGAATTTATTCCCATTTTACGTCTGTTTATATGGGCCCGAAATATCCAGATGCACGCAAATCATTGGACCTATAGGAGTAGGTAATTTCTGCAGATCCGCTAATGCCTTAGGTTTGTGAGCCCTAAATTCCAGGCATGACTGACATGAGGCAACTAACTGTTTAATATTTGCGTACATACCTTGCCAATAATAAACCGATCTTATTCTTTCAAAAGTTTTGAAAAAACCACCGTGGCACGCTACTGACGATGTATGTGTCATATGAAAAACTTTTGGCACAAGCGCTTTCGGTAAAACAATTTTTGACTGTCTATCTCTACTGGACCTCTTTCTTAAATCCTTACATTTTAAAATGTCATTATGTATAAAAAAATTCATATTTCTCGGAAAAGTTTTTAGACCCTTAGTTAAACGCATAGTTACCTTTTGACAAAATTTATCTTGAGACTGAGCTACTCTTATTTCGTGTAGAAAAGGCTCTGCGTTTACTAAACTGGCAGAACTGTCTAGTGCGTGGTGTACGAAATTTACCTCCTCCGTTGAGGACGTCGGAGCTGCCGGACTAATTTCGTGCTGAACAAAACGCGAAAGAAAGTCTGCTACCGAATTACACTTTCCTTTAATGTATTTAGTTTCAAAATCAAAATCCGCCAACGCACACAGCCACCGTGCAATTCGCGAGGTAGGATCCTTTAGTTTTAATGCATGTGTTAAAGCGGCATGGTCTGTATAAACAATGAATTTTTTATTAAAGAGGTAGCACTTAAAATAATTCATGGCCCATACTAGAGCCAATAATTCTCTTTCAGAAGTGCAATATCTTGTTTCAACTTCCTTTAATTTTCTGGAGGCAAAGGCTACAGGTCTAGGAAAGTTTCCGTCATCTAGTTGTGCTAAAACACTACCCAAAGCCGTTCCAGAAGCATCAGTATATAATATAAATTCTTTCTGCATATTGGGTAAATTTAGACTTGGGATACTGGCAAGCGTTTGTTTTAAGTCTTCAAACTCGGCCTGCGCTTGATCACTCCATATAAATTTGCCTTTACCTTTCATTAAATTAGTTAGATTTATGCTGCGTTGTGAAAAATCCGAAAAAAACTTTCTATAGAATCCAACGCACCCAATTAGGGCTCTGACATCTCTTTTTGACTTTGGTGTTTTAAATTTTGAAACAACCTCCACATTTTTACGGGTTGGTGTAATTTTTCCATCCAAAACCTGAAATCCCAGGAATGTAATTTCCGTTTTGAGAAAGTGACATTTCGAAGGTTTTAATTTGAGATTATGTTGTCTGAGGCGGTCAAAAACAAGTTTCAATTTCTCAAAATGAGATTCTATATCATTTGAGGCAATACAAATATCGTCAATGTATACTAAAATATTCAAATATGTGAGGTCTCCCAAGACTAGACTCATTAATCTCTGGAACGCATTCGGACTTGATGAAAGTCCAAAAGGTGACCTTCGAAACATAAAGGAACCACGGTGTGTCGTAATCGCGGTGTAGTGCTGGTGTTCCTCCGGAATTATTTGCTGAAAAAATCCGCTTGTTAAATCCAAAGAAGTAAAATATTTGGCGCCTGCCAAAGAATCAATAGTTTCATTAATGTTAGGAATAGGAAACGTATCTTTGATTAATTTCTTATTAAGCCGACGAAAGTCCACAGCTAACCTAAAACCGCCGTCTGCCTTTTTAACTAACATAACGGGACTAGAATAGTTAGAATTTGTGGGAACTAGAATTTCAGATTCCAGAAGAATATTGATTTGATCGTCCATTTCTTTACGTAAATTATAAGGAACCCTGTATGCACGAGACTTGACAGGGATGTTGTCCTGTAATTTAATTTCGTGTAAAACTGAACTGCACCCGGGCAAGTCTAAGACCGAGGCTGCGAACACATCTGAATTTTCCTTTAAAAAATTCTCTACTCTCATTTTTAAATCTTTATCAAGATGTTCAAGATCAAATTTTGTGTCCCATTTGAGGTCGGTGTGGTCCATATTTCCTATCTCATCCTTGTTAAAATGACCAACGAAATCCGATGGTTGTGTATTATAAGAGGAAACTAATTCTTGGACCATTCCTAATTTCGTATTTTTATTAATGTGCATTTCTACATCACTAATATTTAGCACTTTCACAAAGAGCGAAATATCATTGTTTTTACAAATAGTGTGGCTGACTAAAAAGGAAGATGGTAAGTGATTGGTACAAGGGGAAATTAACACATTATCCGTCTGAAAATTATGAGCTTTACTAATTTTAACTTCAATAATTTTTTCCGACAAAGGCGGAATTAGACATTTTTTCTTAGCAAAAGCCGGGAATTCAGAATGCTTTTCATGCACAGCATTAACCGAATTTTCATAATCACGTAAAATCGGAATGACGGTGTTTACATTTCTTAAATTATTACTCATAAAATCAATATTAAATTGAAATTTAGTTAGGAAAGGAACTCCTAAAATTACTTGAAAGTGTGGGGACATTTCGCCTTCCATTACTTTAAAATTATCCTCGAATTCGTGATTTTTCATGTTGAATTTAACACTGACTCTACCAGTTGTTTTGAACATGCCACCCACTAACGTATTCATATCCATATTTAAATCATCTAATTTTGTAGCTTTAGCCTTACTTAAGATGCTGTTATTTATTAAATTACAATTAGAACCAGTGTCGATTAGAGCAACGAATTCATGATTAAAACAGTTTATCTTAACTAATGGTAATCGCTGCCACACATTATTATGATAAGAACTAAAAATACCAGGCTGAAAATCCTCGGGCACACTGTTTATCTTTTTCTCCCGATCTCCATCTGCCCGACTCATAGAGATCCCGGACCGTTTAAAGATCCACTAGCTGAGCTCGGAGTCTTCTCGCAAGCTGAACTCTGATCCTTCTCGGAGGTTTCCATTTCACTGCCTTCTAAACGATTTCCTTCCGAATGCCTCCCGTTACGATAGTGTCTATGACCGTAAGGGCGAAAACTCGCTCTTCTACCCCCGTTTCTTCTCGAAAGCGACCCTCTATCATTTGATCTCTCTTGATTATTTAATTGCTCTCTTGCATTTTTTCTAAAACAATGGGATTGATAATGACCACTTAAACCACAAAAATGGCAAATAATATGAGATTTGTCGGGACGTGAGGTATTTTTATCTAAATTTTTAACTTTCTCCGAAAGGTCCGAAATAATATCTTTTAGTTTTTTAATTTCTTCCGCTATATTATCGTTATATTCCCTTTTAGAATAAGATTTTTGCGCGATCGCGCAAGCCATTTCACCCGAATTTTCTACAGTAACGTGCGGAACTTGTACTGCTAACCACGCTTTTTCCTCCAAAATTGCTATATTTTCAAGTTCTTCTAAAGTTGTTGGATTTCGTGCAATGATCCCCTTTCTAATTTGTGGTTCAAGATTTTTCTTTAGCATGGCCAAAAGCCATTGCTCCTCAGTTTGTTTTTGACTTTCAACTGGTAGATTTTGCGCTAAAACAGCATTTTTAGCTTTTTGTTTACAAATAGCTAAATATTGAGGAACGGGTATTCCTGCTGTTTGTTTGTAATTCCAAAAATCCTCTAAAAGTGCAGAGGGATCTTTTTCTTTATTATAAACATCGCCTAATACTTTGAAAAAGGAATCAATATCATTTATCTGATCTCTAAAATTTGAAAATGTTTGCAATGCAGGGCCGGCTAATCGCTGCTGAATCGCGAATAGCCTATCTTCTTTAGGCCATTGTAAGAAATCGGCAAAGGATTTAAATTTTTGAGAGAAATCAGAAAAATTGAAATGAGGGTCTTGACCTGTAAAAATCGGGATGATAGCTAAGTTGTCTAACAAAAGCCCTCTTCTCTGACTTAAAGACATCTCTTTATCCTCTCCTCCAACTGGGCCATTTTGGGTAGCTGACTGTTCAGCCCCATCTTTTGATCTCCCCATAGCGAAGCTTAATACCAACAATTTATTTTATGTAAATAAACTTTTAGCTACATCAACATAAAACACAACAATAACACAAAATTTTTCTAGTGCAAAGAAAAAGGGAAATCACGCTTAAATTATGATTGCTAAAAATACCTCTCACTGGTCCAATTAATACTGGAATTTACAATTTCGGTAACTATATACCAAACTACTGCTCATAATAATAAATGCACCAAATTAGAAAATACATAGTTATATACTCAAATATGACATATATACTGTATAGAAATAAATAGCATTCCCTTATTAGTAAATTGTGAAATATATTAGACTGATAAATTAAATCACAATTGGATCACAACTATCAGTAAATTCTATATAAATATCCAATAATTAAGACGTATACATACGTATTTCAGTGAGTAAATTACCAAGGACTGGGCACGGCATCATTTTTGTTATGATGTTTTTCATTCAATTAGAAATAAAAAGGCCGATATTAAATTTTATACAAAAAAAAATACTGAACAAAAAAAAAAAATTAATTTTTACCTCTAAAATGAACCCATATGTATTTAAGAATTCATAATTTCTTCCCAAAAGAATACCTTAATTTGCGTTGTGTTCTTTAACAATAATTTAATGATAACAATAATAATAAAAGTAACCACAACCCAGTAAAGATCTCCCCTGAATGTAAAGTTCAGGGGCCTTGGCATGTAATGTACTCACTTTACCAAATCAAGAATCTCAGAAAATTTTCTGATTTATTGAACCATATAATTACTTTTATATA
Source organism: Maratus speciosus (assembly GCA_963932465.1). Classification (NCBI taxonomy): domain Eukaryota; kingdom Metazoa; phylum Arthropoda; class Arachnida; order Araneae; family Salticidae; genus Maratus; species Maratus speciosus. The sequence goes on along the minus strand of OZ010794.1, from coordinate 464,208,279 downwards.
TAAACCATCAATAATAGAAATATTAAAATTATAGTTATTTATTTTTTCAAATTTATATCTTTTATTAAAGACACTCTGCCTAAACAATTGTTATTGCCTGAGATAATATTTTTAATCCTAATAATTGTTATACAATATTTTCAATACCATCTCAACATTTATATTCTTAACGTTATATATATAAAAATATATATTAGAGCAAAATACAGATCTTAACTGGTTAATTTACAAAAATCATTTGAGGTTTTAGCCCTTATAAAATTTACTTTTAAATTTTAAGAATTTAATCAAATTACATTCTTAGATTCTTAAAAATAATCTTATTATTATTATTTTTATTGCTATTATGTCATATCATTTAAAGTTTGTAAAGAAAACTACCCTCCTTTTGAATTCTATTTATAAATGATAAAATTGATTATGATTAGTCAACAGTTGATTTAAATTAATTAGCTGTAAATTTTATGGACAATCACAATACTAAATTAGACAGACAAACAAATAAAGAGAAAGGTCTATAATGAAAAGGTGAAAACTTAGAAATTTTATTTAATTATATATTAAACAAGCACCCAATGGCATTTTAATGAATTTCATTTATCAAAGTATTTAGAATGCATCAAAGTATTCAAATTAACAAGGTTAATTGTCTTAAGTCAAACCTTTATAAAGGAAATATTTATTTAATAACAAAATCATTTAACAGTTTAATAACAAAAGCATAATATTATTCATTATTATTATTATTTCAAGTTCTGTAATAGATATTTTAGTATACACCAGCAATAATTAAGAAACCAGTTCCATTTTTGAGTAACTTTGTGATTTGAAAACAAAATCTCCTGGGAGCATCTTTAGAAACCGGTGAAAGAAAATAATTAAAGCATAGGCTTACCATGAAGATGAATTTCTGGGAGTCAGAAGATAAAGCATAGGTCCTTCGGGCACAAATCAAAATGAATTCAAATTCAAAGTTTTCCACTAAGAATTTTAAACCTGGTTGACAGGTCAGCCCTAGCGGAATGAGGTGTACGGTCGATGGCAGAGCACTCTACAGGAATCCAGCCGGGATCCACCGAAAAAGAATCAATTGAACCCCATCTGAGAACTCCTTTTGCGTAAACCCCTGGGCCGTCTATGAAGGACGCTCTTTCCTTCTACTACAGGTTTCCTTCTACCACAGGTTTTTCTACGGTAATCTTTATACCTCAACCATACGTCAGCATTTGCAGAATTTTTGCGTTAGGTTCAGTATCAGGATACTCCAATCTTAGTAAAGACCCTTGGCTCGTCTAGGATGAGGCTCGCCGGCAGAAAAATCTACGCTCCCCAGGAAAATATCTAGAGGCATCAGAGTCGATTCAGGACCTTGAGAATATCTCCGCATTCGCTCACTGCTGGTGCAAGACAACCTTGTTTTCACTGCGCCCACAACTATCTAACTGAAATTCATAAAACAAGAAGCGCCAGAAACAATTTTAAGACCACCCTGCACCCCAATAATAAAAAAAAACCCAACAACGGCCGTTTCTACGCAACCTGACACATTTATGGAAAAATGTGCATGCCAGAATTCGCGGGGAATAAAAAAATAATCACAAAACGCAGGCCAGACCTCCCTGTAAACTGCTGATTCTAAAAAAACCGTCTGCCCCCCCCCCAACTTTAATGTTGCATCTTGCTTACACAAATCGGTTCATTCACCCCAGTGTCTGCTGGTACAACATTCCGAAGACTTGTGTTACAAAAAAAAAAGAAAACCTCTCCTTTACTCCCGAGATCTGGAAAATATTTGAGACCACACTTGCAGCTACATTGTAAAGGCTTTTAATGAATCCGTTGCCTTATTTGATTGTATAAATGTAATTCATAATGCTAAAATAATTAAAAATAAACTTAATTTTATTTAATTTTCTTCCTATAAAAAACCCCTCCTAAATAATACATTCTAATTTTTAATGCTCATAACAAGAGCATTCTGCGAGAGCAATTACATAAAATACGACTTTTCTAAAATTTATATTAAATAGAAAATGCAATTTAGCAAAAGTTTCTAAGAGTTAGGTCCTTCTCTTTTAAAAGTAAGCTTCCAGATTAGACATCAGGACTGAAAGCTTACGGAATTAGATTTCATTTTCAGGTCAGTCGCCAGGTCAGTCGCTGTAGATTAAGTTTTCATGAATTAAAGTTTCCCCTTAAAAATAGTCAGGCAATACACCCTGGAATATCCGTGGTTAAGGATTGCCATATACAGCCCGTTCACAGCGCAGAAAAAAAAATTGCTTTTAATTTAAAACAGTAAAAGCTTTTTACATTTACGATTTTTTTTTTTTAATGTCCAAAAGGTAAACCAAAAATCATTTTTGCTACTTTAGTATTAACAAGCTGTTAATCGTGATTTTTTTTTTTTTTACTATTTATAACGACCTTTATTAATCTGAAATTTTTAATATTCTATTTAATTTGTTTTATATGTTTATTTATTTATTTATTTATTGTAAATTTTAATTTCGTTTGCCTATTTAGTTATGGAACATTGCACGAAAGAAAATGCTGAATTATTTACATTGTAAGAGCAATCGGATTCATCTTTTGTAATTGTGTTGCACACATACTTATAAAATATTCATGCTTAAAAATTGCTTTAAAATACATATAAAATCAGTATAGTGAAGTACACTTTTCAAACAAACGTCATTGAAAGTACTTTTTGTTTTTCATTCGACGTTTGAAAAATATAATGTGCAGTGTTTAGAGGTTAAGCAAATTGCAGTAAAAGCAAAATTTATTGGTGAGGTCATTGCCACCATAAATATGATGCCAGGCATGTCTTTTCCTTATATTACTGAGTTAAGTGCAAACGGATTCATCCATCGTAATTTGGTTGTACACAAACTTTAAAATATCCATGTCTGAAAAATACTTTAAAATCCATTAAAAATCGGAAACATGAGATACGATTTTCAAACAAATTTCATTTGAGAGTACTTTTTTCTATTGGACAACTTAAAAAATGAAATTGGACAATTTTTAGAAATTAAGAAAAAATCCAGTAAAAGCACAATTTATGGATTAGGCCGTTGTCGCCATCAGTATGATTTCAGCGTTACTAACTGACATGTTTTTGCTTTAAAATTTAGATAGATGGCATGCTAACGAGAATTTCACCAAACTATTACCACTAAACTGTAACCAAAACTACCACGCCATATGATTAATTTTTCTTTTTTGTAATGCCTTTAAAACAATATGTTATTCTATTACACCCGCCAAAGTAAATGCGCATCCTGATGTTTAAAGTTGAGGGATCTTACTATGGTTGTGACATATTAACGTCATATTTTCTTATTATATTTTTATCTTTTATTGACGAGAATGCACAAAGATCCATTATTGTGATTGCCATATTATTTCATTTTACTTTATTTTAACTGGAAGGCCCTTATGTTTAACACGGGCAAAGCCGGATAGTTCGGCTAGTTTAAAATAAGTATCAATAAAATCTTCAAAATCTATATATATAAAAGCCGTTCTCTGTGTGTATGTCCTTTATACAAATCTTTAATTTTTGACCGATTTGCACGAAACTTTATGTACATAGGCTTTAGAACGTGGAATAGATCCCTGTCTGCTTTAAAAAATTATCAGACCACTATTTATCCCTTTTTTCTACCACTTTCATAATTTAACATTATAGAAATATCTCTTTTTAAATCTTTTAGGTAGCTTTCTTTACAAAAAAGCTACCTATTGCAGCCGTTCGGAGGAAAGCGATTTCAAAAAATTTTGGTATATTTTCATCGATCATGACCCCCATACCCCGAAACCACCCTCCGTTCAAAATTGATATATATATATATATATATATATATATATATATATATCTGATATATATATATATATGACCTATGTCACACTGTAACTCCCGTAATTATGAACCGATTTCGATGTAATTCGGTGTGTACATAGTACATACCAATGTCTCGACCGAGTTCGTTGGACAGCTTCATCCGCCGTTTTGTTTCAAAATGGCGGCCATTTAAAAATTTTAAAAAATTTTAAAACTTGAAATGTGGTACCAAAAAATTAAAAATGGAAAAATATTTTTTTCTTATGTATTTGACCTTTATACAAAGATTCCGGAGCTGTTTTTGTTTCGTCTATATCTTAAAAAATGGCTGAGTTATAGCATTTTGAATTTCTAGCGTGGCTGACATTTTGAAACGTCCTGAATTTTGTCACGCGATAAAAGGCGTATTTATGAACCGATTTGGATGTAATTCAGTGTGTACATAGTACATACCAATCTCTCGACCGAGTTTGTAGGCAAGCTTCATCCGCCATTTTGTTTCAAAATGGCGGCCATTTAAAATTTTTTTAAAAATTTAAAATTTGAAATGTGGTACCAAAAAATTGAAAATGGAAAAATATTTTTTCTTATGTATTTGACCTTTATACAAAGATTTCGGAGCAGTTTTTGTTTCGTCTACATCTTAAAAAATGGCTGAGTTATAGCATTTTGAATTTCTAGCGTGGCTGACATTTTGAAACGTCCTGAATTTTGTCACGCGATAAAAGGCGTATTTATGAACCGATTTGGATGCAACTTCGTTTATACATAGTACATACCAATGTCTCGACCGGGTTCGTTGGTCAGCTTCATCCGCCATCTTGTTTAAAAATGGTGGCCATTTAAATTTGTAAGAAAAATTTAAATTTGAAATGTGGTACCAAAAAATTAAAAATTGAAAAAATATTTTCTTCTTATGTGTTTGACCTTGATAAAAAGATTCGGGAGCAGTTTTTGTTTCGTCTATATCTTAAGAAATGGCTGAGTTATAGCATTTTGAATTTCTAGCGTGGCTGACATGTTGAAACGTCCTGATTTTTCTCACGTAATAACAGGCGTATTTATGAACCGACTTGGATGTACCTTGGTGTGTACATAGTACATACAAATATCTCGACCGAGTTCGTTGGCCGGCTCCATCCGCCATCTTGTTTCAAAATGGCGGCCATTTAAAAAAATAAAAAAATAAAAAAATTTAAATGAGATACCAAAAAATTGGAAAGTGAAAAAGATTTTATTTGTATGTGTTTGACCTTAATACAAAGATTCCGGAACAGTTTTTCTTTCGTCTATATCTAAAAAAAATGGCTGAGTAATAGCATTTTGAATTTCTCTTGTGGCTGACATTTTAAAACGACCTGATTTTTGTCACGCGATAACAGGCGTAATTATGAACCTATTTGGATGTAACTTGGTCTGTACATTGTACATACAAATGTCTCGACCGAGTTCGTTGGCCAGCTTCATTCGCCATCTTGTTTCAAAAGGGTTGCCATTTAAAAAAATTAAATTTAAAATTCAAAATGAGGTATTAAACAGTTGGAAAATGAAAAAGATTTTTTTATGTGTTTGGCCTTGATACAAAGATTCCGGAGCAGTTTTTGTTTCTGAAAATTTGTTCTTTTGTTTATATCTTAAAAAATGGTTGATTTATAGCACTTTGAATTTCTAGCATGGCTAACATTTTGAAACGATCTTGTATTTGTCACGCGATAACACACGTATTCGCCTATTTCGATGTAAGAAGGCATGTGGATAGTATACATCAACACCTCGACCAAGTTCGCTGGCTAGATTCATCAGCCATCTTGTTTCAAAATGGCGACCATTAAATTAAAATATATATATATATTTAAAGTGAGGTGCAAAAAAATTAGAAATTGAAAAAGGTTTCTTTCTTAAGTATTTGACCTTGATATAAGGATTCAGGAGCATTTTTTGTTTGTCTTTACCTTAAAAAATGGCTGAGATATAGCAGTTTCAATTTCTATTGTGGGTGACATTTTGAAAAGTCTGATTTTTTGCATGCGACAGCACTCCTATATATTAACCGATTTCGATGTGAGTGAGCATGTGCACAGCAATTACTAAGGTCTCGACCATGTTCACTGCTTAGCCTCATCCACCATGTTGTCTTAAAATGACAGGCACTTTAAGAAATTGCCGAATTTGGCAGCCAAATATATGTTACTTTAAAGAAAAGCAGCTTGGATAAAGCTGACTAATTTCGCGAAATTCTCATTCATTATATTGATAAAAATTAGTATTGAATCTCCTATATTCAGTTTCTACTAAATTGAGCTTCGTGTGTTTGAATGATATAATTTGGCTTTTTTTAAATAAGGATTATGAAAGCTACCTCTTCCTCCCGGCACTGGCCGGAAGGACTTTTTTAATTCAAACGTTTCTTTCCTATTGCCAAACCCTAAAAAATGACACAATAATGTGAAAAAAATAAGGATAACGAGGGTATTTTGTTTCTATTTGCCAATAAAAATTCAGATTTATCTTGCTATATTTTTGCATGTTTGATATTGACGTCATTCTAAACAGAAAATTCACATTTTTTTGTATATAAAATAAAAACTTTAACTATAAGAGCGGGAAAATAACTTAGCACTTCAATTTGAATGTTTTTTTTTTTAATTAAAACATCTACTTTAATACAAACAGTCAAATTTCATGAAAACAATTTCAGAAAAAGGAAAAAAAGGCTAGATATGACGTCACATTCTATCAAATCTTTTTAACGCGTAATCAAACTCATTGTAAACATATGGCTCCTATACTTTGCTTACTACTTCGATTGTAGCCATATCTTATAGCTATATGTTATCGCTAAGTGTTGGTTTGGTTTAGATCCAGTACTAACATTTTCTGTGATTTATAGCAAAAAGAGAGCGGTTATTTACATTTTCAAAAAAATTCTTGACAGATGTCTTGATTTAAAATTTATGGAAAATGACATCATTTCATCTAATCATTGTAGATTTAATTTCAATAAAATTTCAAATTTTCCAAATAAAATTTTAGTAACTACTACCTCATTTCGATGTATTTTTTTTTTGCATTTTCCCCCGTATTGTGGGAGATATTTTATACTTCTGTTACGCGTACCAAAGAAAACATGTATTTTAATTTTAAAAGTTAAAAAAATTTGTCAAAAGAACATCCTGTTTCTCAATTTAAATTTCGCGAGTTCCAAAATTAAAACTAAATATGTGAATTTTTTTTTATAAACGTCAAGTTAAGGCTGTTCATAAAGTTAAGACTGTTCTCAAATCCAAAGGAGCTATTTTCCGACATATTTTTTAATTAATTTTTGTTCGGAAACGCATGAAATTGACAGGAGTTCTTATTTAGAAACTATGTAATCGAAAGATAGTTTCCATATGTTGGTAAAGGTATAAGATCTTTCAGTTGGTGTTTCGAAGTGAATTTCGGACGCAACAATGCAATAAAGGATAAAAACCGGCCGTCACGCAACCACAATTGCTCATAACTCGATAAGTAATTTATTTATGAAGAAAGGAAAAACTCATTTCAATTCCAAATCGCTTTAATAGTCAGGTCTACAAATTTTAAGCCTTTACGTTTAATGAGTCAGAAAATGTGTCAGAAAGTTTCGCGTTGTTGAGCAGGGAACTGGAGAAGTACCTTAAGCATTATTGCAGGTTAGTATTTTGTAATCAAGTTGCATGCCAGATAGTCGCTTAAGACATAAGTCATTCTATATTGTTTTAAACAAAGGTGCATGCCATAATAGGTGTCAGGCACACTCATTAAAATAAGAATACCCTAGCGCACAGCCCCATTACTGAAGATAAACCCGTCAATATACTTAGAGATAAAAATAGTTCTGCATTTTTCATTCAGCTAATAAGACTAATCCTTCATAATTGGGTTCACATGATTATGTAACTTTCTCCTATAATTCTATGATTAAGCAACGGAAAACAATATGTTACGCACTAAAATGTTCCCTAAAAAACTAATAGTGCAAGTCGCATGGAAATCCGTTCTGAAGAATTCGAGTTACATGCACCCGGAACGAAATTCCCATTTCAATTTTATGTACTTATCAGGTTATTTTGCCTGCTTATTATAGTTTGATTTGATATCTGTTAAATTCGTGTTTTATTTTATTTTATTTTTGGAGTTTTAATTTCGTTTGCCAATTTAGTTATTGAATATTATGCGAAAGCAAACAAATTCTGAATTATTTACAATGTTTTTGAACAATTAAGTTAATCTTTTGTATTTGGGTTGCAAATATGCTTAAAAATTATTTTAAAGCCCATAAAAAATTTGTAAATTGAGATAAACATTACAAACAAATATTTCTGAAAGTACTTTTGTTTTCTATAATACGTTGGAACAATCGAATGTACAATGTTTAGACGTTAAACTGCAGTAAAAGGGAAATTTATTGTTGTGTTAAGTTGTTGCCACCAAAAATATGATACCAGCGTTACTCATAGACATGTCTTTTCTTTATACTATTGCATTAAGTGTAAACAGGTTCATCTTTCGTAATCGGGTTGCACTCAACTTTAAAAATATCCATGCTTAAAAATTACTTTAAAATCCATTAAAATCAGAAAATTGAGGTACAATTTTCAAACAAATTTCATTTGAAAGAACTTTTATCTATTCGACATTGTAAAAAATGAAAGTGTGTGTTGTTTAAAAGTTCGAAAAATTGCAGTAAAGGCACATTTTATGGGTTACAATTTATGGGGCACAATCTATGGGCACTGGCATAGTGTATTTACTTTATAATGTAGATAACACCATACAAACGAGAATTTCACTACGTGCTGCGCGATTTGGAGGAATTTTTTTTTCTTTTTCGTTTTGTCAGGAAAATCACATATTTTTCTCTTACACCCGTCAAAGATAACGTGCATTCTGTTATTAAAGCTCAGGGATTTTACTATGGATGCAAGGCAATAACGCCATGGTTTTTTATTGTCTTTATAACGATTTGTGGATGGGAATGCACAAATTTCAGTTATTGTGATTGCCGTATTATTTCGTTTTAATTTATTTTACCTGGAAGGCTCCTTATAATTGACACGGGCGAAGCCGGGTAGTTCTGCTAGTAATATATAAAATACACAAGATAAAATCATAAATATTAATGAAATTTCTAGATCTTCATGCACAAATTATTCAATCCTAAAACACAATGCACATTAAATTGATCAATAAGTCATATATAATTAAAATTAAATGTGTGTATTTATGCAAAAAGTCTCAGGAAAATTTTGGCAGCAAGATTCTCAAACTATTGTTATTGTTTTTACCACGGTACCAATGCTAAAGAGAAGGTTATGCATCTTAAAAAGGGGGGGGGGACTTAAAATGAGGGAATCTGAAAAAAGATACATAGTAACAGACAAAATTGAATATTAAATTACTGTGTAAATCGCATAGTGAAGTTAAATCTAGATAATGTTATGGACACAATAGTGTTAATATCATTAAGTGTGCCCAATTTCTCCAAGAATTTCTCAAGAGATAAAAAAAATCTGATAACAAAAACACGTGCTGCAATCAACTTGCTAACAATAGGTGTAGCTAAATGATTTAAAAAGAATTTTTTTTATGTGATATAACAGGTAATTACAAAATGCATTTTGTCTCTTCATTTTCAGTATGCATACTCTTTATATTTTTACATTTAAGTGTATAATCCATAGTTTGCTTCATATATATATTTTTTTTAATAAATGTTTTAATCAAGGAATTTTATGTCGTTTTCTATATTCATTTAAACTATATTCATATTCATATTCTATATTCATATTAACTGCCTAATTTTCCTGAGCAATAAACTGATTAAATATTGCCTGAAATTAATACATAACACATTTTCAATAGAAATAGAAAATCATATATTTAAATGAATGTAGAAAACTACATAAAATTCCTTGATTAAAACATTTATTCAATATATATATATATATATATATATATATATATGAAGCAAACTATTGATTATATACTTAAATGTAAAAATATAAAGAGTATGCATACTGAAAATGAAGAGGCAAAATGCATTTTGTAATTACCTGTTATATCACATTAAAAAAAATTCTTTTTAAATCATTTAGCTGCGTCTATTGTTAGCAAGTTGATTGCAGCACGTGTTTTTGTTATCAGATTTTTTTATCTCATGAGAAATTCTTGGAGAAATTGGGCACACTTAATGATATTAACACTATTATTTGGCACTGAATGTGAATCACACTTAGGACTCACGACGATTGTTGACTCTACTGTAGATTACAGATCATAGATTGCATGCACAAAGAGTTTGACATTATTACTTGAAGCACTGGTGAAATTTACAAGTGAAAACAAGGATGATTCATACTTGGCACAAATTTTTGATGACTTTAAAACTTATGAAGAACTTTCATCCCCGTTGACACATCAGAATCCCATCAACAGCAATCCGATGCATTTGTACAATTTTAAATTTAAAAAAAACTTGAAACAACTTCTGGCCAGCAATCTCCCACAAGAGAAAAATCCCCCTGAAGGGACGCCGACCCCTTTTTCACACGAGCGACTAGGTATAGCGTTTCATCCATTAAACAGCGCATGCGTCACCGCTTGGCGAAATTCAGATCTGTGTGAAGTCTGCTAGTTTGGCAATTTATCTGTAGCACTGGCGAATAGACGTTAACTTTGTAGTCAAAAAATTATCAACGGGGCCGTTCAAATATTACGTAAGCACCTAAGGGGGGGAAGGGGGTTAGCGATTTGCTTATTTTTGCTGACAAGGGGGGAGGGGGGTTTGAATGATGCTTACGTAAGACATTTTCAGAATCTCTAACTTGTAAAAAAAAAATTATAAAATTTCAAATTGAAAGAAAGAAATAGCAAAAGAATATTAAACTTGAAGTTCTGATGTCAGCTATTTTGACCGCACAAGGAAAACATAAACGATCTCTTTTATCTAGAGGTGACTGTTCATGTTTGATGCATGAGGGCTTATTATCTCTGAGAACTTACTACTATTTCCAATTGTGAGAATAGAATAGAATAGAATTGAATGGACCGATGCGATATGATGTATTGTGACAATATGAGTTTTCCGGGAAAGCTTCCAAAACGTAAGTAAAATTCCATCTTTTTTGTTTCCACCCTTCCTCTGTCAAGTGGTTGAATCCCATAACTATAGTGACCGACTGCTCTACTGTCTGGTGTCTCGTGAGTTTTGAAAAACCTCTCAGTAGAGATCTGCACGGGCCGGGCTCGGGTCTATTTTCATTCACGGCACTCGGAGCGGGCCCGGGCCATACATTTTTCTGAAGGCTCGGGCCGGGCCGGGTTCGGGCTGGGTCCATTTTTTTCTGTGCCGAGCCGGGACTGGTTTCATTCCAAGTCTTCAAGGCCCAAAATTTTCGGTCCTCGTTTTGACGCAGCCCGTATGAAAATCATTGTCTCGGCGTGGCCTGATCCGTTCAAAGGTCAGTAAAATTAGGCCAAGCTCAAAAAATTTTGAAAAAAAATGTACACATTTTTAAATCGCTATTATTCTACAATTAAACATTCAAATTTATTCTTTTTAAAGAATAGTAGATTTCTACGCTTATTAAAATATAGCTAAATGAAAATATCAGAAAACTTGTGAGAAGGAACCTGTCTATGAAGAAATCCTGTTATAAACTGAAAAACGTGTTGATCCATACAAAATTAATATACTAATACGTAAGAATAGGATATATAATACATTTACTACTTGTTAAGAAGGGCACTTGTCTATAACGGATTTTTTTTCTTTTTTATGCTATTCCGTTTTAGAAGATTTTACTGTATAGCATTTTTCAGATTTTTAGCACTTCAATACATGGAATATGGATTAACGATATTAATGATAACGGATTCATTTACATACAAGAAATAGAGATTGATTAAAAAAATAAATGTCGCAGCCTGCGCCACTTCTATAAAAGTGAAGATTATAAACATAAAAAAATAGTTAAGACATATTTTTGGCCACAACTCCTCGTACGAGACAAGTCTTTAACCAAATCGACATAGAAATCAATGTTTTGTAGAAATTCAATCGGGCCGGGCCGAACTTTTAACTTTTTTATCGGACCGGGCCGGGCCAATAATTTTTTTGTACGGGACGGGCCGAATTTTTTTCTCTATTAGTCGGGCCGGGTCCTGGCCTGGAAATTTCGGCCCGTGCAGACCTCTACCTCTCAGTACTGCAGTGTAGTGGTGATTAAAAAAATGAAATCAGAAATATGTCTTCATTTCGAGAAATCTTGTATAAAAAACTTTTTGAAAGTTTCAAAAAGTCTGCATCAGATAAACCTTTGAAGGATATCCAATGTAAAACTAATGATGTGTGGTGGCAGTACAAAAAGTATTCTAAAACTGACAAAGAGTTAGAGGTATTGGTGCTAAAAAGAATTCAAGACGAACTGTGTAAGGCAACCAAAAAGAAATCAGTCTTTCTTGATTATTTTATAAAGGTAATTATAATCAATTTATTCTTAAAATTTTAAATATATTTTATCATAACTTTAAATTTACATAATTACTTGTAAAAATTGGAAAAAAGATAGATAAGATAAAATGACCGTGTAGCCTTGGCAAAACATGGTCGGTATGGGAATAAATAAAGACCAAAAAAAACGTCAAAAAACGAGTTATTACTTTTTAAATATGGCGTAGCCAAGCTAAGCCTTATTTTTCCTTTTCAAATAACTCAAAAATTAATGCATCCATGGGGGAAAAAAATTAAAAAATATGTTAGTTTTGTAGCAGATAATCTTCTAACTGTTTTCAAATTTTGAACCTTACTAAAAATGAAATGTAACCCAATTGAATTCAAACCAATGTATCTCAAATTCAAAAACAGATAAATAAGGTTTCCAGTGATCTCAAAAAAGCAAAAACAATCCTTAAAAAGGAAACGACAAAATGCTGAATACCAAAGAAAACATCGAACCACCAAACGAACAAAGCTTGGAGAAATTTGCCATGATAATTCAGGCATAAAAAAAAGTAGCTTTAAGGGAATCAGTAGGAAGACCAAGTTTAAACAATAGCAGACATAGCTATTATTGGAAGCGCTGCAGATGCAAAAAGAAGAAGCAAGTCCGAAGTGTCAAAACTCTCGATAACTTGACTGCAAAACTGAAAAAGGTTGGTTTTGCAATAAGCAGGAGTAGAACATATCTTCGTTTGCTTCCAAAAAATTCCTCAACCATCGAATGTCGAAGACATGTCACCACAGTGCCGATAAAACTTTCTTGGATTCTGGCTGATTATCACCGATCTCACATTGATACCCAATTTGCAGTAATATTCATCCATTATTTAGAAACTTTAGCTTCTATTCTTAAACCCATGCAAGTGTTTCTTCTTTCACAGGATGACAAAGCGCGCGTACCTTTGGGAATTACAGCAGCCGATAAACAGGCTCCAATACTGATGCATATGGAGTATCGTGTATCCTTAAGCGATCATGACTGGGTCATCGCTGAACGCCGCAAACTTATCCCATGTGTTTACGCTGGTATTGTGATTGCTCCTGGCATGGCAGGTCAAAGTAAAGCCATACATAGGTTATTCTGGACCAACGTTAATAGCTATAAGAAGTGGGAAACACAGTTCTTCCACAGCAAATACTCATGCTCAGGATTTTGAAACTCTATTAATACTCAAAGATTTTGAAAAATTAGTGAAAACAGAAGAGGGTTTCATCAAACCTGTAATCATAGTTACGGTTGATGGAGGTCCAGACGAGAATCCCCGCTACCAGAAAGTTATATCGTTTGCTATTAACCATTTCAAAAAGCATGATTTGGATGGAATTTTCATAGCGTGCAATGCTCCTGGAAGAAGTGCATATAATTGAGTAGAAAGGCGAATGACACCACTCAGTCGAGAATTGTCTTGTCTTATACACCCTCATAACCATTATGGTTCCTATCTCGATGAGAACGGTCGCACTACTGATGAAGAAATGGAGCAAAATAACTTAGCATATGCTGGTAAAACTCTCGCAGATATCTGGAACTCATTAAACATTGACAGTTATCCTGTTACTGCCACATATGTTGATTCAGGCGAACCAGAGTCTCTTGGTTATGACTTTGATTGGTATTCGAAGCTCGTACAAGAAAGTCAATACTTGCTGCAAATTGTAAAATGCGAAAAAATGAATTGTTGCTTTCCTGCACGTAGTGGATTATTTCGTATATTAAAAGGACGATTCATTCCTCCTCCAATTAAAATGATACAATCGTCAAATGACATCATTACAAGTGAAGAGGGGGAATTTATAGATTTAAGTCTCCGTCTGGCCTTAAATCTGAATATTACATTAAAGGGATTTTTAAAGATGCTGTATGATTATTTTTGCTCTTCCATAAAGTTCACGCAATTATCCGCAAGAACTTGTGGAAGTTGTGGCCAATATCATGCATCTCAGAAGTCAGCAAACAGTCACAAAAAAATTCAACAGAGTGAAAAAAGCGAGAACGACTGCCTTATACGATCATTGAGAATTGCTGCTCGTCGAGCAAATGTGCTTATGCCCTTCGTAAAATTCGTGAAAGATATGGAAGATGTTGAGTGGATCAATGAAGATGAAGTTGATAAAGATTGCATACGAAAAGAAAGCGGTGAAAAGAATCAAGTAAAACTGGAAACCAATATCATAACAGATATGGAAAAATGGCTTGAATAGCCGTGGTCAGCATCGGAATAGATATTGTCATGTTCAAATTTAAATTTTTCAAATGGCTAAGTTCTAAAATTGTGATCTAAGGAATTTTCTTAAATAGAATTGTAAAGAAATAAAACAAGCGTTTAGTATTATTTAGTAGTTATATTAGTCGAGTAGAGTTTTTTAATTTGTATTGTGTCCTAATTTTTTTTAAGTAGGGGGGGGGGGGGTTCCAATTTGCTTACGTAATTATTAAGGGGGGTTCGCGATTTGCTTATTTTTGCTGACAAGGGGGGAGGGGGGGTCAAAAATTGTCAAAAACATGCTTACGTAATATTTGAACAGCCCCAACAACGCTAAAATAATAAATTTTGTTACATTTTAAGTATTAAAGAAATTCATTTATTAAAAAAAATACCTTGTAAGTCAGTAAGTCATGTGAATTAAAAAAAAATAATTTAATTAATAATACTGTATTCACGATAAAAAAAATTACAAAGCAATTGATAATAAATATTTATATTTTTTATGTATTGAGGATAATTTTAAAAGATGAAAGCTTCAATGAATTAATTCTGCTAATTTTATATTTATCTCTTATTAAAGGTTTAAAATATATATATATATATATATATATATACGTATATATATAATGTAAGCTTAGGAGATTTATTATTGCATTTTAATAAATGTTTACTTTAATTATTACCATACAAACAAATGAATTATTGAAATTTATTTATTTATTGAAATTTATTTAAAATTAAATTATATTTACAAATTAAGTTTATTAATGAAATTAAATTTATTAATACAAACTAAATTTTATTTACAAATTAAGTTTATTAATTGTATTAAATTTATTAATACAAATTAAATTCAAGTTTATTAATTGTATTAAATTCATTAATGAAAATTAAATTCTATTTACAAATTAAATTTAAAAAAATTAAACTTAATTATAATTTAATTTGATTATCTAATTGACAATAAAATAATACAAAGGAAATGATAATGAAGACCGGCTGATATTTATTAACTGACTTAATAAAGATCAAAAAAAAAAAAAAAAAAAAAAAAAAAAAAAAAAAAAAAGAAAGTCCACAGCAAGGACAGAACAAGCGAACTAAGGATTTAATAATAGGTTCAGAACCATAATCAGTCCTTAAACCACTAGACGAGATCGTTCACACGATCTTTTTACCAAAGAATCATGTACCGGCTTTACACAATACTTTCTCAAAGTACTTGGCATTTCATCGCCAAATCAATGGCAAGAAGCAACCCAAGAAACAGTTGACGCATGCGTTGTTAAATGGAGGAACGCTATACTTAGTCGCCCGTCTTTTTCACCACCTTCTGAATCGGTAATTTCCCGCTTAAGAAGAAAGCTAGTGAGTTGCCACTGGAACGGAGGAAAAGGATGAAAAGACTGAGGTGAGAATTATCTCTAGTAGCCGGCCGCTACCTCTTGGGAGAATTTTTCTCATTCAGTTGTAACTACAGCGCTTGCGAACAATCGAAGTCCGAGTAGAAGAGATGTTTGTTTAACCCCTTGGGGACGAGCAACACGTATACGTGCCGCATGGAGCGCTCAGAATCCTTGTTTTTCCTCACCAGTAAAATTTTACTGTAAAATTTGCCTTATTTAATCAACGAATTTTCTCGATTCAAAAATACACAAATTTCTGTATTTAAAAAGCGGTGGCAAAATATTAAAAATTTCGTAAAAGGCTCCCGTCCCGAAGGGGTTAACACCAATCATTAAACTTGTATAGAAATTATTGTATTGTATAGAAATCCTATATATTTTATACGTTGATTGATTCTCAACTGTGTAAATTTCGAAAACTGAAATCCTTTGTAACTTAGTAAAACCATATTTAACCCCTTAACAGTGACATTTGTTTTCTTACAAAAAAAATTAAAAATGGGGCTGGACACCACTTTTTCCATACTAAAATATTTACCTTACTTAATCGAAAAATATCTGACAATCAATAAAGATAAATTTACAGTTACAAATTAGTAGTATCTAAATGCTTTCAATAACGAAGCATGCAAAGTGTTCTTGCTCGAATCCAGTTCGGGCCACACTGTTAAGGGGTTAAGAAGAAAAAAATGTGCGTTGAAATAAAGAATTTATTTATTTACTCATTTACTTATTTATTTTGTTGGTGGCAGTGGTGCTATATTATTTATAGTTTCAAAAAAAAAAAAAAAGCTTGACATCTAAAATTGTGTTAAGATGTTCATTTCAGATTTGTGTTCAAATTCATTAATCTGCCGCGAGGTGCTAAAAATAACTCTTATTTTAATATAGACTTGACGAAATATTTAAAAGTCTAATAAACTATTATTTGTTAGACTTGAAACGTAATTGTTTAAATATTTTTACACTTCAGATTAAAATATTTGAATAAAAATAAGAATTAGTGAATTTCTTTTTTAACTTAGATGAATTACGCAACCTAGCGTAAGGGTTCCCAGCAATAATACTGCAAAAGTTCATGCACTTCCATGGTGTGGTAGGCCAGCCCAAGAGATAAAACGGAGGCCCATCAGAATTTTATCTGATGATTTCTAACAGCAAAGTTGATTGAAGCTGTCCAGCAGTGGTCATGCAGTGGAAGACCATTAGACAGCACTTCTCCATGATTGCCAGCACCTATCTTGCTGCTGGCCAGCAATTTCTTCTTTGCTGGGTAATTCCACCTCCAAACATTTCATATTTTAGAAGAAATACTCGTGAAACATAATCAGTCGTTTCGTAAAATAGTTTCATTAGGATTTTATATACACTGGCCTCCAAAAGTTAAGGTACAGGGACTGGATGCGTTCGATTGCACACGTTTTGTCGAATATCTACAAAAATTATTGGCGAATTGTTCTTGAACTTCTGGGATGAAAAGAAAATGTTTGATTTCATATTTCTTAGTGAAGATTTAGTCGGGCCTACAATTAGGGGGCTAATAATAAATTTAATAATAAAATATTTGCGATCAGCTATGCAACAGAAAATGCTGGAAATGTTTTGTCACTGCGTTAAATGACTATTTGGGTCCTGTTCAACGTTTGTGTGCATTTGTGTAAGCATAGCACTCATATTCGTGAAGATGTTATTGCGTCTGTGAAAAATTCAAAAGTTTTTTGCTTATAGCATACAGAGTTGTCAAGCAAATTTTAACACAACTTTCCGAAAACTTGCCAAAGAATAGTAGCAACAGTATACTGCAATTAAGACATGAATATATTGAATATTTGATGAGATGTGGGCATTTTTATGAGGTAATTTTTAACTGCGCACGCGCGGAAGATTTCAAAATCTTTATTTCATAATTTTGTAGTCAGTATTTTGGGGCAACTTCTATAAAATGTCCAGTCAAATATTGTGAAAACTTAGAAAGATATAGTGAGCTGATTGAAAAGTTGTGGAAAATCCCTTATTATAAAGCTATTTCTAGGAAGCAACTCACTATATCGACCCTATCTTTGTGAATTTTCGTGATATTTGATTTTTTTTTTTATATAAGTTGCCCCAAAATACTGACTAGCAAATAATGAAATAAAAATTTTGAAATCTTCCGCGCATCCACAGTTAAAAATTATCTCATAAAAATGCCCATATCTCATGAAATATTCAATATATTCATGTTTTAATCCAGTCCCTGTACCTTAACTTTTGGAGGCCAGTGTATGTACGGAGAAATATTCCAAACTTCAGAAACTCTTCAGTTAGGTAACGCAAAGATATACTATTCAGAGGTAATGATAACTGCTTTCCAGTGTTGCCAGATTGGGGACTTTTATGTCCCCAGATTGTTGATTATCACCGCTTTTTTGAAATATAAATATTCGAACTATTTAAAGACAGATTAAAAATTCTGAAAATAAGCGAATTATACTACTTTAAAAAAGTGGTGTCAGTCAAATAATCTGAATTAAAAAAGTCCCATATCTGGCCACACTGCTGCTTTCCACCAGGGATCGAAAAATCAGATGCCCGACATCAGTATTGCTACATTTTTTTAAATTTGTTTGGCACCACTTTTTCGGAATGGTAAAATTCGCTTTGTCAAATGGCAAATTAATTAAGACGATTTTTACCATTCCAAAAAAGTGGTGCCAATCAAATAATAATAATAATAATAATAATAAAAAGTAGCAACACTGATTTCGGGCATGTGATTTTTTGAGACCTGCTGTCCACAGTTCGATAGTGTTCTTTTAAATAGTATTTACAGTAAGGGCAATCCCACAGAAAATCATCATTTTTGGGGAGGGAATAAAATTTATAATATGTTTAATTTAAGGGTATGATTGGAAAACTTGATACTTTTATATTCTATAGAAAAATCCTAATAAAAAGGCATTGTAAATTAATGTTTACAAACTAAGTTAAGTACCATTATTGTCTTTGTAAAGTCATAATGTTACGTCAGTTACACAATAAAGTTACGTCAGTTACACCTGTAAATGCCATTTTTTTCTTTTTCATTATTCAGAAATTAATTAACCCCTTGAGGGGCGCCGTTTGCAGTCAGCAAACGGTTAATTTTAATGACGAAATTAACAAATGAGACCAGAAATTTTTTAGTACACTTTCGATCCCATAATATACGTGAAAATAAGCTTTTGATTATTTTCAAATAAATTTGTTCTTAAATTGCGGTGTGAATTAAATATTTGAACAATTTTACAGCAGAAATGCCTTGCCCCTGAAAGGGTTAAACAAGTTACTGTTACAATTTTGCACTACTTGGTGTTGTAGAGAACATTAAATCACTTTTTTTTACTGGATAGTTTTGATAATTTTTACACTTCAGTGAAGGCAGAAAAAATGTTTGTATATTTTATATTACGTCAGTTACAGAATTTTGAATTGCAATTTTTGGGACTCAAAGAGAGATTGAAAAAATCTGCAGGTATTTGGGTATTAAGACCTTAGTAAGAAATATTTCAAATTGTAAAAATTTGTTCTATCTTTATTAGTAAATTTTCTATATAGATTTGAAAGCAAAATTCGATGATAAAATGCTACGTACTTACGATGGAATTGCCCGTAAACTTTGTCATGTTTAGCCATGTGAAATTTTAAAATCAGTTTCTAAAAACTCCTTCTTTAAATGCTTCCACCTTATAGCCGCATTCTTTTAAAAAGAGCTTAGTCATTTTTTTAGTAATATAAAAAAAAATAAAACCGATTAAAATGAATTTTCTAGGTATAATAAAATATGCTTGTATTCAATATTAATCGGAATACATTACGTTTAGTATCTTAGTTTTATCCAATTGTAGAAGCATAGAGATACTGACAGGGTTTTAATTTCTGAATGTGAACTATACTCGGGATATCGAATTATAGAGTTTCATCTTTTGTTTCGGTCAAAATCTGTGATCTTTATTTGTGATTATTTACTAATGTGATACATTTTTATATCCATATATTTGATATATTCCGCACAATTTAGTTTAAGTGAACAGATAAAGTTCTCAAAAAATAATTGCCGAAACGTCAGTGAAGGCTTACTGTGGAGACACGAAAAGTTTTGATTTCCGTTTGTCTGTCTGTCTGTCTGTCTGTCTGTCTGTCTGTCCGTCTGTTCCGCGATAACTGCCGCAAAAAGCATCCGATCGGCTTGAAATTAATGTGGCATGTTGATGAGGTACTCGGACTTAGCTGTATGGTTTTTGGTTAAATTTGGTTCATTCGTTCGGGAAATATAGAACATTTTATTTTGCTCTGTAATGCTTTTCAATGGCAAGTCAGACGATTTTCAAATTTTCATTTGTTGAAAGAAATGGCTCATATAAAAAATGGATTTAAATGGTAAATTTTTGATGCTGAAATTTTTAAATAAGAGTAGTAAATTATTCCTATTAGTTTGCAATTTTGTCAAAACATTTGTCAGAGCTTTTAAATTAGGTGTATAACTTATGATGGAATTTTATATATGTGTTCGAATAATATAAAACATTTTATTTTATGAATTTACTTATATTTCATTTTTTTTTCTTTTAACCGTTGCGTAGCAACTATATCTCATCTAAAAATATCATAAATGTGAAAGTATGTATGGTTTTTAAAGTCAAATCAAAGTTAAAAGGAATGAATTAATGAATGCCTTTGTATAGAT
Organism: Maratus speciosus; assembly: GCA_963932465.1. Classification (NCBI taxonomy): domain Eukaryota; kingdom Metazoa; phylum Arthropoda; class Arachnida; order Araneae; family Salticidae; genus Maratus; species Maratus speciosus. The sequence continues at coordinate 464,187,587 of OZ010794.1, read as the reverse complement.
ATTTGCATATAGATTGATTTAAACGCAGAAATGAAAATAGTATTTATATACTATATAGAATAATATCTTTATTTATGTATTCAACTATTTTGATTATAAAGGAAAAAGTTCGTTATTTTCATACAGAATAAACTGACATTATTCTATTAAACTTTATAAACTTTATTGTTGCCAAAAAAAAAAAAAAAGGGAATAACAATTTCTCCCAAAGAGTTCATTTTAATTTGTAAGATTTTCACGTGCAAAGGGAAAATGCAGCAAATTACAAATAATAAAAAAGATAAATAGGACAGGAATAGGACATTTCACACCAAATACCACCTAAATTAATTTTTGTAGTGGTATTTTCCCACACTACGATGAAAGATTCCTCGATTTACACGATTTTACTTGGCCTTCCTTTTCTCATTGGTTGCGATTTCATTTTCGCAATTGCGTATATTAATTGGCACAAAATTTTACATTTTTATGACTGAGGTATATGTAAGGCCATACAAATAAGAAATTCCGTATTGTTTCCTATAAAATGTGATAAAGTGTTGGTTAACTATATATGTTTCTATTAAGAGGAGCAGGGCTGCCAAGCCTCCAGCGTTCTGGATACCAGTATTTTAATACAAAAAATGTTACTTTATTTAATTTAAACATTTGCGCGATTTAAAAGAACAACATTTTCTGTAAGGTAATAGTGTTGTGCAAAAAGCCTGAGACTTGCCATGTCTGGTGGTGAGTGAAATGTTTTATTTAATGCATTTATCTCTATTTTAATGCGACGTGAACAACGTCCCGTGTAACAGCTTGTAGAGTGTAAAATAAATTATTAAAATAATCCCTATTACGAAAAATGAAACAAAATGCCCGGCTAAGGGAAATAAAAGGTTAGTTAACCTTTCGTAATTTGACCTGAACACATGTGTGCATCAAATTTCAACGGTGTTTGTAACATCACGATTTTAAATTAAATGTGGATACTATTAAAAGGCTATCACAAAAAATACTTAACGGCGCCATATCACGTTTATCTATTTAGTCAATTGGAAGTGGACACGATGATGAATTATTAACCGTTAGGTTTAGAACTCCCCCTACTTTAGGGTGATTTTAGTAAGTTAATGCTAACGAGTACATTTTTAGATATTTAGATTAGATCTTAGATATAAATATTGCAGAATGGTAATCAAAATTATTATTAGATTTCTAAATTAGATGTCTCAGTTTACATTTCCAAAAGTTCTTTATCCATTAGATACAGATGTTTGTGGTTAGCAGGCAAGTAAATACTGCTGTATGGATATTAGGATAACGTAAAATGCTTGACCAAATTGTTGCTTATCCTTATAAATCGCAGTGTAAAAATGAATCTAAGATATAGGATAATCATTAACTCAATCAATAGAAAATTACAAATGCAAAATAAATTACACAACGGGGGGTTCAGGGGGGCACCCCCCTGAAGAAATTTGCTTTATTATATAAAAATTACTAGAATAAGTAGCTCGTGAGAATTTCAGAATATCATTACATAACAACGTGTTTAATTTAACGCTTCTAATGTCTGAAACCATCGAAATATTTTTTTCTCCTTCTATAAATGTTTGTGTAATTTAAAAGTTTAAATTTTGTTTTTGTAGAAAGATTAATATTAAGCAAAATTTGCTAAAAACAATAAGTTGCAGAGATGACGTTGAGGCTCTTGATCTGCAGATTTACTAGTTTAATAAGTAACTACGCATGAACATAGAATAAGGGGCAGTTCATAAATGATGCCACGCTTGGAGGTAGGGAGTGAGTTCCTGAAATTTTGACAGTTATTGACAAGGCGGTGGGAGTGGCTTAGAAGAAGTGTGACACCACACATAAGTGCTGTCCACAGTTCGGTAGTGTTCTTCTAAATAGTATTTACAATATATTTTGTCGCATTTAGCCCTGTGAAATTTTAAAATCAATTTCTAAAAACCCCTTCTCTAAATGCTTCCACCTTATAGTGTTATTCGTTTAAAATGTGCTTAGTAACCTTTTTAGTAATACAAAAAAATAAACTGATTAAAATAAAATTATAAATATTTAAAAATATACTTGTATTTTATTTAACATTAATTAGAATACATTATATTAAGTATCTTAGTTTTATCTATTTATAGAAGCATAGCGATACTGACAGGGTTTTTGTTTTTTTATGTGAACTATTGTCGGGATACCGAATTATGCAGTTTTCATATTTTGATCCGGTCAAAATCTGTTATCTCTTTTTTTTTTCTTTTCTAGTTTTTACTAATTATTAGTTTATTATTATTATATTTAGTTATTATTAAGTTTAAATAAGATTTGTCTACAATTCATAAGTACCTTGGCTTGCGATGAAATTGTGACAGTTTGTGACAAGGCGGTGGGAGTTGGTAAGAAGAAATTTGACATCACACTTAACTGCTGTTGTGAAATTGTGACTGTTTGTGACAAGGCGGTGGGAATTGGTAAGAAGAAATGTGACATTACACATAACTGTTGTCCGCATTGCGATTGTGTTCTTCAAAATAGTATTTACAATATTTTTTTGTCGCGTTTAGCCCTGTGAAATTTTAAAATCAATATCTAAAAACCCCTTTTAAAATACGCCCACCTTATAGTGGCATTCGTTTAAAATGTGCTTGTTAATTTTTTTCGTAATACAAAAAATTAAACTGATTCAAAGGAATTTCTAAATATTCTAATATACACTTGTATTTCATTTAATATTATTTGGAATACATTATGTTTAGTATCTTAGTTTTATCTATTTATACAAACATAGCGATACTGACAGCAGTGGTCGAAAATTGGCGCAGAGGAGGAGCCTATTGACACTACTAATATTTTATGGTATTCTTCATCTTAATAAAAACTGTCATTAGATAAGACGAAAAATTCTACTAAAATTTAGTGGTGTCAATAGGCTCCTCCTCTGCGCCAATTTTCCACCACTGTGACAGAGTTTTAATTTTTGAATGTGAACTATAATTAGGATATCGAATTATGGAGTTTTCATCATTTGTTTTGGTCAAAATCTGTGGTCTTTATTGCTATCTGTGATTATTTAGTAATTTCGGACATTTGTTTCATTCTTATATACATATATTTTACATTTTCCGCGCAACTTAATTTAAGTAAACAGATAAAGTTCTCAAAAAATAATTTAAACACGAAATTTATTTTTAAATTAATCATTGTCGATTACTTTTCAATTATTTTTTCTTTTAAGAACATAATGTATATTAACTTTGGAAAGGATATTCCAATATTAATAATTTAAATACGTTTTATCTACATTTCACAAGAACCTTATGTTGCGGCAGTACTCATCGTTCATTTCTTAACCCGATTTAATTTGCGTTTTTCCGATGAATTATCAGTGATCACTAAAACAAAACCTTCAGCATAACATAAACGTATGAATTTAAAAATATGTACATAAAATATATAAAACTGAAGTCAGAAATACTTTAAAATAATATTATATATATATTGGGAAAGCAATTTCCGCATGTTAAATTAATGTAACACACTTTATTCAAGGACTGTGTTGAGATTTCAAATCAACGCAGCCGTAATAAGTGAGCATGATGCCAGAATGATGTTGCGCTGTGAGGCGAGGGATTGAGTTCGTGACGAGCGTCTGGGGAGAGAACGACTTCTAATAGTAGCACTTAGAAAAAATTCGGCTCCCGTTTCAACAGGGAAGAAAGGGAGAAAACAGTCTGCGTTCTTCCCTCGACCTTGTGTAACTTTCCCTTTTCGCTTGCATTTATTATCGGAACATTAAAATTATAAATAAAAAATGTCGAATGTTGAATTTTATAATTTGATTCTCAGACAAAAATGATTTTTTTCAAAAATAAATAACATAATTTTAAAAAGAAAGAAATAAAAAAAAAGAATGTCTGTTATTTATATAAAAACCTTTTATATATAAATCTGTAAAAATTATTTTTATAATTAAAGCTTCATATTTTAATATTATAATATTTTATTATATATGTATATATTAACATATTTTTTTAAAATAAGTAGATTTGTCAATTCTGTAATATATTTATAGATAATATAGTTATTTGGCAATTAATATTATATATAACTATATTTAAAAATCTGTGTCCACAAAATACTGATTTTTTTTCTTTTTCACCTCCGAAAATTCATTTTTACAGTATTCATTTTTTATTAAGTTTTATATATTAATGATTCACCTTTCTGTGTGTTTACCTATTCTTTTTTTCAATAAGACCAATTGTCTTAAATGTTTAATATTTTGTTAAGATTAGCACACACCTCATCGTATCCTACTTTTTTTTTTTTTTTTTTTTTTTTTTTTTGCAAGCTTATGTCAAAATTTCCAGTTTGGGGAATTCGATTTGAATATTTTACAATGACTTTTTTAATTTACTATTAAATGATTTTGTGAAGGATGTATGAGATAATATATTTTTTAACTATTACGTTTAGCAGATTAAGTAGGAAGGAGGGGGGGGGGGGGATTGGTTTAATTTTTTTTAACTTACATAAGCACGAAAATATCAATTTTCCCGCTTAATTTACTGCATCTATTTGACATTAAATGAAATTTCCCTTCCAGAGTTGCAATCTTTATAAGTTCTCTTTTCTTTTCTTATATATATATATTTCAGTGTGATTAAAATGCTAAAACTTCGACATGTTTTTCAATTAACTCGATTTTTAAATGGACAATCCTCATGGTTCATAAAATTAAAGACAGGATTTTCCTTAATATAAATTGACTGTTGATGAGTATTTGCTTAGTATTCTTTTAAAATAAGAATATTAAGCAAAGAGTCATTTGTACATTATTTTTACAAACATGTCATGACATTTCATTTATTTTTTAAATCTTTATGTCTCAAATTATGAATTGATGAAAATTTCATCTTCTAAAACATTTTTTGTGAATTTTTGAAACTACATTAGAAGATTTACACAATCATTTAATAAATTTTAGAAGGATTTTGCCATTTAAAATCAATTACTTAAATTTGTATTTATAGGAATTTTTTGCAATATTTATAACTTCATTGAAATCTTTTATTTTAAATATTTTTTTAGTATTTTATAGAATTGGGAAATGTACAAGTACTCTTATAAGAGAAACATAGGAATAATTCCGAACTGAAACTTTCCCCCCCACAATCTTTCTCCGTCAAGAAAGCTGAAGAGATCCAAATGAAAAAAAAAATCATCCTTTTAAAAATAGTTTTGTTTTGTTCAACCAATAATGCTTTTGGAATAAGATAACGTAAAGTACCTATAACTCATTCTAAAATGTACTACTACTAATTGATGCATATTTTATATCAAGTTATTTTAATGGTACGTTAAAGTAGCGTCGGGGCATAAAGGGTTAAATAATTAATTAATCGGATATCTGGTCCTTACAGCTATAGAGCACACATAGAATTAAAAATATGAAAGAGAATGTTGTAAGAAATTAAAAAGAAGTGTTGTTTTAAAATCTTCTTAATAATTTTTAAATTAACTTTTCAAATCTTATTACAATAATTAAACTTTTCCTTTATTAAGTAATTTTTCTTCATAAAACCATTTAATAATGTGTGAGTAAGATATTATAAAATATCTTTTAAAAAAAGTACAAAAGTTATAAAAATCCTTTAACTGTAAAATTTTGCATAAGCTTACCCCCCCCCCTCACACACACACTCACACTCACACACAAAAGAAAAATAATATCATAGGATATGATGAGTATTTTCGTACGAATATATTATCTATAAAAATACTGCAGAATTCACAAAACAACTTATTTTTTAAGTCTGTTACCAAAATATATTAAAATGTAATAATAATAAAATATGAAGCTATAAAAATATTTTTTTTAGATTCATCTAACAAAAGATTTTCAGATAAATAACAGCCATTTCTATAATTCTATTTTTATTATTATTATTATTATTATTTCCTTTTGAAAACATTTCATATTTGCAAATTCGATGCTAGGTTTTTTTTTTTTTTTTTTTTTTTTTTTTTTGTTCAAATTATAAGATTCAGCATTCTTCGCTGTTTATAATTTTAACAATTTCCCCAATCGAATAACAAATGCAAGCGAAAAGGGAAAGCTACATAAGGCTGAGGGAAGAACGCAGTATATTTTCCCTTTTCTCCACAGCTGAAAAGTAAGGAGAATTTTTTCTAAGTTCTACTGTTAGCAGTCGTTCTCTCCCCAGACGCTCGTGAGTTCGTGAAATTGTGACAAGGAGTAGGAGGGGCTCAGAAGAAATGTCACATCACACATAACTGCTGTTCTCTGTTCGATATTCTTCTAAATAGTATTTACAGTAGTATATTTTGTCGCGTTTAGCCCTGTGTAATTTTAAAATCAATTTCTAAAAACCCCTTCTTTAAATGCTTCCACATTATAATGTTATTCGTTTAAAATGTTCTTAGTAATATTTTTAGTAATACAAAAAAATAAACTGATTAAAATGAAATTCTAAATATTTTAAAATATACTTGTATTTTATTTAATATTAATTAGATTACATTATATTTAGTATCTTAGTTTTATCCATATATAGAAGCATAGCGTTACTGACAGGGTTTTAATTTTTTTTTATGTGAACTATTGTCGGGATACCGAATTAACAGTTGTCATATTTTGTTTCGGTCAAAATCTGTGATCTCTCTCTCTCTCTTTTTTTTTTTTTTTTTTTTTTTTTTTTGCTAGTTTTTACTAATTATTTACTAATTTCATACATTTTTACATACATATTTTTCCTTTTCCGCACTATTTAGTTTAAGTGAATAGATAAAGTTCTCCAAAAATAATTTAAATATGAAATTAATTTTTAAATGAATCATTGTCGATTACTCTTCAACTAATTTTTCTTTTAAGAACTTAATGTATCGTAACATTTAACTTTGGAAAGTGTATTCCACTATTAAAAGTTTAAATATGATTTGTCTACAATTCACAAGTACCTTAGCTTGCAATGAAATTGTGACAGTTTGTGACAAGGCGGTGGGAGTTGGTAAGAAGAAATGTGACATCACACATAACTGTTGTCTGCAGTCCGATTGTGTTCTTCAAAATAGTATTTACAATATATTTTGTCGCATTTGGCCCTGTGAAATTTTAAAATAAATTTCTAAAAAACCCTTTTTAAATACTTCCACCTTATGGGGCATTCGTTTAAAATGTCCTTGTTATTTTTTTTTTTTTCTTAATACCGAAAATTAAACTGAATAAAAAGAATTTCTAAATATTCTAAAATATATTTATATTTCACTTAATATTATTTGGAATACGTTATATTTAGTATGTTATTTTTATCTATCTATAGAAGCATGGCGATAGTGATACAGTTTTAATTTTTGAATGTGAACTATAATTAGGATATCGAATTATGGAGTTTTCATCTTTTGTTTTGGTCTAAATCTGTGGTCTTTATTGCTATCTGTGATTATTTACTAATTTCATACATTTTTATCATTCTTATATACATATATTTTACATTTTCCGCGCAACTTAATTTAAGTGAACAGATAAAGTTCTCAAAAAATAATTTAAACACGAAATTTATTTTTAAATTAATCATTGTCGATTACTTTTTAGTAATTATTTTTTCTTTTAAGAACATAACGTATATTAACATTGGAAAGGATATTCCAATATTAATAATTTAAATACGTTTTATCTACATTTCACAAGAACCTTATCTGGCGGCAGTACTCATCGTTCATTTCTTAACCGTATTTAATTTGCGTTTTTCCGATGAATTATCAGTGATCACTAAAACAAAACCTTCAGCATAACATAAACGTACGAATTTAAAAATATGTACATAAAAAATATAAAACTGAAGTCAGAAATATTTTAAAATAATATTATATATATTGGGGAACCAGTTTTCGCAAGTATGTTTAAAATAGTACACTTTATTAAACAACTGTGTTGAGATTTCAAATCAACGCAGCCGTAATAAGTGAGCATGCATGAATGATGTCGCTCTGTGAGGCGAGGGAGTGAGTTCGTGAAATTGTGACAAGGCCTAGGAGGGGCTCAGAAGAAATGTCACATCACACATAACTGCTGTTCTCTGTTCGATATTCTTCTAAATAATATTTACAGTAGTATATTTTGTCGCGTTTAGCCCTGTGTAATTTTAAAATCAGTTTCTAAAAACCCCTTCTTTAAATGCTTTCACATTATAATGTTATTCGTTTAAAATGTTCTTAGTAATATTTTTAGTAATACAAAAAAATAAACTGATTAAAATGAAATTCTAAATATTTTAAAGTATACTTGTATTTCATTTAATATTAATTAGAATACATTATACTCAGTATCTTAGTTTTATCCATTTATTGAAGATAGTGACAGGGTTTTTAATTTTTTTTTTATGTTGACTATCGTCGGGATACCGAATTATGCAGTTGCCAATTTTGTTTCGGTCAAAATCTGTGACCTCTTTTTTTTTTTTGCTGGTTTTTACTAATTATTTACTAATTTCATACATTTTTACATACATATTTTTCCTTTTCCGCACTATTTAGTTTAAGTGAATAGATAAAGTTCTCCAAAAATAATTTAAATATGAAATTAATTTTTAAATGAATCATTGTGGATTACTCTTCAACTAATTTTTCTTTTAAGAACTTAATGTATCGTAACATTTAACTTTGGAAAGTGTATTCCACTATTAAAAGTTTAAATATGATTTGTCTACAATTCACAAGTACCTTAGCTTGCAATGAAATTGTGACAGTTTGTGACAAGGAGGTGGGAGTTGGTAAGAAGAAATATGACATCACACATAACTGTTGTCTGCAGTCCGATTGTGTTCTTCAAAATAGTATTTACAATATATTTTGTCGCGTTTGATCCTGTGAAATTTTAAAATAAATTTCTAAAAAACCCTTTTTAAATACTTCCACCTTATGGGGCATTCGTTTAAAATGTCCTTGTTATTTTTTTTTTCTTAATACCGAAAATTAAACTGAATAAAAAGAATTTCTAAATATTCTAAAATATATTGATATTTCACTTAATATTATTTGGAATACATTATGTTTATTATCTTATTTTTATCTATCTATAGAAGCATAGCGATAGTGGTACAGTTTTAATTTTTGAATGTGAACTATAATTAGGATATCGAATTATGGAGTTTTCATCTTTTGTTTTGGTCTAAATCTGTGGTCTTCATTACTATCTGTGATTATTTACTAATTTCATACATTTTTATCATTCTTATATAGATATATTTTACATTTTCCGCACACTTTAATTTAAGTAAATAGACAAAGTTCTCAAAAAATAATTTAAACACGAAATTTATTTTTAAATTAATCATTGTTGATTATTTTTCAACTAATTTTTCTGTTAAGAACTTAATGTATACAGTAAACTATCTGTAAGGCGGACTCTGTATAAGACGGAAATCTGTCTAACTCGGAAGTATTTTCAAGTCGTTGCGAAGCCACAAACGTAGAGTAAAATTTTCTAAGGCGGAATATTGTCTACCACGGAAAATTTTCTCTGTCCCGATCTATTCCGCCTTAGACAGAGTTTACTGTATTAATTTTGGAAAGGATATTCCAATATTAATAATTTAAATACGGTTTATCCACATTTCACAAGTTCCTCATCTTGCGGCAGTACTTATCGTTCATTTTTAACCGTATTTAATTTGCGTTTTTCCGATGAATTATCAGTGATAACCAATACAAAATCTTCAGCATAACATAAACATATTGATTTAAAAATATGTACATATAAAATATAAAACTGAAGTCAGAAATATTTTAAGTTAATATGACCAGGGAAAAAGACTTTAATGTTGGTTGAGATCACTAAGATCCAACATTATTAAACTTTGCTTTAGGAAAATTGTAAATACTCTGTATGTATTCTGTGTAAATAAATAGTCCTTTTTTTGCTAATAACTTGTAATATCTTTTATTCTGTTTTGAATTTGTTCGGCGCTTTTTACTTTAATTTGCAATGGCAAAATTTTAAAATTTATTATTATGTAAAAATATATGGTCCCTGTATTGGGTCTATTTTTGGTTTTTGCGGCTTTTCTGGTTTCTGTTTTCCATCTACCATCGCTAGGCAGGCTTGCATCACTTTTCTGGATAACTCACCAGTTATCTCTCCATGTCTTATGTTTCGGGGATGTGGGGCAATGGCCCCGGGCACCTCGACCAAAACGTCTAGAACCCTATTTATTTGGATACCATCACTGCATCTATAATCTGTACTGAGATTCCAAATCTATGCAGCCGTAAGAAGTAACTATGCATGAGCAAAGGGGAGTAAGGGGACTGGCTCCTACTGTCAGGGTAAGCTCTCTATCGAACCTGTTATTATACATTACTTAATTTGACGAGCGTCTGGGGAGATAACGACTGCTAACAGTAGAACTTAGAAAAAATTCTCCTTCCTTTTCAGCTGTGGAGAAAAGGGAAAAACTACTGCGTTCTTACCTCAGCCTTATGTAGCTTTCCTTTTTCGCTTGCATTTGTTATTCGATTGTGGAAATTGTTAAAATTATAAACAGCGAAGAATGCTGAATCTTATAATTTGAACAAAGAAAAAAAAAAAAAACTAGCATCGAATAGCAAATATGAAATGTTTTCAAAAGGAAGTAATAATAATAATAATAATAGAATTATAGTAATGGCTGTTATTTATCTGAAAATCTTTTGTTAGATGAATCTGAGAAAAATATTTTTATAGCTTCATATTTTATTATTATTATATTTTAATATATTTTTGTAACAGACTTAAAAAATAAGTTGTTTTGTGAATTCTGCAGTATTTTTATAGATAATATATTCATTCGAAAATACTCATCATATCCTACGATATTATTTTTCTTTTGTGTGTGAGTGTGTGTGTGAGGGGGGGGGGGGGGGGGTAAGATTATGTAAAATTTTACAGTTAAAGGATTTTTATAACTTTTGTACTTTTTTAAAAGATATTTTATAATATCTTACTGACACATTATTAAATGGTTTTATGAAGGAAAATGACTTAATAAAGGAAAAGTTTAATTATTGTAATAAGATTTGAAAAGTTAATTTAAAAATTATTAAGAAGATTTTAAAACAACACTTCTTTTTAATTTCTTACAACATTCTCTTTCATATTTTTAATTCTATGTGTGCTCTATAGCTGTAAGGACCAGATATCCGATTAATTAATTATTTAACTCTTTATGCCCCGACGCTACTTTAACGTGCCATTAAAATAACTTGATATAAAATATGCATCAATTAGTAGTAGTACATTTTAGAATGAGTTATAGGTACTTTACGTTATCTTATTTAATTGGCGGATCTGGAGAGTCCTCAAGGGGGGGGGGGGGGCGATTTTGGAAATTTGGAAACTCCAATCTGATGCGCAGGTTGGGGCTAATATTTTCACTGCGGGTCGTTTTACTTCTACTTTTTGCTGCGGGTCGGGTTTGGGTCCGGTTGACTTCTATTTTTTGCTGCGGGTCGGATTTGGGTCTGGTTGACTTCTTTTTTTGCTGCTGGTCGGGTTGACTTCTACTTTTTGCTGTGGGTCGGGGTAAATTCTACTTTTTTGCTGGGGGCCGGGTTAACTTCTACTTTTTCTACTGCGGGTCGAGTTTGAGCCCGGTTGACTTCTACTTTTCTACTGCGGGTTGGGTTGACTTCTACTTTTCTACTGCGGGTTGGGTTGACTTCTGCTTTTTAGCTGCGCCTAGCGCGTTATGTTTGGAACAGCTTGACATACATTATTTCGGGTTTGGGTCAGTTTCGGATTGGGTTTTCACTCTTGCGACAAGGATTCGGGTTGAGTCGATTTTTGAAAAGAAAGTCTTACATATTTTTAAAGATAAAAAATACATACAGAAAAAGCTTCATAACGGACACGCCCAAATAATTATTTAGAAATACTAATCTTCAGGATTATGTAAAAAATACTAATTTGGTATAAGACGTCTCTTTATATCTAAGATCAGTTATAATTCAGTAAAGAATGATTAAAATCTTAGCGCGGGTCCTAAAATGGACTGACTGATTTTAAAATTCGGTAACTTGCAAGTTGTGAAAGCAATTTAAAAGAATCTTACAGGAGTGTTATGTAAGATTTCAAGAGATTTTTTACTGGGATTCTCGAATTTACTTTACAATAGCAGCGATTGATGTCGCTGAAAACAATGGTCATTAAATCGGGGCCCGATTTCTGACCTATCTCCTAACGGAAACTTATTTAGCACCTATTGCTTCCAGCGCCATCTTTCGTTGCAATTTTAAACTAAAATCAAGAATCGCAGTAAAAAAACTCCTGATCAGGGGCAATTCTGAGTAAAAAAAAATTCTGAAATTCAAAGCAAATCTTCAGAAAGGTTACAGCAGACGAGGGGATTCACTCATGACACTAATTATTTTTGTGGCAGGTCGGGTTAGCTGTTTTCGATTCGAATCGATTTCAGGCTGAGTGTAGATTCCTGCGAGCTGGGGGTTAACCTGTTTTTTTTTTTTCAAAAGTTAATTCAGTATATTATTTCAGGTTAAAAACTATACTTATAATAACTAGTATGTTGTGGCTATCACAAAACTTTCTTCTATATAAATCACGTCAATTAAATCATTTAAATAGTAGAAGAAATTACATGAATTTAGCACCAATTCATATCAAAGTATATCTGAATTTGTAGTTTGAGGAAAATTCGTGCATTAGTTCAAGAGATAGAGTTGTAGTGGAAATTTTAAATAATGCAGCATCGCAGCGCCACCTGTTGAGTGATTTACACCAAAACATAAATAACACTAATTGATATCAAGGTATATCTGAATCTGAAGTTTGATCAAAATTCGTGCATTATTTATTGAGATGAAGCTATGGTGGAAATTCTGAAAAATGCAGCATAGCAGCGCCAACTTTAGAGCGATTTGCACCAAAACATAAAGAGCACTAATTCATATCAAGGTCCTACCTGAATCTGAAGTTTGTTGAAAATCCAAGCATTAGTTCTTGAGATAGAGCTATTGCGGAAATTACAAAAAAATGCTGCATAGCAGCGCCACCTGTTGAGCGATTTACACAAAAATCTATAAAACGTCAATTCATGTCAAGCTATACCTGAATCTGAAGTTTGATGAAAATTCGTGCATTAGTTGTTGAGGTAGAGCTATGGTGGAAATTCTGAAAAATTCTGCATAGCAGCGCCACCTGTTGAGTGATTTACATCAAACACTAAGCAGCACTAATTAATATCCAGGTATACCTGAAACTGAAGTTTGTTGAAAATCTAAGCATTAGTTCTTGAAATAGAGCTATTTCAGAAATTACAAAAAATGCACCATAGCAACGACACCTGTTGAGTGATTTACACCAAAATGTTTAAAACACCAATTCATGTCAAGGACTACTTGAATCTCAAGTTTGATGAAAATCCGTGCATTAGTTCCGGAGATTGAGCTATTGTGGAAATCGTGAAAAATATTGCATAGCGCGCCACCTGTTGAGCGATTTTCACCAACAACTAATCAGCACGAATTTATATCAAGGACTAACTGAATATAAATTTTTATTAAATTCCGTGCATTAGTTTTTGAGATAAAGCGCCCACAAAATCTGTGTCACATACAGACAGACTCACAGACTAACAGAATCGCAGACAGACATTTTGTAAAAACATGTTTTTCGGAATCTCTGACCCCTAAAACGTATAAATCCGTCGAAAACCGAAAGTCGAAAATTTTCACGAATCCAATACTTTCTTCTTTTAAAGATAGAAGAAAGTAATAAACATAGATGTATGTATGTGTACTGTTTTTTAAAGAGTATTTTTCCCCGACCCTTTTTCCTCTTGCGTTTTTTATGCAACTCTTTGACGAAATTCGCACTTCTTCGACTCTTTGACGAAATTACTGTAGTTTTGCAGCCCTTTGATAAAATTCACGTTTTTTTCCGCGACCCTTCGACAAAATTCGCGTTTTTTTCAGTGATCCTTTGACGAAATTCGTGTTTTTAAAGCGATTATTTGACTAAATTCGATTTTTTTCCGCAATCCTTAGAAGGGATTCACGTTTTCTCCACGATCCTTTGACGAAATTTGCGTTTTTAAAGCATATTTTTTCCACGACTCTGATGAAATTCTCACATTTTCGACACTTTGACGAAATTTGCGTTTCTTCTGCAACGCTTTGATAAAATTAGTGTAATTTTGCAGCCCTTTGATAAAATTCACGTTTTTTTCCTTCGACCTTTTGACAACGTTTGCGTATTGTCAGCGATCCTTTGACGAAATTCGCGTTTTTAAAGCGATTCTTTGACTAAACTCAATTTATTTTTTTCGCGATTCTTTGAAGGAATTCGCATTTACTCCACGATCATTTAACGAAATTCGCGATTCTTTGATAAAATTTGCATTCTTTTCGCGATCCTTTGACGAAATTCGCGTTTTTCGCGTCTATTTGACAAAAATCGCATTTTCTCCGCGATCCTTTGACAAAATTCGTATTTTCCGCGATCATTTGAAGAATTTTGCGTTTTTTCTGCTGCTCTTTGACCTAATTCGCATTTTTTCCGTGATCCTCAACCCTCTTGCTGCGTATTTTTTAAAAAAATCAAAATAGGTTTAAAAAGGGCGCATTTATTTCATAGCACATTTCAAATCTGCATATATTTTAGAGTTAAAATATGTCCAACATTTTTGTGAAGGGGCTTTTTTTTAATAGAATTAGATCATAAAAAAAAAAAAAAAAGATTTGCCGCGGAAATTGCGGATTGCGCAAATTATGCTACTGTTACGTTGGCCATGGAAATCGCGGGATACGCAGCGAGAGGGTTAAATTTTCGGTAAATACGGAACAGAATCACCCCTGTTCTTGACATCTTATATAACCCTCCTGCAAGTAATTTTTAATAGCTGTCACCATTTGTAATTTATTGAATTTTAAAATCAGTCTGTCCTTTTTAGGACAACCGGTATATTCAGTAGCTATGGGATGATGGCTGAAAGAAGCATTAAAAAAATTAAAGCTGACTTCGATATGTCAGTTAGATGTGTACCCGGGTGGAAGTTTCCAGGACCAAGCCCAGGTCCAACCCACAGAAAAAAAATTATTGGCCCAGTCCCGTATTAAAGCTAAAAAATCGACAGCCCTGCCTGCATCTTGTAATTAAAATTATTCATAAAGCACACTTACTTATGCTCATATTTTATTTTCAGATTATATTCGAAATTCATGCATACAGAAAAACAATAATATTAATGACTATTTAGACAATTATGTACGTAAACATTAAGTAGTATGACTTAGCCAATTACATTAAAATAAAAATACAGTAAGAAAATCAGTTTAGAATGAAAGAAACGGATGATAAAAGAAAATGATAATTTTAAAGCTCAACAAAGAAAAAAAGTAGATTTAAAAAAATGCATCTCTGTAACTTATCAAATAAAATTAAATTTCTAAAGATTTCGCTAAACAAATGTACAACATAAATATAATTTTTACGAATAACAAATAAGTAAGATGCCAGAACAACTTGGACTCGGGGGAAGAGTTTAGAGGAGTCCACGGGTCGCGGTCGGGCCAATAATGCTTATCATACAGGCTGGCACGGACCGAACGTTTAACTTTTATGCCGGGCCGAGCCCCGACCAAGAAATTTTGGCCAGTGCTCTAGGAAAAACGAAGTCCAGGTCAGGCTCGACCTGGAGAAAAAAATGAAGCCTGGCCCGACCCGAATCTGCAAAAAAGTTTAAGATCAGGGCAAGGCCCAGCTCTAAAAGAGAGAAGTCCTGACCCAGGCCGAGTCTCGTTTATTTAAACTGGCGCGATCCGGGTCGGGTCGGGTTTCGAGCTTCGCCCCAAGTCATTTCCCGTCAGGATGCTTAATGTCGTTTTCCAAACCCTTTATTAGCCCAAGGTGGGGGGCGATCGCCCCTTCCCCCCCCCCCCTTAGATCCGCCATTGTCTTATTCCAAAAGCATTATTGTTTGAACAAAACAAAACTATTTTTAAAAGGATGATTTTTTTTTTTTCATTTGCATCTCTTCAGCTTTCTTGACGTTGAAAGATTGTGGGAAAAAAGTTTCAGTTCGGAATTATTCCTATGTTTCTGTTATAAGAGCATTCATTATACTTGTACATTTCCTAATTCTATAAAATACTAAAAAAACATTTAAAATAAAAGATTTGAATGAAGTTATAAATGTTGCACAAAATTCCTATAAATACAAATTTAATTAATTGATTTTAAATGGCAAAATCCTTCTAAAATTTATTAAATGATTGTGTAAATCTTCTAATGTAGTTTCAAAAATGCACAAAAAATGTTTTAGAAGATCAAATTTTCATCAATTCATAATTTGGGACATAAAGGGTTAAAAAAATAAATGAAATGTCATGACATGTGTATAAAAATAACGTACAAATGACTCTTTGCTTAATATTTTTATTTAAAAAAATACTAAGCAAATACTCATCAACAGTCAATTTATATTAAGGAAAATCCCGTCTTTAATTTTATGAACCATGAGGATTGTCCATTTATAAATCGAGTTAATTGAAAAACATGTCAAAGTTTTAGCATTTTAATCACACTGAAATATATATATATAAAAAAGAAAAAAGAACTTATAAAGATTGCAACTCTGGAAGGGAAATTTCATTTAATGTCAAATAGATGCAGTAAATTAAGCGGGAAAATTGATATTTTCGTGCTTATGTAAGTTTCAAAATTTAAACCAATCCCCTCCCCTCTTCCTTCCTACTTAATCTGCTAAACGTAATCGTTAAAAAATATATTATCTCATACCTCCTTCATAAAATCATTTAATAATAAATTAAAAAAGTCATTGTAAAATATTCAAATCGAATTCGCCAAACTAGAAATTTTGACATACGCTTGCAAAAAAGAAAAAAAAAAAGTAGGATACGATGAGGTGTGTGCTAATCTTAACAAAATATCAAACATTTACGACAATTGGCCTTATTTAAAAAAAGAATAGGTAAACACACAGAAAGGTGAATCATTAATATATAAAACTTAATAAAAAATATATACTGTAAAAATGAATTTTCGGAGGTGAAAAAGAAAAGAAATCAGTATTTTGTGGACACAGATTTTTGAATATAGTTATACATAATATTAATTGTCAAATAACTATATTATATATAAATATAATGCAGAATTGACAAATCTACTTATTTTTTTTTAAATATGTTAATATATATATATATATGTATAATAAAATATTATAATATTAAAATATGAAGCTTTAATTATAAAAATAATTTTTACAGATTTCTATATAAAAGGTTTTTATATAAATAACATTCTTCTTTTTTATTTATTTCCTTTTAAAATTAAGTTATTTATTTTTGAAAAAAATGACTTTTTTCTGAGAATCAAATTATATAATTCAACATTCGACATTTTTTATTTATAATTTTAATGTTCCGATAACCCGATAATAAATGCAAGCGAAAACGGAAAGTTACACAAGGTTAAAAGAAGAACGCAGACTGTCTTCTCCCTTTCTTCCCTGTTGAAACGGGAGCCGAATTTTTTCTAAGTGCTACTATTAGAAGTCGTTCTCTCCCCAGACGCTCGTCTTAATTTGCAACCTAACGCTTATTTGGCGAGTTAGGTAGTAATTATAAGTAAAATACTAGTATTATTAAGCGTTCGCTCGAAGTAACAGGAAGAGTACTGATTTATGATTCCAGAGGAGTGGAAAATATTAAGAATACCATTACTTTAATATAATTAACTACAATAAAATAATAATAATAAACAATTAGGGACAGTAATATATTTATATACATATTTCACGCTCATAAAAATTTTTATTGCTCCTTTACTAGTATTTGTTATTACATGTAAAATATGTGATGATTAGCTTAGTTTTAGGGATGTTTTTTTATTCAATTTTTTGACAAATTTCACCCTTCTAATTACGACAGAACAGCTGATTTTTTGTACTTTTGTCTATATAACTAAATAATATAATCATAAAGATGACATCAATCAATTACATTTTTTATTTGACGTGTAGAGGTGTAGATAAAATTTTTAATGAAATAATTCGTGTGAGTAACAGTAAAATGACCTACCGAAATCTAATAAAAGTACCTATAATTACATATCTAACAATAAAATTACTTACCTTACTTAAAGTGGGATTTCTATAAAATTATATAATTCTTTCTATGTTTAAAAGTTAAACCATTTTAGGCCAAGCATAGAAATTTTATAAAATGTGGTATTATTTTCATTGAAATATGCTTAAATTATATTCATTAAGACAAAAAAAAACTTTCGTGCATGAAAAATAATATTTTATTTGAGAAATAAAATGCATTCGCCATTATTTCATGCATTCGACCAATGGTGCGGTAACGCACCATTAAATTTAAAATTAATAAATTGTTTAATTTTTTTTATGATATTTGTTTTATTATTATTTTATTTACTGAACTTGCAACTTTAATCCATTATAAAAACGTATGATTAATCTCAAGTGGATTAATTATATATTTTCAAAAAGTCGAATTTGTCAATAACCGTTTCAATTTAAAAAGGTCTAGCGTATTTTGAAAATTTCTCAACAGAAAGTGTTTACTGCAATTAAATTACTGATATTTTATAGATGTCTCCGGGACCCTTAAAAATAGCAGAAAAATAAAATTAGTGAAAAATATTCGTCACAGTGTTAATAAAAAATATTTATTGAAATGGTGCGTTTACGCACATTTGGCCGAAAATGGGTTAATTAACTTTTATTTAATGTGGAAAAGCCATTTCAACTCAACTATATCATGTCTCTCGCGATATAGCATATTAATGAAGTATGGCCTATTTTATATGAATATATCTACCCTATATATAAAAAATCCTGATGAAACGAATTTATGAGACGGATATATGAAACGACTGAAATGTAACGAATTTATGAAACGATTCTATGAAACGACTGATTAAGCTACTGATTACGTTTCACGGCGATTTCACCTAAAATATGGAATACTTTGCGATGAAATTAACACCAAAAATCCGTAAGATCTCAAAACTGGTATCAGAATTTTTAAATTCGAATTAATTTTCGAAATATTAATTTTTTTTTCTAATTTTAAATACTTTTTTCTAATGATGGCAACTCAAATTTTGATCATAACAGAATTTTTTTTTCATATTTTAGAAAAGGTTATAATTTTAAACTAATTTGGCGGCAGTTTGGCCTCCCTTAAATGTATGCTAAGAACAATGTTTTTTTTTCTTTTTTTGTATTTCATTATCATTTTATTTAATACAAAGCTTTCATTTAAAACTGAAAAATTTTAAATCAGTGGCTTTCACTTCTTTCTTTTATTTAAACGAAACGAAACGAAAAATATTAATTGCAGATGTCATATACGCACTGGGGTACCTAAATAGCGCCAAAAGGGCGTTATTTTGCGTGACATTGGTAACCCGGCTATTGTTGCTTATTTATTAATAAATGTTTATTTACCTTTATTTTCTTTTTATTTAAAAAAAATGTTATAAATGGTTTTGTTCTATAATTAATTATTATTTTTTTATTTATTGTTATTTCATTTTTAAAATAATAGAAAATAATTTAAAAATACATATGTAACTTGTATTCGTAAACGAGGTTTTCGCAAAAATTGTCGTAAAAAAAAATCACGCCAAACCCGATTAAATATTGCAACAAATCCTGACATTTAATTTCAAATTCAAAACAAACTTTTAATGGTACTACTTAGTTATCCTGTCGACCAATTTCGCCAAATTATATAAATCACCAAAGCACTCACCAAATTATACAAATTGACGTAATTTTTATTTTTAATAACGAAAGAACAAATAAAGGCACAGATGTCATATGCGCATATTGGCATGATTTTTTTCTGACGCCAATGTCGTATGCGCAACGGGTACTTAACTGGCGCCAAAGTATCGTTATTTTGCTTGATATGGTAATCCGGATATTGTTGTTTATGCTATTGAAGTTTTCGCCAAAATGGCGTCGGAAAAAATCGCTCCAATATGGGGCGGGGCGTATATGACATCTTTGCCCAAATAAATTAGTATAGCATTAATAAAAATAAAAATAAAACGTCGAAATAAAAATCACTTGATGGCGTAAACACGTGTAACTTCCTTACAGTCAAGTGAATGTGACATTTACGATCAACCCTTATTGGAATTTAATCTTATGGTCTGGCGATAGATTTTTGATCGATGGGATAACCAAGTAGTACCGTTTTAATTTACCACTCGAAAAATAAAAAAATGGTAACTGGTGAGTTAACAAAAAAGCTATTGGCGAGATTTGCACCCGGCTAACATAAAAGTATCAAGAATTCTTTGCGATCATGACATCTTTTATGTGGTTGTATTCGAAAAAATAACTTTGATTCTTTAATCAAAATGGAAAACTTTCTTATGAAAAGCGAAGGGTTGTAATTGTTTATGCAGTTACATGACTCGGACTATTATAATATAAGTGAAATGATGGCGATATCTGGCGACTTATCGCCTGTGGCCGGCTAACATTAAAGTACCAAAATGGCCGCCTGGAATATAAAAAGCTAAGGGATCCGCCCGTAACTGTTGATAATAGTCACATGACTTAGGCTATTACTATAGAGATTGCTTTCAATTCTAAAAACAGCGCAAAGAATAATATTTCCTAACGATTAAAAATTTATTTACACGTGACTATTAAAAACAAAAAAAACCCCTTTAAAATTACTATTAAATGAGTAAGTGTTAAAAGCAGTAAATTATTGAAAATTATGTCTTGAAAATTGTATTTACATATTGAATATTAAAAGAGAAAGGAAGATTTAAAATAATAAATACATTAATATGCGTTTAACCCTATCAGGGGCAAGGTACTTCTATTCGTAAAATGTTGAAATCAGTGAATGGCACCAGAATTTACAAACAAATTTCGAAATACGAAAATGCTTTTGTTCACTTACTTGGACACCCAGCCAGGACGCCAACCGTTAGGCTAATGGACCGCATGTCCTGGCGGGAAAACCCTCTCCACCAATCCAGCTCCACCTCATCCGCCGGAACAGGCTTACCAACGGCAATTATTTGATCAAATAAAATAGAAAACAAAAGCACAATCCTGTGCAGCATAAATTCCTGCTACGCCAGCAAAAGTTAACAAAAACGCATGTTTATAGGTTCCATGCAAATATAATATAAAATAAAAAATAAGATTAACTAACCTGAATGAACAAAAATCGCATATTTAGAGGTTACATGCAACGCTGGCAAAAACAAAATTAAACTAAGATAACATAATTCGCATGTTTATGGGTAACATGCAACCAGTGACGTATCAAAGTCTATACTGATAAATAGTTCATGCATAATGTCTATACAAAGTCCCAAACTTAACGCACCACATTCACAGACAGAGTCAAAGAAGACGATCCTCAAAGTTCAGTCATTACACTTCAATATCCATAGTCATGTAACATCACGAAAATGAAACTCAGTAAAAGGTCCACTTCAATGACCCTCTACCTTCTCCAAAAGTCTGGAACACTGCAGCACCAATGTCGCACCTTTTTAAAAGCATATATCACTTCCACAATGACCAACGTTCAGATCATCAAATGAATGGCACCCCAATCTTCCATAGAAGACAGGAAGTCCCAGCTCAAAGACCATCATCCACATACTAATCACTATCTGACAATTGTATAGGATAGTATATTCTGATAAATTAAACAATGGTTGTAGCATAACTACAGACACAATATATGATATTTAAGAATTCTGAGTATTATTAAAAACAAGTCAGCAGTAACTGATGACGATCCATGTATCAGGACCAAAGAACCACCCTATATTAGGTTTGGTTCTTACTTACTTAATAAAAGGAAAATTTTCGTCCCAATATTCTGGTGCCAATATGGCATTTAAGAATTAAAATTAATTGGTCAAAAAATGAACCACCGCCCTTCAAGGGGTTAAAGAGGCAAATTGTAGTAAATTGTATTATGTCAATCGTTTTATAACGCTGTTAAAAAATACCGGGAGGAAAGGCTCTGTTTACTTAATTCATTTTATTTTAGCTTCCTTTGAAATGTTTAACTGGTCTTCTTTAATCAAACACGAAAACAACCATTAGATGTCTTAACAACAACTGATTCGGCCTTAAATTTTCGCAATCAAAGGGAATTGAAAGGAAACCCGTTTACAGGGAGATCGCTATAGGTTTTTTCATTATAATTCAATCTTCTCTAATCTTTTTAAAACCGATCAAATTAGCCTGCTTTTAGATTCTGCGGTGTCTGAACGGGGGTTGGCGAGCGTAGCTTTCAGGGGGCAGAGTCTCCTAATATATATATATATATATATATATATACATACACATATATATACATACACACATATATATATATATATACATACACACATATATAAATTATAAATAAATTACTAACTGAAATCGAAAACTCAGTATGCAATTAACAACATGTTTTATCTTTCAAAAATTTAACTTCGAAATTAGTATCAAGATTTTAGAAACAAATAAATGATTTTTGAAATGCGAAATGTTTCATTAGATCGAATAATTTTGAGCGTCAATTTCATAAGATTAATATTGCTCAAGTGAAATAATAAATCTTTGACATCTAATTCAATTTTTACAGAATTTTCATGGAGATGAGAAAATAAACATGTTAAATATTAAGTAAATTTGCTGTAGAAATAGTGTGAGTGATTTTAACTAAATTATACAAATCGAGGTTTTAAAAAGTTGATATAGTTTTAAGTCATTGATAAAAGTAATAAATTCTCTTAATTTCTAAAATGTTGTGAAAATAACAATAATAATTTAAAAAATAATAATAATTTGTAAAGGTATTGTATCAACAGAATAAATAAAAGAGCCTTTGAAAACTCCTTTACAAGCTCATGAGGTCAATAATTAGTTGTTATTGAATATATATTGCATATATAAGAAAATTAAAATCTTGTTCGATTTTTCGGCAAATAGCAATGTCTGCAAATTTCATGCATTTTCGTTTTAAATCTCTTCAATGCTTCTCTAATTATTTGCATTACTCAATGGATTTAGTTTCTTTTCTTTTTCTGGGAAGGGGACTCTTAACATATACTTACTTTTTAAAATATATCCTTCTGTATATAAAAAAAAAGTTTTGATTTGGAAATGGACCAATGAAAATCTGCTTAGATATTCCGGGTAGATCGGCATCCAATGCTTAAGCATGTCCTTTCATCGTTAATATTAAAAAAACTGTTGCATACAAAAATATGAAAATCGGTGGTATTATAGAGAAATGTTTGATAAACACGCTGATGCAGGCAGTTTTCAAATCAAAGAATTATTTTAAGAGATATTTAATGCTAAAGTTGGACAAAATCGTTCCATTAAAATTTTTATTGGAGCAAAAACTATACATGAGAATTTAATCATTTTTAGATCATTTTATACGTTATAAGTTCCCGATGTGCAGATTGCATTTACTTTTCTTATTTGACTCATTTTTTTGTGGTTTTATTTCATTTTTAAATTCAAATTTTCAGCATTTCGAGAGATATTTTTTACAAATTTTAGAAAATGTTATTAATTTAAACTGTTGCCAGTTGCATAAACAGCGCAAACAATAATTTTTACTTCAAATTAAAAATTTATTTACACGTGACTATTACAAACGGAAAAAAAAACTTTAAAATTAGAATTAAATGATTACATGTTAAAAGCAGGAAAATTACGTCATAAGAACCATAGGCACAAATGTCATATACGCCCCATATTGGCGCAATTTTTTTCCGACGCCAATTTGGCGAAAACATCAATAGCATAAACAACAACATCCGGGTTACCATATCAAGCAAAATAAAGACACTTTAGCACCAGTTAAGTACCCGTTGCGTATATGAAATTGGCGTCAGAAAAAAATTGCGCCAATATGGGGCGTATATGACATCTGTGCCGAACCATCTTTACACTTGAATTTTAAAAGAGAAACAAAATCTTAAAAAAAAAAAAAAAAATCTTTATGCATTAAAACTTGTAATTTGAGGAAATTACGTCATATTTAAAATGGCAAAAAATATAGCAAAACAATTTAAATTGAAAAATATATTTGCGCGAGATATTTTGAGATAATCTTTTCAACTATTAGCGTGAATTTGAAGACAGCGCAAATAATATTTCCTTCTAACAACAAAAGTATTTTCACGTGAATATTAATAAGAAAAATAAAACTTTGGTGTAAATTACGTCAGATTTGAAACGATACATTTAAAATGAATTATTTAATAGAACTATCTTATAGCGCTGTTAAAAAATACCGGGAGACAATGACACTGTTTACTTAATTCATTTTACATTAGCTTATTTTCAAATGTTTAACTAATTTTTTTAATTAAATACGAAAACAGACATTGTATCTCTTAACAGCAGCACATTTGGCCTTAAAAATCCCCAATCCAAGGAAGACGAATGGAAACCCGTTTACAGAGAGATCGCTACTGTTTTGTTTTTTTTTTTTTTAATTTTAATTCAATATTTTTAGAGCTGATCAAATTAGCGTGCTTTTTGGATTTTGGTGTGACTGAACGGGGGTTGGCAAGCGTAGCTCGTAGGGGGCAGAGCCCCCTAGTTGTTATATAAAAAAAATAATCATCCGCTTTGAAAAAAAAAAATTAGTATTGATGTGTGGCAAATTGAGTAATCGAAAGCAGCTAAAATTTTATGGAAAACGAATCTGCATTACTTAGCAGCGTTTTAATTCACCCGCTAATATAAAATAAACAATAATTAGTATGTTGTGGCCATCACAAAACTTTCTTCTATCTCATACATGTAAATACTTCAAAGTTCACTATCTCAGTGCCAACTTAAATGGCAATATGTGTTCATCATTAGAATTCTAAAAATATGAAATTCCGTGCATTAGTTCTCGAGGTACGACTGTCGCTGAAATCGTGTAAATCCAGCAAAATGCAGCATAGCAGCGCCACCTATTGGGTTATTTACACCAGAACCTAATTATCACCAACTTATGTCAACGCCTAACTGAATATGAAGTTTGAGGAAAATTCGTGCATTAGTTCTTGAGATACAGGTATTGCGCAAATCATGACAAATGCAGCATAGAAGCGCCACCTATTGAGCGATTTGCAACAACACATAATCAGAAGCAATATTAATCAAGTTATACCTAAATCTGAAGTTTGATGAAAATTCGTGCATTAATTCTTGAGATAGAGCTATTGAGGAAATAGTTCAAAATGCAGCACAGCAGCGCCACCTATTGGGTGATTTACACCAACACGTAATCAGCATCATTTCATATGTAGGACTAACTAAATCCGAAGTTTGATGAAAATGTGTGCATTAGTTCTTGAGATAGAGCTACTGCGAAAATAGTGTAAATCCTTCAAAATGCAGCATAGCAACGTCACCTGTTGGGCGATTTACACCAAAACGTAAGCAGCATCCATTCATGTCAAGGACTAACGGAATCTGAAGTTTTATAAAAATCCGTGCATTAGTTCTTGAGATAGAGCTTTTGCGGAAATCCTGCAAAATGCTACATTGCAGCGCCACCTGCAGGGCGATTTACACCAAAACCCAATCAGCACCAATCTATATCAGGGACTACCTGAATATAAATTTTTATTAAATTCCGTGCATTAGTTCTTGAGATAGAGCGCCCACAAAATTTGTGTCACATACAGACAGACAGACAGACAGACAGACAGACTCACAGACAGACATTTTGTAAAAACATGTTTTTGGGGATCTCTGACCCATAAAACGTGTAAATCCGTCGAAAACTTGAATTCGAAAATTTTCATGAAACCAATTCTTTCTTCTTGTAAAGATAGAAGAAAGTAAAAATCTGTTCATATGAAATATTATACTGTAAATAGTTAATCGAACTAATTAATGCTGTAACTATAGTAATGTAGTAATAGGAACGCAAAATAAGATTTATTTTCTGTCTTAATGATAAAAGATGTATATTTAATACAGTTAAACTCAGTTAATATGAGATGCCTGGTATTGATGAAATTCCTTATAGTACATAAAATCCACGAAAAGAATAAAAATCATAAAAACGCACACATAATTTAGAGCAAAAGTTATTACAATTGTTGATCTAATTTTTTCAGAACTAAAATTAACTTTATACAATCTCTTAAAAAAAAAAAATTGACAGCATTTGTTTTTCAATAACAGTAATTATCAAGATGTGAATTCTCCTCAAAATTTCTATTTGTCTTACTGGTAAAAGTAACCACAATAATAATCTAAATTATCATATTATACCACTGGAATTTCCCCTTCTCCCACAGGCATCTTCGCCTACAACTTCTAGTCTACGGATAAAAATAATACTCCTCCTTACTTTAAGAAAAAAAAAAAAAAGATTTATTGTCCCCCTCTGTCGTAACTATAAAAGCACGAACTTATAAAAGTTTTCACACTTATATGCTTATTCTGCGCGAAACTTCGTTCCTTTATTAAATTTAATTTAATCATATGAGTTTACTAAACACAATCGGCAAACACGTCAAATGATAAAACTCATAAACCGGTTTCCTCGAAGATACGGATGGTAAGGAAAGGTCCTCACCGTATTATTTCACTGTTTGGCGAAGTCCGCAATGAAATCGCCAAGTGAAAAGGAAAAGAAGCTATCAGGTAGAGAGCCAATCCTCTCCATAGTCTTTACTAAATAAAGGACCGTTCATGAATGATATCGCGCTTCGAGGTGAGGGAGGGAGTTCGTGAAATTATGACAAGGCAGTAGGAGGGCCTAAGAAGAGATGTGACATCACACATAACTGCTGTCCTTACTTCCATAGTGTTCTTCTAAATAGTATTTACAGTAGTACACTGGCCTCCAAAAGTTAAGGTAGAGGGACTGGATGCTTTCTTTTGCACACGGTTTGTCGAACATCTACCAACATTATTGACGAATTGTTCTTGAACATCTGGATGTAAAGAACATGCTTAATTTCATATTTCTCGATGAAGATTTAGTCGGGCCGACAATTAGGGGGCTAATAATAAATTTAATAATAAAATAATATTTGCGATCACCTATGTAACAGAAAAGGCTCGAAATGGTTTGTCGCTGTGGTAAATGACTATTTGGGTCCTGTTCAACGTTTGTATGCATTTATGTAAGCATAGCACTCATATTTGTGAAGATGCTAAAGTTTTTGTGAAAAATTCAAAAGTTTTTTTTGTTTATAGCATGCAGAGTTTTCAACCAAATTTAACACAACTTTCCGAAAACCTGACAAAGTACAGTAGCAACAGTATACTGCAATTAAAACATGAATATATTGAATATCTGATGAGATATGGGCACTTGTATGAAATAATTTTTAATTGCGCATGCGTGTAAGATTTCAAACTTTTTATCTCATAATTTATAGCCAGCTATTCTGAGTAACTTCTGTAAAAAGTCTAGTCAAATACTGTGAAAACTCAGAAATATATAGTGAGTTGATTGAAAAGTTGTGGAAAAACCCATATAATAAAGCTGTTTTAGAAAGCAACTCACTATATCGCCCCTATCTTTGTGAAATTTCTCGATATTTGACTGGACACTTTAGATAAGTTGCCCTAAATAGCTGACTACCAAATTATGAAATAACAATTTTGAAATCTTCCACGCATGCGCAGTTAAAAAGTATTTCATACAAGTGCCTATATTTCATCAAATATTCAATATATTCATGTTTTAATTGAAGTGTACTGTTGCTACTGTTCTTTGTCAGGTTTTCGGAAAGTTGTGTTAAATTTGGTTGAAAACTCTGTATGCTATAAACAAAAAACTTTTGAATTTGTCACAAAAACTTTAACATCTTCACGAATATGAGTGCTATGCTTACACAAATGCATTCAAACGCTGAACAGGACCCAAATAGTCATTTAGCGCAGTGACAAACCATTTCCAGCATTTTTTGTTACATAGCTGATTCAAATATTATTTCATTATTAAATTTATTATTAGCCCCCTAATTGTTGGCCCGACTAAATCTTCATCGAGAAATATGAAATCAAACATGTTCTTTACATCCCAGATGTTCAAGAACAATTCGTCAATAATGTTGGTAGATGTTCGACAAACCGTGTGCAAAAGAAAGCATCCAGTACCTGTACCTTAACTTTTGGAGGCCAGTGTATATTTTGTCGCGTTTAGCGCTGTGTAATTTTAAAATCAATTTCTAAAAACCCCTTATTTAAATTCTTCCACCTTATAGTGGCATTTGTTTAAAATGTGCTTAGGAATTTTTTTAGTAATACAAAAAATTAAAATGAATTTCTAAATATTACAGGGTGCGGAGAAAGTATTGATAGTAAAATCAATCTCTACTACAACGCCATAGATACAATTATTTCAATAATTTTTATTGTGTAAGATTAACAACTAAGTATCAATTGATATTCTATCATTCATTTTCGATTTGGTCTTCTTTTGCCTTGGTACACTCGCGGAGAAAGTGCGGGAAGGCATCCACGGTGCGCCGCAAGTAGTCCGCATCGAGACCGTTCCAATTACGCGTCAGAGCAGCATTTAAAGAAGTGATATCTTTGTGAGGATTAACACAGGCTCTTGCTTGCAACACTCCCATACTGAGTAATCAAGTGGATTAAAATCCGGAGTATTCGGAGACCAGTCTTGAGATGAAATGAAATCACGAATATTTGCTTGGCACCACCGTTGCGTTTGGCAAGACTTATGGGCTGGTACTGAATCTTGTTGGAACACATATGGATTGTTTCCAAAATGAGAATTTAGCCATGGAAGGACCTCCTTTAGAATATCGTTGAGATAATTGATCTGATTAATCTTGACACCAGCATAATCAAAGACCAAAGGGGATTTCCCATTGCTTGTGATTGCAGCCAAAAACCATCACGCTGGCTGGAGGAGCTTTTATGGCTACTATGCCACCACTTAAATTAGCAGTTTTACTGTTTTTGGCTAATATGCAGTCATTCTGATGGCTAACAGCTTATTCAATAGTGAACTGTTTTACGGCACAGAAGACGAAATGAAAACAATAAAACAAAAATACTTACTTTTAATGCAATATTTAGATTATAAAGAGCAAATATACACAAAAAAAATAATTCTACAACATTTAAAAGACACACACAAACATTAAGAAAAAATTATCAATACTTTCTCCGCATCCTGTATAAAATACACTTGTATTTTATTTAATATTAACTGGAATACGTTATGTTTAGTATCTTAGTTTTATCCAGTTATACAAGCATCGCGATACTGACATGGGTTTAATTTTTTAATGTGAACTATAGATATCGAATTATGGAGTCTTCATCTTTTCTTTCGTTCAAAATCTGTGATCTCTCTCTCTCTTTTTTTTTTTTTTTGCTAATTTTTATTAATTATTTACTAATTTCATACATTTTTATATACATATATTTTTACTTTTCCGCACAATTTAGTTTAAGTGAATAGATAAAGTTCTCCACAAATATTTTAAATATGAAATTTATTGTTTAGCAACTCTGTCCCTCGAATACTTTCTGCGCATCGTCAAATATTCTCCATGTTCCCGTTCTTCAAAGCTTTCCTGGCTAACAAATATTGTTTAATGCTGTCGCCCTCTATGGAAATGATAATGAAATACAGTTAAGTCGTTCTAATATATTAAATTAAATTGTATTTTATAAAATTTTGGGTGAAATAAATGTACTAGTAATTTACTTTAAAAACCGAAACATGAAAAAATTCCATACAATATATATTGTATGGAATTTTTTCATGTAATTTACTATGAATAAATCAATTAGATACGAGATTGTTTTATTTAGTTGTATGAAATTAATTTATAACATTTAATTTATATTTCTTTAAATTTCTTATATTCTAATTTATTATCTATAATAATTTATTAATTTATACTTTCTAGAAAATAGTTTAAATAATTATGAAAATAATAACGTAGCCCACGGTGGTATTTCTATTGCTTGAAATGGTTGTGAAATCATGGCTTGTTAAATTCTACAAAAATGCAATAAAATAAAAAAAAATAAAAATAAAAAAGAAGAAAGAAAGAGAGCTGTTATTGTATTCAGTTAGTTTATAAAATGATAACTAAAAATAAATTTGATTTAGTTTAATGAATTTTTACTTATCAGTACTTTATCAATTAAAATTTTTATTAAGAAATACAAATTTTAGAGAGGCCTCCTAGATCAAACTTTTATTGTTTCTTACCAATGTATTAGTATAGTAATACAGATTAATCAAGTAAGGCTTTAAATAATCAGTAAAATATTGCATACTTTTGTTGCAGTTTTAAATTATTCTTACATTGCATTACAAGCCAATAAATCTGCCACATTTTTTTCTCTTAAAATTGAAAGCATATGCAATCATACACATATATGCATGCATATGTATATATGGAAATATACATGTACATATGTCTGCAGAAATTTTATATTTGTATATGCGTGTGTCTAACATAATTGAAGACTTTATATGATTTAGCTGTTATCTGCTACTACAATTTTCATAAAATACTTGAGATAGCGATGACATACAAATTATCACCGATGTATACAATAAACAAAAAGAGAAAAAGAAAAGTAGCCAGTTAAACTGATGGCATTGAGCTCACAGGCTAGTCACACTAACTGTATATTATACTCTTATTTAAAAAAATAATGCCCCTCGAAAAATAAATTAAGGGGGGATTAGGGCCCTCTCGGCTGTTTCACATCTTTATACTTAACCAATGAGCCTCACAATCTCATAAGGGAAGTGCCTTATCATAACAAACCGGTATACCAAATTCGAATAACATCGGATAGAAAAACCCATTTATCTAAATTAAGGGGGTATTAGACCCCAGTTCCCCCTTTATACTTAACCAATGAACCTCCAAATCTAATCTGGGAAGCTCCTTAACAGAATAAGCCAGTATACCAAATTTGAAGCAAATCGGATAGGAAAACTCATTTATCTAAATTAAGGGATGTATTGGACCCCGTTCCCCCTTTATACTTAAACAATGAACCTCCTTAGCTAATCAGAGAAGAGCCTTACAAAAATTAACAGGTATGCCAAATTTGAAGCAGATCTGCATGGAAAACCCATTATCTAAGTTAAAGAAGGGATTAGCCCCCCGTAACTCCCCTTTAGTCTTAACCAATGCAACCACAAAATTAATCAGAGAAGCGCCTTATCAGAATGGACCTAGAAATTTTTTTGAAGCAAATCGGATATTTCTATCAAGAGTTATCGCGTTACGTACATACAGAACCTACGGGAACATTAGCTCTCAGGCTTTGATAACCCGTGAGCTAAAAAGTCATAGATTCTGGATTCTAATTGGGACAAAAAAAAATATATTTCTGTTACGAATTATTACCAACTATTAATCTTTATAAAATAACTTAGTTTAATTCTGAACACACATACATGTAATTTTTAGATTTATACAAAGTGTATCATCCAAATCAAATGATCATTGTTCGAGCTATGTCTAAAAAAAAAAAAAAGTTTTTCTTTAACATAGGCTCGTGTTTCTTTTTTCGCTAATTTATGTCTACCTAATTAATCAATGATAATTGAAGAGAATGTATAACAAAGTACTAAGTGAAAATATTAATTATATATACAACCTGAAATGATTCCGCTTGCATTTCTTTCATCTACCTCATGTAAGATGTAGTCGTGGCAAATTACGGGGTTTCTTTCCCGTCTCATCTTAGGTATATTCAATAAATGAACTTGGTTGAATCAGCGATATTGAAACAATTTGACTCGAGACATCACTCGTTGAAATAAATTTCTTTTTATTTAGTCATTAGATAATATACAGCATTCATTCGCGGAATACGCCAAGGGCCCCAAAATGCAATATTTTTTCCTTAAATCACATGCTGTAACTATTAGAGCCAGCTCAAATCCCTGAAAGTCTGCTCTCTTAAGCTGAGCACCTGAGTTTTGTTTTGAAATTTGGAATATTTTCCAGTAGAAGGCGAAAGTGTCAACTTGGGAGGGAACTTTAATTTAATTGGCTCAATGTTCTTTAATAGGTGTGGAATTGTGATTGCACCACAACTGGTAATTTCCACTTTTGACATTAATGATTATTTATGTTTTAATCAATGTCAGCTAGAGAAAAGTTAATTGGGATTGATGGGTTAAATGTACTTATTTTGACATTGATTATAATTGATATTATGATTTATTTATATTTTATTATTAAATGTAATCATGGTCTAATAACTGTCAAATTTGAGGAACAATAATTAAAATTTATATCCTAAATATAATCAACTGTCATATCTGGAAAATTAAATCATTATTTATGGTTTTCAGTATTTATGAGCCCAATAACCGTCGTAATTCTAGTTGATTGTAATTTATGGTTTTAAGTACTTAACTAATATAAACATGTCAATCAACTTCTACTTTATTAAATAGATACAGTAAATTCTGTCTAAGGCGGACTCTGTATAAGCCGGAAATCTGCATACCACGGAAAATTTTTAAAGTCCCGGGGAACCCATAGAAAATTACATTAATTCATGCTGCATAAGGCGGAATCTGTCTAACGCGGAAACGGAAAGGATTTTAAGGTACCACCGAAACCAAAATTTTGCATAAGGCGGAAAAAAGGATAATTTAAAAATGAAAGGCATTTTGTTTATTAAACTTTAAATATAAGTCAAATACTCAATGTCGTGCATGTTAGTTAAATTCCGTAACACTTTGAAAAAGTTAATTCAAAAGAACAGAAACTGTTTAAATTTTAAGGAATTTATGCTTGTGCCATTTTTTCATATGCAAAATTATATTTAAAAGTTAATATTTCTTGTAGAATGAACATTTATCAAAATATATATTTTCCAAAGTGCAATATATTATACTTTAAGGATGCACTCAAATTCAAAGGTATAGCGTTCTGTCTCAAACTCAAAGTTTATTCGTGGGGGGGGGGGAGGGGGGGAGTTGTTAGATATTTTGTTTTTGTGTGTGTGTGTGTAAACTTCCATTTCGCATGTATTACAGCAGTACTAAGAAATTGAATAGCGTTTCTCATTAATCTATAAAGACAAAAAATCTTTCCGAATTTCAGTTTTCAACCGATTTTCGAGTCAGGAAAACCAATAAAAAATCATCCAATTCGAGAGATTTTTTTTGTGGGGGGGGGGGGGGGAGAGTTTTTTTGCATAAGCCGGAATATTGTCTACCACGGAAAATTTTCTCAGTCCCGATCGATTCCGCCTTAGACAGAGTTTACTGTATCACAAACAATAGTATGTTTATGATGAGCAATTCTGTTATTATCACTTCATATATATATATATATACAATAATTATATACATATATTAGTTAAAGAAAATTTTTAATTTTTAGCAAACTTCAACTACTTTATAACTACAAATGCACCCGTAACTGGTAATAAAAATACTAGTAAATTAATAGAGATTTTAGTATACGAAAGTTAATGCTTAAGATGAAAACTTAATTTGATATTTCTCTGTTAATATAGTTCTGGCATATCAAAATATTTTTTATCTAAGTTTAGGAGCTGTTGCATTTTAATAAATGTTTATCTAATTACTAAAAAATAACTAAAAGTTAATTTAATTATTGAAATTTATTTGAAATTAAATTTTATTTTACCTAATAAAAATGGTAATTAAATTTTATTTAACTTAATTATAATTTAATTTTGTTTAACTTTATTGTAAATAAATTTTAATTTATGTAATATAATTTAAGTGTTATATATTAAAGCAGAACAGACCAAAGCAGATCCGAAAGTTGCCGGAGTAAAGTTGCTTCCCGGCTCCCGAGATGAAAAGAAATACAACTCTCAACTGCGCAGCAGTTCAAGAGCCGAGGAATCGAGTTGCAGTTCAACTCCCAAGGGGTAGTGTGCTTCTATATTTTAAACTATTTAACTTTTGTAATTAAAATTTTAAACTTGCCATTGTCAATGTATTCATTTTTTACGTTTATAAATTTTAATTACACTCATAATTTCAAGTTATTACCAACTTTTTAAATATATATATATATATATAATCAAAAATAGCTTTACACTATTAGATAATCTAAAAAAATTAAAAAATATTACTGGTTTATTCGCTTACGATTTTGCAGATCTCTATAACACAATTGATTTGACAGATTTAAAAGAAAAAATAGTAGATTTTTATAATAAAAATAGTACTATGGATGTTCATAATGATTTTTTTCATAAATTTATTTCAGTTAGTAGTACAAGAAAACTACCTTTACGAAGGAAATACAATATTTAAACAGATTCGGGGTATTCCAATGGGGGGGGGGCGGGGGGGGGGAGTTGCAGTTCCATTTTGGCAAACATTTACTTACATATATATGAAAGAAATAATAATTTAAGCAGTAACTCATTATCCTACAGATGTATAGATGATGTTTTGATAGTCAAATTAAACAATGATATTGAAAATATTGATTTTACATATTATCCTATATCTCTGAGTCTGGAAGCCTCCACCCAGAATTGTAAAAATATTCATTTTCTAGATGTGAACCTAAGCATAGAAAGTGAAAATTTGATATCTAAGTTATATGACAAGCGAAATGATTTCAACTGTAATACCTTAAAGCTGCTATATTTTGATTCCAACGTGCATGTTTCGATTAAAAGAAATGTACTTAGAAATGGATTAATACGAATCGAAAGACTGAGTACTAGGGTTAAAGATATGTTTAACGATATTTTAGAGTGGTGCCGCTTGGGATTCAAGCATGGTTATCCTCGCAATTTCATCAGGAGAATAACTAGTGATTTTATTAAGAGTAGCAGGTACGGAACTGAACTGAACTCAGTGATGGATGAGAATGGAGGTTTTGATGAGTTGATTGATCTAATGAGTTAGTGAGATATTTTGGTGGATGTTGTAGTTCTGTTTAGTTTTTCATAGTTTTTCATCTTTTCATATTTTCAATTTTGGTCTTGGCGAGTGAAGGGGGACGTAGCATGCGTAAAGTCTGACTTAACCCTGCAGAGTATGTCGTTAGCCATACCGCTCGCCTTCTGTTCTGTTCTGTTATGTTTTGTAATTATATATATTTTCTTTAGTTTGGTTATTCAGTTTGATTTTAAGAGTTAAAGTTTATGTTGGTTATTTTAATTTTTTCGATGTGAGTTTCATTTTAGATATGGTGAGTGATGGTTTTTGATATTTTGTTTGTGGTTTTAAATATATATATATATATATATTATCCCTACAAGGTCAGTGGGATCAAGGAAATATTAATAAAGAGGAACTGACATATTCTTAAAATAGTGAAGCTTCAACTGTAACCGCTTTCGCAGATGTTGATTACCGCCACGGTAAACTGCCACCAGTAAATTTAAGTAAAAATTTTCTCTTTATTTAAACGCCTTATTAAAGAAAAATTTTATTCATAAATAATGGCAAAAACAGATGTTCATTTTTACTGGTGGAAGTTCACTTCTGCGATAAGCAAACCCTTCGTTTCAGCCATATTGAGACAACCTAGACAACCTCTTGTCATTGAGAAATATTATAATACTTGCCCAAACTGCGACCTATAATAACAAAAATTTTTTTTTATCATATTTGTGATAAAACTTTTACAGGAATAAGCCTCTAAAATAAGTCGAAAATTTCTATTCAAAATTTACTGGTAGAAGTTTGCTTCTGCGTTAATCAGAAACTGTTGGTCGGATGTTAAGGGGACTCAGGCCTTGATCGATACCGAAAAACATGTAAACAGAGCTCTCGCTTCAAATCCAAATAAAAACAGAAGTATTCAAACTAATTTAAACTTCCTGATATTTTTAAGGTACGTTTGTAGTCTTATAAAATGAAAAAATACAGCAAAATCTATATAACACAATTTTCGAAAAAAATTTAGGTGTCATATCACCACCCACAAGATATCTTAACGTTGAATTGACATAAGAACCTAATTTTTGCTTTAAAATGATCAGGAAACTTTACTCTATAGAATGAATTAAGGATATAACGATCACTCAAAGGAAACCTTATTAAAACAAGTTGGAAATTGCTCGTCAAACGTGGCAAATGAGGTGCGTTCGTACTATAACTAGTTTTATAATTATTTTTTGCACCCCATATTGTACTGAATGTGTATTTATTTGCAATTCATAAGTGCATAGTCTGTAACATCATTAAAATGCACTTGCAATAATTTTTTCCCATTCCCCTTAATGTAACGGACAACTTTTGACTGTCCTGTAATTAAGCTATACATCCGATTTTCATGAAATTTGAAATGGCTCGACAAAATTTTGCAGCAATTATATATTTAAAATTTCAGCCCATTCGGAAAGCTGTAACATGATTAAAATGCACTTGCAATAATTTTTCCCATTGGCTTTAATGTAAAGAAAAACTTTTGACTGTCCCTGTAATTAAACTATACATCCGATTTTCATAAAATTTGAAATGGTTCGATAAAATGTCGCAATAATTATATGTTTAAAATTTGAGACCATCGGAAAGCTTTAACATCATTAAAATGCACGTGCAATAATTTTTCCCATTGGCCGTAATGTAAAGAAAAACTTTTGACTGTCCCTGTAATTTAACTATACATCCGATTTTCATAAAATTTGAAATGGCTCGACAAAATTTTACAACAATCATATATTTAAAATTTCAAAACATTCGGTTGGGTAGTTTTTGCTCTATTATATGCGGACGGACGGACGGACAGACGGACGGACAGACAGACGGACTGAACGACGACTATAGGTGCTACGTATTTATATAATTACGAACGCACCTAAAAACACTCTCAAATTTGAAAATTTAAAAAACCCTAAAAAATAAAAGTTTTTTCCCTTCTAAATACGCAAAATATTAAGCTATCTAAAATATATTAATTCATTCTATGGATAATGATGTTAAATGCATGCAAAACAATTTTTAAGCCATTCCATCAAATAGTTTTTTATAAATCTTACGGATAGTCGTCAAAACTCAAGTTTTAAGAAAACGCGACTTAAATTTGCAATTAAATGGGTGCGGCTATGAAAGTGATAGTTACATAAATGCTTATAATTCCGTTAAAAATGCAAATATTTTTATGCGGTTTTCTGCACTGTGTTCAGAAGTAATTGAATAATCAAAATAGATACAAAAGAAAAATCAATTTTTTGAAAAGTTTTCAAGCCCTGAGCCCCCTTAAAAATCAGCCGCCATCTTGTGATAACCTCCTCAGTTACTTCACTTGCAACTGGTAGACAGTACACTCTATGTCTCCTCCTAATCATTCATAACTGTATCCCACGTATTTTTAATTCCGAAGTGTCACAATGGCACCGGAATTTTTCAATGAAATTTTGCTTTGATACGTGAAGAATATCTTTTACTTATTTTTAAATAATTTTGTTCTTAAATCACGGCGTGAATCAGTGATTTCAACATTTAATTAACATAAGTTAAAAGCTCCTGAAAGGGTAAACTAACTAATATTTAACTTTTATTTTAAATAAAATTTATTACGCAGTTTATATACTACAGTTAGACTTTTTTTTCCCAATGCCTCATTTATTATA
The DNA here is from genome assembly GCA_963932465.1 of Maratus speciosus. Taxonomy (NCBI): domain Eukaryota; kingdom Metazoa; phylum Arthropoda; class Arachnida; order Araneae; family Salticidae; genus Maratus; species Maratus speciosus. Next base: position 464,149,956 of record OZ010794.1, on the reverse strand, counting down.
AGACAATCGTCTATAGACTGGACGTAAAGTTGATGATAACTAGGAAGCCACTCAAAGTGTTCACAATGTTAAGCACTGTTAAATTGATTAAGAAATATATGTCTTTTAGAAGTGTCCAACATGGTGTGTGTGGGGGGAGACAGAGTATGATTCCTAACCAGGAACTAGAAAGAAAGAAGAACTGACACATTCTTAAAATAGTGAAGCGTCAACCGAAACCGCTGTTGTGGGTGTTGATTACCGCCGGGGGAAACTTCCACCAATAAATTTAAGTACAAAATTTCTCCTTATTCAACTGCCTTATTAACCCCTTCGGGACGAGCGTCTTTCACAGAATTTCTAATCTTTTATCACCGGTTTTTTAAAACAGAAAATTTTCCTGATTGAGTAGGGAAAATGCTCGGATTAAATAAGGTAATTTACAATAAAAGGTTACTGGTGAGAACAATCATTGATTCTGAGCATCTTACGCGGTACAAATACCGGTCGCTCGTTCGCAAAGGGTTAATTAGAAAGTTCAGTCAAAAATAATGGCAAAAACTGATAGTCATTTTTACTGGTGTAAGTTTACTTCAGCGGTAATATTTCCACCATATTGTGACAACCAAGACAACCTCCTTTCAAGGTCAGAGAAAGGTTGAAATACCTGGGCATCTGACACTAGTAAAAATAAATTTAAAAAATTTACCATATTTGTGAGAGAAATTTCCAAAGAATAAGGCACTTAAATAGGACGAAATTTTCTATTCAAGTTTACTGGTGGAAGTTTTCACAGGATATAATCAGAAAATGTGTACCGGATTAAAAAAAACAGTTGCCATCTTGTGACAACCTCATCAGTTACTTCAGTCGCAACTGCTAGAATATACACTACATGTTTCCTCCACTTTCTTCATAACTACATTTTCCTAACAGTAAAGAATCAAAAAAGAAAAAAAAAAACAGTTTAAGGAATTACAACGACAATTTGGAAAATGATTTTTTCAAAGACTAAAATTTAAGACATAAAAATTCGCACGGAGTTGATCATACATTGCGTACGCCATGAATTGAACATTAACAGTGTTATTACGGGTAAAAATTGCAAGCGACAAAAATCGCTCAGATTTCCTGAAACTTACGTATTATCCACCTGAAACTTCCGTATTATCCAATCATTTCATTGGCTGTCCGGGAAAAGGCTTTTCCGAAATCTGACGACCCATTTTAAATGAAATTTCATTAATAAACTTCTAAACATCCCACAATATTACTTTTTACACCGTCGTATAGAGAAAAAAATGTACTTTTAAATGCAATTTCTTTGAAAGCTGTATCTCAATTTGTTTCTGAGTTATTAATATTTTTTTTTGTAGTTTTTATTACTTTTTTGTCATAGTGGCAACAAAAGTATCCATCTCTGTTGAAAGTAATGGGAAATACAGATTACTGTATAGACCAATCAGAAAACGAATAAAATGCGGATTAAACCAATAAAGATCTTCTGATATGCTTTTGATTTCCTACCCTGACTAGGACAATAACCATTTTTCCAAATGGTTAAAAAAAAAAAAAAAAAAAAAAAAAAGCAGTTTAACAAATTACAACGACCATTTGGAAAATGATTTTTTCAAAGAATAAAATTTAAGACATAAAAAATCGCACGGAGTTGATCATACATTACGCACGCCATGAATTAAACACTAATAGTGTTATTACATGTAAAAATTGCAAGCGACAAAAATCACCTGCGACTCGTCAGATTTCCTGAAACTTACGTATTATCCACCTGAAACTTACGTATTATCCAAGCATTTCATTGGCTGTTCGGGAAAAGGCTTTTCTTTCCATTGTCAGATTTCTTGGAAATCTGACGACCAATTTTAAATGAAATTTAATTCTTAAACTTCTAAACATCCCACAATATTACCTTTTACACCGTCGTATAGAGAAAAAAAAAAAATGTACTTTTAAATGCAATTTATTTGAAAGCTGTATCTCAATTTGTTTCTGAGTTATTAATTTTTTTTTTTTTGAAGTTTTTATTACTTTTTTGTCATAGTGGCAACAGAAGGTATCCATCTCTGTTGAAAGTAAAGGGAAATACAGATTACTGTATAGACCAATCAGAAAACGAATAAAATGCGGATTAAACCAATAAAAAGCTTCAGATATGCTTTTGATTTCCTTCCCTGACTAGGACAATAACCATTTTTCCAAATCGTAAAAAAAAAAAAAAAAAAAAAAAAAAAAAAGCAGTTTAACAAATTATAACGACCATTTGGAAAATGATTTTTTCAAAGACTAAAATTTAAGACATAAAGAATCGCACGAGTTGAACATGCATTACGTACACCATGAAATAAACATTAATATTGTTATTACACGTAACAATTGCAAGATTTCCTGAAACTTACGTATTATCCACCTGAAACTTACGTATTATCCAAGCATTTCATTGGCTGTTCGGGAAAAGACTTTTCTTTCCATCGTCAGATTTCTTGGAAATCTGACGACCAATTTTAAATGAAATTTCATTCTTAAACTTCTAAACATCCCACAATATTACTTTTTACATCGTCGTATAGAGAAAAAAATGTACTTTTAAATGCAATTTATTTGAAAGCTGTATCTCAATTTGTTTCTGATTTATTAATTTTTTTTTTGTAGTTTTTATTACTTTTTTGTCATAGTGGCAACGGAAGTATGCATCTCTGTTGAAAGTAATGAGAAATACAGTTTAGTGTATAGACCAATCAGAAAACGAATAAAATGCGGATTAAACCAATAAAGATCTTCTGATATGCTTTTGATTTCCTACCCTGACTAGGACAATAACCATTTTTCCAAATGGTTAAAAAAAAAAAAAAAAAAAAAAAAAAGCAGTTTAACAAATTACAACGACCATTTGGAAAATGATTTTTTCAAAGAATAAAATTTAAGACATAAAAAATCGCACGGAGTTGATCATACATTACGCACGCCATGAATTAAACACTAATAGTGTTATTACATGTAAAAATTGCAAGCGACAAAAATCACCTGCGACTCGTCAGATTTCCTGAAACTTACGTATTATCCACCTGAAACTTACGTATTATCCAAGCATTTCATTGGCTGTTCGGGAAAAGGCTTTTCTTTCCATCGTCAGATTTCTTGGAAATCTGACGACCAATTTTAAATGAAATTTAATTCTTAAACTTCTAAACATCCCACAATATTACCTTTTACACCGTCGTATAGAGAAAAAAAAAATGTACTTTTAAATGCAATTTATTTGAAAGCTGTATCTCAATTTGTTTCTGAGTTATTAATTTTTTTTTTTGAAGTTTTTATTACTTTTTTGTCATAGTGGCAACAGAAGGTATCCATCTCTGTTGAAAGTAAAGGGAAATACAGATTACTGTATAGACCAATCAGAAAACGAATAAAATGCGGATTAAACCAATAAAAAGCTTCAGATATGCTTTTGATTTCCTTCCCTGACTAGGACAATAACCATTTTTCCAAATCGTAAAAAAAAAAAAAAAAAAAAAAAAAACTGCTTTTTTTTTTTTTTTTTTTTTTTTAACAAATTATAACGAGCATTTGGAAAATGATTTTTTCAAAGACTAAAATTTAAGACATAAAGAATCGCACGAGTTGAACATGCATTACGTACACCATGAATTAAACATTAATATTGTTATTACACGTAACAATTGCAAGATTTCCTGAAACTTACGTATTATCCACCTGAAACTTACGTATTATCCAAGCATTTCATTGGCTGTTCGGGAAAAGACTTTTCTTTCCATCGTCAGATTTCTTGGAAATCTGACGACCAATTTTAAATGAAATTTCATTCTTAAACTTCTAAACATCCCACAATATTACTTTTTACATCGTCGTATAGAGAAAAAAATGTACTTTTAAATGCAATTTATTTGAAAGCTGTATCTCAATTTGTTTCTGAGTTATTAATTTTTTTTTTTTGAAGTTTTTATTACTTTTTTGTCATAGTGGCAACAGAAGGTATCCATCTCTGTTGAAAGTAAAGGGAAATACAGATTACTGTATAGACCAATCAGAAAACGAATAAAATGCGGATTAAACCAATAAAAAGCTTCAGATATGCTTTTGATTTCCTTCCCTGACTAGGACAATAACCATTTTTCCAAATCGTAAAAAAAAAAAAAAAAAAAAAAAAAAAAGCAGTTTAACAAATTACAACGACCATTTGGAAAATGATTTTTTCAAAGAATAAAATTTAAGACATAAAAAATCGCACGGAGTTGATCATACATTACGCACGCCATGAATTAAACACTAATAGTGTTATTACATGTAAAAATTGCAAGCGACAAAAATCACCTGCGACTCGTCAGATTTCCTGAAACTTACGTATTATCCACCTGAAACTTACGTATTATCCAAGCATTTCATTGGCTGTTCGGGAAAAGGCTTTTCTTTCCATCGTCAGATTTCTTGGAAATCTGACGACCAATTTTAAATGAAATTTAATTCTTAAACTTCTAAACATCCCACAATATTACCTTTTACACCGTCGTATAGAGAAAAAAAAAATGTACTTTTAAATGCAATTTATTTGAAAGCTGTATCTCAATTTGTTTCTGAGTTATTAATTATTTTTTTTTGAAGTTTTTATTACTTTTTTGTCATAGTGGCAACAGAAGGTATCCATCTCTGTTGAAAGTAAAGGGAAATACAGATTACTGTATAGACCAATCAGAAAACGAATAAAATGCGGATTAAACCAATAAAAAGCTTCAGATATGCTTTTGATTTCCTTCCCTGACTAGGACAATAACCATTTTTCCAAATCGTAAAAAAAGCAGTTTAACAAATTATAACGACCATTTGGAAAATGATTTTTTCAAAGACTAAAATTTAAGACATAAAGAATCGCACGAGTTGAACATGCATTACGTACACCATGAATTAAACATTAATATTGTTATTACACGTAACAATTGCAAGATTTCCTGAAACTTACGTATTATCCACCTGAAACTTACGTATTATCCAAGCATTTCATTGGCTGTTCGGGAAAAGACTTTTCTTTCCATCGTCAGATTTCTTGGAAATCTGACGACCAATTTTAAATGAAATTTAATTCTTAAACTTCTAAACATCCCACAATATTACCTTTTACACCGTCGTATAGAGAAAAAAAAAATGTACTTTTAAATGCAATTTATTTGAAAGCTGTATCTCAATTTGTTTCTGAGTTATTAATTATTTTTTTTCGAAGTTTTTATTACTTTTTTGTCATAGTGGCAACAGAAGGTATCCATCTCTGTTGAAAGTAAAGGGAAATACAGATTACTGTATAGACCAATCAGAAAACGAATAAAATGCGGATTAAACCAATAAAAAGCTTCAGATATGCTTTTGATTTCCTTCCCTGACTAGGACAATAACCATTTTTCCAAATCGTAAAAAAAAAAAAAAAAAAAAAAAAAAGCAGTTTAACAAATTATAACGACCATTTGGAAAATGATTTTTTCAAAGACTAAAATTTAAGACATAAAGAATCGCACGAGTTGAACATGCATTACGTACACCATGAATTAAACATTAATATTGTTATTACACGTAACAATTGCAAGATTTCCTGAAACTTACGTATTATCCACCTGAAACTTACTTATTATCCAAGCATTTCATTGGCTGTTCGGGAAAAGACTTTTCTTTCCATCGTCAGATTTCTTGGAAATCTGACGACCAATTTTAAATGAAATTTCATTCTTAAACTTCTAAACATCCCACAATATTACTTTTTACATCGTCGTATAGAGAAAAAAATGTACTTTTAAATGCAATTTATTTGAAAGCTGTATCTCAATTTGTTTCTGATTTATTAATTTTTTTTTTTGTAGTTTTTATTACTTTTTTGTCATAGTGGCAACGGAAGTATGCATCTCTGTTGAAAGTAATGAGAAATACAGTTTAGTGTATAGACCAATCAGAAAACGAATAAAATGCGGATTAAACCAATAAAGATCTTCTGATATGCTTTTGATTTCCTACCCTGACTAGGACAATAACCATTTTTCCAAATGGTTAAAAAAAAAAAAAAAAAAAAAAAAAAAAAGCAGTTTAACAAATTACAACGACCATTTGGAAAATGATTTTTTCAAAGAATAAAATTTAAGACATAAAAAATCGCACGGAGTTGATCATACATTACGCACGCCATGAATTAAACACTAATAGTGTTATTACATGTAAAAATTGCAAGCGACAAAAATCACCTGCGACTCGTCAGATTTCCTGAAACTTACGTATTATCCACCTGAAACTTACGTATTATCCAAGCATTTCATTGGCTGTTCGGGAAAAGGCTTTTCTTTCCATCGTCAGATTTCTTGGAAATCTGACGACCAATTTTAAATGAAATTTAATTCTTAAACTTCTAAACATCCCACAATATTACCTTTTACACCGTCGTATAGAGAAAAAAAAAATGTACTTTTAAATGCAATTTATTTGAAAGCTGTATCTCAATTTGTTTCTGAGTTATTAATTTTTTTTTTTGAAGTTTTTATTACTTTTTTGTCATAGTGGCAACAGAAGGTATCCATCTCTGTTGAAAGTAAAGGGAAATACAGATTACTGTATAGACCAATCAGAAAACGAATAAAATGCGGATTAAACCAATAAAAAGCTTCAGATATGCTTTTGATTTCCTTCCCTGACTAGGACAATAACCATTTTTCCAAATCGTAAAAAAAAAAAAAAAAAAAAACTGCTTTTTTTTTTTTTTTTTTTTTTTAACAAATTATAACGACCATTTGGAAAATGATTTTTTCAAAGACTAAAATTTAAGACATAAAGAATCGCACGAGTTGAACATGCATTACGTACACCATGAATTAAACATTAATATTGTTATTACACGTAACAATTGCAAGATTTCCTGAAACTTACGTATTATCCACCTGAAACTTACGTATTATCCAAGCATTTCATTGGCTGTTCGGGAAAAGACTTTTCTTTCCATCGTCAGATTTCTTGGAAATCTGACGACCAATTTTAAATGAAATTTCATTCTTAAACTTCTAAACATCCCACAATATTACTTTTTACATCGTCGTATAGAGAAAAAAATGTACTTTTAAATGCAATTTATTTGAAAGCTGTATCTCAATTTGTTTCTGAGTTATTAATTTTTTTTTTTTGAAGTTTTTATTACTTTTTTGTCATAGTGGCAACAGAAGGTATCCATCTCTGTTGAAAGTAAAGGGAAATACAGATTACTGTATAGACCAATCAGAAAACGAATAAAATGCGGATTAAACCAATAAAAAGCTTCAGATATGCTTTTGATTTCCTTCCCTGACTAGGACAATAACCATTTTTCCAAATCGTAAAAAAAAAAAAAAAAAAAAAAAAAAAAAGCAGTTTAACAAATTACAACGACCATTTGGAAAATGATTTTTTCAAAGAATAAAATTTAAGACATAAAAAATCGCACGGAGTTGATCATACATTACGCACGCCATGAATTAAACACTAATAGTGTTATTACATGTAAAAATTGCAAGCGACAAAAATCACCTGCGACTCGTCAGATTTCCTGAAACTTACGTATTATCCACCTGAAACTTACGTATTATCCAAGCATTTCATTGGCTGTTCGGGAAAAGGCTTTTCTTTCCATCGTCAGATTTCTTGGAAATCTGACGACCAATTTTAAATGAAATTTAATTCTTAAACTTCTAAACATCCCACAATATTACCTTTTACACCGTCGTATAGAGAAAAAAAAAATGTACTTTTAAATGCAATTTATTTGAAAGCTGTATCTCAATTTGTTTCTGAGTTATTAATTATTTTTTTTTGAAGTTTTTATTACTTTTTTGTCATAGTGGCAACAGAAGGTATCCATCTCTGTTGAAAGTAAAGGGAAATACAGATTACTGTATAGACCAATCAGAAAACGAATAAAATGCGGATTAAACCAATAAAAAGCTTCAGATATGCTTTTGATTTCCTTCCCTGACTAGGACAATAACCATTTTTCCAAATCGTAAAAAAAGCAGTTTAACAAATTATAACGACCATTTGGAAAATGATTTTTTCAAAGACTAAAATTTAAGACATAAAGAATCGCACGAGTTGAACATGCATTACGTACACCATGAATTAAACATTAATATTGTTATTACACGTAACAATTGCAAGATTTCCTGAAACTTACGTATTATCCACCTGAAACTTACGTATTATCCAAGCATTTCATTGGCTGTTCGGGAAAAGACTTTTCTTTCCATCGTCAGATTTCTTGGAAATCTGACGACCAATTTTAAATGAAATTTAATTCTTAAACTTCTAAACATCCCACAATATTACCTTTTACACCGTCGTATAGAGAAAAAAAAAATGTACTTTTAAATGCAATTTATTTGAAAGCTGTATCTCAATTTGTTTCTGAGTTATTAATTATTTTTTTTCGAAGTTTTTATTACTTTTTTGTCATAGTGGCAACAGAAGGTATCCATCTCTGTTGAAAGTAAAGGGAAATACAGATTACTGTATAGACCAATCAGAAAACGAATAAAATGCGGATTAAACCAATAAAAAGCTTCAGATATGCTTTTGATTTCCTTCCCTGACTAGGACAATAACCATTTTTCCAAATCGTAAAAAAAGCAGTTTAACAAATTATAACGACCATTTGGAAAATGATTTTTTCAAAGACTAAAATTTAAGACATAAAGAATCGCACGAGTTGAACATGCATTACGTACACCATGAATTAAACATTAATATTGTTATTACACGTAACAATTGCAAGATTTCCTGAAACTTACGTATTATCCACCTGAAACTTACGTATTATCCAAGCATTTCATTGGCTGTTCGGGAAAAGACTTTTCTTTCCATCGTCAGATTTCTTGGAAATCTGACGACCAATTTTAAATGAAATTTAATTCTTAAACTTCTAAACATCCCACAATATTACCTTTTACACCGTCGTATAGAGAAAAAAAAAATGTACTTTTAAATGCAATTTATTTGAAAGCTGTATCTCAATTTGTTTCTGAGTTATTAATTATTTTTTTTCGAAGTTTTTATTACTTTTTTGTCATAGTGGCAACAGAAGGTATCCATCTCTGTTGAAAGTAAAGGGAAATACAGATTACTGTATAGACCAATCAGAAAACGAATAAAATGCGGATTAAACCAATAAAAAGCTTCAGATATGCTTTTGATTTCCTTCCCTGACTAGGACAATAACCATTTTTCCAAATCGTAAAAAAAAAAAAAAAAAAAAAAAAAAAAAAAAAAAAGCAGTTTAACAAATTATAACGACCATTTGGAAAATGATTTTTTCAAAGACTAAAATTTAAGACATAAAGAATCGCACGAGTTGAACATGCATTACGTACACCATGAATTAAACATTAATATTGTTATTACACGTAACAATTGCAAGATTTCCTGAAACTTACGTATTATCCACCTGAAACTTACGTATTATCCAAGCATTTCATTGGCTGTTCGGGAAAAGACTTTTCTTTCCATCGTCAGATTTCTTGGAAATCTGACGACCAATTTTAAATGAAATTTCATTCTTAAACTTCTAAACATCCCACAATATTACTTTTTACATCGTCGTATAGAGAAAAAAATGTACTTTTAAATGCAATTTATTTGAAAGCTGTATCTCAATTTGTTTCTGATTTATTAATTTTTTTTTGTAGTTTTTATTACTTTTTTGTCATAGTGGCAACGGAAGTATCCATCTCTGTTGAAAGTAATGAGAAATACAGTTTAGTGTATAGACCAATCAGAAAACGAATAAAATGCGGATTAAACCAATGAAGAGCTTCATATATGCTTATGATTTCCTACCCTGACTAGGACAATAACCATTTTTTAAAATGGTAAAAAAAAAAAAAGCCCTTTAACAAATTACAACGACCATTTGGAAAATGATTTTTTCAAAGACTAAAATTTAAGACATAAAAAATTGCACGGAGTTGATCATACATTACGCACGCCATGAATTAAACATTAATAGTGTTATTACACGTAAAAATTGCAAGCGACAAAAATCGCCTGCGACTCGTCAGATTTCCTGGAACTTACTTACTACCCACCTGAAACTTACGTATTATCCAAGCATTTCAATGGCTGTTCGGGAAAAGGCTTTCCTTTCCATTGTCAGATTTCTTGGAAATCTGACGACCAATTTTAAATGAAATTTCATTCTTAAACTTCTAAACATCCCACAATATTACTTTTTACACCGTCGTATAGAGAAAAAATGTACTTTTAAACGCAATTTGTTTGAAAGATGTATCTCAATTTGTTTCTGGGTTATTAATTTTTTTTTGTAGTTTTTATTACTTTTTTGTCGTAGTGGTAACAGAAGTATCCATCTCTGTTGAAAGTAAAGGGAAATACAGATTACTGTATAGACCAATCAGAAAACGAATAAAACGCGGATTCAACCAATAAAACGCTTCAGATATGCTTTTGAATTCCTACCCTTACGAAGACAATAACCATTTTTCCAAATGGTTAAAAAATCACATTTTTTTAAAACGGTAAATAAAAGGGGGGAAACATGGTTTTATTCCTCTCTTGACCTTATGCAGCTTTCCAAATCTGCCATGTCGTTATTGTTCATTTATGGAAATCATTGTAATCATAAATAATCACCGAAGTATATTGAATTTTATAATTTGTACAAAGAAAACGTTTTATAATTTGCAAAAAATTCTTATTTTCCAAAGGAATTTTTTTTAAGGTGTCAGAATAATGAATAGTAGTTTATATAAAAGCAGAAGTCTGTAAAAATACTTTTATAGCTTGATATTTTAATTTTATAATACTTTCATATATTTATTTAATGGCTTTAAAATAAAGTACCTTCATCAAATTGGCAATAGGTACCTATAATAATATTTATTCGACAGTAATATTACACTTAAAAATATTTGAAACTTCAGAATCACTTCCATAAGAAACGCAATGAATACTATTCAGAAGTAATGATAATTGATGTCCGCAGTTTGATAGTCTCTCTATTCTAAAAAAAAGTAACTACCGCTGTCACCGCCGCCGGTTTTGAATTTTTTGTGACCGGAGGTCTTTTTTCGTTAATATTAAGAAAAATAATGCATACAAAAATATGCAAATCGAAAGTATTATACAGAAATGTTTGATAAAAACGCTGATGCAGACAGTTTTCAGATCGAAGAATTATTTTAACCCTAGAACTACCGGAAATTTTACTCAAGTTTTATAAAAACATTCTACACCAGAATTTTTACTTAAAACTATTTAATTTGTTTATTTAACTTATTATTGTCTGATTTATACATTTAGTTTGTTTTGAAGAAATTTCTGGTTTGAATAAATATTTTGAATGTACATGTCGGGTCCAATGGACCCGTCTGGTAGACGGAAGGTTAAGAGATATTTAATGCTAAAGTTGGACAAAATCGTTCCACTAAAAAAGTTTTATAGGAGCAAAAACTGTTCATAGGAATTTAATCATTTTTAGATCATTTTATGCGTTAGAATTTGCCGGAGTGCAGATTGCATTAATTTTTTTATTTTGACTCATTTTTTGAGGTTTTATTTCTATTTTAAATTCAGATTTTCAGCATTTCTAGAGATATTTTTAACAGATTTTAGAAAGTGGTATTAATTTAAACTGTTGCCAACTGTATAAACAGCGGAAACAATAATGTTTGCTTAATATATATATATATATATTTATGTGTAAATAAATTAAAAATTTATTTACACGTGACTATTATAAACAGAAAAAAACATTTGGAATTAGAATTAAATAATTATGTACAAAAAGCAGGAACTTATTAAAAATTACGTCATAAAAACTATAATTACACATGAATTTTAAGAGAGAAAGGAATTTGTAAAGCAATAAATTTATTAACATGCGTTAGAAGTCTTAAATAGGAGAAATTGCGTCATATTTACGTCACATTACAGTTATTACATAAAATGAACACAAAATAATATCGCAAAACGGTTTAAATTTAGAAATTGCGCTAGACATTTATTTGATATTTTAAGAGGATACTTTTCAACTATTTTTGTTAGGGAAGTGCAAATAATATTTAATTTCTAACACAAGTATTTTCACGTGAATATTAAAAAGAGAAAGAATAGTTTGGTCAAAATTACGTCAGATTAAAAACGATTAATTTAAAATGTCTCATTTAAAAGAACTTTCTTTTCGCTTTGTTAAAAAATACCAGGAGACAAAGACTCTGTTTACTTAATTCCTTTTATATTAGCTTATTTTGAAATGTTGTTACACGTGTCTACGTCATCAAGTTATTTTTATTTCGACGTTTTATTTGTATTTTTATTAATGTTGTACTAATTTATTTGTTTTTTCGTTATTTAAAATAAAAATTATGTCAATTTGTATAATTTGGCGAGTGGTTTGGCGATTTATATAATTTGGCGAAATTGATCCACGGGATAATCAAGTAGTACCGCAACGGATTTGGCGTTAAAATTGCCCAATCAAAGAGAAATGAATAGAAATCCGTTTATTGAGAGATCGCCACTGTTTTTTAAATTATAATTCAATCTTTCGAAATCTTTTTAAAGTCGATCAAATTAGCGTGCATTTAGAGTCTACGGTGTCTGGACGGGGGTTGGCGAGCGTAGCTCGTAGGGGGCCGAGCCCCCTAGTGTTCTACAAAATAGTATTTATAATATATTTTCCCGCGCTTAGCGCTGTGAAATTTTAGAATCAAATTATAAACACTCCTTTAAATGCGTGCACCTTGTAGGGGCATTCTTTAGAAAAGTGCTTAGTAAATTCTCAGTAGTAAAAATAAATAAAACTGATTAAAATGCATATTCTAAATATTATAAAATATAATTGTATTTCATTTACCATTAAATGGAATATATTTTGTTTAAGTAACTTAGTTTTATCCATTTACGAAGCATAGTGATACTGACATTGTTTTAATTTTTGAATATAAACTTTAGTAGGGATATCAAATTACTGAGTTTTCATCTTTTGTTTCGATCAAAACCCGTGGCTGCCTTAATTTTTTTTCTATTTTTTACTAATTATTTATTAGTTTGTTAGATTTTCATTCTAATATACATATATTTTTTTAATTTTAATTTTCCATACAATTTATTTTAAGCGCATAGATGAAGTTTCCGAAAAATAATTTAAATACAAAATTTTTTTTCAAATGAATCATTGTCAATTACTTTTCAACTAATTTTTCTTTTAAGATCTTTTTTTTTTTTTTTTTTTTTTTTACCCCCTTAATGTATCTTATCATTTGGAACGGATATTCGAATATTAATAGTTTAAAAAGAGTTTTTCTACAATTCACAAGTATCTTATCTTGCGGTTATAGCTATTGTTCATTTTTCACCATATTTAATTAACGTTTTCCCAATGAATTATCAATGATCACCATGACAACACCTTCAACATAACCTAAACATATAGATTTTAAAATATGTACAATCGTGTGGGGGCGGGAACTACACACACCCTATTAACTCTGCAACTAATCATAATAGAAGACATTTACTAGTACCAAACAATTGGAAATAAAGTCTAGTTTTAAATGATGTATATAAAATTTGCTTAGCGGGCCATATACAAATCAAAACCAGATCAAACTTTTTTTTTTCAACGGCGACAATATATTTTAAACGTTCGGTTCAAACTATGTCTAGAAACGAAATTTCATGTGATTTGGATGATAAGTTTTTGAATTATAAACATTCAAAATTTAGACCTTCTAATGTTAAATTACATTTTTATATTTTTCTTAATATCTCCTAAAATTCTAATCTTAATATGATAGTGTTTTTATTTGGTTATAATATTAAAAAACCCAAACATAAATACATTGAATTTCTAAATTTAAAAATTTTATAATATGAATTATGAAATTAATATTCGAGAAATTATGAATTGCAACCTACAACTTTCTTTGATGGATTTATGGGGCATTCTGATAATCTTTTGACTTTTGGGAAAAAAAAAATCTGGCGAAATTAAACTTGCTAAAGTAACATTTAAATCTGATAGACGAATGCCTTAATGATTCAAAATAAAGAAAAAATGGTCAGCTGCGAAAAAAAAATTAGTCTAAGTGATACTGCAAAAGTACTTCATTTATTTCTATATTTATATTTAGCTCAGTTATATTTTTGAATTTCAATCTTTTAAATATAATGCTTATTCTGATTTTTTAGCTTTAAAAATTTGTATATAATTTAACAAATTTTTTATTTGTTACATAAAAAAATACAACAATCTAAAAATTTAAATTATTTATAAGCAATTTTATTTAATGTATTAGATTTAATTAATGATTATTTCAATTTTAATAAAAATGAAGTTTTTCTCCTAGCTTATGTAAAAATTTTGCCCTGTTTTGGGAAATTGCACCATTCAAGAAAAAAAAAATATCTCTAATATGTCTAATTTAAACTCTGGTACCTAAATCATTACTGTGGTTCCTATGACTTGCTGAATTTATTTAATATAAGTGCTTCTTTTTTTTATTTACAAAGTAAAGTTTTTGCTTTGTTTTTTCTGAGTAAAATGAGGAAAAAAATCTATGATTTCAATATCTACACCCCCTCCATTAAATATTGTACATATTCTTTACATACTACCTTTGTGAAAATATTTACAGAAATGCTCTACCACTGAATCCAATGATAGATGTACATTTATGTGACAAACATATGCGATAAGATTGAGAACAACACAATTTCAGATAATGTGTGATATGTGCCAATAAGATACAAATTTTCTACTGTTATAAAAATAAATAAATCAGTCTGCTTTTAAGGGTTCAATTTAGGGAAAATATCAAAATGATTAATTAATTTCTATTTAAAATGTGCAGCAATTATTTAGGTATCATAAGCAAAATTAAAGATATTTATCTCTTGATAGGTACAGCATCCCAAAATAATTCAAAAATTTTGAAAAAAAAAATTCATAAATAGAAAGCCCAAAGTGTAAACTTTTATTTAAAACAAAAAGAAATTGGAAATTTCATTTGCCTTTTTGTGTAGAGCCTTTTTCGTAAAGTCACAAAAATTTGGAAAAATAACCATAACTTTCAACTTTGGTTTAATTTTTTGGCCCTAAATATTTAAAATTAATTTTTAAATATTTTTTAATTAAAATCTGCGTCTTTTGATGTACTTACGGTGATATTTTTAAGATGATTCGCATTTTAGGTCAAGAGAAACAATTTTTTGAAAATGGAACTGCAGTCTAAAAATACAGACTCAGAAATGTGCGATTTGAGAAAAATCCAAAAATTGGACCCCCCATATCTCACAAACTATGACGTCTAGGAAGGAAAAAAATCTGATGTATTCATATCATGATAGAATTAGTATATACACGGAGTTTCATCCAAATCCCTGGGTGTCGGGTTACAAGATCTGGTTGAATTGACATGGAATGACTCTTTGGTTATTTGAAAAACTTTTGGTTAATTTTCTTAATATTTTGAAACTAGTAAATTTGAGTAGCTCCGCCCCGAAAAACACCTTTAAATGAATTGTATGTATTTTACACATATTTGTGAAAATATTTACATGTTATATCTAATGTTCATTTTCGGCATTTATATAAAATATACGTGCAAATATGGCAAATTTTTGACAGTAGCACCTATAATTAGTAAATTATAAACATCAGTATAACTTTGAGCCGGCTCAAAGTTACCCTGAAAATGTAGTAAAATGTTAGGGCCTTCTTATTTTACATTTTATTAACTATTAATAAATAAATAATCACAAAATATTATCACATTTACAACATTTAGACAACAATATGTCTGATAAATGAGTATATTGTTACTTACTATGAAAATTTAATTGGATTACAACAACTTCAAAACAGCATTCAAAATTACCTTGAAAACAGTACTTCTCAAAAATAGTTAGATGATGCATTTAATTGCGTATAATGTTGCTAATTTATTTTCTAAAATAAAGAGTAGAAATCCCAGTTTAGAACTTTGCCAACAGAGTACAGTTCTGGAGCTTATTTAGTCTTTTGGAATGTAAAATATTGAAAATTAGGAGGTGGTGCAAAGTTACACCCCATGGTGCAAAGTAACCCTAAATGACTGTAATTCAACGATTCCGAAACTAAAGGGTGTTTGTGAAGGCCGTATAAGGCAGAGGAAGAATCTAGTTTGGCCGTGACGTAACTAGCCGTGAACATTGGTCGCCAGGTCATCGAAATAAATGTTGCTAATTTATTTTCTAAAATAAAGAGTAGAAATCCCAGTTTAGGAACTTTGCCAACAGAGCACAGTTCTGGAGTTTATTTAGTCTTTTGGAGTGAAAAATATTGAAAATTAGGAGGTGGTGCAAACTTACACCCTATGGTGCAAAGTAACCCTAAATGACTCTAATTCAACGATTCCGAAACGAAAGGGTGTTTGTGAAAACCGTATAAGGCAGAGGAAGAATCTAGTTTGGCCGTGACGTAACTAGCCGTGAACATTGGTCGCCAGGTTATCGAAATAAATGTCGCTAATTTATTTTCTAAAATAAAGAGTAGAAATCCCAGTTTAGGAACTTTGCGAACAGAGCACAATTCTGGAGTTTATTTAGTCTTTCGGAGTGAAAAATATTGAAAATTAGGAGGTGGTGCAAACTTACACCCTATGGTGCAAAGTAACCCTAAATGACTGTAATTCAACGATTCCGAAACTAAAGGTTGTTTGCGAAGGCCGTATAAGGCTGAGGAAGAATCTAGTTTGGCCGTGACGTAACTAGCCGTGAACATTGGTCGCCAGGTCATCGAAATAAATGTCAAGATTTGTTTCTCCACAGTTGCTGCTGCAAAGAACGGAGCGTTGACAGAATATTTTAAAATAATTAAAAAAATTCTTCAGTCCGACTTACTACTGTTTTAGCTCGTGTAATAGGATAAAAACGGATTTCATTTATTTGATGGCTAGAAATCTGATGTATAACAGCAACAAAAGAAAAAGAATGAATGACTTCTGGTACGCATTTGAAATGCGTTTCAAGACATTTTCATTAAAAAACACAAACACGCAAAAGACAAAAAGGATCTCTTTAAAAATACATTTTTACTTTCTTCTATCTTTACAAGAAGAAAGTATTAGATTCGTGAAAAAATTCGACTTCCGGTTTTCGACGGATTTATACGTTTTAGAATGCCCAGAACACGATTTGATGGTTTTTAGAAAATGTCTGTCTGTGAGTCTGTCTGTCACTCTGTCACTCCGTCACTCTGTCACTCTGTCTGTGAGTCTGTATGTGACAAAAATTTGTGGGCGCTCTATCTCAAGAACTAATAGACGGAATTTCACAAAACTTCATATTTAGTTAGACCTTGATATAAACTGGATCTGATTAGTTTTTGGTGAAAATCGCCCGACAGGTGGCGCTGCTATGCGGCATTTTTCACGATTTCTGCAATAGCTATATCTCAAGAACTACTGCACGGATTTTCATAAAACTTCAGATTCAGTTAGTCCAAGATATAGTTTGGTGCTGATTACTGTTTTGGGAAAATCGCCCAGCAGGTGGCGCTGGTATGCTGCATTGTTCATGATTATCGCAATAGCTCTAACTCAAGAAAAAATGCACGAATTTTCATCAAACTTCAGATTCAGTTAGTCCCTGATATAAATTAGTGCTGTTTAATTTTTGGTGTAAATCGTCCAACAGGTGGCGCTGCTGTGCTGTATTTTTAACGATTTCTACAAGAGCTGTATCTCAAAAACTATTGCACGGATTTTCATCAAACTTCAGATTTAGTTAGTCCTTGACATGAATTGACGCATAAATTAGTGCTGTTTAATTTTTGGCGTAAATCGCTCAACAGGTGGCGCTGCTATGCTGTATTTTTTGCGATTTCCGCAATAGCTTTATCTCAAGAACTAAATGCTTGGATTTTCAACAAACTTCAGATTCAGGTATGCCTTGATATCGTTTAGTGCTGTTTACTTTTAGTGTAAATTGCTCAACAGGTAGCGCTGCTATGCTACATTTTTTCAGAATTTCCGCTATAGCTCTATCGCAAGAACTATAATGCACGAATTTTTATCCAACTTCAAATTCAGATATACTTTGGTATGAATTGGTGCTAAATCTTTGTTATTTCTTGTACTATTTAAAGGATTTAATTGACGTGATTTATATAGAAGAAAGTTTTTTGATGGCGACAACATACTAGTTCATAAAAGGTACTGCTCTACAAAATACACGATATGAACTTTTAAAAACTCATCAAGGGGGATTTTGCATTTCCTCTTACGGCACTGTTCTATTAGATCCAAGAAATAATATTTAAAACTGAATGTGTTCTGTGTACCCGACTTTTATCGAAATAAAACACATGTTGAGATGTATTTTTATTCTAATTAGCAAGCTAAAAAATAAATGCCAATCGTCGCTAAATAGGATAATTTATTTTCTTTTTAATTTCTTGAGATTATTGCAGTTTCCAAAATTATACCTAAATATATTTTTATTTTGTAATAAAGATATACCTGTGGGCGCATGCATAGGAACGGCAATCGTACCCCCTTTAATTTTCGAATTAGCACAAGATTTTTTTTTTTCGCATAATTTAAAAAAAAAAGTAAAAACATTTATTCTCAAAATATTTAAGTTAATTAACCCTCCTAGTACCATTGGCGTCTTATTTGCCTCCAGTTATTTTCTGTTTTGATATTTTTAATGTTTCAAACAAGGAAAAATGAATAATTTATACATTATATACGAAATCTAATAGAAACTTTCTAGAAAGATGATACACAAAATAAAAAAAAACTTTCTTCTTCAAATCATATAAAACTAAAAATCCTCAGAAAATATTAAAAGCTGGTGCGAGGAGGGTTTTACACCAGGAGAAAAATAATTGAATGTTTTATATCACGGGAGCACTGCTATTTTATGTTAATGTGTTAAAGATTACCCCCAAATCAGGGTCCAGGAAGATGAAAAAAAAAATAATATAAAATAAATAAATTGTTTCATTTTGAAAAAAGATGTTATAATGTTATTTTTAGAAATTTATATGTCTCATTTCTTATATTTCTGTATTATTTTTTATATTGATATGTTTAAAAATTGTCTTGCACTTGGAGCTCTGAAATAATAATAATAATAATAATAATAATAATAAAGCAGCCTTATAGCACACCTTTTCCAAAACATTTTCCTTCCCTGTATTTTGTTCTGCGGACACATATGGGTATACCAATGATAAAAACTTCAATGTAGCTCATAATATCGATTATTTTCTGGGTACATATTGATTAAACTGTCTTTCAATTTATTTCATTTAATCATTTTTTAAATTATTTTGAGAGAGGTAATTGGAGATATTATACATAATTCGAGATTGAAATTATGTTTCTTGTAACAAAATGCATTCATAAAAATTGTTTTTCTAAATAAATATTGTTGACAATTATAAAGACAATACTTATTCTTTTCTGTTCTCAAAAACGAAAAAGGTATGCTAAAAGCGCTGCCCTTTTGGATATCAGTTTTAAAATATGGTTAAAATTATTTTTTTTTTACCTTGAAGTTCCATTTAAAAAAGAATTTATTTTGAAATACATATATTTCTGAGATAAATTATGAAAAAATATTTGTTAATAAAAAGAAGAAAATGTGTCCTTGACAATCTTACAGGAAACATATTTGTATCTCATTAAAAATACGCAAAATATTAACAAAATTATTTAATTCACAGTACAAATGCTGAAAAAAAATACCCAACGCAAAAGGGATGTGGAAAAGGATATCATTAAAGTGGGCTTAGATGCGCTATATTCCCGGATGGCTGCCATCTTTGTTTTGAGATTTCTTGGCGATTTTAAGTTGGCGATCTTTATCGATATCTGGAACACCGTGTGACGTGTGTGTTTGGCGTGTCGTATTCTGGCAACCCCTGGGAAGGTCATTTTCGGCTAGGATATTGTGGATGTGGTTTGATTTAGTGTTGTATTGTTCTGTCTTTTTGTTTTTTATGTTAAATTTATTGGATTTATTAGATTGACTATGGTTTCAGTAGTCCGTTTAAACGCTCTTGCTAAAGTAATTAAGAAATTTGAGGAAATTTTGACAAAAAAAAGAGGTTTATTTACTGTGTGTCAATGCGTATTCATAAGCCTATTCTTGAAAATGACGGTGATGCTATGACAGTATTTCGTGCTTGAGCTTTGCAGAAAGCAGATGTATGTTAAGGTATGTTGATAATTTTATGTATATTTGTTTGCCTTTCGAGTTTTTTACATTTTGAGATGGCTACACAGCGAGAACTGCTGAATTTTGAGAATGCTACACAGCGAGAAATGCTGAATCAAGTGATGTGTTTTTTTTCGGTTAATGATCGCGTAGCGCTCCTACAACGATTACTGATTGCCACTTTAGCGAGTTTTGTTTATTATTTACGTTTTATTTTCATTAAGCCTAACATGCGTATAAACCGGTGTTTGGCGACATTTACTACTTGGCGGAAAGGGTGTTTTCACTCCAAGAAAAATTCCAAGATGGCGGCCCCGGGAATTTATGACATCTGTTCCGCCTGATGGAGTGTTTTCCTACGGACGGCCGAAACCCATTTATTAGTCCATCCTTTTGGCAGCAGTTAAAAAGAAATGTTCAATGTTTATATTTATGCTGTAGTGAAAACAAAACAAAACAATCATGTTTTCTGAAGTTTATTATTTATCAGCGCTAATATTTAATTACATTGTATTCAAAATGAATAAAAGTATGAGAAAGGTGAAAGGCAGTTAGAAAGAGTAGCAATATTGTTTGGATCAGGTGATAGAGAAAATAAAAGTAATGGATTGTTAAAGAAGCAAAATGGAAATTTCACTATTTTTTTACAATAAAAGTACACCCCCCCCCCCCCCCCGATTTACAAATTCCCGCCAAGAGAAAAGTATCTACATTCAAAACTGGCCACCATTTTTTTTTTGTACAATCACGGGCGCATTTAATATTCGGGTAGTCCTTGGAAAAAAAAAAAAGGGGGGGGGTGCTTTACATAAAAAAAAGAAAAAGGGCTTTACATTTGCGAGGGATTAATTGCGATTGAAATGATTTGCAGCGGGAATTTTTTTTATATATTTATCGATGAATTAATTACATCTTTATTTCCGAGCGATTATTGGCTCAGGATGATTATTGTCAGCGCTGTCGCATTAAGGAGTTGGTTTAAAACGCCAACTTTGAAAGTATTTTGCTTTTAATAATAAAAAAAATCATTATTTTTTTGTTTCAAATACTCATAAATATTATTGTTATTTTAAATGTTTGTATATAAATTTAGATATAACTTGTAATCGTTCAAAAGAGATTACATTTTTTTTTTTTTTTTTTTTTTTTTTTTTAACAAATGATTTAGCTATCTGTTTCAATGTAAAAAAAAATTTCCGAATCGGACGAAATATAGAGGTTGATGCTGCATTTGTGCATTATATTTCTTATCTATTCTATACTCCTATTATAAAGAGGAAAAAATTGTTTATTTGTCGGAGGTAAGCTCTGGAACTACCGAACCGATTCCAAAAGTAATGGTATCAAAATGATGGTGTTAGTCCAACTTAGAACATAGGCTATATCTTATGTCGGTGCCACTACCCCAAAGGGGGTGTAGGAGCAAAAAACGTTCTAAAAATGCGATTTTAGCGTTACTGAAGGGCCTAGAAATATGAAATTTTGAATATTAGTTACTTATAAGATATAAATTATGTCTAAGAACAGTTCTTAAACAATTCGAAATTTAAAAGAGGTGAAAATACACAAGAAGCGTTCTAAAAAACGTTCTAAATGGTGGTTTCTACAAAATCTCAGGAAATACCAAACAGATTTAAAAAATACTGGTGTCAAAATGATGGTGACAACGCTTGCTCCAAGATAGGCTATGTTTCATGTCGGTGCCACTACCCGAAAGGGGGTGTAGGAGCAAAAAAAGTTCTAAAAATGCGATTTTAGCGTTACTGAAGGGCCTAGAAATATGAAATTTGAAATATTAGCTACTTATTAGATATAAAAGATTTCTAAGAACAGTTCTTAAACAATTCGAAATTTGAAAGGGGTGAAAATGCGCAAAATCGTTCTAAAAAACGTTCTAAATGGTAGTTTCTACACAATCTCAGGAAATACCAAACCGATTTAAAAAATATTGGTGCAAAATGACGGTGACAACCCTTGCTCCAACATAGGCTATGTTTTATGTCGGTGCCACTACCTGAAAGGGTGGGCAGGAGCAAAAAACGTTCTAAAAATGCGATTTTTGCGTTACCGAAGGGCCTAGAAATATGATATTTGAAATATTAGCTACTTATTAGATATAAAGGATTTCTAAGAACAGTTCTTAAACAATTCGAAATTTAAAAGGGGTGAAAATGCGCGAAAAGCGTTCTAAAAAACGTTCTAATGGTGGTTTCTACACAATCTCAAGAAATACCAAACAGATCTAAAAAATAATGGCGTCAAAATGATGGTGACAACCCTTGCTCCAACATAGGCGATGCTTTATGTCGGTGCCACTAACCCGAAAGGGGTGCAGGAGAAAAACGTTCTAAATTGCGGCTTTTGCGTTACGGAAGGGCCTAGAATCGTGAAATTTGGAATGGTAGTTAGTTATAAGATATCAATGATCTCTAAGGACATTTCCTAAAAAAATCGAAATTTAAAAGGGGGTCAAAATGCG
The DNA here is from genome assembly GCA_963932465.1 of Maratus speciosus. Taxonomy (NCBI): domain Eukaryota; kingdom Metazoa; phylum Arthropoda; class Arachnida; order Araneae; family Salticidae; genus Maratus; species Maratus speciosus. The sequence goes on along the minus strand of OZ010794.1, from coordinate 464,127,242 downwards.
CAAAAAGCGTTGTAAAGAACTTTCTAAATTGCGATTTCTATGGAATCTTAGGAAGTACTGAACCGATTTCAAGTATAATGGTGTAAAAATGATGGTGACAGATCTTGCTCCAAGATAGGCTATATTTTATATCTTCCACTACCCTAGAGGAGATGCAGGAGCAAAATGCTCGAACGCCGTTCTAAAACCGTTCTAAATGCCGATTTGTCGACAATATCTCAGAAAGAATGAATATGATTTCAAACGTAATGGTAGGAAATTTATGCAGACAGCCTCTGCTCTAACATAGACGCTATTTTATGTCGATATCACTATCACCAAGACGTTGCAGGAGCAAAAAAGCGTTCTAAAATTCGATTTTTGTGATCGGTAGGGGTTAGCAACTTAAAATTAGGCAAGGTACATATTTATTAGATATAAATTATCTTTAAGAACAGTTTCGAAAAAATTGGAAATTTAAAAAGGGCTGAAAATGCGCGAAAAGTGTCCTAAAAACATTCTAAATTGCGATTTCTACTAAATTGCGATATCTACGGAAATACCAAAGCTATTTCAAAAGTAATGGTTGCAAATCAATGGTGACAGTCCCTGCTATAACATAGGTTATATTTTATGTTGCTGTCACTACCATCTGAGGGTTGCAAAAGCAAAACATGTTGTAATTTGCGTTTTTTGCACAACTGAGGGGTCTAACACTTTGAGTATGGCATGGTATTTACTTACAAGATGCAACTGCTTTCTAAGAACAGTCGAAAGAAAATTCCAAATTAAAAAAAAATAAGTGAGTGAAAAGCGTTATAAATTACAATTTTTAAGCAAACTTATAAATTACCAAACCGATTAAAAAAATAATGATGACAAATTTTGGTTATAGAACCTGCTCAAACATAAGCTATATTTTATGTCTGTTCCACTACCACCATAGGGTTGCAGAAGCTAAAAACTTTCTAAATTGCGATTTCTGTGATACTGAAAATGCTAGAAACTTTAAATATGACATGGTAGTTACTTATAAAATATAAATGCCCTCGAAGGAATGTCGAAAATAAATTCGAATTAAAAAGGGGTGAAGCGAAGGGGAGGTGCGAAAAGCATTCTAAAAAAGTCCTAAATTACGATTCTATGCAATTTCAGGGAATATAAACCAAATATAAAAGTAATAGTTGCGAATCAATGGTAACATTCTCTGATCCTGCACAAGCTATATTTTATGCCGATGATTCTACCACCTGGGGATTACAGGAACAACAAACGTTCTAAAAAAGGGCTTTAAAAACTTTTTAAATTACGTTTCTGTGGAATATTAGGAAATAACAAACCGATTTCAAAATTAATGTTGGCAAATTAATGGTGACAGTTCCTGTTTCAACATAGCCCTTTATGTTGAGAGAGGTGGTAGGACTTGGAATTTGACATGATGGTTAATTTTAAGATATAAGAAGATGGTTTCTAAAAAATTCAAAATTCCAAATCAATCCTGAAATGAGCGTATTAATTGAGCATAAAAGTTTCAAAATATTTTCTAAATTATTATTTATTTAGTTTTATTTCGTTTTATTAATTTAAGTCTCATTTCTGCCTTATGCAGTGTAACAATGATGTTTAATCAAACTGTGTTTTAAATAGTAATTTTTTTTTTAATTATTCCTAAAAGTAATAAGTATCTTTTAATAAAATAAAATATTACCTTTTAATAAAATAAAAATTTAGTTAGTACCTTTAAAAAAAAATTAGACATATAAATATCACTTGGCATATTTCAAATATTACGCGAGCAAAGCCGCGGGGTTTGCTAGTTTAATATAATGTTTTATTTGCAGATTTTTTTCTAAAATTGTACCTAGCTACCTTTTGAAACATATTTGGATCAGGTGATAGAGATTTAGAAAATAAATACAATGGATGGTTAAAAAAGCAAAATGGAAAACACACTATTTTTTACAATAACAGTTCTCTCCCCCCCCCCCTCTCCGATTTGCAAATTCCCGCCAAGAGAAAAATATCTAAATTCAAAGCTGGTTACCAATTTTTTACTAACACGGGCGCAATTAAAATTCCGGCTGTCCTTTAAAAAAGAAAAAAAAAAAAAGAAAAGAAAAGAAAAAAAAAAAGCTTCTCATTTGCAAGCGATTAATCGCAATTGAACAGATTTGCAGTGGAAAAGGTTGTTTCATTTATCCATGAATTAGTTACATTTTTATTTATTTCCGAGCGATTATTGTCTCAGGATAATTATTTCAACGCTGCCGCATTGAGGAATTTTTTTAAAACGCCAACTTAAGAAGTATTTTGCTTTAACCGGAAAAAAAAAAAAAAAAAAAAAAATCAAAAAATACCCATAAATATTACTATTGTTATTACTATTATTACTGTAAATGTTTGTATATAAATTTAGATATAGCTTGTAATCTTTAAAAATAGATTAAATTATTTTTTTTTAAATTTAACAAATGATTTAGCTATCTGTTTTGATGTAAAAAAATTAACGAATCGCATGCAATAATAGAGGCTGATGCTGCATTTGTGCATTATACTTCTTACATAATATAATGTTTTTTTTTCTGATTTTTTTTTCTTTTATAAAATTGTACCTGGCTACTTTTTTAAACATATTTGTATCTCTGAATGTGCGAAATATCTACTAGTATAGAGTATAGTATTAGAGTATATTAGTACTAGAGTATACTAGTTTAGATGCTAGCAAATCAAATGTTTTCTTTTTTTTTTTTTTGTAAATGCAAGCATTTTTTATAAAATTATGTCAAATTTGGCGCTTTAAGCCAATCTTTAAGATATCAAAATCCGCGAAAGACCTGCGCTATGAAGAACATTCTAATATAACTACTTATTATTCATTTTTATCCAGAACCTTTATTAAAAGTTGAAAAACGCTTTTCGATTCCAATTCACTCCGTTAGTTATGCTTGCAGTTTTTATGCTTTTATGTCTAACAATGATTTCGCGTATGTGTGAGTGGAGAAAAACCTTTTCTTTTTTTTAGAGCAGATTTAAGATAAATTTCAAATATAGTAAAAGCATATGAAAACGGAAACAACATTTTTCGTCTTAAGAGAATTTTACTTTTAGGAAGGTATAAGTTTAAGATATACCTTCAGGATATCCTTGAAATTTTCCCATTTACGATATGATTCCGTTATATACAAATTCCGTTTAAAGAAGCTTTATTGTAGCATGGCGATGAGATGACCATCAAAACCTTTAGCGAGATCCGAACAGACACTTACTCAGGGGTCGATGCAGGTTTTTATTCTTGGGGCCCATTTTGTGAAAGGTAAAAGTTATTTTTGTGAATTTTATTATGTTTTTGTGAAAAATAACATTTTGTAACGAAAGTTGGAATCCAGTTACTCAAACTCAAACGAAGAATTTATTAACAAAAACTTCTTTAAATCCCCTTGCTAAACTTTTTGCTTTTCGTTACCTGGTTTTATTTACAAATTACACATTTTAAAACAGTTTTTATGAAAAAGAATGTTATGTAGGGAACCTATTTTATTAAAAGGAATTTTGTGAAGAGGCCTGTTTTATTAAGTTCATTTTTGTGAAGGGACCCATTTTATTAAATTTATTTTTGTGAAGGGGCCCATTTTATTAAATTTATTTTTGTGAAGGGGCCTATTTTATTAAATTTATTTTTGTGAAAGGGCCCTAGATAGGCCCCAAATTTTGCCTGGATCGACCCCTGTTACTGGAGTAGAAACCAATAGTTCACCACTAACAATTTAGTTACAGTTAGAAACTTCATTCACTGGATTATTATTTCAGTTTAGTTTTGGTAATGAATGCCAATTTAAAGAAAATCTAAAATATTTCAGATAAAGGTCTTTGAGTTATCTTTTCATTTATTAGAGACTAAGTCTTGATAATTACTAGGAATTTTACCATTTATTATTACTGTTCATTTTTATATTAAAAATATACTGAGATGTTCCAATGTGTTACATTATTTTGATTACCTAGTACGATAAAACCTCTAGAAACGGAACCGTTTAAGGACAGGAAATAGTTTTAGTTTAGACAAGTTTAGAATTTAACAAGGGTCTTTCATTGGAACTCGAATGTTTTTCTGTTTCAGACAGAATTCCGTTATAGACAGGTTTCAGATTAACAGGCTTTTGCGAATTATTGATTCATAAAATGAGTTTAGGTGAATTTTAAAACAACATAGTCACCTGAATTTATTATTACTGCTAAATGCACATTTTTATGTTCAGGTGCTTTTATTCAGAAACTATAAAAGCGAACAGCTTTTTCCATTTTACGATAGAAGCACGTATTCTTTTAAAAATATTGTCGAAATTGACGTTTTCAACCAAAATCCCTGACGGGAAGCAAAAAAAAAGTCGTCATGTGACAAAAATTGATTATAATTCAAGATATAATGCATTTATCGGGAAAAAAAAGGAGAAATAAGAATCATTCAAAAGCCATGACTGAAATTTCGTGATTTTACTTTAAAAAATAAATTCATAAATATCACAGAAAACTTCGTAATTTTGAGAAGGGAAGAACATGTTTTTAGAATCACCTTAAAAATACTTACTCTTAAATTCTACCGTGAGAGGTTTAGGGGAGGGCCTTTAATTATTATTTGTTTTAATTTCAGAATTTAAAAACCCTTAAATTGAGTATGAGCCCTCTCGAATGTAAGCAAATTTTTAATTTTTTTATCTCATACTCTAATGGATAGTACCGACCAATTTACACCATTAATTAAAAAAATGAGGTACAAATTTGCTGAATTATTCTGGTATTTTCATTTTATTGCCCATATAGAATGTTTACCAAATTTTGTTTTTCTAATTATAATTTTACAAGGATATGCCTTTTTCTGCATCATTCTTGGCCCCAACAGTGGCTGAGAGGTTCTGCTCTCAAAGCTGGTAGACGAGAGGTGCTGGGTTCGAGCCCATTCGCGCTCGTCGGCTTAATCGTTCGAAGTTTTCCGTGGTGTTCTTCGAGCCTTGGTTAACCTTGCATAAATACGAATACCTTAGAAATACCCCCACGGAGGGTACTCCCCCTCGGACCTATATCCCTCGTGTAGATAATCGGCCGTCATAAATACCACCTAACACACACCTGTGTCATTCTTGCTATTTTTCGTTGTTCTGTGATTATTACCATTTTTATTATATGAATACATAATTTTCCGCGTGAGGAGGTTCATTCAAAAATCTTTTTACACACAGGCGAATGTAAAAGAAGAACATTAGAAGCCTTTCTTCCAAGTCTTATAGTTTATAAACATACGTTTCCGATAAAATAAATAGAGTAAGAATACAGTGTAAATATTTCTTACTATAGGTGAATAGGGATAAATAATTTTTTTACTAGAATTAACATTCCAAACAAATAAACAGATCACTGCTGTCCTTTCTTAGTTGTTTCCGACCGAGCAAAGGGCGAAAATATCTGGGGGAGAAGAGTAAACATACATCAAGTTGACATTTCGACCACGCCTTTCCCATTTACAACTATAGGAAACTCAAATGGACGGGTTCATTTTCCAAAACTGTTCATTTTAAAAGTCAGGATTTAAACGTAGTATTTTTTTCGTCTTTGTAGGTTTTAAAGAGTTAAAACGGTAAAGAAAAAGGGGAAACATCGTTTGATTCTTCCCTTGACCTTATGTAGCTTTCCAAATTTCGCCATGCGAAGAATATTGAATTTTATAATTTGAACAAAGAAAACATTTTTATAATTTGCAAAAAATTATTACTCCCTCCGTCCAAAATTAGTTGCTACATTTAGGAAGAAAATTTTGTATCAAATTAGTTTCTACACTTCAAGTAGGTGGAGTCAGAAATAACTTCCGTTGCAGTTTAGTAGATCGACGCCAGTAAAATTATACTGCAAAGAATATATAGCCGTCTACTAACTTTGGTGCTAGAAGTCCAAATGCAGAAGTAGCAAAGAAGAAAATATTGACAATCTTTTTAATTTTGCAAACACGTATAGAAATCATTATGATGTAAGGCGGAGGCAACTCGTACAAAATAACCCATCTAAATAAGGAAAAACTTCGCCGTCAAAATCTTCTTCTGCGAAGTACATATTCCCGAACCTATATTATGTGCAAGAAATTCCTTAAATATAAATTAAGATTGCTTTATTTGCGATTAAAATTATCAAAACTTGGTATTTTCATTATCATTTTTTTACTTTCCACAAATGTAGTACTTATTTTTTGACAAATTTTTCGTAACAAATTTACAGGGATCGCACACTCTTAAGCCACGCCCCATTTTGTAAGGACCCTGCCACCAGTAAACTAGAAAAATCATTTTCTTCCTAATGAATTCACGATTCATTAGCTAGAAGATAGTTTTATGCGATTATTGGTGGAAGAATAACGAAATGGGGCGTGGCTTCAGAGCGTGCGAACCCTGGATTTTTTAAACTCATTTGATACTGGTTTAAGGAGGGACAGAGGGAGTACTTGGTAAGTAAAAGTTGTTGATTGATAGCATAGCACCCTGAAATATCTGAAAAATGTTCAAACAAAATCATATAATCATCCGTAAGAATAATCGCTACAAAAGTATTGAAACGTAGCAACTAATTTGAGACAGAGAGAATATTTTACAAATGAAATTTTTTTTAAGGTGTTAGAATAATGAATAGTAATTTAGATAAAAGCAGAAATCTATATATAAAAAAAAAATTTTTAGAGCTTCATATTTTAATTTTATCATGCTTTCATATACTTATTTACTGACTGTAAACTAAAGGACCTTCATCAAATTGGCAAAAGGTACGTATAAAAATATTTATTCGACAGTAATATTACACTTAAAAATATTCGAAACTTCAGAATCTCTTCCATTAGGTAACGCAATGAATACTATTCAAAAGTAGTGATAATTGATGTCCGCAATTCGATAGTGTTCTACAAAATATTATTTATAATATATTTTGTCGCGCTTAGCGCTGTGAAATTTTAGATTCAAGTTCTAAACACCCCTTCTTTAAATGCTTGCACCTTGCAGGGGCATTCTTTAACCCCTTCACGCTCGAATTAAATTACGGTTAAAAAATTCAAATTGCTTATTGGCACCACTTTTATGAAAAAGAAATACTCAACTTATTTAATGACAGGAAAACGATACTAAAATATAGCCAATTTCACTATTTTATAAAACTGGTGGGAACCAAACAATCTGAGTGAAAGACGCAGCCCGAGAATATGACGAGAGCGAGAATTAAGGTGTTAAAAGCGTGCTTAGTAAATTTTTAGTAGTAAAAATAAATAAAACTGATTAAAAAGTATATTCTAAATACTATAAAATATACTTGTATTTCATTTAATATTAATTGGAATATATTTTGTTTAGTATCTTAGTTTTATTCATTTACGAAGCATAGCGATACTGACATAGTTTTAATTTTTCAATGGGAACTTTAGTCGCGATATCAAATTACTGAGTTTTCATCTTTTGTTGCGGTCAAACACGTCTTTGCGGTTTTTTTTTTTTTTTTTTTTCAATTTTTTATTAATTTGTTAGATTTTTTATCATTCTATTATACATATATTTTTTTAATTTTTATTTTCCATACAATTTATTTTAAGCGAATAGATGTAGTTTCCGAAAAATAATTTAAATACGAAATTTCTTTTTCAAATGAATCATTGTCAATTACTTTTCAACTAATTTTTCTTTTAAGATCTTTTCTTTCACCCACTTAATGCATCTTAATGTATCTTATCATTTGGAGCTGATATTGAAATATTAATTGTTTAAAAAAAGTTTTTCTACAGTTCACATGTATCTTATCTTACGGTTATAGCTATCGTTCTTTTTTTTTTAACCGTATTTAATCTTTATTTCCCCTTGAATTATCCATGATCACGGCGATGTTGTAGGTTTCCCTACAACAGAGCATAAACAAACTGATTTTTGAAAAAATCTACGCATAAAATTTAAAACTCAAGTCAGAAATATTTTAAAATAATTTTATATATATAAATATACAGATATTCCTAACCGAAAAGAATGTGTTATCAGTCATGAATTGTGTTGATTATTCAAATCAACACAACCATACTGGCTACTATCGAGATAGTCTATCGAGAACTAGCGTCTCTTTCGTGCGCTATTCCCTACGACAGCGATGGATAGCGGTTAAGTCCATTCTAAATGCAGGTGGGAAGGGTAGACAGGAATTCTGCGTCAGCGCTAAATCGCACAACGTTTAGGTATAAACAAACTGAAGGCTCCTCCCACTCCAGAAACGAGCGCCATCTACTGGCTAATCTTCTAAAAATAACATGTAGAAAGGTTTTTAATTAATTTTGTATTTCTTTTTTCTTCTTAACAACGAAAAAAAAATATTCTTCATTGTATTCATAAAATAATAATAACAATAAAAATTATAATATGTTCTTTCTGTGACAAAATAATAATAATAATAAATAAAAAGAGTTTTTTTTTTTTTTTTTTTTGGGGGGGGGGGGGGGGGGTATATTTTAATACCAAATATTTAATTTAAATGCTTTAACATTGAAGTTATATTAAAATATATGTGTGTATCTTGACTTAGGACTAGCATCTGTTAATAATAGCATTTTTTATTTATTTGTTATTTATTTCTTTTATTTTTTTTACTTAATTTTTTTTTCTTCAGATTTACTAGTTTGTGATGCCATGCAGTAAACTGAAAAATTTATGGCTAATCAGAGAAAAATCTTATTTAATTATTATTATTATTTAAGAATTTAAAGAAGAACATTTTTTAATTCATAATTTTTGCATCTTGTTAAGAAACAAGAGAAATTTAATTTGAAGAACCCCCTAGGATCTTATTTTTCATAATAATATTTTGAATTTATACTAAATAAAAGAGAAAGGGAGACAAAAAAAAAATATTAACAATTACTTTTTATTAATTTTAGCTTCAATTACTTTCCAATACCTTTAGCTAAATCTTACTTAAATAAATAATAAATTTTTATAAATAAAAAAGACAAATTTAGACACAAGAATTCTCATAGCCATTCATAAGTTTTTAATAATTTAGTGCAGAAAAATTGTTTCTAATGTAAAAACAACAACAACAACAGAAAAAGGCACAATTAAATTTAAGTTATTTTTGATAAATAGCTATTTAAGAGTTCCTTACACGGGGGAAAAAAAAAATCATACTCTTACACTTGGACTTTAAAAAAAAAAAAATAGTAATAATTTTTTAAAAGTATATTTAAAAATTTAAATCCAAATTTTGCAACATTTAAAGAATCCTATAAATTAATTCATTAATTTAATTCAATAAGTATAGTGCAAGCTTTAAGTAAGATTTAGATGAAGATATTGGAAAATAATGGATAGCTAAAATTATTAGAAAGTAATTCTTAATATTATTTTTTTTTCTCTCCCTTTCTCTTTTATTATGGATAAATTCAAAATATTATTATGAAAAATAAGATTCTAAAGCATTCTTCAAATTAAACCTTTTTTGTTTCTTAACAAGATGCAAAAATAATGAATTAAAAAAAACCTTTTCTTTGAATTCTTAAATAATAATAATAATTAATTATGATTTTTCTATGAACAGCCATATTTTTTCAATTTATTGTATGGTATCATAAACTAGTAAATCTAAAATAATTTTTTTTTTTTAAGTAAAAACAATAAAAGAAATAAATATCAAATAAATAAAACTTGCTAATACTAACAGATGCTTAACATAAATCAAGATAAAGTATATATTTTTTTTTTTTTTTTTTTTTTTTTAGGTTTTCACGATAGAAATGTATTTATGCATATAAATTGCAGTACATATACAGACATATACTTAAATATAACTTCAATGTTAAAGCATATAAATTTAATATTTGGTATTAAAATATATCCCCTCCGCCTCCCCCCCCCCCACTCCCTCTTTTAAACTTTACTTTTCAATTTTATTTTAAAATTTCAATTTTATTTTTAAAATCTTTTATTAATCTGAACTTAAGATACTGAAAATAATAAATTCGTGAATTAAGAACTGAATTTTTAATTTTAATTCTTGATCCTTCGGATTTTAAAGTCTATTCTGCCATATAGCAGTGCTCAAATGATGAAAACATTTAGAAAAAGAGTGCAAATTTTCAGCTAAGACCTGGTTTAAATCGAGATAAAGACGGATTTCTAATTCTGCCTTGTATCGACATGAAATCAAAAACATGACAGTGTGGAACCATATTTTGTTGGAGAATTAAATTTCTTATACTATACTAATTGAATTAAGTTAATGATTCAATTTATAAGGTATGAAAGATAGAGGTGTGTGCGTGCGCGCGCGCGCGTGTGTGTGTGTGTGTGGAAGGGGTGATAATATGTTTGAATACCGAATAAATGTTGAATTATATTTAAATATATGTGTGTGTGTATATACTGAAAATTTTAAGGCTAGTCATTGAAAAATGGTATTTAGTTATTTTTTAAGAATTCAGGGAAGTTTTTTTTTTTAATGCATTTTTCTTGCATCTTGTTAAAAAATAAGAAAAGTTTAAAGATTCTCTGGAATCTTATTTTTCATAATACGATTTTAAATTTATGCTTAATAAAGGAGAAAAAATAAAACAATAATATTGACAGTTACATTCTAATAATTTGAGCTAGCGATTACTTTCCAATACCTTTAGGTAAATCTTACTTAAATATGTAAATGATTTTTTTTTTTTTTTTTTTTTTTTTTTTTTTTTTTTTAATATACAAATAGTACAATTCATACCCAAAACATTTCTCATAACCATTCACAAGTTTTTAATAATTTGCAAAAATAAATATTTTTAATGAAAAAAAAAAAAGCTATCAGTTATTTAAGTTAATTTTGATAACTATTTAAGAGTGTGTTAAGAAAAGAAAAAAAACTACAATATGCTCTTAAATATGGACTTAAAAAAACCTTTTGTTTTTTAAAATATATTTAAAAATGTTATCCAAATTTCGCATTTACAACTTTTTTAAAACCCTATAAATTAATTTATTAATTTAATTCGATAATTTTATTAACATTAGTTTTAAAATCATCACCTTAACAGAGAAATAAAATAGCTATTTGTATTATTCACAAAAAACCACGTTATACTCTATAAATTAAAATAAATATTATTGGAATATTATAATCACAAATAACTAATATTTATTTGATTTTTCTTTAAAAGTACTTTTTAAAAACAACAGCCTTTATCACTTTAAGAAATGCTTATTATTAAGCATATATCTACATAATTAGGATTTTAATGAAATTAATTAGATCGGCATACAAGTTAACTGTAATATTTTACCAATCATACCTTTTATCATCATCTAAATATAATTATATATACCTTGACATTTTAAAATTTATTATAGGCATGAAAGATACTAACATATACCGCTTTCTTTCCAACAAACAAGTATGTAAACAAAACAGTAAATCTTCCTTTTCATACATTATCTTTATGATCAGAAAAATTGCAAAAATAAAATAGAAGAGCATATAAATTTAAAAAGATGGAAAACTGATTTTATTTGATGAGAATGAATATTTAAATGTGCATTTTCTAAACTCTTATAAGTTATGTTTTTCTTGGAATAAGGAATACACCTTCCTATATCTATGATGTTTTTAATAATAAAATAGTCGTTAATGACGATATACAAGATTTTAAGAAGCTGCATATGTCACTCTTAACGCCGAAATCAGAGTAGTAAATAAATCTGAACATAAACAATGATGACGCAAACATCACGTGGTTTGCTGAGCAAATTTCTGAACTCTCCCAACCTTCCCACCTGCATTTAGAATGGACTTAACCGCTATCCATCGCTCAGGTAGGGAATAGCGCACGAAAGAGACGCTAGTCTATCGGGAGGATAAGCTCCCTAACGAATTTGATTTACTATACGTACGTTTGCAGTCTATCGCTTACTAGGCGGATTAGGTAGTAATTATAAGTATTATAAGTGAAATTTGTATGCGTTTGCTCTGAAATAACAAGAAGCAATACTAATTTATGATTCCAGAGGACAGGGAAATGTTAAGAATATCATTGCTTTAATACAATTAACTATAATAAAGTAATATTAATAAACAATTAACAATAGTAACATGTTATATACATATTTCACGTTGATAAAATTTTTTGTTGTTCCTTTAATAGTAAATGTTATCGTATATAAAATATGTGGGATGATTAGCTTAGTTTTAGCGATGCTTTTCTATTCAAATTTTTGCAAAATTTCATCCTTGTAATTACGACAGAACAGCTGAATTTTGTACTTTGTCTAAATAACGTAATGATAAAGATGACATCAATTAATTATATTTTTTATTTGAGGTGTAGATAAAATTGTTTAATGAAATAATTCTTGTGAGTAACAATAAAATTACACTTATTGATACTTAGAACGGAATTTCTATAAAAGTATATCATCCTTTCTATTCTTAAAAGTTAATTAACATTTATTTAATGTGTGCAAACCATTCCAACTCAACTATTTCATGTCTCTCGTGATATAACGTATTAATGAAATGTGGCATATTTTATATAAATATATATATAAACTTTTTATAAATAAAATACCACATCAAATGGAAAACTCAGTATGCAATTAACAAGAAATTTCTATGTCATAGAAAATGTTTTATCTCTCGTATATTTTACACCGAAATTAGTACCAAGATTTTATAAACAAATAAATGATTTTTAAAATGCGAAATTTTTCATTAGTTCCAAGAATTCTGAGCGTCAATTTCATAATTTAATATTGCTCAAGTGAAATAATAAATCTTTGGCCTCTAATCCAGTTTTTACAGAAATTCCATGGAGATGAGAAAATTAACATGTTATAGTCATATAGTTATGTTAAATAAACATATTAAGTAAATTTACTATAACTATAGTATCAATGATTTTAACTAAACTATATAAATCGTGGTTTTAAAATTTTGGTATAGTTTTAAGTGATTGATCATTTTGATTATTTAAGTCATAAATTCTCTTAATTTCTAAAATGATGTGAAATTAATAATAATAATTAAAAAATAATAATAATTTGTAAAGATATTTTATCAACAGAATAAATAAAAGAGTCCTTGAAAAATCCTTTACAAGCTCATGAGGGAACAATTAGTTATTATTGAAGCTATATCGCATATAGAAGAAAATTAAAATCTTGTTCAATTTTTCTGCGCTTAAATGGCAATGTCTGCAAATTTCATGCATTTTCGTTTTTAAATAAATCACTTCAGTGATTTGACAAAAAAAAAAATGCAAATAATTTGCATTCTTCGGTGGATTTTGTTTATTTCCTTTTTCTGTGAAGGGGAGGGGATAATCTTAATATGTATTTATTTTTAAAATATGTTTTTATAGAGGAAAATTAATCGTTCAAAGGGGATCATGAATCCACAAATTCCTTTTTGAATCCGCCTTTCAAAAATAAATCAATAAATTAGTATTGATGTGTGGCAAATTGAGTCATCGAAAGCAGCTAAAATTTTACAAAAACGAATCCGCAATACTTAGCAGTGTTTTAACCCGCTCTCTAATATAAAATAAGCAATAAAAATCTGTTTTGATGAAATTTTATACTATAAATAGTTAATCTAAATAATTAATGCTGTAATTATAGTAATGTAGCGACAGGAACTCAAAATAAGATTTATTTTCCGTCTTAATCATAAAAGATGTAGTATATTTAGTACAGTTAAACTCAGTTAATATGAGGTGCCTGATATTGATAGAATTTCTTATTTTACATAAAATCCGCGAAAAGAATAAAAATCATAAAAACACACCATAATTTAGCACAAAAATTATTACAATTGTTGCTCTAATTATAATTTTTTACAGTCTCTTAATTTTTTAAAAAAATATTCGGCAGCATTTGTTTTTCCAATAACCGTAAATTATCAAAATTTGCATTTGTTTTACTGGTAAAAATAGAACAATAACAGCAATAATCTAAATTATCATATTATATCACTGAAATTTTCATTTCTCCTCCAAGCCCCTTCTCCAACATCATCTAGTCTACGATTAAAGTAATACTCCTCCTTACTTAAAAAAAATAAATAAAAATAAAAGATTTATTGTCCCTTCTGTCTATAAAAGCTCGACTATAAAACTATAAAAGCTAGAGCTGTAAAATTTTTACACTTATATGCTTATTCTGCGCGAAACTTCATTGCTTTATTAAATTTAGTTATAAACATATGAGTTTAATAAACACACTAAGCAAACACGTCGATTGATAAAACTCAGAAACCGGTTTTTCTGCAGATACGGATGGTAAGGAAAGGCTCTCTCTGTGTTATTTCCCTATTTGGCGAAGTCCACTATGAAATCGGCAAGTGAAAAGGAAAATAAGTTATCAGGTAGGGAGTCTATCCTCCCGATAGCCTTTACTCACAACCATAATTAATAACGCGAACGCGCAAACATCGGCTACTTTGGTTTCGGTGAAACTTATACTGAATATGTTACCACTGCTTCTTGCTTCCTGCAAAAGGGCGTCGATCATATAAACTGCATCGAAAGTTATTTATGACCCCACCCACTTGAAATGTAGCAACTAATTTGGGACAAAATTTTCGACCTAAATGTCGCAATTAATTTTGGAACCGAGGGAGTATATTATATTGTATTCTATTTATTTTCTTATATATATATATATCTATATATAGATATATATAGATATATATATATATATTTATTTTATTTATTTATTTATTTATTTATTTTTTTTTTGAGGAAACAAAACCTAAAATGTGTATATCGTAATTAAATGAATTCATGAAAAATGTTTTTCTAAATAATTATTATTGAAGATAATTAATATTGAACAGAAAAGAATAAGTATCGAAGACAATACTTATTCTTGTCTGTTCTCAAAAATGAAAAAGGTGTGCAAAAATCGCTGCTCTGTTTATATCAGCTTTAACCCCTTGAGGGACAAGCAATTACGTTTGTGAAAGGCTGAATTCCCACCGGAAAATTAGAAAAATTTTATTTCAAAATAAGGAAAAGCAATTTTACGGCTCTTTTCCATCAAAGTTAGAAAAGCAAAATTTAATAAAATTTTTCTGGTGTAAAACGTCATTAACCCCTTGGGGACGAGCGACACGTAAACGTGCCGCATGAAGCGTTCAGAATCATTGTTTTTCCTCACCAGTAAAATTTTACTGTAAAATTTGCCTTATTTAATCAGCGTATTTTCTCGATTCAAGAAGATACAAATTTTTGTTTTTAAAAAGCGGTGACAAAAGATTAAAAATTTCGTAAAAGGCTCCCGTCCGGAAGGGGTTAATCGTAGGTGGTATATAATATATACCGGTCATCCTCAAGGGGTTAAAATATAGTTAAAGTTATTTTCCCCTTTGATGTTACAGTTAAAAACCCATTTATATTAATATAAATATATTTCAAGGACAAAATATAAAAAAAAATAAAAAGAAGAAAATGTATCCTGGGCAATCTTACAGGAAATACTTTTGTATCTCGCTAAAATATGCAAAATATTAATGAAACTTATTTAATTCATAGTGCAAATGTTGAAAAAAGCGCTACCTGTGGCAAAATTAATGTGGAAAAGGCCATTTTAAACCTTTAATATTGACTATAAATGCAATAAAATCATAATTATAATAAAATTAATACAAAAATTAAATTTACAAATAGACTAGTAAATTTGTATTATGAAAAACGCTTAAAAAGCTGTTCTAGCGCCGAAAAACCAACTTTTTATAAAGGGTTGAGTCTTTTATAAAACTGTAAGTTTTCTATGATAAATTATTACTAAGTGTTTGCACTTTTTCTTAAGTTTACTTTTGAATGTAAAGTATTCAGTACAAAATATTATTACACACAGTGAACAACTATTATTTTCTTTAATGTGTTTGCACTTTTTATCAATAACAAGGGCTGAAATTTCATGCTAGAAAACAAAACCAAAGTATGCCGCTATATTTTATAGTAATTAAAAATAAGCTGATAAAAAACAGAAAAAAACGTGCCTGCACGTATTCATCAAACAGATTTTATTATATATACAGGTGTTTCAGCACCAGTGGTAACAAAGTTTCAGGAGAGACAAAGTACACCTAGATGATGGGAAATCACATAGCAATGCATAGTCGGAAACGTTTTTCTGGCGCGGTAGTAACGATTACTGTTGCTAGGTGTCCTGCGTAAATCGAGGCTTCAAATGATCTGGACACCATTATTTTAATTTTCTTCGCCAGATCTAATGGCAGCATTATCTGAGATTAAAGATGGCGAAAGACACAGTAAGAAATTAGTGGTGTTCGGAGCATTTGAAGCCCTGATTTACGCGGGACACCTGGCAACACTAGTAACGTCACAAAACAGAAGAAAGGAAGGACACGAACAGGGTGATGAAACGTGTTCATTATTCTTAGAACCGCAAAATGGCTTGGACAATGCTGAGGAACTTGTTGCTAGCATCGTGGCAGCTGCTGGGAAAGTCCAGGACACTCCCGGTATTTTCGAGAACACTAGATATTCCATACGTCAGAGATGTGAGGCTAGCATCACGGCCTGCCCAGGGTCGTAATTTTAAACACTTTCTTTGATGACGACCACTGTCTCTCCTTTTGTTCTTATTCCTTAGTTTTTTGCTGTACTAACAAGGAAGGTCTCCATACGGGCAAATTCAGAAAATTCTGAAAAAATTACCGAGTGTTCTTCTCATGCGGATATATATGTTTATAAAAAATATTTTGGCGGAACCTCGATAGAACTTTCGTAAAAAAAATAATGAAAATTTCGTTTATTTGGCGATTTATCATCAGTTGGCGATGAAATAAAATTTCGAAAAATACTTTTTTTATGTCGAAACCTCTTTAAGATAAAAATGTTTCGTACTGAACTTATTTAAATAAATGTAATGTGAATAACTTTAGTTTTGTCAGTTTTAGTTTGATTTAACTATATTTTATCATATATATATAACAGGGCTCCCAAATGGTCCGCCAACTGAATACCAATAAATTTTAACAGAAAATATTATGGTATGTTTGCGCCAGAATTAGCTTTCAAAGGTGATTCGGTGGCGGTTTCTAAGAAAAATCTAAAAAGAAAATTTTTCTAAAATAATATTGGTATACATTTGGCGGACCATTTGGGAGCCCTAATATATATATATTTATTTATTTATTTATAATAAGAGTTAAATATCAAATTTTATGAATTAAAACAAAATTAAAATAAATTAAACTTGTTTCAATATCTCAAAATTAAGTCCAATGAGCACTGTCGATTCAGTTTTATTGTTATGGAAATGACGAATTCTTTGATGATGAAATAAATAACTGGTAAATAAATATTGCCTTTATTTTGGAATACGCTTGAATATATGGAAGTATTTTTTTATATGTGAAATTGTTTTTAAAGTAATAAAATTAAAAAGCAACATAAATATGTAATACGAAAAAATGTATTTATTAAACTCTCTCGTTGTTTATGTTTAAATTCATTAAATACTTTTTACACGCATTTTAAAATTCAATTAACAAACAATTTTAAGGTGCATTAAAATCGTTTGCTTTTGGCGAGGAAAAGTACTGCTCGCCACAGCGCGTGATGCTTTCGTCTTTTCGCGCCAAATATTCGAAAGTATTTTATTTTTCTACTGTAATTCCGCCGCTAAATTTGTCTGATCCTTTATTACATACAAAGTGTAAGAAATTTAATTGGTATTTTTTTCAAAATATTCTGACCCAGCAAAGAGGAAATTGCTGGCCAACAGCAAGATAGGTGCTGGCAATGATGGAGAAGTGCTGGGTGATGGTCTACCACTGCATGACCACTGCTGGACAGCTTCAGTCAACTTTGCTGTTGGAAATCATCAGATAAAATTCTGGTGGGCTTCCGTTTTATCTCATGCGCTGGCCCACTACTACATAGAAATGCACGAACTTTTGCTGTATTTTTGCTGGGAATCCTTACGCTAGGTGGCGTTGCGAATATCGAAGACTGAGTATTTGAGCACAAATCTGAAATGTATATTTTAACACAATTTATGCGGTGAAGCTAATTTTTTTTTAAACTGTAAATAATACAGCAGCACTGCCACCAACAAAATATATAAGTAAATGAATAAATAAATAAATTCTTTATTTTGGTGCGCTTTTTTTTCTCCTTAAATCTGGTTATACTAAGTTACAAAGGATTTTGGTTTTCATAATTTAAGCAGTTGAGAATCAATAATAAAAAAAGCGTGTAAAATACATAGGATTTCTATACAATATACAATAATTTCTATACCAGTTTAATGATTTGGAACGTAAATCACAAAAGAAACAGTCCAAGAGCTGTTAGACATTTTAGGAAAGGTATTTGAGGCACCCTGAAAATTTGTGCAACACTTCTTTTGTAATGGCTGAATACAAAATCGAATGTCTGGCTGAAGGATCGTGGCCCAAAAACTGTGCCAGACACGTGTCAAGTGCCATTTTTTGACTACCCAAAAAAGGTATTTGAGGCACGCTGAGATTGAGACAGAATAATATTTATACTTAGAAAAAATATTTTGAAAATGACAGACACTTTAGTCGGCCCAAAATCTGTGCCAGACACGTGTCAAGTGCCATTTTGCAAAAAATGGCACTTTTACCATTTTTGGCACATTTGTGCCATTGTGCCACTTGTGCCATTTTTGGCAAAATGGCACTTGACACGTGCCTGGCACAGATTTTGGGCGACTAAAGTGTCTGTCATTTTCAAAATATTTTTTTCTAAGTATAAATATTATTCTGTCTCAATCTCAGCGTGCCTCAAATACCTTTTTTGGGTAGTCAAAAAATGGCACTTGACACGTGTCTGGCACAGTTTTTGGGCCAAGATCCTTCAGCCAGACATTCGATTTTGTATTCAGCCATTACAAAAGAAGTGTTGCACAAATTTTCAGGGTGCCTCAAATACCTACTCAAAAATGTTCAACAGCTCTCCTACTAAAACTTGAAATAGTGTAAGGAGAGCTTAAAACTACGAAGGGGCGTAGCATACGCCGAGAGTACTTGTTCATGTCCGATCACGAAAATCAAACAGCATCGAGCGTGGTTAGTACTTGGGAAGGTGACCGCATGGAAACCATTGCAATTTCAAATATTTCAATAGACATTTCTATTATATACAGCTATTTCTATAGCTCTTGGTGAAACTAGCTTATAGAAAAAAGAGCCATAATACCTTGTCTTTTTATAGAATTCTATAAAAAAAATATTTGTAAGGGAAAGTGCTGGGCCAGCAAAGGAATAACAGTGGGATAGGTGCTAGCACTGCAGGAAAAGTGCCGGATTGAAGTAATGTGATGGCATACCAATGCTGGTCTGCTGTTGGCCATCACTGATGGGCCAGCTGCATTCCGCACGGACACTTTTTTACAGGTTTAAGTAATGCACCTTTGCACTTTACTGCTGATGGTAGTGCTGTCTGCCATCTTTTTTCCAGCTGATGGCCCACTGTTTCTTTCTTTGCTGGGGAATATGCCCAGTAAGGAGACCTTCCTTGTAAGTATAATAAACATGTTTTCTCACCTTGTTTGTGCACTTTCTTTCTTGTGATTTGTGTCGTTACTACCGCACCAGGAATACGTTTCCTACCAAGTTTTGCTATGTGATTTCCCATCGCCTAGATGTACTCTATCTCTCCTGAAACTTTGTAACTCCTGTGCTGAAACACTCTGTATACTAATGGTTGCAGGAATCTAGAATGTGGGAAACTTTGTTTCAGTAATAGCAGACAAAAAACGCATACAAAATACATGGTACACCACTTTACATTAACCCTTTATTTACTGGATTATGAATTCATGAAAATTTTATCTTCTAAAGCCTTTTTCATGAATTGTTTAAACTACATTAAAAGATTTACATAATCATTTAATACATTTTAGAAGGATTTTAGAAAGTTTGAAGGATTTAGATGGATTAATTAAATTTCAATTTATAGGGATATTTTGCAATATTTATAACCCCACTCAAATCTTTTTCTTAGTATTTTGTAGAATTGGGAAATGTACAAATATAATGTTCTTACAATAGAAATAAAGCAATATTTCCGAATTGAAAAATTCCCTTCCTCCCTCCCCAACGCTAAGAAAGCTGAAATGATGCAAAGGAAAAAGAAATCATCTTTTAAAAATATTTTTGTTTTGTGTAACCAATAAAGTTTTGGGAACAAGATAAAGAAATGTATCTATAAATCATGCTAAACTGTATTACAACAAATCGATGTATTAAATGAATTTTAATGGTACTTATAAGTACCGTCAGTAGATAAAGGGTTAATGAAATGTTTGTATATATTTGTAAAGCATATTGTTTGCTAATACCCTGTGCAGATCGGGTACTTAAGATATCTCAGACCGCGATTTTTGAGATGGTAACCCTCCGGAATTGGGAGTCTGCGCTAGATCACACAATGCTCCAGGATAAACAAACTGAAGGCTCCTCCCACACTAGAAAAGAGCGCCATCTACTGGCTAATCCGCTAAAAATATCATCCTGAAGGGCTCTTTGAATTCATTTTACATTTCATTTTTCTTCTTAACAATGAATTAAAAAATTCTTCGTTGTATTCTTAAGATAATAATAATAAAAATTATAATATGTGACTACCCATAAAATTTCCATTTTATGATATGACATCATAAGCTGGTAAATTGGAAAAAAAAATATGTAAAGTAAAATAAAAGAGAGAGAGAGGAGGGTGGGCGGAGAGGGAAATATATTTTAATATCAAATATTTAATTTATATACTTTAACATTGAAGCTATATTTAAATATATATGTGTACGTGTACTGCAATATATATACATGAATGATTTTCTTTCCTGAAAACAAGAAAAAAAGAAAAAAAATCCTTTACACTTTATCTTGACTCAGGATTAGTATCTGTTAATATTAGCATGTCTCACTTATTTGTTATTTATTTCTTTTACATTTTTTACTTTAAAGAAAATTTGTTTCAGATTTACTAGAGTATTATGTGATGCAGTAAATAGAAAATTTTACGGTTAGTCATAGAAAAATCATATTTAATAATTATTATTATTTAAGAATTCAAAGAAGAGCTTTGTTTTTATTAATTCATTATTTTTGCATCTTGTTAAGAAACAAGAAAAGTTTAATTAGAAAAAAAAAATCCTAGGATCTTATTTTTCATTATAATATTTTGAATTTATACTTAATAAAAAGAAAGGAAAGGAAAAAATATTAATAATATTAACAATTACTTTCTGATAATTTTATCTACCTCCCAATAACTTTAGCTGAATCATACTTAAATATGTAAATGATTTCTATAAATAAAATAGATAAATTTATACAAAAGAATTCTCATAGCCATTCAAAATTTTTAATAATTTAGCAGAGAAAAAAAATTAATGTAAATAGCAACAATAACAAAAACAACAAAAGAGCATAATTTATTTATTTTTGATAAATACCTATTTCAGAGTGTGTTAAATAAATAAATAAATAAATAAATAATAATAATAATAACAATATATTCTTACATTTGGACTTAGAAAAATAGTAATAAGTTTCTTTTTTAAATATATTTAAAAATTTAAATCCAAATTTTGCACATACAACTTTTAAAAAATCCTATAATTTAATTCATTAATTTAATTCAATAAATATAGTACAAAAATTTAAGTAAAATTTAGCTAAAGGCATTGGAAAGTTAATTGATTGCCTGTTCACCATAACGGCTGCCATCACTAATTTCCAACCTTTACTTTTGAAGTCGGTTTGATATTTCATAAGAATGTGTAGAAATCGCCATTTAACCCCTTGGGGGCGAGCGGCACGTATACGTGCCACGTGAAGCGCTCCGAATCCTTATTTTTCCTCACCAGTAAAATTTTACTGTAAAATTTGCCTTATTTAATCAGCGCATTTTCTCGATTCAAGAAGACACAAATTTCTGCTTTTAAAAAACGGTGACAAAAGATTAAAAATTTCGTAAAAGGTTCCCGTCCCGAAGGGGTTAGAACGTTTTTTAGAACGCTTTTCGCGCATTTTCATCCCTTTCGAATTTCGAATTTTTTAAGAAACTATCTTAGAGATAATTTATATCATTTAAGTAACTACTATGCCAAATTTCATGTTTCTAGGCCCCTCAGTAACATAAAAAATCGCATTTGTATAATGTTTTTGCACTTCCTTTGGATTAGTGGCACCGACATAAAATCTAGCCTATGTTGGAGGCATATATTTCCCCCTCCCCCCAAGGGAGATTTGCAATCTCGTAACCTGATTGGCCAGAGTTTCCTGTGTGAAATAGACTTTTCTTGGCGGGAAGGGACTGTGCTAGGCGACCATAAAAATAGAGAATTTTGATAGGATGGGCCCGGGGAAAGGGATGCATTTCAATAAACTTGTAATTTTTATTTTTTTTAACCATTTGGAAAAATGGTTATTATTCTCGTTAGGGTAGGAAATCAAAAGCATATCTGAAGGTTTTATTGGTTTAATCCGCATTTTATTCGTTTTCTGATTGGTCTATACAGTAATCTGTATTTCCCTTTACTTTCAACAGAGATGGATACCTTCTGTTGCCACTATGACAAAAAAGCAATAAAAACTCAAAAAAAATAATTAATAACTCAGAAACAAATTGAGATACAGCTTTCAAACAAATTGCATTTAAAAGTACATTTTTTTTTCTATCCGACGGTGTAAAAAGTAATATTGTCGGATGTTTAGAAGTTTAAGAATGAAATTTCATTTAAAATTGGTAGTCAGATTTCTTGGAAATCTGACGATGGAAAAGCCTTTTCCCGAACAGCCAATGAAATGCTTGGATAATACGTAAGTTTCAAGTGGATAATAACTAATGAAAATGAAAGAAAATGAATAACAATTTCTGCCAAAGAGTTAATTTTAATTTGTAAGATTTTCACGTGCAAAAGAAATATGGAATAAGCCAATTAAAAATTAAAAAAAAGATAAATAGGACAGGAATGAATACATATAAATATTTCACACCAAATATGAGTCGCAGGCGATTTTTATCGCTTGTAATTTTTACGTGTAATAACACTATTAATGTTTAATTCATGGCGTACGTAATGTATGATCAACTCCGTGCGATTTTTTATGTCTTAAATTTTAGTCTTTGAAAAAATCATTGGAGCAGATGTCATAAGTTCCCATGGCCGCCATCTTGGAATTTTTCTTGGCGTGAAAACCCCTTATCCGCCAAGTAGTAAATGTTGCCAAGCACCGGCTTATACGCATGTTTCGCTTAACGAAAATAAAATGTAAATAATAAACAAAATTCGCTAAAGTGGGAATCTGTAATCTTGTATGGGCGCTTCGCGCACATTAACCGAAAAAAAACATCGCTGTATTCAGCAGTTCTCCCGGTGCAGCTTTCTCAAAATTCAGCATTTCTCGCTTTCTAGCAATCTCAAAATGTAAAAACTCTTAAAGCAGCAAAATATACATAAAAAACGAAACTCGCTAAAGTGGAAATCAGTAATCTTGTATGAGCGCTTCGCGCACATTAACCGAAAAAAAAACATCACTGCATTCAGCAGTTCTCCCGGTATAGCATTCTTAAAATTCAGCAGTTCTCGCTTTCTAGCAATCTGAAAATGTATAAAACTCTTAAAGCAGCAAAATATACATAAAATTATCAACATACCTTAAAAGATATCTGCTTTCTGGAAAGCTCCAGCACAAAATCTCTCTCATAACAATACCGTCATTTTCCAAAATAGGTGTATGAATACGCATTGAGACACAATAAACAAACCTACTTTTCTTCTCAAAATTTCCTCATATTTCTTAATTACAGTCGAACCCGCTTAAGACGCGTTTCAAGGGAGCGGACAAAAGTCGCGTATTAAGCGGGATCGCGTATTAAATGTGATTTGTGCAATGTTGCAGGAAATGGGCTTATTTACACATCTAATCGTCTGACTGAACTTTGGAGCTTTCATTTGTACGTTTACGGTCGAAATTTGTGTCATTTACATTAAAATTTAATTGTATTTCTCTTTAACTGATTGTTTCTTTTTATAGGACAGACTGGAATAATAACGGAAACTAAATGTGAATTCCAACATGGTTTTATTGTCGATTTGTGCGTTGAAACCAAAAATGAAACAACAGAAATAGTTTTCCTACTAGGCTAATTTTTTTAACAGAAAAAAAAAAACTAAATCTTTGAAGCACAACCCAGTTTTTTAAATCATATTAAGTACTTGTATTAATGAGTAGCATTATAATCAGCCCTTCTTTTTAATATAAGAAAAAAACTATCTTTATTAATTTTTGTGTCAATAATATTGTTATGTTAGCATAACAGAAAGTAAAAAAAAACAAGGAATTATTCAACCGCAGTTGTTTAATCTTTACGAGTTTAATTTTTTGTCGCCTGTATGCATTATAAAACGTAGTAGTGATATATACCGTACATTTAAAACCTCACTAACAATAGGTCTGATCATCTCTCATCATATGATTTTTATGACGTATCTGAGTAATCTGAATTCCTCTATATATCTCTACTACAGTAAAAACGTACACGAAGCGAGACAAAAAATGATAGGAAGCGGTATCAAAGAATTTCAGTTTTACCAATTTAGGGGGGTTTTGTTTCATTCAAATATCTACCACTATTTCCCATTAGTAATTTTCGAGTTAATTAATCTGTTATTAAATAAAGTAAATAATTCTAGTAGAAAACAGTTGTTTTTATCTGAATAAAAATAATCTGCAAAATTGGCATCACTTGAGAAGAGAGAAGGAATTCGCATCTTAATCAATGAATTCGTGTCTTAAGCGTGATTTTTTCCCTCAAAAGGATCGAAAAATTATCGCGTATTAAGCGGGATCGCGTAATAACCGTTCGCGTATTAAACGTGATATTTTTGCATTAGCCGTAGGAGCGATGTTCAAGGGATCTGAAAAAATCCGCGTATTAAGCGGGATCGCGTATTAACCGGGTTCCACTGTACTTCAGCAAAAGCGTTTAAACGGATTGCAGAAACTATAGTCAGTCAAATACATCCAATAAATTTAAATTAAAAATAAAAAGGCAGAACGATACAACACATCAAAATACATCCACAAAATCCACCACTTCTCGGGGCTTCCCAGAACACAACGCGTCAGAATACACACGTCACACACAGTTCCAGATATCAAGGTTGCCATATCTATAAACACCGCCAACACGCCAACAAAAAATCGCCAAACAATTCAAAACAACGGATGAGGGAACATAAGGCATCTAAGCCAAATCGTTTTCCAAATGGTTGTTGT
Source organism: Maratus speciosus (assembly GCA_963932465.1). Lineage (NCBI taxonomy): Eukaryota > Metazoa > Arthropoda > Arachnida > Araneae > Salticidae > Maratus > Maratus speciosus. The sequence goes on along the minus strand of OZ010794.1, from coordinate 464,101,943 downwards.
AACTTTTAAATTTCTTTTTTTTTTTTTTTTTTTGGTCGATGGCAGAAATGATTTCTAGATAAAGAAGATAATTTCCATTACCTATTGACAAAGGAGGCGGGGGGTCATCTGAGAAGTGAAAACCTTCTAAATAATTTTAATAAATTTGTTGTTTTTTAAATTTAACATATTTTTACTTTGAAAGTATTGGTTTCATGAAAATTTTCGAATTCCAGTTTTCGACGTATTTACACGTTTTATGGGTCAGAGATTCCAAAAAACATGTTTTTACAAAATGTCTGTCTGTGAGTCTGTCTGTCTGTCCGTCTGTCTGTCTGTATGTGACACAAATTTTGTGCGCGCTCTATCTCAAGAACTAATGCACGGAATTTAATAAAAATTTATATTCAGGTAGTCCCTGACATAGATTGGTTCTGATTAGTTTTTGGTGTAAATCGCCCTGCAGGTGGCGCTGCTATGTAGCATTTTGCAGGATTTCCGCAAAAGCTCTATCTCAAGAACTAATGCACGGATTTTTATAAAACTTCAGATTCCCTTAGTCCTTGACATGAATGGATGCTGTTTACGTTTTGGTGTAAATCGCCCAACAGGTGGCGCTGCTATGCTGCATTTTGCAGGATTTACACTATTTTCGCAGTAGCTCTATCTCAAGAACTAATGCACACATTTTCATCAAACTTCGGAGTTAGTTAGTCCTACATATGAAATGATGCTGACTATGTGTTGGTGTAAAACGCCCAATAGGTGGCGCTGCTGTGCTGCATTTTGAACTATTTCCTCAATAGCTCTATCTCAAAAACTAATGCACGGATTTTCATGAAACTTCAGATTCAGTTAGTCCTTGATATGACTTGATGCTGATTATGTGTTGTTGCAAATCGCTCAACAGGTGGCGCATCTATGCTGCATTTGTCACGATTTGCGCAATACCTCTGTCTCAAGAACTAATGCACGAATTTCCCTCAAACTTCATATTCAGTTAGACGTTGACATAAGTTGGTGATAGTTAGGTTCTGGTGTAAATAACCCAATAGGTGGCGCTGCTATGCTGCATTTTGCTGGATTTACACGATTTCAGTGACAGTCATACCTCGAGAACTAATGCACGGAATTTCATATTTTTAGAATTATCATGATGAACACAGATTGCCATTTAATTTGGCACTGAGATAGTGAATTTTGAAGTATTGACATGTATGAGATAGAAGAAAGTTTCGTGATGGCCACAACATACTAGTTTAATTTTACAATATTTTTTAATTTTAAATTTTCTATTAATTTTAAATTTTATTTAATTATAAATTTATTTAATTGAATTCGTAATTATTCCAATACTTTATAAATGTTACCTCTTTTAATGATTTTAATTTAAAATCCTTATAATTATGACACTCTGTAAGCTCTAATGAAAATAAAATTGTCAGGAGTTGGGGAATCGTAGCAGATGTAATAAAATAATATACAATAACAAATAGGAGAGATTATTTAAAAAAAAATACGCATAGGTATTAAACTTTGCGTGATTTTGTGGAAGTAAAAATTTTAGAAGGTGGCAAATTTAGATGAAATCTTTTTTTAAAAAAAGTGGAAATCTGCGATATGCAAAATTTTTAAAACATAAAATAAACCTGCTCTGTTTGTTATTTTGCTGAAATAATAAATAAGTAATCCGTCGTCTAAATTTCATTTTAAATTTCAATTTCTCCTGCCCATTTCTCAGCATATATAACCCGAAACATTTCTATTTAAAGAAAATTTCAATATTTGTTGAAACAATAATCTAAATTCCCCCCTTGAAATTTCCGCTAAAAAATTCTTACCCCCCCCCCCCCCCCCTTTACACACAATAAAGTTCAGTTTGTAAGTAGTACATCTTAAAGTTTTCATTTCTTTTTTGTATGCACATATCTTTATACACAACATTTGAATGGCTATTCTGAATATATTAAGGAAATTGATATGTTCTTTTTTGAAAATGATCCTCAAATCACTAGTTTATTTTCTTTTGAAGAAGAAGAAAAAATAAATTTTTGTATTTTTACTTTCTTCTATCTTGACAAGAAGAAAGTATTGGTTTCATGAAAATTTTCGAATTCCAGTTTTCGACGGATTTACACGTTTTATGAGTCAGAGATTCCAAAAAACATGTTTTTACAAAATGTCTGTCTGTGAGTCTGTCTGTCTGTCTGTCTGTCTGTCTGTCTGTCTGTCCGTCTGTCCGTCCGTCTGTCTGTATGTGACATAAATTTTGTGGGCGCTCTATCTCAAGAACTAATGCACGAAATTTCACAAAACTTCATATTTAGTTAGACCTTGATATAAACTGGAACTGATTAGTTTTTGGTGAAAATCGCCCAACAGGTGGTGCTGCTATGTGGCATTTTTAACAATTCCTGCAATAGCTGTATCTCAAGAACTACTGCACGGATTTTCATAAAACTTCAGATTCAGTTAGTCCAGGATATAGTTTGGTGCTGATTACTTTTTTGTGAAAATCGCCCAACAGGTGGCGCTGGTATGCTGCATTGTTCATGATTATCGCAATAGCTCTAACTCAAGAAAAAATGCACGAATTTTTTTCAAACTTCAGATTCAGTTAGTCCCTGATATAAATTAGTGCTGCTTAATTTTTGGTGCAAATCGCTCAACAGGTGGCGCTGCTGTGCTGCATTTTTCACGATTTCCACAAGAGCTGTATCTCAAGAACTATTGCACGGATTTTCATCAAACTTCAGATTTAGTTAGTCCTTGTATAAATTAGTGCTGTTTAATTTTTGGTGTAAATCGCTCAACAGGTGCGCTGCTATGCTGTATTTTTTGCGATTTCCGCAATAGCTTTATCTCAAGAACTAATGCTTGGATTTTTAACAAACTTCAGATTCAGGTATACCTTGATATCGTTTAGTGCTATTTACTTTTGGTGTAAATCGCTCAACAGGTGGCGCTGCTATGCTACATTTTTTTCAGAATTTCCGCTATAGCTCTATCTCAAGAACTAATGCACGAATTTTCATCAAACTTCAAATTCAGATATACTTTGATATGAATTGGTGCTAAATCGTTGTTATTTCTTGTACTATTTAAATGATTTAATTGACGTGATTTATATAGAAGAAAGTTTTGTGATGGCCACAACATACTAGTTTATTTTGCCTGTATGATGTTATTTAAAGAAAAATAACCTAATGCTTACAAAATTCGAATATGTTGTTCAACTATAACACAGTATTTATGCATTTAAAAATGGGCATCTTCTAAAAACCCTTACCCTTTTTTTTTTGCTGAAAAAAGTTGAAGATCCAGTTGTATTATTGCCTAAAACTGTTATATTTTTTGGATACTTTAATTACTTTAATGATGATGAGTTTTTATTCCTTAGTTTAGTGTCTGTGTTTCCGAACAAAACTGAATTCAGAAAGGTATTTGAGAACAGGCATGAAATTTTCTGCCACATATTTGAGAATCGACCAGTGTTTTCTATTTTTTCATAAATAAATGACTTATAGAATTGTAAGCAATTGTTGTCACGTGACGACAGGTTTTTCTCCTTTCCCAAGCTGTCGCATCCAAAAATTCGGTTCAAAACGCCAACTTTGACGGTATTTTCTAAAAGATATTCTGCTTTTACCAAAAAATTGAAAACACCATTCGATTACATCGTTTATTGATAAGAACAACTGTCAATTTCACGTGTTTCCGAACAAAAACGAATTCAGCAAGGTATTTGAGAACAGCGGTATTATTTCAATTTAAAAAAAATAAACTTAACTTAGAAATTGGCCCTGACAAGGGCTATTTTTGTTCAATTTCATATGATATAATGTTTAATTAAAAAGAATTTCTGAACAAAAAAAAAAAAAAAAAAAAATCAACAAACAAGAAACAAGAAACAAGAAACAGAAAATTCAAACAAAGCACGATTGCCGTCAAAGCACATCAAATTCATGCCGAAGTCTCTGACTAATCAGATTGCGAGATACAGTTTAGATGGCAAAACTTAGATGGGAAAAAAATTATGCATGTTGGAGCAAGGGCAGTCACCATCATTTTGACACCATTATTTTTTAAATCTGTTAGGTAATTCCAGAGATTACGCCCAACAAATAAACACACAAACTTTACTTCTTTATAATATTAGTATAGATTAAAGAAATGTTGCCGTAGAAACGATTGCGTCTCTTCGATATCGAAATGCAATGAAAAGTTCAGAATCGGAGTCGAAGAAAAACCCAACTGAGTGTTTGCGATGTGCGAGCCATTAATGGTCATCACAGTGACATTTTAGGCTTCGCTCAGATCACATTGTCAATTTCTGCGATGAGAAATCAAATTATTTTCGCTGGTCTTTCTTTTCTAAATTCTCTGTGTCCAGTTGTGGTCTTCCCCCCCCCCCGCCTTTTTTTAGCCCCCAATATGCTACTTCTTTCGGCCAGCAATTAAAATGTCGTCTCTAAAAAAATAACATTCCGTTGTATAAACCAGCCGCAAAACAAAGCAGATGTATCATTGTACTGTTAAATACTCTACTGTAATTTTTTTAACTTCTAAGCATCGCGCATTTTCAATATTTATACCATCGTACTGGGGGGAGAAAGTACTTTTAAATGCAATTTGTTTGAAAACTGCATCTCCATTTATTTTTGAGGTATTAATTTTTTTGTAGTTTTTAATGATTTTTTTTATGATGGCAAATGAAGTACTCCCTTTCTGTAGAAAGTAAATAAAAAATAATTGGATAATAGTAGACTATTATATCTTTTCGTTGCAATTTTCCCATAATAACTGAAAAAATATGTTTTTTAAAATACGTGCTATTTTGAAAAAAATATATATGAATGATTTCTGATAAAACATGAAGCTATTATAAACTATATTTAATTTTAAGTATTTATATTAATGTTACAAACAAATGAAATTATATGAATCATTGGATAGAAGACTTTTTTGGTCGAGTTTCTTGAATGACGACATCGCTTTTTGCTGGAATTGTGTATTATTCTGCAATAATGACGTACTATGCGTACTTATCTGTACATGTTGTTTAAGATTGGATTGTAGATGTGGAATTCTTCAGCGGAAGCAGATTACATCATTTTACATAAAAAAAGTGTGGGTTTAAAGTCTTAAAACAGAAATATGTTTTGTACTATCTGCATTTATACACATTTTTTTTTTCATCCGGGGCGACACTAAATTCCGAAAAAGCAGCATTCCTGTTTCCCGGTGTCTATAAATTCTTTAGATCACACAGCGTTTCATAAAAGAATTCAAGTGCATTTCCGCTTATTGACGGAAATTTCTGAAGCGGAATTCTCAGCTATGTTATGATTTTCCTAACTAATTTTTTATCCCCACTATGTAGTACTGTTATGTTTTTCCTAAATTGTTTATTTAGATAGAATCTTTCAGCTTGTTGAACAATGGAATTTCGTTGCAGTATTCCAAATGAGTTCGAAAGCGTTTCATAATGTATGCTTAGCGCATATATTTTATTTTATTTATTTATTTATTATTTATTTATTTATTTTTTTTTTTTGGTTTTTTGGCTGTTCCTTTACCTGATTATCTTATACACTCCCTCTGTCCCAAATTAGTTGCTACATTTGATTACTTTTGCACTGATTATTGATACTGATGATTTTATGATTTTGTTTGAACATTTTCAAGAGATTTCAAGGTGCTATGCTATCAATCAGCAACATTTACTTACCAAGTATTCCCTCCGTCTCTATTTAAATAAGTACCAAATTAGTTAAAAAAATCGAGGGTTCGCACGCTTTTAAGCCACGCTCCATTTTCTAAGGATTCTTCCCCAAGTAATCGCATAAAACTGCCTTCTAGCTAATGAATCGTTAATTATTTAAGAAGAAAATGATCTTTATGGTATGCTGGTGGTAGAGTCCTTACAAAAATGGTGTCGATCTACTAAATTGCATCGGAAGTTATTCATGACTCCACCCACGTGAAATGTAGCAACTAATTTGGGACAAAATTTTCGAACTGATAAAGGTCGCAACCAATTTGGGACGGAAGGAGTAATATTTATCATTATCAATGTAACTGAAAGAAATTATTTATGCAATTTATTTTAATATACGCAGAAAATATTGTTCTTTTACATACACTTTCCTCGAAAAAATCGAATTTTTTGAAGAACTATGAGTAATATGTTCTCTTTATGCTATATCTCATTGCTTTTTAATCACTCTGACAACAATCGCAACTGAGAGGGAACTGCGTTTAAGTTTGCTTAGGCGACAAATATAACTTTAGCTAAAAAAGAATTAATTGTTTTTTGCGAAAAGAAACTTTTCATCCACTTTTTTTCCCCAGGAAGAACTGTTCCAAGAATCCTGTTCTCCGCTCTTTCTTCCATCTCTATACCTAGAATGTAATTGGTACATTCTGTTCTCTAAAATCTCAGTTTTAATAATACAAAAAGTAGAATAATTGTATAAAATTATAACACCAATTAAATATTTTACTCTCTAAATATTAGTTTAGTTTCATAAGAATATTTTAAGTAAAATTCGCATTTATCGTTACGGAAGGAAATGCTCGCATCCGTAAATGAAATACCACCCCCCCCCTTTTTTTTTTCAAATAGTTACAGAAATGCTACAGTAAAATGAGATATAAAATATTATTCAGAATTAGTGGTATTTAGAAGCGGTAGATTTAGAAGATATCATCTATAGCTATTTGCATAAAAATACAAGAACATTCACCCTTTTTGGCCTTCTTAAACTACACAAAAGTATGCAATCTTTTAATATTTAAGTCAGAAAAATTATATAGTAATTTGCTCTATATCATTTTACCATATTCCGTTACTACTAATCATCAAGATAAAAATAAATATTGTCTAAAAATACAGCGTTAACCTACTAGTGACACTGTTATCTTTAAGAAAAGTTCATCAGAACACGCCGACGTGGACCCCAAAGCGGTTCCAGGAAAAGCGACTACATCTCTAAGGGACGACGGGCGCGCTGTTCTTGAGTTTGAAAACTGGACAATTGTATAAAACAAATAGGTGTTGCTATCCAACGTACAATTTATTCACAAGTTTAACATAAAACTCTACGTTTCGGTTTAATCTTTAAAACCTTCATCAGGAGAAAAATTTTTCTAAAATATAAATCGACAACAAACTCTTTACATGCTACATTTTGAAATCAATTCAAAATACAAAACATTCTAACGTAAACCTCTTACTCCCAAATAAACAGTTCAGTGGAGCCATCTTTTAACCAAAGATACAAACGAAGAAAGAAATGCTGAAAAAAGTGGAATTTTCATTGACTTTTCAAAATTGAAAGCCATATTTCTGGGATGTGAAAGGAAACATTATCATTACACACTTCATGGTTTCTTAGACGAATTTCTAAAGATTCACGAATAATTGCGCGGAATAACTTGCTTGGAAATAACTTTAGCTTGGTCAAAGTCTATAAATGAAATGAGTCCTTTATGGACAATTGTAGTTTACAGCACGCTAATTAGGAGCGCTGCGATCGTCTCCGCCAGCGAAGAATCTGTGCGCGCATATTCTCCCCGACACAATTTTGAGTATCAATCCAGTCTCACCTCATTTCAAGTGGGAAAATGAAAATGCTAAAGCTCGCGTTGCGATAATCGGATGCGTTCGTTGCACGTGGGAAAGCTGGTAAGTCATGTATACTATGCTCGTTATTTTTTTTTATTAAAATTTATTTAATCGTACTTAAGTTCGTTATTTTTGCATATTTGTATTTCCATAAGATTAATTCTCATTTTAACCCCTTGAGGGGCAAGCAATTACGTTTGTGAAATGCTGAATTCCAACCGGAATCTTTGAAAAATTCTATTTCAAAATAAGTAAAAGCAATTTTACGGTTTTTTTCCACCAAAGCTAGAAAAGTAAAATTTAATATATTTTTTCTGGTGTAAAACTTCATTGATCGTAGGTGGTATATAATATATACCGGTGCCCCTCAAGGGGTTAAAATTAAATAACCGTAGATATTTTTGTCATAGAGATTTAAAGTTGAGTGAAATTTGAAAAATACCTTTCAACAGTTTTCATATATCTTTTTTATTATACACGCTTGCATAATATGTAGCACATTTTTAGTTCGTATTAATTAGTGTTATTTCTTTTAACGTATTTTTGTTTAACAAATACAGAAAGACATTCGTTTATCGTTTGTTTACATTATTTATTTGATGCTCCACAATTTTAAAATATAACCATATTTATATATTTAAAAAATCTTTAATAATTTCGATTGAATTGAATTTATTCTGTGTATAGTATTTGAAATGTAATTTATTCAAAGTTGTTAAATCGTTTATTTTTTAATTATTTTAAGTTCTTTTTTTTATTTTCACTTATCCTATTAATCTTTTGCTGTATAAAATTTCAAATAATACCGTTCAACAACAGATGGTTTTAAATGGGCAATCTTAATTCATTAAATTTTTGTTATGCAAGTTCTTTGAATTGGAAAATCTTATTAAACGTATTTAATGCTTTTCATTTCTGTGAAATTTAAAGTAAATTAATTTTGATTAAATCAATTTAAATATTTGACATTTTCAATGTATATAATAATAGATATGAGAGATTTTGAAAATTAAATAATGTTACTTGATTTAAATAAAAATTAAATTATGGAGCATCAAGTTCAAGTTTGATATAATGTAAGATACAAATGATTCTGAAAAAAGAAAAAATCTTTACGAAGAGAATAATCTTTACGAAACCAAATTATGCAAAATTATTTAGCTTGAGATTTTAATGGATTTAATAAAGCTAAATTAACTGAACATAACTTAGACTTATCAGCAAAATAAAGGACATAAAAAAAAAGATAAGAAACAATAACACATCACAAACAATATTTCGTGGGTTCATGAACAGGGTACAAAATACATTTTAACTTATTTAAACTGTATATGTATTTTCGGTATAAAGTAATAGTTGAAACTTTTTAATTTATTAATAATTAAACATTAACCCCTTCGCGACGGGAGCCTTTTACGAAATGTTTATTACTTTGCTACCGGTTTTAAAAAACAGAAGTTTGTGCCTATTCAAATCGGGAAAATGCTCGGATTAAATAAGGCAAATTTTACAGTAAAATTTTACTGGTGAGGATAAACGAGGTTCCTTAGGCCTATTTCCGGCACGTATACGTGTCGCTCGTCCCCAAGGGGTTAAGTAATAAAAAAAATTTCATTTATTCAATTTAATTTTTTTTTCAAAGTTATATGTATTACTGAAAAAAAGTCAATTTTCTTCAGAGCAAAATTCTTTCTTTCTTTCTTTTTTTTTTTTTTTTTTTTTGAAATGCTGATAATAGTTGTGTGCAAAAATTCAAAAAAGCAATTTTTTAATAAAAAACACCTAATTGGTATTTACTTAAAATATAATGTACATCTGATTTTTTTTTCTAAATGCTTCCTGCTTATAATAAACCAGTTATGTACCCTTATAAAACAAACACTTCATACACTTGCAATAAGGAATTTTTGATGAAAACTAACCGTTGAACTTCTCGGTTATTTCGCGACAGTACAACAGTAACGAAACGACAGTCAGAAGTTTTAAATTCTGTCAGTGAATAAACTCGTTGAGTGATGAAATATTTTAATTATTGATAAAAGTAGTCGGATTATATATTTCTTTTATCTTATCTATTTTCTGTTTACTTTTTCTAATTTATAAGGTAATATTTATATTGTAAATATTAATCCCATATAGTAAATATTCCATTGAAACAAATTGTCGAATGCATTAAATATATATATCCATTATTTCAGAAATGGATCTCTCTTAAAACATTCGTATCTTCACGCCATTATCTATATATATAAAATAATAAATTATAAGAAGTAAACAGAAAATATTAAAAACTGAAAGAAATACATAATGAGATTAGTTATCAAAAATTTAAATATTTCATTAATCTGAGTTTAAATCATAGCAGTTAAATTTCTAATTGTCGTTACCGCTGTATTGCCGCGCAATAAATAAATCGGTCCGTGAAAGCAAAACCAAATCCCTCGTGGAGTGCCCCGCCCACTACCGAACAATTTAGTTTACAGCACGACCACTAGTGGCGCTGTTGCTCTACTTTGCGGCATCATTTAACATGGGAGTGTCTTCGCTTTCCTATATAACCGCTTTGGTGGACCCAAAGATACTATACTCCGTAAAGATAGTCAGCTTCCGTAGGTATAATGTAATCGCGTCGAATCAACTTTGTGCCTCAATATGTAATGCGCGATAGGCAACATTACAGTGAAGCAGAGGAAACCAACCACGTGATTTTTACTTTTCTTTTTCCCCCGGTCTTTTTGCTTTCAGTTTAGCGTCCGTTTTTATTCTGTAATTCTGAATCGCGGACATAATTATTCTAAGTAGACACTATTTTCAAAACATCAGATATTTATATGTATACGCAATTTAAATATGAACGCTTAAATCGCTAAAATATTATTAAAAAAGACGGATTTATTATTTTTTATCAGCCAAATAATATGTATTATAAAACAATAAGAAACTGTGAAAGCTTTTTTTCTTTCTTTGAAATGAGGAAAATTTTCTTTCGTTTTTTAAAACAAGGCATTTGCAAATCTACATTTTATTAGTAGTAGATATTCTGAATATACTAATTTCACACATATTTAACCCCTTCCAGACGGGAGCATTTTACGAAATTTTTAATCTTTTGTCACCGTTTTTTAAAAACAGAAATTTGTGTCTTCTTGAATCGCGAAAATCCGTTGATTAAATAAGGCAAATTTTACAGTGAAATTTTACTGGTGAGGAAAAACAAGGATTCTGAGAGCTTCATGCGGCACGTATACGTGTCGCTCGTCCCCAACGGGTTAAAAGGAAGTTAAGTAATTTATATAAGTGATGTTTTGAAATGATTTCTAACATTATTCAAACTTTTTTACGGATTTTTTTTAAGTTATATATTTATAAAATACCATTAATAGTTAAAATTTTAGTGTTTTGTGTGAATTGCAATATTTTGCATGAAGAAGAAACATAATTCTTAAATTGCATTAAACTGATTATTAACAACTCAATTAAAAAATTATTACACCACTGTGAAATTTTTTTCTCTCTTTTATTGCAAGTGGAAATATAATCTTTTGCAATGTTTATATCCTTAAAAGATCAATTTCAAATATTTTAACTATATCTTTTCCTGTAGGTATAAGAATGATTTATGAAAAGTAAAGCATATTTCACTATTGAATTTCTGAAATGAATAACTTCACCTTTGTTATTGATCCCATTATTCTGCTTGCACACCTTTAAAAAATTTTTTCCTAATTTTAATTAAGTGTAATTCAAAGGAATTTATAAAGTGTTTGAAATGAGAATTAAAAAAGCATAGAATAACCTTGGGATCAAACAAATTCCATTTTCCCTAAAAATAAGTAAATTATGTCTTATAACAATAAGACAAACAACACCCCTCCCCCTTTTTTGTGCATACAAATAAATTTGTTAACACAATACAACGAATTCAGGAAATCATAATTATATTTTATTTATACACTACTAGACCCGCCCGGCGTTGCCCGTGGTTTTTAAATAATAACCTTAAACAAAACTTAAGTTTGTATGATTTTATATCTTTGGAAATTCTTTTAAATGAACCTAATTTTGGAGGCTCCATTGACTTCCGCGGCGTCTAATGTGTTCCCATCAAACTTCTTTCCGAACGAACCTGAAATCTAGATCCCCACTACATATGGCAGCATTTACCGGAAGTGTCCGCACGTGCCAAAGACAATCGGAAACCAAGTTGAGTGAGTCAAACCTAGTAGAAATCAAGCCCATAGAATAATTTAAAAAAATGAATGCACCATTAATGTTAAAAAGTGTTGGTAACTAAAGTCTAAGATAAAATTTCATAATACAGAAAGTAGATGAATTGTAATCTAAGTTGAAGGAAGCAAATCCCGTTGAAATTGGTCCCTTAACCCCGAGGAAACAACGTGCCACCAAGCGGTGGAAGAAGCCTCCTCACCTTGTAAATTTCATGAATCACTGTTAGCATTAACACAATATTTAACAAACGGAAGAAATCCCTTCTTTAAAGAAACCTTTAAAGTAACGCGATTTTTAATTTACGACTGTAATGAGTAGACATAAGTTAATGCTGAAAAAGAAGATTAATGTCCGAAAAAAGTGGTAGCTGAGGTATAAAGAAAGACCGGGCCCTGGGGGCCAGGGTCTTAACTGGAATGTAGTTGGGTATAAGAAAAATTTTAGGGGGTTTTAAAATAGCTGGAAGACGCTAAAACTATGTTAAAGAAAATTGCAATAGAATAGGATAGTTTTTAAAGAAGCTGCAACAAAGGCCCCATGAAGACGATTAATATTCAAAACTGGTGGTAGCTGAAGTCTGCATTTTTTTTTTCGTCGTTCATGTAGTAGCTGGAGAACCTAAGAAGTTGTTAGGGAAAAAAAATTCGTGAATCGGACCATTTTTAAGGGAGCTATAACAGTGGTCCCAAAAGGGCCCAACTGTTAGTTGAGAGCAGGGTCCTAACATGAAAACATGTTTAAATGTTTTAGTACTTAGCGTTTTAGGTCTTCAATTAGTCGAAATTAATCATAGGGTATGAAATAATCAGTAGAATAATATTTTAAAGAAATGCGCAAAAATGGGGTAAATGCTTAAAAAGGGGCCCTAGAGTTTCAATAAAAATATGAGTGTTGGTCTAGGGGGAAGAGTCCAAGACTCAATTTTAAAATTATGCAATGAGAAGGTGAGAAAATTAGAGTGTAAAAAATGCATAGCACACAAAAAGTTCAAGAGGCCCCGGATCGGGCCCTACAGTATCCTAAGGTGCCTCAGGATTTTAGCTGGAATATAGAAACTGGAGAATAACTAAATGGAAAAATGGTTCCAAAAATGAAGATCGGATTAAGAGAGGCAATTTATTAATAATTTATGGTGCAAAAACTTCAAGGGGCCTTGTACCGGGCCCCAAGGGGGAAAAGACTTAAGTGGCATGTAGTTTGGTATAAATACACTTTTTAGTAGTTTTTAATGTAATCTGAGGACGCTAGAACTATGGTAAAGAAAATTGCAAGGAATTCGGATCAATTTTAAAGAAGATGCACCATGTAATAGCTGGAGAACCTAAGATGTTGATAGGAAAAAAACCTAGTGAATCGGACTATCTTTAAAGGAGATATAATAGGGGGCCCAAAAGGGGCCAACAGATGGTTGAGAAAAGGCCCTAACATGAAAACATGTTACAACGTTTTAGTACTTAGTGTTTTAGATCTTCGATTAGTTGAGATTAAGCATAGGATACGAATTAATCATTAGAATATAATTTAAGAGAAGTGTGCAAAAAATTGGGGAAAGGCTTAAAAAAGGGCCCTAGGGCCCCAATAAAAATATGCGATTGTTGGTCTAAGGAGAAGAGTTTAAGACTCAACTTTAAAATAAGGCATTGCGAAGGTCAGAAAATTAGTGTGTAAAAAACGCATGGCGCACAAAAATTTAAGGGGCCCTGGACCGGGCCCTACAGGATCCTAGATGAACCCATGGTCTTAACTGGAATGTAGACACGCGATGTATAACTAAATGGAGAAAGTATTTCAAAAATGACGATCGGATAAAAAGGAAGCAATTTATTAACAATTTAGTGCACTAAAAGTTCAATGGGCCCTGTACCGGGCCCCTTGCAAGGGTGCCAGGGTCTTAACTGAAATGTAGAAATGGGGCAGAAACTGAAAGTAGAATTCACCCGAAAACGAAGAAGATCGGATAAAAAAGAGGCATGTTATTAACAATTTAGTGCACTAAAACTTCAAGGGGCCCTATACTGGGCCCCTTGACAGGGTGCCAGGGTCTTAACTGAAATGTAGAAATGGGCTAAAAAACTGAAAGAAGAATTCACCCCAAAAACGACGAAGATCGGATAGAAAAGACGCATATTATTAACAATTTAGTACCTAAAACTTCAAGAGGGCCTGTACCGGGCCCCTTGCAAGGGTGCCAGGGTCTTAACTGAAATGTTGAAATAGGGTAGGAACTGAAAGGAGAATTCACCCCCAAAACGAAGAAGACGGATTGAAAAGAGGCATGTTATTAACAATTTAGTGCACTAAAACTTCAAGGGGCCCTGTACTGGGCCCCTTGACACGTTGCCAGGGTCTTAACTGAAATGTAGAAATGGGGCACAAACTGAAAAAAAAATTCCCCCCAAAAACGACGAAGATCGGATCGAAAAGAGGCATGTTATTAAAAATTTAGTGCACTGAAACTTCAAGGGGCCCTGTACTGGGCCCCTTGCATATGTTCCAGGGTCTTAACTGAAATGTAGAAATGGGGCAGAAACTGAAAGAAGAATTCACACCAAAAACGAAGAAGATCGGTTGGAAAAGATGCATGTTATTAACAATTTAGTGCACTAAAACTTCAAGGGGCCCTGTACCGGGCCCCTTGCGAGGGTGCCAGAGTCTTAACTGAAATGTAGAAATGGATCAGAAACTCAAAAGGAGAATTCACCACAAAAACGAAGAAGATAGGATAGAAAAGAGGCATGTTATTAACAATTTAGTGCACTGAAACTTCAAGGGGCCCTGTACTGGGCCCCTTGCAAGGGTGCCAAGGTCTTAAGTGAAATGTAGAAATGGGGCAGAAACTGAAAGGATATTTCACCCTAAAAACGAAGAAGATCGGATAGAAAAGAGGCATGTTATTAACGTTTTAGTGCATAAAAACTGAAAGGGGCCCAGAGGCCCCGGCCCTTAAAAAATTAAAAATCCGAACCTCAGGTGTATCAGGACCTGTCTTGGACTAATCACATCTGAATTTTTAGACTTCTACGTGCGGTAGTTTTTGCTAGCCATCGCACACAGACAGACACACAGAGCGATTTATTCTTTTATTAGTATAGATAATCAATTAAAAAACCCTTAACGGGTTTAAAGTTTGTGACGCAGCACTTTATCTCATTGCTATAAGAATTTTAAATATGAAACTTAAAAATAATGATATCAAATTTTAAGTGACGCTATATTATTTATTTCATCATTTTATTTATTTTTTATTTATAATTGCATGCGTAAGAATTATGTTAAATTTAAAAGGACGTATAAAAATTTATTCATTGATGCATTATCATTCACATTTTTCATAAATTCCAACTATCCATTTGCATAATTAATATCCATTTGCATATATTTCGCTTAGTTTGGATACAATGACGCAAAGAAATCTCTTACATAAATTTTACTTTTGATTTTGGATAGCGTGGCACAAAAGATAAATCAATTTATTCATATAAATACATTACAGTGCATTGTACAGGTTCAGTGATAGTGGTATTTTTAATAGTGTATTGGAAAATTAAAAGATTTGGTTAGATGTGTAAATATATTTAGCCAAATCGAAAACAATTAAAATTGAATTTTAAAACAAATTGTTTAAGGCTACATCAAGGCGTCACTTAAATTTTGATATCATATCTTTTAAAACTCATAGTTTGAATTGATGAAAAATGTGAATGATAACGCATCAATGAATAAATTTTTATACGTCCTTTTAAATTTAACATAATTCTTACGCATGCAATTATAAATAAAACAAAAATAAAATGATGAAATAAATAATATAGCGTCATTTAAAATTTGATATCATTATTTTTAAGTTCCATATTTAAAACTCTTATAGCAATGAGATAAAGTGCTGCGTCACAAACTTTAAACCCGTTAAGGGTTTTTTAATTGATATCATTCGTTTTTTTAAGTTAATAATAAAAAGATAAAAAAAATAATAAAGACTAATGATAGGAACTCATAATCGTGATTTCCATTCACCTTTAATCCCCCCCCCCCCCTCAAAAGAGCATACCTCATACTTAAATTGTAAAGAGTGTTGTGCTATTTGATTTTTTTTAAGAACTTTTTAGTAACATATGGAAGTAATATACAAAATGTGGGGGTTATGGTTTGTTTCACAGATATAGAAAGCTTTGTTAAAACTTACTATGTAAAAAGTTTACTTTCTTAAAAAATATATAAAGAAATATTACTCTTTAAAACTTTTTATTTAAAATACAATAAAATTGTAAGCAAAAAAATACTTTCAAATAAAATTTATTTGGGAAATTACTGATTTTTTATTTTTTAAGAAATAATTTTCCATCATGTAAGTTTTTAATCTATCAACATCTAACATAACTCTAACATGTGACATAACATTTATTGCTACTTTAATGTAAATGTTTAATGTTTAGTTGTATTGGGGTGGTAGGATATTAGATTTACTGGATACAACTGTATAAAATGCATAAAATACATTATTATTGCTCCCATTATTGAAAAGAAAATTTTATTGTAATATTCCCCACCCCCCACCCCCCATTTATTGTTAATGCTGAATTTAGCGACGATACCTTGCAGAGAAGCATTTAATTATTGATGAATTTAATTAACCATGTAACAAACAACTTAAATTACTTCAAAAACAGATTTTAATTATATTTTGTACCTTGAAATTTTTAATGATAGGCAATGGTTTAATAATTTAGTTAGCCAACTGAATTATTTAATTTGAATTTTTATTTCACTTAATTTTTTCTGTGAATACATTTCCCATTTATTGTTAATGCTGAATTTAGCCAACAGATGGCGATACCATGCAGAAAATCATTTAATTATTGATGTATTAACTATCAACTTAAATTATTTCAGAAACAGATTTTAATTATATTTTGTACCTTGTAATTTTTTTAATGCAAGGCAATGGTTTAATAATTTATTTAGCCAACTGAATTATTTAATTTCAGGTTTTATTTAATTTAATTTTTTCTGTGAATACATGGGAAGTTTGCAAGGTATATATTTTTGTTGTTGTTGTTCTGAAACTAAAAAATAATTTAAATATATTAAAAAAAATAAATTTACATGACAAATTTTGCATTTTATTTTTTTTGATTTATAGAGATGGTTTAATAAACCTTTGTTTGAGCCCCCTCTCCCTCCCCCAAAGATAAAAGTATAAAACTGCAATTTATTTGCATTTTTTTGCAAAATTTTGAATGAATGCCTATTTTTAAAAATCTCGTAGTTTTCCATTTACAGTTAGAATAACAGCACGTATTTATTATTATTATTATTATAAAGGTAAAGACGGGTTACCATCTCCCGGTCCCAGGCCCTTAGAAGGCCCATCTGTCAACGCAAGGAACCACCCGTGAGACGAGCCCCGCGGCGCGTCCCGAAGGTCGCCGCCAGACAAGTCCCAACAGAGCAGAACGCCACGCAAACTCCGGTCAGGTCGGCGCACTGCCCAGCGCACGTCACGCCGGCTATTCCCAAGTTGGTGAACAATCGCTACGATAGTCCTCACCACCCAGCTAGAAAAACCAAGTGGTCCCTAAACTTGGTTACTCGAGCCGGTAGACCCCGCAAGCCATCGCAGGAACCAGACGCCTATAAAGACGCTGGGCCCACGGACTGAACCGAGGCTTCCCGACCCGAATTTAATTTACGAAAGCCCCTTAAGATCAGATACCATTTTCCGGCAGAGACATTTTTGTGGACCAGCCGATAGGAAAGTTATTGAAGAGCCCCTAACTCGAAGACCAGGGAGGACGGGGAAAGTCCCTCCGGCCGTAAAGCGACCCAGCTCCTGGCTTTTCGCCCAAGCCACCCGGCTCAACTGACGGAACCCCTCGTGGATCACGCCGGGAACCAGTTGGCCCAGACTAGGTGCCGTTAGCGACCCCAGGCGGGCACGGAAAGCTCCACATAGGCGGAATAGACTCCGCCTCGCTAGGGGGTCGGACGGAACGGAGTCCCGCCAGCCCCCACCGACTCGACCCCATCCAAAGACAGAGAAGCCAGTGGAGGCCGACAGAAGCCCGCCCGCCACTACCTTACCTCACGGCCGTCGAGGGTACCCAGGCCCGAAGGCCCCTGACACCGTGCAGTGATCGACCGCTACCTTTGTTAGTGCGTTCGAAAGTTAGGTGGAGACACCTCTAGGTCCTCATCACCAGGCGAGGAAAACTCCGGTACCGCATAGACACGGAGGGCCTGGATCGGACCAAGAGTTCCCCTGAGGCACGATGAGCCGCCGCGTTACCACCGAGCCTCCGGCCCGTTTCCCTGCGGGAATAGTGTTCGATGGTGGACCTGCCGGCCGACCCCCTCCCAAGGGTCACGACACGACATGGAGCAACCAGAACCATACTGGCCTCCCCACGCGACTGCTCCTTGGTCAACGGGGGTACCGCCAAACCGTACCACCCTAAGGGTCGGCTCACAACTGCTCCAGCTGAGGTCCTCGGAGGGATGAGCCACCCAAGTCATAAAGTAACCTGGGCGCTGTCCGAAACCCTCGCCCTTCGGTTGCTCCGGGAGTCCCTGCATGGCGTTCCCGCAAGCCCCGTCGTCACTAGCGAGCACCGAGGACTTTCCACTACAAAGCCCTCACTCATACTTCAGGCTCCCTCTTAGTCAATTGGTGGATGGGGTCCTATCGCCTTAGCTAGTCTTTGCCCGGCGACACCGTCCGGCCCTTAGACCGGCACCGGGATCGACCTATGAAACGTCGCTACCCGGCTTGCCCAGAGAACCCGGGTGCCGGAGGACCGTACCTTTGTGTACCCACCGAAGCGGGCTACGGTCCTATGCACAACGTCCGTTAACCGTGGCCACCGGACTCAACGCCTGTCGGAGATGAGCCTCTCGAGGAGGTGGCGATTCGTCCCCATCCGGCCCCCTCGCATTTGTACACAACGAACTCTGCCGAGCTTCCGGTCACCTCCCCCACTCAAGGGGTCGGGTCGGAACCACCCGGAGGGGCGGCCACTTATTATAAAGGTAATGGAAAAATTACGGCCTGTTTTTTTCTTTTTTTATTATAAGGATGATGGAAAAAATAAAAACGCATAATTTAAATTGTACCGTAGAAAAACAGAAATTTATTTGTGTTAAAAAAATTGTAAATATAAAGAAACTGTTGTAGATTGAACAAATAGAAACTGCGTATTTTCTTTTCCTTATCTTTAAGTCTGAAGAATTTCAAAATTAAAATTATCTCTCTGTAAACAAATGAATGCATAAAAATGTGCTTTTATTTATATTGTATTTTATATGTATTTATTTATTATATGTATTTGATCTATCTATCAGTTTTAAAGTTCCCTTTACCGAATGCTTTTCGGTATTAAAATATTCTTTTTTCCGTCTTGTGTAAATTCGAGCCAAGGATTTCCATGCGCAAATACGGGTTAGGTTCCCTTAGAAAGATCCCCCACGAAGGGCACCCCCCCCTCGGGTCTATATCCTTAGTGTAGATAATCACCCGTCAAAAATCAACCAACCGTCTTATGTAAAAATTGGCTTTCGGCGGACCTTAAAAACGATTCCGTTTCCGCGTCAGGCAGATTCCGGCTTATGGAGCACGTATTAATGTTATTTTGAATGGATTCGCCGGGACTTCAAAGTCTTTCCGCGGTAGGCACATTTCCGGCTTACACAGAGTCCGCCTTAGACAGATTTTACAGTATTTTTATTGTCTGAAAAATTGTCTCGAAATAGTGATATGTGAAACTCTTAAAGAAAAAAATCAAAATAAATAAATATATTTTTATAGAAACAAAATCAAATTTACTTTGATAAAGAAAAAAAAATAGTGCTTGCTGCTTCAAAGAGGACAGACCTCGCAACCTATGTACTGCGAGGCACGCACTTAACCGACTGAGCTACGGAAAGTTCGTAAACTTTTCACTAAGCATTGGTCAGAAGAAATTAAGAGCATGAATACAATAGGCACATTTTCGGTGAAATTCCCATAAATAGTGGAAAAATATAGTCCGATTTTTCATGCTTATTATAAAACGAATAAGAGTCTTCTTGGAAACAAAAATGATCTTATTCGGTTCATCTAAAATAGATTCATATTATATATTAATTTTAATAAGATCTTTTTCGGAGGAAAATAAAAGTGAATTAAAAAGAAAATTAGAGTTTTCCCGGAAACAAATGTTATCTTATTCACTTCACATAAAACATATTTCTATTATATATGAATTTAAAGAAAATCGTTAGAACCGTTTTCCGGAAATGGAAATTAGGAAATTCTTACATACCAAGTAACTTTAAAAATGGGTTTCGAGATCTCAAAATATACTGCACGTAGAAATGTAAAAATTTCAGAATAGCATTAGACTGCAGAAATAAGACTGTTCTGAAAAAAATCAGACTAATAAGAGCTATATTCGCCGAGTTATTTAAAGGCGGCTTTTCGCGTTTTCTTTGAAGTCGAGTATATACGAGTTCCGCCATCTACGAATTCTACGATACGATACGATACGATTTTAGGTTTAAGGCTGCGTCACTGGAATACTATCGTCTTCCATGATATCCCAAAACAATGAAAAATGGCAATAATATAATTTAAAATTAATAAAATTAATGCACATCGCAAACAAATATTTTCATATGTGACAAAAACTTCCTAATACAAAGTAAGTGCTGAACATACAATTTTCATTTTCAGGTTCCAGTAATACATACAATTCGTATGTGTTTATACTTTTTAAAAGTAATAATTTTTTAGTGTGCATATAGAAATGTAATCAGAAAGGAGCAAAGATGTATGCTCCAGTTTTGTATTTTAAGAAATATAAAAATTATAGTTTAAACCAGAACTGTAACAATGTTCCTGAAAAATTCATGGGATACATTATGAATTAAAAGGTACACCTATTAAAAAAAAAAAAAAAAAAAAAAAAGTTTTTTTTACAGGATAAACATGCAAAGATAATTTATATAGCAAATGGATATATACTAACCCTCATTTGAAATGTTGAAGAAAGTTCAGTTTTTTACCGTGGATGGTCATGAACTAAAAGGTAAGCAGATTTACCTTATCTTTATTTTGTGATTTAATGTGATTATTATTATAACACGTTAAGTCTCATTTTTTATCTAACAATGAGTATGAGACTGACGCGTTGCCTTCCTTAAATATTAAATATAAGTATATGATAATTTAATAAAAGGGTTTATTTGAAAATTAAAAGGTGGTAACAGAATTTAAAATGAATTCAGCAAAAGATGCACAGATAGTAGAGAAGCTCAACTCGAATAATTATAATGTTTGGAAATTTAAAATCGAGATGCTTCTCATAAAAGAAGATTGGAATTTGGAAATTGGAAAACAAGATGGCAATTAAAAGAAAGAGTAAGATATTACACTAATTATTTTTAATTTTAAAACTCGATTAAGTTAATAGATTAAAAATATTTTTTACTACTATTTTAAGCTGGTAAAAATTCATATGACAAATTAGGATGATATGATGAGCATGAAAATACCAAATTGTACAGGATTTTTTTCTTTTGATTTATACAGAAATTCTTTGCCCTTATAACAAAGTTTGTGTTAACAATGAGAAAACAAACTTTGAATGAATTGATATTAATATTTTACACAGATAATATTAAAAGATCGTTGAAAGAATGATGAAGTAGATCATTTATTCCCAATCTATAAGTATACCTAGATAACATAGGGAAATTTAGAAATCAAAGCTATATTATTAATTTAAAAATATTTATTAAATTAAAGCGTACATTACTTTAAATTCCATTGCATTAAATAATGTAGTAAATATATTTTTATTTTACTTGTTATAAAATTTATACAGAATGCTTTATTATCTGTTATAAAAGTAACACAACATTCAAGTTTTGTTTGTAACTTAGGGACCATCCACAAATGATGTCACGCCTGAAGGGAGGGAAGGGAGTTCTTGAAATTGTGACAAGGCAGTGGGAGGGGGTAAGAAGAAGTGTGACATCACACATTTTGTTAAAATAAAAGCATTAAAAATCAGCAGAATGATTTTTGAAGTCATTTTGAAATTAAAGTATTTGTTATCATAAAATAAAGATCAGATTTAAAGCCATATACATTAAATTCCATTTCAAATTCCTAAAGCAAATTTTCAATTGCTCTTTCATATTAATATTCTATTGTACATTAATTATGTGTTTTGTTTTCTAAACCTTAATCTATACAAAATAAGTACACAATTCATTTTTATTGTTACGCTCACAAGTGTCATCAAACACACATTGTTAAAGCTTTAAATTAAAATTTGAAATACGATCTATAATGTAATGCTTTGTTTCTAAACTGCAAGTATATGTTTATGTAGCATAGCATGACGTGAGACCAGGGAGGGGAGGGGGTATGGTGAAGTGTGACACAATGGGACACTGGGTAAAAAGGGAGTAAAGTTAAAACTGTTTTAATTTTACCCTTGATTTTTAAGCACTGATGTATGCTTTTTATACATATATATATTTGTGCTTTATAAGTTGTTTCGCTTTCTTAAAAATAATAATTGCAAACAATAAAAAAATTGCTAAAACAATAGCGATAAAGCGATGGAACTTCTGTAAAAAATACTTGTCTTTTAGCAAAAAACTGTCAAACTAGTAGATACGAAGAACGCGGGAAAAAGTAGGATGTTTTGTTTGTTTGGAACAACGGAGGAGGAAAGGTAGGGTGACAGTTCACAGAATGAGTTATGGGCATTATCTGGGGTCCAGTAGCTCGCGGCTGCTCTCAGCCTGTAACGTTTGTTTTCCCACCAAGCATATTGAGGACCCAACTTTTTAACTGTTGGCTGAAGTGGGATTTCTTTCTCTCCATGTTCTTTGGTGGACCAACCCTCCCACGCCTATCACAACGGCGATTGTGACAGGTTCGACTAGGCCTGGACCTGGAGACATACATAGGGCTTAATGCTCCGCTGCACTCAAATTCCCTGATCACGAAATCCCATGTTAGCCTATGGGGAAAACCACAGAGGAAGTAGTTTTGGAAAACTCATTACCTAAAGTAAATAGTAAAATACCGTTTTTACCATCAGAAAGTAGACGTAAGATGCCGGTAATGTGCGTTTTCAAAAATTATCTCCGTAAATTTTAAGTACATAAAAAGCCGCTATAAAATGTGAATTCGTTGCAGCATTCCAAATGAGTTGCAAAGCGTTTCATAAAGTATGCTTGACGCATGATTTTTCTTTTTTCTTTTTGCTCTTCAAACACCCGATTACCTTATGTAATATTTATCATTATCTATGTCACTGGAAGAAAATATTTATGCAGTTTATTTTAATATACACAAAGGTATTATTCTTTTACATACACGTTCATCGAAAAAAAATCGAATTTTTTGAAGAATTAAGAGTAATATGTTCTCTTAATGCTATCCCCACTGCTTTATAATCTCTCTGACGTCAACAACTAATCGCAAATGAGAGGGAACTGCGTTTAAGTTTGCTTAGGCGACAAATGAAACTTTAGCTAGAAAAGAATAATTATTTTAGGCGAAAAGTAACTTTTCATGCACTTTTTTTCCCCCCGGGAGAACTGTTCCAAGAATCCTGTTCTCCGCATTTTATTACATTTCTATACCTAGAATCTAGAATGTAATTGTCACATTCTGTTCTCCAAAATCTTAGTTTTAATAATAAAAAAAAGTAGAATAATTGTTACAAAATTATAACCCAAATTAAATATTTTACTCTTTAAAATATTAGTTTAGTTTAATATTAGAATATTTTACATAAAATTCACATTTATTGTCACTGAAAAAAATGCTCGCGTCCGTAAATGAAATGGTCTTTTTTTTTTTCTTTGTAATAATGTCAGAAATAATACGATAAAATAACATAAAAATTATTATTAAGAATTAGTCGCATCTAGAGACAGTAGATTTAGAAGACATCATCTATAGCCATTTACATAAAGATACATGAATATTCACTGACTACTCCTTAAACTTAACCACGGCCAAACGCCGAAGATGTGTATTTTTTTCTAACTTGCAAGCTAAAAAATAAAACTAATGCCAATCGTCGTTAAATTGAATAGTTTATTCTCTTTTTAATTTCTTGAAATTATTGCAGTTTCCAAAATTATACCTAAATATATTTTTATTTTGTAATAAAGATATAAACTTAAACATATGAATTTAAAAATATGTACATAAAATATATAAAACTGAAGGTCAGAAATATTTTAAAGTAATATTGTATATATAAAGAAACAGATTTTTAATTGTGAGGGGTTATTTATGAGATGTACCGTGAACTGTGTTCAGAAGCCAATTCAACACAGTCGCAATAAGTAACTAGGTGTGAAAATTGCATACCACGGCCAAACTCGATTCTACGAGTGTCTGGGGAGAGAACGACTGCTAACAGTAGAACTTAGAAAAAAATTCTCCTTCCCTTTCAGCTATGGAGAAAAGGGAAACACTACTGCGTTCTTCCCTCAGCCTTATGTAGCTTTCCCTTTTCGCTTTCATTTGTTATTGGATTATGGAAATTGTTCAAATTATAAACAACGAAGAATACTGAATCTTATAATTTGAAGAAACAAACAAACAAAAAAAAAGCATCGCATTTGCAAAAAAGGAAATGTTGTTTAAAAGGAAATAATAATAAAAAATAGAATGGCTGTTATTTATCTGAAAATCTGAAAAAAAATATTTTTATAGCTTCATATTTTATTATTATTATATTTTAATATATTTTTGTAACAGACTTTCATATCCTATTATTTTTCTTTTGTGTGTGAGTGTGTGTGTGTGTGTGTGAGGGGAGGGGGGGGGGGGTAAGCTTATGTAAAATTTTACGGTTAAAGGATTTTTGTAACTTTTGTACTTTTTTAAAAAGATATTTTATAATATCTTACTGACACATTATTAAATGGTTTTATGAAGAAAATTGACTTAATAAAGGAAAAGTTTAATTATTGTAATAAGATTTGAAAAGTTAATTTAAAAATTATTAAGAAGATTTTAAAACAACACTTCTTTTTAATTTCTTACAACATTATCTTTCATATTTTTAATTCTATGTGTGCTCTATAGGTGTAAGGACCAGATATCCGAATAATTAATTATTTAACCCTTTATGCCCCGACGCTATTTTAATGTACCATTAAAATAACATGATATAAAACATGCATCGATTAGTAGTAGTACATTTTATAATGAGTTATAGGTACTTTACGTTATCTTATCCCAAAAGCATTATTGGTTGAACAAAACAAAAATATGCACCTCTTTAGCTTTCTTGATGTTGAAAGTTCGAGGGTGAAAAATTTCAGTTCGGAATTATTCCTATATTTCTCTTGTAAGAGCTTTATACTTGTACATTTCCTAATTCTATAAAATACTAAAAAAATATATATAAAATAAAAGATTTGAATGAAGTTATAAATATCGCACAAAATTCCTATAAATACAAATTTAATTAATTGACTTTAAATGGCAAAATCCCTCTAAATTTTATTAAATGATTGTGTAAATCTTCTAATGTAGTTTCAAAAATTCGCAAAAAATAATTTAGAAGATGAAATTTTCATAATTTGGGACATAAAGGGTTAAAAAAATAAATGAAATGTCATGACATGCTTTAAAAATAATGAACAAATGACTATTTGCTTAATATTTTTATTTAAAAAAAATACTAAGCAAATACTCATCAACAGTCAATTTATATTAAGGAAAATCCTGTCTTTAATTTTATGAACCACGAGGATTGTCCATTTAAAAATCGAGTAAATTGAAAAACATATCGAAGTTTTAGCATTTTAATCACACTGATATATATATATATAAGAAAAGAAAAAAGAACTTATAAAGATTACAACTCTAGAAGGGAAATTTCATTTAATGTCAAATAGATGCAGGGAAAAATTGATATTTAAACGGGAAAATTGATATTTTCATCCTTATGTAAATAAAAAATTTTACCCCCCCCCCCCCCCTTCCTACATAATTTGCTAAACGTAATCGTTAAAAAATATATTATCTCACACCTCCTTCATAAAATCATTTAATAATAAATTAAAAAGTCATTGTAAAATATTCAAATCGAATTCCCCAAACTGGAAATTTTGACATAAGCTTGCAAAAAAGAAAAAGAAAAAAAAAAAAAAAAAAAAAAAAAAGTAGGATACGATGAGGTTTGTGCTAATCTTAACAAAATATTAAACATTTACGTCAATTGGCCTTATTTAAAAAAAAAAAAAATAGGTAAACACACAGAAAGGTAAATCATTAATATATAAAATTTAATAAAAAATGAATACTGTAAAAATGAATTTTCCGAGGTGAAAAAGAAAAAAAATTTTTTTTCGTGACACACATTTTTGAATATAGTTACATATCTATATTATTGGACAAACATATCTGTGCGTAACGCATACGTCATTTTGCGAAGGGCAACACTTTGAAATTTGAAATAAAATTTTGGTTTTGCAATTTTCTTTACTGCAAATTTTTAAACATCTAAACATCGCACATTTTAAATTTTTACACCATCGTATAAGGAAAAAAATTCTCTTTTAAATGCAATTTGTTTGAAAGCTGTATCTCAATTTATTTTTGAGATATTAATTTTTTTGTAGTTTTTAATACCATTTTTCCAATCGCGGCAACAAAAGTACCCCATTTCTATTGAAAGTCATTGAAAGTAAACGGAAAATAGTCAAAAATAGGAGATACTGTATCCTTTTGTTGCCATTTTCTCATAAAACTTGAAAAAAAAGTTGAAATTAAAATATGTGCTATGTTACGAATATTGTCTGTTATTCCGTGGTAATGACGTCATAGGCACACTTTTCTATAGACGAAATTTAAGACTGGATTGTAAATGTGAATTGCTTTAGCGGATGCAAATGACGTCATAAAAAAGCAGTATAAAAAAGCGTGTATTTTAATTCTTAAACCTGAATTATGTTTTGTAGAAGTGCGTCATTTTCACAGCCCAGCTGCTTTGAAATTCTTCACAGGTGAAAATGCTTCACTTTTGGAAATAATGTAATCGAAATCGCGCACTGATAAAACGCAAAGTTTTACAAAATTTTAGAATGTCTTTATAAAAAAGAAGTGACATGCAAATAATAGCGATTTATATTACAGAAATTGATGCTTCTCACCTGGATGGATTTGCTTCGCCGAGTTAGACAAGCAAACAAATAATTCGTGGTTTAAAATAATATCGTGTTCCTGAAGTTTTTGTCGAAAATTCTCTCGAATAATAAAATTTTAATGCTATTCTTTAGGACATTCTACTATAATTTCATCAAAATAACATAATTTGCTTAATTTAATTTTTTGTGATTTTATATAATCTATATATTTAAAACACAAGTGTGTTTTTAGTCATCTGCCGTGATCTTTCTGCTGAACCAATTTTACTATTTTTTTTTTTAACTGAAAGATCTTCCTTTTGTAGATGTGATCGCACTATTTGTTTTTTTTTTTTTTTTTTTTTTTTTTTTAAATATCGCCACTTTTATATTTTAATTTAAAAAGAATTTTATGAAATATCTTCAAAATTATGAAAATTAGATAGCTTTCATTATTGCAGGCAAGAGAGAAATAATGAAGTATTTTTAACTTTATTCATGCTATTTTCTGATAAAAATTCAAAATCGTTGTATAGGGTTTAGTGGCGCAAAATCCCATTAGGAGCAGAATATTATATTAAGGGCATAATAACGGAAAATGACATACTGCTTTTGAAAACACGCATTTTTCCTCATAAATTTTCTATATTGTTTTTCCTTCTGCATGTGAACTGATACTAAGTTTCAGACAATAGGCGAAAGGCTTATTTAAGTGAAAATGAAGTCATATTTAAAAGAAAACGATCATTTTCTTAGATAAAACTAAACTTTTTAACACAAATGCGTCTAAAAAACATAAATTACGGAATTTTTTACTCTCAGGAATTGAGATTAGAATTTCAAGTAAAGAGTGCGTCTGTTCACATAAAAGATGTTGCTGACAATCGTGACTTCATGTTTTGAGTTAAAATAATTTTTAAATAATCAAACAAAATAATTTTTTTAAAATGGTGAATATGGATATGAGAAGTGCGTATGCAAATTTTGAGAAGGTGAAAATTGCTGTTTTCATTTCGGAAATCTAAGCATAAGAGCTTCAATTGATAACGACATCCTAATAACTAATCTTTATTATATTTTACTGATTAAGTATCTATATTGTAAAGAACAAACGTATCTGTGCGTAACGCTGACGTCATTTTGCGAATGGCAACACTTCACGATCAAATTTCGGTCTTGAAATTTTCGCTACAGCAATTTTTTAATCTTCTGACCATCGTACATTTTCAATTTTCGTCGCATAGGGAAAAAACTTACTTTCAAATGCAATTTGTTTAAAAACTGTATTCATAGACTGATGTATTATATTTTCTAAAATAATTTTTAAGCATAATTTTTTTGAAGTCTATCTTATCACGTGCCGGTTTCAATACATAATAATAATAAATATTCTGCACATAAAGCAACAAACATTTTGCAGCATTTGTTTCTGACTATTTTTGCATAACGAAATTAATACTTCCTTTAAAAACAAATAAAAGAATAATATTAAAAAAAACCACCAATCTAACGTATTTGTGAAAGACAAATTAACGAAATTAATACTTCTTTTATAAACAAATAAAATAATAATATTGAAAAAAACACAAATCTATCATTCGTACAATTTCATTCAAAACATTCACCAAATAGGATTTTCTTTTCAAATGGGATTTTATTGCAAAGTTCATCTCAGTTTACTGATTGGCTATGGTTTTAAAAACAATTTTAAAGCATGAAATATTTTTTTTAAATTTATCTATATTGCGCCGAGCTCGATTACGAAAGATTAATCCATCTGCCCTTAAAACAAAATAAAGAGTTCATCATTTTCTTACGGCTGATATCCATTGTAAAAAACTTCCCTATGAATAAATAAATATAATAACATAAATAAAACACAAATTTACCAAACATGTATAAGCTCTGAAATTCAGAATATAAAATGATGCCATAAGTAGCAAAATCTTGACAAATAACTCTTAGCATGCGGCTAATAAGAAAATATCGCTTTTGATAAATTTCAAAAATTTATTTGATTGTATAATTCGTATTTTCCATATGAAAATTGCTTTTTTAATGTAAGTGGTCAATCTAAAAAAATTATTGCACATAAAAAATTATTAGTTTTCAATTTAAAAAAATGTTTTCACCTATATTCTTTAACCCGGGAAGCCCGGGTACGATCCCCTAGTAATATTAATTGCCAAATAACTACATTATATATAAATATAACGCAGAATTGACAAATATACTTATTTTTTTTTAAATATGTTAATATATATATGTGTGTGTGTGTGTGTGTGTGTGTGTGTGTGTGTTTGTAATAAAATATTATATATTAAAATATGAAGCTATAATTATAAAAATAATTTTTGCAGATTTATATATAAAAGGTTTTTATATAAATAACAGATATTATTCTTTTTTATTTATTTCCTTTTAAAATTATGTTATTTATTTTTGAAAAAAAAATCCTTTTTTATGAGAATCAAATTATAAAATTCAACATTCTACGTTATTTATTTTAATGTTCTCATAACCGAATAATAAATACAAGCGAAACGGGAAAGCTACACAAGGTTGAGGGAAGAACGCAGACTGTTTTCTCCCTTTCTTCCCTGTTGAAACAGAGCCGAAATTTTTTCTAAGTGCTACTATTAGAAGTCGTTCTCTCCCCAGACGCTCGTCTCGATTCTTCCCTATCCTTACGGCCTTCACAATCACACCTTTAGTTTCGGAATCGTTGAAGTACTACTTTCGCCGCTAGATGGTGCTCATTGCTTGTAACGTCTGGAGATCCTATATAGGTAGGATGTGCACCTCTATGTAGGATCCCTAGTAACATCGCCCGTTGAATACAAGACCTGAGACTTGACACAAAAATGGCGGCTATCGTAAGCGGATTTTTTAAACGTACGTACGGTTCTCTAAATTTGGACAACAGTATTTTATAAAATATTTCTTTGATTTGTTTAATCTCAGAAAAATAAAGTGGAGAAAACTTAAAAAAATTATTGGTAGTTAAATTCAAGGGACCGTACACACGCTGAAAAAAATCTGCGTTCTGCAGCCGCCATTTTTGTGTCAGCGCTCGGGTCTAGTATTTAGGGGGCGGTGTTTGTAAACACTCTGACGTCAACAACTAATCAGAAATGAGAGGGAACTGAGTTTAAGTTTGCTTAGGCTACAAATGAAAATTTAACTAAAAAAAAATAATTATTTTTTGCGAAAATAAACTTTTCATCCACTTTTTTCCCCGGGAGTAGCGTTCCAAGAAACCTGTTCTCCGCTTTTTCTTCCATTTCTATACCTAGAATGTAAGGGCTATGCATATATAACGTTATAATTTTAAGGGGAGAAGGGGTCTGGCACATGATATCGTAAGATATCTTTAGGAGGAGGGGAGTTTGTCTTTTGATATTTCTATGCCTTACGGTAGGCCTCTCCACCCGGCTGACCCTGTCTTTTGATATCGTTATCATTTTTTATCCATTTTTACTTGTAACTTGGTCTTTACATCAAAATAGTATGTTATCTTTTTTTTAGTCTGTTATCTATTTTTATGAAAGTACAAAATCATTAAATGATTATAAAATCATTCAATTCATAAATATGGAACACCGCAATGTTTGGCATGCCTATTCTTCTGTCATACGTGTTTGTATACATAACCCACTGTTCGACAAACCATATGCGAAGAATGTTTGAAATGATACTTTTGTGTTTACCAGTAAATAAGAGGAAAGAAATTGTCCACCTTCTTTGTTGGTAAGAAGTTCTGTCTGCCCCAATCTGTTCAGGGGGAAAGTGCAAAAAGACATTAATGCATTATGCAGCAAAAATCTATTATTAAATACTTTTAAAGAGTAACGATTTCTTTTAAGTGTTATATGATATATATATTGATATTTTATTGACTTCTCTTCATTTTAATCAATAAAGTATGCGAAAAATAAATGTAACTATACTTGTTTATCATTCCAAACGAAAGGAAAAAATTCCAAAAATATAAAGAATTTTTATACATTGATAATGGTATCATTATCAGGGGGGAGGGGGTACAAAGTATCCGAAAAGTTGATAATATTATATATGCACAGCCCCAAATTGTTGCACTCTGTTCTCTAAAATCTCAGTTTTTATAATAAAAAAATAGAATAATTGTATAAAATTATAATCCAAATTAAATATTTTACTCTCTAAAATATTAGTTTAGTTTAATATTAGAATTAACCCCTTCGGGACGAGCGTCTCTTACAGAATTTTTAATCTTTTATCCCCGGTTTTTCAAAACTGAAAATTTTGTCTAATTGAATCGGGAAAATGTTCGGATTAAATAAGGCAATATTTACAATAAAAAATTATTGGTGAGAAGAATCACGAATTCTGAGCATCTTGCGTGACACGTATACCGGTCGCTTGTCCCAAAGCGATTAAATAAAATTCACATTTATTGTTACGGAAAAATGCCCGTAAATGAAATCACCCTTTTTACATATAGTAATGACAGAAATCCTACGATAAAATAAGAAAAATTATTCAGAATTAGTGGTATTTAGAAACGGAAGATTTAGAAGATATCATCTATAGTTATAGTTATTTACATAAAAATACAAGAATATTCATTGCATGCTCCTTAAACTTCACAAAAGTATACAATCATTCCTTAAATAATTTTTTAAAAACTCAAATCAGAAAAATTATACAGTAAATTGTAATATATAAATTTATTAAGAATAGCATACAACCCAAAGTTTTCGCTTCCATTTCAAATCTAGACACAGTGATCACTTACTACAGTGGCTAGAATAGATAATGTGCCGTTCATTGGTTGCCATAACGCTTTTTTTTTGGTCGTGAAAGGAGGACGCCGCAAGGTGGCGCGCATGTTAACACCGACTGGGCATTCTGAAAGCTTTTAGCGCCGTGACAGTGAAGCATATTGTAAACAAACGCGAGTTTTTCCCATAACGTTTTAATTATATCTGTTTAAGAAACAAAATATGAGTGAAAAACTAACAAAAAATATCAGAAAAGGTATTGTTTTGCGCCTGGTTGTCGTAATTTGTTTTTTAAACAAGTGTATAAAGCAAAATGTATCTGTTTTCATTTAGTTGATCTCCAATTTTGTTCTAAAGAAAAAAAAAATGCATTTTTAGAATATTGTTTGATTAAGTTTTCACGATAAGTGCAATATGTTTTAGTTTCTAATTTATATTATGCTTAAAAATATTTATTGTCAGCAGTAAGTTGACTATTTTGAAAATATCGGATATTTTTTATATTTTCGAAAATATCATGATATTTACGAACCCTGGGAAGGAGATTAATCCACAGAGCAATGAGATGTCCCTCCGGAAGATTTGACATTTTGTTTTCAATGGTCAAAAAGTGTAATCCCCCCCCCCCTCCCCCGTAGCTACAAAAATCCCTCCCGGAGAAAAGTGTCTCAATTCAACACTGGTTTAAACAGTTTTGGAAGTAGTGAACAGTTGTTGGTATTTGTAAATAAAACTAATGCCAATATACCCTTTGAAATTATTTAGTTTTCATACATAATTCATAAAGAATTATTTTTTTTTTTTTTCTATATATAATTTTCTTAAGAATTTTAATATGTGATTTACAGTGTGAGAAACATTTATTTAACAAATGTTCCTTTGCATTGAAAATAACACTAAATTTTGCTATTGGGAATTTATTTTTATATATTCATTGCATGTTTGTACCAGTGTTGAATTCAGGGGAGACATTTCTCCCCTGAACAATGAGATGCCACACACCCCGTAAGATTTGAGATTTTGTGTTTTCAATGGTCAAAAGGTGCAATCCCCCCCCCCCCCCCCAGAGCCACTGAAATCCCTCCCGGAGAAAAGTGTCTGAATTCAACACTGGTTTGCACAATTTTGGAAGTAGCGAACAGTTGTTGGTTTTTATAAATAAAGCTAAAGCGAATTTAACCTTCGGATATATTTTTTAAATTATTTACTTTTCATACATAATTCATAAAGAAATTTCTTTTTAATAATTTTTCTTAAGAATTTTAATATGTGATTTCAAGTGCAAGAAAGATTTACTTAACAAATGAGGCTTTGTTTTGAAAGTAACACAAAATAAATATTGCCATTGGGAGTTTATTTTTAAATATTCATATTCATTGTATGTTTGCACAGTTTTAGAAGTAGTGAACAGTTGTTGGTATTTGTAAATAAAGCTAAAGCGAATTTAACATTTGAATTTATTTGCTTTTCACACATATAATTTTTATTTAAAAAATATGTCTCTTGTAAAAGTTTGTAAATAATATATTTATTATTGAAATATTTCAGACTTGTTTTCATCTAAATATCAATTTCTAAATTTAAATGTCTTCTTATATAATATTAAAATAAGTATCTAAAAAGCATTAATTTATCCGATCTGCTTTCGGAAATTTCCAGTCTATACTGTAGTCAGCGCCAACTATTGGAGGATTACTTTCCCGGTCATTTTTTTAGCGTCGAACGGCACACTATATATTCTAGGCACTGTACTAGAGTCACTGTTATTTTTAAGATAAACAAAAATGCGCAGGCATGGAGCTATTGTCTGCCCCACGCGTTCTTAACGGCTCTCATGACAGGTTTGGCTAGGCGAGGAGGCCAACGTAGGCCCGAAGCTCTACAAGAGTAGCGGATAGGGACAGCTTAATGCAACAATGTTAAAACTTCCAGCGTACTGGGTACCATAGCGATATGGGGGAAAAATCAAAAAGTCCCTAGCCGACTTTGGCACGTTATTTTGTTGATGTTGATTTTCGTTTGTACTTGGTACTTATCCATGTGTTGTTTTTTCCCTCATACTTTTTTTTTATTAATGTTACTGTTATTATAATTTAAGATGTTAATACTTGAAGATAACGCATTATAATTATCAATATTGTAATGTTAAAAAAAAATATGAGATGCTCTCATTTCTCATTATACATTTGCTATAAAATGGGAACTGAAATAATCCTAAAATTAAATTATGTTTAGTTCAATGTAATAACTAAAGAAATTGAACTGTGCCCTATTAATTCGATTTTTTTTTTTTTTTTTTTTTTTTTTTTTTTTTTTAAATACTGTATATAGCAAAGAAACATTTTAAATTAAGACTAAAGTGCAAACAAATAGTAATAGCTTTTAAATCTTTCTAAACTATTTTAAAAACAAATTGAAACCACATTGACATACTAATGTATAGTAATAATGATATATGCATAATTATCTTAGGAAACAAGTATTAAATTATGTATATTTTAATTATAGAAGTATATGCTACTTAAATCATATTTATTGTTTTTTAAATCCTTGATTGAAAGCAAAGACAAAGATTTACCTTAAGATAACAAATAATTTTATTTCATCCCTTGTAAACTAATTTGCTAATAAAGCCTTAAAGCGGTTAAAATGTCACATGCATATCCCTATCTATTTATTTATATGCAATGAGTTATATATGCAGTAACATTATTATGACATAAAAGTTGAAATGCTTTTAAATTTTAAAAGTAAAAGTTAGATATTTGTTTACTTATTTAAATAATTCTTACTACAATGTTAGAAAGATCATGTTCTAAAGATTTCGTTTTTAATATTATTTTCAAATATTTTGGATAGGTGGCGCCAGTATTAAATGCAAAATCTTATTTTTTCCCTTTTTTTGAAACCAGCTTTAAAGAATACCTTACAAGATTTCCCTTCTCCCTTCTTCCATTACGCAGGTCCTTCTTTAACATTGCTGCATTAAGAGGCTACTTCAGTCAAAAGAAAAGACCCGTTCGCTAATACTAATCCTATGGAAGAAATTTATAAAGATATCTCGGTTGCACTTCAATATTTTTAAACTATTTTTTTTTTTTTTT
Organism: Maratus speciosus; assembly: GCA_963932465.1. Lineage (NCBI taxonomy): Eukaryota > Metazoa > Arthropoda > Arachnida > Araneae > Salticidae > Maratus > Maratus speciosus. Next base: position 464,067,087 of record OZ010794.1, on the reverse strand, counting down.
TTGCATTAAATAGCTGAGATCAATCTGTACAAAGTTTGTTTTTAACTTTTTCGATTTTGTTTACAGATATTTTTTATGGGGACACTTTCATTTTCGGAACCGGTTTCGAAAGTGAAAACATCCTCATAAAAAAAAACTGCAATGAAAATCGAAAAAGTAAAAAACGGCCTGCATACAGATCGATCTCAGCTATCCAATGCAAAAGAAATTATTTAAAAGTATTGAAATGCAACCGAGATAACTTTATAAATTTCTTCCATAGGATTAGCATTAGCGAACGGGTCTTTTCGTCTGACTGAAGTAGCCTCTTAAGCTGTCCCCATCCGCTACTCTCAACAAGCCCCCCCCCCCCCCCCTCGACCTCTCATCACAAACCGAAGAAATTTCCCTATTTAAAGGAAAATTATGGTTACAGATGTCTCTGGTTTCTTGTCATTTATAACTAGTGGTGACCGAAGAGTCGACTCTGAAACTCGACTCCTTCTACTTGAGTCAAACAGTAATTTTATCTCAGCATGGCATTCGGAGAATGTATATGTACATCGCATGTAGGATCAGGAGGATGATCGTATGAATGAAAGGGGAGAGACAAAGGAGCAGGATATTTCGCGAATGATTAATTATGTTATACAGGATGCCGGAGGTGTGATCTAGCAAATTGTTATATTTATAATTTTCCGATCAACAAGAAATAGCATTGGGTTCTGAAATGTTTTCAACTGCATTTGTTTCATGTAATATACTAAAAATTAGAAAAAAGAGAAATGGAATTTTACTGTAGTAACAGGCTATTATAATTATACTCTGTTACTAAATTTATTTTATAAACGAGGTGTTTTAAATAAAAATGGATTTTCTTTATTTCATTTGCATATATATAGTTATTTGAATTCAATTTTATAAATATAAAAATTATCAGGTAACTTTAAGATTGGTGTTTTTTTATAGATAATTTTGAAAGAAGTTTAACGAATGGAATTTTCTTTTATTATTTTCCTTATTTAAAATGAGATACAGATATTTTCAGAAATCTGCTTCCCCGTTCTTTTCCTCATATAGAGGAGTGCATGTGTGTGTGTGTTAAAACGTATATCAGGATCTATGATCATTTTGAAAATAAAATTTTGAAAAGGGGTGAATCGCAGACTATAAATAGAGATATGTAGATTTTTTTTTAATTAAATCCCTTGTATTTCACAGGGTTCGTACGGGTACCGTTATTTTCAAGGCAAAATATCAGTATTTTTATAGAAAAACTAGCAAACCCCGTGGTTTTGCTTGCGTAATATTTGAAATATGCTAAGTGATATTTATATGTCTAATTTTTATTAAAAGGTACTAGCTAAATTTTTATTTTATTAAAAAGGTAATATTTTATTTTATTAAAAGGTTTTTTAATTAAAAAGGTACTTATTACTTTTAGGAATAATTCAAAAATTACTATCTAAAACACAGTTTGATTAAACATACTTATTACACTGCATTAGGCAGAAATGAGACTTAAATTAATAAAGCGAAATAAAACTAAATAAATGATAATTTGGAAAATATTTTGAAACTTTTATGCTCAATTAATACCCTCATTTCAGTATTCATTTGAAGTTTTGAATTTTTCAGAAACCATCTTCTTACATCTTAAAATTAACTCATGTCAAATTCAAAGTCCTACCACCTCTGTCAACATAAAGGGCTATGTTGAAGTAGGAACTGTCACAATTAATTTGCCAACATTAATTTTGAAATCGGTTTGTTATTTCCTAATATTCCACAGAAACGTAATTTAGAATGCTTTTAAAGGCCTTTTTTGGAAATTTTGTTGTTCCTGTGAACCCCAGGTGGTAGAATCATCAGTATGAAATATAGCCTGTGTAGGGTCAGAGACTTACCATTGATTCGCAACTATTACTTTTATAATCGGTTTAAATTCCCTGGAATTGCATTGAAATCGTAATTTAGGACTTTTTTAGAATGCTTTTCATACCTTCCCTTCGCTTCACCCCTTTTTAATTCGAATTTATTTTCGATAGTCCTTCGGGGGCATTTATATTTTATAAGTAACTACCGTACCATATTTAAAGTTTCTAGTCTTTTCAGTATCATAGAAATCGCTATTTAGAAAGTTTTTAGCTCCTGCAACCCTCCGGTGGTAGTGGCACAGACATAAAATATAGCTTATGTTTGAGCAAGTTCTATCACCAACAATTTGTCATAATTATTTTTTTTATCGGTTTGGTATTTTATAAGTTTGCTTAAAAATTGTAACTTATAACGCTTTTCGCCCACTTCATCTTTTTAAATTTGGAATTTTCTTTTGACTGTTCTTAGAAAGCAGCTGCATCTTGTAAGTAAATACCATGCCATACTTCAAAGTGTTAGACCCCTCAGTTGTGCAAAAAACGCAAATTAGAACATGTTTTGCTTTTGCAACCCTCAAATGGTAGTGACAGCAACAGAAAATATAACGTATGTTATAGCAGGGACTGTCACCATTGATTTGCAACCATTACTTTTGAAATAGCTTTGGTATTTTCTGAGAATGAGTAGAAATCGCAATTTAGAACGTTTTTAGAACGCTTTTCGTGCATTTTCACCCCTTTTTAAATTTTCAATTTTTTCGAAACTGTTCTTAAAGATCATTTATATCTAATAAATATGTACCTTGCCTAATTTTAAGTTGCTAGCACCTACCGATCACAAAAATTGAAATTTAGAACGCTTTTTTGCTCCTGCAACGTCTAAGTGATAATGATACCGACATAAAATAGCGTCTATATTAGAGCAGAGGCTGTCAGCATCAATTTCTTACCATTACGTTTGAAATCAGTTTGATTCTTCCTGATATACTGCTGACAAATCGGCATTTAAACGTTTTTAGAACACTTTTCGCGCATTTTGCTCCTGCATCTCCTCTGGGGTGGTGTAAACAGATATTATAGCCTATCTTGGTGCAAAATCTGTCACCCTCATTTTTACACCATTATATTTGAAATCGGTTCAGTACTTCCTTAGATTGCATAGAAATCTCAATTTAGAACGTTTTTTTACAACGCTTTTTGTGCATTTTGACCCACTTTTAAATTTCGATTTTTTTTAGGAAATGTCCTTAGATATCATTGATATCTTCTAACTACCATTCCAAATTTCACGATCTAGACCCTTCCGTAACGCAAAAACCGCAATTTAGAACGTTTTTCTCCTGCACCCCATTTGAGGTAGTGGCACCGACATAAAGCATAGCCTATGTTGGAGCAAGGGTTGTCACCATTATTTTGATGCCATTATTTTTTTAGATCGGTTTGGTATTTCCTGAGATTGTGTGGAAACCACCATGTAGAACGTTTTTCAGAACGCTTTTCGCGCATTTTCACCCCTTTTAAATTTTGAATTGTTAAAGAACTGTTCTTAGAAATCCTTTGTATCTACTAAGTAGCTACTATTTCATATTTCTAGGCCCTTCAGTAACGGAAACATCACAGTTTTAGAACGTTCTTTGCTCCTGCACCCCCTTTCAGGTAGTGGCACCGACATAAAACATAGTCTATCTTGGAGCAAGGGTTGTCACCATCATTTTGACACCATTATTTTTTAAATCGGTTTGGTATTTCCTGAGATTGTGCAGAAATTACCTTTTAGAACGTTTTTTAGAACGCTTTTTGTGCATTTTCACCCCTTTTAAATTTCGAATTGTTTAAGAACTGTTCTTAGACATCATTTATATGTTATAAGTAACTAACATTCCAAATTTCATATTTCTAGGCTCTTCAGTAACGCAAAAATGGCATTTTTAGAAAGTTTTTTTGCTCCTGCACCCCCTTTGGGGTAGTGGCACCGAAATTAAACATAGTCTATCTTAGAGCAAGCGTTGTCCCCATAATTTTGACACCAATATTTTTTTAATCGGTTTGGTATTTCCTGAGATTGTGCAGAAATTACCATTTAGAACGTTTTTTAGAACGCTTTTTGTGCTTTTTCACCCCTTTTAAATTTCGAATTGTTTAAGAACTGTTCTTAGACATCATTTATATCTTATAAGTAACTAATATTCCAAATTTCATATTTCTGGGCCCTTCAGTAACGCAAAAATCGCATGTTTAGAACGTTTTTTGCTCCTGCACCTCCTTTGGGGTAGTGGAACCGACATAAAATATGGCCTATGTTCTAAGTTGGACTAACACCATCATTTTGATACCATTACTTTTGAAATCGGTTCGGTAGCTCCACAGATTACCTCTAACAAACAAACAGTTTTTACTCATTTATAATATTAGTATAGATAAATCTAGTTTAAAGGAAGCAGGACGTTTCGGTCCCGACACTCCGGTCCCTCCATTTCGGTCCCGAGACATTTCGGTCCCTGGCCATTTCGGTCCCTGGTCATTTCGGTGCTCACCACCTTATAACTCGGATTCTAATTGTCATGGGCCCGCCAAACGCTGTAATTTCAACATTATTTGGGCCCTTTAAAAAAAATTTATCACCCCCCTCCCCCTCCGTCTCAAATTTTATCTAAAGTTGAATATAACAGTTCGATAAATTTAAACTTTTATAACTCGTGATTATGAAATCACAGCAAGCTGAAAATTTGTTTGATTGAACAATGTGATATAATTTTACAGGGGACATTGTCTTTATTTTTACTATTATTATTTAACCGAATGGAGTTACCGAAAGTTTTATTATTTATTATTATCATTAGGTATTTTATGTATATTATAAACTGCTATAAATGTTTTTTTTTGTTGTTGTTGTTATTTTCATACATTTTTAGAACGTTCAAATTATCATTAATTAAATATTTAAACTGTGCTTAATTTTTTTCTTCTTCTAATTAGATTAATCATAAATGTCTTGAATAATTCAATTAGACACTTATAAGCTATTATAGGGAAGTATTTCCTCAAATCATCCCTCTACACCCTCTCCTTTAATAATTCAGAAATGAGATATATTTATTGAAGCACAAATTTAATTTTTCTTACTATTTTTATAATACAAAGTTGCATCTTATAAATTTGTTTTCATAAGTTACTTTACCATTATAAACATTGGGAAAACAATAGTGATTTGGTAACTAGGCGTGCTATGAAAAATATTTTGTTTTCAGAAAACTCCACCCACCACTTCATTTTTTTTCTTTTTTTAAAAATAATTATTGCTTGCAAATTTTCAAGTCTTCTCACCCTTTAAAGACGATTTTTGTGATCTAATTTTATCGAATTCTATTTCTTTGTAATAAGATTATTATTTTTAATTTTATGTAATAATGTAACTATTATTTTAATTAATTTTATTTGAAAATTTTAACTGACAAAACTAAGCTTTTTTGTATTTGTCGTTTATTTATTTATTTTTTATATTACCTTTTCCCTCCCACTTTCCCAGAAAGAAAAATAATTTTTTATTTTAGTTTTATTCTTAATTATATTAATAGTTTTACATTTTAGTAACTTTAAATATACAAATAAACAGGTAAAGGATAAATTTCAGTTTATAACTACTATAAAATATAATAATAAAATGAATGTAAAATATATTATGTATTTAGTTTATTTTGAAGTAAAAATTTTAATGTATAATAATAATAATGTTATTAATTTAATAAATTAAGGATACATTAAATTAAAAAATATATCTTTAATAAAATATTAATTTAATTTTTTTACTAAAATTACTAACTGCATTGAGAATTAATTAATAGCAATTATTCATCACTTAAAGTTCTTATTCAAAATTTTTGATTTATTATTTTCAAAAAAAATTTTTTTTTTGAAAAATCAGTCAAAAACATAAAGTCTAAGTAATAATTAATTAATTAAACATAATAATAATAACAATAATAATGCAACATTGTACAAATACATAAAATTAATTTTTAATAGTGTTAGGTGACATTATTGTCCAGATGCAGATTTAATTTTTATATAAGCACAGTTATAGTTTACAATTCGCAAAAAGAAAGATATTAATTATAATTAAAGAGCAAGAAAAATATTATAAATTAACTAATAAATAAATAAACAACATATTTATCTTCAGAATCCTTATCATTTTTATACATCTCAATGAAGTTAATAACATTATAATAACCAAAAATTTAAAAAATATATTTGCATTTACCCTAAAATAACTATTATATAGTTCATGTAATTGATTTTAAACAAGTAATTTATAAATTAGTTATATAAACAATTAATAATTAAAATTATTTTGAACAGTTATTAATAAATACGTTTAATAAAAACAATTTAATTTTTGAGAATTTTTTTATTTAACAATTTAACTATGAATGTTTTCAGTCTTTCTAAGATGATATTAATCAATTAAAGTTGTTCTCAAATCCAAAAGGGCAGCATTCTGACATAAGTTTGAATTAATTTTTGTTCGAAAATGCATGAAACTAGCTGGTGTTGTTGTTCAGAAACTAGGTCATCGAGCTGTTTTTTCCAGTTATTTGCAAACGCAATAGATCTTTCAGGAAATAGTGTCAAAGTGGACGTTTTGAACCGAATTTCCGCGCGATAGTAGAATAACCACTCAGAAGTGGGTGAAAACGTGTTTGTCACGTGATCAAAATCGCTTATATCTCAATAGGTAATTTATTGATCAAAAAATGGAAAACACAGTTTAATTGCAAATCGATTCCATGGCCAGGCTTTCCAGTTTTATATCTTTCTGTTAAAAAATGAATTTGTAAATGTGTCAAAACGTTTTGCATTTGTTGAGCAGAGCAGTTAAGAAAAGGCTTAAAGAAAAAGTAGCCAAATAGTATGATAAGGCGAAGATGTAGTTGATATTTTTCCTGGGATTACCTTTCAACCAAGTAATCCTTATTACTGGAAAGCTGGAGAAATTCTCATCTATCTTCTTGTCACTGTTCGAGAGGGGATTTAAAAATGGGCTCTATTTAAAAGCTTGTTCTGTCATCATTCAACACTTTTCTGGGAAACCAATCCTTTTTAACCCTTTAACGGTTTATTCACGATGGGAGGGGGAGGTAGAACAATGCTAGGAAATAAGAAACATTGATTTTAACTTGAAGGAAAGATCGTCCTCTTGCATGATGTCCCAGGAGTTTCTTTTTTAAGCCATTAAAGATGAAATGCCGCGTGGCTACAAAAAAGCGCCGGCTGACCAGAACAAAGAGAGCGCGAGAAGAATACTACTTCTATTTGGGGCTTTATTTAGCATAGTCAAATGGGGGAAGTCAGGCAATCTACACTTGACGTTGTACAGAAATATTTATGTATATATATATTCTTTTGAATAAAAAATATATCGATATAAAAAAAAAAAACTTGTTTTCTAAATTACCAAATTTCTTCATTGAAATATAATTATAAAATTTCACGTAAAAATGATTCACCATACATTACTATTTTGAGATTCTATGTTATTTTTTTATATTTATATTTATATTTTCTATTTGTCATTAAAATATGCACGCTGTTTTAATTTTAAGTATATAAGTCAAATAAATAATAAGGAAATATTTGAAATACAGAATTAATTTTAAATACAAAAAAAAAAAATATTTTATGATTATTAGAAATTTGAACCTTTGTGTCCCATTTTAACAGAAAAGTCATTTCTTTAACACTATTTCTAGCGGTGTCAAATGGCGACTTTTTAAAATTTTTGATTTATGTTTATTTTGCTCGTAGTTCTTGAATGTAATAAGCATAAAAAAGTCTTAAATGTATTAAAAAGGATTTGCAATTGTTGCAACTTAAAAATTACGAATGAAAAACATTAAACCGAAATCTTTATAAAGGTGTCATTCGACACCGGTAGAAATAGCGTTGATATTATTGTTACATAAAAAAGATTAATGCAACCTTTTAAATAGTTTTTTTTAAATAGTAAATTATAATAATTATTAAAATGAAATAAAAAGTTGTAGTCTGTTCCGATGCAAAATTTAAAATAATGTGTCTTTATCACAATTCCATGTTAAGAAACCCCTTTTAAAAAAATGTAAAATACAATATTCATCTAAAATTCGCGTGCCGTTAAAAATAGAATCAAATAAAGATTTGTAAAAATATTTGCAGATTTTTTTCTTTATTAATCACATAGTGACCAAATTATATGCAATTGAATATGTGCACTGCATGGGCATTTACATACGAAAATTAAAGCTCGACTTATAAATGTTTTTAAATTGTCTGGATATCTATGATAGGCTAAAATATGAGGAGCTTCTATAAAGAATCGACAGAACTCCTCCTTCCACCCACTCCTTGTCGTGTTAAAATTTATGCTGGTTGGTTGGCTAAGCCAGTACCAATTGTTAAAGGTTGACAATTGAAAATCAACTTGAAAAGTAAAACATGCATTCATAGAATGCGATGGATGGTTGGTTGGATAAGCTCAGAGTTAATTCAAGCTTGACTTGAAAAACTAATCTGAAAGGGCTTAAAGTTGCAATGTTTTAATTAAACTTAATGGCGCTTTACTCCAACCTAAAGGAAATTTCAGTTACAAGAGTCGAATAAAATCATGCGTATAGTAGATCTGAGACATTGCGTTGTGTTTTTTAAAGAAATATATATCCAGTGGCAATAACTAGGTTACTGGGAAGTTTTACTTCCATGAACTTGTGTTGTGACAATCTATAAAAACAAAATGACTGGAGAATCAAAGTTCATTCGAACATTTATATTTATTGAAGTTTTAATAATCCAATATGTATGTTAGGCATTGTGGTAGGACTAATTTACGAGAGAGACTAAATTCAAAGTATATCGGCACCACTGCAGCTGAATGGAAAGGCAACATAAAAAAAACTATACAACGATACTTTTAAAAACGGTTAACACATCACCTTTTCCCATAGTCATCTTCATTGTCAGTGAGTGTCCATCATGCACAGCGACCTCCAAACGTATACTCTGAAGATATCAGGGAGTGAAAACACATCTCCTCATGCTGCAAGAATCCGCTTCCCTTTTTGCTCCAACTTTCTTTGCCCCTTCACAAGCGAAACCCGCTGATTATAAGCACGGCAAGGGTTGCCAACACAAAAAGGCAAACCGCCACAACGCGTGCCAAGGAATTAATGAAAAACCATGGAGAATACGGGAAACGCTAAACTCCGCGGGCTAATACGCCAAACGTGGCAGACAGACTACGCGAAGTGAAAGTCAAAGTAGGCAAAACGGGAGATCGCAAGTATTGCGAAAGGAACGACTCACCTGGGCGATAACAGGTAAGACCAAGGGAATTGGTGGACAAAAGGTATGCCTAGCTTGAGTTCAAACGAACTCAAGGCGCAAAACTGAATAATGGGGAAAACCAAGGTATCAAGATCGTGATTACGACATACACCAGGACAACGGAGAAAAAAAAATAGATGAATGAGTGAAGGCAATACCTACACTCATGAAGAGCTGTTTTTTTTTTTTTTTTTTTTTTGAACAGAAAACCAAAACAAGGGAGGAACGATCCACCACGAAGCCTTTACATTAACTTGAAAAAAATTAAAGTACATAAAATTCTGTATTTAACTGTAAGGGACTTTCTTGAGACAGAGTACAAGTTGTGTGGAACTGACCACACAACACCTGCACGTGAAAAGAAACTCATAAAGAAAACCGGATGCAGTAGTAAGTCACTGCAACACTGGTTGACACCTGTAGGTGAACACAGAAATGCTACAATAATACTGTATAACAAAATAAAAGCATCATTAGTATTTACTCTATATACATCTCTTTAAGAACAAAAAAAAAAAGGTCCAGAATATATATATCTAACACATGTGATCATTAAAGATATAAATGATATTAAGTATGTATACATGGTAATTGAAAACCAAGTAGTCTTTAATAGCTATCAAAAAGAAACTATAATATTGGCATTCACAATGAAGGTAGTAACGAAGCTATCTAACAAATTTTGAACTGGTGCACCATATAAAAAAAATAAGTTTCCAAAAGAAAACTAAAAAATGTAAATTTATGAAGAATGCCAAAAGGGGATTAAGACAATGCTGAAAATGGCCGAAAAAAATGCTAAAAAGTGCCTAGGACCTTGAATTTAGATGATCATGATCATAACAGCATAAAATTTGAACCCTTAAAAACACTGTAAACAATACTACCTATACCTCATGATAAAACAAAAACATAACACTCTGTACGAATATAAAAGAATAAGGTTATACCATAGGGCACAGTCGAGTTAATGCAATAGATCACAGTTGCATGGTACGTAACATACCGGTTGTCGGCGAGTACAGGATTCAAGATGCTTAAAATTAAAATATGGCATTACAATTCAAAATTACTATAGTACTTAATTATAATAAAAACAACAAACACAAATGAACGAACTAAGCTTCATCTTGCAAACAGAGAGGTTTCACATTAGTAAGCGAGCTTAGCAAAGCCACAAATTTTAAGACACGAAAAATTATTTACAAATTTAAATTTTCCTACAGAAACTTGCAGGGATGGCATATAAAATGCCACTAAATTACTCAATTTTTGTAGACATAGAAAATAAAACGTATCTTACACAAAGCCGCTTTACATCTTCCCTTTAATGCCAAAAGAGTCTACGTAAAGGAAACCGTCTAGCAAACTTTTTTTTTCTCTTTTAGACTAACTAGTTAAGAAGACATATGTCAACCGACACCTTATAATTAATTACCCTTTAACATTAAATTGATATAGTAATTTATTTTGTTACAAGCAATACCTCAAGCCAAACTCACTAAAGCATAAGTCCAGCAATGCAATCCCGAATATGCAACTTCTTAAAATATTAATGAGATTTTAAATACAATACGTAAATTAGAATTACAAATTTTAACCACTTAAATTTACACTTAATAAAAAAATTATAATTGAGAACCAAAATTAACAATACTGCTAATAAATCAATGACTTTAAGTAAAAACAGAGGTCAAAGAAAAAATAAAGTTTCTTGATACTTAATCACAGAGTCCTATAAGGAGAATGCAGAAGACATCCAAGAAGCGCCTCTCGGGCCAGTGAGGAGCACTCCAAACATGTCAGAGCAACACCAGCGCGTAGAAAGGTGGCCGGCCGTTCCACACACAGGTGGAAACTAAGACAGGTCTGCAAAGGATAATAGATTAATAATAAAGAAAATCACACTGAGGTTTGGTTTTTTTACGTTTTTGTCGAAGAGCATACTCAGACTGGACATTTGTATTCGAAGGGTTTGACACCCTAGAATTCTGACGAGAAGTGCTAGGTTGTACCTGAGCAGAAACAGTGGGGGTAACTGGTTGAACCTGGTGAGAATTCGTAGACTTAGTTAATTTCTGTTTGCGCTTATGTAATTTTTCGATCCGATCAGTATGTACAAGGAGCGGTGAAGCTTTGGTATCGTCTTGAGACTTAATCTGAAGTAGGGCTGGAAAAATGATTTTCTGTACAGTATATGGACCCTGAATTTTCTTTTCAAACACACTAGGGAACTTTACATAAACCGTATCACCCACTTCAACCTTTGAGAACTTTCTGTTAAGATGAGATTTAGCATACAAATCTTGACGGGTACTTTCATTATTTGTGTATGCATATGAGTAGACTTTATCGAGACTTTTTGCAATATTTGCAACTTCTTTATTACCACTAATGTGCCATGCCGGTTCACTTTTGTAGTTATAATATATATCACTTATCTCTCGACCAAAGTGTAAAAAATTTGGTGAGAATTTAGTTTCTGGATGCATGGTCGAATTGTAAATCGACTGATGTATTTTTACAGCAGTGAAAATATCAAAACCTAGAGAAGCCATGGTTGTAATGGACGACTTAATTTGAGTGTTCAATCTTTCAGAAATTCCATTGGCCTGGGGGTGCGAAATAGACGTGTGTTTGAGATAAATACCTAGCAATTTACTTAGGGAGTGCAACAAATCACTGGTAAATTGACTACCTTGATTACTCAAAAAGATTTCAGGTCTTCCGTGTGTGGCAATATAGTGCAACAGAGCTTTAGAAACAGCTTGAGCAGTAATATTGTTCAGAAGATATATTTCAGTATATCTTGAAAAATGATCGGTAACAAGAGCAGATGTGAACCTTTAATGGGACCAAGAATGTCCATAGAGACTTTCTGATTAGGGGCCGTTGGAACAGGAGCTGGCAAAAGTGGCGCCTTGTTGTTTTTATGATGTTTATGTAACATGCATGCCTCGCATGATTTGACAAAATTATACGCATCAGAAACAAAGTGCTGCCAAGTAAATCGTTTACGTAAATTCTGAAAAGTCTTATGGATACCAGCGTGCGAAATGTGAGCAATGGTAAGAGCCTTTCGTTGGAGAGAGGGTGGAAGTACTGCTCTATGCAAATCCGTATTTTCATACGAATAATTTTTGAAAAAGCAAAGAAATTCGCTCACAGGATGTAGATACTATCCCTTAAGTTTTTCGCCCCTCTTGCCCCTATGCAAATCCTGAATAATTTACTTTAGTTTAGTATCCGCCAACTGTTCTTTTAGAATAGTTTCGTCTAAGATTTCTAAAATAGGGTCTTGAGTATTTGCTTGATCAATGGCGTTCACAAAGTGATCAGAGCCTTGGCTAACATTTTGAAAGTTATCCTGTGATGCCAAAAATTGTGATTGAATATCATTATGTAAATCATTTTTGCTATTAACAACTGGTAAAGGTTCCGACGATGTAAGAAGCTCTGGATTAGTGGTGAGATCCTGAGTTAGCGGACTAGTCGGACAACGACTAAGATAATCAGCTAACACATTTTGTTTTCCTGGGATATGTTCAAAATTGAATGTATACTCGGACAGCTCCATGAGCCATCTTGTTGTCACATCAACTGGTGAACTTGACTTTTTATATTGATTAAGAGGCTTGGCATCAGAAAGTACTGTGAATTGTTTATTAAACAAGTAATATTTGAATGACGTAATTCCTTTATATGTCGCATATAACTCTAATTTAATAGGAGGAAATTTCTTTTCGGATTCGGTAAGTAATTTAGAATAATATGACACAGGAAGTAGTATGCCATTTCTTCTTTGCATCAAAATTGCAGAGATGGCCTGCTTAGATGCGTCAGTATTGACGAAAAACTTTTCATCCCAATTTGGTAGATGTAACACAGGCTTCTGAAAAAAAACTTTCTGAAGTGATTGGAAGGCAGTTTGTTGTTGTTCACTCCACTCAAATTTTATTTTTGGTTTAGTTACGTGTATAAGTGGAGCGACGAGATCAGAAAAGGAAGGGATAAGAGCTCGGTAGAACGAGCAGAGTCCAACAAAACCCTTAGTCTGTCTCTTCGTTTTTGGAGTTGGAAACTCAATTATTTTAGAAATATTACTCTCAATAGGGGAAACTTTATGGTCTTTAATGTTAAATCCCAGAAAATTTATGTCAGTTTGAAAAAATGAAGATTTTTCCGGCGAAAGCGTAACATTGTTCTTTATGAAAACATCTGTTATTTTATTTAATTTGTCTAACATTTCTTGGAACGAATTTGCACCGACCACCATATCATCCTGATATGAAAAACAAGAGTCAACACCAGATTGCTGGATGAGAGTGTCAATACGTTCCTGAAACGTAGAAGCAGCTGTTTTTAAACCAAAGACCAGAACTTTAAATGTAAAAACTCCCCAAGGGGTAATAAATGAAAGTTTATCCTGCAACTCATTCGGTACAGCAATTTGCCAATATGCTGAAGGAAGGTCTAAGGTGGTGAAATACTTATACTTAGACAATTGTAGCAACAAGTTTGAAATTTTAGGGAGGGGGTACGAGGATGGAATAATAATGGCGTTAAGTAACCTTAGATCCAAAGCAAGCCTATATTTTTGAGGTTGCGAGGGATGCGTTCTTTTCTTTTTCACCAACAACATGGGACAGGCCCACGAAGAATTTGCCCGCTTAATTATGTTTGCTTTTAACATATCTTGAATTTGGTCTAGGGCTTCCTGTTCTAGTGCTTGAGGGACCGGAAAAGGAAGTGCTTTAATAGGGTGAGAATTAAGCAAATCAATATGAGGTGAAACTAAGTCAGTTTTCCCAATGGTGTCTAATGATTTAGAGAACGCCTGAGCTTTACTACATAAAAGTTTAACCAACTCCTCACGTTGTTCCTGAGTAAGATGCCCCAGCTTAAAGTCATCAGCCGAAAGTTCTTTAATTCGCTTATTAATAACCTGCTCAGAAGGGACAATTAAGTTACATTGATGTTGTTCCTCATTTTCAACAGAATAACTCTGAATATCTTCATCGGTTACGTTATACAAAGTACCCAATTTAGCATTTTTATTCAAATGAACATCTTTATCCGAAATGTTTTCAAGAACGACGATAAAAGCATTTTTTAGGTGTGACAACGAGTGTAGCGATTCATGGCCTATAATTTTTGAGTTCTTAACTGTTGGCCTGAAAAGAAAATATTCACTTGGCTCAACTGAAAATTTAGCACGAACATAGGCACACGACTTCTTGGGAATCCTAACTTTTCTAAAGTTAGGAACAACTATTTCATGCTCAAGTTCAGACAATTTATCACCACCCGATTCATTGTCATCCCGTACAGACACCGTGGTACAGTCAGTAACATCACTTGACAAGGAAGTGTCGTTGATATAACAACTGTACTCTTTTTTTTTTTGAGAATCTTTGATGAAAGGAATGACTAAATCTTGCAGCAAAGCAGAATTAAACGCGGGTGTGATAGACATGTTATATTTCTGCATAAAGTCGTACCCCAAAATAATTCGAAAGTTATTACCAATATTGGCAATATAAAAGTTGTGTTTAAAGAAAAGATTGTCAATTTTAAATGACAACATAATACATCCCTTAAACTCCACTATCGAATTAATTGTAGATATATTTACTTTATTAGATAGATACTGGAAATTAATTCTATCCTTTATTGACTTAAAGTGCCCATCATCAATCAAAGATAATGTTGATCCACTGTCCAGAAGGGTGGGGACTTTAACCTTATTTAAATTCAGCTGGATACATGGTAGTCTTGCCCTAGTATGAAATGTACTACAGATACGATGGTCAGTATTAACTATAGTCTCACTGTTATTTATAAACCTGTCCTCGGTTTGAGATAGGCTATTTGAATAGGCAGGATTATCAGTTTGAATTACCTTATTGAATACCGGCTTCTTTATAAGAGGAGAGATCGGAGCGCCAGTTACCTCCGTCTCTCATAGTAGTTTAAATTATGACGAGTTTTTTTTTAGGAAACTTAGATTTAGACTTTGGCAATTTATTATCTTTAACTTTGTTACTATTTATGCAGCTATTTTCTATCAATGCCTGAAATTTAAAGCAATCTTTCATAATATGGCCTCTGGTTGCACAAAATGAACACGTGTCAAACCTCGCAATCTTTGCCTAGAATTGCTATTTCTTTGACTAAAATTTTGCTGGTGTTTCTGCTTTTTCTCCTGAAACATTTTACTAGGACTAGGTTGAAATCCCTTATCCTGCGTATGACTTAAATGAAAAATCGGTTCAACTGGAGCATTTTCGGTTTCACAATCAAGTGAATAAATTACAAGCAATTGTTCAGTTCCATCAATAGCAGACTCAAAGGAATTAACCTTTTCCTCCAATAGTTTAAATTTGATATTCTTGGGCAAATTTTATAAGAAATAGTTAAAGGCTATTGAATCAAGAGTTGTATTATCAAATGATGGGAAAGCAAATCTGCACAGCTTACGAATTCTACATGCAAATGCACGGGGACTCTCATTAACGAGCATTGAACACTTGTCCAATTGGTTAGAAGCTTTACATTTATCGTATTTTCTTCCGAAAAACTTTATAAATTCATCTCTAACCTTAGCCAGAGAGTCAAAATTCCGATTTACTATTGCATCCAGGTAAAAATTCAAGGCCTGATCCTGAATTTTAGATTTTAAAATAGCAAGTATCTCTCTATCTGAATAATTATTCAATTCCTTAACTTCGGTTAGCTGGTCAAAGAAGAATTCAACCGTTTCTGGAGAACCAGAATATGGCTGAACTGAAATTTTTGGTGGAACTGACTTAGGAGGCATGGCTAAATTCTCTATTTCCTTTTAAACCGAAAGTTTAACATTCCCTTTGCTGGACAGATAATTACACCTTTTTATTTTTTATTAAATATATTCAAAATTGTTAATTGGTCCAAATCATCCAAGCAACCTCATAGCAAATTGGTATATAGTTTTATATACCTTAGATAAATTTAAATAATATAAGTGATCGTATTTACCTACATTCTAGTAGAAGAGCAACGCGAAGCATTAATAAAATTAAATTATAATTCGCGTCAAAAAGTAATTATTAAATTTGAATAATTACGAATAAAATTAAGAGTTTGCGTTGTGATTTATTTAGATGAACTCTTCCACTTATGAATTAAACTAAAAATTAAGCTGTAAAAAAATGAATTGACACACTTTAAATATTATTAATTAAATAATTACAGAAACTTTTCTAAACTTGATTAAATAATTTATTTACATTGAACAAATCTATTTACAGAAAAACATAATATTAATTCAAAAAATAGAAAGCAACACTTTTGTTTGCTTCTCATTATTTTAAGTATGTTTAATCTTTAAAAAAAAAAAAAAAAAACAATATTTTCACGTACTCTAATTATTATAATTGTTTCTTTTTGCTAAAAGAAATACTCTCTTTCATTTTTAAAATTACCTTAATCTTATTTAATTATTGGTTTGGTCGGATCTCAGATAACTCTTTACCGTAAAACATCAGAAAAGTATTTTTAAGGTTTTTCATAAGAACTTATGTGGTAAAAGAAAATGTGTAAAATAGTACCTTCTTTTAATATACGGGATGGTGGCCTTTATTTGTCAAATTCCGAGTAGTTGCGTTGCTTAGGATCATGGCAATGTGTCATCAGGAACCCATCCTCAATTTGGCTTGTTTAGGATCACTCCGATCTGTACATCAGGAAGACATCCTCAAATTGGCTTGTGTAGGCTCACTCCGATAGGTACCTCAGGAAGACATCCTCAATTTGGCTTGTGTAGGCTCACTCCGATAGGTACCTCAGGAAGACATCCTCAATTTGGCTTGTGTAGGCTCACTCCGATAGGTACCTCAGGAAGACAACCTCAATTAGGCTTGATTAGGCTGGATTAGGCTCGCTCCGCTAGGTCCATCTCGCCTGGGCTTTACTAGGGCTTGCGGGACTCATTGCACGGGCTTTCAGGAGAGCTCTTGCATCCTCTACATCTTTTTTCAGACTATCTTTTTTTTAAAACTTATTCTTCTTGCACACCAGTTCCTGCAGTGGGTGGAGCTATTTTTGTCTAGTCCACTGTTATTGGATGTGAGAAGATTTTTTATTATACTTCGATAGGCCTATTAGCTAGCAGTCTGCAAATGGCCCCTAACATATACTTTAATATTATTATCTGCCTTAAAGTTTGGGTGGTCTGAAGAGTCATAAATTTATCCCAACACTTTTATTGAGGCCATACATTGATTCCAACGTTTTTATGATTTTACGACTTCTAATTATACACTACTTTCCATTGGCTTGTCATAAAACGACACCATGGCGTCTGCGTATTGTTGTTGTCTGAGATCCGAACTCCATTCAATATTATACATTCATTTTACAATACAACAATTTTTAAAAATATATATTTACTATTTAAAATCAACTTAATAATTTTTGTATGAACTTACACTCTTATTTTACTTAAATATATAAGCATTATAATTTTACACTCATAATTATATTTTATAAAAAATATTTATACAAACAGAAATAACAAATTACGCAATTTTACTTTGATTTCACCAACATGGTGCGGGAACATATCATAGTTATATGTTGCCCAGCATCTCTCCCGGTCTCGGAAGAAAAAAAAAAATAAAACTGATTGCTGGTTTTATTTTTTTTATAAAGCTTGAAGGAATGTACGTGTCCATATGACTGTGTATCTACACAGTTTTTGATCGAAGACTGTAAAGTTCAATTATGAATGGTTCTGGTATATTTTATAAGAAGTTCTTCTATTGTTTCATAACAGAAAGTTCAACACATGATAGCATAGTTGTCTGTTGACATTCACCTGTATAGAAGACCTCTGTACTGACAATCAGACGTCTTTCTCGAAGCCTTTTTTCTTTACCACACACATGTTTACTAATTTTGTAACTTTACAGTTTAAGTGCCCAAAATACATTCAAAGCTATAATTTTGTCTGAAATTAATATGCCGAAATAAACCTCATTATAAGAAAAATAATGGCATACGCATTTGACATATTATTTCATCACATACAACCTTATGACACAGTGTTTTATCTAAAACACATTTTATACTGAATAAAAGTAAATACAATGCTTGTAATATGACATGTTATATTTTCACATAATTAATCTGATGTATTCAAATTATAATCAGAAAAAATATTGTATACAAACTTGTTACATTATTTTATTTATTTGTTACTTCAAACATGTATGATCTGTCAAGATGTACAAGCTAATTCATCTCCTTTAATATATCATTACGCAATGCTTTCCAACTTTACCCGATACGAGAGAAAAAAAAAGAAGAAGCAGGAGAGAATAAAACCAGTTTTTTTGACCGTCGCCGATCCTCCCGAAAAGTGGGGGGTGGTCAAGCTACTAATCGCTTTCTGTGAGGAGATTTGTGCTGTGACAAAATTTTACGACTTCAAAAAGTAAGTATTTAAAACCATTTCATGCTTGTAATTACCGTATTAATTAGTATAATTTCTTGATATACTTTCTTCTTAACTCACTGTGCATGCCTGTATGTAATTTTAAACATAATCTATGCATAAACAGTGTATGTATTTGTATCGTATCTAATGTAAACCTTCTGCTTTTTTTTTTTTATTTTGCAGGGGAAAAATGGCGATTCTAGTATGTGCATTCTCCTGCCTCCTACTGTAACTGAAGCGAGGGTGGCCTTTTTATGCATCCAGGTTTAAATCTAACCCAAATTGCCTTTCAGGATTAAAAAAAAATGCATATAATTTTCTTTAACTGACTACATTGTATATTTTTAGACCTTTCTAACAAACACAAATTTTGATTCATGATATTGTTTACTATTAAAATGTAAACAACACGGAAAAATGACTTCTACGGCCTCTCCAAAATGCCAAATATGCATTACGCTGACCTTAAAAATGCACCTTCATTTAATACTATTAAATAGTGTTGTCAGAAAATGCCATTGACGAAGAAGAGAACAATTTTTTTGTCTTAAATTATTATTTATTTAGCCAACAATTCTATCTTAAAAGATTGTTAAATTTTCATATTTATTTATTTTTTTACTGAATGAAATAAAAATTTATTTATTCAAAATTTTATTTATCATTAACATTCCGTATGTGAATTCTACTGTCTAAAATTTAATGATATGTTTAAAAATAAAAGATAATAAATTATTATTATTAATCAACATTAATAATTATTATTTAATTATAAAAAAAATGTACTTAATACACTTGTAAAATTTTTAAAAGTACTAAAAGCAAATGATAAATATTCTGTAAAATCGTATGCAGTAATCCATGAGTACTCGGCCGAACCAAAGAATTTCTGCCAGCAGAAAAGAATCTTTGTATACTCATAAATATCTACACCCAATTGTTACAGATTAAGTTTTTTAAAAAATTACTGTACGTACTATAAAAAAAATTAAGTAAATAAATTTATTAAGCCATACTACGTATTTTAATAAAATTAAGGCCAATATATATATATATTTATTTATTTATTTTGCTTTCTTACGTTAAATTGGCCAAATTATATAAAAAAAAAAATTTATGAACTCACACACTCAAATTTATCAATACTATGTATATTTATATGTGTTTAATTTAGAATTGCATTTAATTCTAAGGGAAAGTAAAGAGAAAAAAAAATGCTTAAATTCTAAACTAACATAAATTTATAAAATATTTTATTTAAAAAAAAAATCTAATTTCTAGCTGATTTTAGCAAGATGTCATTTAATATTTATATTAAATAATTTTGCTAATACATTTTATTAATTGTTAAATTTGCATATTTTTATATATACAATAAAAATATAATAGTCTTACATAAAATTTTACACTACAACAATGTTATTAATTAATTTAACTTGAATTTAAGCCTACTTTAATTCTAATTGAATACCGTTAATAAAAGTAAATTAGCTTATCAAGTTAAATATAATATAAACTATGTTTGTCTAATGTTAATTTTGATGAAAATTCCATAAATTTTAACTGTAAATGCTAATTGCTATACCTTTTGTTATTTATTTTGAAAACAACACGAACTTATATTTTTATTTATTATTTTTTTTTATTAAATCTAGGAAGTAAACACTGAGCTAGACACTCCATAAATGTGTAAAACCTAAAAATCAAAAATTTTCCTAAAGAAAACTCAAAATGCTGCTTTTTTACAATATAATATTACTAATTTTATTGTTTCTGAGCATAACATCTAGTAATTATACCATACTTAATTTTTTCTTCGATTCCTTTTTCAGCCAAGAATCCTGAAATTTATGCCTAGGTGGACCATATATTGATGTATCTGTGAATTGATAAATTTTCTACAAAAATTTTGTTGGTGTTGGTGCATACCCAGCCATAGGCCAAAATTGTACCCTATACAGAAAGCCTTTGGTGAGAAAATTTTAATTTTACTTCAATTATTTATTTGTGTATTTTTACTATTATTTTTGTGTGCAATCATGTTGAAATAACTTGCCTTGTCCATTGTTACACATATATGTGTTTTTTTTAAAAACTAATGTGCTACACCAAAATCCTTTTTTTTTTAAATTTTTTTTATAACACTTTTGTTCATAAAACTTATCCCTGCTGTCTAAATTCTAGACTTTAGCATATAAGTTGTACTTGAACTACCGGAATAAATCTTAGCACTTTTTGTATATTTTATTATATTTAGGCTTATAGCTGACCGCTATCCTAATATAGAGTGCACTAATAATTTATTCCTTGTCAACCATATATTTATATAAAAAAAATATATATATATGAGTATGCTATAAAGCTGTTCTAACTACCCTGAACCTATAGCTTACACCTACTCATTTTAAAGAGTAATTCTGAAATTTTGTCATCTAAATTGTAAGGCTATTAGCAAAGGCTACCCTTATAGAAGACAGAAAAAATTCTCTTTTTTTTTTTTTTTTTTTTTTTTTTTTTTTTTTTGAAAATTACTCCAACATTATTTACTATGAAATTAATTAAGTTTTAATGTTATTTGGCTTTGTTAAGATTTTATACTTTCTAATTCATATTCGAAAAGAAAAAAAAATAACTTTTGCCTGGAGCGAAATATTTCACTGCTCCATTGAAGTTTTGTGAAGCACATTACATAATTTTATAAGTATGTTTTCGGGTGCGCCCTGCACATTTGCTCAATATTGTAACCCTGAGACAAATTGGCGTTCCCATGTTCCTATCCTTTCTTATTATTATTTTGAAATTTAAAAAGGCAAGTTATTAATTTTGTTTCAATTTTTTTTTTTTTTATCTAAAAAAAAAATTTATTTTTAAATTTTGAAAATTTTTAAATTTTGAAATTCGATTAATTATGCATTTTGATTTATTTTTAATACCAATTCATATACCATGGATACTCTTGGGGAGGGGGGAAAGGGTAATGATCTTGTATAACATCCCCGTATAAGTTTGTGTATGGTGTATAACCATATAACGACATATTTTGATCATAATGATCTGTTTGATACTGTAAATATGGGTCTGTATTCTCAGAATATTTATTATTTTTTTTATAATGCGTTTTAGTAAGTTTGTCACCCTTTTGACTCGTATTTTTGTTCAATTTGAACCAACAATTTTCAGTTAAGTGCGATTTTCTTTTACAAATGTCACATTTATTTTTGTAATTTTTATCACCCTTAATTTTTTTCTGAGACCCTTGTAAATTCGTAATTTCCGCCTCTGTATGATCTGTTGCGTATTTCGGAGCGTACAGCTGATCCATATGTCGTTTGATCGGCTCTATTGATTTATCTGGAACATATTGTAATAAATAATTAAAATTTCTAAACTTTTTAGTAACTTCGTAGGGTCCTTGAAATTTTGGCTCTAATGCGCCTGGTTTTCCAATACATTTTAGATATACTGTTTGACCCAAATTTAAATCCTTTACTTTTTCGTATGCCTCTTCATCTATATATTCTTGCATTATTTTCTCCTGGTTTGCAAGGGATTGAATTTTGATTTCCTTCATATGCTGTATTCTGCTTTTAACATAAGAGTGGGTATATATTTCCTCAGAAGGAATATGGGCTGTAAAGGGATTTTTTATTTCCCTTGCGAAAAATAGCAGTGAGGGACTATATCCCGTAGCGCGGTGTTTCGAGGAATTATACGCTAGTTTAAAAAAATCCAGTCTTATGTCCCATTCCGTAGTGCGTTTCGACATAGCTACAATTGATGTTTTTAATATTTTATTGGTAACTTCACAAAGTCCATTTCCTTGCGCACGGTATACACTCACAAATTTCCTTTGTATGTTTAAAGATTCCAAATATTCTTTCATAATTTCGCTACGTAAATATTTTGCATTATCAAAGATAATTTCTTTACACATCCCATAATTTGCAAAATATTTATTTAGTACATTTAATATAGTCTGTGACTCTACGTTTCGTAGGGGAACAGCTTCCAGGAATCTCGATGTCGCATCAATTATAATTAAAATGTATCTGTTTTTCCTTAACGTGAGGTTTAAAGGTCCAATGACGTCAGCATGCAGGACTGTACCGACTTCGTGATCTTTCACCATTTTTTTAACAGGGACTTTTATTGTTGTGTGTTGTTTAGATGTGAGGCACTGCACACAATTTGCACAATACTGTTTAATGTCTTTGTACATTCCGTGCCAAAAAAGCCTTGTTTTCACATTATCATAAGTTTTTTGAAATCCGAAATGCGCTTTATGAGCTTCTTCTATGGCTGCAATTTTTAATGAATCCGGGGTAATTAAAAGCTCCTTTTTATCTGAACCAGGTTTCAAAATTAATAATTTATTGTGATTTAAAGCAAATCTCTTCGTGCTTCTATTATTTTTGTCTTTTTCGATTTTATTTATTATAATTTTTAATTTTTCGTCTGCATATTGCTCCGATTTAATATTTTCGTCTGTAAGTGCTATGTTACTTGCAAACAAATTATTTTGGAGTTCTCTGTCTGTTGTAAGATTATCTAAATTCCTGCTCAAATAGTCTGCTGGATTGTTAATCCCTTCGACGAATTCGAAGTCGAAATTAAAGTCTTGTAAATCTGCTACCCATCTGTTTATAATTTCCGATTTATCTTGTAAATGTAAATGCTGAGTTAGTGCTTTCGAATCAGTTAACACAGTAAATCTTCTACCTGAAAGCATGTATTTAAAATGCATAATTGCTTCATGCACTGCTAATAACTCAAATTTAATACTCGGATAATTTTTTTCCGGTTCTCTAAGTTTTCTCCCGAAAAATTCAACAGGTAGCAAATGACCATCCTTTTCTTGAGCTAGAACACCTGAAATTGCAACTTTGCTCCCATCCGTGAATAAGAAAAATTCCTTGTTAAAATCGGGGGGTCTGAGCGTTGGTTTTTGTACAATTTCTTCCTGAATTATCAGGAAAGCTTTTTCTGCTTCTGGACTCCACTTAAATTTAACTTTATCTTTAGTCAGCTCTATTAAAGGGTTAACTTTGTCGGAATAGTTGGGTATTAGCGTCCGAAAATAATTCGCTAAGCCCAATAAAGATCTGACCCCCTTTTTCGATTTTGGTCTGACTAAATTTTTTACTTTTTCAATATTCTTTTGAGATGGAGAATATCCCATTTGATTCACCCTAAATCCTAGGAATTCTATTTCTGCTTTGCAAATTTGCATTTTTGAAGGTTCGATTGTCATGTTGTGATTTATTAATACCTGTAGAACTTCTTCTAAGGTTTTCGTCATCTCTGCTATTGTATTTGCAGATATCAACACATCATCAATGTAGTATGATACTTTGCTTTTGTCAAAATGTCCCAGAATTTTATCGATTACTTCTGCAAAAATTGCGCTAGAATTTCGTGTGCCAAAAGATAAACGAAGTGGCATATGTTTTCCAAATTCCGTAACAAATGCTAATTTTTTGCAATCTTCTGGTTTTAAATTTATTTGGAAAAAAGCACTATGTAAGTCTAGCACCGTATAGTATTTTTTACCGCTTATTTTTTGTAATAAGTCTTTTACGTCCGGCATCGGATAAGTATAAGGTTGTAAAATTTGGTTTAATAGTCTTAGGTCCGTTGCCATTCTAAACTTGGGTTCTGCATTCGGGTTATTACTCGGATTTTTCTTTCTAACGAAAATAACTGGAAAAGCATATTCGGAGTCAGTCTTCTCTATAATTTTAGCCTGTAACAGTTGTTCGATTTCCCTTTTCGCATACTGTCTTACTGCCTGAGGCAATTTATATGGCTTAGCTTGTACCGGGAATTCATGATTCAATTGAAAACTTGGTGCAACAAACGCTGATTGCCCCAATGTTTGATAACTTTTTGAAAATGCATGAACATTGCCCATTAAAATTTTTCGAAATTTTTGTTGTACTTCCTCTGATAAATGGCTTAAATCGAAATCCGTCTCTTTAATTTCTGCTTCTCGCAATTTTCTTACATCTTCTATATTTAAATTATTTATTTCATAAAATGTCCCTTTCTCTATATTATCAGTTGAGTCATCTTGCTTGCACTCAAAGTTCGTTATAATTTCCCCTATTTTAGTTCCTTTCTGAATAATTAACTTTTCTAACAGTTTATTCTTTATTATAATATTTATGTTATTATTTTTTTGAACTTCGTGTAACGAAATCTCGCATGAAAATTTACTATTTTCTTGAATGGGGTCAAAAATAATTATATCTGACATATTTATATCTTCTGGGCATTTTAATTTTACAATTTTCGATTCTTCAGGTTGGAGAAAAATTCTATTTTTAGTAATGGCAAACATACTTTTATTTGAATGTTCCCCTGAATTACATGGCGTAATGTTATTCACTTCATAATTATTTACTTCACTTGCAACGTTTAATTTAATTTGTTGATTTTTAAATTTTAATGTTTTATTGCATAAATCCAAAATCATATGATTTTCTTTGAGATAATCGTACCCTAATAACATTTGGTACTGCCTATCAAAATCATCATTAGTGACATAAAATGTGCCTGTTGTGAATATACCTTTTAATCGAAAAGTTAATTTTACACATTGTTTAAAAAAAATCTTTGAATTTGTTAAAGTTTTAATTTGGATCTGATTGCCCAAATATTTGATTTTGACGTTTGTATCTTTAATTTTTTTGAATAAAGAAGGTGATAAAAGGGATACAGCAGCTCCGGTATCCAGTAACGCTTGTATTTCGACGCCCTGTATACTTAGTGATATAATTGGCAGACTATCTTTGTCAGCATTCGTTATATTTGCGATTGTTTTATTTATTTTATCGATTTCCGTCTCTGAAAATCCCGAATCTTGATCCGATTTCGCTGTTTTCTTTGCCCATTTTTTTTTCTTTTTGCGCTTTTCAAATCGATAACCATTTTGCTCATAATTCTCAGAAAAAAATCCAAAATCCCTATTTCCCGAATTCCAGTTAGGTTGTGAATAATCATACATCCCATAATGCGTCGGGTAATTAAAGGAATTGTAGTAATCATTATAATATCGTTCATAATCATTATAATGAAAATTGTTATTGAAATGGGAACCCTGATAATCATTGTGTTTATTAAAGAGTTTCTTATTCCGCGGAACACTATCATCTCTAATTGCATGATTTTTTTTCTTTGATTTTTTTAGATTTTCAATCTCCCCTTTTAATTTCTCGATTAGCTCTTTGTTTTGCTTACTTGATTCTATAATGTTCTCATAAAGATCTTTGTTTTCTTTATTTATTGCGTTAATTTCCTCAAACTTTGATTCATTATACGCACTTTCCATAAGTTTTGCTAACTCGCATGCCTCCTTGAAGGACCTGGGCGCATTTTTACGCACATCTAGTGCAATATCCTGTCTAATTGAATTTAAAAAATTCGACATTTTTAAGATTTCGATAAAATTCTCTTCCTTATTATCCACATTTTCGCCTGCACTTTCGATATAAGATTTTACACCCTTTTTAAATTCCAAAATGAAATCCTCTATCGTTTGACTTGCGGCCTGTTTTAAATTTAGGAAATTGCTCTGAGCATTAAGGAAGCTTAGTTTTGTACCAAATAACTCCACCAAATTATTTTTAAATAAATTATAATTGGTCTCGTTATATGTTTCAATCTGTTTACTTAAAATATGTTTTGCGTCCCCAGTAATTTTAGCCTTTAAAATTAATAATTTAGTTTCTTCCTGTATATCTGTCGAATTGAAAATATTCTCAAATTCCTCTAAGAAAAATATAATGTTTTTGTTCTTTTTATTGTCAAATGGTGACACTAACTTAATACGTGTATCTATATCCAGCGTCTGAGTCATTTTTAACAAGTATTAGTAATCAATGTATACTTTTTCAAAATATCAATTCAAAATAGATCCTATACCTCTTAAAAGAATAGTTTGAATCTCATACTATTTTCTCTATATTACAACATATGTATGAAAATATTCTAAATTGCATAAATACATAAAAACAACAACACTAAAATTTAAAAAAAAATTTCTTAGGAGATGAAGTTGTTTTGTAGATTATTCTTTTACACACATAAATACCCCTAAAATATTTATAATACACGTATATATAAAAAACAACATAATTTCATTTAACAGAAAAATATCTGTCTTTTTCTACAGAAAAAACAATTTTTTTTTTTTTTTTTTTTTTATAAATATTGTACTACTACTTCGTAGTACGACTCATAAATTTTCTTTTGTATCAAGGTGATACAATTTCAAAAATCGTGATCTATTGACATTTCAATCATTTTTATATCAGACATATTATAAAATTTTACTCATTATTCTTATTATTATTATTATTTATACATTATATAAGAAAAAAATTATTTTTACAAATGTGTCATCTGTGATGTGAATGCCATTATTTTTCAATGGTAACTGAGATCCAACCACAAGAGAAAAGAGAGAAAAAAAAACAAAATTGTAATTCCTAAATTTACCTATTATAAATCCCAGAATTATTTTTCTCATTTCCTTTTTTTTTTTTTTTTTTTTTTTTTTTACTAACATATATTATTCATTTTATTTATATAAAATTATTATATGTGTGTCAGTATTGTTACAATAATAAAATTAATTTTAATAAAATTTTAATCAATTAAACTTACATACCTACAATATCTTTAAAATTGTGACATTAAAATAATACTTAAATTTATTTTCCTTTATTATTATTATTATTATTATTATTATTTCTAATGACCTCAGATGAACGTTCCTGAGTCATAGCACCATTGTACTTAATGAACGTTCCTGAGTCACGGCGCCATTTGTACTATGAAGGGGGGATGCTGGACAGATAATTACACCTTTTTATTTTTTATTAAATATATTCAAAATTGTTAATTGGTCCAAATCATCCAAGCAACCTCATAGCAAATTGGTATATAGTTTTATATACCTTAGATAAATTTAAATAATATAAGTGATCGTATTTACCTACATTCTAGTAGAAGAGCAACGCGAAGCATTAATAAAATTAAATTATAATTCGCGTCAAAAAGTAATTATTAAATTTGAATAATTACGAATAAAATTAAGAGTTTGCGTTGTGATTTATTTAGATGAACTCTTCCACTTATGAATTAAACTAAAAATTAAGCTGTAAAAAAATGAATTGACACACTTTAAATATTATTAATTAAATAATTACAGAAACTTTTCTAAACTTGATTAAATAATTTATTTACATTGAACAAATCTATTTACAGAAAAACATAATATTAATTCAAAAAATAGAAAGCAACACTTTTGTTTGCTTCTCATTATTTTAAGTATGTTTAATCTTTAAAAAAAAAAAAAAAAAAACAATATTTTCACGTACTCTAATTATTATAATTGTTTCTTTTTGCTAAAAGAAATACTCTCTTTCATTTTTAAAATTACCTTAATCTTATTTAATTATTGGTTTGGTCGGATCTCAGATAACTCTTTACCGTAAAACATCAGAAAAGTATTTTTAAGGTTTTTCATAAGAACTTATGTGGTAAAAGAAAATGTGTAAAATAGTACCTTCTTTTAATATACGGGATGGTGGCCTTTATTTGTCAAATTCCGAGTAGTTGCGTTGCTTAGGATCATGGCAATGTGTCATCAGGAACGCATCCTCAATTTGGCTTGTTTAGGATCACTCCGATCTGTACATCAGGAAGACATCCTCAAATTGGCTTGTGTAGGCTCACTCCGATAGGTACCTCAGGAAGACATCCTCAATTTGGCTTGTGTAGGCTCACTCCGATAGGTACCTCAGGAAGACATCCTCAATTTGGCTTGTGTAGGCTCACTCCGATAGGTACCTCAGGAAGACAACCTCAATTAGGCTTGATTAGGCTGGATTAGGCTCGCTCCGCTAGGTCCATCTCGCCTGGGCTTTACTAGGGCTTGCGGGACTCATTGCACGGGCTTTCAGGAGAGCTCTTGCATCCTCTACATCTTTTTTCAGACTATCTTTTTTTAAAAACTTATTCTTCTTGCACACCAGTTCCTGCAGTGGGTGGAGCTATTTTTGTCTAGCCCACTGTTATTGGATGTGAGAAGATTTTTTATTATACTTCGATAGGCCTATTAGCTAGCAGTCTGCAAATGGCCCCTAACATATACTTTAATATTATTATCTGCCTTAAAGTTTGGGTGGTCTGAAGAGTCATAAATTTATCCCAACACTTTTATTGAGGCCATACATTGATTCCAACGTTTTTATGATTTTACGACTTCTAATTATACACTACTTTCCATTGGCTTGTCATAAAACGACACCATGGCGTCTGCGTATTGTTGTTGTCTGAGATCCGAACTCCATTCAATATTATACATTCATTTTACAATACAACAATTTTTAAAAATATATATTTACTATTTAAAATCAACTTAATAATTTTTGTATGAACTTACACTCTTATTTTACTTAAATATATAAGCATTATAATTTTACACTCATAATTATATTTTATAAAAAATATTTATACAAACAGAAATAACAAATTACGCAATTTTACTTTGATTTCACCAACATGGTGCGGGAACATATCATAGTTATATGTTGCCCAGCACCCTTTTAAATCAAAAAAGCGGTAAGAGAAAATTAACTTTACCGAGTAAAAAAAAAAATCAATATTTTTTTTTCTTTTTCTCCCTTTTTTTTGTTATATTAAAGGATAAACCTGCACAAAGTTCAATTTCTATCTAATATAACTCATAAAACTTAACTTATTACTTGGCTATATGCTTGAAAAAATCATAACAATTATACAAAATACACAACTTACACACAATTGTTAAATATGCATGTAAATTCTACAATATCACTCTAATTACTCAATAACTTCTCATTTATTTCCATTTATAAAAGTGCATCAATATATACTGCAAGTGTGTCAAAGTGTACTAACAAGTGATGCCCAGAAGGCAATATAATTCAAAAGTTTTACAAATAATTTCAGCTTAAAACAAAACCATTGTCAACTTCGTAAAAAGACTATTGATAAGTGTTCCTCTCCCCCTCTTTTCCTTTATTTAAAATATACTACTATAAATTTTCTTTTTCAATGAATACATATCCCTATTATTTTAACAATAATATATAGAAGCACTCCTTAACATATGCAAATAAACCTGACAAAACAGCACTCTTAAAAAAAAAAAAAAAAAAAAAAAAAAAAAAAAGGTACATCTTTCATACCTTGAAAGTTGAAGAGGTCCTACGGTTTAGAAATCCTATATTCCCTTTCAAACTTCACACAAAACCCAGTCAAAATATCACTTTTACGATCGAAATATCGTTAAAACATTCCACAGTTCACAGAAGAAGGTCACGGCAACATCTGTCGTGTTCAAATTAATGCTGGTTGGTTGGCTAAGCCAGTACCAATTGTTAAAGGTTGATAATTGAAAATCAACTTGAAAAGTAAAACATGCATTCATAAAATGCGATGGATGGTTGGTTGGATAAGCTCAGAGTTAATTCAAGCTTGACTTGAAAAACTAATCTGAAAGGGCTTAAAGTTGCAATGTTTTAATTAAACTTAATGGCGCTTTACTCCAACCTAAAGGAAATTTCAGTTACAAGAGTCCAATAAAATCATGCGTATAGTAGATCTGAGACATTGCGTTGTGTTTTTTAAAGAAATATATATCCAGTGGCAATAACTAGGTTACTGGGAAGTTTTACTTCCATGAACTTGTGTTGTGACAATCTATAAAAACAAAATGACTGGAGAATCAAAGTTCATTCGAACATTTATATTTATTGAAGTTTTAATAATCCAATATGTATGTTATGCATTGTGGTAGGACTAATTTACGAGAGAGACTAAATTCAAAATATATCGGCACCACTGCAGCTGAATGGAAAGGCAACATAAAAAAAACTATACAACGATACTTTTAAAAACGGTTAACACATCACCTTTTCCCATAGTCATCTTCATTGTCAGTGAGTGTCCATCATGCACAGCGACCTCCAAACGTATACTCTGAAGATATCAGGGAGTGAAAACACATCTCCTCATGCTGCAAGAATCCACTTCCCTTTTTGCTCCAACTTTCTTTGCCCCTTCACAAGCGAAACCCGCTGATTATAAGCACGGCAAGGGTTGCCAACACAAAAAGGCAAACCGCCACAATGCGTGCCAAGGAATTAATGAAAAACCATGGAGAATACGGGAAACGCTAAACTCCGCGGGCTAATACGCCAAACGTGGCAGACAGACTACGCGAAGTGAAAGTCAAAGTAGGCAATACGGGAGATCGCAACTATTTCGAAAGGAACGACTCACCTGGGCGATAACAGGTAAGACCAAGGGAATTGGTGGACAAAAGGTATGCCTAGCTTGAGTTCAAACGAACTCAAGGCGCAAAACTGAATAATGGGGGAAAACCAAGGTATCAAGGTCGTGATTACGACTCTCCTAAAAACGATTACTTCTACCATATGAAATTTGCATGGGGTGCTACAATTTGGATCTGAGTTATAAGTGTTTGTGGTTTTCGGGCCCTTATATTCGGGTTATACTAAAATTTCGAGGGTTCAGTTTAAAAATCCGATAATGTCCCTCCTTTTATAAAGATTACGTTTATTATACAAAATATGAGTGTTTTGCGATAATTATAGATCGAGTTATAAATGTTTTAATTTATCAGGACCTTATACTTATGATACACTAAAATATAGAAAATGTCAATTTCCCCCTCACTTGCTTTTTAAAATGATTAGCATACGAAATTTGTGTGGGCTGTTACTAAAATTTAATGACCTTCATTTAAAAAAACTGTACAATGTCCTCCATGAAATTATGTCACCTATTTCAAGTGCACAAAATTTCAGCTTGCTGGAAAAGCGACCGAAATGTCTCGGGACCGAAATGTCTTGGGACCGAAATGTCTCAGGACCGAAGTGGCCAGGGACCGAAATGTCTCGGGACCGAAACGGCGGGACCGAAATGGCGGGACCGAAGTGTCGGGAACGAAATGTCGTGTACCCTAGTTTAAACGCACGAAATTTCGTCTTAATTAAAAAGAGATATATTCTATAAGAAAATACTGGTACCGAAGAACTACTTTGCCTGGAAATTCAAGGACCCATACGAACCCTGCTTCAGTGTAGATGTGTGTGGGAGGGGGGGGGGGTAATAATGTAGCAAAAACACATCTTAGAACCTCTCGTATCTTTCCTGATAAAGTTTTCAGAGATGCTCAATATCAAAATATAAGCAAGATACTAAAGAATATTTTAATAATCAGCCTGGTTGTCTTCGGCTTGTAATTGGGGACGTAAATAGAGAGTTGATCACGGTGTTAGAAATTAAAATTAGAAAAAAGATGAATAGCAGAATATAAACATCTTATATGAAGATTATTTTCTGACTTTGACCCGCGCCCGAAGTGAATGGTGGGTAGGTGGAGGCTATAGTAATATATCATGGCTTTCATGATGAAATTTTGCATGATGCTAAGTGTCCAAATATAAACATAAGAATCGAACGATTTTTTTAAATTATTATTCGGCCTCCTTACCAGCAAGGAAAAGGTGCTGTAGCCATTAAAACGTACCGCCTCGCCCCACCCCTCTATTCTCAGTTGGACAAGGGCTGCATTTTTCTAAATTTAAATTATTTACACTTTTTTAAGTCTGCATTTTTAAAAAATTCTCTAAACCAATTTAATTGGTAAATTGATATATTCTTATTCAGAAGATCTTAGATCAGAAAAGAATCAAACTTTTTGTATTTTTATTTAAAAGCAATTCAACTTAAAAATAAGTAAATACAGACAAAAGTAAAAGATAATCACCAATTGGCATTTAAAGTTAATTTTCAGACCACAACAATTATGATAAATTGATTATAAATAAAACATACATCAAATATTTAAATATATCAACTGAATAAAGCATTTATACGGCACGCAAATTTTATGCTACTAAAATATGTAAACTTTAAAATTATTTCAGTTATTTAAATCCAATGTGAAAAAACAAGTTTCAAAAAGAAAATAATGGTGCATTCATAATATAATAATGTATGTTATGTAATGATTGTTTAAATAATAATAAGTAATAATTGAAGAGCTGTGTGGAAGAACATGTTATGCTACATCTTCTTAAAAATGATTTTATCTTTTGGACGAAGGTGTTATCAGGTATTCTATCACATGGTAAAGCTAAAACACCAAAGTTCTATTTAACCTTGAAGATTTAAGACATTAATGCATTAATATTTAATATTTTAATATTTAATAATCCAAATAATATTAATATTTTTTAATATTTAAAAATTAAATATGAATAAGTTTTTTTGATAGAGTTTAGTACCACACCTGTTAATATTTTAAACACATGGTATCAAACAGAAAATAAATCATTAAAATTGACAACAAAAACTTTCACATCAAATTTCTTCAAATGTAATTTTTGTTACTTAACATGTTCTTCCACTTAGCTCTTCAATTGTAATAAGTCCCTTTTTTTTTTCAAACAATTTACAGAGTAGGAATCCGTTAAATTGTAAGGTGTTGAATTATTTATTTCACATGCAAAAATGTTCCCGTAAAATCACTCCAAATGCATAGCATTTTCAAGGAAAAGTATTTCTACAGCCAAGTTTGGCAACCTAGCCAAACATAATTGAGTTCTAAATCAATTGGAGAAAACAGCTCTGAATTTTTCATCGTACTGCATTATTTCACAGGATGTTTAGATATAATG
Organism: Maratus speciosus; assembly: GCA_963932465.1. Classification (NCBI taxonomy): domain Eukaryota; kingdom Metazoa; phylum Arthropoda; class Arachnida; order Araneae; family Salticidae; genus Maratus; species Maratus speciosus. The sequence goes on along the minus strand of OZ010794.1, from coordinate 464,033,635 downwards.
AAAATCTCAGAGAATTGCATAAATGCATTTCAGCAATTTGGTGTAGATTGGGACATGCAGGCATCCCCCGACTTACGTAAGTAATGCGTTCCGTAAACAGTTGCGTAAGTCGAATTTGTAAATTCCTTAGGTAAAATTTCGTCAGAAACTGCAATATTTATTATATATATATAATGTATACATTATTTACACAGTATTATTTTATAAATAAAGTGCATGCAGCAGTATTTACTTGGATATAAACTATAAAAGTATGAAAATATATAAAAACAATCTGAAAGAACACTTTTCAAATAAAAAGTATCTTGTGGAATATGGGATTTATAAATTTAACATTGATGAATTAATTTATATCAATTTTGAATCTACATCAAACGATCAGCTCTGAAGTTGGGAGAAAAAATTCACTTGTTTCTCTTCACCGAAACTTTAAAATTATGTTTCGTTATGGTTTGGATTCAGCTAACAAAATTGTAAGCTTTAAACAGACTCTTTTCTTGGCTCATTTTAATCAGATTTGTGTTTGTTTTGTTAAAGATTTGATTGTATATCCCAATAAAAATATAACAATATCTAATATATAAAACTATATTATTGTTGTGGTTTTTATCTGCATATTTTATTTATAAAACAATTATCAAAAAGATGCAAATGCGTAGTATTTGCATCTTTTTTGTATAGTCAAACGCGCTACTATATTCATAAATGTAATTTTCGAAATTGCTTACGTGAGTGCGAATTTACGTAAGTCGAGGGATGCCTGTACATTCCAAACTCGTCTGCACTTTGGAAATATTTGAATGCGCTCTATATGGACAAGAAAAATACCAACTTGCAATATACAATATTCTGTCACCGAATTATGATTAACTTCGATATCAATACGCATGCAAATTACCAAGCTTGCATTTATAGAAGATATTTGCAAACTAATATAGTTGCTCCTAGTCCCTACGGTTGGCTAATAAATGAAAATAAACTGGAAACACAATGGTATAATCAACTTTGTACTTCAGAATTACTGTTCAAAAACTTCTCAAGAAGCCTGTCAAACAAATACTCGTGTAAAAGGCATGGTATGCTGTGTTCTGAAAGGTGTTCTTAAGCTGAAAACTGTAAAATTTACCAGATTGATACAATTAAAAATTGAAGAATTTAAAATTAAAAGAAAAACAAAACCGTAGACTAGAAAAATATATTGAATAAATTAAAATATGCTCCCATTTAAATGATTTCACTTAAAAAATATTTTTTTTAAAGAATTATCTGATTATATGCAAATACTTTGCTTGTATTTTACTTTGAAAACAGTATCTTCTTCATCAATGCTTATAGTATAACAGCAAATTATGTTTTTCGTGTATAGTATTTTCCTGTGTATATTGTGTAGGCGCCTTTTAATCCTGTCTATGCTGAATTTTTGTATCATTATTATTATTGCCGTAATATTTATTGATTTTTCTCATGTACTTGCGTCTACCAATTAAATATTTAAAAAGTAAGAGTAAAAGCAAAGTAAATATTTTTTAGAACCAAAACTAAAAGCATCCAAATAGCTTTTTATTGAATATTGCAATATACATTTATTTCCTCCTAAAAAACATTATTTACAACTATTTTTGTTTTTCATTTATGCGAATCCAGTATTTAAAAATAAGAATTAATTGATGCAAATAATTTAATATAAAAATTTTAAAAATAGCTGTTTTGGAATACTGCGATAGATTTTTTTTTTCCTTGTAAAAAAAATTATGTGCAACTAATTTGCGGGGGAATACTATATTTTTCTGATCTACGTGTATTTTCTATTTAAAAAGTAAGATTAAATGAATTCAAATATTTTTATATAATAATTAAAAGCGTTAAAGTAGCTTTTTTCGCATATTGCAATAATTTTACGTGTTTTGCTTGTAAAAAATTATGTGCAACTATTTTTGGGTGAACATAATATTTTTTTTTATCTATGCGTATCTACTATTTAAAAAGTAAGAATAAATGAATCCAAATATTTCAATATAAAAATTAAAAGGATTAACTCTTTGGACTCCGGCATCTCTTACACAAAAGTTATTAAGCCTGCAGCACTTTTTAAAAAGAAGTTTCCTTCAAATAGGCAATTTTAAAAATGCTCTGATTAAATAAGGTAAATTTTATTTTCCTTAATTATTGGTGCCAAAAACAAATTTTTGCAAAGAAAGATGATGTTGCCGCAGCGACGACAACGGAGTGCAAAGTGTTAAAATAGCTCTTTTCGAATATTGCAATAAATCTACATTTTTTGCTTGTGAAAAAATTATGAGCAGCTATTTTTGGGGGAACATGCTATTTTTCTCAAGTATGCCTATGTAATAGTTACACCCTTATGTAAAGAGTAAGATTAAATGAATACAAATGTTTTAATATAAAAGTTAAAAACATTAAAATAGCTTTTTTCGAATATTGCAATACATCTACCTTTTTTGCTAGTAAAAAAAAAAAAAAAAAAAATGTTCAGCATTAAAACAACTTTTTTTCGAATATTGCAATAAATCTACGTTTTTGGCTTGTAAAAAATAATGTGCAGCTATTTTTGGGAGAACATTCCATTTTTCTTATCTATGTGTTTCTTAACTTTTTACCATTATAAAAAATAAACATTCTCTTCGTTGCCAGATTTGACAAACGAAACTTATTTTCAAAGTGTCTTTTGGCCTTTCGCCCCACGGGCTGTATGGGCGGAAATAAGCATTTCGAGCACACATAAAATATTAAAGAAAAGTTGTCGTAGAAACCACTGCCTCTCTTCGATATCGAAAGGTAACCAAAGGTTCAAAATCGGAGTAGGAGACTAACCCAGCTGATTGTTTGCGATGTGCGAGCCATTAATGCTCATGGTAGTGACATTTTACGCTTCGTTCAGATCACATTGTAAATTTCTGTGACGAGAAATCATAAATTATTTCTCTGATCTTTCCTTTCTAAGCACACACTCTGTGCCTTATTGTTCGTCCCTCCACCATTTTTTAGCTCTTCAAACGTTTGGTGGCAAAGTGTACAAAAGTAAACAAAAGAGATTGTACAACGGATAGGTGGTAAATATACGACAAAGCTTTACCCTTAACCCCTTCGGGACGAGCGTCTTTTATAGAATTTTTAATCTTTTATCATCGGTTTTTCAAAACAGAAAATTTTACCTAATTGAATCGGGAAAATGCTCGGATTACTTATGATGGAAAATAATAACTAATGATCGGAAAATTTACAATAAAAATTTACTGGTGAGAATAATCACGGATTCTGAGCACCTTACGAGGCACGTATACCGGTCGATCGCCCCCAAGAGGTTAAAGCGTGACAGAAGAGTCCCTCACATCAGTGTTGCCAGTGGGCTATTTTTTTTAAATTCAGATTTCTTGATTGCCACCACTTATTTGAAACGGTAAAATTCCCTTTGTTTTCGCCTTAATTAATATGTCATTAACTAAGGCGCATTTTACAATTTCAAAAAAGTGGTGCGTCTGGCAACACTGCTTCACATCAAAGAAGTCCTCTGCCCCCCCCCCCCCCCCAAAAAAAAGGCGCCATCGAAGGATGTGATTTGCACGGACTTTAACCCTTGTTCATTGAGAATACCTTATATCAGCTGTTCCCAACCTGGGGTACGCATGGGTATGCGGCGAGCCTGCAGGGCAAGGTTACTATATCTAAAGGTTGCGCCATTTCACCCCGTAGCCAATAGGGAGCGACTCGCTGCTTGACGTCACTGCGCGTGCTAAGATGAGTTTCCCAATTGACTTTGCATTAGAAAGGCGCTATTTTTAATTAAAAAATATCAATAGAAATTTTTGCGTGAAAAGAAGTTTAACGATTAAAATATATTCTTTATACATGGGACAAACATCACATCTAAATTTTAAGCTATTATCTCTTCTTAGCTCTTCGAAATTTAATTGTTAAATTTGCTGTCTTTTTCATTAAGTTTCATTTACGATTCAATATGAAAAAGTTCATTTACATAAAAAAAAAAGTGTAAAATAATATTTTTTATAAATAAAATCTTAAAGACCTACAAAAGCAGGAAATTTCATCGTTGCACGACTGCAGATAATATTTTGTTATTTTTAATATAGTATCTATATTATAAAGGACAAACATATCTGTGCGTAACGCATACGTCATTTTGCGAATGGCAACACTTTGAAATTTGAAATAAAATTTTGGTTTTGCATTTTCTCTACTGCAAAGTTTTAAACTTCTATGCATCACACTTTTTAACTTTTTACACCGTCGTATAAGGAAAAAAATTCTCTTTTAAATACTATTTGTTTGAAAGCTGTATCTCAATTTGTTTTTGAGATATTAATTTTTTTGTAGTTTTTAATACAAATTTTGTAATTGTGGCAACTGAAGTACTCCATTTATATTGAAAGTAAAGGGAAAATATTCATGGTTTATTATTTTTATTCATTATATCCTTATTGATGCCATTTTCACATTACAAATAAAATTAACTTTTTTATAATTTTTGAACAGAAAATGATGTCAGACATTAAATAAAACACGCATTCTTCTTCACAAATCAGCTACATTTTAATATTTTTACATTACGCTGATAAATGAGTTTGAGGCGCTCGGCAAAATGATTCATTGAGTAAAAATGATATATTTAAAACAAAACGATCCTTTTTTTTTTTTTTGATAAAACTAAATATTTGACCAATACTATAAATGGCGAATACTATGACAACTAAAGTCAAATTTCTGAATTTTTTTTTCGCGGGTACTAAGATTAGAACTTAAGGTTTGTGCGAATGTTCACATGAAAAGTTGTATCGGACAAACGTGACTTTAACTTTGGAAATGCATTCATTAATTTCTTTTGCGCGTTAAAATACTTTCAAATTGTGAATTTGAGTGGTGCGTATGTCAATTACGAGAATGTGAAAATAACGTACAGTTTAGATTTTATGGAGGAAAATTTTATGATGTGACAAAGCGAAATCCTTTTTACTGATTTTTCATCCCGTAAAAACAAACATAAGAGCTCCATCGATAACTTCATCATAATTATTCATCTTGATTACGTAATCTAATACAGTTTAATTTTTCAATAATTTAAGCAGTTGAAGTTTGTAGAAATAATATTTTGGTAATTTTGGGTTTAAAATATTATTTGTTTTAAGAGTTAGACAACCAATGTAAGATGATTTTTTTGTTGTAATTATTTTTGTAGGTTTATTATAATTTCGATCTGACAGTTCCTTTCAAACATTTTAGTGGTTGCAACTCGTATTTATAATATTCGATTGGTATTCAATTTGAAATCTAAGATAATTCTAATATTATTATAATTTCGATATGTCTTTGATAAAAACCCATAAAAAAGGTTTAAAAAATAATAAGTTACGTTTCAACTTCATAGCAAGATTACACAAGATTGAGTTTTGAATAATTAGATTTAAAAGACAAATAAAATAGAAACTTTAATAAGTAAACATACGAATATTTAATATTTTTAAACGGAAATATTTATACGGTATAATTATATGGTTTGGTGGAAATAATTTTTGAAATTCAGATTAATATAATTTATAAATACATTAAAAAGTTTATTTAAAATAATAATTTAATGCTATATAATAATAATAATAAATATAAATCTACATACATAATTAAAAGAAATTAAGGCAAATTATTGCGTTAAAGTGAATTTAACGTTTAACCCATTAACCGCCAAAACTATAAGGTTGAAATTTTCAACTTTTTACCTGAACGGCGTTTGCCACCACAAACTCTGAAAGATAATTTTCGCTTTATATGGTCTTAAATTTTTATGTCTTTAAGTAAGGCCAATTTTTTAATTGAAAAATAGCGGTGGGTATGTAAATAACTTAAATAAGTGTATTTATTTTGACTGTTGCGTGAACGCAACACCAGCGGGTAATGGGTTAAACTTAATTTTTACATCCAAATAAAGTGCCATATTTAAAATTTAAAATTACATCAGTTCAGCTTTTTAAAACTTAATTTTAAATGTACTATTGTTTTCTTCAGATGCAGCTAATGTGATTAAATATTAAATTGATTTATTTTTTTATATAATAAAAATGAGGACAGCAGTATTTATAAAGGAAATTTAGAAAACAAATAACAGAAATTTTAATTTTTAAGTTGCCAAATATTTAAAACTGAAACATTTATGCGATATAGAAAAGTTAAAATTTGAAATTCAAAGCACTATACGTTTATAAATACCTCCCAAAAGAGTTATATAAAATTATATTTTAATGTTGTATGGGGATAAAATTATATAAAATTATTTTAATAAATAATATATTTTAGGTTTTTACCCTCAGAATATGCTTTCATTTCCAGCATTTGATTTCATCACAGGGTGCATTTTGAAGATGTATTTTAATGTGTGCTCCTTTATTTGCTATTTCTCGTACTGTTTTATCATGCAATCAAATTTGACTTACTCCACATTTTTGATTTTCTGGCAGCGTATCTCTTTTTTATTTCTGATGAATATATTTGGTTAAAATGCCTCAATTGAATAAAAGTCCTGGGTTTTCACAAATGTTTTTATTATGGATATAGTAACCTTGTTTTAGAGAAGCAATTAAAGCCTCGTGTGAGGGCAAACTGCCCTGGGTGTCAAAGAAAATAACAATAAATGTTTACTTCACGCTTCCGGCCCTTTTAAAGATCGACTGAAGATAAGAAGCAATAAAAACTGATCTTAGAAAAGAAAAAATACACGGCTATTTGAAGAAAAAAAATCCCTTCTAAATCGTTTTATTCCTAGAAAAAAATACTTCCGTTAAAGAAAAATGTTTTATTTTGAAGAAACATGCTCTCCTCTGACCAAAGATACAAATTTTTTTAGCATAAATTCTATTTTAAATAAGAAAATAGGTTATTTTCTATTGCAAGACTCCTCCTTAGCACGCGCAGTGACGTCATGCGCACCGAAACCTTGATACCAGAAGTAAAGGGAAATGGCACCCCCCTGCCTGCAGGGGTACGTGAAAATAAAAACGGTAACGGCGGAAATCACAAAAATGGTTTAACTAAAACGCATAAAAAAATTGATAGTTTTAGATTGCAAAGTCTCCTGTGTAAATCAATATATTACACTCAAAATGAACGAAAATAACCACTGTGCCTAGTAATTCATTGATAATGCAATGTCAAAGCTCCGCCCAATGCTTGGCATATAGCATTGGTAGTAATATATATTTCCCTTCGTGGACAATTGTTCCTATACCTCACGGTTGGCTGTCCACGAGTGGGTGATTTTGGTCCCCTCATCTTGCCGAAAATTTCAATTAATCATTATGCAATATTCTTATTGAACCACTTTTTTTTTTTTATTCTTCCGTTTTTTATAATAATTGCAGAATGCCTAAATTATATCAGAGGTTCTGATTGTAATGTGTATTGTTAAAACGTGTTCAAAAGCTGGCCGTTATTTTCCTTTTCGAATATGCGGAGTTATATCACTAAGGTATATTAAATAGCTTCCCCTATTTTAATGAGCATTCAATTTGAAGTGTTAACTTATTATTTGGATAATTTTGTTCTTTTAATGTTAATTTTTGTTCTTTTTAATTAAATTTCTTTTAATACCACATTGATTTTTCTTAATGTTTGGCTAATATTATATAAAAAAATATATACAGTGGATCGCAAACATGTTCGTACACCTTAAAAATTTGTAGTAAAAAGGAATTTCCCTGTTACTGAATTCGAATATGAAGTCCAATATTTTTTCACATTATCTCCATGTTATTTTAAATAACAACCAACATTTTTTTTTTTAAATTAAAAAATGAAAACGGAAGGAGGCAGAGAAGAACACGCCACAAAAATCAAATCTTCGTACACTGAAACATTCTCGGATAAATTCACAAATAAAATTATCGTCTGTCGCTTTATATTTATTTTTGCATTGTGGTGACATTTAAAACATCGTTTGGCTTTATATTTTGCATGATTGGTCAGTAATATTCTATTTATTATCAAAAAATGGCTCGTAGTCGTAAAGAAACTACTAACAGCATTCGAAAATTGATTATCTTTCATCATAGTAGTGATAAATAAGTTAGAAGTATTGCTAAATTAGTTAATTTATCCCATTCTACTGTGCAGTATGCGATAAAACGCTTTAAAGAAGAAAATCGGATTGAAAACAAGGTAAGAAAAGGTCGTCCATCTAAGTTAACATAACGTGATCAAAGATTTATAATTAGAAAAATTGCAAAATATCCAAGTTTAAGTGCTGTAAAAGTGCTACAGAACTTAATGAAACACTTTCTACTTCAATTTCAGCTTAAACTGTTCGACGAGTGCTAAGATCAGCAGGATTATATGGGCGTTCTGTCCGTAGAAATATTTTTGTTACTGCGAAAAACAGAAAGCTTAGGCTTTCCTTCGCAAAATCAATGATAAATAAACCCAAATCATATTGGAATAATGTTTTATTTGCAGATGAAAGCCAATTTAACATTTTTGGCTCTGATGGGGATATAATTGTATGGCAAAGAAAAAATGATGAACTTAATTCAGAGAACTTAGTTGAAACAGTTAAGCATGGCAGTGGTGTTGTCCTTGTGTGGGGGTGCATGGCAGCATCAACTATGTAATTTGGTATTTATTGATAGCATAAGGAATCATGATCTTTATTTAAATATTTTAAAAGGCAATTTAAAATTATCAGCCCAAAATTTGGGTAATGGAAACAACTTTGTTCTATATCACGATAATGATCAGAAGCACACAGCTCTCAACGTTCGCTTCTGGTGTCTCTATAATTGTCCACAAGTTCTGAAAACACCACCTCAATCTCCGAATTAAAACACATTAGAACATATTTGGAGAGAACTGGAGGTTAGAGTATGAAAACACGACATTAAAACGAAAAGCTAAGTAAAAACAGTAATGATCGATGAATGGATCAACATTGATGCAGAAATTACAAAAAAAAAAAAAAAAAAAAAACTAATGAAATCTATCCCCAGATATTTAAAAGCCGTTGTGGATGCTAATGGATATCCTACTAAGTACTAATTTATCAAAATATTACAATTTTTACTAATATATAGCGATTTTTTAAAAATGTATGAAGACTTTTGTGAGGTAACTTTTTTGTTATTTTTTTATTACAGTCAATCAGGGTAACTTTGATCCGCATTTTCTCTATTTTCATGTGCCACATTCTTATTTGAAGATTGTCGCAACTAGGGGCATAAAAGAGAAGAAATGATTCTAAATTATTGTTTGACTATAAAAAATAAAAAAATAATAAGGATAAAAGCAATAAAAAATGGATTTTTAGCCTGGTTCAAAGTTACCCAGCCATTTAGGGTAACTTTGCACCATATGATAAATTTTTATATAAAATAATTAATTATAAAAAAAGTATTGTAGTCAGGACAACTATAAACCCCCCAAAATGTTTTCAGATATGTAAAGACTCCGAATTTACAATTCCCAACATCACAAGATTTGTATAATTTATGATATTACAACAAATATCAGGCATAAGAAAAGTGGAAGAAGAGAACCATGAACATTTAGAAAAAAAAAAAAAAAAACCTGTTTATTGTTCATATAAAACATAAAAATGCACTGAAAAACAATTTTCAATGTTTTAACTCAATAATAAATCCATAGTTACAGTAATACATACAAGTACTAGTATTATTCAAACAAGAATAAAAAACGTCGAACGTATGAAATGTCGAATTTGAGTAGCTCCGCCCCTAATCACGCCTCTAAATGAATTTTATATATTTTACACATATTTGTGAAAATATTTACATGTTATATCTAATGCACACTTTCGGCATTTATATAAAATATACGTGTAAATATGGGAAATTTTCGACAGTAGCACCTATAATCTGTAAATTATAAGCATCAGTCATCAGTGTAACTTTGAGCCGGCGCAAAGTTACCCTGAAAATGCGGTAAAAGGATAGTGCCTTCCTATTTTACATTTTATTAACTATTAATAAATAAATAATCACAAAATATTAACGCATTTACAACATTTAGATAATAATATGTCTGATAAATGAGTATATTGTTAATCAGTGTAACTTTGAGCCGGCTCAAAGTTACCCTGAAAATGCGGTAAAAGGCTGGTGCCTACCTATTTTACATTTTATTAACTATTAATAAATAAATAATCACAAAATATTAACGCATTTACAACATTTAGATAATAATATGTCTGATAAATGAGTATATTGTTACTTACTATGAAAATTTAATTGGATTACAACAACTTCAAAACAGCATTCAATGTTAGCATTCAACAGCATTATTGCCTTGAAAACAGTACTTCACAAAAATAGTTAGGTGATGCAGTTGTGTATAATGTTGCTAATTTATTTTCTAAAATAAAGAGTTGAAATCCTAGTTTAGAACTTTGCCAACAGAGCACAGTTCTGGAGTTTATTTAGTCTTTCAGAGTCAAAAATATTGAAAAATAGGAGGTGGTGCAAAGTTACACCCCGTGGTTCAAAGTTACCCTGATTGACTATATGTTCTTTTAATGCTATACCTCATTGCTTTATAATCACTCTGACGTCAACAACTAATCGCAAATGAGAGGGAACTACGTTTAAGTTTGCTTTAGGCGACAAATGAAACTTTAGCTGGAAAAGAATAATTATTTTTGGCGAAAAATAACTTTTCATCCACTTTTTTTTCCCAGGAGAACTGTTCCAAGAATCCTGTTCTCCGCTTTTTCTCCCATTTCTATACCTAGAATGAAATTGTTACATACTGTTCTCTAAAATGTTAGTTTTAATAACAAAAAGTAGGATAATTGTATAAAATTATAACCCAATATAAATATATATTATATAATAATAATATAACTCTATAATAATAATAACTCTATAATATTAGTTTAGTTTAAAATTAGAATATTTTAAATAAAATTCATATTTATTGTTATGGAAAAAATGCTCGCGTCCGTAAATGAAATCGTCTTTTTTCATATAATAATGAGAGAAATACTACGATAAAATAAGAAAAAAAAATGTTATTCAGAATTAGTGGTATTTAGAAAAGCTAGATGTAGAAGATATAATCTATAGTTATTTACTCATAAATAAAAATACGAGAAAATTCATTGCCTTCCCCTTAACCCCTTGAGGGGCGATGGGATAAAATATATCCCACCTAATTTAAAAAAATTACCAGAAAATTTTAACTAAATTTTATATTGTTAACTTTGGAGGAAAATTGTTAAAAAATTGCTTTTCCTTATTTAAAAATAAAATTTTTCCATTATTCCGATGTGAATTCAATATTTAGAGTCATTTTTGCTTGCCCCTCAAGGGGTTAAACTTCACAAAGGTATACAAATTTTCAGTAAACAAATTTTTAAAACAATCAAGTCAGAAAAATTATGAAATAAATTTTAATATAAATGTTTACTAAAAATTGTACGTAAACATGATATCTTGTGCCAGTGTAGTTTAAATACAGTGGATAACTTACTAGTTTCACTGTTAAGTTGTAAAGAAAACTTAAATAAATGAACTGTCTGTTTTACTACTGAATATGACATCATTTATCCAAATTGTTTAAAGTTGAATAGAGCAAGCGGTGATGATTATAATGCAGATTTTTTGGATATTTCTTTTAATATTTTTGCTAATAAATTAACTTTGGATTTGTATGATAAAAGAAATGGTTTTTATTTTTTTACAAGAAGTATGCCACATTGGTTTTCCAATTTGCATAAAAAAAATTACATAAATATTATAATTAATCAATTTATTCGTTTTAATAAAATTGGTGGCAGTGATAGTAGTTTTTATAGACAGATTTTTAAGTTTTTGGCTAATCTTTTTTACAATAATAATTATCCTATAAATTTTTTGAAATATTATTTAAAAATTGTTTTGAAAAATGAATGGCAACATTGTGGCTTGGCGGGGTGAGCAACGCATGGCAGCAAGCTTCCTGAATATTCCATATGATGTGTCAATTCTAAAGTCTTGTATAAAGAACGAGTTGACATGAATGTTTTGAATCGATGGAGGTTTGCGGATTAGAATTTAATGATTTTTGAAAATGGACACGGAGGAAAAATTCACAGTTTGCTATTATTGGCAGGTGCTTCTGTTTCGTGTTTTTGTATTTTTCTTCTAAGTTTGGGAAGGTCAAGGTGCACGTTGTTCTGCATTCATGCGTGTTAAGTTAATTTAATTTGTTTATATTTAAGTTGCAATTGTAAGATAATTTTCTAAAAGAGATTTTATAAAAAAACTTTATGTTTTGTTATTTAATTATGCTTTGTTTATATTACTTTTTTGTTTACGTTAGGTTTATTTACCCTTTTAAATTTTATTTCTAAAGTGACAATAGTTTTTTAAGTATTGAGTGCAGGATGGACGTGTGTTCAGAAACCTGCAAGCTTTTAACAGTAGGGGGTGGAGTTAGGTCTGCCTGTCCTCCCACTGATGAAGAAAAGCAGTTTTTTGCCTGTGTTTTGTTTTTTACCTGTATTTTTGAAAGTTTTTGGAATTTCTATAGTTAAATATTGTTGATATACACCTTCTTTCCAGGGTTATGGTGTTTTTTTGCATTTTTTATTGATGAAATATATATATATATATATATGTGCATAAGAAAGAAAGAAAAAAGAACTTATAAAGATTGCAACTCTGGAAGAGAAATTTCATGTAATATCAAGTAGATGCAGTGAATTAAACGGGAATATTGATATTTTCGTCCTTTATGGAAATTAAAAAAATTAGCCAGAACTCCCCCCACCTCTCCCTCTTCCTGCTTAATCTGTTAAACGTAATAGTTAAAAAATATATTATCTCATAACTCCTTCAGAAAACCATTTAATAATATATTAAAAGGCATTGTAAAATATTCAAATCGAATTTCCAAAACAGGAAATTTTGACATAAGTTTACAAAAAAAAAAAAAAAAAAAAGAGGACGATACGATGATTAATTTAAGGTTGGTGCTAATCTTAACAAAATATTAATCATTTACGTCACCTATTTTAAAAAAGGTTAGGTAAATCAGTAATATATAAAACTTAAAAAATGAATACTGTAAAAATGAAATTTCCGAGGCAGAGTAAAAAAAAAATCCATATTCCGTGGACACAGATTTTTGAATATAGTTATATATAATATTTATTGCCAAATAACTATATTATATATAAATTACAATACAGAATTCACCAACCTAATTATTTTTTATCTTAAATATGTTAATATATATGTACACATACAGTAGCGTTCTTCTTAACCGGAACTCCGCTTTAACCGTCCGATTTTTTTCCCAACATCAGGCAAAATTCAGAAAGGAAAATTTCGGTTCTCATTTCTTTATGGTTAATTAACTAGAATTTACATAATGTAGAATAATTTCAACTTCTTATAAAGGAATGTGGCAAGATTTTCAACAATTGAATTTGTATTAAATGTTGTTCATTATTTTTTATTTGTGATAATTTTTATTTCAATTCAGTTAATTACAACAAGTATTCATTTCACAAAATATAGAAAAAATATGTACTTTTTAAAAATACCCAAATTAAAAAAAACTAAATGCATCCTATGCATTTAATCAATTAAATATGCAGTTACTTATTTAATTTTTTTTTTTCACTTCTGCGATTTAACCGATTTTCCTCTTAAGGGGACTGGTCACTCAGCTACGGAATTCTCCTCCGTAATGTTAAGTCTATGGATTTTTGATGCATTCGTATATTTAAAATATCTTCTCGGAAATTCATATTTTTAACATCTTTTTTCTGTGTACTCTTCTTAAAGGATGTCTCTTTTTTTCTTAGTTTTCAAACTATTTCTAAAATCTATGCTGAATTTAATATTTTATGTGTTAAAAGCGGGCGAACTGTGAGTAAGATTTTAACACTCCCTATAAAATTAAGTCTACACTTTAGAAATATTTTGAGAACTAAGGAAAAAAAGACCTCTTTTAGGAAGTGTACACAAAAAATGGAAGTTAAAAATATTAATTTCCCGAGGAGATATTTTAAATAGACGAATGCCTCCAATGCCCATAGACTTTACATAAGTGAGGGGAAATCGGAAGCTCAGTGACCAGCCACCTTAACCGGCTAACCCTCGGTCCCGTTTAGGCCGGTTAAGAGGGTGGCTACTGTATATATATCAATACAAAAACCCTTAACGGGTTAAAAGTTTGTGACGCAGCATTTTATCTTTAGCTCTAAGAATTTTAAATTCGGAACTTAAAAATAATTATATCAAATTTTGAGGGACGCAATGCTATTAATTTACCTATACATATATATATCAAAATTTATTCATTGATGCTTTATCATTTACATCTCATAAATTCGAATTATGAATTTTAAAAAATATGATATGAAAATTTAAGTGACGCCTTGATGTTGCTTAAAACGATTAGTTTTAAAATTCAATTTAAATTTTCTTTTGGCTAAATACATTTACACATCTAAACAATACTTTTCATTTTCAAATGCACTGTTGAATATATTACTTTCACTGAATCTATATAATGCACTGAATTGTATTCATTTGAATAAATTGATTTATCTTTTGTGCCACGCTATCCAAAAATCAAAAGTAAAATTTATGTAAATAGTTTTTTGGTCATATTATCCATTTGCATACATTTAACTTAGTTTGGATACAATGACGCAAAAAACTATTTACATAAATTTTACTTTTGATTTTTGGATAGCGTGGCACAAAAGGTAAATCAATTTATTCAAATGAATACAATTCAGTGTATTATATAGATTCAGTGAAAGTAATATATTCAACAGTGCATTTGAAAATGAAAAGTATTGTTTAGATGTGTAAATGTATTTAGCCAAAAGAAAATTTAAATTGAATTTTAAAACTAATCGTTTTAAGCAACATCAAGGCGTCACTTAAATTTTCATATCATATTTTTTAAAATTCATAATTCGAATTTATGAGATGTAAATGATAAAGCATCAATGAATAAATTTTGATATATATATGTATAGGTAAATTAATAGCATTGCGTCACTCACAATTTGATATCATTATTTTTAATTTCCAAATTTAAAATTCTTAGAGCTAAAGATAAAGTGCTGCGTCACAAACTTTTAACCCGTTAAGGGTTTTTGTATTGATATCATTACTTTTTTTAGGTTAGTGATAAAAAGATAAAACCACAAAAAAAAAAAAAAAAAAAAAAAAAAAAAAAAAAAAAATTAAAGACCAATGCAATAAATTCATAGGCGTGACTTCCATTGACCTTTACAATCCTCCATCTAAAACGAATCAAAGTGTCACAAGAATTTATGAAAACAATGTGTGTGTGCATATTCCAAGATTTCATTAACTAAAATCGAGTTAAAGAAATCTTTTAAAATTTGAACTTTTTAACACTATAGATTACTCATAAATATGATACAGATAGAAATAATTTATCTAACTGAAACTGTTTTAGCCAACATTTCAATTATCAAGTGTAAAATAAGCGATATTTGGAAATTTAAGCGTTCCATGTTGTTAAGATTTTACGTTTCCTTTTCACATGTTTCTATGAAAACGCAAACAGTTATTAATAAAAAAATTTCATTTTTACTTTATATTTTTAATGTTTTGAACTCTTGCACTGTAATACACCAAAAGTGTTAACATTTTCCAACATGGTATGAAATATGCTAAAATTGACGACATATATATATATATATATATATATATATTATATATAAATGCATGTAAAATAAAACTTTTTCATATTATGATCCACCTTAGGTTTATTATACAGCTATAAATAAATAAACGGATCAAAGTGTCCAAGAATTTATGAAAACAATGTGTGTGCATTATTCCTAGATTTCATTAACTAAAATCAAGTTAAAGAAATCTTTTATAATTTGAACTATTTAACACTATAGGTTACTCATAAACATGATTAAAATAGAGATAAGTTATCTAACTGAAACTGTTTTAGCCAACATTTCAATAATTAAGTGTAAAACAATCAATATTTGGAAAGGGCATAGCCGGATAAGCATTGGAAACATACCTTTTAATCAAATTTCCTTATTTTTTTCCCAGACGTAGCTACATATCTGACTATATATTTCCCCTATTATCACCTGATAAATATTGATATTTAATGAGATAAAAATGTTTTTTCGATTTTTTAAAAAACGGATTTTCTCAAAAATTGCTGCACGGAATTTCATGCCATTAATTGAGGATATATAGATACCAAAGATGCATAACTGATAATTTTTGTATAATTTTCTGTTCATAAAAACTATGTGAAATAGCGAAATAAAAATTTCAAAAAATAAAAATCATATCTTATGGTTATCCGAAAATTACCATTTTCTTGTAAAAAATTCCCCATATGTGCCCGTATATTTCATATAAATGCCGAAAGTTTGCGTTGGGTACTACATATAAATATTTACAAAAATGTATATTAATATTATTGAAATTCATTTTAAGGCGTTATTTTGGGCGGGGCTACTCAACTTCCACACCCGAAAATTTTTTGGAATAAACAGCTACAGAATTGCTGTATTTAAAATTTTAATGAACGCATGAGCAACATTATCAACACTGTCGATATCAAAATGAACATGATGTTGAAAAACATGGCTTATATGCTTAATGGAATCTAAAATACATCAGTTGACATATTGTCTGCTGACTTTGTTCCAAAAATTCTTCGGATGTCGAAGTTAAGTAGTTCCGCCCCAAATAACGCCTTAAAATGAATTTCAATAATTTTAAAATACATTTTTGTAAATATTTATATGTAGTACCCAACGCAATCTTTCGGCATTTATATAGAATATACGGGCACATATGGGGAATTTTTTACAAGAAAATGGTAATTTTCGGATAACCATAAGATTTGATTTTTATTTTTTGAAATTTTTATTTCGCTATTTCACACAGTTTTTATAAACAGAAAATTATACAAAAATTACCAGTTATGCATCTTTGGTATCTATATATCCTCAGTTAATGGAATGAAATTTTGCGCTGCAGTTTTTGAGAAAATCCGTTTTTTAAAAAATCGAAAAAACATTTTTATCTCTTGAAATATCAATATTTATAAGGTGATAATGGTGGAAGTATATTGTCAGATACGTAGCCACATCTGGGGAAAAAATCAGGAAATTTGATTGAAAGGCATTTTGCCAATGCTTATCGGGTTATGCCCTTTAAGCGTTCCATATTTTTAAGAATTTATATTTCCTTTTTACATGTTTCTATGAGAAAGCAGAAAGTTTTTATAAAGATATTTCATTTTTGCTTTATATTCTTAATGTTTTGAACTCTTGCGGTGTAATACACCAAAAGTCTTAAAATTTTTCAACTTTGTATGAAATATGTTGAAATTGATAGGAAAAATTCTTATTTTTTTATAAATACATGTAAAAACTTTTCACATTAAGATCCACCTTTGGTTTATTAAACAACCATAAATAAATAAGTGTCACAAATAAATCAAAGTGTCACAAGAATGTATGAAAACAATTTGTGTGTGCATATTCAAAGATTTCATTAACTAAAATCGAGTTAAAGAAATCTTTTAAAATTTGAACTTTATAAACCGTGAAAATAGAAAAATAATTTATCTAACTGAAACCGTTTTAGGGTCATTCCAAGTAAAATGAGCAAAAATTAAAAAAAAGTCGTGGCCACATACTAATAAATTTTAATAAAATTCGATGCACAGGTTCAATTCATATTCAAGTAATGCTCTGCAAAATATCTGGCCAAAAAATAATTTTTTTTAGCAGTTTGGGACATTTAAAAAACTTGTGATATAGAATGGCATGTGCGCAATCGTCCAAAGTTGCAAGTTTGAAGTTCTGTATCTTGAAAACTGTTTAACAGAAAGGAATTGTTTTTATAATTTTGTAAACTCTGAAAAATTATCTTCTTATTTACTGAGTAATAATAATCTAGTATCACCATGATTATTTATAAATTGGTTGCAAAAATTGAAAATTTGTGAATTTTGAGAAAATTAGAAACGCTATAAAAATCAAAGGAATTAAAAAACCTCTGTGAAATTAATGCCTGTTGTAGTATGTCATATGTAGATCGAATTCCCCAAGTTTTAAAGTGGCCATTTATTTCCTTCATCTTCAAAAAAACTTAGAAACTTTTAAAAAAAATTACAAAATCATGATTTTTCCTCTTCTGTATAAGCAAAAAATATAAAAAGGACAGTGCCGACATTAACAATATTGCACAGACATAAAGATTAATAAGTCCATGATACGTTAAAAAAAAATTCAAGATTGCCTTTTGATTCCTAACATAAGAAAAATGGGTTCAAAATAGTAATGTTTTCTACATTCCATTCGCTATACCTCTTTGAATTCGCCCGCGTGTCTTAAAATATTGCACGATTTCATGGGAAAACAAATTTAGTGCTGCCATCTATTTTTTTTATTTGAATTTAGAATTGATATATAGTTTCTCGTTTAGCTCAGTCAGTTCTTTCTACACTCTAATTTAAAATTCTCTTGAGGCAAAAATAAACTGAAAGCAGGAATAAAAGTTATTGTATTTAAAGTATACACATTTATCTGTTATATCAAATAATTTAAAAGTTTAATAAAGCTTTCCTTGACTTTAAAAAAAAAGTGATAGAAATATTTCATTTTACCCTCTACATTTTTTACTATTTATTTTTTTTCTCATTGAGGAATAAAAAAGGCAAGAATGAAACTTTCGATATTTCAAATATATACTTTTAGCTATAAGGTGTAGCAATTTGCAGCTTGTCAAGGCTGTCCTTCGTGTGTAAAGGATTAATAGAAATATTGCTTTTTTCCCTCAAAAGTTTTCAAAAATAATTTTTTTCTCGATACGAAATAAAAATACAATAACTAACTTACGCCAGTCTGTTAAGTATCATTCATTCCTAATTATAAATAATTTTTAATAAATTCTTTCCATTCCTAAGGCTAATAATCGAAATTGAAATTTTAAGCACGTAGACAATACCTCGATTTTACATTCACTTTTAATGTAAATTTTAATACTTAAATTAACAATCCAGAAATCTATTATTTTACATTTACTCATAAATAGATATGATCTACTTATAGACTGATTTTGATTAAGATCTGTGACATGTGTGCCACAGCTGATTTGCTCATTTTGCATGACCCTTTAGCCAAAATTTCAACCAGTAAGTGTAAAACAAGCGATATTTGTAAATTTAAGCGTTCCATGTTTTTAAGATTTTACGTTTCATTTTTACATGTTTCTATGAAAAGCACACAGTTATTATAAAGATATTTCATTTCTGCTTTATATTGTTAATTGCTTGAACTCTTGCATTGCAATACACAAAAAGTCTTAAATTTTTTCAACATTGTATGAAATATATTGAAATTGATGAGTTTTGTACCGTGCATTTGAAAATAATAATTTCAGATAAGCATTGACGTTTGTTTGGTTATGCTTAACCCTCCGTCTACCAGACGGGTCCATTGGACCCGACAGGTACATACAAAATATTCATTCAAACCAGAAATTTCTTTAAAATAAACTAAGTATATAAACCAGAGAAAAATAAGGTAAATAAATAAGTTAAATAGTTTTAAATAAAAATTCTGGTGTAGAACGTTTTATTAAAACTTGAATAAAATTCCCGGTAGATCTAGGGTTAATGCAAACCTATGCTTTACTCAAGCACCAATGAAACTTTAAAAATAACTTATTTTATCTTAATAAAGTTTTTGTTTATTTTACAATACACAGGAATATTTCCTTCAGTAAAATTATTGCTAATGTATTTATACCTACTTCTGCATGCTATATGTGATTATTCCAAGAAATTATGTCTGGAATAAAAAAAAAATCATGATCCATGTAGCGCTTTCAACTGTTCAAATGGTAAAAATGATCAAAAAATTGGATGCTAGACAGCCAGTAAATTTTCTTGTGAAATAATTTGACATAAATCTGAGCAGTGTGTTTATGACATGAAAATAAAATAACACAATATCATGCTGAAAGTGATTCAAATGCAGAAATAAACATAAATGGGATATAAATGTTTAATTTTTCTCGAGCAACAATGTAATAATGGACTAGAAATCATAATGAATGCTTATAATAAAGTGAAATACAGTAAACTCTGTGAACTCCGCAAAATGCATAATCTGCAAACATCTATTATCTGCACTACGTGGAACTTAAGTGATGAAACTCATTTTAACATTTAAGTTCATAGATGAATTTAAGTGATGTGTTAATTTTCACTAAATAACAATTTTTCCTTGAAATAAACTGTGATTTAAGAAAATTCATACATTTTGTACCCAGCACTCGAAAATAACAATTTGAGCTTGACCTTTGTTTCTTTGGTTAGGCTTAATGCAAACCTATGCTTTGCTCAAGCTCCGATGAAACTTTAACAATAACTGATTATATCTCAACAAAGTTCTAGTTTCTTTTAAAATACACATGAATATTTCCTTTAGTAAAATTTCTGCTAATGTACATATGTCTACTTTTGAATGCCATATATGTGATTATTCTAAGGCATTATGTCTGGACTAACAAGAATCACGATTCATGTAGTGGTTTTACATTGTTCAATAAGTACAAATGATCAAAAAATTGGTTGCTAGATCATCAGTGAATTATCTTGTGAAATAATTTGCCATAAGTCTGAGAAGTGTGTTTATGACATCAAAATAAAATAACAATATCATGCTCAGGGGTAGGAAAATGCATCATTTTACTAGCCACTGGCGAGTGAATTTTCTGACAGGATGAGTGAATTTTTAGGTAGTTATTGAAAACTGCAAACTATACAGGTATGCCGAAAACGTTTTTTTAATAAGTAGTTAGCTATATTTTTCAACTTTCCTAATTATTGCGATGTAAACATGGTACAAAATTCTATTTTATATTAAAATTTCATCTCTTGTTTATATTTCTCAATTTTATAGGAAAGAAATATATGAAAATGCATTACAGTAATCAGTGACCTGGAGCCGGAAAATTTTTGATGCTCCAGCTCCGCTCCGAGATAAAATACTGTGGCTCCGGCTCCGGGAACTGCTCAAACTCGGCGCCGACTTCGCACTTCTGAGTTGCAGATTTTAATTTACACATTTAATTTTTTGCTTACAAATTCTTTCTTTCTTTACCTTCATTAAAAATCTGACAAAATGCATTTTTCTTCTCAACAAACTTGAAATGCTTGTTCAGAAAATATGGCATCTTTTAGCTTTTGCTTTTAAGATAGAAAGTTTGGTGGAATTTTAAACACAAAAATCCTAAATTTCTTCTACGCTTTTCAAACAACCAAAATTGTACGTGTAAACAACAGGCAGTTATATTTGTTTTCAAATAGTGTTCCCACTTAGCTCAAGTAGAAGTGAAGTAGTGTTACCATATTTTTGTGACAAGTTTTACATCTTTAATTTTAAAAAAACCTTAAAAAATGATATAATTAAAATACTGAATAATGATGTAATTAAAATATTTTAAACATGGACATTTAAAAGACTGAAAAAAAAAAGATTAAAAAAAAAAAATAAAAAACTAAAGGAGCCCTGGAGCAGAGTAAATTTTAGAGCTCTAGCTCCAGGGAAAATACAACTCCGGAGCGCTCCGGCTCCGGGCTACGGTTCCAGCGCCAAGTCTCTGACAGTAATAGTAACCAACTATTTTGAGTTGCGTAATTTTGTCATAAAATTTTTTAACTGTACATTGCATTTTACTGGCTGTTGAAATAAATCCTTGGCTGGTAAGATCGAGAAATTCTCCATCCCTGGTCATAAACATAATAGAAATAACTTATCTAACAGACACTTTTTTATCCAACATTTCAGGTGTTTGACTATGTACAGAGCAATTGAGCTATTTAATTATTTTTCAAACGTATTTTATTTTAAGATTATGACTACAAAATGTGAAAAAAAGCAAAAAATATTTCCTTCATTGATAAAATTTTGGTTAATGGAGGAATTTATAGTAAAATTTAGTGAAATTTGGCCCAAAATGCTCTAAAGAAAATTTGGTACTTTTCGGTTAGCCGGGCGCCAGTGTTATATATACATGGATATGTATATACAGATGTATATATATACATCTATATACATATACAAATATGTGCATACACATGCATATATGTGTATATATACAATATATATATATATATATATATATACATATATATGTATGTATATCCATGTATTTATAACACTGGCGCCCGGCTAACCGAAAAGTACCGAAAATTTTACTGTATGTTAGTTTCCTTTGTACATTTCATATTTATGACATTGGTGAAGGCAATGAACTAAAATCTAAGAAACGTTTTAAATGTTTCAAAACTTATAGCATATTGCACTTGTTTACATGTTAATTTTCATAAAATTCATCAATGTCATTCCACAAAAACATCCATAAAACAAAAAATATTTATTTTAAATTTAAATCTTTAGTTCATTGCCTTCACAATAGTGTAAACAACATAATATTTTAAATTTCATAGTGATATTCCAATAATTTTCTGAGGAATAATGTTTTGCGTATGGAATTTTCACCGAAAATTACAAAATGCATTTAAAGTTTAGATTTTTGTTTTACTACAAGAATTTCAGTAATTATACATCTAAACTTCACTGTTTTTATAAGTCACTCATTTCTTTAAAAGTACTGACCCTTTTTTAATCTCTAGAAGGCCATATTTTGCAACCCCCCCTCCCCCCCCCCAGTTTTTTAACAAAGCAAAGCATGACATTTCACATCAAAGGTGCGACCGTTATCACAAACACCATATTCTTCAGTTTTAAGTGACTTGGATTGTTTGTGGCTTATTCAATACCTTTTAATTTGATGTATAATTCAATATTATACAATTTTACAGGTAAATAATAAGAAAAACAGAGCTCGTTTTCTGTATCTAGGCTAGTCAGTGATGATTTGGCACCCAGAAGCAGAATTTTCAGTATCAATCTGCAGCAAACCAAAATTTATCTGCGACCCAACAATACTGAACCAAGCTACTATAATAAATACTCATAGTAACCCATAAAATAAGCAAAAATTACATTTTACAAAGAAAATTAATAACAAACACAATAACTCCTAAAACAAAGTAAATTTGTGATTTTTTTTAAGCTCAATATTTATTTTTAAGCTGGTAGATTGATCTGCAAGGTCTAAAATAATCTGCAGCGCTGCTGCCATGCTGCACAGTTTCTGCTATGGAGATGTGGTACACGATCACTTTTTGCGCCATGTCATTCATATCATTCCACAAAAACACCCATAAGACAAAAAATAATTCTTCTAAATTTAAACCTTATTTAAATTTCATATTCCGATTTGATATTCCGATAACTTTTTGATAAATCATGTTTTGCGTATGGAATTTTTACCGAAAATAACTTTTCCAAAAAATGCATTTAAAGTTTAGATTTATGCTTTACTACAAGAATTTACAGTACTATACATCCAAACTTCACTGTTTCTACAAGTCATACTCATTTTTTTAAGTACTGACCCTTTCTTTATCTTTAGAAGGTCATATCCCCCCCTCCCAGTTCTTCAACAAAGCAAAAGATGGCGTTTCTCATCGATGTAACCGTTATCGAAAACACAATGTTCTTCAGTTTTAAGAGACTTGGATTGTTCATGGTTTATTCAATACTTTTTAATTTCGTGTATAATCCAATATTATGTAATTTTACAGATAAATAATGAAAAGAAATAGAACTCGTTCTCTGTATCTAGGCCAGTCGGTGCCGATTTGGCATGCGATCACTTTCTACGCCAAGGTTGTCAATCCAAAATTCAGACATGGTACAGGCTCAGCAAAAAAAAAGCTGAACTTTCACGGCCTCATGGAATTTTGACGAAATTCACATTTTCCCGCAGCGTTCAGATTAAATTTGCGCTTTTTCTGCGGTACATTGACGAAATTAGCGTTTTTCCCCGACCACTTGACGAAAATCACGTTTTTCTGCAATCTTTCGAAGAAATTCGTGTTTTTTTCTCACGATCTTTCGCCCAAATCGTGTTTTTTCTGCAATATTTCGAAGAAATTCACGCATTTACAACGATCTTTCGTCAAAAATAGCACGTTTTCCACGATCTTTCGCCAAAGATCGCGCATTTTCCACGATCTTTCGCAAAAATTCACGTATTTTCCACGATCTTTCACCAAAATTCGTGCATTTTCCTCGATCTTTCGCAAAAATTCACGCATTTTCCACGATCTTTTAACAAAATTCACATTTTTTTATCATCCGACAAAAATCGCATTTTTTTGCGATTCTTTGACGAAATTCACAATCTTTTCTAACGATCCTTCGACGAATTTCGCGTTTTTTCCACGACCTTTCAAAGAAATTCGCTATTACACGATCTTTCGCAAAAATTCGCGTATTTTGCACGACCTTTCGCCGAAATTCGCATATTTTACAAGATCCTTTGGCAAAATACGCTTTTTTCTACAATCCTTTGACGAAAATCGCGTTTTTCCAGCGATTCTTTGGCGGAAGTCGGATTTTTTCTCGCGATTATTTGAAGAAATTTACGCTTTTCCTGCGATTCTTTGAAGAAATTTGCATTTTCCCACGATCAGTTGAAGAAATTTGCTCAATTTGGCGCGGTTCATACTCGCGTTTTTGTTGTATTACATCCATTCCCGCTAATCCCCCCCCCCCCCCCTCTATTAAAAATGTCAACAAATTTTAATGCATATTTGCATCGATCCCAGAGATAATAAAGTTCACTGGCGAAAAACGGAATTCCGCGTTTTCGCGGAAAAGTAACATGTCTGAAAATTATATGTGTTTGCCAAATTACTTATACATTTATCGACAAGCTTGACAGAGCAACCCAGAAGTAGAATTACACACAAAAATAGATGGTCATGAAATTTCAAGCAAGATTTATATTATTATCTAAAAGTGAATAAAACATATCCTATAAACAAAACAATGCTACCCAGCACATACTTCAGGGGGTGGGGGGGGGGGTGCCAAATGAAGTTATTGATTGTTTATAGTTTCATACAAAAATGTATGTATATATGAAGTAACAAGATACTCGCAAGCTCATGTTAAACTCATGGGAGCGTTCTTTTTAAATTTGTGAAATTGAAAGTAACTTAAAAAAAAAAAATAATCTGCAACCAAAATCGAAAAAGTAAACACTAACCCAGTTAGAATTCAATCTCAGCTATTCTAAGCAAGAAAAATAATCATTTAAAACTATTAATATGCAAGGAAGAAATTTTTAAATGTACGCTCCCATAGGTTTAACGTCAGCAATTCCAGTTTCTTCTCATGACTAGTGCAGATTCCTAACCTTCAAGTTAATGTTAATCCTATGAGAGCGTTGCTTACATATTCTTTGCTAGCAAAAATACATTTTGGCAACATGATTGTAAAAAACGATCTTTGAAGCAGGATATGAAAAAAAAAAAAATCAAAAGAAAATTATTTAAAGCTTTCTTTTAAGAATATTAGCTTTAGAATTAAATAAAAAGAAGTATCTTACATTTGCAAGAAAAGCTATTATATCTCTTATTTACCAATAACCTTTAATTACTAAATAAACATAAAGAACATGAAGAAAATTTTTACTTTTAGAAGCTCAAAACAACTAGTCGGGATAATATGATTCATTTTGAGCTAATCGTGTGCTCTGAACAAATTATTCACGTGTCTTCCGATTGGCGTTATAGCAATAGGTCGTTTCCTGCCAGACATAATCTACAAATATCACAAATTTTCTTTTAAAATAGCATTATATTCTAATACTACAAAAGAAAAACACGATGTCTCTTTCCCCTTTATTTTGATCTCAAATAGCAATCAAGTAAGTTGAACATCCATTGCACATATCATCGGAGTTGAAAATTAGTTTGTTTCAAGTTGGGAAATTTTTTATCCCCCCCCCCCCCCAATAAATATCTGTCTCTACGCACCGACGAATTGATAAGGAAACGACGAATTTAATCACAAAATCCATCATTATAGCGAATTTCTGCCCGTTAACAAGTAAACAAACAAACGTGGTTTAGGATTCAATTCAACAAGATTCAATCTTATGGATTCAATAAACGATTCAAAACGCGAGCTACGCTCATAAACAAGAAATTGAAAATAATTTTTTTGAAAATTGAAAAAAAAAATTATAAATAACAATTATATTGGATGCATATAATAAAAAAAAAATTCCCAATTTTTAAAAATGAATCTAAATATTTTTTCGACAAAAAGCAGAAATGTGAAATAACAATTTCTTCATAACAAAAGAGAAAGATCGAATATGAATCGAAATTCCATTTAATATATTTAATATTTTAAAACGCATAATAATTAACATTTTAATATTAAAAAAAAGATTTACTGCCTAGATTCAGATTGTTAACTGTAACCTAGAAAATACCTAAAATGACTTTGCAAGGATTAAGACTCCTCCTACATACGAAGTGACGTCAAACCTACTCACCAATCACAGTAAAAAAACGATTTTTTAAAATAAAACGAGTTTTCCCAGAAAAAAGAAAAGTGTTATTCACCTCGTCTTAATCAGATTTATATTATATATCAATTTAAAGAAAATCGTTAGTACCGTTTTCGAGATTTTGAAATTAGGAACTTCTTACATACCGTACCAACGCTTTCGTTTTAAAAATGGCTATTTAGATCTCAAAATATACTGCACGTAGAAATGTAAAAATTTCAGTATACGATTAGACTGCAGATAGAAGACTGTTCTAGAAAAATCAGAACAATAGGACCTATATCTGCTGAGTTATTAAAAGGCGGCTTTTCGCGTTTTCTTTGATGTCGAGTTAGCTGTATATATGAGTTCCGCCATCTACGAATTCTACGATACGATACGATACGATTTTAGGCTTAAGGTTGCGTCACTCGGAATACTGCCGTCTTCCATGATATAGTAAAATATTATAATATTAAAATATGAAGCTATAAAAATGATTTTTACAGATTTATATAATAAAAGATTTTTATATAAATAACATTCGTTCTCCTTCTTCCTCTTTTTTATATATTTCCTTTTAAAATTATATTATTTTCTTTTTAAAAAACGGGGAGAATCGGAGAATGAAATTATAAAATTCAACTTTCTACATTGTTTATTTATAATTTTAATGTTTCCATAACCGTATAATACATGCTAGCGAAAAGGGAAAGTTACACAAGCTTGAGGGAAGAACGCAGTACTGTTTTCTCTCTTTCTCCCTTGTTGAAACGGAAGCCGGATTTTTTCAAAGTGCTACTGTTATTAGAAGTCTTTCCACGCGTCTCGCAACTGGGCGCTCATGAAAGGCTTCACTAGGCGGGGAGTCCTTTGTGCTCACAATACCTACTCGGTTTAGATTAGACACAGACATTTCTAAGTATATTTTTCTGATATAAATGTGAAACACTTATGAACGCGATCGCTAACTCATAGAGGCATTGAATTATTGTTTAGCTCGTTCGGAGTCCAGCGGCCTCACCAGTGGCCGAGAGGTTCTGCTCTTGAACCTGGTAGACAGGAGGTGCTGGGTTCGAACCAGATCGCGCCCGTCGGCCTAATCGTTCGGAGTTTTTGCGGGTTTTTTCGAGCCGTGGTTTTTCCATCTGTAAATATGGATTATTTTCCATTAGTAAGACCCCCCACGGAGGGCACTCCCCCCGGGCCTATATCCCTCGTGTAAATAATTGGCCGTCAAAAATGAACTCAACCCAACCCGGAGTCTGGCGTCATGTTAACACTTAACGGACGGGTCGCGTAAATTTACGTTTTTGTGGATTGAAGGAAGAAAATATTACTGGTACCGGATATTTTATAAGGAAGAATGTGTAATCCGAGCATGCTTACTTCTCATTGGTTGCTAGCAAGTTTTAATTTATAGTGACATTTGTAAACATAAATTTCGTACTCATTTTCAAAAAATGACCCGTCCGTTAAATGTTAAGATAACACGTGTTATACTAGTACTTATGTACAAATCATGTTATACTAGTACTTATGTACTTTTTTATTTTTGTTAATCTTTTCTTATTTTTTTTAAAGTAATTTTTATTTTTGTGGCTACGGCCACGTTTAAACATTATTTTTTTAAGGCTCCCTAATGCCCTTACAACACAATCACCTTTCCACTGGATGTAAAGTTGCAACGCAACTAGGTAATCCATACAGCTGATCACATTGTTCCATTGTTCCATTGGTTGCGAGCAGGTTTTAATTTATAGTAACATTTGTAAACATAAATTTAGTACTCATTTTCAAAAAATCACCCGTCCGTTAAATGTAAAGATAACTCTTCCTTTCATCGATTATTACTTTGTCTTAACAATTAGTTTTGTGGTTATCTCCATGTAGTATTGTATTGATAGTAGCACAATCCTAATAATTTACATGAATGTGAAAGTGTGAAAATGTTTGGCTGTAAGCAGATGAAAACGACATCGAAAACATCGAAACAGATGATTAAATGCTTTTGTATTCACTATCCATTACAATCTTCTTTTCGCAATGTGCAAAATAATCGCTTAAGTTAATAAGATTTACACATTTCATTTCTTTGTCTATACTTCTATACTACTATTATAAAGAGGAAAAAATTGTTTATTTGTAGCAGGTAAGCTCTGGAACTACCGAACCGATTCCAAAAGTAATGGTATCAAAATGATGGTGTTAGTCCAACTTAGAACATAGGCTATATTTTATGTCGGTGCCACTACCCAAAAGGGGGTGCAGGAGCAAAAAACGTTCTAAAAATGCGATTTTTGCGTTACTGAAGGGCCTAGAAATATGAAATTTGGAATATTAGTTACTTATGAGATATAAACGATGTCTAAGAACAGTTCTTAAACAATTCGAAATTTAAAAAGGATGAAAATGCACAAAAAGTGTTCTAAAAAACGTTCTAAATGGTGGTTTCTACACAATCTCAGGAAATACCAAACCGATTTAAAAAATAATGGTGTCAAAATGACAGTGGCAACGCTTGCTCCAACATAGGCTATATTGTATGTCGGTGCCACTACCTCAAAGGGGTGCAGGAGCAAAAAACGTTCTAAACATGCGATTTATGTGTTACTGAAGGACCTAGAAATATGAAATTTGAAATATTAGCTACTTATTAGATATAAAGGATTTCTAAGAACAGTTCTTAAACAACTCTAAATTTAAAAGGGGTGAAAATGCGCGAAAAGCGTTCTAAAAAACGTTCTAAATGGTGGTTTCTACACAATCTCAGGAAATACCAAAACGATTTAAAAAATAATGGTGTCAAAATGACAGTGACAACCCTTGCTCCAACATAGGCTGTGTTTTATTCCCAGTGCCACTACTCGAAAGGGGGTGCAGGAGCAAAAAACGTTCTAAAAATGCGATTTTTGCGTTACTGAAGGCCTAGAAATATGAAATTTGAAATATTAGCTTCTTATTAGATATAAAGGATTTGTAAGAACAGTTCTTAAACAATTCCAAATTTAAAAGGGGTAAAAATGCGCGAAAAGCGTTCTAAAAAACGTTCTACATGGTGGTTTCCACACAATCTCAGGCAGTACCAAACCGATTTTAAAAATAATGGCGTCAAATTGATGGTGACAACCCTTGCTCCAACATAGGCTATGTTTTATGTCGGTGCCTCTACCCCAAAAGGGGTGCAGGGGGAAAACGTTCTAAATTGCGGTTTTTACGTTACGGAAGGGCCTAGAATCGTGAAATTTGGAATGATAGTTAGTTATAAGATATCAATGATCTCTAAGGACATTTCCTAAAAAAATCTAAATTTAAAAGGGAGTCAAAATGCACAAAAAGCGTTGTAAAAAACGTTCTAAATTCCGATTCCTATGCAATATCAGGAAGTACTGAACCGATTTCAAATATAATGGTGTAAGAATGATGGTGACAGATGATCTTGCTCCAAGATAGGCTATATTTTATATCTGTTTCCATTACCCCAGAGGAGATGCAAGAGCAAAATGAGCGAAAGGCGTTCTAAAAACATTCTAAATGCCGATTTGTCAGCAATATCTCAGGAAGAATCAAACTAATTTCAAAAGTAATGGTAGGAAATTGATGCTGACAGCCTCTTCTCTAACATAGACTCTATTTTATGTCGGTATCACTATCACCTAGACGTTGCAGGAGCAAAAAAGCGTTCTAAATTTCGATTTTTGTGATCGGTAGGGGCTAGCAACTTAAAATTAGGTAATGTACACATTTTTTAGATGTAAATGATCTTTAAGAACAGTTTAGAAAAAATTGGAAATTTAAAAAGAGGTGAAAATGCGCGAAAAAGTTTCTAAAATCTTTCTAAATTGCGATTTCTACTCAATCTCAGGAAATACCAAAGCTATTTCAAAAGTAATGGTTGCAAATCAATGGTGACAGTCCCTGCTATAACATAGGTTATCTTTTATGTTGCTGTCACTGCCATCTGAGGGTTGCAAAAGCAAAAATGTTTTAATTTGCGTTTTTTGCACAACTGAGGGGTCTAGCATTTTGAAGAATGGCATGGTATTTACTTTCAAGATGCAACTGCTTTCTAAGAACAGTCGAAAGAAAATTCCAAATCTAAAAAGGTGAAGTGAGCGAAAAGCGTTATAAATTACAATTTTTATGCAATCTTATCAAATACCCAACCGATTAAAAAATAATGATGACAAATTGTTGGTGATAGAACCTGCTCAAACATAAGCTATATTTTATGTCTCTGTCACTACCACCAGAGGGTTGCAGGAGCTAAAAACTTTCTAAATTGCGATTTCTGTGATACTGAAAAGGCTAGAAACTTTAAATATGGCATGGTAGTTACTTATAAAATATAAATGCCCTCGAAGGACTGTCGAAAATAAATTCGAATTAAAAAGGGGTGAAGCGAAGGGGAGATGCGTGCGAAAAGCATTCTAAAAAAGCCCTAAATTACTATTTCTATGCAATTTCAGGGAATATAAACCAATTATAAAAGTAATAGTTGCGAATCAATGGTAACAGTGTCTGATCCTACACAGGCTATATTTTATGCCGATTATTCTACCACCTGGGGTTCACAGGAACAACAAACGTTCTAAAAAAGGCCTTTAAAAACTTTCTAAATTACGTTTCTGTGGAATATTAGGAAATAACAAACAGATTTCAAAATTAATGTTGGTAAATTAATGGTGACAGTTCCTATTTCAACATAGCCCTTTATGTTGAGAGAGGTGGTAGGACTTGGAATTTGACATGATAGTTAAATTTAAGATGTAAGAAGATGGTTTCTAAAAAATTCAAACCTTCAAATGAATACTGAAATAAGCGTATTAATTGAGCATAAAAGTTTCAAAATATTTTCTAAATTATTATTTATTTAGTTTTATTATTTATAGTGTCATTTCAGCTTCATGTAGTGTAATAATGATGTTTAATCAAACTGTGTTTTAAATAGTAATTTTTGAATTATTCCTAAAAGTAATAAGTACATTTTAATAAAATAAAATATTACCTTTTAATAAAATAAAAATTTAGTTAATACCTTTTAAAAAAAATTAGACACATAAATATCACTTGGCATATTTCAAATACTATGCGAGCAAAGCCGCGTTGTTTGCTAGTAATATATAAAATAAAAGTTATAAAAATAAAACCTAACTTCAGTCAAATTTAACAATGGAATATTCTATAGTTTTTTGCCAATATTGCTGAAATATGTGTAAAATGTAAATTGACAAATAATAGTTTGCCATTTCATTATTAATATTTCCAAGATAACATTAATATTTGTGCAATATAGGCGTCTTGTGTAGATAGTTGCAATGCATATAATTATTTCTCCAGTATTCATCACAAATATTTCCTATGCAAACGAAATATTATACCAATATTGATATTTCAGTTCAAGTACCAGCTGTAGAGATGAGAGTTGAAAATTAAACTTATTTATGTATTTAAAGTATATATCAGAGTTATTTAATAATTATATTGGCATTTCAGTTCAAGTATTAGCTATAGCGATCACTGTTGAGAATTAAAAGTATTTATGTATTTGTAATATTTACCAAAAGCTTTCAATAATAATTTTACTTAATGGCAAATTTTCGTAGATTACATAAATTTAACATTTCAAAAGTCTGGTAGATATTTTTAATTTGGAATTCCGTTAAATTGGCAACATTATTTTTGATTAATGCAGATATTAGCACAATATAATCGACATAACTGATACTATTTTTCAGTGTAATTCTGTTTTTATAGTCGCTCAGGTATATTTTAGAAAGGTTATCATTGCTCTAATTTTACTGCAATGTCAAATCAATTTGCACATTTTTTACCCTTGCGAAATGCCACAGTATTACAAACGAAATAGAATATTCTATTGTTACATTTGACTAAAAGTAGGTTTTATTTTCACAAGTTTTATTTTATGTATTGTAAATAATTTAAATATGTTAATTTTCTTAACTTAAGGCTGTTCTGAAATCCAAAAGGTCAACTTTGTGACATAAGTTTTAATTTATTTTTGATCGGAAATGCATGAAATTAGCAGGTGTTGTTGTTCAAAAACTATGTAATCGAGCTGTTTTCTCCGTTTTTTTGCAAACGCAATAGATCTTTCAAAAAATAGTGTCAAAGTAGCGATTTTTGAACCGAATGTCCGCGCGAAAGAAGAATAACCATCCAAGAATGGGTGTAAAACGAGTTTGTCACGTGATCATAATCGCTTATAACTCAATAGGTAATTTATTGATCAAAAAATGGAAAACACAGTTCGATTCCAAATCGCTTCCATGGGCAGGCTTTCCAATTTTATATCTTTACTTTAAAAAATGAATTTGCAAATGTGTCAAAACGTTTCGCGCTTATTGAGCAGAGCAGTTAAGGACACCTTAAATGAAAATTTGGTACTGATGGGGAAAAAATGAGTATAATGGATAATGAAAACGTTTTGACGCTGAGTAGCGAGTACAGACAAACTTTTCCGCACTTTCACATTTATAATATTATTAGGATTAGGATACTACCAGTACTATATGGAGATAATAACTAAACTAATCGTTAACACCTTGGGGACGATCGGCCAGTATACATCCCGCGTAAGGTGCTTAGACTCAGTGATTATTCTCACCAGTAAATTTTTATTGTAAATTTTGCCTTATTCAATCCGAGCATTTTACCGATTCAATTAGGCAAAAATTTCTGTTTTGAAAAACCGGTGATAAAACGTTAAAAATTCCGTAAAAGATTCTCGTCTCGAAGGGGTTAAGACAAAATAACACTCAATGAAAGACGTGTATGTTCGCTTAACCCTCGAATTCCCGTTAAAATACGTTAAAAAAATTCCGTAATTCTGAGAATGTGAATTCATAAAAGAAAATTTCAGTAATAAATTTTACTTCGTTTAATCCGTACAGACGCGGAGCAATCCTGTTTGTAAGATGACGAAATGATGGACTGACACCTTAATTTACAAACGAATTTATTGGAAAATAAAAACTTATCAACTTTCCGGTACTTTATAACAGAAAAATTTTAATTAAATGTTATTGGTGCCAGAACTCTTAAAATTAGGTGTCATTTTTTGTGGACACCAAAGCCGGGTACAAAGTAAACGACCTATCTTAACCCTTTCACGGGCAAGGTACTTGTATTCGTAAAATGTTCAAATAATTTAATGACACCAATATTAACAAGAGATTTTATTTGTAAACAAGTAAACGTAAATTTTCGCGTACTTAATAAAGATGACATTTTCATCATAAAATTCCGGTCCCAATATTACAATTTGGGATTAAAATTATGTGATGCCGTGATGGCATCGCCGCCCTTCAAGGGTTTAAATGGGAAAGGCAACCACAAGATTAAAGACGAGGTCACATCGATCAAGGTGACACGCCACGTAGCGGACGGGGTTAAACTACAGGAAGATGCCGAACTGTTTACTTCTTTTTTGATAATCTATTACGGGAGGACACGACTAAGACGCCACGTTTACTCACATTAACCCTTTCAAGGGTGCTTTTTTAGGTGGCTAGAGGGTCTAGCCACCTAATTTTAATTACAAAACTGACAAATGACACCAAGATTATTTTAATAAAATTTTGTTTTTGTAATGAAAGTGCAAAATAGCTGGTTTGTATTTTCTAAGAAATTCGTTTGAATATTCTGGTGACAGACAATTATTTCATCATTTTAGAATAGAGTTCTTCTGCCCCTGAAAGGGTTAACTTTACTCTAACATTTTATATGCACTTCACTCCCCTAACATTGTAAAAAAAAAAAAAAATTCGCCTTGATTAATAGCTGGAAATTCTCTGATTGGATACGGCGAAGAAAACATTATAAAATTAGTGGTGTCAAGTACATCTGGACACCTACGTCCCCGTAAGGCATGGTGACGTCACGGCAACGTCGTTGTGAAGTGGCACGGTGACTTTGTGACCGTCGATGTGACGTCATAGTGACTAAAATGCGAAGTCGTTATGGCCATTTTAGAGCTCGTTTCTGACCACTCTGAGAAGTCACGGTGTGACAAATTTGTGAAAAGTGTGTCGTTTGTGACTATTTTGGCATTAACTTTGTGACGAACATGTGACGAAAGTGACAATCTTTAAAGTCACATTCTGACCAATTTATGAAATATGTGTCATTTGTAACGAACTTGCCATAAACATTGTGCTGATTTTGCGACGACAGTAACATTGTTGCCCTCTAAATCAAAAGGAGTGACTATTCACTCCGGTGGAGTGAATATCCATTCTGTCGCAGAGTCAAAATACGCCCGGCCACTTTATAGTGACTATTCACTCTGAGAAAAAGTGGAATGTTTGACTCTCTGAAAGAGTGAATATCCACTCCTGGGAAGTGAATAGTCACTCTAAATAGGGGTGGATAATAATTCTTTCGGAGGAGTGACTATTCCCTCTTGCTAAAGGAGTGCGTTTTTTCACCTCTGGTAGGAATGAATAGCAACTCTTTCATAGGAGTGAATGTTCAATTTTTATGCGGTGGATTTTTTTAATGCTGTTTATAGGCATTTCAAAAGAATCATATATTTTAGAGCATGCGATGAAAATAAATACAAGCGCGGTAAAGATTGGAATAAAATACTTTATTGACAATATTTAATTCATAGTTTGTAACATTAATTGAACTTTTAACGGAAAACTCAATTAAAGTTACATGTGAATTAAATTAGATTACTGACAAAAGACTAAAATATTTTATTACAATCTTATCCCTTGTGTTTGCTTTCATTGCATGCCCTATATATATATATATGATAATTTTAAAATGCCCAATTTTAAAATAAAGTTTTGTTTGAAATATAAAATCTTATCATTTTACTGTCCTTTTTATCAAAATATCGCTATTTTGTAGTCCTATTCTTATAAAATATATTTAATATTTACACTTAAAAAACAATGCTTATCAACTGACATATTTTTTTTTATTAAATTCTAAGCTTGGTATAAATATTAAGAATGTGCAAGTTTTGTAATGTGTTGTGATTTGTTATTGCTTTATTAAATACGAACATGGAGTCTAACGGACATTAACGCAACTCTTATTTATAGAACGACCTCATAAGCGATATTTATTTAAATTTTTTATTCCTGTATGTATTGTATTTTGTAAATATGAGCTAAATAGATTTAGTATGTTTTATAAGAAAAGACTGGTCTGGGAAATAGAAAAAGCAAGTAAGAAAAATTATATGTTAAGCTTAAATTAAGAAACACTTTTTAGCACGTCATGAATGCTTTAACAAGACATCGTAATTTAGGGAAATAACGTAAATAAGATAACTAAGTAAACATTTTAGAAAAACGCATAAAACACTTGAAAAACTGATTTCAGCAGTTACCGCCCATAGTCAAATATGTATTACAATTTTTTTGAACAGTCCTGTATTTGATCTGTAGGTTAATATATTTACTATATAAAGGGAAAATTTAGTTTAGCAAGAAAACGCATAACAGATTTAAATTCTCTTTCAGCAATTTATACTAATATATGGAAACATACTTCAATACTTTTGTACAAACCTGCAGTTTACATAGAACATTGATTACTTGCCACTATTTACTTAAAATTTAATTCAAACTAAAACACTCTTAAAACTGCTGAAATCACATTTCCAGAAATTAAAATTTATAGACGGCCATGTATCCAATTCTTTGCGTGGCCCTGCATATCATTTTATCTATATTCTACAAATATTTCTTAGTAAACTAAATGCAGTTCAGTGTAAAAATCCATAACTCATTTAAAAACCACCTTTAAGCAATTTCCGCTCATACCCAGTAACCCTTACGAATACTTTTGTGCAGCCCTGTATATGAATTATAGCATTTATACACACCATATACTATGCATAAATATAGTGAATCATAAAAGCGCGCATCATAATTAAAAATGCATTTCCAGCAATCATTTATAATGTACAGTACTTCGGATACAATATAGGATCTGAAATCTTTTGAGAGTCCCTGTAAATGGTATATACACTTCGTATTATACATGAAATAATTTATAGTATATAAACCTGAGTGACGCATATCAATTTCATTATATATGAAATAGATTAACATAATTAAAATACGCCGCAAATAATTCCCCCCCACCCCTATATCATTAAGTAACGGCATTCTTTTCTGTGGCCCTGTAAATGAATAATAACTATTCTTTGCATCGCATATTCTACAGAATGCATATTTTAGTGCGCTTCATAAACGCATAGCAATTTTATTCTGTTTGAAAGCGTGTAAAATCATTAAAAATCATCTGAAACGATTTTTTCACATAGGCCGTAATGTAACGGAATACTTTTGA
The DNA here is from genome assembly GCA_963932465.1 of Maratus speciosus. Taxonomy (NCBI): domain Eukaryota; kingdom Metazoa; phylum Arthropoda; class Arachnida; order Araneae; family Salticidae; genus Maratus; species Maratus speciosus. The sequence goes on along the minus strand of OZ010794.1, from coordinate 463,996,820 downwards.
CTGTCCCTGTAAGTGAACTAAAAGTGCTATGGGAAACGTCAATATCCAAAAATTTCAGGGAAATCCGAGTATATTTACGAGAGTTAGAGTGCGAACAGACGGCTAGACGGACAGATAAGCCGAAGTCATAAACACTTTTCAACTTTGTTGGAAAGTGTTAAAAAGGAAGTATAAAAGTAAAATAAATGATTGCATATGAACTTTTTTTATAGTTCGAAAAAAATTTTAATGTAAAAAGTGGTTATTAATCTCTTTAAAAATATATTCAGTCCTATATTATGTAAGTAAATATGAACTTTTAAAAATATATACTATTATTAATCTATAACTTCCTATCAGGCATGAAAAATCCTTTATTTCAATGCTTAAATATCATATTTACCTTTTAATGCCAATACTTGCGTGTATTATAAACGTAGAAAATGAGTTTACAATAGAAGAAAATTTAATAACCGATTCAGAATGTCTATAATTAAATGTTTGATTAAAATCACAAACAGAAAAAATGCTTACATACAATTAAAAAAAATAAATATACCAATTTGAAAAACACTAAAAATAATAATTAGAAATTATAATTGTATTATTAAACAACAGCAAACTGCAATAGATGAATTAAATGCATTATTAGATTTAACAATATCTCAAAAATCTTTCCATATGTTATAAGGAATTCCCATTATTTTATAATTTTGGCAAATGTTAAATCTGAAAACATTGGCTTGGATATTTAGGATTTTAAAAGATAAATTATTATTAGCTCTAAAAGAAAAATCTATCAAATGTTTCACTACTGTAATATGTAAAAATACATTTTCCCAGTATAATGTTAATTTCTAATCTGAAACAGTTTCGTAATCTTCATGATAATCGAACATCATATTTAACTCCAAAATAATAACTATAAGTGTTAGTAATCGAAAAATAGTAAGAAGCCGAAAAGAATTCAAAATCATTGTCTCAACACATTTTCAATCTCAAATGTTATATTATATTAATTCCAGTATGAATGTAGGCATAAATCAGTCTCTGCGCAGCTTTTTTTTTTTCTTCAAGCGATGGCAGATTAAGATATTTTTCTTTACAGTTATCGAATAGGAAAATATAGCTTCTGACAATTCCACATCAATCTCTTACAAATATAACATAAAACTATTTAACTCATAATATACAAATCAGGAATAAAAGATTTCCCGCGTCTTCTCTTATTTATTTTTCTGTGGTCATATCATGGGCAGACGATTTTCAGCAGATGATTTTTTACAGATAATTAGTTTTTGTATACAAGATATTTGGAACTTGAATGCGCAATAATTTTATGAGAGTATCTTTAATTAAAATTTTCTATTTGAAGAATTTTCCAATGCATTTTTCCTTTTCTTTTTATCCGTTCCAAACAGTTCAAGTTAAATTGGATTGTAAAGTTCCTTTTTTGTAAATAATAATAATAATAATATTCAGAATTAGAGTTTATTAGATAAAACATTGTTTAAATTTTTAAAATGTGTAAAAATAAATTTAATGCTACTAACGACCCTACTCCTTTTTTTTCATTTTTTTTAAAGTAAAGTTTGTTTCAAAAGTAATAAATACAAAATATTTTCTTAATACATAAAAAGGGCTTATCGAGGAAAAAAAAAATTTCTTTGTCAATCTGTTATTCCTTTCATATTAATTTTCTGTAAAATAAAACAATTTGTAAAATAACCTTTTTTTTTAAAGTGCTATCTCTAAAACACAGATTTTAAATACGAATAAGTAATTATATCATGGGTTTTGCACAAATTTTGTATATTTCTTTTACTTTCGGAAAATGCTAATTTTATTTAAAAAGTCTGAAAGAAGTAGAATTTATAACTTGAATGCAAATTATAAATCAAGAAATGGATATATGACTAAACTCTGTAGACTCTTTCTACGTGCTCATTAAAAGCTGCAGACTTAACTGTATTAGAAAATTTTTAGTTTGAAACCACAGAAGTGTTTCGAATACCTCTGGTCGGTAAAAAAGAAATAAAAAAAATTCCTCCCTACAAACTGAATATGTAAAGTGTACAAATTTAATATTCCTATTTCTAAATATGTTATGCAAATTATTCCAGCACGTACCATTTTTCCGAGAAAAACTTTATAATAATAACAATCAGTGAAATATTATTATATTAAATTGCAATGCTAGATAAAATTGAAATCATGAAAAAGTATACATTCACTGTCTTAGATATCAAATTGATAAAATATAGCATGAAAATTTGGGTTATTAATGCTTGTATCGTGCACTTTATTTATTCTGTCCCCCCCCCCCCCCTTTCGTGACAGAATTTACCATTTGCTATCCACTAATATATTTTCATTCCTTATTCCGCTGTAACTCGGGACTGTTTAAAATATTTCTCTTCATTTTCAAAGATTTTTGAAGTTCATATTTTTCTCACACTGTGACTTACAATATGGTGGTTTTTTTGTCACATATATGAAGTGAAGTACGTTACATAGTAGTGACATAACAGTGGTGTCACAATTTTTTTTAATTGCCAGAAAAATATAATTTTATAGTAAATAACGTGTTTTAAAGAATTTTTGTAATTTTTTTAAAGTTTTCTAAGAAGTTTACATCTCAGTCACAATGTGACATCACTGAGTGGTGGCATTTTGGTCACAGATGTGACATGACCACAGTGACTTTCAGTGACGTCACCGTGACCATGCATGCTATGAGGGTCACTGGTCGCAATGCCATTTTAGTTTCGGGACAAAATGCAGTAATGCTCTCTTAGCATTAATTCCTTTTCTCCCGTAACTAAAATGATACTGTGACTGCTTTTTCATACATAATTTTATCAAAAAAAAAAAAAACTGTAAAAAAAATATTTTGCAATAAATCTGTTAAACAAGATTCATATTCCACGAGTGAGAAATGATTTAGAATATATGCGCAGATGGTAGATATTCTACCATATATGACGTCACACTAAAAGCCCGCGTATTTGCATTATCAACCCCGTCCACAAGATGGCGCAGCTGTGTCAATTTATGCCCGATTCGAGCATTAACTTTGTGCGCTTAACCCATAGATGCCAACATCTCTTAATTATTCCGGAGTCTGATCAAAGATTAACACGTTTTCAACCAGAAATTTTATTTAACTAAAAATTTTAAATGAAATCGAAAATGTACCTCATTGAGAGAAGGTAGGTTTTCTCATATATTTTTTCCGGTTTTGTCATGCAAATTTTGGATCAGACTCCGGAATAATTAAGAGATGTTGGCATCTATGGCTTAACCCCTTGAAGGGCGATGGGATAAAATACATCCCACTTAATTTTTATTCCAAAATGCCACATTCACACTAAAATTTTGAAATAAAATTTTGCTTTAACAATGTACGAGAAGAAAAGAGCTTTTACTTATTTGGAAATAAATTTGTTTGTAAATCCTGGTTCCAATCAGTCATTTTAACATTTTAGTAACAGAAGTACTTTGTCCCTGAAAGGGTAATATGTACGCAGTTTTGGTGATCATTTTGGTGGACACGCTAAAGTGTTAATGACGGAATATTTGTTATTAAATAAAACAATTATTATTGCTTTAAATTTCTGTTGTGAATTTGGTATATCTGAATTAAATAATCCACTAAATTAAAAACTGTAGTGGTAGTTTATATGCCACCATGGGCATTAGAGGGTTAATAGGACGCTAAACCCAGAACGAGTTAAGTAATGTAGATGCTATTACGAGATAGCGACGCCTTCATAAGTGTTTCAGAATATTCAAAATTTCGCAACCAGAAAAATATGCTGAGAAACACGAGTGTCCAATCTGAATCGAGTAGGCAATAGACGTCGTGCGGCAGGCTTATCTATGGCTTAAGCTCAACAAGCCCCGCCCATTTCTCTCATCACTAATGCGCCCAAGAAATTTCCCTACTTAAAGGGGAATTCTGGTTACTCTCCGGTATCTTGGTATTTATAACTCGAGATGGCCGAAGGAGTAGACTCTGAAACTCGACTCTGAGTCGAACTGTAATTTTAACTCATTATGGGATTCGGAGTAGGACTTATAGAGTCAGCTGCAGGTTTAACCCTCTGTCTACCAGAAGGGTCCAATGGACCCGACATGTATATTCAAAATATCTATTCAAACCAGAAATATCTTCAAAACAAACTAAATGTATAAATCAGACAATAATAAGTTAAATAAACAAATTAAATAGTTTTAAGTAAAAATTCTGGTGTAGAATGTTTTTATAAAACTTGAGTAAAATTTCCGGTAGTTCTAGGGTTAATGCAGCGTTTGAATTGGAGAGTCGGGAGTTGAACACAGAGTTGGATTTCCACTATTTGCTATTTCGACTCATCGATAGCTTCGAATTCGAAACCGCAAGGGAAAGTAATGTACAAGCACATCTTATGTAAAATCAGGAGGATGATCGATGAACAGTGTTGAATTCAGGGAGGGGAGAGGCCCGGGGGGAAGAATGTCCCCTTCCGGAAGATTTCAGATTTTGTGTTTTCAATGGCCAAAAAGTACAACCCCTTCGGAACTGTATAATTTCTCTCCGGGAAAAAAGTGCCTGAATTCAACACTGCTTATGAATGAAAGGGGGCGGACAAATGAGCAGGATATTTCGTGAATGATTAATTATGTTATAACAGGATGCCGGATAGGCGATTTAGCAATAGTTATCTTTGTATTTTTCTGATCAAAAGAAATAGCGTTGGACGGAGAAATGAAATTTTACTATAGTGAAATGCTATTATAATTATACTATGTTACTAAATTTATTTTATAATCGATGTGTTTTAAATAAAAAGGGATTTCCTTTATTTAATTTACGTATATTTTAATTCAATTTTATAAAAAGATAATATTATCAGGTAACTTTAAAATTGGTACATTTATAGATAATTTTGCAAAATATTTAACGAATCCATTTTTCTTATAATGTTCCTTATTTGAAATCAAATACAGAGGATATTTTCAGAATTCTGCTTCCCCGTTCGTTTCCTCATACAGAGGAGTGTGCGTGTAGGGGGTGAGGTGGTAGTAAATGTATCTCATGATCTATGATCTTTTTGTAAATAAAATTTTGAAAAGGGGTGAATTGCAGAATATAAACACAGATATGTAGATTTTTTCAAAATGTAAATTAAGTCTATTTGCCCTTCAATGTGGATGCGTGTGAGGAAGAAGGGTGGTGGATAATCCCGCAAAAACACATCTTAAAAACTTTCACGGCTTTTGTGATAAAGTTTTCAGAGATGCTCAGTGTCAAAATATAAACACAAGATACGGATAAATTTTTAAAAGTCTGTTTCATTGCCCTTTGCTCCTCCCCCCCCCCCTCCTCCTCAAGAGAAGACGTATAAGAAAACTTTTCGCAATGTTAGAAATTAAATTTTGGAAAAAGATGAATCGCAGAATTTATATATGGGGCATTCTCACAATCTTTTGACTTTCCGGAATAAAAATCTGGTTAAATTAAACTTGCTAAATTAACATTTTAATCTGATAGACGAATGCCTTAATGATTCAAAATAAAGAAAAAATGGTCAGCAGCGAAAATTTTTTTATTTAACTGAGGTTTAAGTTAAACTTACGAGTTTAATTTTCCTTACCATTTTACCACTAAAACTTTTTATTTTCTTCTAAATTTTTGCTTATAATGAATTTGCATAGTACCCACAGAACATTCGAATAAGAAATAATAACAATGTAGTATTTTTAGTACAAAATTTTGGTATGTTAAAGAAGGGACGGTAAGGGGCAAAAGGATACTAAGGATGGGACGGTAAGGAAAATTCCACCCATCTTTAGGTAAATCATGTTAAGATTCAGTGATAGCTACAATGTTCATTGATTTTTAGAAACAGTTATTTACATTGGATTAAATTAAAAAAAAATTACCTCGAAAAGCGCAGGATGAATAAAACTTGGGGACGGTAAGACTACCAATAAAGCCACGATGCTTGAAATTGATGTTTAAATGCTGATTTAAAATTGGCAATAAATTTATTGTCAAAGAATTTTAGCCATTCTTTCTCTAGCATAATTCTGCATCAGAAAAAGGTTGACAAAAATTCTGTGACTGTATCTGAAGTTATTTTCAGTATAATTTAGCAAGAGAGACAGTAAGGAATCTAAAACCCTGGGACAGAGTTAAAAAAAAATAATATCAACTGTAAAAAATGTGTGCAGGTAAATTTTTTTGCTACATATTTATATAAAACAATTGTCCTACATTGTTTAGGACAGAGAAGAGATAGATATTATAATTTGTCTTCAGCTGCTGATACAGTTAATGTTAAAGTTTTGTAACAAACGTGTTTAACCCTTTCAGGGGCAGAAGAATTCTGTTTGTAAAATCATGAAATAATTGACTGGCACCAGAATATTCAAACGAATTTCTTAGAAAATAAAAGCCCGCTATTTGCACTTTCATTACAAAAACAAAATTTTATTAAAATATTTTTGGTGCCATTTGTCAGTTTTAAAATTAAAATTAGGTGGCTAGTCCCTCTAGCCACCGCCCTTGAAAGGGTTAAACCGATTGTACTTTAAAAAATAAAAATAAGTTGAAACAATATGATACTTATATACAATATAACTACCCTAAAAATTTAGATTCCGTTCAAATGAAATGGAAATAAATCTTAAACCTTTTTAAAAGATTTGTATTTTCCATGCACCTTTCTATACACGTATCAAAAACAAAAGAAAAATCTGCAATGCAGATATTTGAAGCTGGTGAAGCTTAAAAATGGATAAAGTCATGAGATTTATTTCCATTACATTCGAATCTAAGTTTTTAGGGTAGTTTAAGTATTATATTGCTTGAATTTTATTTTAATTTTTTAAAGTTCGCTTCATCGAAAACGGCAACCCGAGTGACACTCGGCCTTAGACCTCAAAGTGTTAATAAAATTTTGAAAATATTTTATTTTGGTGTTTAAAAGAGAAAAATAAAAATGTGTATGTATCAAAGTAAAAAACAAAAGTTTTAACTCATTGGGAACAAATGACGGCTGAGACTTGTCATGCATTAGGCCACTGGGCTTATTTTTACATTTTATCCATACCACTATTTAAAGAATACAAAAATTAATACACTTTTCTCTTACGTACTTTATCAAAAAAATTATGAAAGATTTTTGTTTAGAGAAAGTGGTGGGGGATGTAATTAAAAAAGAAAAAATGCCAGTGGCAGCCCTGAAATAAATCTGTACCCAAGGGGTTAATAATAATGATAATAAAAAAATCTTTGATGCAATTTATCCTGAAAAATTTTATATGTAACAGAAAAAAATCTTTTACTTAAAAAAAAAATCTTTGATGTTATTTATCCTGAATTTTTTTATGTTATTATTTCATGCATATTTCACAAGTTTTAAATCTAAAAAATCAAATAAATAACTGCAAAATAATGAATGCATTTAAAAATCTGGAGCAAAAAGAAAAATAATTTAAGGAAAATATTTTAGTTGTTAACTATTTTTCTCCACATTAATCAGAGAACATTTAATTTATTTCAGTTCAGGTCATTTACATAAATTAGACTAATATCGTTACTGTTTCTTTAAAAGAAAATGTTGCAAAAATATGAATCATGAAAGAAAAAAAGAAGTGATTTTTTTTTACGTTTCTTAAATATTTCTTTCAAAGTCATATTTTTTTACAATATCTAGAAAATTTGAATGAAAATAGAAAAAACAAGTTGGAAATTGCTCGTCAAACGTGGCAAATGCGGTGCGTTCGTACTATACCTAGTTTTATAATTATTTTTTGCACCCCATATTGTACTGAATGTATATTTTTTTGCATTTCATAAGTGCATAATCTGTAACATCATTAAAATGCACTTGCAATATTTTTTCCCCCATTCCCCGTAATGTAATATAACACTTTTAACTGTCCCTGTAATTAAACTATACATCCGATTTTCATGAAATTTGAAATGGCTCAACAAAATTTTGCAACAATTATATATTTAAAATTTCAGACCATTCGGAAGGCTTTAACATCATTAAAATGCACTTGCAATAATTTTTTCCCATTGGCCGTAAATGTAACGGAAAACTTTTGACTGTCCCTGTAATTAAACTATACATCCAATTTTCATAAAATTTGAAATGGCTCGACAAAATATTACAAAAATTATGTATGTAAAATTTCAGAATATTCGGATGGGTAGTTTTTGCTCTGTTATATGCGGACAGACAGACGGACTGAACGACGACTATAGGTGCTACGCATCTATATAATTACGAACGCACCTAAAAATTGATAAGAATAAATGAGGGCCTAGGACCAAGTCCATTTTGAAAAAAGAAAATGAGATAGTCCGTTTAGAAGACGCGTAAAATCTGTTTTATCCACTTCCACAGTAAACTAAGTCTGTAATCAGGTAACACATGCACTGTACATAACAAAAAAAAAAAAAAAAAAAAAAAAAAAAAAAAATCTGTTATTCTACAGATGTAAAGTTACAGAAATCTGTATGCTTATTAAAACTTTATTTGTATACTGTACAAAAAAAGATGTAAATCTACAAAACTAGTTTTTGCAAAGCTACAAAAAACTCTAGCTTTGCAAATAGTCTAGGCAATAGAGAATTTTACCTGGCAAAATTAATGGAAGTTCTGGAAATAGGCTTATTTTATGTTTTTTGGGTCGCTGAATCAGAATTTGTAACTTCCCACCAAAATTTCCCCCGGCAACCCCCCCCCCCAAATTTTGGCAAAATGCCCCCCAAAAAAGTTTTTTATTAAAAAATCAATTTTTTATTGTTTTAGGAAAAAAGTATCTAGAAATTCAGAAAGTAGACAAAATTTGCAACAAATTAGATGCATGACATTATGACTTAGGATGAAGGGGAAGGGGGATCTGCCTCAGAATATGCTCTGCGGTGCTGCGTGGACTAAGTTGCGCAATTCCACTTAACCACTCGAACGTTTACATTCGCCCTCCCATCTCCCCTCCAAACTTTCTATATAAGGTTTACTTTAAGTTTTTGGGGTCTCTGAACCCGAATTTTTAACTTACCCCCAAAATTTAGCCCCCGACCCGCCCCCCCACCCCCCCCCCAAAAAAAGTTGTTTTTAACTTAAATTTCTTATTGTTTTAGGGGAAAAGCATTACAAAATTCAGAAACTAGACAAAATTTGCAACAAATAGGATATATGACATTATGACGTAGGATGAACGGGGAGGGAGAGGGCTGCCTCTGAACATGCACTGCGGCGCTACGAGCACTAAGTTATGAAGTCTTGGCAATAGGGGATTTTACGTGGAAAAATTAATACAAGTTCTGGATTTCGACTCACTTTATGTTTTTTTGGGTCGCTGAACCCGAATTTGTAACTTCCCACCAAAATTTCACCCGGCAACCCCGCAAAAAATTGTTTTTTTGAAAAAATTTGGTTCTTGAGGAAAGCGCGCGGTGCATGTTCCGAGGCAGCCCCCTCTCTCCCCGTTTATCCTACGTCATAATGTCATGTATCCTATTTGTTGCAAATTTTGTCAAGTTTCTGAATTTCGTAATGCTTTTCACCTAAAACAATAGGAAATTTAAGTTAAAAACAACTATTTTGGGGTTAAGTTGAAAATTCGGATTCAGCGACCCAAAAAAACTTAAAGTAAACCTTATAGAGAAAGTTCGGAGGGGAGATGGGAGGGCGAATGTAAACGTGTGAGTGGTTAAGTGGAATTGCGCAACTTAGTCCACGCAGCACCGCGGCGCATGTTCCGAGGCAGATCCCCCCTTCCCCTTCATCCTAAGTCATAAAATCATATATCTAATTTGTTGCAAATTTTCTCTACTTTCTGAATTTCTAGATACTTTTTCCCTAAAACAATAAAAAATTGCTTTTTTTTTTAATAAAAAACTTTTTGGGGGTTCATTTTACAATATTTTTTTTTTTTTTTTTTTGGGGGGGGGGGGGTCGCCCGGGGAAATTTTGGTGGGAAGTTACAAATTCGGATTCAGCGACCCAAAAAACATAAAGTAAGCCTATTTCCAGAACTTCCATTAATTTTGCTAGGTAGAGTCCCTATACGGTCTCTATTGCCTGGACTAAAAATAATCTATCAAAATTACGGTAATCTTACTAAAATTTTATCTTTAACCCAGGTTACAGTTACATTAAAAGTTCTCTGCATCCCAGTTTCCTAAAAAAGTCTTAGTAACCTTACAGAATTTTTGATTTACGATGCAAAAGTGTATCTGTTAGATGGATTTCTGTTGTTGCCGTTACATAAAAAGTTCTAGGTATCCCAGTTTCCTAGAAAAATTTTAGTAAGAGTAAGTATGTGAAAACAGACTTGGTTCACTGTGGGAGTGGATAAAAACGATTTTATGCACCTTAAAATGGACTATCATTTTTTTCAAAATGGACTTGGTCTACTATGGTTGTAAGCCCCTTAAATAATTACTAGAAATTGCATTTTGTTTCTTAATACTTTTTTCCTCTTTATTAAAGACAAAGGTCCATAAGAACATAAAAGTTGCATACTTAATGTAAATTTTAAAGTACAGTTGAACTAAGTCAATACCAGAAGCAAGGGTAATGAAGCAATAATAAAAGTCATTGCATTAAGGGTGTTCGGGGCTAAAAATTCTCAAAAAAAAAAGATTTTTTTTTATTATTGGCTTAAAAAAAATACTGAGTTTTTAGCTGTAAATACCGCAAAAAGCATGCTTTTATCTTCATTAGATCCAGAGATAACACCTTTTGCCTTGAGAAGCGATGCATCAGCTGCCCGCCTGACGAGAACTTTAGCTCCATTTATCTCAGAATGAATTTTTTCATGATTTGTTAACTTTAAAAGAATATATCTAAAGTTCCTTGCAAGATATATGCATGAAATTTTTAACAGAGATTTTATGCTATATTTCCAATAGATTGTCTTTAGGATTTTTAATTTTGAGTTATAATTGTGAAAATATGCTAATTAATGCAAAACTCACTCATAAAAAAAACTTCATTTTTTTACTTAAAATTTTTTATAAAATTCCTAATCAATATTTTAAGAAATTCTGAAGACAAATTAAAATGACACATTTTCTGTCACAAAAGTGAAAAAATTTTGTAAATCGAGTACTTCCAGAGTTATATCAAAAATTAAATATGCTTAAAATTTTACAATTTAAAAATTTTCAGATTTTTTTTTACATGCGATATTCTTATTATATTAAAACATATTCCAGGAAAAATTTTCATAACAAAATCTCTATAAATAATAATAATAATAAAAGAATTTTGAGCCCCGGACCCCCTTAAACGTTAATCTTCTAATACTTGTAAAGATGATAAAAATCTTCGAAAGAGATATATAATAAACCTCTTAAGACCTGAATCTATAAATACTATAATATTAGGTCAGTAATTACATCTTCATTGCTTTTGCACGAACAAAATGACGTCATAGATAAGAAAAGCAACTACAGTGACTTCTCACTTATACGACTCTCAGTTACACGACTCTCTCAGTTATACGCCGAATTCTCTTGGTCCCGGCCAAGCTTTATGGGAAATAATGCTAAAATTCACTCAGTTATACGACTGCTTCTCTCACTTATACGACGCGTTAAACTTTTCAGGTGATTTTACATTTCTAACTCAAGAATTCATTTTTATAATCGTTAAAGTACAAAATATTCATGTTTTCATTCCTTTATCCTTTCACTATTGTTAAAGTGTTTATCAATAATGAAGACGTGAGTGAGGAGGATTGCGAAGATAAGGGTTCCTGCTGCTGTAAATTTTTCAAAAACAAGTGCTGCTTTAAATACGTTAAAGAATTATCACCATCAAAATGATTATTCCCAAAATAGATTAAAAGCTTTATTAGACTTAGAAAAAAGACATTTTCTCTTTTCGCCGACGAGAGAGACAAACGAATATCTTTTTTGAGAAAACCCGATTTGTAAATCTTTAAAATAAACATAGTGGTAAGTGAACTATTGTGTGAACATTTTTTAATATCTTTTATGTTTTATTTTTTAATATATTTTATAAATTTTGTTAAAATATGTTCTTAGTACTTAAAACGTATTGAATTTCATGTAGCTAAAATAATTAATGCATATAAAGTTTGAAACATGTATAATATAACGGTCTCTCAGTTATAGGACTTTTTTCTACGGTTCAAGTCGTATAAGTGAGAGGTCACTGTATTTCTCTAAAATTGACACTTTAGATCAGGACTGTCCAACCTTTCAGTAAACAGGAGCGCCCTTCACCGGGTCACAAACAAGAAAGGGTGCCATTATTCACACGAATTAAATTATGTAACAATATTATCTCACTATTGTAGTGGCAGACGCTGATTACCAAAGGGGATAACTTTGCCCAGCATTTTTCGAATAGTAATCGTTACCTTATCTCAATGCAAAATTTCTGTCATAAATAGGGCGAAAATCTACTATTCGAAAATGCTGGCGGACATTTGCCCCTGACGTAATCAAGCCCTGATTAGTGATAGTCTTACACGATGCACACAGATTTGGGCAGATTTCTAATTTCAGTTATTTGCAATGTAATTACTATTTAATTGTATGTAATTAATTATAGTTAAAATTACATGCCGTAAAAAAATCTTGTAGCACTGCAGCCGAAACAGCCCCCATCCCATTATTCGAAGAAATTTCTTGTGTTTGAATGTGTGTAAATATAATAAACAAGTAATATTAAAAAAAATAATAATAATTAAAGTCAATTCTTAATTAGGTTGAATAATAAGTATTTTATTAACGAATGGAAATTTGAATAAGAGAATTTTTTTTTCTCCCATTAAAAACTAAAAATAATTAATTAAATTTAATTAATGAATTAATATTTGAAAAAACTGTATTAACATCAAGTGTCATCCACTACAAGTTTAAAAAATGTATTTGAACTTGAGTTGATGAATAATAAGTATTTTATTAACGATTGAAAATTTGAATAAATTAATTAATTAAATTTAATTAATAAATTAATATTTGAAAAAACTGCATTAACATCAAGTGTCATCCACTACAAGTTTTAAAATGTGTTTTAATTTGAGTGGATGAATAATAAGTATCTATATTATAAAGGACAAACATATCTGTGCGTAACGCATACGTCATTTTGCGAATAGCAACACTTTGAAATTTGAAATGAAATTTTGGTTTTGCAATTTTCTCTACTGCAAATTTTTAAACTTCTAAACATCGCACATTTTAAATTTTTACACCGTCGTATAGGGGGAAAAATGCTCTTTTAAATGCAATTTGTTTGAAAGCTGTATCTCAATTTACTTTTCAAATATTAATTTTTTTTGTAGTTTTTAATACCATTTTTCTAATAAAGGCAACAAAAGTACACCATTTCCACTGAAAGTAAATGGAAAACAGTCGAAAGTAGGAGATTATTGTATCTTTTTGTTGCCATTTTCTCATAAAACCTGAAAAAAAGTTGAAATTATCTATATTATAAAGGACAAACATATCTGTGCGTAACGCATACGTCATTCTGCGAATGGCAACATTTGAAATTTGAAATGAAATTTCTCTTTTGCAATTCTCGCAACAGCAAATTTTTAAACTTTTAAACATCGCACATTTTCAATTTTTGCACCGTCGTATAGGGGAAAAAATGTACTTTTAAATGCAATTTGTTTGAAAGCTGTATCTCAATTTATTTTTGAGATATCAATTTTTTTGTAGTCTTTAATACCATTTTTCTAATCGTGGCAACAAAAGTACCACATTTCTATTGAAAGTAAATGGAAAATAGTTGAAAGTAGGAGATTACTGTATCTTTTTGTTGACCTTTTCTCATAAAACATGAAAAAAAGTTGAAATTAAAATACGTGCTATGTCAAAAATATCGTCTGTTATTCAGCGATAATGACGTCATATGCATACTTTTCTATAGATGAAATTTAAGACTGGACTGTAAAAGTGGATTGCTTTAGCGGATGCAAATAACATCATTTTATAAAATAGCGTGTAATTTAATTCTTAAAACTGAAATATGTTTTGTAGAAGTGAGTCATTTTCACCCCCGCTGCTTCCTCAAGTTTTTGTCCAAAATCCTCGCGACTAATAAAATTTTAATGCTATTCTTCAGAACATTCTACTATAATTTTATCAAAATAATATAATTTTCTTATTTTAATTTTTCATAATTTTATGTAATCTATCTATATTATAAAGGACAAACATATCTGTGCGTAACGCATACGTCATTTTGCGAATGGCAACACTTTGAAATTTGAAATAAAATTTTGGTTTTTCAATTTTCTCTACTGCAAATTTTTAAACTTCTAAACATCGCACATTTTTAATTTTTACACCGTCGTATAAGGAAAAAAATGCTCTTTTAAATGCAATTTGTTCGAAAGCTGTATCTCGAATTATTTTTGAGATATTAATTTTTTTGTAGTTTTTAATACCATTTTTCTTATCGTGGCAACAAAAGTACCTCATTTCTATTGAAAGTCATTGAAAGTAAACGGAAAATAGCCGAAAATAAGAGATACTGTATATTTTTGTTGCCATTTTATCATAAAACCTGAAAAGAAAGTTGAAATTAAAATATGGGCTATGTCAAGAATATTGTCTGTTATTTCGTGATATGGACGTCATATGCGCACTTTTTTATAAACGAAGTTTAAGACTGTATTGTAAAAGTGGATTGCTTTAGCGGATGCAAATGACGTCATTTTATAAAAAAGCGTGTATTTTAATTCTTAAACCTGAATTATGTTTTGTAGAAGTGCGTCATTTTCACAGCTCAGCTGCTTTGAAATTCTGCACAGGTGAAACGGTTTCACTTTTGAAAATAATGTAATCGAAATCACACACTGATAAAACGCAATGTTTTACAAAAATTTAGTATCTTTATAAAAGAGAGTTGACATGAAAATAATAGCGATTTACATTACAGAAATTGATGATTCTCGCCTGGATGAGTTTGCTTCACCGAGGTAGACAAGCAAACAAATAATCCGTGGTTTAAAATAATATCGTGTTCCTGAAGTTTTTGTCGAAAATTCTATCGAATAATAAAATTTTAATACTTATTCTTTAGGACATTCTACTATAATTTTATCAAAATAGCATAATTTGCTTAATTTAATTTTTCCTAATTTTATATAATCTATCTATATTTTAAAGGACAAACATATCTGTGCGTAACGCATACGTCATTTTGCGAACGGCAACACTTTGAAATTTGAAAGGAAAATTCGGTTTTGCAATTTTCGCTACTGCAAATTATTAAATTTCTAAATATCGCACATCTTCAGTTTTTACGTCGTCGTATGGGGAAAAAATGTACTTTTAAATGCAATTTGTTTGAAAGCTGTATCTCAATTTAATTTTGAGATATTCATTTTTTTGTAGTTTTAAATACATTTTTTGAAATAATGGCAACTGAAGTACTCCATTTCTGTTGAAAGTCATGGAGGGTTGAAAGTAAAGGGGGGAAATAATCACAGAGGAAAGAAAATAATATATTACTGTACCTTTTTGTTGCCATTTCCTCATAAAAACTGAAAAAAAAAAATTGAAATTAAAATGCGTGCTATGTCAGCGATTTTTTAAATTTCTAAATATCGCACATTTTCAATTTTTACACCGTCAAAAAGAGAAAAAAATCTACTTTCAAATGCAATTTGTTTGAAAATTGTATCTTAACTGACTGAGTTATTATGGTTTTTAAAATAACTATAGCCACATGTAGCGACCAGTTTGGTCTCCCTTAAATGTATGCTAGGCATTGCATCGTGTTACTTTTATTCATAATTTTATTTAGTTGCTCAAACCTTTGCCAAATCGAAAGATTGTGATAGAGAAATCAAGAACTAGATATTTTTTTGTTAGTCGGGCACAGGTAATAAATCGCCAAACATTGTACCAGTCACATTTTTTCATATTTCATTAATTTAGATTAAAATATAATCCTTTCACTCATTTTATTTAAAATGGATAACTTTAATTCGAAACAGAATCATTTAAAATTCATGACTTTCACTTAAAAAAAAATCTTTAAAAAATGAAAAAGAATAAGTAATACCATTAATTACGTAATACCATATTAATAGTAATACCATAGTAATACCATATTAAGTATTACGTAATACCATAATAAGTAATACCATAATTAACCATTTAATTTCAACATTATTTCGACATTGACATTCAACATTGTTTTAATTTACCCCTCGAAAAATAAAAAATGTTGCTGGCGAGTTAAAAAAATGCTATTGGCGAGAATTGCGCCCAGCTGACATAAAAGTACGAACTCTTTGCAATCATGGCAACTTTTATGTAGTTTTATTCGATAAAAATATTTTGATTAAATAGGTTTCCAGAAAATACGTTGCCAATTTTTTTTTCTCGCCACGGACCTTTTCTCTATTTCTCCAAGTACCTATACTGGAAAAGTACCTTTATTTATTTATTTATTGTATTTTAAATGAGATGAATAAAAGACGGCACAGATGCCATAAACGCACCACGTTGGCGCGATTTGTTTCTGACGCCAATGTCATATACGCACCGGGGTACTTAATTGGCGCCAAAGCGTCGTTATTATGCTTGATATGCTAATTCGGATGTTGTTGTTTATTTATTAATATATTGTTTATTTACTTTTATTTTATTTTTTAAAATTATATAAATTGTTTTGTTCTATAGTTATTAATTAAACTTTTCTTTATTTATTGTTATTCCCTTTTTAAAAATATTACACAATAACCAATGAAATGCGTTTCATTCGGGCGTTGCCATTAAACAATTAACAAATATTCGCGCTTTATGTGCCACGTACGATAGCGTAATATATATATAGATTTTTAAGCATAAATTATTTTTTAATTAATCTCTATCACGTTTAGCTCGATTACGAAAGATTAATTCGCTTGCCCTTAAAACAATGTAAAAAGTTCAGCATTTATTTCCGTCTAATGTTCTATAACAAAATTAAAACTTCCTCTATAGGAAAATAAATAAAATAATGTAAATAAGAAACAAATTTAACAGACGTGTGATTGAACCACGCGCTTAAAGCACTGAAATGATTGGAAAGACTGCCGCAAGTTGCAAAATCTTGGGTTAATAACTCCTGGCATGCGGTGACATGTGAATTTATCGCTTTTAATAAATTTTAAAATATTTGATTGCATAATTGATATTTTTCATATAAAAATTCTTTTTTATGTTAGACGGCAATTTAAAATATATATTACACGTAAAAAAATAATTAGAGTTTTCAAAAAAAAAAAAAAAAAAAAAAAAGGTTCTCACCTATACTCTGTAACCCGAGGAGCTCGGGTTTGATCCCCTAGTATATTTAAAAGACAATTGTGTTTTTTAGTCAGTTGCCCTGATCCTTCTGCTAAACCAATTTTACTATTAATTTTTTTTAACTGAAAGCTGTTCATTTATAGATGTGATCGCACTAGCTGTTTTCTTTTTAAATATCCCCACTTTTATACTTCAGTTTTAAAAGCCTTTTATAAAATTTCTTCATAATGGTGAAAATTAGCTTTCACTATTGCAGAGAAGAGAGAAATAACGAGGTTTGTTTGTCTTAATTCATGCCATTTTCTGATAAAAATTCAAAATTGTTGATAAAAATTGTTGTATAGGGTTTAGTGGCGCAAAATCCCATTAGGAACATAATATTTTGAACGGAAAATGACATACGTGAAAACATGCATTTTTCCTGATAAATTTTCTAATTTTTTTTTTTTTTTTTTTTTTTTTTTTTCTGCATGTGTACTGATACTAAGTTTCAGACACTAGTCAAAATGCTTATTTAAGTAAAAATGAAGTCATATGTAAAGTAAAACGATAATTTTCTTAGATAAAACTGACCAACACAAAAGCGCCTAAAAACATAAATTATGGAAATTTTACTCTCATGTACTGAGATTAGTACGTCAAGTTTAGAGTCCGTCTGTTCACATAAAAGATGTTGGTGACAATCGTGACTTCCAAGTTTTGAATTAAAATGATTTTAAAATGATCAGACAAAATACAATTAAAAAAAATGATGGATACGGATATGAGAAGTGCGTATGTAAATTTTGAGAAAGTGAAAAGGATGTTAGGTTTAGATTTCATCCGTAAAAAATTCTACGATCGTGTCAGAGTGGAATAAATTTTGCTATTTTTTATTCCGGAATACCAAGCATAAGAGACTCAACTCAATTGATAACCTCATCCTAATAACTGATGTTAATTATATTTTACTGATTACGTGTCTATATTATAAAGGACAAACGTATCTGTGAGTAATGCTGACGTCATTTTACGAATAGTAACACTTCACGATCAAATTTCGGTTTTGAAATTTTCGCTACTGCAATTTTTTAAACTTCTGACCATCGTACAGTTTCAATTTTCGTCGCACAAGAAAAAAAAACCTACTTTCAAATGCAATTTATTTAAAAACTGTATCTTAATTGACTGATTTCTTATGTTTTTTTAAAATAATTTTTAAGCATGATATTTTTACGTTTACCTTATTACGTGCCGGCTTCAATAGATAATAATAATAAACATTTTGCACATAAAGCAGCAAGCACCGTTCAGCATTTGTTTCTGACTATTTCTGTATAACGAAATTAATAATTCTTTTATAAACAAATAAAAGAATAATACTAAAAAATCATAAATCTAACATATTTGTAATAGTACAATTTAAATTTTTCGATCACCAAATAGGGAGAAAAAATTCAAATGAAATTTGTTTGCCACGTGCATCTCAGTTTATTGATTGTCTGTGGTTTTAAAAACAATTTTAAAGCATAAAGTATTTTTTAATTTATCTATATTGCGCGAGCACGATTACTAAAGATTAATCCGTTTGCCATTAAAACAACATAAAGAGTTCATCATTTTCTTACGGCTTGTAATATTGTTCAGTGGGATGGTTCGCTTAAATGCAAAAACTCCAGCCATATTACAGGAACTATGAAAATTTATTCAACATTTTAAATTTAAAGTTACAAAAGCGATCTTTCTCATAATTAATTAAGAGTGAGAGAGAGAGTAAATATTTTACAAGGTATGCCTGGGCGTGACCCACAGACCGTGAAGGTCTTACATCCTTTTTCTTTCGAGATCAAAAGTTGAGTGCGTGATTTCACAAGAATCATATCACACTCGTCGCTACACTTCGCCAAATTCAAACATTGGCACCCTGAACGAACTGTGGACAAAGGTTTTATTCGCGAGCCAAATGATTATCCCAAAAATCCAGCAACCCCGATGAGAACAATGAAACGCGTCATGGAAAATGGTTGCCAGTCCACAAATCCTGGGAATCATTATCTAAGCGAAATGATTACGTTAAAAATGCCCGCAACATACAATCGCGAAATGCCAAGAAAAGCATCTGGTAAAACCAACTGACAAAAAGATTTAACCTCCATGCAACGTGATTTTAAAAACCGCATCTCATTTCGATGTGAGAGACGGCAGAAACATCTGGGAGGTGTTTATATTACAGACTGGCATTCGCTTAAACAAGTGTTACTTAAAATTACATACTGCAGACCGATGAAAGGGAAAGATGCAGGGACTCGCATAAAATACATTCCTTTCACATTCGTTGTTAAAGGATTTTCAACGGTTCCATCTTAGCAGTGATAAGGAAGCTTTTCTCTGCATGAAATTAAATGAAAAGATATTGTTACTAGCAGCTGCAGTGGAACAGACAGATAAGGGGAAAAAAGGAAAAAAAGAAATGAATCTTTGAGCGGCGTGAAATAAAGATGTTTTTAGAAAAAGAAAGAAAACACATTACTAAAATCTGGATGTTTTTGAGAAATGAATTTAATCACCTATTTCATTATAGGAAAGAGGGGGGGGGGGAGAAGGCTAATATGATCTAAAAGTAAGAAAGTTATGTTTTAAATTAATTTTGAATAAAAATGATAGCTATGGGACAGAAACGCTGTCACACGGCTAATATCCATAAAAAAGATTTCCCTTTGAATAAATAAATAAAACACAAATTTAACAGATATGTAATTCAACTATGCACTTAAAACCCTGAAATTATCAGAATATGCCGTTAGTAGGAAAATCTTGGTCAAATAAATCATAGCATGCGACTATTACGAAAATATCGCTTTTGATAAATTTCAAAACTTTATTTGATTGTACAATTCATATTTTTCATATGAAAAATGTTTTTTTAATGTTAGTGGGCAACCTAAAAAATTATTGCATGTAAAAAATTATTAGTTTTCAATTAAAAAAAATGTTTTCACCTATATTCTGTGACCCGGGAAGCCCGGGTACGATCCCCTAGTGGCCTAGCTTTATTAACGATTAAAAATTTGAATAACAGAAATTTTTTCCCCCATATAAAAATAAAATTAATTATTTAAATTTAATTAATGAATTAATATTAAAAAAAACTGTATTAACATCAAGTGTCATCCACTACAAGTTCAAAAAAATGTATTTGAACTTGAGTGGATGAATAATAAGTATTTTATTAACGATTGAATATTTGAGCAAGATATATATAAGGAGAGTGTGAACTAATATTAGGAATTGAATTACATGCAATTAAATTGTAATTATATTGCGGATAATTGATATTACAATTTTGCCCAACTCTGGCTGCTCATACATATAACGGTAGCCATACGGTCTCTACGATTTAGGAATTCTATGTAAAAATAACTTGAAAAGACATTATAAATTATAATAAATTTAGACTAGCTTTTTTTAAGAGCGAGGGAGGGGGAGCGGGGGGGCTATGTAATAAGTTTTCTAAGGAAAAGAGCCAGAAACTTTAATTGCTTTAAAAATAATTTTAAAAATATAGGTAAATATTATTTATTTAAAACAAAACATTCTTTTAAAATGGATTTTTATATTTGTAAAAACTTAGTAACATACGAAAGGGCCCCATGAAAACCTACAAAGAGCGCCATGGCGCCCCCGGGCGCCGCGTTGGACAGCCCTGATTTAGAGGACTGGTATTTAGGTTCGCAAATATGGATCTGAAATTACTATTATTTATCTATTACTAATTTATATATTACTAATTAATTATCAATACCTAAATTCGCGCAAATTACTATTATTAATCTATCACTAATTTGTCTATTACTAATTAATTGAGTAATCTGAAAATATAGTCTGATTGACCGTAATGTAAGGGTAAATCCAGGTTAGATGCCCCATCGGGTTAGTTGCCCTATTTAATATATTTTAGCCCTTGGACGAGTTGCGGAACAAGTAACGTTCTACTAATCTCAATTATGATATAAAAACATAGTAGACGAAGTTACAGCGATTTATTTCTTCAAATGAAAGTTATATTCATCAAAGAAAGCTAGGTTTGGCTTTTGTTGTATACTCCTATTAGATGGAGAGAAGTATGAGTCGAAATATAATGTAGTACTTACTAAAAATTTTTCATCAAATTTTTAGTGAATATTGTTTACGGATATTAAGTTATGTGTATGTGTAGTTTGAAGTCATTTTTATTGCTATATATTTTTATTGCATATATAATTTAAATTATGTATGTTTCAGTGGTGGAAAATTGGCGCAGAGGCGGAGCCTATTGACACCACTAAGTTTTGGTAGTATTTTTCGCCTTATCTTATAACAGAATTTCCGAGTTTTTACTAAGGCGAAGTACACAATAAAAAATTAGTGGTGCCAATAGGCTCCTCCTCTGCGCCAATTTTCCACCACTGATGTTTAACCTTCTGTAGAGTATAAAAAGTATATCGAACTCATTCAGTATGAAGCATAAAAATTGTGTATAACGCATGCAGGGGCGTGCCGAAGGCTGTTTTAGTGGGGGGGTGTGTGAACTGAATTTTGCCGACTGCAAGATAGGGGGTGAGAAAGGCTTTGTGATAGCCCCCCCCCTCAGCGACAGAGTCAACTGTTCTACAATACTGTGAATTTATAAAAATCACTAAAAGTCTTAAGTGTTCACCTGCATTCTCCTTAAAACCACAGACGAAATTAAATGCTATTGTTCAGTATGTGTAAATTTTTTTTAAATTATTTTACTATATAAGTAGAGTTGAGAATCCTGTTATTAATTAGAATTCTGCTTACGATTTAAAAGGAAATGTGTACGGATGTACCGTACATTAAGCAGTTCTCAAAGGTAACAATTTAAGAATGTTGAAGTACTTCTGAATTTTTGTTTCTATAAATAAAACCGCATGCTGTTGTGTAATGTAAGTGTATAAATTTTCAAATACATAAAAAAGACAAATCTTGCTTGCTAAAAATAAGATATATATTAGAATAAGAGACTAAAAATTATCTATTTAGTTAAAATTATATATTTTTAAATTATCACCCGCCTATCCTTCAGAATAGCCCATTTTCCAGCTACACTGTCTAAATCCAACATGTCAGTTATGTCTGTTTCACAGGTTAATAGCATTAGTTCGTCTAGTCGGTCTTCTGACATGGTGGTACGCAAGCAATTTTTTATTAACTTTAACCTGCTGAAACTTCTTTCATTACTTGCCACAGTTACTGGAATAATTAAGGCCAACTTGTAGGCCAAAGAAAGGTTAGGATACAAATAAGCCTTCCCCACAAGTTTTTGTGCTGCTGCGCCAATTGTATCCGATTCAGAACTAGCTATTTCTGAGGACATGAGATCAATTTCACATTCCAAGTTATCTACATCTTTGAGATCATTAGGGAATAATTGACATAGTTTAGAAATGTCCTCGGTAGAGCTATACTTGATCCTAGATGGAAGGAGACAGGCCAGTGGTTTAACTTTCTCAAATACCAACTTATGAATGTCTCCAAATGCAGTTGTAAGCCGATCTACCACCTTCAAAATTTCTGCTTTAAAATAATTCTCTCGTGTAAATAGAAACGCAGTTTCAGGATTTTTGTCGATCTTCGATGAAGGCCTCTGTCACCTGTGCCGCAAATTGAACTCATAATCTTGATTTATTCCATGAGTCTCGCAGATGTTGTTAGCTTCCTTAATGAAGTTTATTATAGCCGCCGCGTCATGATTCCGGAGTTTCTGAATGCTTTGTAAGTTTTCTGCATTATGCCGGTTCCCTCTAAAATGTTCAGGTCTTCACGTTGCAATTGCTCTGTTGCTAACTTGGTCTTAAACATAATTGTTTTCATTGCAAGTAAAGAAACAATGAAATCGTATGACATCAATTTGCTTCTTAACCATGCCGCCTTAGCTCGAGCATCCTTGTCAACCTTCATGTCTTCAGAAATAATTTGCAGTGTATGGATGAGGGCATCATAGGACGATAAAATAGCTCTGATTGAATCCGCTCGCATAGTCCATCTTGTCTTCAACAAAGATTTCAAGGTAAGACTCTTCTGAAGAACTTCCATTTTCCCTCTCAGTATGCCGAATCGCTTTGTACTCAGTGAAAAGAAGTTATAGAGATCCTGAATACTGTCATAGAACAATTTTATTACATTGCTTTCTTTGCACGCATGTTCAACACATAAATTCACTTTATGTGCGAGGTAAGGTATGTATAAAATATATCAACCAGCTATTTCTGAAAGTTTTGATTGACAGCCTAAAATGCAGCTGGACATAGATGACGTGATGTCGTAAGACTGTGCAAGAGCTTGGGAAAGCAATATTCCAACTGACTGTAGAATTTCAGAAATAAGCTTAGCCATTCCTTCGCCTGTTTTATCCAGATAATCTTTTAGTTTTAACAACCTTTCTTCTGTCTGAAACTTTGGGGTCACGTATCGGATTACAATTGAGAGCTGGTCAAGATGACGGAGAACGGGTGTGCTATCAGCCATAACGCTAAAAAATCCACAATTTTTGACATTTGCAACTATTTTTTCACGGACACATGATCCAAGAACCCCAATAAAGTCGTTTTGCGACTTATTACTAAGATAGTTGGCATGGTATGGGCGAAGATGATTATCATCAATCTAGTTTTTAAAGTTGGAATCCACCTGGCCATTAATAGGGGACTTTTTGCAGGGTGTGTTCTTAACTTTCCGACTATTCTAAATTTTACCAACTGTTCCAAATAAGTGTGTGTGTGGGGGGGGGGGTGTTACACCCCCAACACCCCCCCGCTAGGCACGCCCCTCCTGAACGCATGTAATTTGAGAAATTTAAATTTGTTTCCCGAATTAGTTTTTAGAGTTTGTACATCGAATATAGGAAGGAGGGAATAATTCATCTTAGTTTAGCATAAGGTTCGGAGTACCTTCGGAGTGCTTTTTTAAAATTATTCTAAAATATGACTTTTTTTTTTTTTTTTTTTTTGCATTGTATATCATGATGTGATTAAAAAAGTAAAATAAAACAGAAAACGTTATACATTTCAAATTATTTTTTTTAATTTTGGGGAAAAAATAAGCAAAAAACAGCGAAAATAATCACTTCCGCGAAACATCATAACTGAACTTTAAATCAAGATATTTTTATTTTCTAAACATTATTATAATTATTAAATCTTTTTCTAGGGAATGAACTACTCTCATATTTGTGAGTAAAATATTTAAAACTACATAGAAAGTTAATCAGTGATGAAGCAAAAATTACTAAAAATTTATTGTAAATCGGAAACTTTATCAATAATTTAAAAAAAAAAAAAAAAAAAAAAACTAATTCACTTACTGTTACGAGTGTAGTTCATTCCCTTTATTGCGCTTTGCAAAGCATACTAAAAAAAATTGAAAGAGATTCATCCATAATTTTTTCCGTTATGATGTTTTGCGTAAACATAAAATGTTAAAAAATTGATTTTCAGAAAGCGCAAAAACAAAATTTTATTCAAAATCTTACCTTTATTTTGAAAAGTAAACCTTAATATGTTACTCAATTTATACACTATGTTATCTATTTCGTTTAAAACAATTGCTGTTTTTCTTTTTCAAATTCTTTTAATAATTACCTCTGCTTCTTTACTTTTGTGTTTACTTAGCATTGAAAAACATAGGTGAATAGAGGCGAACTTCCGGCGAGCAGAACGATACTATGGGTTTCAAAATACTGATACTTAGTAATTTTAAAAAGGCGTACATTTAAAATTTTAAACTTGACTTATAAATGAGATATAAACAAAATTCAAACAGATTTGGAAAGATAAAGAATCCGGCTATTATATTATACCAAAATCTAAAAATTGATATTTTTGCCGAAAATTGGCTTTTAAAGGTATTCGGATACCTTAAACATGTTTAGCAGGCATGTGATTTCAGCGTTTTTGCACACCAGTATAGTCTTAGAGAAAATGTTGTTCTCTTAAATCGCAAAAATGTTTCGCAAAAATCAAATATCATTTTCTCTAAGAATATACTGGTGTGCAAAAACGCGGAAATCACATGCCTGGTTTAGGTTCGTTAGACTTATCCGATTGGCTTCAAATTTTGTATACCGGCTTATTGGGGAAAGACAGTGTGCTGATTGTTTGGAACGGCTACGTGAGACATGAGGCATGCATAATAAACAATTGGAATATTTCCGGAAAAAACGAAAAAGTAAAAAAGTGTTAATAAAAGTAACAAAAGTTTCTATTCAATATTTTTTAATACAATTAAAAAAAACCCTCCTAAATTTGATGTAAATAAGATATTAAGTCAAACGCAAATCTAGTTCTTGATTTATAAAAGCTATTTACTCATGCTTTCTAAACTTTTACCAATGGCGCATCAATTCCTATCAAGTGGGATGTCTATCACTGAGGTCTGGGATAAATGGCCAAAATCATTAAGTTTTTTGATAAAAATCCTATTTTATCTGGTATTTAAATTACAGTAGTTTTTTTATTGTGTTCTAAATAAAATTTGGAGTAGATAGGTTACATGTGCACCGCAAAAATCATTACTCTAAAAAACAAAAAAATAAGGGGGTTTAAGGGGGCAACTATACCAGACTTAACCTATTTGGAGTTTCAAAGGGCAGTTAGTTCCGGAAAAATAAGCCAATCTTCTACAGTAACGAACTCATCTGAGATATTTTATTTAAAAAATAAAAATAATAATAAAAAAAGAAATAAACTTACCCTTCCACACGATCCTGAAGCAGTTGTATAATGCAACATCATTAAAATGCTAGACTGCTTCTTTTAGGTGATTTTCAAATAAATCTAGCTCCTAAAATAAAACAGATTTCATAGGGAACCAAAAGTAAATTTTATCAACTTATTTTACATATAAAATTGATAAGAAAAAAAAATCCCTTTACTTCTTAAATTTTTTTGGTATGCTAAAATTCATGCTTATGAAATAATACACTATAAAATATTAAAATATACTCACAGATAGAACAATTAAAGTAATTAAACTTTTAAAGGTGTTTGATTTAATTTTCATTAATAATTGATCGTTCGAAATACTCCAACCTTAATTTCCAGCTTTCTCCTGATCTGTGGCATAAATTTAACACTTAAAAAAAAGCATTACACCTTTATCACTTACACGGGAAAGGAGGGACAAGTAATTAAAATCTTTTGTGGTTTTTCGAAAATATTAAATGGGAACATCGAAAACGTCTGCTCCAGCTTTGAAAAGCCCATTTCTACATTCTTTCACCTATTGCTCTGACAGCAGAAGAAAAATCGCATCTGATAATTTAACGCTTTTCCTTATCGATTTTGTAAGATTTACCTGCTTATTTCATTTTACCAGTGCCATGAAATTAAATCAAAGTTATCAGGATTACCATTTTGGCCTACATTTTTTTTTTCAGATATTCCGAATTAATACTGGGAATTCCGAAAGAAAAATTATTTACTTTAACCCTTTCCGGCACACTGTGCCCGGGTCGGGATACCTAATCTTAATTCCAAACTTACGAATGGCACCAAGAATATTTTAGTAAAATATTTCTTTTATAATAGATAGTTAAGGTAACATGTCTTTAATTTCTGAAAAAGTCGTTTTAAGATTCCGGTGTCAGTCGAACTTTTCATCATTTTACAACAAAAATTGCCCGTGCTGGAAAGGGTTAAGTACAGTCAATCATAGTAACTTTGAACCACGGGGTGTAACTTTGCACCACCTCCTATTTTTCAATATTTTTTACTCTAAAAGACTAAATAAACTCCAGAACTGTGTTCTGTTGGCAAGGTTCTAAACTGGGATTTCTACTCTTTATTTTAGAAAATAAAATTAGCAACATTATGCGCAATTAATTGCATCATCTAACTATTTTTGTAAAGTACTGTTTTCAAGTTAATTTTGAATGCTGTTTTGAAGTTGTTGTAATCCAATTAAACTTTCATAGTAAGTAACAATATACTCATTTATAAGACATATTACTATCTAAATGTTGTAAATGTGTTAATATTTTGTGATTATTCATTTATTAATAGTTAATAAAATGTAAAATAAGAAGGCACTAACATTTTACCACATTTTCAGGGTAACTTTGAGCCGGGTCAAAGTTATACTGAGGCTTATAATTTACTAATTATTGGTGCTACTGTCAAAAATTTCCCATATTTGCAGGTATATCTGATATAAATGCCGAAAATGAACATTAGATATAACATGTAAATATTTTCACAAATATGTGTAAAATACATAAAATCCATTTAAAGGCGTTTTTCGGGGCGGAGCTACTCAAATTTGACATTTCATACAGTCGACATTTTTTATTCTTCTTTGAATAATACTAATACTAGTATGTATTACTGTAACTATGGATATATTATTGTGTTAAAATATTGAAAATTGTTTTTCAATGCATTTTTATGTTTTATATGACCAATAAACAGGGTTTTTTTTATTTCCAAATGTTCATGGTTTTCTTCTTCCACTTTTCTTATGCCTGATATTTGTTGTAATATCATAAATTATACAAATCTTGTGATGTTGGGAAATGTAAATTCGCAGTCTTTACATATCTGAAAACATTTTTTGGTGTTTAAAGTTGTCCTGACTACAATACTTTTTTTAATAATTAATTATTTTATAAAAAAAATTTATCATATGGTGCAAAGTTACCCTAAATGGGTGGGTAACTTTGAACCAGGCTAAAAATCCATTTTTTATTGCTTTTATCCTTATTATTCCTTAATTTTTTATAGTCAAACAATAATTTAGGATCATCTCTTCTCTTTTATGCCTCTAGTTGCGACAATATTCTTCAAATAACAGTGTGGCATATGAAAATAGAGAAAATGTGGATCAAAGTTACCCTGATTGACTGTAATTACGAAACATTTGTCATTAAAACCACCGCGACGAGCGTCTTTTACAGAGTTTTAATATTTCATCACCGGTTTTTCAAAACAGATATTTTTGCCTACTTTAATCGAGCAAAAGCCGCGATGAAATAAGGCAAATTTACAATAAAAAATAAATGGGGGAACGATCCAGAATTCTGCGCACCTTATACGGCAGGTACACGTGATGCTCGTCCGAAAGGGATTAATCATTTCTTAGTCGGTGTCGCATGTCATACGTTCGGCTTGTCTGTGTCTGTATGGTTGGCGTCGCATGTCATGCGACGAAGAGAAAATTGCATCGTTGAAACTGAATTCGTCGCTACTTACATGTTGCATTATATTCTATGACTATTTTTTGTATTTCTGAATATTGCTAAATGTTCAATCTTTTAATTTTAAGTCCTACTGTGTCGATGTTGGTCAGATCCAACACTTTACACAGATTAAACAGTTGCATTTTTAAAAATAAGGACGACACAACGTATTATGCACAAATTCGCTAAAGAGATTACAAAAAATTGAATTTTCATAATACGTCTTATAAAACATTAGAATTTCTTCAGACGAGATACATCTTCGAACGCACAGAATATCTACAAAACCGCGCAATCAACCTTCCCTTAATTCCCTCACTTCACGTTATTTTTTAACCCCTTAACGGTCGCATTAAATTACGGTTTAAAATTTCAAATCGCTTATTGGCACCACTTTTTTTGAAAAAGAAATGTTCACCTTATTTAATGACAGGTCAAATGATACCATAATAAAGCCGATTACTTTATTTTTACATTCTTCTATCTTTACAAGAAGAAAGTATTGAATTCGTGAAAATTTTCGACTTTCGGTTTTCGACGGATTTACACGTTTTAGGGGTCAGAGAACCCGAAAAACATGTTTTTACAAAATGTCTGTCTGTGAGCCTGTGAATCTGTTAGTCTGTCTGTTTGTATGTGACACAAATTTTGTGGGCGCTCTATCTCAAGAACTAATGCACGGAATTTAATAAAAATTTATATTCAGTTAGCCCCTGATATAAATTGGTGCTGATTAGTTTTTGGTGTAAATCGCTCAACAGGTGGCGCTGCTATGGAGCCTTTTTCACGATTTCCGCAATAGCTCAATCTCCAGAACTAATGCACGGATTTTCACCAAACTTCAGATTCCGTTAGTCCTTGACATGATGTCGATGGCAAGATTTAATAAGGAGTTTGTTAAGAAATATGAAGAAATGTCTTCTACACTTGATCGAGTACATGATCAGACGTCACTAGAAGAGTGGATTGATGGATTTAGCGATTACTTGCATTATTGCATGGACAGAGTTTTTAAAAAAGGCGAACTTTCTCATAAGCCATCAGTCTCTTGGTATACTCCGGATCTCAGAGTGTTGAGAAATAAAGTGTCAGCATGTTATAAGAGATATAGAGGCAACTTGGAGAAGGTACATTACAGAGAATCATATGTCAGTATTAGAAAACAGTATAAAAGAGAGGTAAGAAAAGCGAAGAGAAAGGGTTGGTTAGAATATTGTTCGAAAACAGATGAAGTTTACGGTAACCTTTTCAAATTTGTATCAGGGAAGAAGTTTAGATACGAAGATATGGCTTTCTCAACGCTTGAAAATTCAAACGTTTTTGATTCTTATGATGAGGTAGCACATAATCTGATGACAGAGCACTTTGGTATAAAGGATGTACCTGATCATGTTCACTCTTTTACGAGCACTAAAGATTATCAAACCGACCCTGATTATAATAAATTTACAAGGAAAGAATTTGCCTTTGCACTGAAGCAGCAGCATAATAATAAGGCCCGGGATATGATGAAGTGGATGCCTTGATCATCAAGAATTTATGTAAAAGATTTACAGTTTTTATGTTACAGCTGTTTAATACCTGTCTACGTTTTGCTCATTTCCCAAGTCGTTGGAAAAAGGGGGTAGTAATCTTCTTTAGAAAAAGAAATAGACCTGAAGGACATTATAAGTCATATAGACCCATTACCTTATTGCCTATAATTGCAAAGATATATGAGCGTATGATCAAGATAAGAATCTTAACTATGCTGGAGGCTACTTATTACTTAGATGATAGACAACATGGCTTCTGGGAAGGGAGAGGCACGGTGACAGCAATGGATACGCTTAAAAAGAAAATTGTTATTGCTCTGAAAGATTTTAAATACTGTGCAGCAGTTTCCTTCGACATAGCAGGTGCATTCGATGTTTTAGGTATTTAGATGTTTTAGATTTATATAGCAGCGGAAATAATAAATAATCTTCCATTATATGAATACCTAAAGAACGTTTTAAAAAATTATATCTCGATAAGATTAATTGGTTTTAGATTTATACGTGGTTTGGTTTTAGATTTATACGTGGTATAAGATGGTTTAGACTGTTTAAGGGTTGTCCGCAAGGATCATGTCTGGGACCCTTGATTTGGACTTTGGTAGCAGATCGTTTAATTAAAAGAAGCAGCGAACATCAACTTGATTTGATATCCTATGCGGATGATTCCGTGGTAGTGGAAGGTGCCAACACCAGAGCGGCTTTAGAAAACAAAATTAATATCTCAATCAATGTTTTTTCGAATATGTGCAAAGAGCTTAATTTACATTTAAATTTGACTAAAACAGAGTCTATGCTTTTTGGAAAAAACACTATGAAGAAGAGAAAACCGATTTTTAAATGTCAAGGCACATCAATTCCAGTGAAGGATAACATTACATATCTAGGATTTCTATTGGATAGTACATTTAATTGGTTGGATCACCTTGATATGGTAAGGTGTAAACTTATTTCCTTCACTTGTAATGTAAGAAAGGTGAGAACTCGAGACATCGGAGTGTCGGTGCAGCTTCTAAAGATCTGGTATGAGACAGTGCTTAAAAGACAAATATCCTATGGCCACGAAGTATGGTATAAAGATTTGAAAATTCACGGTTTAAGAAGACTTTCGTCGTGTCAGAGGATTTGTCTATTGACATTAATAAGAAGTTATCGATCAACCTCGACGGAGGCGCTGTGCGTCTTAGCGGGAGTATTGCCAATGGATATTGAGCTTAATAATTCTAGCCATTTACACAACATAATTCATGGTGATATTTCATTGGAAATTGATGGCAACCGGATACACTCCGAGGATGTTTCGAAAAATCTGCCAACATATAACTATCCAAATTTTTACGATAAGCATAACATCAACTTTATTGCACCTGTTATTAAGTATGTTCCTAACAGAAACTTTCCGATTGCTATACAGATGGTTCTAGGATGCCTGGGGGAGTGGCGGCAGCATTTGTAGTATATTTTCAAAATGTGGAAATTTTTACTAAGAGAATACGATTATGTGAGTATAATACCGTTTTTCAAGCGGAACTCTACGCCATCCTCGAGGCAATTAGATGGTTCAATGTAGTTTCTTATCGTCAGCTTTATATTTACACAGATAGTTTGTCTTCAGTGTCTGCTCTTGGCAGACTTTTTCCCAGCAACGATATATTATTTGAACTTTTTACTAGTCTTCGTCTTCTGAGGAATAAGATGGTGCATATTGGATGGATAAAATCGCATGTAGGAATTGCGGGAAACGAACGTGCCGACGAACTGGCAAAGTCTGTTATTTTAAATAACACTTTTGATTCAGAAGAAAAGCTTTCGACACCTATCTGCGTATTAAAATCCCATTTTCGTACGAAAAATATGAAAGAATGGCAGACTCGTTGGTCTTATTCAGTCAAAGGTCGAGACACATACAAAGTTTTGCCGGACGTTAGCCTAGATTTTTTGTGTGATTCTCAAATCGTAGTATACTTTATCAGTGGCCACGGAGCGTTTCCGGCGTATTTACATAAAATTGGTAAACGTCAGAACGACAGATGTACATGTGGAAAACGTGGTGATACGCCAAATTACTTATTTCAGAGTTGTCGTGTTTCAAGGGACTGTTTTCCTATGATACGCAATAGAACACTTGAGTGGAACTTAAGATGTGTTCTTCTGACGAGATCTAACTATAGAACATTGTGTAGAATCTATAATGATTTAAATAAAAATTTTTCATTCATAAGGTATAAATTCTGAACATTATATGACTTTATGAACTTTGTGGACTGGCTTTTATGGTTTTTGAACATTTTAAAAACTACAAAGTTGTATCAGAATTGCTGATATTTGATCTGTTAATTTCAAGCTTGGATATATTTTTAGTTTTTATATATGATTAGGAATTTATTTTAAAGACAATTGCAATATTGTAAAAAATTGTCTATAAATCCTGTTTGCCTTGTTTTAAGAGCTTGAGACATATGTCAAAAATTGTAAATGTCCTAAATTTCTATATACCATTATGTTTTTCTTTGTAAGTGTCGGGCACTTACTTTTTTATTATGTATTATATTTAATTTTTCTTTGGTAAATACCTGCTGGTTTTCTGGGTCTGTTGCCCTGGTTGTGGCTTTGGCTGAGTCATGGAAGGGAATTTCCTGCCTAGGTTTTTAACACCTATGCCAGATTCTGGTTGGTGCCTAGGTTAGGGTGATCTAGTCCTTGACATGAATTGAAGTTTTGTACATTTTGATGTAAATCGCTCAACAGGTGGCGCTGCTATACTGCATTTTTTACAATTTCCGCAATAGCTCTATCTCGACAACTAATGCTTGGATTTTCAACAAACTTCAGATTCAAGTATACTTTGATATGAATTAGTGCTGTTTGTGTTTTGGTGCAAATCGCTCAACAGGTGGCGCTGCTATGCTGCACTTTTCAGAATTTCCATTATAGCGGTATCTGAAGAACTAATGCAACAATTTTCACCAAACTTCAGAATCAGTTAATCCTTAATATGAATTGACATTTTGTACATTTTGGTGTAAATCGCTCAACAGGTGGCGCTGCTATACAGCATTTTTCACGATTTCTGCAATCGCTGTATCTCAAGAACTAATGGACACATTTTTATCAAACTTCAGATTCAGTTACTCTTTGATATGAAATGATGCTGACTACGTGTTGGTGAATATCGCCCAATAGGTGGCGTTGCTATGCTGCATTTTGCACTATTTCCTCAATAGCTCTATCTCAAGAACTAATGCACGAATTTTCATCAAACTTCAGATTCAAGTACACCTTGATAAATGTTGATACTGATTATGTGGTTGTGTAAATCGCTCAACAGGTGGCGCTGTTATGCTGCATTTGTCATGATTTGCGCAATAGCTCT
The DNA here is from genome assembly GCA_963932465.1 of Maratus speciosus. Lineage (NCBI taxonomy): Eukaryota > Metazoa > Arthropoda > Arachnida > Araneae > Salticidae > Maratus > Maratus speciosus. The sequence continues at coordinate 463,963,422 of OZ010794.1, read as the reverse complement.
ATCTCAAGAGCTAATGCACGGATTTTCCCCAAACTTCATATTCAGTTAGACATTGACATATGTTGATGATAATTAGGTTCTGGTGTAAATCACTCAATAGGTGGCGCTGCTATGCTGCATTTTGATGGATTTACACGATTTCAGGGACAGTAATATCTCAAGAACTAATGCACGGAATTTCATCTTTTTAGAATCCTCATGATAAGCATAGATGCACTGTGATAATGAATTTTGAAGTATTGACAAGTATGAGATAGAAGAAAGTTTTGTAATGGCCACAACATACTACTATAAAATTGGTGGGAATCAAAACAAATCTGAATAATCTGAAAACAAGCGGGTAAGTGTGATCATAGATCGCACAAAGGGTTTCGTTTAATATTCCTTTCAAACGTGGTTAAAAAAGCACGTGCCTCCATTTTAATCTATGCATTATATAGAAATGAAACAGATTAATTAAATAATATTTAATATCTCAGCTTCTAATTAAGCTAGATCGTTGAACTGGATATGTATGAAATCTGCGAGAGATTTCCCGTCCGGATGTCAAAAAATTTTATCAAATAATTTAATATTTAAAAAGTTTAAATTTCGTATTAAAATAAAAACCGCAAGTGCGTCGTCATGACTGAGATAAAAAACCTGTTGAAAGGAAAGTTTTAAAGCAATGATCCAATTAATGAAATAATAATTAATATCTCAGCTTGTAATTAAGCTAGGAGTTTGAACTGGGTATGTATGAAATCAGCGAAAATTTTTACGTCGGGATGTAAAAAAAATTAATCTAAAAATTTAATATTTAAAAAGTTTAAATTTCGTATTAAAATATCCTCTGCTTAAATTTCTCCAGCACCGATATGTATGAAAGATGACAACAACTGCTTTCCGTTGAAATGAAATCTCTTTTCATTGTCTTTTCAATTACAGAAATTAAATTTTTATTGATCGATTTTTGTGGATTTTTTGCGTTATACCCAACGCAGAAATTTGAATTTTATACCAAAATAAAGTAGAATTTTTTCCGCGTCTTTCTATACCTTTTACGAATTTGTAGGATCAATACTTTGGGAGATGCGATTTCGCTTGTTAAATGTCCACTTCATTTATTGCTTAATTTCCTCATTGGTAACCATGCATCCGCTGATTTTACCGTGCATCCGCTGATTTTACTGGCAACACTTAGGAGAAACTCCGCTGATTTGGAGAAGGTGCGTTCGTAGCTGCGTTCAAAAGGTTGATTGGCTCATTTTAGAAGTTAATTAGCCCGTAATTCAGTTAATTACTGGCTTTTTCAAAATTTTATGATTTGTTGTTTGATGTGAGGTGTTCAGCTATAAGTACCCAAAATTTCAAGTCTCTAACATGTACAGTTTCTGAGAACGGGCTCTGTGACGGACAGACAAAGGAGTGAGACGAATAGGGTTTCGTCAGATGAACGAAACCCTAAAAAATCACAGCCCGTGAATATCACGGGAGCGAGAATTAAGGGCTTAAAACAGTTACCAAGTGAGCATGAAACGGCACGAACTTTCCGGCAGTGTTGCCAGATTGGGGACTTTTTTGTCCCCAGATTTTTTATTGTCACCGCTTTTTTTAAATAGAAATATTCGGCCTATTTAAGAATAGATTAAAATTTCTAACAAATAAGGCGAATTATACTATTCTAAAATAGTGGTGACAGTCAAATGATCTGAATTAAAAAAGTCCCCAATCTGGCAACACTGCTTTCCGCGCCACTCAATACGTTAGAAATTCTGCCGTTAAATCTGGTTTAATTTGACTCAAGGTAAAAACATTTAAAAGACGAAAATTTAAATCGTTATGTTTCTATATTTAATTATGTGTTTAAACGTGCAACGTATTCCACTTTATTTCTGAAATAAATTTCTGGTTCGAAATGTGTTTAACCTGGGTCAAATTAAACCACATTTAACAGTACTAGGAGGTATTTTCTTCAAAGAACTATTAAGAGGCTTTGATAAATTGTTTCAGTGAGTTTCAGTCAATTGTGACAGTCTAACACCAAAAAAAAAAAAAAAAAAAAAAAAAAAGTATGACGCTGATTTTGTTTTGTAAAGTTTAATATTACGCTTTTAAGTTGTGACATCAAGTATTATATATTTTTTAAAACTTCAAAGTACGGAATGTTGCATAAAAAACTCTAACTTTAAAATTGGATAACTAATAAATATAAAGATTAACAAAATGATATGTTTATGGAGGGCTTCCTGTTTTTAGGTAGCTTTCATTACAAAAAGCTACCTACTGCAGCCGTTCGGAGAAAGCGATTTCAAAAAATGTTGGTATATTTTCATCGATCATGACCCCCAGACCCCGAAACCACCCTCCGTTCAAATGTTGATATATATATATATATATATATATATATATGATCTTTGTCACCCTGTAACTCTCGTATTTATGAACCAATTTGGATGAAACTCGGTGTGTATATAGTACATACCAATGTCTCGACCGAGTTCGTTGGACAGCTTCATCCACCATTTTGTTTCAAAATGGCGGCCATTTAAAATTTTTTAAAAAATTTGAAATTTGAAATGTGGTACCAAAAAATTGAAAATTGAAAAGTATTTTTTTCTTATGTGTTTGATTTTGATACAAAGATTCCGGAGCAGTTTTTGTTTCGTCTATATCTTAAAAAATGTCTGAGTTATAGCACTTTGAATTTCTAGCGTGGCTAACATTTTGAAACGTCCTGATTTTTGTCACGCGATAACAGGCGTATTTATGAACCGATATGGATGTACCTTGGTGTGAACAAGGTACATACCAATGTCGCGACCGAGTTCGTTGGCCAGCTTCATCCGCCATCTTGTTTCAAAATGGCGGCCTTTAAAAAAAATTAAAATTTGAAATGTGGTATCAAAAAATTGGAAAATGAAAAATATTTTTCTCTTATGTGTTTGACCTTAATATAAAGATTCCGGAACAGTTTTTGTCTCGTCTATATCTAAAAAAATGGCTGAGTTATAGCACTTTGAATTTCTATTGTGACTGACGTTTTGAAACGATCCGCTTTTTGTAACGCGATAAAAGGCGTATTTTGAACCGATATGGATGTACCTTGGTGTGTACATAGTGCATACAAATGTCGCGACCGAGTTCGTTGGACAGCTTCATCCGCCATCTTGTTTCAAAATGGCGGCCATTTAAATTTTTTTTAAATTTAAAATGAGGTATCAAAAAATTGGAAAATGAAAAAGATTTTTTTCTTATGTGTTGGACCTTAATACAAAGATTCCGAAACAGTTTTTGTTTTGTCTATATCTAAAAAAAATGGCTGAGTTATAGCATTTTGAATTTCTATTGTGGCTGACATTTTGAAACGACCCGCTTTCTGTCACGCGATAACAGACGTATTTTTGAACCGATTTGGGTGTAACTTGGTGTGAACATAATACATACCAATGTCTCGAGCGAGTTCGTAGGCAAGCTTCATTCGCCATCTTGTTTCAAAATGGCGACCATTATTTTTTTTTTAATTATATTTAAAGTGAGGTGCAAAAAATTAGAAATTGAAAAAGGTTTCTTTCGTAAGTATTTGACTTTGATATAAGGATTCCGAAGCATTTTTTGTTTTGTCTTTATCTTAAAAAATGGCTCAGATATAGCAGTTTGAATTTCTTTATGTGGGTTAAATTTTGAAAAATCTGATTTTTTGCCTGCGACAGCTCTCGTATATATCAACCGATTCCGATGTGAGTGAGAATGTGCACAGGAATTACTAAGGTCTCGACCAAATTCACTGGTTAGCCCCATCCACCATGTTGTCTTAAAAGGGCAGGCACTTAAAGATATCGCCGAATTTGGAAACCAAATATAAGTTTCTTTAAATAAAATCAGCTGGGATAAAGCTGAATAATTTCGCGAAATTCTGATTCATAATGATTTAGTATTGATAAAAATTAGTATTGAATCTTCTATAATCGGTTTCCACTAAATTGAGCTTCGTGTGTTTGAATAATATAAGCTAGCTTTTTAAAAATAAGGAATATGAAAGCTACCTCTTCCTCCCGGCACTGGTCGGAAGGAATTTTTTACATACACTAATTTTAGATATAACTCAAAATGTCGTCATTAGATAGCATTGTGATGTCGAAAATTGTAAGAATGCTATGAACTTAAATTTACTTTTAAATGATAAAAAAATTCGTTTTTCAATAGTTATAAAGTATAAAATGAGAAACCTATTATCACTTGGCTATGAATTAAATTATGACTAAAAGAAATTATGACTAACTTACGAACATTAAAAATATCGGAAGTACTTTTGGTATTCTTTTAGAAATCCATAATTTTCAAATATCCGGCTTAATCTCGATCTCGACAATGCCGGATTTTCTAGGTTAACTGTATTCTTAAAATTTCAGAGAGCGCAATGTCACCTACTGACGAAAACTGAACTGTTTTGAAAATTATTAGATATCTGATTAAAATTTCGCTTATTTAAATTTTATGTTTGTTATAGTTAATGAATTACTTCCTTAAAAATAATCCAATGTTTGAAATACTTTAACATTAATTTTCTCCCTATTTACGGAATGAATCTAACTCTTTAACAGGCACCGCATCTTAACCCTTCAGGACAAGCGTTAAAGATAAATCCCCTGTAAGCTGTATGTGATTTTTAAATTTCAGCCCCGGAATATTTTAGTCACAATCTTTTTCCTTATTAATTTTCGAATTCTTTGAATAAATAAGGCGAAAATTACTATACCAAGTTACTGGTGCAAAAAAATTTAAGTATTGTTAAAAGACGCCCGTTTACAAGGAATTACTTTCACGGGAATAGATGGGCAAGTAATTAAAAGCCTTTGTTGGTTTTGAAAAAATATTAAATAGGAATATCGATAATGTCTATCCCACTTTAAAAAGCACATTTCTCACCGGAATAATCGAAAAATTTTAATTTAAAATAAATAAAAGCAATTTATCAGCATTTCGTCCCCAAAGTAAAAATTTAAAATTTAGCTAAAAGTTTCTGATGGGAATCTTGTTTAAATTAGGTGGGATATAGTATATTCTACCGCCCCTCAAGAGGTTAAAGGATATTGAGGTTGTGGATGGATCTTGCAGCTGGGGAATTGTTTAGATGATTGATACATGATCGACAGACGTGGTAGGCTATATGAAAAAAAGATTAGCATGTTTGAAGAATAAAATTTATTGTATTGAGCATTTGGGTACAAAAGGGAAAAAAAACACAATTGGTGCATATGAGAAAAAACGTATTGTGAAAAATTGTAGTGAGCATTTGGGTACAAAAGGACAAAAATACAATTGGTGCATATGAGAAAAAAAGAATAATATAAGGTGTTTCCTCCAAAGAAGATCATTTTTAGAAGGGGGTATTGTTTCCCTGTACGGCCAGCAACGTTGAACACCTTTGACGCATGGAGTCAATGAGGCTATTAATGAGGAACTGGGGTACTCTGTGCTACTCCTCCAGAAGAGCTCTTTCCTGTTCTTGGAGAGTTTATGGAGGTGGTAGGCGGACAGCAAATAATCTGCCTAGAATGTCCCAAACATTCTCTGGTTTCATGTCCGGAGAACAGGTTGCCCATTCCATTCGTATGATTCCTTCCTCGAAAAGGAAAAATTCCATCAAGTGCGCACGATGTGGTCGTCAATTGTCGTCCATTAACATGGAGTCATCTCCAATTGCTGCAGCGTAGGGACTATAATATGTATGAGAATCTCATATTTATATCGTTGATCCGTCAGAGTTCTATTTCGAATGATGTGGAGGTCGGTGCGCCCACCAATAGAGATGCCTGCATAGACCATCACTCTCCCACCGCTAAAATCTAACTCTTCCTTGTACGAACGCAGGATTGTTTCTAATGTCATGTTCTCTCCAGATGAAAATACGCCTATTATCAGGATGAACAGAAAAAAGGGATTCGTCAGAGAAAAGCATATTGCGTCATTAATTTCTTCTCCAGTTCACATACTCTGTTGCCCAATCCCTGTGGGCGCAAGGGTGTCTTGCTGTTAACGTAACACATACCTTTGATCTACGAGCATACAGACCTACAGCGTTCAGCCGGTTTCGGACAGTTTGAGTCGAAACTGTGGTGCCAACAAACGAGCGAGCGTGTTGTTGAAGAAGAGTGGCATTCATATTTCGGTGTCTCCGAGCAGTTAACCTTAAATATCGATCTTCATTAGGCGTTCGTGCACGTCTACAACCTTGCCCAGGTCTTCGACCTGCATTTCCAGTCTCTAAAAAAATGTTCCAGATCCTTGAAATCCCACTTCGTGAAACTCCAGGGCGTTCTGGTATTTCGGCTTGTGCTTGCCCCCCTCCCCTCTAACCGGCCAATAACTATCCAAGCTTCTGATTAGGTTAAATGACTTCAATGAGACATTGCACTCATCAAAACAAAGCACTGAATGTCGATTATTGCTTTCCGCTTTGTCTTTCAGTAAGTTGAAAGCGAAATTTCATTCACTGCCGCTAAAAAGTCGTTTTTGATGTCAAACTCAAAATTTGCATACTCCGAAGTTTGAAGATGAGAAAAATTTGCATTTGTGACTCTCTTCATCCGTTTACTGCAAAAGTTTCGCTCATAAACTTTATTTTATATAAGACTTACAATATCCTTTAAGGGGATCAGGTGAGCGAAATTTGAGAAAAAAATCAATTTTTACTTTTTTATATCATTAAATAGTTTAAAGTTTTATCTTTCCAACGATGTGTCACACATGTTTATATATTAAAAAAAGAAGTGTTTGAATTATTCATTCTTTCTAAGAGTACCTCAGAGTTTAATGGCCATTTAAATCTTTAATTAACTTTTTCTTAAAACTTGGATTTTTCATGTTTGTGTTCCTTTTTTCAAAATCTGTTACACTTAAGAACTCAATTTTTTTAATACTTTTATTATGTTATATTGTATACTTTAACACAGGGATTTAATGATTTGTTGGGAATTATTTATTTTAGACAGTGAAATCTTACTAAAAATGCTCATTTAAAAATGACTTTCAATAAATAATTAACAATTAATTTTCAGGTTCACTTAGAAAGAAAATGGCCAGTTAAAATACGTAAAGCATGTTACGCAAACTACTCTAAAAATTTTAGACCTCTATATTTCGCCATTTCTGAGAAAAAGGTACATAAAGTTGGTGTATTTTAGCATGGCGGAGATAGAGCTTACCCGGTCCCCTTAATTGTTTTGAGCAGTGTATTTTTACCATAGTAGAAGAAAAAGCACATCTCATAACTTAACACATTTGAATATCGATTTTAAAAGATTTACTTGCTTTATTCAACTTATGTACTAAATTAAATACATTAAATATATTTCAAAAAATAAATAAAAGTTTCTAATCTATACTAATATTATATAGAAGTACAAGTAACGTTTGTATGGGTTAATCTCTGGAACTGCGGTACCGATTTAACAAATAATGGTGGCAAATGCTGGTGACCCTCGGTGCTCCAATATAGACTACATTTTATGCAGGTACAACAACACCCAAAGTGGGTGAAGGAGCAAAAATCGTTCTGAAATTGAGATTTCTGTAATATTGTTGTGGTTAAAAATATAAAATTTGGTGTGATGGTTATCTTTAAAGATGTAAATACTTGCTGTGAACGGTTTCTAAAACATTCCAAATTTAAAAATATGAAATAAGAGGAAAACGCTCTAAAGACGTTCTAAATTACGATTTATTTCGAACTATTAAGGCTAGAAACTGGAAATTTGGCATTTCTTTTATTCTAGAGCCGTAAGTGCTAGCCGAGAACCGTTTTCTAAAAATTCAAAATTTAAAAATGTGCAGGACGCAAAAACGCTCTAAAATTGCGATTTATTCATACAGTTGATATAGAAGGATGGAATTTGGTATAGTGGTTGTTTTTAAAACGTACAAGCTCTCTAAGAACGGTCTCTGAAAAATTTGAAATTTAAAAGGATGAAATGAAAAGAGGAAAACATTCTAAATTATGGGTCAGAAACAAGAAATTTAGTAGAGTGCTTACTTTTAAGGCGCAGTTTCGCGGTATAAACAGTTGATTAAAAAATAGAAATTTAAAGGTTTAAAATGAGCGAAAACGTTTTAAATTACGGTTTATTTTGAATTCTTAGGAATAGAAACTTAAAATTTGACATGTGACATGTGGGTTATTTTTAAAACGTAATGGCTGGAGTAGGACAGTTTTTAAAAATTCGAAATTTAAATGGTTGCAAAACAGAAAACGATCTAAAATTGCGATTTTTGAAATGCTGCCGGGATCGAAACTTGAAATTTAGCGTGGTGTTTATTTTTAAGATTTAGGTGCTCGCTCAGAACGTTTTCTAAAAAAATTCGAAATTTAAAAGAGTGGTATGACTGGAAAACATTCTAAAAACCTTTTAAACAAGATTAATCTGAAACTCCTTAGGATAGACATTTAAAATTTGACATAGCTGTTACTTTAGATATGCAAATGCACCCATAGAATAGTTTTTAAATGTTTCGAAATTTTATAGAATGCAGGAACAAAAAACCTTCCAAAATTGAGATATCTGTGATATAGTTGTTGTAGAAGCTTGAAATTTGGTATGCCGCTTACTTTTATGATGTAAATGCTTGCTAAGAACGGATTCTAAAAAATTCGAAATTCCAAATGACAAAAAAAAAAAAAAAAAAAAAATGACCGGAAAACCTACAAAATGTATTCTATATTATCATTTATTCAGAAATAATTTTAGTTCTTTTTATTAATTTAAGTCTCATTTTTGCCAATGCAGCAGAGGTTTGAAGTTTACTCAAAATTTGGCTTAGTTTGCAATTTTGGAACGTAGCAGTGTAAATTCCTCTAATAAAAATAGTCACACGAGTACCACTTGGCATACTTCAACAAATACGATAGGAAAGTTACGGTTTTTTCAATGTAATGGAAAAAAAGAGTCGATATTTCAAATTGAATTTATAGCATTTCGTTTTAGACTCCAGCCAACTGTGTCTTTTTAAATAATAGTAATAATAACAAGTCGGAAATTGCACGGCAAACGTGGCAAATGAGATGAGTTCGTACTATAACTAGTTTTATAAATATTCAGATCTTGGTGCAATAGCTCTCGCACGATTATGCAAAAAAGCATGGATACAAAATTTATTGCGATTATATACAGTAGAACCTCGATTATGCGAATTAATTGGGACCGACCCTCTTTCGGAAAATCGAAATTTTCGGTTAATCGAGAATGCTTCAATTTTAAGGTTAAATAGAAATATTTGCAATATTTCTTATTACGATAACAACTGCTTAATAAAAATAAAGCAATAGCAAAACAGAAACAAGAACAAATTACCTTAATTTTAACCCTTAATTGCATGATTTATTCTTTTGGAATCGTATTTTTTATTTTTATATTAAGCATTATACACCAGAAATCTTAAAATAGATTTTTAAATTTATTTAGTAACATATTTTTGAAATTTTTACAGGATTAATATTTCTATATAAATATAGTGGTTGTATGAACTTAATTTATGTATAAATTAAATAAAAAGGTGATGGAAATTTACATCACTATGCAATTAAGGGTTAATTTTGAAATTAAGTATCTTTTACATCTATCACAAGGATTTGAAAAAATGTTTTGTTTGCCGCAGTTTCGATTGCCTTTTGCTTTGAAGCTCTATCACCGAGTTTTTTAATATTATTAGTTCACCACTACCACTGCTCCAGCAATTGCAAATATTTTTCAAAACATTCAAAACTTCAGAATCGCTGATTTGTTCGTTTTCTTCTTTCCACTCCGCAGCTTACAGGAGCTCAAGTTAAATTCAAAGGAACTCAAAGAGAGGGATCGAAAATATTTATATGTACTCGTAGTTCGGAAAAGACCGTTTGCACACAAGGAATATGATAGTTAAACAAAGAAAATAAATCTTTCAAAATCTATTTTGTACACAAGAAATTTGATAGTAAAAAAAAAAAAGCTTTAAAAATGGATTTCGGTTAACCGAGAGTTTCGGATAAAAGAGATCTACTGTATATTAAATTCAGTAATACGGAAATAGTATGACTCTATTTTAAGTAGTACGTAATCACCGTGGCAACCTAGAATCATTACCTAACATGGAGTATCGTTGAATTAATTACGTATGATAAGATTTAATAGAATGAGGAAGATTTTTATAAATATCGTGGCAAGTGTTGATAAGATTTTCATAAAAATTCAAATGACTTGGTAAAATTCTGCAACGATTATACATATTAAATTTCGAACCATTCGATTGGGTAGTATTTGCTCTGTTATATGCGGGCAAACAGACCAAGCAACGACTATAAGTGCTACGTATTTATATAATTACGAACGCAACAAAAAATGGATGATGTTGATATTGTTTAGTATATTTTACTGCTACTTATTTAAATTGTGATACTATATGATATCAAGTAATTTAATTTTTTTTATTTTTAACTATTAACAGAGTTTTTTTTTTATCATATGTTGTATTTGAAAATTATACTTTTTAGATAAAGTTAAAAAATGCTATGAAAAGTGATAGAAAATCTTTATTAAGATTGACGATCGTTTCGTTGCACAAACGGCAACATTTTCAAAATCATTCAACGATAGAACATATTTTCACATAATTTAAAAACAATAAACATAGTAAACAATGTCACGCGACATGATGCATAATGAAATTATTACACTTGTTTATTATACTTTTTAATTCATACGAAATTCAAGATTTGAGTCAAAGGTCTAAACAATGAAAATCTTGAAGTATTTTCTGTTAAATCAGAAAAAAACCTCACACAAGAAATACTCTTCATTTTGAGGAAAACAATTACATATCAGTCCTTTGTTATTTTTACATACATAAGTTAAAAGCAATTATCGCTTTGCTGTCCGGGCAATTTTTAGAAATATCACTTCGAAAAATAATGTAAAAAGACTTATTTTTAATTTGACAAATAATATGATTACTCAAACATACAAAAATAAAAAATATATATATAATGGACTTTACTATGAATGTGGCTATGTTTTACAGCAGAAACATAATATCAAACATCACATAATTGAATTTAAAATTAAATACAGAAAGGGAAAATATGTTTTAAAAGCATTTTCTGCATCGCAGAACTTCTAATTCTATCTAAGATGGAGTGAAGTATCAATCACTCATCCTGCAGCGTACCGAGGGAATTGAATTATCTAATAGTTTTCATGCGAATAAGATTGTACCGGTACTTTAAAGTATCTTCTGAGCATACACGTAGAAAAAAATATGGTTCTAGCATCTAGAATCTAAATTTTGGCTCTAGAAATATAGTTCCATGTCATTTCTATAAATTCTAGTTCTCTTTGCTAGAGAGTTCGTCTCCTACTACAATTCAAGAGCGTTTTCCTATATTCTCGTGGTCAAACTTATTTAAAAATCTCTGCAAATAGACGCAAACACAAGAGGTTAGTTTTAGTAACTATAATTCTAGTTTATGAAATCATTCCAGAAATGAAGCGATAATTTCTCGCTACTGAAACAATTCATTATCCATTCATCATCTAGAAAACAAGAGACTAGAAATTCTAGATAATTTTTTCTATTCAGCTTACAAGGAGACGGCCAGGGTGTGGGGTATTCAAATCAAAGTAAGGTTATATGTGTAATCAGTACTGAGTAAGTGAACTCGTATGACCAAGCCGTAGCGCGTACTACTTAGTAGTTATTGAGAAAAAAAAATTAACTTTATTTTTTTGTGTGTGTTCACACACAAAACACACCCTTTCAGGGGCAGGAGAACTCTGTTCGTAAAATAGTGAAATAATGGACGGTATTCTGGTGACGTCACAGTGGGAATCACGTGGTGTAAAAATAGCGGCTAGCGCGTTTGTTTCGTTATTGCGTCATTTGATGCAGCATAAATACAGATAAATGCATGCGTAAAACACTGCAGATTTATTCTGTACGAATTATTTTCGATCATTACTTATATACATACTAATTAAAATCCATATATACTTATTAATTAAAATTTAAAATTTTTATTTTATAAATAAAATGAAAAATGTGCATGTAATTGCTTTAAAATAGAGAAAAGAATTCATGTATAAGGGGCTGTGCATATATAACGTTATCAACTTTTTGGTATTTTTGGACCCCCTCCCCCCTTACGATATCATATGTCATCATCCCTCGAACCCCCCCCCCCCCAGAAATGATATCGTTATCATAATAATAAATAATAAAAATGAATAAAGATTCTTTAGATCTTTGGAATTTTTTTCTTTTGTTTGGAGTGATATACAAATATGTTACATTTATTTTTCTTATACTTTATTGATTCAAATGAAGAGAGGTCAGTAAAATATCAGTTTATATATGAAACAACTTTATCTCAAATAACACTTAAAAGAAACCGACTGTTTAAAAGTATTTAATAATAGCTTTTCGTTGCATAATGTATTCAACAGTAATACTGTTTTTTTGAACTTGCCCTCTCACGGAGTGGGGCAGACAGAACTTCTTATAAACAAAACAGGCGGACAACATTATATTTTATTTAGTTGCTAAATACAAGTATAATTTCAAACGCACTTCGCATCATACTTTGTTGAACAGCGGATTATATATGCTTACACGTAGGGATATTCCGTATTTTTGAATTGAATAATTTTATAATCATTTAAGGATTTAAATAATAACTTTTGTATTTTCAGGAAAAGAGATAACATACTATTTTGATGTAAAGACCAAGTTACAAATAAGAAGAGAAAATTTTAGTTGGATCAAAAATGATGACGATATCAAATCACAAATCCCCCCTCCCGCTAGATATATCTTACGATATCATGGGCCAGAACCCCCCCCCCTCCCCTCTATAATGATAACGTTATATATGCATAGCCCCTAACTCATACCTGTCCCTGAAAAAGCCTAAAACTTCGTATGAAAATAGAATATAAGCATAAATTTTCTAACCATCATGCTTTTCAATGGCGCGGTTATGAATGTTATTCCCAAGCAGACGAATTTTTGTAGCCTCGAACCAAAAGGGAGAATATGGTCCATTGACCGACACCAGAATTTTCAAACGAATTTCTTAGAAAATAAAAACTCGCTATTTTGCACTTTCATTACAAGAGGAAAGTTTTATTAAAATATTCTTGATGCCATTTGTCAGTTTTGGAATTAAAATTAGATGGCTGTACCGCGTAGCCACCGCCCTTTAAAAAGTTAAGGGGAGGCATGAAAAAAATTGATTAAAAAAAAAAGTTATTATTGGCTTGAAAAATTTTTTGAACATTCCTGAATCCATTGGTATGTCCAGTTTTTTTTTTTTTTTTTTTTTTTTTTTTTTTTTACCGTTAGAATAATCGTAAAAATTCAAAGGGAGACAAGAATGGCACGCCACGCCCATTCACATTAAGGGAAGACACGACTGAGATGTTCTGACTGAGACTACGTTCACTGACATGAATTTTACTCTAATATTTTATACTCATTTATTATATGTAACAAAATTTTATCCAAGAGTTTATATACAGGGTGTTCCGTTAAAGGGGTCCAATATTAATAGGGGTAATAGAGGAGATCACATGGAGCATAAATCAGTACATAAAGCCTGGTCGGATCTCAATAGTTTTCAAGTTACAGCAAATAGAATGAAAATTCGGAAAATTGTAAAAGAACCCTCATTGCTAAACTATCGATAATGCTACATATAAACGAAGCACATATTTAGAAAGAGCAGAAAAAAACCTACAAAATGACATCAATTGTATTAAAATAGCAATATTTATTGACGAGTTACAAGCCCTGAAACAGTGAAAAAAGTACGAAATCCAATATACATCAAAATAGTTAATCGTTAATTCCAAAAAGACAACTCTAGCTACAACAAGGAAAATGTAGTAAAATTTGGTCCATTCCGAAAACTTTCGAAAAAGCTTACAATGAACCATATCGGTTTAATTGTGTGAGAGAAATTAATCAGTTTCTTAGTTACAACTCCGCTTTCTTTGACACTAGCAAAGGTTAAACTACGCCCATCACGATTGGAAACACCGCCTTTTTAATTACTCTCAACTATACATTTTCGATCATGCTTCTTCTGAGATGCAACATTTTTAATTATTCAAGAGTTGAATGAACCAAAATAACTTTACAATAATAGTCTACATTTTAAAATGGTCTTTTATTGATATAAAGCTTAAGTTAAATTCTTTAAAATTAAACTGGTGGTGAAAATTCGGAAATAATTAAAAATATTGCGATTTGTAACTATGCAAGAAGTTTCAGTACATGTTTTACATGGACAATTATTGTATGTATATGTGCATCATAATTTATGATAGGAAATAATAATAACAAATTGCATAATAATTTTATTAATTATAAATTTAACCCTTTCGTGGTCACGCACGCGTTTACGCGGTCGCACTTTGGTACTTGTAAGTGGTCGTGAACGCATATAGGCGGTCAGACTTTTGTACTTGTAGATGGTCACAAACGCGTATAGGCGGTCAAAATATTCTACTTGTAGATGGTTATGAACGCGTTTGCGCGTTTGTGCTTCCCCCCACTTCTCGAGACTGGGAGTTAAAGAAGGCGTTTCTCAATCACTCCCTCTTTCCACACACACAATAGGCGTTAGGCAGACTATTTGTCAACTGGATTACCGTATTTTAAGTCGAATGCCTTTAGAGAACTTCGTTTTCTGTAAATGCTTAAGAATGGCATTGTATTTCGAAACAAATACTAAGCAACTTTATAGAATATCGTCGTTTACTTATTTTATTTTATTATTTCTATCCATAAGATTCTAATTCATTACTATAATTATTATTATTTCAGATCCTTTGCCAAATAATATTTATTTATTTCGCATGTTCATTATTTATTATGTAATATTTATTTATTTTGTTCTTTTAATGAATATACACGTTCTTTTCTTTCCTTTTTTTTCTAAATGTATGTCATTTTTTTCATTTAACTATAATACTAAATAATTAAACTTTTTTTTTCTTTACTTACACCACTTTTGTTGCATAATAATAATAAAAAATTCAAATATCTAATCTAACATAACACATCAAAAAAAAATATTTTTATTTATTATTGTTGCTCAAATTTTATTCAAATTCTAGCATAATTTTAAAACTAGTACCGTGAAAACTGTCTATAATGACACTGAAGGAGCCAGAAAAAGCATCGATGTAGATATAGGTTTTCATTATAGGTAGATTCAAGACTGTTCATTTATTCAGAGTACATAATATAATAATTATTACATATAGATGAATCCTTCGTTTAACTTTTTAGAATTATCTAATTAAATAATTCAATTTAATTATTTTCTTATCAATAAAAATAATTCTGGAATTTTATATTAATATACAATGCCAAATATAAGACCGTAAAGAAAAACAAACAAACAGGGATTTACAATTTTGACTATTAAACAGGAGAAATAAATTTCAGATATTTTGCATTTGGATATAAACCAAAGAGAAATACTTCATGTAAAAAAAAAAAAAAATGGATGTTTAAATGTTGAAGCTAAGAAGAGAAATAGTACTTTTATTTATTCACAGCCATTATTTGACATTCCCAGCCTTCTAAAAAGAAATAAAAAAAGAATTATGTAAAAGTTTCATGTAAAAAGAAATAAAGTTTTTTGCTCAATTAATTCAATCGCATGTACAACAGTCTTTACCATTTTCCTTTGGCATTCTAACAGGGTATTTTTATCAGTATTTTAACTTTAGTTAACAATAAAATTGATTAACTAAATTTAAATACACTTCAATATTTATAGAGGGCTTAAATATATGTTGTAGAATTCATATGAGCTAAAGAATATATCCACATAATGCTCTTTTTTAGAAACATATAGTTGATCGCTTCGTTCAAAAGTTAATCGTGAGTATACTTCTCTGAGGAAAACACGCATTGACTAATATTATTCCTAAGGAAGAATTTTTTTAAGATAGCTCGCTTGCATTTCAGTATTTTTAAACGATTTTTTTTATTTGAGTAGCTGAGGTCGATCTGTACAAAGGACGTTTTTTACTTCTTCTATTTTATTTGCTGGTTTTTTTTTTTTTTTTTTTTTTTTTTTTTTTTTTTTTTTTAATGAGGATACTTTTACTTTCGAAACCGGTTCCGAAAATAAAAGTATCCTAATAAAAAAAAACTATAAACAAAATAGAAAATGAGAAAAACGGTCTTTGTATAGATCGATCTCAGCTGACCAATGCAAAAGAATTGTTTAAAAATATGGAAATGCAAACGAGATATCTAAAAAAAATTCTTCCATCGGATAAACATTAGCGAGCGGGTGCTTTCGCGTGAGTGAAGTAACCTCTTAACTGTTGGAAGTAGATCAAAAACTCCAAACAATTAAATATCATAGACGGGTTTATTAAGTCCAATATTTTTCGCGGTAATTTGCAATGCTTTTTTAATATTTTAGAGCAAAAGTAAAGTAATTTTATTTTGCAATTTGAAAACTTTCTTTAATAATATGAGACAAAGTTAATGATAACTCTCTCGTGAAGGCTGTATTTAAAAATCTGTACAAACATATCATAATGTTATTTTTGTTTGTATTTTTCTGTTCTTATTCGATTTTCCTTTTGTTTATATGGCAGTTTACATACAAAGGGGTTTGCCATGAAAGGATTATTTCGATCAATAAAATGATGTTTACACAGTACTTCTCAGGTTGGGAGATATAACCTATCATCTCACCAATTTGATTATGCAAATTAAAAAAAAAATAATAATTTTAAGATAGGTAATGCATTCATATGCATTAAAGACATATAATTTTTAAAAAAGTTACTCTTTCCTGTTTTTACTTGTATTAAAAAATAAATAAAGGGGTATTTTTAGACATATTTATACGTGTAGTTTTCATTATATTTGACCTACTTATATTTTTAAATAACTTGACACTTGTACCGTGCATTAGTACATTTATAAATAGTATATAGACCCAGTTTTAAGCATTATTACAGCAAATACTTGGCTTAGTATGAAAAAAGTTCTATTTGCACCTCTTTTGAAGGTTGGGGGTGGGGGTGGAGATAATCCAAAAACCATTTTTATGTTTATATCACTGACTGTGCCCACTTTGCAAATAAAAAAAAAATTGTGTATTATTTGTGCTTTCTTAACATAACGAACCCCAATATAGCGATTCTTACATTAAAACCTCCATATTAAAAAAGCCCTAAATGTTATTTATTCACACAGTTATATTTCACAGAGAAGAACCAGAGGTGTAGCCAGAAAAATGCTTATGAGACTACAGTTCCCCGTTCGATAGCTACAGTTGTCAATATTGTTTACCTAATCATCCTACTAAATACAACAGAGTTGACCAAATATTCCAGTGTTATTAATTCCAATGATACTTTAAAAGTTTCTATGAGTTTTCTTTGAAGTAAGTTTTGAAAGAGAGTAAGTATATCCCATTGTTATCTAGTCCAAATTCTTGCAACCTGAGAATGACATCGAAATTGTACTTATAAGTGAAGCTTTGAGCTTTAAGAAAACTATGATTGACAGCCCCACCCCTTCCCTTGTAAGGATGATTTCTAAAGAAAACAGTTCACAGGAATAGTAAAATTTCAAATAGCCGTAACTTGCTACACATTTTTTTCATTGTCACGTATTTAATAAAAGGATTATGAAAAGTTTATGTTTTAAATCAGTTCTTTTAAAATAAGTATTAATCTATAATTATTAAATCGTGAATATTGCCCAATGTAACAGGTTTGGCCAGGTGGGGAGACCTATCAATTGACTTGAGCACAACAAGCACCACCCATGCACAATGTAACAAAAGATTGTTGATATAAAAATAAAGTAAGATATCATTTAAAAAAAAAAAAATCTTTTCTGATATCACCGCATAAATATTAGAATAACTCCCTCGCCTCCCCCCACGAAAAATAAAAACTGATAGCCGGAGAATTATCCTTATTGTAGCCTAAAAATTATTATCAAACTAATGGTTATTTTTAATAATGAAAACTCTTTGCTGCACATTTCCTGTATGTTATCAAGTTCTGCCCCATTCCGCAAGCGTCTTTATGGAAGAATTTAATAATTTAGCTGTTCTACCTATGTACTTTTAAACAATCACCTTTAATGATCTACTTTAAAAAAAGTAAAATTCGTGATATTTTTTATGGTCATGTTAGCTTTGATATCTTGAAATAATAATTAAAAAAAATATCCGATTAAGTCACACACTAATATCAATTTGTAATTCTAAATTATAAGGAACCTCTATTTTATTTATGTATTTATTTTTTACATTTTCCAAAATAGTTAAAAAGGGTTTATGACTTCCGTTTGTTTGTCAGTGCTCTAACTTGCGTAACTATAATTCGATTTCTCTGAAATTTTGCATGTTATTGACATTTACTATGGCACGATCGCCATTGAAAATGAAGTATGTAGCATGTACAATTCACTTACAGGGGCATTCAAAAGCATGCCGTTACATTACGGCCAATGGGAGAAAATCGTTTCAAGTACAGCACTAAAACATACTTTCTTTAGAATATGAAATGCAAAGAATTTATTATTCATTTTCAGAATCGCACAGTAGAATTACGTTACATAATGATCTACGGGGAAAACCGTTTGCAGTATATTTCAATGTAGATAATCTATTTCAAACAAATTTAGGTAAAAAGATCTTAGTAAAAAAAAATCATTGTTAAAAATAATAATTATTATAAATACTTAGATGAACGTAAAATTAAGAACTATTAGTTATTAAAGTTACATACATATTCAGTTATAGAAAACCGATTATAAGCTTCAAGTAAAGCCCGAGGCAAGCTCGCAAATCTGTACCCTATTATTAATAGCAAAAACATATATTATACATATCTTTTCACTAAAGCACTCTAAAAAGCCCTTGGAAAGGGGGAGAGGTAAACATAAAATACAATCTATAGATTCTTTCAATTTAGTATGTGGATAGCTTATGTAT
This sequence comes from Maratus speciosus, assembly GCA_963932465.1. Taxonomy (NCBI): domain Eukaryota; kingdom Metazoa; phylum Arthropoda; class Arachnida; order Araneae; family Salticidae; genus Maratus; species Maratus speciosus. The sequence continues at coordinate 463,944,425 of OZ010794.1, read as the reverse complement.
AAGAGCATTCACTTTTATATATTTATGGGAGCTTTGACCAAAGACAGCCTTTTAGGGAAGAGGGAGGAGTAGGACATGGAATTAAAAGAAACAAACCTGTACATACAGATATTTTAAAGGGGTCAAAACAATAATAAAGAAAAAAGAACTTTTTTCAAAAGTGTAGGTTTTCCATTATCTTGATTTTCATAATGTAGGAGGGGGCAGAGTTAAGAGCGGGGTATACGTGTGTGTGCGTGTGGGGGGGGGGGGTAAAAATAAGTGGGAGTCAAAATTTTGAGGTTTCGACAAATAAAACAAAATTTAGGGAATTCACAGCAGAAATAAAAATATTTTCTCGAAAATAATTTAAAAATAATATTTAGGATCTAAATTTATTGGGTATGGTGTACAGTCCTGCATCGGGTCGGGAAAACTTTCCTTTTTTGCCGGAAGTCGGATTAACTTCTACAATTTTGCAGCAAATCGGGTCGATATCCATTATTTCGGCTTCGGGTTAGGTTTTGGCTAAAGCGGGCCCGGTTCGGGTTGAACCGATTTTTAAAAGAGTTTCTAAAATATTTTTTCTGGTGAAAAAACTATATAGAATAACAGTTTTTAAAGAAATGGAAATTTGAATACACACATGATATTTTACATACATAAATTTTTACACACACATGCGAAAAAAAAAAAACTGGAAAGTAAAAACTTTTTTTTTCCCCATTTGAAAAATTAAGGAAGATATAATGAAAATAATTAAATTTTGAACTCGAGTGCGAAAACCAAACTTCAAAATAAGACAGTTTTCTGTATACATATTAAAATTATTTTAATTTCAGCAATTCACCCTTTCCTAACAAATATTTTAAATATTCACAAAAGTACCCTTTTTCAACCGTCATTTTTTCGTACACTGTTCTTCGGTTGCCTTGGAATTCCCCTGTTAATGATTAGTAAACACTACGCGCATTATTATTACTATTATTTTTAATGGGAAACAGACTGCAGTGCACATTAGCAATGTGTATCAGTTATTATGGTTGGAATAATATACACTATAAAAAAGTACTACAAGCAGATATCGACCTAGACCATAATTCGAGTTTATTCAAATAATTTTATACACTCATGTAAACCAACAATAAAAACCGCACTCACTATTTCCAATAGTGAACACGCCTCCATATCATATATCGATTTCACGGCAATACAAGAAATATTTACAAAGGTCAGATGGAAGAGCAGTACTAGACTTTGTCGCGATGGCGCCCCAAGTTCACAATTACCCTAAAATATTCAAGTGTAACTGCATATTGTTTAAAAAGATACCAATGGACAGTACAAGTATCGAATTATTCAAAAATATAAATAGAATGGATGCAATTAAAGCAGTAGATATGATAAAGTGTAAGTGCATGTCTTTAAAAACAGGGAAGAATCACTATCGAAAAGATTCTTACAATAATGCAAACGAAAGCATTATCTGCCAGTTAGGAATTAATGCTAATACTACATTACAAATATGATTAAAATAATCATGATGAAATTAATGTATTGAAAATGGAAAAAAAAAGTTAAAACCTAGATTTTGATGACTGAACTATTCATTTCGTTACCATGAGAATTAAACTAAGAAAACATTTATTTTAATGCATTAAACTACAGTAATACAGTATAATGTACATTTATTTTACCGTATTCCATTTTTAATTATAGATTACTTGGAGATCACAAATATATTTTATTATAAATGTTGATTTCTTTCCTTCTCATGCTGACTGATAATTGTTACATCATATAAATCCAACTTATTGCAATTGCTTCAGAGTTTGTGACACTAATTTTGGGGGGCTCTGGGAAAATGCCCCGTACAAAAACTGCATAATATTCCAAATTGATTTTTTTCTGACACATTCCTGAGTTGAGTTTTGTTCATAAACACATGGAATTGGCAGGTGCTCTTATTCAAAAACTATAAAGTCGAACAATTTTTTTCCATTTTTCGATAAACATAGGAAGGAGGTCTTTTAGAAAATGCTGTTAAATTTGGCGTTTTGAGAAAAAATTCTGCATACGGAAGCCCGATAAAAGTTATAATAGGAAAACGCTTGTAATTCTCAAGTAATTTATTTGTCGAAAAATGAAAAAAAGAAAAAGTGAAAGAAAAACAAAACATTTTGTCCCAAATCATTGTCATACCTGCATTTGTCAAGCTTTTACATTTATATATTAATTCCTGAATGTGTCAAAGTTTTTATTGTTGAACGGGCATTTTTTTTTTCTTTTGCATCCAAATAATATTTACAAAAGTTAGTAGTAGGGCAGGTGGAAGAGCATTAATTAACCACCATATACTGGCAGGGTCCGACTTAGGCTATGGGGAGGAGGGGGGTGGGGGGAGGTTGTCCGGGGCAAGAATCATTTTGGGGCTCCTTCTTCTATCTATCTATCTATAGATTTTTTGTGAATAATATGGAAGTAGCTAGTACTAAACTTCACACATATTGTATTATATGCATAAATTTTATATCCGGTACTGTTTTCCTCTGTATACAGAGTGTCACAAAAAGATAATCAGAACTTTAAGAAAAAACACTAGTAGGATAGTAGTAGAAAAAAAATTACAGATTGTTTGATACGAATATTTCTTTGCAAACTTTTACTTTGCTTATCTACGTACGTTATAAGATGTCTAAAAGAAAATGTCCCGAATTGGTTATAATTATTGGTTTTAACTTGCTGCGTACGAGAAAAACGTTAATAAAGAATTTATTTTGAAAACAATAGAATACTAAATTGTCATAATAAAATATTAATCATTAGTTTTCTAATGATATTTGCGTAGGTGGAGAGGGTACTGGAAGCGGAGGGAGGAATGGGGACCGCACTTCCTTCTTAAATGTTTGAAAATATATGAATTTTGGTCACTTTTGTTTAATTTTAAACATTTGGCACCTTTTAAATAAAAATTCTGACTATTCCCTAAAAAGGATTCCCTGGAGTCCCCTAAAAAGGGCGGCCCGGGGCAGCTTCCCCGCTTGCGCCTACATAAGTCGGGATCTGACCATATATATGTAATATATATATATATATATATATATATATAGATAGATATAGATATAATGAATTACCATAACCAATAACTTTATATATTAAAATTTATTTTAAAAGATCTTTGTAAAACATTTTTATTTATGCAATGTATTGCCTAAATTGTGTTTCCTTTGTACTAAATACTGAAATTTTTACTCATACTTTGTTAGATCCCACGCCCACCCACGACCTCTTTAACTCTGCCCTCTTCTACATTGTAAAGAACAAGATGATAAAAATTTCCTTTGTTAGTCAACATTTTATTTCAACCCCTTTAAAATATCTGTATATAAAGTTTTTTATGTCCCCCCCCCCCTCTCTTTCTTCTCACCCTAAAGACTACCCTTGGTCAAAGTTTCCATAAACATATAAAACTCGTTGTTCTTATACATAAGCTATCGAAGTAGCGAGTTGAAAGAACAGATACCCGTGCTTAGCGTGTGCTTTACTTGAAACACAGAAAAAAAATATAAGCATTACAGACTATGGAAGTTCTTTAGAGAATAGTTTTCATTGCGTGATGCATTTTCTCGCTGAACTATATTTGTATACCAATAGAAGTTTGTTGAACATAAATAAATTGATATACAGAAATACGCAAACCAACAAAATACATTGCCGTTTGGGTGCGTAATTGCTGGAAGTGCGGTTGGTTGGTTGATTTTTGACGGCCAATTATCTGCACGAGGGATACAGGCCCAGGGGAGGGGGTGCCAGGGAGGGTCTTTCTAAGGGAACCTAACCCGTATTTACGCATGGGAATCCATGGCTCGAAGAAAACCATGAAAACTCCGAACGGTTAGGTCGACGGGCGCGATTGGGCTCGAACCCAGCACCTCCCGTCTACCAACTTCGAGAGCAGAACCTCTCAGCCACTGGTGGGGCTGCTGGAAGTGCGAGTTAAATCGTGTTATACGTCTTTATCTGAATTAAATTTGAGCATAATATGTGTTGTGTAAAAAATCATTAGATAATATACAGGGTCGTGCAAAAGAATTCGAGAGCATTCTTTTCTACTGGCGAAATTGGCTACAAGTGAATTTTCTAAATGAAATAAGTTTTAGAATGCTAAATAATTTGTATGCTATAGATCGTAAATAAGGCTACAAAGTATAGACTATTTTTTTATTAGAAGGTAACTGCTAAAACTGGATTTCTAAATGTGTTATATGTTTTCCATACCTTTTACTCACATATCTTCCTGCACCTTATTTAATGGTAAAGATTCATTACAGTTTTATAGATAGATGTGTTGGAAAGTGTTGAAATATGATTTTTTGTTCATATTTTTATAAACTTTTATTTTTTATGCTGGTGAAAGTTTTCAAAGTTTCCATACATATAAATATGCAGAGATAATACTATTTGTTTATAAAATAAATGGAAAAATAAAAAATATATCTTGAGAAGGAAAATTAAAATTGGCCTCATCCAAATCCTAAAACTTTAAAAAAGGATAAATCGTAAAAAGGGATAAAAATGGCATTTGATTTTTTTAAAACTCTTTCCAGCATATTTGAAAAACGTTTATGAATTCGGTTTGTCTATTTTTCCTCCTGTCCGCCATCTGTCCGTGTTCTAACTCGCGTAAATATAGTCCAATTTTCATGAAATCGATATATGTTATTTGTGTTTACTTTGGCATGTTTAGTATTGAAAATGAAGCGTGTAGATTTCGCTACATTCATTTACAAGGACACTCAAAAGAATGCCGTCACATTAAGGAGAATGGAAAAATCATGTGTGGTGTGGTTAAATGATATTACGCTATTTTAAACATATTGGAATTTAAATACATCACTGAGTTGTATACTGCAAGGCGATTAACGTAAAATATAGTGTGCATAGAATTTGTATTTCGTTTTCAGGGACACACAAACAAATTTGGCCTATGAACAATAATTGCTAAATGTTCGTTATCAGTTGTAGTACGCTTTTTAAAATTTGACTGTTATTATTATTTTTTCCTATTACATAGTGATTATAAATTCTAGAGATCAAATACAGCACTACACTATCTCAAATACATTCCCGTTCAGAAATTGCAGAATGGAAATTTTCATGCTGAACTAAATTTTTCCATACTATGTAGCATACATACAAAGATATAGAACATAGACAGGGCTGCACAAAAAAAAAAAAAAAAAAAAAAAAAAAAAAAATAGATATTTTTCTGACTACTGATTGCAATTGCAGAAAATGGATTTGCAAATGCGTTATGCGTTTTCTAATTTATTTATTTAGACATCATCTTTCTCCGTAATAAGCTGTAAAGTTTTGTTTCAATTTTCTGAATGTATTGGAAAATGTTAATTTATGCTACACGCATCATTTTTAGCTCTTGCTTCTTTTGACAGATATTCTTTTTCAATTTCTCCAAAGAATTAGAAAATATAATACTGAATCTTACTGTACTAAATATAAAGAAAAATACATGAATATATTCCGAAATTATAAAAATAGTGCTTAGTTTCCATCTAGTCTAAGAATATTCAACTTGTGTTCCTCGGAGTTGCGAATTTTGTTATTGTAAAGTATAAATCACTTTTCTCTCCTTATGGGAGATAAAGTGAGAGGGGGGGGGGGGGGGATAACACTTCACAGGCATTTGAAATTGATTGTATTTTTCTCATTTTGTGTAGGAAAATATATTTGGTATGGAAAATAATTCCTGTTATACGAAAATTTTAAATGTAATTATTTCTCCTAGGTGGTGGGAAAGAGAAAAAGGGCACCCGAAAAAAAGGCGATTTTATTACTATGAAACTTGCAAAAGTACATTTATTTTGTATATTGCTATGCAGACTCTCCATTTGCCTATTTATACATAGTAATACCTGTATTAAGCAGAATCTTGCCTTAAAAAGAAATCCAAAGTTCCTTAAAAAATTCTAATCCAAAATAATTATATTGTCCTTTGCCATTCCGTCTTAAAGGGTTTCATTGTTAAAATTAAAACCCCCATTTAATCAGTAATACTATACATATGTGGAAGTAGTATTACATCTATATCTCATTAATGCTGCAAAAATATGATCACTAATTAATTACAATAAAACTTGTAAGAATGGAATCTATGTATAACATAATCCCGCTTTAAACGGAAAATTTTATATTTTCAAATACGAAATATTACACAATTACACCTAGTAAAACCCGTCTGAAACAGAATTTGCTTTCGTACCGAGCGATCTCGTATTGACCGTTTTTATTGTAATACAGTGGTACCGTGTAATGTTACTGATTAATTAATTCTGTAATACTTAAGTACTATATCTTTACCATCTGTAAACATGATTTAAATATAAGAAATAGCGTACTTTATAAAAAAGCTGTTTCTTTTATTGCTCGCAAAAAATGAGTTAGAGGGATTATCATTTAGAAGAAGATTTTTTCCATTTATTTTGAATGCGCATTTGAAATATTATATAACAATCGCATTTTTTTTGGAGGGGGGGGGGGGTTGGAATATTTGAATGTATTTTCAACTGGTATATTCATCAGGATAACGTAAAATATATCAGCTCTCTTAGATTTATATCACAGGAAAGCAAAGAAAGCAGATATTACACTAACTTGTATAACGACAGATTATTATTATTATTTATAAAAGAAAAATTAAATAATATTAACATAAATTGAAATTGAGATACGAGGAATTACAGTATCTAAAAGCGAGCACCATGGTATGCTGTACTAAACATTTAATTGTGATTTATTGTAGAGTGAGATTTAGCGATATATGTACGTTATATAAAATTTAAATCTATTAATAAAATCGATTACTTCCAGTCTAATTTCATAATTAAATCATTACAAATTAATTAAATTTCGAAGTTTATGTAGCAGAAACTGTTCAGAAAAAGATGCATTTAGAGGAAATGAAACGTCTTGTTATTACGAAGATATAAATTCTTTTCAAATTTAGATAAAATTTAATAGCACACAAAACAAATTATACTAGATTCAAACATTATATCAACGGTCGTACGCTTCGGAGAATTTTTCAGGACAAATACCAGTGTTTTAAAATAAAAATAAATCTAGCTTAAACGAGCAAAATTTCGACTTATATAAGGAGCGATTTTCTATAAAAAGATTACGGGTACGGAAGAATTTTCTGGTCTTGAAATGTCAGGGCACATACGACCCCTGTTATTTCAAACCAGAAGGAAGAGAGACCTGTATTGTGAAAACTGTTATGTTGTCCCGGATTAACCAGACATCTTTTTCGAAAGCTATTAGTCAAATAGTGTTAAACGCCCATCCCGCCTCCGTGGACAGCCTACTCAATCATTCACTGATAGAAAGAAGGGGAAAGAAAAAAATCCCTAAGCACTTTTGAACTACAAAATCACATAACCCCTTCTGCTTTTTGAACAAGTTTTTTCTCGCTATTCAAGTCCTTTTTAACACGCATTTTTACAATCTGTTGAAACGCTCAATGGGTTAAAAAAGACACTAAATTTTAAATTAATTCATACAAACTTTGTAATTTACAATTTGAGTACACCACAGTCTGTGACTTACAAAATACTGTGCCAAAAAGTGTTGAAAATAAAAGAAAAATGACAAATAAAGAATTACATTCCACGTACTTTATGACATATGTGAAGCATAGTCTTCTGGCCTGCGCTGCACAGTTCAATGTCGGAAGGCAGACGAACGGACATTATTATAATAGGTGTTCGAAGTTGCGCCCATTAACAGAATCGCACAGCCGACAGCGACGTCGTAAAGATTGGCGAACACGCCGAAAATCTCCGACGGAGTTGGGAATGTCTCCTGCAGCGACAACGATTCGCGCTAGTAAATCCTCCGGTGTATCCACAGACGTTTCATACACCAGCGATTTAAGGTGTCCCCAAACAAAAAAGTCTAACGGATTGAGGTCTGGAGAGCGTGCAGGCCAAGCAACAGGTCCACTGCGTCCAATCCATTTCCCAGGATATGTTGAATTGAGGTGATTGCGAACACCTATGAAAAAATGTGCCGGTGCGCCATCGTGCATAAACCACATATTGTGGCGCAATGTTGCTGGCACATTTTGCAGTAACTGCGGTAAGATATCCCGTAGGAAAACCAAGTACGTACTGCCATTGAGTACATCTGGGAGTAAATATGGTCCTATGAGATAATCGCCGAGGACACCTGCCCATATGTTCACACTGAACTTTTGTTGTGCGTTCGACGGGAAAACAGTGTGCGGATTTGTATATGACCATGTGTGCATATTGTGCGTGTTTACCACGCCCTCTCTCGTAAATGTTGCTTCATCAGTAAATAAAATATTTTCCAGAAATTGTGGATTATTTTCTGTTACATTAAGCAACCAGCGTACGAATTCTGTCCGCTGAGCACAATCTGTTACTGATAACAGTTGTACCCGCTGCACATGAAAGGGGTGCATGTTTTCTGCACGCAGAACACGCCACACACTTTGGTGAGAAACACCGACTTCAGACGCAGCAGCTCGTGTACTCGTGGAGGGGTTATCTTTAAAAATATTCAGTACATCTTCTTCCATTGCAGGTGTTCGTACATGTCGAGGTTTCCCTGCATCAATGCTTGCTGTATTAAACGATCCAGTCTCCCGTAATCGTCTATCGATTTTTATGAAGAGTTTCGAACTTGGGCAACGTCTCCTTGGAAATTGCTCACGGTACATGCGCTGTGCTAGACATGCATTTCCATGAGCTTGCCCGTACATCAGATGCATGTCCGCATATTCTTCGTTAGAGTATTCCGGCATAATTATTATACATCAACTTACTACAATCCCACTTACAACAGCCTCCCTTTAACATAACGCCCACTGATGACTGCTGTTTTATTACTACACTTTTCTTCCTATACACATAGAAAATTTGCATAAAAAGTACTTCTTCATCATCCTGAAAGTTCATGGAGGAAACGCAGCAGTCACGGAGTTTGCTTTAAGACAAGGCGAGAGCTGCACAATATGTCATTCACTTGACCAGACTGAATAATGAAAGGGTATTGATAGAGGTTGATCAGAAATGTATAATTGAAAGATATTAAAACGGGGTGTTTACAATCGTCATGGGCGGAGTTTCGCCCTTTCCGAGCGTGCAACAGTACAGAGTTGTAACTAGGGAATTGCTTGATTTCTCCCATACAATTAAACTGATATGGTTTATTGTCAGCTTCTTCGAAAGCTTTCGGAATGGACCAAATTTTATAACATTTTCCTTGATGTAGGTAGAGTTGCATTTTTAGAATTAACGATTAACTATTTTGCTAAATATTTGATTTTGTATTTTTTTACTGTTTCAGAGCTTGTAACTCGCCATTAATTCTCAATATTCTAAAACAACTTATGTCATTTCGTAGGATTTTTTCTGCTCTTTCTAAATATGTGCTTCGTTTATATGTAGCATTATCGATAGTTTAGCAATGAGGGTTTTTTTACAAATTTCCGATTTTTCATTCTATTTGCTGTAACTTGAAAATTATTGAGATCCGGCCAGGCATTATATACTGATTTATGCTCCGTGTGATCTCCTCTATTACCCCTATTAATATTGGACCCCTTTAACGGAACACCCTGTATACTATGATTCATGTGTTTCATAAAACTGTGCAATCACTTCACACATGTTACAAGTGTCTAACTAACAGTGATGGAACAGTTTAGCAGCAGAGAATCAATTGACACCGCAAAATTTTATTAGTACTTTTAATATAACTTTAGGACAGAATTTATGATATTTTTGAAGCCGAATAATACTATAAAAGTTTAGTGGTGACAATCGCTCAACTGCTGCGCCACTGTTCTATCACAGAACTAACAATAAGAGAATTAATCATAACAAATTATCATATAGTAATAATAGAATTTTTTTCTCAATAACTACTAAGCAGTGCGCTCTACTATTTGGTCATCTGAGTTCTCTTACAGAGTACAGTTTATACACAAAACCTTGCTTTAATTTGGATACCGCACATCCTTGCCGTCTCCTTGTTAGTTATTTACCTTATTCCCATACCTCAGAAATCTATATTTCTAGTTTAGGGATTCAGAAAAAGACTACCTATTCATTCTAGGTGAAGGCGGTTTTTTTTTTTTTTTTTTTTCAGTGTAAAAGATTAATTCCCTCATTGAAATTTGTGAAAATTTGCAGCTTAAAACTCTAAATAAAATTACTCAATGCAAGCGTTTTACTGTAAGTGACTGTAACAACATAAGAAAGTTGCATTACTGTAGCGTTTTTCAATCCCATATTTAACATATATTCGTATTCTTTTCTACGGCTCTATAAAATAACTAAAAATGCTACATCAGTGTTGCCAGATTGGGGACTTTTTTTTGTCCCCAGATTGTTGATTGTCACCGCTTTTTTGAAATAGAAATATTTGGCCTATTTAAAAATATATTAAAAATTCTGAAAAATAAGGCGAATTATACTATTTTAAAAAAGTGGTGACAGTCAAATAATCGGAATTAAAAAAGTCCTCAATCTGGCAACACTGTGCTACATTCCCATCTTCATGAAAGAATATGCTATAGGTGACTGTAACTACATACTATTAAACAAAAACATAATTTGAAGAAGAAATTAAAAAAACAAAATTTATTTCCTACATTGTTTAAGCCCAAGAAGAGACAGATATTGAGTTATTTTATTCAATTAGTTCTACATTTAATGTTAGATTTTTGTAACAAATTAGTAGTTAAGCCAATTGAAGATTAACCCTCCGTCTACCAGACGGGTCCAATGGACCCGATGGGTACATTCGAAATATTTATTCTAACCAGAAATTTCTTTAAAATAAACTAAATATGTAAACCAGACAATAATGAGTTAAGTAAATAAGTTCAATAGTTTTAAATAAGAATTCTGATGTGTAATATTTTTATAAAACTTGAGTAAAATTTTCGGTAGTTCTAGGGTTAAAAAATAAATATAAAATTCATGCAATATGATACTTAAAACACCCTAAAAAATTAGATTCCGTTCAAATGAAATCGAAATAAATCTTAGACTTCTTCCATTTTTAATTGAAAATATCTGTATTGCAGATTTTGTATTATGTTTATGACAATTGTGCATAAAATGATAAGATGCATGCAAAATATAAAACTTAAAAAAGGTCTAAGATTTATTTCGATTTCATTTGAACGGAATCTAATTTTTTAGGGTGTTTTAAGTATCATATTGTATGAATTTTATTTTTATTTTTTAATTTTCAATTGGCTTAACTAATTTGTTACAATAATGTGACATTAAATGTCGAACTAATTGAATGAAATAACTCAATATCTGTCCCTTCTCGGGCTTAAACAATATAGGAAATAAATTTTGTTTTTTTAATTTGTTCTTCAAATTATGTTTTTGTTTAATATGTTAAGTTTTTTAATAACTACTGCATTCAGACGAACACATTTCAAAATTAATAGAGAGTATCATAATCAGGCTTTGATGTATGCGGTATTGCATCACAATGTGTGATGCAGTTTACAAATGTGTAATTCAAAATATTTCACCACTGTAGTAATGCAGGTTGCGGTAGTTTGGACAAAAACTTCTAATCTGAACGTAAAAAATCTATAATCAAAATATAAAAAATTAACTTCACTTAAATTTAGATACTTTATTTCCCACTCAGGAACGCTATGAATGTAAATGTAAATTGTGTTGAATCCTTACTGCTACACTTACTGCTTTAACAATATTTATAGCTGTGATACAGTAGAAAATAAAAAAAATAAAAGTTTTACTTAAATTTTTAAACCTTATTCTCTCCCAAGGGGTGATGTAAACACATAAAAAATTATTACCTAAGTTTAACTTGGCGTATAAATAGTTCTCATCCCGGAAAAAAAGTACATTTTAAAATTTAAGTTACGTAATTCCCCACTAAGTTCGCTACCTGCGTAAAAATAGCTATCCATTAGAAACTTTTTACTAAAATATAAACTTGACCAAAGGAAAAACGTATTCTGAAAATATCCTTGAAAATATCCTTTTTATTTCCACTATGACGCCATATTCACCTTTTGAATTTTTGAAAAAAAAAAAAAAAAAACTAGCTCAGTTTAATTTTTCACGTGAAAATCTTTCACCTAAAAATAAATAAATTATTATTACGGCTTTTGAAATTTTTGCAACAATGAAGTAAAAATGTTACATTTTCTATGAAAAATGTCCGTTGATTTTCAATGAAAAAAAAAGCAAAAATTGGAATTATTAAGAAAAATATTTGAATAATGTAAAAAAAAAAAAAAAAAAAAAAAAAAAAAAAAAAAAAAAATTGGCTCATGTTTCTGTCTGGGTTATAATTCACCCATATGCAAAGGCATTTTACCATTCGTTTTCACTCTGACGTCAGGCAAACGTTTTTACACTTTATATTTATAATATCATTAGAATTAGTAAAGAATAAAAAATGAGTAGCATCAGGGACAAAAAGGTGGGAAGAAAAAATGAAAAAGTTATGATCTCCATAGGCATTTCCATGTTAAATTAACATTGAGAAGTGACACTGGAAATAAATAAGTATTGCAGCGCAATACTTGTTGTAAGTGACTGTAACAACATAAGAAAATTACATTACTGCAGCGTTTTTCAATCCCATATTTAACATATATTCGTATTCTTTTCTACGGTTCTATAAAATAACTAAAAATGCTGCATCAGTGTTGCCAGATTGGGGACTTTTTTTTGTCCCCTGATTGTTGATTATCACCGCTTTTTTGAAATAGAAATATTTGGCCTATTTAAAAATATATTAAAAATTCTGAAAAATAAGGCGAATTATACTATTTTAAAAAAGTGGTGACAGTCAAATAATCGGAATTAAAAAAGTCCTCAATCTGGCAACACTGTGCTACATTCACATCTTCATGAAAGAATATGCTATAGGTGACTGTAACTACATACTATAATTGTATTAGTGTTTGAGTTCTGCCGCATTTAACATATATTCGTTTCATACATTCGTATTCTTTTGTGTGGCCCTGTAAAATAACTATAAATGCTATATACTTCAAAAACACACTATAAGTGACGGTAGCAACGTATTAAAATTAAATTACCGTCAGTTTTCTACATATCCCATATGTTTAACGTATATTCTTTTAAAATAGTCGTTTCATAAAATTATTCCATTTGTATTTTAAATATAAAATCATTTAATTTGTATTTTAAATATAAAATCATTTCATTTGTATTTTAAATATAAAATCATTTCATTAGTATTTTAAATATAGAGAGTAGATTTATTTAAATATCATTAAATTGCCGAAATGTAAACTACTAATTTGTTTTCGCTGTACATATTTTTATACGTTGAGAGACTTTAAGAGACTAATTTAATTTGTATGAAGCATATTAGTTATATTTCTTTACTTTATGATTTTCCTTCCAATTACAATAATTTATTGTTGATTTATTTTATTTTAAAAAGATGAAAATAAAATAAAAAAATTTCGAAGAAATCTTTTTGGAAGAAGAAAAACAGACGTGACATAAAAAAAAAAAGTGTTTGCTAATGTAATTATAGTTGCTAAAAGGATAATGCTGTCTCTAGATTTTTTTTTTGTTTTGTTTTTATATATTAAATTTAGATCCATATTAAATCTTTTAAGTTTTTTTCTCTTTATTAAATGTTAATTTTAGGAAAGTATATGGACATAAATAAATGCTATGTTTTATGAATTAAAACTATTTCATAGACGAATTTTCTTGAAAATGTTTGAAAAGAGAGCATTTCTTAACTTTGCGTTATTTATTTTATTTATTATTGCTATTATAACCAAGGTTGGCAGGTTTTTGACACATGTCAGTTTTTGACAGTTTAAACTGCGGCTTAAACCGTCATGTCAAAAACCCCTTGTCAAAAACCCCGTCAAAAGCCTCAAATACTTACAGTGATCTTTAAAATTCACTATTACTGTAATTTTATAATTAGTATATAGTATTAGTAATAATTACAGGGTTGGCAGGTTTTTGACATGTGTCAGTTTATGTCGGGGTTAAACCATAGTTTAAACCGTCATGTCAGAAACCTCAAATACTAAATTGATCTGTAAAAATTCAAATTAAATGTCACACATGACAACATTACATGTAATATTTTAAATTCACTCTTACTGTATATTAGTAATTAGTACATAGTAAAGTATTACTGTTTAACAGGGTATAACTTTTTAACAGGGTAAAATTTTATTTAGTTTTTTTTTTTTTTTTCTAAAAAGTAGACATTAAGCTCACCTGAGCTGTACATTTTTTCTCTTACTTAAAATCGTTTTAATTTCGCTTACTTTTGAGAGCTTAAAGCATTAGCTAGCTTTTTTTATGGGAAAAAAAACTTAGAAAAGTGTAGATTTTTTTGTATATCTAACAAGATAATGTGCATCAATGTTATTCTAGTCTAGGCAATAACCATTTCATTCAAAATTGAAATTGGATTATTAATTTTAAATATTTACAAAATAAGAGAAGTAATTAAAAAAAAAAAAAGCTTAAAGTCAAAATCTTTTTAAAACATGCTTTCTTTCAATACATAAAAATGTTTTCGATTTTAAAACTGAACAAAATTGGCTCGGCCATCTAAAAGAAAATTCCTGTAAGCCCATATTGAAAAAGTGCATAATAGAAGGGATCAAATCATGAAACCATACCATTGTTTGACTTATACTTTGCATCCCAACCATCAGGGGCAAGGGTTGACTGCTGTATCAGTTGATTCAGCTCGCGCTTGAGCTACGGAGAGAGTTTATGGATGCTTACCCATACTGATTGTGTATGAAGCTAAAGAATCCCCTTTCCAGTCTTCTTATTTCAGTGCTATAGGAAGGACTCCATTGTTTGGTGGAAAGGTATCACTAAATGCAACAGCTTTTTGAGCCTGCTTCAAAACTTGCTCATCTAGCAATGCATTTGCTATCAAGTCCTACTAGCTCAGCATCAATTAAGAGACACAAGGGTGTAAATAAATGTGCTAAACAAGTGGTGTGCTGCAGCATGCTGCGGGGTAAAATTGATCAGGATTATTTAATTGTAAAAAATTATTTTCTTCTGGTTAAAAAATCAAAAAAAAAAAAATCTTATTGCAAATAATTTTAAATTATTAAATTTCAATAAAAGATCACATAAATCATTGACTTATTTAATGTTTATCTATTGTTAAAATGTTTTAGTGTGTTACATGTATTTGGCAGTTTTCGACGGTTTAAACCAGTTTATGACAGTTTTCGACAGTTTAAACCAGTTTATGACAGTTTAAACCAGTTTTTGACGCTTGTCATGTCAAAAACCCAACCCTGAATAACCCTTTCAGGGGCGGTGGTATGTTTATGAAACTACTTAATTTTAATTCCCAAACGCCACAGTGACACCAGAATTTTGGTAACATATTTTCCATTTAATATGTATGCAAAATATAGCCTTTTTCTTATTTTCAGATAAATTTGTTAGTAAATTCCGGTGCCGTTCATTTATTTCAACACTTTGAAATTAAAAATGCTTTGCCCCTGAAACGGTTAAAAGTTAAATGTCGATTAATTAAATTGAAATTCAACGGTTTATTCGAAGTCGCGTTTTACAACGAAGAGATTTTATAACAGACTGCAACAAGCCAATATTTACCATCCTCAGACTTGCCACACGCGACTATTATTTTTTTTATCATTTTGTCTACCATCTATATAATAAAAGGTCAAGTCATGTGACTGTCATCAACAGTTCCGGGTTGACCGCTTCGCTTCTTGTATGCCAGGCGGCCAATTTGGCAATTTAATGTTAGCCGGGAGCTGGTGATAAATCGCCAAATATTGTTCCATCGCCATAATGTCATCAGTAGCCCATTTCATGCGACTGTCATAAACAATTTTTCGCGTAGTAAATTAAAACAAAGCTTTGATTTGAACTTTTCTTTCTTTTCTTTTTTTAAAGCAATAATTGAGAGTCATAAATTTTAAATATTTCAGTTTTAAATTAAAGTTATGCATTTTAAATAAAATGAGTGAAAGTATTATATTTTAAATGAAATTAATGAAATACGAAAAAATATGACGGGAACAATGTTTGGCGATTTATCACCTGCGCTCGGCTAACATAAAAATGCAGAGTTCATGATTTCTGTATCAGAATCTTCGGATTTGGCGAAGGATTTAGCAAGTAAATTAAATTACGTATAAAATTAACGTGATACAATGCTTAGCATATATTTAAGGGAGACCAAACTGGTCGCCAAGGGCGGATGGTTATTTATATGGATTTGTACTAAATTCTACACCAGATGAGGGAGATGCAGTGTTCCTGTTTTGCAATGGAAAATATTTAGAGGATGGAAGATCCGAGGAGTGGATATAATGCCTGATGTGGTGGTCATGTATACTGTGGTGAGGCCGAAACAGTAGACTACATTTGTGTTTTTGTAAAGAACAAATTTTTTTCCAAAGAATCTGATGATTTAAAGACAATGTACTAATGTTTACTTAATGGTTCCTTAATATATTTCAGTTAATCTTGTAAATCGTGGTTTTTATTACAATTTTAATATCCCGTATAACACTATTCCATATTACCCGACTGGTTGCCATTACTCGAAAAGTGTAACTTTAAAAAAAAATCTAAATATTGATATGCATTTTTTTTCTTCCACTGTAAACGCATTAAAAATATGTTTAGAAATAGTCAAAATTTGTTTTTTACAAATTTTAATGTATCTGAATTTTTTTATGTTGACTTACAAATAAAAATGTAAATGGTATTCCATAATATCCGAATTTCTTCTGGGCCATTCTATGAGAAACGGACAAAATGTCTCGCATGTGACGCTTAGATAAAGACCTCCATTTATTAACTTATAAGCAGGGATGTAGTGGAGGGTATACGGCGGTATACGCCGTATAACTTCTGGATTCTTTTAAGGAACACCGTATATCCTCTGTTTCTCAAAAAGACTATAATATACACTGTAGGGTATACCCTCTGCCTTGAGCGTATACCCTCTGCTTAGAGCGTATGCCTTTTGCTTTTTTTACGACTACACCACTGCTTATAAGTTTTTAAAATATAAACTATACATTAAAATTAACAAAAAACCACTATATTTTCATATTAGCATAGCTGTTTTAATTTGAGGATAAAATAGCTTTGCTAAAACAGTAGTAATCTGTAGATAAGCAGTTCCACACGTGATATAGAATGGTTCTTTAATAGGTTTAAGAATCTCCTCATTTTAAACTCTAGACCTTAGTAAGTTGCCCGTTTTTAATAATAAATAAATAATAAAAGTAACAGATAATAAAAATGTCCACATTTTAAATCCTAGACTCCGTTAATCTGACCCTAAGTTATATGCCCGTTTCAGGGCCATTCCATGAAAAACTGAAAAAAATGTTCTGCGCGTGACACTTACATAAATCTATTGACTTATAAGTTGTCAAAACATAAACTATACATTAACTAGTCGGATGTACCAATCCCAAAACTTTCTTCTATCTCATACATGTTAATATATCAAAATTCCCTATCACACTGCCAGAATTAAATGGCAATCTATGCATCTCATGAGGATTCTAAAGATATGAAATTCGTGCATTAGTTCTTGAGATATGACTATCGCTGAAATCGTGTAAATTCAGAAAAATGCTGCCTAGCAGCGCCACCTATTGGCTGATTTATACCAAATCCTAATCAGCAACAATTTATGTCAACGTCTGACTGAATCTGAAGTTTGGAGAAAATCCGTGCATTAGTTTTTGAGATAGAGCTACAGCGAAAATCGTGAAAATTCCTGAATAGCAGCGCCACCTATCGGGTGATTAACACCAAAACCTAATTAACAACAACTTGTGTCAACATACAACTAAATCTGAAGTTAGATGAAAATTCGTCCTTTAGTTCTATAGATAGAGCTATTGAGGCAATCGTTAAAAAGGCAGCACAGAAGCGCCACCTGTTGGGCGATTTACACCAACACATAATCAGTAGCAAGTCATATCAAGGACTAACTGAATCTGAAGTTTGGAGAAAATCCGTGCATTAGTTTTTGAGATAGAGCTACAGCGAAAATCGTGAAAATTCCTGAATAGCAGCGCCACCTATCGGGTGATTAACACCAAAACCTAATTAACAACAACTTGTGTCAACATACAACTAAATCTGAAGTTAGATGAAAATTCGTCCTTTAGTTCTATAGATAGAGCTATTGAGGCAATCATGAAAAAGACAGCACAGAAGCGCCACCTGTTGGGCGATTTACACCAACACATAATCAGTAGCAAGTCATATCAAGGAAGAACTGAATCTGAAGTTTGATGAAAATCCGTGAGTTAGTTCTTAAGATAGAGCTATTGGGGAAATCGTGTAAATCCTGCAAAATTCATCATAACAGCGCCACCTGTTGGGCAATTTACACCAAAACGTTATCAGCATCAATTCATATCAAGGACTAACTAAATCTGAAGTTTGATCAAAATCCGTGCATTAGTTCTTGAGATAGAGCTATTGCGAAAATCGTGAAAAATGCAGCATAGCAGCGCCACCTATTGAGCGATTTACACCAAAAACTAATCAGCATCAATTTGTATTAGGGACTAACAGAATATAAATTTTTATTAAATTCCGTGCATTAGTTCTTGAGATAGAGCGCCCACAAAATTTGTGTCACATACACACAGACAGACAGACAGACAGACAGACTCACAGAGTCACAGACAGACATTTTGTAAAAACATGTATTTTGGAATCTCTGACCCCTAAAACGTGTAAATCCGTCAAAAACCGGAATTCGAAAATTTTCATGAATCCAATACTTTCTTCTTGTAAAGATAGAAGAAAGTAAAAATAACAAAAAACTCTAGATTTTCTTATTAGCATCGCTTTTTTTTTTTTTATTTGAGGATACATTGTTGACTACATTGTTCAAACAGCGGGAATGTGTAGAAAAGCTGTCCCACACGTGACATGAAATGAACCCTCTACAGGGCCATTCCATGAAAAACTGACAAACTGTTCTGCGCGCTACACTTACACAAAGAATATAATACATAAGAAATAAGCAAGTAATATAATTTTTTTTAAAGTCAGTTTCTACTTAAATCATCAAAGAAAAATTTAATGTAATTCCCTAAGCTAATATTAGTTTTTGTTCCATTAAAATATCTAAATTTGTTGATTTTCTATAATCAAGTAAACCCTATTGGTTTACAATGGAAGTCTATAGGAATTTGGCGAAATATCAGAGATATTGCCAAGTCGGTGTCACTTTTGGCGACATATCGCCAAATTTGCAATAAATTTGGCGGTATTTGGCGACAGAACAGAGTCCCCCTATGGTAACCCCTCTTATAGGTATAGAGATGCATTAAATGCTGTTCAATAACCAATGGCCGCCATTTTTTCTCTTATATAAAACGAAAATTAATTAATTAAATTTAATTAATGAATTATTATTTTAAAAAACTGTATTAACATCAAGCGTCATCCACTACAAGTTTAAAAATTGTATTTGAACTTGAGTGGAGGAATAATAAGTATTTTATTAACGATTGAAAATTTGAACAAGATATATATAGGGAGAGTGTGAACTAATAGTAGGAATTGAAAAAAAGAATTAATTAAACAGTAATTTAAAATAACATACCTCTCACTGACGTCAGTAAGCTGACTAACCCTATATTAATAGTGCTATTCGATTCAGAATATCCAAACCGAATAGCTATTCCTTCCCCTTATTTAATCACGCAAATCTACCATTAAATGAGGCAAAAATTATTATTTGGAAATAGTAGTGCCCAAAAATAAACACCTCTCTGCACGTTGAGAGAGCATTGATGATAGATTGAAAATCTACTGATATGCATTGTGAAATACTGCTGCACATTTGATATTTAAATACAGAGAAGAAAAACAATTGAAAAAAAAATCACCTACAATTTTGATATTTTAATTAAAAGCTTATTGATAAGCTGTAAATACTAATTTAATGTTAGAAAAAAATATTAAACAGCAAGAAAGAAAAAATCATGTGTCACGCAAGATTATGAAACACTTTCCAACAAATTCAGAATAATATAACACCATTTAATAAGCTGAAATATGACGTCTAATTCAACCATTTGGAAAAGCATAACACATATAAAAATCCAATTTCAGTAATTCCCATCTATAATTGGAAAATTATTCGAATTCTTTGAGCAGCCCTGTATATGATATATAGACTTGCATCTATATATGTACTACATATGTACTATACATGTACTACATGCACTATATGGCCAAAGGTGACCGATCACTTGCGATTTTTGACGTTTTATTAAACATCTAGAAAAATACATGAGGAATCAACCTGAAACTGCAGGTGTCTAAACAGTATAGTATAGGTCATATATTTCTGCGAAGATTTTTTTCCCGAAATCCCATAGGAGACAGTCAACAAATTGAAAAAGAACGAATATCTTTTGGATAACCCTGTAACAACTAATGTAGGAAAAGCGTTCAAACTCGAGATTATTAATAAGTGTCTTATTGTAATATAATGTGTCCATTTTTATGAGGATAGCATGTATAGTAGTAGAAAAATTAAGGTTTTTATAAAAACAGTCCCAAATTTCGCCAAGTTTTTTGCTTTCTTAATATAATAAAAAGTTCTTTCCAGAAAATATGACAAACAGCATTGTACACAATACTCTGTAATCAGGATTAAATAATAATAAAAATTGGATGAAAATTGGATTGAGCAGGCCTACTAAAAAATGTTTCACTGCGCATGCGCGAATGCAATCAAAATGTAATATACATAATGTATTAGCTAAGTATATCAAGCAACTTTTGTGAAAGTCTCAAAATTGTAGCTTGAAATTTCTGAAAATTACCGTCGATAGAATAAGCTCGAAATCCGTTGTTCCCAAAAAGAAGCAAAAAGATGAGGGGTTGTATCCAAATATAGCAGTTACGTGCAATATTGGATACGCTATCTCGGCACAAATCAACAGATATTTGATACAACCCCTTATCCTTCTGCTTCTTTTTGGGAACAACGGATTTCGAGCTTATTCTGTCGACAATAATTTTCAGAATTTTCAAGCTATGAATTTGAAACTTTCACAAAAGTTGCTCTATACACTTAGCTAATACATTATGCATATTACATTTTGATTGCATTCGCTAATGCGCAGCGAAACAATTTTTAGTAAACATGCTCATTTTTCATCCAATTTTTATTATTTTTTAATTCTGATTGCAGAGTATTGTGTATAATGCTGTTTGTCATATTTTCTGAAAATAACCTTTTTTATATTAAGAACTCTGCAAATTATAAGCAAAAAACTTGGCGAAATTCGGGACTGTTTTTATAAAAACCTTAATTTCTCTACGAATATAAATGCTATCCTCATAAAAAGGAACACAGTTTATTACAATAACACACTTATTAATAATCTCGAATTTGAACGCTTTTGCTACATTAGTTCTTACAGGGTTATCCAAAAGATATTCGTTCTTTTTCAATTTGTGGAATTCCCTATGGGGTTTCGAGAAAAAATCTTCGCGGAAATATATGACTTATCCTCTTGAGACCCAAGCTCGCATTTTTCGCCCAAATTTTACCATTTTTAGGATTAAAGCTCTTTTTGGAGCTGGAAAACTTTATATATATTCAATTATTTTTAAAACTAAAAAATATATAGAGTTTTGGCTTGTCCAATATAATGGACATTGGGTCTTAGTCCTGTAAAAATCTTATTATTGAATTACATGATTCTGGATGAAAAATTCTTAATTGAAAAATATTCTTTCCCTATAAATGTGTTTTTATCGTTCATACATCACCTTTAAACATTACGCAATTTTAATTTTTTTCATTATCAAAGAGAAAAAGTATTTTTGGATGAAATTTATTTGAAAAGTATAAATATATTTAGTGACTTTGTAAATAGTTTTTAAAAAAAGAATTTAAAAAAATCTATCACATCAATAAAAGTTTTTTCAAAAAAAAAAAGTTAGTGGCATGGTTATCAAAATTGACATTTGGATGCCAAAAACAAATAAAAAGAAACAAAGTGCAGTTTATTTATAATCTTAAATTCTTCTCTTCTGTTATATTTTCTTTGAATTTTTATTTATGTTTAAAAATTTTGTTTCATTATAAATGTGCTTTTATCGTTTATACGTCACCTTTAAGTATTGCACAATTTTAATTTTTTTATTATCAAAGAGAAAAAGTTTTTTTGGATGAAATATATTTGAAAAGTTTAAATCAATTTAGTGACTTTTTAAATAGTTCTTTAAAAAGGAATTTAAAAAAATCTATCATATAAATAAAGTTTTTTCTTAAAAAAATTATAAATAGTTAGTGCAACGGTTATCACAATTGACATTTGGATGCCAAAAGGAAATTGAAAAGAAATATGCTGTTTATTTATAATCTTAAAATATTATCTTCATTTATATTTTCTGTAAAATTTTATTTCTGTTTAAAATCGATTAAATTAATTAATTTAATTATAAACAACATACGAACAGTAAAATAATATAAAAAACTTTCAATTATTTTTTATAGTTAAACGAATATACAAATACAAGTTCCATTTCATGCACACAACCTTATTATATTTCATACTTATCAAGTAAGATAAGATCGCTACATAGGCTTCAAAAACCAGATTTTTAGCATCAAGTTTCTATTTCTTTGACTACAAATTTTGCTGACATCAGAAGTGTGTTTTTATCGTTTATACGTCACTTCCAAATATCACATAAATTAAATTTTTGCATCATTAAATAGAAAAAGTGTACTTTAACTAAGAAACGTGTTAATCAATTTAGTAATTTTGAAAAAAAAATAATAACATTTTGTTTTGTTTTCTATCTCTTCTCAGCACCAGTCATTTGTTTGTTAGAATAATGGTAATAATTAGTGGCGCAGTTACCACAATTGGCAAGTAAATGCAAAGCAGAAATTTATAAGAAATCAAAATGAGTTTGTTTATAATCTTGTACTGTTATCTTTAGTTATATTTTCTTAAAATTTTTGCTGCTAATTAAATATGATTAAATTTATGCAATTATAAATGGCATACTAATAGAAGAATAACACCAAAAATAGTTAATTGTAAATATTTTAATATCAATGAGTAAAAATAAAACATAATCAAAAATTAATTATAAATATCTATATTTACCAAATGCGGAAAAAAATATATGTATATTTCACTGTAATAAAAAATGTAGCAATTTATTGATTTAGAACAGGCATTTTATCAGTAAAATTATACATTTTTAGGTTAATATTTAAATATTTTTTTATTTATTTAAGAAATTATGTTATCTACTTCTGTATCTATTATTTATTTGAATACTGTGTTGATTTTTAAGTAAAAACTAATGCGCCTCTTCAGTATACAAAAACAGTCTAATATGAATAAAAACAACTGACGAAGACCCAACGTCCAATAGAATGGACATTACCAAAAATTTTGTTTATTCTCTAAAATATACATTAGATTATTTAAACTGCGATGTCATTTCATTGACACAACATTTAAAATTACATGTGTGTAGCATTAATATCAAAAGACTATTAAAAAATATATAAAATTAGCGTTAAAACTGTCTGCTTACCTTCAAGAGTGTTTCTCTTGTTCTCTGTCACTTTCAAATGATTAAAATACCTATTTAGCTGCAATTTTTTTAATTATTTCGGCATACAGATAGTAGCACTGGACTATCTAGTACAGTGGACAGCAAGTATTTACAAGAGATAATTGAAATTAAGTATTTTATATAAAAAATAAAAATGTCCAATAGAATGGACGCGGGGTCTCAGGAGGATATACTATACTGTTTACACACTTGCAGTTTCAGGTTGATTCCTCATGTATTTTTCTAGATATTTAATAAAACGTCAAAAATCGCAAGTGATCGGTCACCTTTGGCCATATAGTGTATATATTTGTACAGTACATGCATGCAAAAATTTAGTTCAGTTAGGAAATATATACCATAGTTAAAAATTCCCCTTCAACAATTTTCTCTAATAAGGAGAACGGTAAGTGAATTCTTTTGTGCATCCCTGATTACGTGGTATAGAATTTATACACAAGGAGTAACATGCGAAATGTTAGTTAAATTTAAAAGCGTCAGCACACTATGACTAAAATATCGTAACAGAAAACCCACGAGGTATTTCAGATAACACCAGAAAATATTTTCGATTTAATAAGTATGTGTAATATAGTCGTTTTCATATTTACAAATAAGTCGTTTGGCAAATTCCGGTGTCAATCATTTATTTCAACACTTTAGAATCGAAAATGATTTGCCCCTGAAAGGGTTTAAAAAAATATTTTTTTTTTTTAGGTTTCGATCTTGTTAGCAGTCCTTTAGTTATGCGACGTCTATATTCCAGGGACAACATGTCCTTCCTCGCTAAAATAACAAACCTAGAACTACTGCTGCCATGTATCCGCATAAAGTGGACTTAAAAGAGTGTTTTTGCAAAGTACCATTAGAATATTAGTAATATTCACTATGGGATGAAAGTTTAAAATGAGTAGTACTTATAAGTACCGCCAGTAGATAAAGGGTTAACATACATTAACTGTATGAAAATCTGAGTAAATGAGAGCGTGAACAGACAGACGGACAGACAAACCGAATTCATAAGCACTTTTCAACTATGTTGCAATGCGTTAAAAAAGAATGCTAAATCTGGTAAATATTATTTGTCAGACATAATGTCATTAGATATTGCTTCTGAGGAGTTAAATTAATCTTATATTTCAATTAGAATATTCATTACCAAATCTTTCACAAGACTGTAAAATTATGCCAAAATAAAGAACCGCAGTTTTTGAATTTCATTTTCAGAAAACTTTAAATGCAAATTTTTATGTTATTTTCTATTACAAAAATTTTTATGAACGTATCAGTACAGTATTTTGCATAGTTTTTAACACTTTCCAACATAGTTGAAAAGTGTTTATGAATTCGGTTTGTCTGTCCGTCTGTCTGTCGGTGCTCTAACTCACGTAAATATAATCCGATTGCTATGAAATTGATATATGTTATTGGGGTTTACCATGGCATGTTCGGTATTGAAGATAAAGTGTGTAGCATTTACGGTTCATTTACAGGAACACTCAAAATAATTCCGCTAAATTATGGTCTATGAGGAAAAATCGTTTGCGGATATTTTAATAATAGTACAGTATTTTAGAAGTATTGAAATTGATATTTATCACTGAAGTGTACTGCAAGGCTTTTACTATAGAACGTGGTGAACATGGAATTCATCGTTCATTTTCGACATAAGAGAGAATTTGGCTACAGACTAAAATGTACAATAATTGAACTATTGAAGCCTACGAATAATAACTGCTAAAAGTGCGTATTCAGTTGTAGTATGAGTTTTTAAATTTAGTTTTTTTTTAAATATTACTTGGTGTGTAGAAATTCTGTAGATCATATACAGGAGTGCACAAAAGTTTTCAACAACATCCGTTTATTTGCAGAAATTGCTGAATGAAAAATTTCAACTGTGCTATGCGTTTAACTGAACTAACTTTTAGCATACTATGTATCGTATTACATGCATATCTATAAATCATATACAGGGCTGTGCAAAAAACATCATATATTTTCCCGACTATTCATGATAATATTAGAAATTGGATTTTGAAATGCATTATGTGTTTTCCAAATTGTTCATTTAGACATCATCTTTCATCTTAATAAACTGTAGAGTTTTGTTAGAGTATTCTGAATGTGTTGGAAGTTTTATAATCTATGCCGTACGCTTGATTTTTCGTCCTTGTTATTTAATTCATTTTAATTAACTTGTCAAAAAACATTCTAATGGAATTCATACTTTATGACAACAAAACTATAAAAATGTCTTAATCTCTTATTCTTGTTCATTTATTGCACATTACATTGAAATCGAATTATCCTCATGAATAATCGCAGTTATTATCAAGCAGAGACAGATTTCTCCTTCGCTTTTATCTACTTAAACTAGTTGTTATACATAATTATATATCATATTTAATTAATTATCGCAGCCAATTAAATATTATGCCTGAAATCGCTGTAATACAAAGGAGAGATCTTTTTTTCCTTTGTTAATGAACACATCCTGCGATATTGGATAATCAATATTTACCAATAATTCTTTTAAAATGTGCTATTTATTTACTTTGCTTTTTATTCCACTTGCAGGTGATGTTTAATCTTAGGCTAGTTCAGGTGATAGTATCTCAAATATAAAAATAATTTTAAAACAAATATAAACATAATCTAAAAACAGCTTTTATAACACTTTCCAACATAGTCGAAAAAAAACTTATGAATTCAGTTGTCTGTTTATAGTTCGTTTAAAAGAACACAGAAAAGAATTCTTTTATATCATGATGTATAGGGAAATATTGTTTTCGGTGCATTTTACTGATGTTACGATATTTCAAACTTAATGAGATTGGTGTGTCTGGGGTCTGTCTACAACCAAGGCTGCCACAGCCGACTATTTTTGAATTCCAACCGGCACCACTTTTTTAAAACAAAAAACACTTTATACACACTTCGACAGCATTTGCAAGAGAAATACACTTCAAAATTTGTATTAAAAAATATTGGTGCGAACAGAATATTAAAATAGTCAAATATGGCAGCCTTGCACAACGTGTTTTCGCAGCAATATAGTGTAAGTTTCATAATTCGTTTACAGGAAAGCACAAAAGTATTCCATTACATTATGATTTATGGGAAAAAATCTATTGTGGTACAGTCGTGGAAAAATAGTAAACATCCCCTAGTAACTCCTCAACAAATTATCGTATAAGAAAGTTACTGGTATCGAACGATTGAAAATAAAGTCTACTTTTAAATGATGTACATATTAAAACGAACCCAAACTTCATTTTTTTCAGTGGCAGTACCCAATTTTAACAAGATATTTCAAATCTCCGTTTTAAACTATGCCTAGAAATCAAATTTCAAGTCATTTGAATGATAAGTTTTTGAATGATAAAAACTCAAAATTCAGTGCTTCTAATGTTTAATTACATTTTCATACGTTTATTAATATTTCCTGAAATTATGCTCCTAATGTGATAAATTTTTGTGTAGAAATAATACTAAAATACCCAAACATAAATACGTTGAATTTGCACTTTTTGTATTTTTACTATATGAATTATGAAATTAATATTCGAAAAAATTATGAATTGCAACCTACAATGTTTTTTGATGGATTTAGATTCATTAAGTCCTGCTTTATGGAAATCCAAAATTTCACATTTTTCTTCCAAGTGGTTTTCAAATTATGCTTGAAAAACCGCAAAATGATGGTTTAAGGGGCCTTCTATGATAGAAGTGACTAGATATTTTGAAATTTCTTATGCTATCCTGTAATCTAGCAGTCTTTAAACTGCTTGAGTGGCGCTTAAGATGCCTTGATCAAGAAGGGTGCTCTTTCGGTCAACAATCGAGTACACAATTTCAGTTTGGATACAGCCCCTAAAATACGCTCTTATTAAAATAATTAATTTCTCGGAAATTTATCGTACGAATTGCATAAAAATTTGTTTTTAGGCTAATTAAAGGTTGTAGCGTTCACTTATGCTGTCAGAATTGTGTACTGCATTGAAAAAAACAAAGTTATGGTTCGTTTTGATATGTAAATGGCCCCCTAAGCAAATTTTATATACGTCATTTAAAAGTAGACTTTATTACCAATCGTGTTGTAACGTTCTTCTACGATAATTTTTTGCAGAGTTAGTAAACGGTGTTTACTTTTTTTTCCACGACTGTACATTTCAATGATGTTATTGTATTTTCAATAGAATGAAATGAAGAAGCACCGATGTGCACTGCAGCATTTCTATAGGGTGTGTAGTGCGTATAATTCACCGTTCATTTACAGAGACGCTCAAAAAGAGGTGATTACAGAACTGATAATGATGGACAATTGCTGGAAGTGAGTTTTACGCTGTGGTATGCATGTATCTTATTTTTTAAACCTATCTATTTTTTTTGTGTATTATACGCAGTGCGTAAATTCTGTAAATCATATACAGTACTGCACGACAAAATTCGCCCACATTACCGCATATGGACAGTAATTGCTGAAAATAGCTTTTAATAAGCTACGCGTTTTTAAAATGCTTTTACCTAATTCCACTTTATAAAGAAAGGAAATATCTAATTAATATAATGTTATTGTTAAAAAAAATGTTTCATAACCTATACCTGACTCATGATTTTGACCTGACTCTTGTTTATTGTTAAACAGAACATATAAACACATGTTGGAAGAATTAACATGGGTAATATGAAGAAAATTTCGTACCAATTAACTATACCAAAAATCACAAAATGATTGATAGCAGTGATAATCAAAAAACACAAATTTTCATTACACAGTCAATTCTACAAGGATAAAATAATCCCGTATATACTGACAAACAAAATAATTTAAAATTATAAGAACAAAAACTAAAAGAATATAAAAAAAAAGAAATAAAAAAAGTGGGAGATTATAAATAAGACGTTATTAACTTTCTAAAAGTCAGGATGTCCCGAAAGTCCTTGACACGTTTTAAAATTCAATATAAAATCAAGTAATTGGCGTACAGGAGTGCGGTTTACACTAAAATGCTTCTCACGATAGAAAGTTTTCTTCAAGTGAATGGAAATAATTAATTCTAAACTTCGATCATAGATGGTTCCACTTGTCCGCATGTATAGTTTCAAACATACGTTTTTTCTGATTTTCAGATAAGTTTTGACGCTGTGCCACAGAAATGACGACTCATAGTGAAAAACTAGTTGCGTCCGTTGATGCTTCGAAACCAAATCGAAGTTAATAAAAAAAGCGCATATTTGAAACAAACAAGTGGCGCCATCTATGATCAAAATTTGAAACTATTTTTTATTAGGTTGAACAAAACTTTTCATCTCGTGAAGAATTTTAATTCAAACAGCACTCCTGTACAAGTACTTGATTTGATATTTAATTTTAAAATGAGTGGACTAAAAATGATGTATTTGGATATTATAAAAGTACTGGTTGGTGACTTTGACTGTGTGGTATGTGTCAGAATTCTACCTGCATATTTTTTAGAGGAAAAATAATAACCCCCTAACAGTTTCGTTTATTTTACACAATAAACTAAAAATAGGGAGTAAAAAACACTCTATCTTGCAAAATAACAAAAAGAAAGCCTACCAATATGAAGTTGACAGTTAAAAATTCCCGGGTATTCAAAACTTTTAGTAATGAAACAAGCAAACTCTTCTTGCGCGAGCGGCACTATGGCAAAATTGTTAAGAGGTTAATAATACATAAATATTGGAAAATTATTTGCAAATTTACAAATAAAGAAAAAATTTCTTAAAAAAATTTTAAACCGGTTATTTCGACAGGCTGATTTAACAACTATTAAAAATAAGGTGCTACATGACCTCATATGAAGCATCATAGTTTGGTTGTAATGTATATTTTTAAATTGTTATGAAAACATTGTTATTATTTAGGGGCTATGCATATATGAAGTTTTAAACTTTTTGGCAATTTTGGACACCCCCCACACCCTTTACGATATCATATGCTATCATTCCTCGACCCTCCCCCCCCTCCCCGGGCTGTAATGATCAATGTCTAAAATTTCTTTTTGTTTTTACAATTTTTTTGTTACACAATGCATTTAACAATAATATTGTCTTTTTACACTTGCCACCTTGATGGGGAGGTGGTACATCCGTTACGATAATACATATTTTGGAATAAAATGATTTTATAATTACTTAATGGTTTTAATAGTACCTTTGTATTTTCATAAAAATCGATAACAGACTGGGAAAAAGGTTCAAAAACTTTTTTGATGTAAAAAATGTTAACAAAAGATGAAAAGTTTGGTTGGATCAAAAATGATAACGATATCCAAAGACACTCCTTCCCTACAGATATCTTAAGATATCAAGTGCTCCCCCCCCCCCTAAAGTGATAATTAAAGATATTTGTAGAGCCCTTAATATTTACATTGCTTTTAAGGAGAAAAAAGTCTATAGAATTACTTTTGAGAATGATTGTATATATGTATTTATTAACATGCCAAAAAATATTAATTTTTATGATAATAAAATAAAAACACAATAACCATCTGCCATTCACTTATTTTTTCATTGTATATTATATTACGATTGAATTATCTTCATCAAGATTTCCATTTATCATTTAGAGAAGAAATGTTTCTTCGTAAGATATCCTGTATTTTAATTAGGTATTATACCTGATTAATTATTATATCTAATTAGATGCCATATCTAATTAATATATATTCTTAATTTGCTCTAACATGATAAACACAGATTGGATTATTATTTTATTATTGATAATTTTACACAGCCTGTGACATTTGATATATGTATAATTATTCAAAATTCTCTTTAAAACTTATTTATTTAATTTGCTTTTCTTTCACTTGCAAAGTTTGTTAAATTGCTTTAACAGGTCAGTCAGAATATTAAATACAATAGTAAAGAATTTTTTCCTGCTAAAAGAGTGTGTATTTGTGATTAAAAGGCATATAAAGCGCAGTATGAACATACATGAAGTTTAATGTGCAGTCCTGGAAGACAAAATAATAAAACAAGTAAAAATTAAATTTAAAAAATCAAAAAACCCGACTGCCTAAAAAGCGAACTAATTAATGATTTCTCATCAATGTGAAACTATTTTTTATATTACTTACCTATTTTTTTATTTACTTTTATTGATGACTTTTAAGTTGTGCTTAATTGTTAGTTCCTATCTATAAGCACTGTTTTGATGAGGCTTATAGATGTCTATGATGGTTAGAGTTATAGTAAAGCTAGAGATCCTACCTACTCAACTTCCAGGTTGTGTAATATTTAAATGCAGCTTCTGACTGTAAAGTAGTCAATGAAACACCGTCTTCATTTTGAAAGACCTATTCAATGATATGCCACTCAATATGCTGCGTAAAAATTTTTTTCGTCTCTACCGCCATTTTGTATTTTGCGGCTGCCATTTTGAATTTATATATAAAAAAAATCTAGCCTATAACCCTCGGGCGGTTAAGACGAATCGATAGAGACCTCATTCATTAAAATCCATTCAGCTGTTGGGATGTTTCGACGGTATAAATAAATACACATACCCAGATACGCGTAAAACACATAACCTTTCTTAGCAGTCGAGTAAAAGGATGCCCAACCTGATGCTGTTACTTCACCAAATTATTCCATAGAGATCCAAGAACTACCGCTCGACTGAAAAATGTTTGTGCTTTTCGAATATGAATGCAGGTTTTGAAACAGGGGTCGTTTATATGTTAACTATTGTATTAGCAGTGCATTTTCAAGTAGTAACACCCATTTTTGACACCGTATTTCAGGTCCTTAAACAGAGACAGCTAGGAAAAGAAGTAAAGGTATCGTTTTTAGGTGCGTTTGTAATTATATAAATACGTAGCACCTAATTGTTTTCCTGTCCGTCCGTTTGTTTTTCTGTCCGCATATAAAAGCGCAAAAACTATCCAACCGAATGGTTTGAAATTTTCAATATATAATTCTTGTAGAAGTTTTTCAAATTTTATGAAAATCGGATGTATAGTTCAGTTACAGGGACAATCAAAAGTATTCCGTTACATTACGGCCAATGGGAAAAAATAGTTTCAAGTGCATTTTAATGATGTTGCACTCTTTCCACCGTAATGAAATCGATACGCATTTATGAAGTGCACTAAAATACATTCTGTAGAATATGCGATGCAAAGAATATTTATTATTTATTCACAGGGCCACGCAAAAGTATTTCGTTACATAATGATATAGGGGTAAACATTTATTGCGGCGTATTTTAATTATGTTAAACTGTTTACGTATAGCTGGGTAATTATGTTAAACAGATATACGTTGCTGAGGTTTACTATAAGTTACTTCCAGTATAATAGAAAGTACATGGCATTTACAGGGATACACAAGGGATTTCGCATACTATACTATACCAGAAATACTGTATATTAGCGATGATTGCTAAAAGAGCATTTTTAGACGTGATACGAGTTTTTAAGTTTAACTAAATTTTTGCATACTACACTGTGCGTATAAAGGCTGTAGATCATATACAGGGCTACACAAAAGAATTCTTAAGGGTTACAGAGTATGAACGAAAATAGTTTAAAGGTGGTTTTAAAATTAGTTATGCAGTTTTGCGCTGAACTGCATTTAGTATACTAAGATATGTTTGTAGAATATAGATAAATGATATACAGGGCCACCCAAAGAATTTTATGGATGATAATCTCTGGAAGTGTTATTTCAGTAGTTGTAGGCGTGTTTTAGTCTTAATTAAATTTCAGCTAAAAAGAAGCTTGTAAATAAAGATAGTAGGTAAAATAGATGGCTGACAAAAGTATTCAAGTATGCTTCAATCTATAGGCATAAATTGTTGAAAGTGAAATTTTAACCTATTATGCGTTTTTACCATTTTCCAACATAGTTGAAAAGTGTTTATGAACTCGGTTTGTCCGCCCATCTGTCTGTCCGAACTATAACTTTCGTTAATATAGTTGGATTACCCTGTAATTGATATACGTTAATGAGATTTACTATGCCATATTCGGTATTGAAAATAAAGTACGTAGCGTTCATAGTGTAGTTACAGAGACACTCAATATTACTCCATTACATTATGGTCTGTGCGTAAATGTCGTAATTATACAAATACGTAGCATCTATTGTCGTCGTCTGGTCTGTCCATCTGTCTGCATATAACAGCGCAAAATTGGTTTGAAATTTAATATATGTAATAGATGCAGAATTTTGTCGAGTCATTTCAAACGTTATGACAATCGAATCAAAACTTAAAAAGATATTAGTAAAAGTTTTCTTTATTCTATTAAATCCTATCATACAAAATTAATTCAGTGATATCCCATGATAGGTAATGATTCTAGGTTGCCATGGTGATTACGTGCTATTTGAGACATAGTCCTATTATTTCCGTATTACTAAATTTAATATATATAATTGTAGTAACTTTTGTATTCATGAATTTTTGCATAAGAGTGCAACAGCTACTGTACCAATATCTGAATGTTTATAAAACTAGTTATTATACGAACGCACTTCATTTGCCACTTTGACGTATAATTTCCAACTTGTTACAATAAGAAAGATTGAGCTTCGTTAGATAGCACAAATGAATGCATACAAAACGTGTATACAGCTGTTTCGTGGCTTCTAAAGCTCCATCATCAGTGCGAAATTAAAAATTAATGACTTAAACGCAGCGGGACAGTGAGCGCACCTCACAGCTCGACCGTCAAAGGCGAAATAGCGGTGAGCTTCACAAAACAACAGTGGAGTCAAATTTTCCCGCGCTTACGAGAAGACCAATTAGAAGCGGTGAGCCATTTTGGATGAGCTTAAGTAGAAAGGAGAAAAAAGGGGGGGGGGAGAAAAGAGAGCAATTTAAAGAAATGGAAGTCAGACCTTTTAAAAATTGGGCATACTGGACAAATCGTAAACTGAACTGTTAGAATTCTTCCATATATGATAAGCTTCCCAAAAATTTAGATCGTAAATTTATGAGCATTTCTGTATTATAGAACATTCGGAAAATTTAAAATTGTGCTTGCTAGACCAGCAGTGGTTAGCAATAGCGGAGTGTTTAATGTGACAGTTCTTAACAGAAGTCTTATGTTTCCCCCAAACGAACTTTAACACTAGAACCGCTAACTATTTTACTCAAGTTTTATAAAAAGTATTTTGCACCACAATTTTTATTTGGAACTATTTAACATATTTAGTTAGGCTATTTTTGTGCTCTTATATTTAACATATCTTATAAAGAAATTTCTGGTTCGAATAGACTATTATCAATTTGGCAGGGGTCAAAATGACCCTTAAAGACGGTTCTAGTGTTAAAAGGTCGGTTCGTTTGACCAATATACATTTTTTCGCTTTCGCAAGATATCTTGTAAATTCCTCAATGTGGAAATCGGTTCATAGGATGTTTGAGATTCGTGAATTAGATTTTGTTGCAAAAGATTTTGCACAGAGTACAATCAATCCTTCCTCCTTATATGTATCTTTTTTATACTTCGTACACTCTTTTATTTAACTCAACCTGGTTTTTGTATGTGAAAATGGAATTTTGCAATAAATTTTTAACCAACTTCCTGATATCTTAGAATTATAAAAGTTACGTTCACAGGTGTGCTCCTAATGACAATATAACATTTTAATATTTTTAGAGCTTAATTAAAAAGTTACTTTTATTAATTTTAAGGTATTCTTCCACCTAGCCCGCCACAGGTGATAAATAAAATATTCTCTAAAACTCGTACAATTGCATACCAGTGGAAACAACGAAGAATTGAGTTTAATTATGCGCCCCTCCCCCCCCCCCCCCCAAAAAAAAAAAAAAACGCTCATCGAAATAGGCCAAACTGTTGTGAAACTGCAACAATGAAACAATTAAAGGCTTAAATTTAGAAAATAAAACAAATTAATTTGTTACTGCGGTTGTTACCAAACGACAAGCTATAAATTCAGCTCTATTTTAGCGCCACGCAAGAGAAATATATATATAGATTGACTACTTAAAAAAAGAATATCTCCTTGCACAGTCACGCCAGCCAACTCAAAAAAATTTCAGCCACATTTTACATTAACTCTGAGTTTTAAACGAAGCAAATCTTACAAGTGTAGTTTGAGGTTTTATATTTTATTCCTGTAGGAAAAGTAAAAACTTAGTTTTCCCACCTCTATATAAACAATTGCAGAAAAGAAGTTGGCAAAAGTTTCTCCACACATTTCAAATCTATAAATGTTCAACATTCCAAAACAGAAACCTGATAACATTCGCCATTTTGTTTCTGTAGATGAAAATATAAAACCTCGGAAAAGATAGCAGTAAATAAGAAGTCGGAATCCGTATGTCAAACATGGCAAATAAGGTGCGTTCGTGCAATGACTAGTTCTATAAATATCGAGATCTTGGTGCTTTAACTGTTGCACTCTTATGCAAAAATGCACGAATACAATATTTATTACGATTTTGTATATTAAATTCAGTAATAGGGAAATAATATGACTCCCTCTTAAATAGGATCACCATGGCAATAAATCACCATGGCAACCTAAAATCATTATCTATCATGGGATATAACTAAATTAATTACATATGATAGGATTTAATAGAATGAAGAAAACTTTTATTAATATCTTTTTTAAGTTGTGATTAGATTTTCATAAAATTTGAAATGACTCGACAAAATTCTGCAACGATTGTATATATTAAATTTCAAATCCTTCGGTTTTTGCGTTGTTATATGCGGACAGACGGACAGACAGACGGACGGAGCAGACGACGCAACAGCTGTAGGCACTACGTATATATAAAATTACGAATGCACCTAAAAAGCATAACTGAATAATTATTTTAAGCATTAAATTTTGGATGCCGAATTTTTGACATGGAGACGTAAAATAAATTCTATTATTTTGAAATTGTATCAATACATTTGTCAGACATTCAAAAGTTATAGTGTTTAGTGAAAGTTTATACCTGTGTTTGAAAAATGTAAAACATTTTTTTATATTTTGTTTAGCAAATGTCTAGCAAATGCATCTCAAATCATACCAGAAAAAGAAAACTGAATAAAATCAAACTTTTTTGATACAATTAAACTGAATTGACAAAATTTTAATTAACAGAAAGTGACTTTTGGGGTAATTTTGACACGCTTTGTCTATTGAAATAGATTAGGATTTATTTAGGTAAGTGGTCTTTTTTAAATGCTGTAGAATGGTCAACATTTTCCCTGCATGAAAAAAAATATATATGAAAGTTTTGTACTTCTAATTTATGTAGGTTTCGTAACGGAAGCTTAAATTTTCATTACTATAATTGTTACATAAAATTTTTACCGACTTATGCAAAAAGATGCAAATACTTATTGGTTGAAAGATAAGTTATAAGATAATAGGATAAGATAAAATCTTGTCATGGTGTGTACGATTTTATCACATGTTTTAATAGAAATCTTCCATTTATTTCATTGCAAAAAAAATTTACAAATCCTGCAAATGATGCGGCTACAAATTCTACTATTTTAGTATTTAAAGGTCCTTCTGGTCTGTATTGGGATTAAAAGTTACCCCATCTCTTTTTCCTTGTTTTTAAGAATTCGGGTAATTTACTAAAATTCAGGAAGCTAAAATGCGTGGAACCGGATTATAAAAGATCCCCGGTTTTCATCAATATTGAATCCGAATGAGAATTTCAAAAAATGAGTCTCCTATCGTCAAGTTGTCTTCATATGCCATACTTTGCTAACTGTTGCCAAACTTGCCAAAACTTTGACGGGGAAAATATGACTATGTAGTTTTAAGCCTAAGCATACGAGAGATGGAACAATGGCTACAACTGTGAAAGAAAATTTGCAAGAAACGGCGTTCACTAAAACTCATCAATTAAATCCTTTTATGGACGAATCCCTTATTTTTAATTTGTTATTATGTTTCAAAATGTCAACCACTCTAGAATTTCAAACTGGTGCAGCTATTTTTTAAGATAGAGGCGAAACAAGAAAATGATTCGGATTCCTTGTTTCGAGGTTTAAATATTAAGGAAAATAAGTTTTTTATTTATTAAGTCGTTAAGTAGAAATGTCCAATTTGAAAGCGGCTTTTTAATTTAGAAATCCTGAATTCGCATCAGAAAGTTTAAATGGTTATTTTTAGTTTATGAGATTTTTGTAAAGAAGCTTTACAGCTTTTCCTGGGCTACCTTGGTGAGTGTCATTTCTGAACAATTGCTAACTTTAAATTTTTATATATTGTTTCTCTCTGTATAGTAGTTTTGTAACTACAGCTATACTTTAACTTAATTTTCAATTTTATAATTCTTCTTACTAACTTCCTTGACATAATTTTCCATTTTAATATTCTTCGTACTAGCTCCCTTGACTTAAGTTTAAAAACTTAATATTTAATTCTTAATCTTTTATAATTTTTATAGATCTTTAAATATTTGATTTTACTTTAAATTTATAGTCATTTACGTTTTAAATAGTTTTAAACTACACTTTTCTTTTCCCAACGCTGCTCTCTGTTCAGCACTCTTTGTAAAACCTTCATCTGATGAGCACAAATAAAATAAAATGAAATTACTATTCAAAATTTTCTGGTGTAAATTCAGGTTCTCTAAATAAAAAAACCCTTTTAAATCGGATGTTTTATACTACATGACCAAACATGTATTTGTCTTTTGTATAAAGTTTTGAAGTTGAAATCTTTAAGTAACCACCAATTTGAAACAAGATCGCCGATGAATCTGGGTAGCGAACTGACGTTGTTGTATCCTGCACACATTCCCAGTCACATCCACAATCACGTCCTTCGATAAATACGAGTACGATCGTATAAAAAAAAATCAGGTGCCAGACGACTTGGAAATTGCAAGGAGTTTATGTACCTTGTTTTCGCGAGATGTATATGTAAATGGAAATACTATATAAAATGCATCCGCAGCTATAATTTTAAAAATGGTAGAAATATCATACTGTTTTTTGATTTTTATTCTCTTTTATTAATGGTTTTCGAAGGTAATGAAAATATTTCTAGAATCGTGAGTAACTACAAGCTTAATTCAAATTTAATAAATGCTCCTTCTATATCAGGAAGCGTTTTTGCAATTTATTTACACTGTATTAGAACGTGTTGATGGTTGGTTGGTTGGTTGATTTGTGACGGCCGATTATCTACACTAGGGATATAGGCCCGAGGAGGAGTGCCCTTCGTGGGTGTCTTTCTAAGGGAGCCTAACCCGTATTAACGCATGGAAATCCATGGCTCGAAGAAAACCACGAAAACTCCGAACGATTAGGCCGACGGTCGCGATTGGGAACGTGTTGATGGCTTTATGTATGCTATTCATCTGAAATAAATAAATATCCTGCAGAGAAAACGATCCGAAATCTTGCATCAATCTAATAAAATTAAATAAGAAAAGTTATGTAAATAAAATTTCTTGCGTTGTACTATCAAATGCTATTTATTTAAAAAATACCACAGAATTTCCACCCTCACATATTCGCATGTGTCACAATCAATATATTTTCCTCCCCTTTAGGCATCTGTTGTACAAAAAAAAGGTTAAAGAAATAGAGCCGGAATATAGAAAAACTGGCTTAGTCTTCCACGTGTCTCGGAACAGTTTCTGCTAAGAATAATAAATACATACTCTGAAATCCACGGCAGCGAAAACAGAAATGTTACTGATTCCCAAACGTTGAAATTTGGGGTACTTCTTTTTTTTCTTTCGGAAGATATTTTTCTTTCTTAACTTATATTTGTCGTGAAACACGTGCCGCATCTAATATTTCCCCATCTAATGCGACCGCACGTTCCAAGTCACGTTTTTCGATTTCATTAAAGAAATGCTAGAGTTTTTGGATTTCTCTTTTTCCTAAACGATTCAAATAAATTGCATTACTCATTCATATCAATAATCGTGATCTCTTTTTTATAAGTAATTATTTTCATATCGCATCAAGAATAGATGCAGGCTGGGAGTTCATTCTTTTATTAATATCCGGTATTAACAATAATTTTTTAATATAATAAATTATCAAAATAGTTTTTATTTTAAAGATAAGAAACTTTCACGTCTCAACATTTTTTCTTAGCACTCAGAAACAAAATCACTATTTTTTTTCATGGATAAATTGTATATAAAACTCTCAAACATAGTAATTAGGATACGAAATAAAGCCTCAAGCGTAAGACATCATAGATAGAACTTTTTCTTACATGAAAAAATGAAGCTCTTTGAACATATAAACATCATGAATACGACACAAAAATTAAATTTTTGCAATTTTATACTTCAGACGAAATACTGAGAAAGGCGAATGCAAAGGTTCTTCACGTTTTTTGGCGAAAACAGAACGGCGGAAAACACAAAAAGTTAAACATCTATGAATTCACGTTCTTGCCATCTGTCTGGCAGTAAGTGAATCCCACGTCGATAAAACTCCTCTGTTTTAGAAACAAAAAACTGTTGTAACACCACTTTTACAGCCTCAATATCATTGAAGGTTCGACGAACGAAGGTATTTCGTAACGATCGGAAAAGATGATAGTCTAAAGGTTCAAGGTCGGGGATATACGGCGGGTGAAGTAAAACTTGCCAATCAAGGACCAGCGATTTTTTTCGAGTCCATGAAGCAACATGAGTCCTGTCGTTATCGTGATGAAAGAGAACCCCTCTCCGATTGATAAGTGCTGGCCACTTAGACGTGAGTTGTGTTCGCAGTCTGTCCAATTGTTGGCAGTAGAGGTCTGCATTGATAATTTCTTTCGGTGGGAGGACCGCCAGGGCATTATTCCCTTGGCATCCCATCATGCACTGAGAAAAACTTTTTCGGGACGGAGTCCTCCTGTTGTGGTTGATGGAGTACCCTCTGCAACTCAGCACACGGTCCTTCGACGTTTCACTTTATGGTACAGCTCCCATTTCTCATCGCCGGTTACAGTTTGGTACAAAAAGGGATTCCCTACTGTTACAGGAAAGAAAAGAAACACAGGTGCTGATCCTTTGTTCTCGTTGCTTTGCTATAAGCTGGGTTGGTACCCACTGATCGAACTTGGTGATGAAGCCACGCGCCTGCATCCGTCTTTCAACTGTTGTTCTGTATACCGAACACGTTTTTGCTAATTCTTCGACGGTTGAATGTGGGGAATTTGTTACGGCTGTGTCCAGATCCTCGTCAGAAACCACTGATAGGCGTCCAAAACGTGCATGATCGTTACAGCTCCTGTCTTCCTCCGGAATTTCTTAAACCAACGGCGGCAAGTTATATCGTCCAAGGCATTCTCCCTATACACTTGACAAATTCTGCGACAAGCTGCGGGTGATGTAATGCATTTATCATACTCGTATAGTAAACATTGTCTGATGTGGCTTGCCATATCGTTTTCCATTCCGCATGAGTTCTTCTGACAAATGTTGCGCCTATATATACTCTACTGCTCCACGCGTTATTAGCAACTTTCCTATCCTCGAAATGTCAGCTGTGACGTCCATCTCCACTTGGCATTTGAATATGCTCAAAACGGGTAGAACTCTTTCACTTACCCTATATTATGCTCAACAATACCAATTTAATTATTTGCCACTTTTTACAAAGGCAAAGTCTTGTCAACTTACATACAAAACCTCGTCGTCAGATTTTTTCTTTTAATATAAGATTATTCGGAATTTTTTGTACAAAGTTTTATGGGTGATAGTACACATCAAGAACAATATATATTCTTTGTATAGGAAATCAAACTAGCAATCTACTTATTCTCTCGAAAATACAGGGAATTTGAACATGAATTTTTGTTCATAAATTTATCACTAATGGAGATAATGTAAAGATGTTTTTAACATTGCCAGCATTGTGACAGGTCGTATGACAATATATGCGTGACGTTGCAATAGGAAATTTCATTAACCTGTTAACTACTTACGGTAAATTAGTGTACCAATTATAAAAAACGACTGTTTGTTTTATTATTTTTTCTACAACTATTTTTAATTAATTAATTTCCTGTTACATTTATTCCAGGAAAATTTCAGGACGAATACTATATGAAAATAGTAGTACACAAATTGCAAAAATTGTCTGGAATAATCATTCGTCAACCAGTGTAAAAGATTGGTAGCCTAAGAATTAATGCCGTTAACCAGGGTTGCCAGTTCGTATTCGTTATTTATTCAGAAATTCCAATATTATACAAGAGATACCGGAAGAAATTTTATTTTGTGCAATCATGAATTGTCCGTCATTATATAAAGCAAAAACTGTTGTTGGAAATTTCTGGTATGAAGGCGGAATATGCGATAAAAAAGAGATCGAAAAATCATGCGCACAGCATAAATTATGAAACACTTTCCAACACATTCAGAGTATTATAATCAAACTTCACACTTTACTCAGGTGAAAGATGACGTGTAAAGGAACAATTTGCAAAACACATAACGCATTTGAAAATCAAATTACTTCTATTACAATGTCATAAAATATACGATTATTTTGTGCAGCCTTGTATATGATCCACAGATACTCATGCATGCTACATATCATTCTAAATGTTTGTTCTGTTAAACGCATAGCACAATTGAAAATTTCCGCCAATAAACGGATGTTGTTGAGAAATTTTGTTCAACCCTGCATAAGAAGTATAGAATTTATACACACCAAGTAATATTTAAAAAATAGTTAAATTTAAAAACGCATACCGCAACTGTAAACGCACTTCCAGCAATTATTCTTTGAGGCTTCAATAGTTCAATTATTGCTGATTTTCGTCTATAGCAAAATTCTTTTGTGTTTCCTTGGAAATGAACGATAAGTTCAATGCACACCATATTCTATAATAAAAGCCTTACAGTACACCTCAGTGATGTATACCAATTTCACTATGTTTAAAATTCTGTAATATCATTAAAATACACGGCAAACGATTTTTCTCCATAGACTGTAATGCAACGGAATTCTTTTGAGTGGCCCTGTAATTGAATCGAAAAGGTTACACACTTCATTTTCAATATAGAACATGCCATATTAAACCTCAGTAACATATATAAATTTCATGACATTCGGATTATATTTACGCAAGTTAGAGCTGGGAAAGACAGACGCACAGACGGACAAACAAAGGACAGACGGGCAGACAAACCGAACTCATAAACAATTTTCAACTATGGTGGAAAATGTAAAAAAAAAAAAAAAAAAGAACCAAACTGGCTACCTTACTGTGAACAGTATGGTGGTTTGGTTTCTGCGATCTTGAGTGATTGGTGGCCTGTTGAATATATTTAAGCCGTTTTTAGGTGCGTTCGTAATTATATAAATACGTAGCACCTATAGTCGTCGTTCAGTCCGTCTGTCTGTCCGTCTGTCCGTCCGTCCGTCTGTCCGTCCGTCTGTCTGTCCGTCCGCATATAACAGAGCAAAAACTACCCGACCGAATGATCTGAAATTTTTAATATATAATTGCTGCAAAATTTTGTCGAGCCATTTCCAATCTTATGAAAATCGGATGTATAGTCTAATTACAGGGACAGTCAAAAGTTTTTCTTTACATTACGGCCAATGGGAAAAATTATTGCAAGTGAATTTTAATGATGTTACAGACTTCCGAATGGTCTGAAATTTTTAATATATAATTGTTGCAAAATTTTGTCGAGCCATTTCCAATTTTATGAAAATCGGGTGTATAGTTTAATTACAGGGACACCCAAAAGTTTTCCGTTACATTATGGCCAATGGTAAAAAATTATTGCAAATGCATTTTAATGATTTTATAGCCTTCCGAATGGTCTGAAATTTTAAATATATAATTGCTGCAAAATTTTGTCGGGCCATTTCAAATTTTATGAAAATCGAATGTATAGTTTAATTACAGGGACAGTCAAAAGTTTTCCGTTACATTACGGGGAATGGGGAAAAAATTATTGTAAGTGCATTTTAATGATGTTACAGACTATGCACTTATGAAGCGCAAAAAAAATATACATTCAATACAATGTGGGGTGCAAAAAATAATTATAAAACTAGTTATAGTACAAACGCACCTCATTTGCCACGTTTGACGAGCAATTTCCAACTTGTTCCTCATAATCCTCTATCCATATGCTTGACTGAATTGAAACTCTATCTAACGGTGGAGTATACAAAGTAAGCTGCTAATAAATTTTGATTTCTTGACATAAAACCTGCTTCATTTTAATCCTTTCTGTTCAAACGGCATATTTCTCTCTTAATAATTTTTTTTTTTTTTTTTTTTTTTTTTTTTTTTACATTCTGATTACATAGTATATTTTACATTAATAATTTTAGCTACTTTAATAATTTTAACGATCTATTATATAATACGCTATCGTACGTGGTACAGATATTGCGATTATTTTTTAATTGTTTAATGGAAACGCCCGAATGAAACGCATCTCATTGGTTATTGAAAAGAATTTAATGCATCTCCATACCTATAAGGGGGTTAGCTTAAGGTATTATATTAATTATATTTAAGGGGGTCCAAGTAAATTAAATTATGAATAAAAGTAACATGATACATTGTTTAGCATGCTTTCCCAAACATTAATTTTAAGGGAGACCAAACTGGTCGCCAAGGGCGGCTAATTAAAATTAAATTTCGTCAAGAAATTGAATATTGCACTTTACAGAATATATTTTTTTTTGCAAAAGTGGACAGGCGGGATTGGATGTAATCTAGGCAAAAATGAACTAGTTTGAAATAATGCTGTTTCGATCCACTTTTCCAACGTCCGCACTGTAAAAAAAATTCCGCAACGTTCCTGGGAAAAAATGGGCAGCTGAGTTGCCCATTATTTCCAAGAAACATTTCTTGAAAATGACTGGAACTTTACTGTATATGTTAAAAACTTTCTACAGAAATGCCAGTAAGTGTCCTGCGAAATACCAGGAATATTTCTGTTGACAGCAAAACATTACTGACATTTCACAGCATGCGGGATCCGCAGGCGATTTTTACATTTCCAGTTGACAATTTTCGCTTTATTATCATTATTTGTTAGAATGAAAAAATATTTTGAAATTGACATCAAAATTATTATTTATAATTTACACGAAAAAAAAAAATTTCAGTTAAAATTCAATAAAGTAAATATATATATATGGAGGTGAGACTCCATACATAACTCACAACTCACTTTTAGGACGAGCACTGACATTTATTGGGACGAACACACAAATAAAAAATACAGATATAAACACTCTTCTCGTTCTTTAATTAGCTTAAAGTCTATAATGCAGGACGTCGTTGAATATTTCTCAGATTTTCTTACGTCGTGTAAATATTCAATCTTATTTCACCGTAATATGTTCTGTTCTTTTTTTAACAAAAACCCTGCGTCGTCAAAAACTCATTTCGTTCTCTTTACTTCTTCTGCATTTCCACTTCACACAGCTTCGTTAAGGCTCGTTTCCTTTT
Organism: Maratus speciosus; assembly: GCA_963932465.1. NCBI lineage: Eukaryota > Metazoa > Arthropoda > Arachnida > Araneae > Salticidae > Maratus > Maratus speciosus. The sequence continues at coordinate 463,900,317 of OZ010794.1, read as the reverse complement.
TAATCTCGAAGCGGAAAATACGGGGACACTCAGTCTAATGCAGGTGTTGCTTGCGAAATCTCCACATATATGATATATTGTTTCTGAACTTTGCTTAAAATATAAAAATATATAAATGTAAATAATAATTAGAAAAAAAAATCTAGACATAAAATATTTTGGATTTTCGTTAGTAATTATGTTAGTTTACAAGTTAGATAAAATACATATAAATTTTCATGAAAAAAAAAAAAAAAACCTAAACGTAATTGTATATTTTTTCCGAAAAAAAAATCAAATTTGCAGCAATTCAAAGTGTCAAATATATATAAAATTTAAATCAAATTGTAATAAAGTGTTAAAATATAAAATTAATTAAAAAAGAAAAAAAAAGTCCAGAGGTAGCATCGAACTCGGGCCGTACGGGTGGCGTGCGAGCTTTCTGCGTCCACACCACGAAAGGTACGTTGAGAGCTGCAAACTAATGGGTATTTGAAACGTATGCTAAACCTCGGCATCTAATTTCTGAAAATCTAAGTCCCATTTGAAGAAATCCTTTCACAAGAATAATTAGAGATAAGAATTCTAAAATATACTTTAAATTAATCAAAATCGGTATGAATCATGTTTGATGGTCCCCTGGTTAATTCAGATCCAAATAATAGGTGTATTTTTTTTACACGGTCTGCTCCACAGACAAGTACGAGAGATAATCTCTTAGCGATGTCACGGAGGAATTGTATTTTCATCTGAATTGTCTTGACAATAGAGACGTAAAGGATTATGTCGTCTATTGATTTATTTGCATTCCATATTGATTTTTTTACATTCATTTAAGGAATTCTTTTTCGACACTCGCGCGCGAGCAACGGATTATAGCAAAAAAATAATAAATGGCGGCCGCAGCGTTTTGCTGTTTCCAACATTTGTTCAGGAACGTTTCAGATAAGAAAACCAGAATTTCACAGGAAAGAGCTAAATTATTCTGAAAACCTGAGAAAAGGCGAAACGTTCCTGGATTTTACATGGAACGTTACCATTTTTTTTTTTACAGTGCGTTTCGATTGCATGATATAAAAAAATAGCAGGTTTTATATATAAGGGAGAAGTGAGCACGTGTAAACAGTTCACATAAATATGGTTTTTTCTCATAATTGGGTTAATTTCTACGTACAAACTACTCAATATAGTAAATAAAACTTTTTCTTACACATGGTAATTTTTTTAAAATCATCTTTATAGTACTTTTTAATTTTTTATTGTTTTATAAATTCAAAAAATTGTTCACATGTTCTCCACTGGTGGGGTAGTTGTAAACACACGTGGGGCCCATGTGAACACAGGAAAAGAGTATCCTTTGGACATGCTTTTATTTCTGCTATTAATTTGTCTCCATAATCATTAGCTATATTATCAGTTAAATTCATCATTATAAATATATGTATATATATGTATTTCTCTAGTTTCTGGATGATTTGTTTAAGGAAAAGATTATAAAATAAAAAATAATTAAATACAAAGCTGTTCTGACCCCATACACACGAATCATATTAGATGTCAATTTAAAAATTTGACTTTTAATAAATTGTTACTGATATCTATCCTTATTCAAAACATAATAAACATAGCTGTTGTTTTATAGATGGAATTAAGCCATCATTGCAAGTTTAGAACAAATGAAATAGAAAAAAATTAAAAAGTTGTTTAACATAAAACTTTTTGCATTAACAATGCATAAGAAATATTGTTGTAAACAATTTACTAAACTAATATATAACACTTATTGCATTTTAGAAAACATTATATATATTTTTTAATTACAATTGTACATTAACGAGCCTGTTGCTCTTTATGTACTTCCTGTCAGATGTAGTTGTGGAAATTTCAATACAAGATCACTTTTTGTATGGCAGAAATGTGTTCGGTTTCAAGAAGATTATAGGTATTGAAGCTGACGTTTTTTTTCATGAATTTAACGGAAAGAAAAGAATCACAAAAGGATTATTGGGGCACTTTTGTACTGTTCATATGAGTCTCCAACTAGTCTGTTCACAAGTGCCCCACACAGCTGCTACAGTTAAATGATAAATCATTAACATTTGTTAACTTTAGAAGAAAAAAACTTGATCAAAAATACTTATCTCTATTCGTAATATATATTAAAACAGTAAAATTCAAATAAATAAATAAAGTTAATTGCAGTATAGATTATTTAATACCTGATCATTCCTCATTTCAACAAAATAACATTTCTAATTCTTGAACCTGTAGAAAGACTGCAATATCTTAATTAAACATAACTCTTCATTACGGATATGGATTCAGTGATAAATATTGCATTGCGATAAACTTAATTAAGCTCTAACATTTCAGGCATTTGTGAATGTTAGTAAATAAACGCTGTTTAATACCATTTAGCTAATCATTTGAGGTCTGCAATTATCTTTCCACTCAAGAATTACGCCTTACCGAATAATGTAATAAAGCCAATGCTTAAACCATCGAGGTAAAATTTCCATTTTGTTCAATCAATTATAAAGCAATCATTAAAAATAATAAATAATGTGTTAGTTACCTTGCGATTATGTGTTTTTACTATTTCTCGTTCTAAAATAAATATTTAGTTATTAATTTCATTATTCTATATTCATTATTCAATATATCATACTTTTAGGTGCGTTCGTAATTATATAAATACGTAGCAAATAGAGTCGTCGTTTGGTCCGTCCGCGTGTCTGTCTGTTCGCATATAACACAGCAAAAACTACTCAACCGAATGACTTGAAATTTAATATATATAATCGTTGCAGAATTTTGTCGTGTCATTTCAAATTTTATGAAAATCGAATGAAAAGTTAAAAAGATATTAATAAAAGTTTTCTTCAATCTATTAAATCTTACCATACGTAATTAATTCAACGATATCGCATGATAGGTAATAATTCTAAGTTGCCATGGTGACTATTCTATCAAATCTTATCATACATAATTAATTCAATGATATCTCCTGGTAGGTAATGATTCTAGGTTGCCATGGTGTTTACGGCCTATTTAAGGCGAAGTACTATTATTTCCATATTACAGCATTCATCATATAGAATCGTAATAAATTTTGTATTCATGCATTTCTGCATAAGAGTGCAACAGCTATTGCAACAAGATCTGAATATTTATAAAACTAGTTATAGTACCAACGCACCTCAAGTGTTACATTTGACGTAGGATTTCCAACGTGTTTTTTTTTTCTCTTTTGTTACTAGTTTTAATATACTTTTATTAAAATGAAATAGCTCGAGGTAATGGTTTTTGCTGCATTATCCAAAAGTATGCTTTTGTTGCGAGATGAGAGATTACAACGCGTTTGAGATTACAACAAGGACCGGATTTCAGTTTTACGCACTCACTAGCTAAAGTACCCGGCGTTGCCCGGAATTTTAAGAATGTTTTTTTTGAAAAACCAATTTCAAAATTTAACATACAACATAAAAAAAGATAAAAATAAACAGTCGAAATGTTGTACATATGAATCAAATGAAACCCCAATATAAAAATGTATAAATTTATATAACAGACGCAAATGCAGCTATAAATGAACTTATTTCCATTCATCATTGGAGCAATAATTAGGATGAGTGAAGTGAATCCTCTACTAGGCTACACAAATTACATTTTGCCGTACACTTTACAAAAAACTATTCAGTATTTTGACTTGAAATTAAACATAAAAATAAATTATGATCTGTAGAATTGCAGAATATTACTTTTTTACAGAATAATCTTTAAAAAATTATTATTTTAATTAATTTATTTTACATGTTTTTCCATTACGGACGCATTTTTGCAAATAAAAAATGAAACACGTATTATATTTTCAGAAGGAAAAATAAATCATGGAGTTAGTCATTATAGATAGAATCATGATTAATTAAATCTTTTCACGATTTCTTTTATGAAATTTTTAAAATACCCTTTTTTATGAAAATTATAGCATATTTTTAATGAATTAAAATTTGGTGAAAATTCAATTATTTACATTCAATTATAAAAATATTTTTCAGTGTTAAGTATTCCAACACACATGTTATTCTCATTATGGGAAATTCATTTACGCAGACGACGTCGTCTGCGTAAATGACACTTACACATTTTAAAAGAATTATATTATGATTATTTTTTAATTTTTTTTGTAAAGTGGCAACAAAAGAATTGTAAACAAATAAAATTAATTGTTAAATTCGTTATATCATAAATAAAAAATTCCGAGGAAATTCTTAGTTATTTGGCTGAATTTACATTTCTAAAATTAAAATACGCCAAAACATAAAGTAACGTTTTTGCTTAGTAAAGATGCAAAAATAGTATAAAAAATATTGTTACTTTCAAATATTTGTCTTATTAAATAATGCTTCGCGAATACAGATAAAGCATGGCTTTTGCTAGTGTTAAAATACGCCAATATTTCCATAATCGAGTTTTTATCATGATTCAATACATTTTTACCATTTATATGATGTTATATATTCACCACGTCCTTTATATTTCCAATATGAAGTAATATTCAATTTTTTTATTCGTTAAATTAATTAAATAATTATAATTTTTCACATGGAAATTATAAAACAGAAAAATTATGACGTAACATTCACTTTTGTTTTTAATTCGTCAAGATATTTATTTTATTTTCATTTTTTCATGTGGAAATCTTGCAGTAGAAATAATATTACCTTTTATTAAATTCGTTAAAACATTTACTTCCTTTTTTCACGTGGATACCTTGCAATAAAAAAGTAATTGTTGTGGTAAGAATTTTATTGTGGAATTTTAATTGTTGGCAACAGCTATAAGGAAAAATGTTTCAATTTGATTGGAAATTGCTGTTAAATTGGTGTTTGTTTATTAATTAAAAATGAACTATAAGTTATTTCTACTCCGGATTACTTTAGTTGCCTCGGCCGTGTTTTAATACACGTGTACTAACATATCAAAATTCTGGCTTCCAAACTGAGGATTTGTATAGTATTACAGACAGACAGACAAACAAATTTTCATTTTTATACATTAGATTAATCCATTCCGGTCTGCTAATCTCTCCCTCTTAGTACGGAAGCCGGTGACATCGAAAACCCCGTGATCGCGAAATGGAATTTTATTATTTTTTTATGTAAATCGATAGTAAAAAGTCATACGAACAAAATGAGCTAGGTATGACTAGGTTTGACAAGCCGAAAATAATTTTAAATTAATTAATTAGGATGAGCTAAGCGAATCCTCTACTAGGCTACAGAAATTACATTTTGTCGTGCACTTTACAAAAAAATTATTCAGTATTTTGACATGAAATTAAACATTAAAATAAATTATGATCTGCAGATTTGCACAATATTATTTTTTTTAACAGAATAACCTTAAAAAATTTATTATTTTAATTAATTTATTTTACATGTTTTTCTATTACGGGAGCATTTTTGCAAATAAAAAAATGAAACACGTATATTTTCAGAAGAAAAAATAAATCATTAGTCATTATAGATAGAATCACAATTAATTAAATAGTTTCACGATTTCGTTTATGAAAATTTTAAAATACCTTTTTTATGAAAATTATAGCAAATTTTTAATAAATTAAAATTTGTGAAAATTCAATTATTTACATTCAATTATAAAAGTATTTTTCAGTGTTAAGAATTACAATGCACAATTTATTCTTATTATGTGAAATCATTTACGCAGACGATACTTACGCATTTTAAAAGAATTATGTTATGATTTTTTTTTTGTAAAGTGGCAACAAAATAATTGTAAATAAATAAAATTAATTGTTAAATTCGTTATATCATGAATAAAAAATTTCGAGGAAATTCTTAGTTATTTGGCTGAATTTATATTTCTAAAATTAAAATGCGCCAAAACATAAAATAACGTTTTTGCTTAATAAAGATGCAAAAATAATATATATATTTTTTTACTTTCAAATGTTTGTCTTATTAAATAATGCTTCGCGAATCCAAACAAAGCATGGTTTTTGCTAGTTGTTATTGAAAAGCTATAATGATTTACCGTTATCGTGGAATGCCGACACTTGGCTCTATCTATCATTCTCTAATTAAAAAGCAGAAAAACCAACGTTTAAAATGCACAAATAATATATGAAAAGCAGCAAACAGCTGTTTCGAATCTACTAGCGAGATTCTTCTTCAGTGCAAAAGGAACAGCGTGCTAGAAAAAGCAAGGCTGAGCAAAATCATAGACAGAGACGCGCTGGCTTTTATACCCTATGCGGGTGGCGAAGGCGCCGAAACAACCAATGAGAGAGAAGCAGTGGAAACGACTGGGTGGATAAGTAGCGACATCTACCGGAGAAGTAGAGAAAAGAAACCAAAAAAGGGGGAATTAAATTAACGCTTTCCAAATACTTGGAAAATCTGGAGTACTAGATAAGTCATTGACTAAAGAGTGAGAATTTTTAATGATATGGTAAGCTTCCCAAAAATCAGATTTTCCAAGTATTTGGAAAGCGTTAATTTAATTCCCCCTTTTTTGGTTTCTTTTCTCTACTTCTCCGGTAGATGTCGCTACTTATCCACCCAGTCGTTTCCACTGCTTCTCTCTCATTGGTTGTTTCGGCGCCTTCGCCACCCGCATAGGGTATAAAAGCCAGCGCGTCTCTGTCTATGATTTTGCTCAGCCTTGCTTTTTCTAGCACGCTGTTCCTTTTGCACTGAAGAAGAATCTCGCTAGTAGATTCGAAACAGCTGTTTGCTGCTTTTCATATATTATTTGTGCATTTTAAACGTTGGTTTTTCTGCTTTTTAATATTGTTGCATAAAGGCTTTATTTGCTATTTTTATCATTCTCTAATTCATATATACATGTATTTTCAAAGACATTCTTTTCAACTTTTTTTTAGGTGAACAAAAAACAGGATTACGCTCATCTCCTGCTTCTCGGCGAATCTTTTTAATTCGCCGGTAAAAATTCAAAGCAAAATAAATGTAAAATTTTATCAATGGCCGCCTTTTTAAAGGTACTGTTTGTTTTCGGATAGTAAAACCTTCCGCGCTATTAAGCATGCGTTGGGTCTGCTTTGATTTGATCAAAATAGGGGTGATCGGAGTTTGTTTAGCTGCATTATTTAGGAATGCGCTGTTGGGGGAAATAATATCGATTTATGTAAAAGCATTTTTGTAGTTAATGTTTATAAAAAATGAAAACGCTTATAAATTTAAAGAAGTTATACAACATTTTTGCTTTTCGCGAAACAAAAAACTTTTTTTTTTCAAATTATATTAAAAAAGCTTACTTGTTAAAATATATCTTTAAATGTTAGCCTCTTCATCTGCTGAAATTCGTCTATATATGTATTTTCAAAGACATTCTTTTCAACTTTTATTTTTTTTTGGTGAACAAAAAAACAGGATTACGCACATCTCCTGCTTCTCGGTGAATCTTTTTAATAGTACTACTAGGAACTCCGGCAATTTGACTGGCTCGTTTTTTCGAATGAGCTATCGGAACATTTAATCCTCCTTTCTGTTCATTTTGATCACAAAATTCAATGACATTATATATAATTTTCTTACTACGACTCCTGAAAGATTTATTTCCACTCGAACTAGCCATTTGGACACTAAATATAGAAGTTTTAATTTGAATTAAAAAGAGATATTAATAGAATTTTAAACTTTGATAGGAAGTAAAAGATAATAACCAAGTAAAAACGCCAATCTTAGTGACAACGCAGATGAGAACGTCAAAGTAGAACATAGGAAAATAACCATCTTTGCGTAACACCTCTTTGGATAATAGAATCGTCCCAGAGTGCTAGACGTGGCTTTCGAAAACGAACAGTATTTGACTTTTCTGGCAGAATAAAGTTTGTCATATAAAGTTTTTCTCAAAGAACACAAAATATTCTATAAAATGCTCTAATAGTGACCATTATCAGCGATAATGGTAAAATGTTATAGCTTTTTAATGATAATTAATTTAATTAGACATATTCGGCTTGTCAAACCTAATCATACCTAGCTCATTTTGTTCGTATGACCTTTTTTTACTATCGATTTCCATAAAAATTTTTCAATTCTGCGATCATGGGGCTTTCGATGTAACCGGTTCCCGGAATATCTATTGTTCCTTTCAATTCCTGAAAAACAGTGTAGACTCCTAAAAGTATTATTACACGTAAAAATTCCAAGCGACAAAAATCGCCAGCGACTCGTCTGATTTCCCGCTTTTGAAAGTTCTTTTTTCGTTTTCCAAACATTTCATTGACTGTTCGGGCTTTTCCATCTTCAGATTTCCAAGCATTTGATTAGCTGTTACTGGCGACTCGCTTCGTTTCAAGAGTCAAAGATGCGCTGACAGAAGAAAGTTGCTTGCTTTCGAAGCGACTCCCCTGGAGTCATAGCATAACATGGGGACGCTTGGAATTTCAAGCGACTTTGACCCCTCCTGTAATAGCACTTTAATAAAGGAACACATTAGCGTCTGAAAGTCTTATTTTTGACAGGACATTACTTTTAACATTTGAAAGAACATGGTTCCTACAAATCAGGGAACTTCCCTGACTTAAGGTCAGGAATATACCAATAATTACTCAAAGAAAAACTTATGTAATCGCGAATTTACGGAAGTTGAGTCTATCTATACGAAATTAAGAGTACTTTTCCAGAAAGTGTAGAATCCTCGATGAAGAGCAAACATGAACAAACCGGAAATTGTACACCAAACGTGACCAATGAGGTGCATTCGTACTATAACGAGTTTTACAAATATTCAAATCTTGGTGCAATAGCTGTTGTACTCGTACGCAAAAATGCATGAATACAAAATTTCTAACGATTATATATCTTAAATTCAGTAATATGGACATAGTAGGACTCCATCTCAAATATGACATATTCACCATGGTAACCTATAATCATTACCTATCATGGGTTATCTTTGAATTAATTAAGTATTATGGGACTTAATAGAATGAAGAAAACTTTTATTAATACCTTTTTAAGTTTTGATTCGATTTTCATAAAATTTGAAACGACGCGACAAAATTCTGCAATGATTATCCGTATTAAATTTCAAATCATTCGGTTAGTTTTTGCGCTCATATATGTGGACAGACGGACAGACCAGATGACGACTATAGGCTCTATGCATTTTCATAGTTACGAAAGCACCTATAGAATGGAAGAAGAAAAAAAAACATATCTGCACGTCATTACAAATTACATTACGTATTACGTTGTACACTTATTGCAATCAAAGAAAAAAGAAGTATTTTTAATGCAATTATTATATTTTCTTTGTTATTCACGAAAATTAATGGGACATTTCTTTAAATATACTTTACAAACATGAATAGCTAATAAATATATCAGCAGCATTAATGTTTAACCGTCAGGCAAGAGTTCTGAATGTCTTGTCTATATGTCGAAGAGAAATTTAAACCATTCACAAATTGATATGAACAGTAATTTTTCCAACTAAACGAAAATGTGTCGAGGCTGGAACTCGAAACCAGAACTTTTGGCTTCAATTCCCAATGCTCTTCCAAACGAGCTATCTGGACGATATCTCTGCAAGAGTCGAATTTACGGGAGGGCATTCGGGACCGACCCCCCGGTTTTAAGGGGCTCTCAAGTTACCAAATTAATTCAAAAAACAATAAACATATTAAACAGTTCAAAAAATATTATGCGAAATGGCTTCAGCCAAGACATCCCTGGTTCGAATAATGGTCCTGACTTTTTTCACCAACTTGGGAAATTTACAACTGTTATGACTTATTTACCAATTGAATAATTGTGTTAAAAATTAGTCTAATATATTTTTATTTATTCAATTTCTTGTTACTTCGTAGAGATTTTTTTATTTTATTGTAAAAAAAAAAAAAAAAATAAATAAATAAATAAATCTATTTCGGAACGTGTTTAAAGTGGGTCAAATTAAACAATATTTAACAGAAGAATAGCTGGATGTTAGCAAATATATGGTACTGATTCCGTTTCTTAATTTGGCAGGTACAGTACGAGAGGTAGGGGAGGATTGATACATAGGGAAAGTTGATACATTGGCAATTTTTCTCAACAAATGAGATTAACAGTCATTCTAATGCATGTAAAGGCTTCTTTTATTTGAAGAAGTCGTCATTAGCTGGACTTTAAAACGAAGAACTGACAACTTTGGGTTTTCTTTTAATTTTGAAGATGTCAATGTAAATTTTTCCAAATACTGATTTTCTTTCATAACTCTCATTATTGTGAAGATAATATATTATAATTTTCTTTTTATTTATAAAGCACATTAGCTTTACTAAAAAGTAGATTGCCATTTTGCAACTGCATTTATACAAAGTGATTGAAATTCCAATAAGGCATGATAGGGCGAAATGATACAATAATACTGGGGGGAAATGATACACATGTATATTTGACAGTAATAGTTTTTTTAAGTTGCAAACTAATATGGGACTGCAATATTCATTATTGTTTTACAGCAAGAGCTACTGATAATTTGTAAAGAGGATTCATTGGTAAAGCTTTTCTGAAATCATTTACTCAAACAATTATTTTATTTTATCTGGATTTAAAAAGATTGGAATTTTTACTTTTGATCTTAATTGTTTCGAAGATACCTATTTTTTCCTCTTAACATCGAGACCTTTTCTTAAAAAGACCATTGGACATTATGTAGGTTACATAGAAAAGCAGTGTAATCATAGATGGTTAGTTTGCTTTGCGCGTCGTGTGGAAAAAAAAGTTTAAACGGCCTGAAATGGCAAATATATCTATAATAGACGAAGAGCAAATTGAAAACGCATTAAAATCACCCGACTTTACTTATCAAAATGATAGAATTACTAGTTTTTCTTTTAGAAAAGCTTCAATGTGCCAGATTCATGTTAAATTATTTGCAAATCAGCAATGGTCACTTTATTTTTTCCTTGAATCAGGATATCTTTGGTTTTTTTCATTATTTATTTTCTAAAAAGTGTGTAAATATGATTGTATAAAATTTTTGTAAAAAACATTACTGAAACAAAAATTTGTCAATGTCATTTCTCTTTAAATTTTACTAAAATATTTCAACATTTATCATAAAAAATATGTGACACAAATTGAATTGTCTACATTTCTTTTTTTTAATTCATATAACGATGCATCAAATCTCCTTGCAACTGTATCAATCCACCTCAGTACTAAGGAGATTTGATACTATAGCAACCATCAAATTAATTGGGATACATTTTTTGAATGATTATTTTTTAAATTCAGTGTATTTTTAATAAATAAATAAAAGTCCACTTTATAAGAAAACACGAAAAATTTATTTAAAAAAAGCTTTTTAAGGGTTATAAAAAATTGCTTAACAAAAGTGTATCATATTTCCGTTACCTCCCCTACCATATTTCCTTTAATTTGATAGCTTTTGACTGTAGAACACAACTAAGGCATTTTATCTAACATAAGACAAGCTTCTTACAGATCTGAGGGATGTTTTAACAAGGGTAGATTTCTGTAATACAGTAGAACGCCGACTATCCGAACAAGTCGGGACCGACCTTAGTTCGGATAAGCAAGAGTTCGGATAAATGGACAGGCAATTTAAGGGATGTTTCAGACTATACTAAAAATTTACACGTTATCTAAGCTTAGGACTGGTGACACCAGTTAATGCTGACATGTTTAAAAATTTTATTATTATTTTTTTTTTACTTTTCAATTTTTATCATTAAATTTTTTTCTCTTTTTATCATTTCCTGAATTCCAGAGATTATAATTTAAGTAAAAAAACTTTTGATTGTTACTTGCTTCAACGAAGACGCTTTTTTCTTAATGCTGCTATCTCTCTAATTCTTCTTTAATACGTTAGTTGAATAGGATCAACGTTCTTCTGCCGTTCAAGCCATTTCATAGCTGTTGCAGAGCATTCAAAGGCTTCTTAATGTGATGGACCAGGGTCAGTTTCAGAGCATTCGTTTTCATTTTCTTCGGAGTCTTTGTCATCTTGAATCTGATGGACAATCTCATCATCATTTAATATCTGATATCCAGGGTCATCTATTTAACCACTCGTTAATTTCATTTTCTTCATAGCTTAGGATTCTTCCCATCTCCTTTATTGTTTTACATTCCTCATTTTATGATCCACTATGAGTTTTTTGTTTATTTAAAATTTTATTCTTAGCCAATCGATAATTGGGATTTCGTTAAAATTTTTTTGGGAGAAATAGGCTGTTCGGATAACCGGAAGTTCGGTTTAAAATTTTTTTGAGAGAATATGGCTGTTCGGATAATTGGAAGTTCGGTTAATTGGCGTTCCGATAATCGGCGCTCTACTGTATGTATCATAAAGTTTCCAAAAATTATTAAACATAGAATTTTATCTTCTTGCGATCATGTCGTGATAATTGCTTATTATCAATTGGTATTTTCTAAAGAACACTTCTCCGATATTTATTTTCTATTCTGTTTATGACTGTAAATTACTTCTGTTCAACATTTAAAATCTTGCCATGTGTTCAGAATTATAGACGATACCATCATCAATACATCAGTTGCCGCTCCCTAAATTTTGCCTACCATGATCGATATCTAAATACGAATTTGAATATTTCCAACTGAGCGAAAAAATGCCCAGGCTGGGAATTTTTTCGCTCAGTTGGAAATATTCAAATTCGTATGATAACTTTACCAATCAGTTTGATTGTGTCAAAATAATAGTTCATCTACGCATCCATCGTTTATATGGAGTTCCTTTACCTGCGGTTTATTCTGTTGAGCTGTCTACATGACAGACCAGATGTTCTACCAATAAGGTTTTCTGAGCGAAATATGCTGGCTGGTTGTCGGCCCAGTTAGCTTAAACGGAAAAGCATTGGCCTTGTAAGCCAAGGATCTGGGTTCGATTCCCAGCCTGGGCATTTTTTCGCTCATTTGGAAATATTCAAATTCGTATGATAACTTTACCAATGAGTTTGATTGTGTCAAAATAATAGTTCATCTACGCATCCATCGTTTATATGGAGTTCCTTTACCTGCGGTTTATTCTGTTGAGCTGTCTACATGACAGACCAGATGTTCTACCAATAAGGTTTTCTGAGCGAAATATGCTGGCTGGTTGTCGGCCCAGTTAGCTTAAACGGAAAAGCATCGGCCTTGTAAGCCAAGGATCTGGGTTCGATTCCCAGCCTGGGCATTTTTTCACTCAGTTGGAAATATTCAAATTCGTATGATAACTTTACCAATCAGTTTGATTGTGTCAAAATAATAGTTCATCTACGCATCCATCGTTTATATGGAGTTCCTTTACCTGCGGTTTATTCTGTTGAGCTGTCTACATGACAGACCAGATGTTCTACCAATAAGGTTTTCTGAGCGAAATATGCTGGCTGGTTGTCGGCCCAGTTAGCTTAAACGGAAAAGCATTGGCCTTGTAAGCCAAGGATCTGGGTTCGATTCCCAACCTGGGGTATTTTTTCGCTCAGTTGGAAATATTCAAATTCGTATGATAACTTTACCAATCAGTTTGATTGTGTCAAAATAATAGTTCATCTAAATACGACTCTGAATATAAACCAATAATGGTACGAATTTCCCAATACCTCCCTATTTCTCATTCACAACTATAATAACATTTTCTATTCTTAAATCTTAAAGACTACGTTATCTAAATCAAACGTAAGTCCCTATTTACGGTTATGGATTTAATGGTAAATATTAGGGGAGACCGGGGCACATTTTCCATAGGGGCAAGTTTTCCAACTCGCTTTAGTTTTTAAATGAGCCTCTAGGTGACGCTAGCGAGTGAACTGGCTGAAGTGGCACCATCTTACACAACATCTACAAAAGTTATAGCTTAATAGCTGCTGTCACTTCGTCTGGAGAGCTGTTTTTTTCATTTTTTCAACGGTGAGTAAAATTTTAGGTCTTTATTAAAACGTAAAAAAAAAACGTACTAGCGTTAAACTTACTGTTTTGACATTGCATACACTAAAAAAGGGTTTCTTTCTTCAGGTAACTATACGTTTGTTTTGCAAATAACTTTCACCGGTATTCGTCCAGGTAGTGTAAAAGTTCAAATATGGCGACGGGGCAGGTTTTCCAACAACATACGGGGCATGTTTTCCAACATGTTTCGCGTTTGAAAACCTCCCCCCTCCTAAATCAGCTAGTCTTATTGTATCAAAAATGTATTTATTGTGTTGTAAAATCGGCCAAATAACCATATATACTACGAGCCCGTTTGATCATTTAGTCATTTAAATAAAACTATCAATATAAAAAACAAGGTAAATTAAAAAATATAATAAAATGTCAATTTTTTCTAAAATGGGTTCATTTAATGAATCCATTTTATGTTAATTATGTCTTTATAGTCATAAGCTAGGACACTGAGATCGCAGTGAGTATGAACCCCTCAAAAAGCAAATTAACCGTGTTTAGAGCCGCTCCACTGGCGTTAATCCACAGTTAATATTATGGCGGGTTTTAAACGTTAGAGAATTTTCATACTGAATCCTGAAATATTTACAAACTCTGCTTTTACGCCATCCTACTTTGCTGACAGGCCAGCTATTGCCGCACCAAATCTTAAAAGCACCAACAATCCTGAAAAGATTTGAAACTTTCCTCAATAACCCCCCCCCCCCCCCTCGCAGAAACAAAACAACACGGAAAGCATCTAATCATTCTACACCAAAGAAGCTGTTCCTTAAGTTCAACTCAAAATTTCCCTATTGCTTATGAAAATAGCGTTCCTTCTACATTCAAACAAACTTTGCCTACACCAGAAGAAGTTAGGACTTTTGCGAAGGCCGCACTAAGCAGGCAAACACGGCGTGAAAAAAAAAATAGGAAGTATTGTACATACTGATTCTCCTATTAAAAATCAACTGAAAATGGAAAAAAAGATTCATCTAAAAAAAGGAATCAGATAAAAGGGGCGAGGGAAAAAAATCCAATTCCGGCCAGGGAGCTGTTTGGACCTTCGTCTTTAAATGTAAAATGGATTAAAACTGTTTTTTATGTTACTGTTATGTTACTGAGCATTTAGTTCACAATAAAAAATACTTATTAATTAACAAGCAAGATTTATTACCGATGTTTTACCATTTAACTCTCTAAAGACCAGAGAGCAAACTTCCCTTATGCCTCAAAAGACCAGAGAAACGGCCCACAGCCTTCGAAAATTTCGCCCCCATCTCATCTGTCTAGCGTAAATCAGTGGGTGGGATTTCTGTTCAGAAGTTCACCGCCTGTGTTGAGAGGGAAAATGCGACAGGATTTTTTATCGGGGTTGTGGGCAAAGGGAAAAAATATCCATCACGGTTATCAAAGGAAGTAATAGTTAATTGATGATGCTATAGTCTGACCCTTCTCAGCAGTGCTCAAGTAATTAAATGATAAATTTAAATAAATGATAAAAACATCTAAAATTGTATTGTCTGTGGCAGATTCCTTTCGATTATTTTAAAAAGAAGTGTTTTTGTTCATCAGAAATAATGACAACTTGCTACATGGCAATTAGACGTGTTAAATTTAGGCTGCATGAAACCAATGTAAAAAAAAAATATGTAAAAAAAGAAAGAAAGAAATGAATGAAAATTGGAAATAAATTTTATTTCTTTCTACATTTAGAAAATATTTATAATATTAATTTTAAACATGGAATCGTATTGCACTGAATGTAATTTAGACAAAAATTGCGAAATTTACCTTGCAATCTTTACAATTGATACATTTACTTTGCAGTTTTCGCAATAAAAATGCACATTTTTAATAATGCTATTTTCATTCGCGAAAGTTTTTGCCTTTTAGAAATTCACTCACTAATTTTTGAGCCGATTTAATATATTTTGTATCTTTATTAATTGGTCGCATTTGTAAAATAATATTTCTCTATTACCAAGTACGCTTTGTTTTAAAAATCATGAAAATCTTATTCGAGTAAGTATGCGCTTTTACGACGATTAATTAGCATTATATTCATATTAAAAGTACGTTTCCTTTTTTTTTCCCCTCACAAAATGACATGAATAAATATTTAATAATCATTATTATTTCCTCTCGCCCTTAAAAAATAAAATGAAACTGTTGCAACCATTTCAGTTTATTAAGAAAATATCATTAATAAAATTTTTGAATTCATATGTAATGTTGAAAATAACTTTTTAAATTTGTAGAGCTATTTTGAGATAGCTGTTCTCTTGCAAATAAATAATGTTTGTTTAGAATCACAATTCATGCTATTTTCCCAATCAAGGTATAAAGGAGTGCATCTATAGGAAATACATACCTAAACTCAGATTATACTATATGTATGCTTAATGATGCTATATTAAACATGATTATTTATGACTATTTAGCCCATTATTAGTGCTTTATTACGCATGATTATTTATGATTATTTAGCATATCATTTATGTTATATTAATTTATACATAAAATTATGTTTTCAGGGTTTAATTTTGTAAGGTGTAATTCACACAAAAACAATTGTATGTGAAAAAGTGCATGGTTCAAATATTTTTTGGCTCTTCAATCCAAGAACATATACACTGCAAAGATGATTTTGAAATGTGTGAGATGGTGAGATCAAAATATTTTGATGTTTAAATTATTGAATCCGGATGATACACATGATTAAAAAATGACAAATTAAGGAAAATATTTCTTTAAAGGCATTTTTTAAATCAAGAATTTTAATAAATTTAAACACTTTATTATTGTTAAGACATTAAAAATATAACTTCATTGTATCTCTTATCTCATATAAAAGCTTTGCTTAATTTTGTTTTTGTTTTTTATCTTGTGATGCAGCGCGAACCGTCATCTGAAGGAACCTTTAACTTCATGTATCTCAGAATGAATTTTTTCATGATTTGCCAACTTTGAAACATATATCTAAAATGTCTTATAAAGTATTTGTATGAAATTTTCAATAGAGTTTCTGTATTATATTTCTAATAAATTGTCTTCAGGATTTATTATTTTGAGTGAGAATTGCGAAAATATGCTAATTTATGCAAAAGTTACGCGTGAAAAAAACTTTATTTTTTTCACTTTAAAATTTATTATGAACTTTATAAGTATTATTTTTAAGACTTCTGACCACAAGTTAAAACTACACATTATCTGTATACAATAGGGCAAAAATTATGCAAATCAGGCAAGTGGTTCAAGAGTTATATATAAAAAAAATTAAACATGTTTAAATTCTTAAATTTAAAATTTTTTAATGTTTTAAAGTTTTCAGTATTTTTTACATGCAATAAATTCCTTACATAAACACATATTTCACACACACACACAAAAAAAAAAAAAAAAGGAAAAAAAAAAGATATTCAAAAATATCAGGTGCATTCTCACAATCTTTTGACTTTCATGTCCCTGAATAATAATTTTTATTTTAATACACTTTTTTTTTTTTTTTTTTTTTTTTAAATTTCATATACTGGAGAACATCCCATTGCATGATTGCATAACAATATTAGCGAGATATATAAGTTTTGGACGATGTTGGAGGTCCAAATACCAGGAAAACTCCTATACCGTCCTATGTCCCTGATGCTGATTTTTAAGTTTGGAGCTGTCTGTATAAAATTGTTTCAATAAAAGTAATTCAATGCAACTTTCTTCCGAAACTGGGATAATTGTTTTATATGAATATGTAACAAAAAATTAACCTGCACACATTTTTACGGTTGATATTATTTTTTGAACTCTGTCCCTGGGTTTTTCATCCTTATCGTCCCTCTTGCTAAACTTATACAGAAAATCACTTCAGATGCAGGCACATACTTTTTTTTCAAGTTTTTCTCATGCAGAAGTACGATAGAGAAAGAATGTCTAAAATTATTTGATAGGAAATTTAATGCAGAATTTAAATCAACATTTAAATATCAATTTCAAGATCGTGGCTTTATTGGTAGTCTTACCGTCCGCAAGGTTTATTCCTGCACTTTTCGAGGTAAATAAATAATTAAAAAAAAAAAAAAATTAATCCAATGTTAACAACTGTTTCTAAACATCAATGAACATTGTGGCTATCACTTAGTTTTAACATGATTTGTCTAAAAATAGGTGGCAATTTCCCTTACCGTTCCATCCTTATCGTTCCCTTTTTTCACATTTCGTCCCTTTTTTCCTATACCGTCCCCTTTTTTTTACCTTACCGTCCCTTCTTTAACACCCCTTTAAGACAATGTTATGCAAAAATTCTGCAATTAAAAGTACTACTACATTTTTATTATTTCTTATTTGAATGTCCTGTGGGTACTATGCAAATTCATTATAAGTAAAAATTTAGAAGAAAATAAAACGTTATAGTGGTAAAATGGTAAGGAAAATTAAACTCGCAAGTTTAAGTTAAACCTCAGTTAAATAAAATATTTTTCACTGCTGACCATTTTTTCTTTATTTTGAATCACTAAGGCATTCGTCTATCTGATTAAAATGTTATTTAAGGAAGTTTAATTTCACCAGATTTTTTTCCCCCGAAAGTCAAAAGATTGTGAGAATGCCCCATCTACACATAAAGAAACAGAATTTTGTGCCCCGCATTCCTTAGTCTTATTAGCATGCCAAGTAGACGTAAAATTCAACTGTTTTCAACTTTCAGGTATACTAAAATATCAAAGGAAGACAAAAGTCTTCCTTTTAAATGCCATTTTGTTATTAACCACAAACGGTTGCAGAAGAAAGGGTGATAATTGTAGTTGCAGAAGGAGCACTTTTTCGCCTTAACTTAGCCTTATGATATCCAGTTGCTCCTTAAAAGTTCTGAATGCTGTTTTAATTTAATTTTCTTGATTTTTTTTTTTTTTTTTTTTTTTTTCAAGCAGTTTAAATCTTTAGAATGTATTATCTTTTGGTTCCGACATATTTTAAAGACAGATTTCTTAAACATCCTTGTATTATTTATTTATTTTATTTATTATTATGAAAAAAAAGTTAGAATATGTTATCACATAGTGGCTGGTTAATTCTGTTTTGTAATTCAATGTCGTCATAGGATTAAAAAGTCAAATAAATTTTATCGTGTCATTAGGTAAATAATTCCCTTATAAGATAAGCTCTGATAAGATTAGAGGAAATTTTTTTAACGATGAGATTTTTAGGGTTAAGTAATTTAAACTGCATTTAAAAAAATAAAAATATTCCAAATTTCTCAAAATTATTGTGAAATACACACCTTGCACTTATTAAAAGAAGATTTGTATTTTCTTGGAGAGGAAACTCTTTTTAAAAAAATCATAATCCAGAAAACAATAGTAATATCTTTGTAATCATTAAATTGTCAAATGCAAGAGTTTAAAATTATTGTCTTTTATTTCAAAATGGTAATGGTGAAACAATTAAAAGAAAATTAAAAATTCATCTAATAATAGTCTATGTTTTATCCATGGATATGCTTTCACGTCAAAGATACAGCTTAACAACAGCTTCATTTAAAGTAGGCATTTGTCTCAGACTTTTATTTCACTATACAGTTTTTTTTTTTATTTTGTTATTCATATTAGTTAGAAGGATGCAAAAAGAAAAAAAATAAAGCAAGCCTATTTTTATTTGAATGACTGATTTCTTCTAATAGAAAAAATAATGCTTCATTGGGGTTTTTGTGTGCGTAATATTACAAATGTATATATATGTATTCTCATTCCTTCCAAATTATCAAAAAAATTTTTTTTCTTTTGAAAAAGAATTGCAGTAACATTTATTAAAAATAACGTCTAACCTTTAGCTTCTGTAATGCATTTATTTAAACACATTGACAGTATTCACGTAGCAGCTCACACATATCTACTTTAGTTATCAATTTATAAATTCAAAAAAAAAAAAAAAAAAAAAGAAAAAGAAAAAAAAAAGAAACATATTTCTGATATATTTTTTTTTTCAAATAAATTTATGAAAGACTTGAGATTTTTAACCGTATGACATGTTGACGCAGCATAAATGTTATATTATAATATTATACAAGTATTATAATGCGTTTAAATTTGTATTTGACTTTGGCAGAAAATTAACAGATTAAACGATAAACATTATTTCTGGTTTTGCGAGAAAATTTTTGTTAACCAGTCAAGCGCACATCCATGGGTGTCATGGAGTATCATGACGCCCATCTAAACGAAGAAAGATACAAAAATACATTAAAAAAATTATGTGAAGTTAGTTTAAAGACAATCTCGCCCAATACCGCAAATTTTTCTGACGCACAGAATGTATTTAAAATGGAAATATATAAAACTCGTTCTTTAATCGTCAACAATCGATCAGCGTTTTTCACTTTTGCAGCTTTTATGTAGCTTCAATTATAACTAATTGCTCCCTTTTAATAATCTTTTCGTGACTGTAGAGTCGCAAAAATCAAACAAAACAGCTAGCTTTTTTGAAACTTATCTGAAAGATCTTGCAATCTTGAAACTTTATTCGATTTCTTAGTATCTGAATATAACTTATGAATTTTATACATTTACGAATATATCTCCAAATGTTATTAATTTACGAATATACCTGAAAATTTTATGCATTTACGAATGAAAATATAACTTTGTTATGTGACACGAAACAGAGAATTTAGAATTGTAGCAAACATAAGCTATAAGAATTTATATTATAGTTATGAGCCCCTCACTTTCCGACAAATAGATATGACCCCCACCCCCCCGCTCTTTTTTAATAGAAAATTGGATTCGTCCTTGTAACGAGTACTGCAAGAACACCGTATTCGAGAAAAACTAAGGAATTCCATTCTGTGATGCGCACTGCATGGGGTCCAATCGGCCGTCTTCAAAAAGATTTTTGATAAAAGAGAAGAAAGTGAAAACAAATAGGTACTTCGCTTCGAGCCTTTCTCCTTACAAAGCGTGGGAAAAAATGTCACACGGCTTACATTTTGTTTGAATAGTGATTCACTAAAAAAAAAGGAAAAAAAAACATTTTTTTCATTTTTCTTAAATTTTATGAATGAATAATTTCAAGATTGATAACTTTTAAGAGAATTCGAATTCATAAATTGTCGAACAATTTATATAATATTTTTGCATGAACATTTTATGAAAAATTAACAGTGTTACATTTTAAAAATAAATTGATGTTTCTTTATTTATATACTTTATCTGTAAACAAAATGTAGAATGTGATCGAACTAACTTTTATAAAATTTATTTGGATTTATTTATTTGTTATACAAGGGGAGTCTGCTCCATAAGATATCGCTTACTCACATCCAGATCTAGAACGATCGAAAAGAAGGTAATTTTTTATGTTTCAAAAACAGTACCTGATTACAGAAAATTGAATGATATTATCAAGAACGTTGGGGATCTTCTGTTATCTTTTTGCCATGTACATGGATATTTTTCAGTTCCCAAGGCCGCATCCACCACTATCATGACACCTGACAGCTGTTTTCGTGATAAAGTAAGATAAGTTTCAAATTTCAAAGTCAGCTTGTAGAAAACAGTTAAGTAAAAACAATGTCGCTTCTTCTCAGATTTTATAATAAAGCTACAGACAATCCTATTCCTTTGGCTCAATGCTATAAGAAATGAATGTGTTGAGGGGGAAAAAAAAACCTTCAGTACCGCGCTATTGAAAAACACTGCAATTAGATGTTTATGCTTATATTATATTTTACCTCTAGTTTTAGATATTTTCAGGAGGTGATATAGGATATACATGAATTCTTTTAATGCAACTTCATACATATTGTTCCATATTATTTATAAAATGAAAGTTGTTTATTTTAAATAATAAGCATATATAAATTTTGTAATATGTATTTATCGAATAATAATTTGTACAAACCAAACCTAAACTATTTTTCTATTATTACTAACTATTTTATTTAGTATTAGATGGAAAAATTTAGCAGATATTCTTATTCAGATGATAGTAATTTGTAAAACGTTTTCCTTTTTACTTATAAAAGCAAGACTTCTGAAAGAAATTTTTATCGAAATAAAAATTTCGAAACTATTTTAGAGATACAACTGCAGGAAGATGGTCATCAGTGAGCAATTGAAGATTTGATAAATTTATTGCTAAATGAAAAACACTATTGATTAAAACGCATTTAAATAATAATTTTTACATAATTTTACATATAAACTGGACTTTCTAGATTTGACAGAAAGATCAGCTTTGTTGAACGTATTTTTTTTCTTTTTCTTTTATTATCATTTTAAGATAACAAAAGAAATTACACTTTTGTTATTTTTTAGAGTTATTTTCATGTATTCACATGCACAGATGCAATTTGAATATGGTAGACTCACTTATTTATTGTACATTTGTCTTACTTCTATTTATTCCTGTGTGTTTTTCGTTTATAAATACTTATTTACATGATTGCACTAATTTAGAGCTTACATAAATTATAGATTTTACACAATTAGGGTTTTTTTTTTTTTGCAATAACAGTTATTATAACATATTTATTTTCCTGGTAAATATTTCTGCAGTCTTGAACACCATAAAATTGTTTACGCATTGTAATAAATTTATCAGGCATTACAATAAAGTGTCAAAATTCTGATACAGTGCAAAATATTCATGATTTTACAAAAAAAAAAAAAAAACCTTTTTACATGCTTACATCAAGATTAAATGGTATATAACCCCCCCCCCCCTTTTATGACGTCTACTTGCATCTAAAAAAGCTCTCAGTATAAAACGCTAATATATTTTAAGTATCTTAATGCAAGAATATATTAAAGCCACATAATTTCAATGAATGGTCACATAATTTTATAAGAAACAGTAATAGTTTTTATAAGAAAGTTTGCGCGGCATTGTAAAATTTACTGAAAAGTTATTTTAGCAGTTAGAGTAGTGTTGTTTAAGATAATATTTAAACGACAAATATTCTTAATCAAAATAAGAATCACTAATAATAATCATCTTCATCTTCCTGAAGTTAAAAACAAATGTTTTTAGAATTAATGCAAGCATGTTAAAGCTATGCATAAACACAGATAATATAAATTATTATTCTCGAGGCAAAAGGCCTTTCTTTTTCTTAAAATGGCATAAATTATAATGAATAATTTTGCCTTATTTAAAAATTAATTATTATTTATCTATATATATATCAGGTGTCGATTCAGGTAAATTTTGGGGTCTCTTTACAGACCCTTCACACGCATACAAAAAAAAAAAAAAAAAAAAAAAAAAAAAAAGAATAATAATAATAATAATAATAATAGTAATAAAGCCCATCACAAAATTACTTTTAATAAAATAGTTTCCCTCACAAAATTCCTTTTTTATAGCTCGATTCACAAAAATTCAGTTCTATAAAACCACACTCTTCATTAATTATTTTCATTTTATTAGGTTTTGCAAACAAAACAAGTTGTTCAAATTTGACATTTGGATGGCTTAATTTCATCTTTCATTACATTTTTTTTCACAAAATTATATTACATTTTACAAAAACAACTTTTATTCTTCACAATATGGATAAAGAAACGAAAAAAAAAAATGCATCGATTTATATATACATGTATATTATTTAAAAAAAAACTTAAGAAACATTAAATCGTAAGATATAATTTCTCATTTCATGAAAAAATATCTTTATATATATATATATATATATATATATACATATATAACGCGTAATTTTCGTTAAATGGCTGTAACAATTTTTAGTTTAAAAAAAGCTCTTTTAATGGAAAAATCTCTTTACACGTTTAGAGAATTCCTAAAATAAACTTTTTTATCAATACATTTATATCGTTTTATACATTTAAAAAACATGTATTAATTATTAATCCATACAGACATTTTAATATAATAAATACATATAGATTTTTTTTTTTTTATCTAATAAATACATATAGATTTTTTAATCTAATAAATACATACAGATTTTTTAATCTAATAAATACACACATTATATTAATTTTAGAAAGCTCAACTAATTAAGAAATCAGCGTATATTTAATAGTTTGTTATGCTTTACAATATTCAGCTAATGAAAGTTTTCCATTGAAAAAATCCCAGCAAAACTACCGCTTTTAGGGAAAGTCAGCATGAAAGAAGGACTGATTCTTATCGAAATAGAAAGTAGGAACCACCTGACAACCAAACAATTGGCAAATTGATTGGAGTAGCTACCACCCTTCTGGTAAGTGGGGGTAGGAATGACTTTCCATTTTCGGCCGGCGGCTTCGGTCGTCTGCTTGACCGGCCGTTTAGGCCGTTCTGGTCGCCAGAAGGTTAAAGTATAGTTGTAAAACTTGCCCCTGGCCATTTTTCGTAGGCTGGAAAACTTGCCCCGCATACGGGGCACATTTTCCAACGTAACATGATTAGACTTAACTATTTTTTGTGAAAAAGTATATTTAGTTTTTTGAAAAATAATTGTGCCAGTTTGTACAGGAAGATCTAAGGAATACAATGATATCCTGTATATATCAAAATAATTAAAAATACAAAAATACATAAATAATAATCTAAAAAGTTGGAAAACTTGCCCCGGTCTCCCCTACACTGCAATAAACTTAACACATTCGCTGCCACTAAAAATGATATTTCCATACTCAGAAGACAGATTAAAGAACAGTGTTTTAATGATTAAAATGTTCCTTATATTTTACTAGTAAAACCTGAAAAACAAAAAAGCATATTATTTTCATGTTTAGTGTGGTTCATGCTTCGGTAACGTGTCTAAACAACCTCTCCGTTCAACTTTCAAAGCCACACTAAAAACAGAGCATATAACTGATCATAGTGGATCGACGCTCCAGAGCGTCACCGGCATACGAAGAGGTGCTGGTCGGAAGCGCCAGCGCGTTGGTGGCAGCGAACGTGTTAATTAAGCTTTCGCATATCAGGCACTTGAAATTGTTAAAGAATAAACGTTATTTAATACAATTTAGTTAATTATTAGAAGTCTTATTATCTTTACACTGAATAATCTACATTAACAAACAATTTCATAAACGCTACCTTCAAAATGCTGAGGTGAAAATTTAATGTTATGTTAAGAACAATAGAACAATCATAAAAAAATGTGTAATAAAACTATCTTTCGAATAAAATTCATACGTGCTTTTCTTATTCCCCGTTCGTTTATTAAAACTATTCCTTTATTTATACAATTAAATAATAAAATATTTTTATATATTTATAATTGTATGTAGGCACAGCAATTGCCGCCCTAAATTTTGCCACACTCGACCGATGCCTACATCCGGCCCTTTACACAATCCAATTACAGTATGGATTGCTTAATACCTGCCCATTCCACACTTTAAAAAAAATATTTTTTCCAATTATCAAATCTGTTGAAAGACGACGTAATCCTAACCAAACGTCAGTTCTTATTTACGGTTATTGATTTAATGGTAAATATTGTATTGCAATTAACTTAATTAAGCTTTCACATTCTAGGCACTTGAGAATATTAAGGAATAAACGCTGTTTAATATAATTTAGTTAATTGTTAGAGGTCTAATTATCTTTCCATTCAAGAATCTACATTACCAAACAATTTAATAAACTCCGGAATCCAAATGTTGAGATGGAAATTAAATGTTATTCAATGAAAAGCAATTATAAAGAAATATATAACAATATGTTTGTCTTTCGAACAAAAGAAATATGCACTTTTACTATTACTTGTTCTATTTATAAAATATATTTCATTGTTTATTTAGATAAACAATAAAATATTTCTAAAATCACATTTTAGGTATTAAAACATAATTGTATCTAGATAACCGGTAGTTCCCCTCTAAATTTTGCTCCACTTCGTCAATGCCGAAATCCGGCTCTGGATATAATCCAATTACAGTATGCTTTGCTTAATACATAGGCGTAACCAGGGGGGGGGGGGGGTGTGCCCTGGGTGCCCGGGCACCCCCCCCCCCGTTTCCGCAGACTCGAGCACAATTACTTTAAAAAATCGAAATTTTCAAAAGAAAAAAGAAGAAGTGAAAGCAGAGTTCAATTAGTTTAGTTCAGAAAACTAAACGGCTAAGTTTTGAAATGTGATAAAAAAACAAACCCACATTCTTTTTTTTTTAAAGAAAATTATGTTGTTTATCTTTTTTAAAACTAGAATATTTGCAAGAATCTGTATTAATCATAGTAATTCAAAAAGGTGGCTTTATAATCCCACTTTGACGTCCTTTGTCTGTGGGAGATGTTTTTAACGCCGTTCTTTCTATTGCATGTTTCTGCAATTTCATGAGAAATTAATGCAAGTTCTTGACGAGGATAGAAACTATTTGTCTCCTTGCTTTGGTAGTTTAAAGTCAAGAAAGAAGTAAAAAAAATAATAATGAAAGGTGAAATGATAATTTTAAACGATAATTCCAAATTTCGATTAGCCGAGGTAAAGGGGTGGGGGGTGGGGACACATACCCTGCCTCCTTTGTAAATGAAAAATAATAGCACAGAAAATTCAAATTAATCTGCAAGTTGGTTGGTTAGTTGAATTTAGTGTTTCTTGGCCATTTTTTGACATTCTTGAGAGGAATATGGTTGCAGTTTTTCAAGTCAATATAGTAATTTTTTTCCTCTGAAAATTTGTATACGATTTTTAGTTTTTTCTCGTTTTTCGGTGTTCTTTTGAAAGTAGGAAAAGAAACCCCGTTTCAAACTTTTAGCCCTGTGCAGTAAATTTTGACAAATTCGCAATTTTATTCTGTGATCATTTCATGATATTTACAATTTTCCCCCTAAATCGTGTGACGAAATTCACGTCTTTCTATGCGATTTTTTGTCGAAATCCGCACTTTTCACCACTTACCTTTGACAAAATTCGTGTTTTTTACCGCTATCCTTTGACGAAATTCGCATTTTTTACCGCAATATTTTGACGAATTTGGCATTTCTTTAGCACACGATCCTTCGATGAAATTCGCGTTTTCTTTCCATGATCTTTTGACGAAATTCGCGCTTTCTTTCGGCGATCCGTTGACGAAATTCTCGTTTTTACCGCGATCCTTTGACGAAATTTATTTTCTGTTGCGACCGATTGACGAAAATGAAACTGATATTTTTACAGGGAGATCATGTGTCGAAATTCGGGGGAGTATTGAGCGACCGTTCGGAAAAATTCTCGATATCTTTCCGTACCAATTAACAAAATTCTCTAGTCTTTTCCGCAACATTTTGACGAAATTTGAAAAAAAAATTTCGTCAATCCTTTATCGAAATTCGTAATTTTTTTGCGCAATCGTTAAACGAAATTGGCGATTACCTTCTGCACTCTTTTATCGAAATTCCCGATATTTTTCCACGATCGTTTGAAGAAATTCTCAATTTTTTTCGGGACTGATTCACGAATTGATTTTGAGAAATTCCATAAAAGAAATAAAAATCGCGGACCCAATTTTTTTTGAAATACTTACTGAAGAATCACAGGTCTGTGAAAGAATTTGAAGGGGGAAATACTGCACAGCATTTTTTATTATGAGAGACTTTCCTTTTCTGTGCACAAATCGTGCGATTCCGCGCGTTATTTCAAACCCTACCCCTGAAAGAAAACTTCATTACTAGAGAAGTGGTTAGTTTTTTTTAAACAAATCTAGGAGGGGGGGGGGGGGGAGGGACTGCCTTCAGCAACGTACTCCCGAGCAAGCTACGACCTCTTCTGTCTCGAAACAAGCGAATCTTGAATTATTGCGTTTTTTATTTCGAGCAAAATTAAATTTTCAGCTTTCTTATAAGAGCTGATTTGACATTATTCAATTCGAATTTAATCACGGCAATTGCAAAAATTACCAGAGGATTTTTTTTTTTTTTTTGCTTCAAAAAATGTCAAAAAATCGCCTTAAAGCACGAAAACCCCCGCTAGAAAGTGCATTAAAAATTCGGAAAAGATTATAAAACAACAGGGAACGAAACTAACTAATTGGGTAAAAGATTTAAACCGGATTCGTTTTAGGAATGTCAAAAAAAAAATCACCGCGAAATGCGAAAAAAACCCTCTAAAGGTAACATTAAAAAACTGAAAAATCGCTGTAAGAATCTCGAAAACACTTTATTGAAAAGAAGTCAAAGTTTACTGGGTAAAATATTGAAATCGGATTCTTTTTTAATTATTTGAAAAAATTGCCGCAAAATGCAAAAAAAATTCGCATAAAAAATTAATTGAAAAATTCCAGAAATTGTCTTCCATATCCATGAATTCAGGCACACAGGTCCTGTCAAATCTTACGGGTGCAGGCTACATTGTTTTTTCAGAGCTCAGCGAGCGCGCGCGTACACACACACAGAGACATACAAGCGCCTATCTTTATTATTACAGTCGTATCATGATAGTATAATTTTTATCATCTTGATAAAATTTAGTGTATATTATCATGACCTGCTTTACCTAATATATTCGACACACTCTGGGGTAAAAAACCTGAATTACCGTAATTTCCGGCCTATAATCTGCGGATCAAACAATTAGGTTCAGACCCAGAAATCTTGTTTCATAAAACGTAACTTATTAAATCGCGAAAAATATTTAACTTAAATAATGAAATAAAATTTCTAGGTCGAAACATGATTGTTTGAGCCGCGGATTATAGGCAGGAAATTACGCTAGTAATGAATATTATAATTATTTATAATATTATAATAATTATTTATATAGACTTTCCTTCAAAATTTCTTGGGTCCCTCCGGTGATCCCTAAGAAGCCATGGAGTCACATTCT
Organism: Maratus speciosus; assembly: GCA_963932465.1. Lineage (NCBI taxonomy): Eukaryota > Metazoa > Arthropoda > Arachnida > Araneae > Salticidae > Maratus > Maratus speciosus. The sequence continues at coordinate 463,871,664 of OZ010794.1, read as the reverse complement.
GAAAAAATTTCGTGCACATGTACTGATGTACCGCATGTATTATCTTAGATTTATCATCCGGCAAAATTTCATCTACAAGACTTTGACTGAGATAATTTTAGATCTCATGCAGTGTTCTCCTGTGCCTATAGAAGTTTCCAGCATGATTAAAGGCCTTTTTTAATCTTTATAAGAAGTTGGGTGCCAAAAGGTTTTACAGTTGTGATGACACTTAGTCACTGTCTTATATCACTGCTGCAAGGACATTTACATATCTTTTTTTTTTTACCATTAGATTTAGTTTTAATATTTTGAACCCCTTCTCAACACTCCCGCAAACAAAAATCGCGTTTGAGCCCTTTTTAAAAGAAATACCACACAATTATACCTACTAAGATGGAAAACTGTCTAAAACGGAAATTCGATCGGTTTTATGGGATTCGTTTTAGCTGGTTTTACTATAAAGATATTGTTTGTATCCAACATGTTCAGGTTAAAAAGTCTGGGCACCCCCCCGTTCAAAAAGCTGGTTACGCCTATGTAATACCTCCCTATTCCTCACTTTGCGATAATAACTTTCCTTTTCTTAAATCTGTCGAAAGTCTGAATTATCCTATTAACCCTTGTGACTCAAAAATTCTGTTAAGAAAAATATTTACTATGGCTTTAGAATACATAATTTTAGGCATGTAAAAAATAATCTAAAAAATTTAGCCAAAAAAAAAAAAATATTTACTAAAAGGTATTTTTTTCAAATCTGCAAAACAGAAAATTATTTACAGTCATTCAGGGTAACTTTGATCCGCATTTTCTCTATTTTCATATGTCACACTCTTATTTTAAGAATATTGTTGCAACTAGGGGCATAAAAGAGAAGAAATTATTGTATGATTATCAAAAATCAAGGAATAATAATGATAAAAGCAATAAAAAATGGCTTTTTAACCTGGTTCAACGATACCTAGCCATTTAGGACAACTTTGCACCATATGATAAATATTATCTAAAATAATTCATTATAAAGAAAGTATTATAGTTAGGACAACTTTGAATTCCAAAAAATGTCTTCAGATATGTAAAGACTCCGTATTTACATTTCCCAACATCACAAGATTTGTATAATTTAGGATATTACAACAAATATTATGCATAAGAAAAGTGGAAGAAGAGAACCATGAATATTTAGAAAAAAAAAAAAACCTGTTTATTGTTTATATAAAACAGGGGTGTCAAACTGTGGCCCGCCGGATACCACTAAAATTTTAAAGAAATAGTCGACAAGTTGAATCGCAGCAATTCGACGATTAGATAAGGCAAAGATAACTGTAAAATTTTAGTGGTATCCGGCGGGCCACAGTTTGATACCCCTGATATAAAACATAAAAATGCAGCGAAAAACAGTTTTTAATGTTTTAACTCAATAATATATCCATAGTTACAGCAATACATACTAGTATTATTCAAACAAGAATAAAAAATATTGAATGTATAAAATGCCAAAATTGAGTAGCTCCGCCCCGAATAACGCCTTTAAATGAATTTTATGTATTTTACACATATTTGTGAAAATATTTACATGTTATATCTAATATTCATTTTCGGCATTTATATAAAATATACGTGCAAATATGGGAGATTTTTGACAGTACTACATATAATTAGTAAATTATAAGCCTCAGTATAAGTTTGACCCGGCTCAAAATTACCCTGAAAATGTGGTAAACTGTTAGTGTCTTCTAATTTTACATTTTATTAAGTATTAATAAATAAATAATCACAAAATATTAACACATTTACAACATTTAGATAATAATATGTCTGATAAATGAGTATATTGTTACTTACTATGAAATTTAATTGGATTACAACAACTTCAAAACAGCATTCAAAATTAACTTGAAAACAGTACTTCTCAAAAATAGTTAGATGATGCAATTAATTGCGCATAATGTTGCTAATTTATTTTCTAAAATAAAGAGCAAAAATCCCATTTTAGAACCTTGCCAACAGAGCACAGTTCTGGAGTTTATTTAGCCTTTTGGAGTCAAAAATATTGAAAATTAGGAAGTGGTGCAAAGTGCACCCCATGTTTCAAAGTTACCCTGAATGACTGTACTTCTCATAAAGTTTTACTATATTTCAAATGAAAAACAAATTCCAAATTATTTTTTGCTTAAAAGACACAAATGCCAACCCAGTGAAAAAGATTCCATGCAGGGACTCGAACCCATCAGTATAGCGCACTGACGTTCTACGCACTAAACCACATGGATCGGTACCCAGCCTAGAACTTCTCACTATTAAAGGTTAGCAAGGCTACAAACGCAGCACAAGATGGAACATTTTCTGCGAGCCACGGACATGGGGCAAACACACGAAACTTAATTAACCCCTTAATTCTCGCTCCCGTCATATTCTCGTGCTGTGTCTTTTACTCAAATTGTTCGATTCCCACCAGTTTTATAATATAGTGAAATTGGCAATATTTATTTTTTTTCCTGTCATTAAATAAGGTTAATATTTCTTTTTCATAAAAGTGGTGCCAATAAGCAATTTGAATTTTTCAACCGTAATTTAATTCGAGCGTTAAGGGTTAAACCCAGCATCGATTGAAACTATATTAATACTTGGAAATTTTTCCAGAGAGAATATTTCATTTGAAACATTGTATGCAAGGCGAATGTTTCTCTCTGGAAAAATTTCCAAGTACTAATATAGTTTTACTATATATTTACCTATTTACAGACATTAAAACTAATTTTTCATACATAAAAATTATGCAGGTGCCATTTTTTAAAAAGTACTTAACTTTCTTCCGTAATGACATCTACACGATATTAATGTGCGAAAAATTTGTTTTAATTTCCGTAAATAGGCAAATATACGGTTAAAGTATGTGATTAAATATGACATTGTTATAAGTTACTTAAAGATTACTTCTCATAAATCTTGTCAATTTTCTAATACAAAATTATAAAGTATACTAACTTACCTTTGTAAAAAATGTATTTAAAAATTTACGAAGTTCCTTTTAGAAATAATGATGTGAAGCTGCTCCAATGATAAATAAAACTTTGGCATGGACAATTAACTCAGTATTGTCGTCTATTGCGAAATCTATGAACAATTTATTTTAACTGTTGTGTTGGAAAAAGGGCAGCAATGAATAAAATCGTCTTCTAAACCTACTGCATATGTCCAATGTGCGGACTTAATCCTTTGTATCACTCCCCGGTAACAAAGGGTTAAGTACTCATTTACAATTATGGACTTATTTGTAAATATTATGTTACAATAAGCTTAATTAAGCATTCACATTTCAGGCACTTGAAAATATCAAGGAATAAACACTATTTAATGCAATTTAATTAATTATTAGAGGTCTAATAATCTTTCCACTCAAGAATATACATTACAATAGAGTTTAATAAACGCTAGCTACAAAATATTGAGATTGAAATTTAATGTTGTTTGGTGAACGATAAAACAATCAGAGAGAAATATATAATAATACGATTGTCTCTCGAATGAATCGAATGAAATTCATATGTGCTTTTACTATTCTCAGTTATGTTTATTAAAAATATTTCACTATTTTATATAGCTAAATAATAAATTATTTCTGAAATTATATCTTATATATTTATATCTAATTGCACATACGTACAGTCGTGGAAAAAATAAAGTAAACACCCTCTACTAACTCTGCAACAAATTATCGTAGAAGAAAGTTACAGGTAACAAGCGATTGGAAATAAAGTCTACTTTTAAATGATACATATAATATTTACTTAGGAGGCCATCTACATATTAAACCGAACCTAAACTTCATTTTTTCAAGGCAATACTCAATTTTAACATTTCAAACCGTCGGTTCAAACTATGCCTAGACACCAAATTTCAAGTCATTTGAATGATAACTTTTTGAATTATAAACATTCAAAATTTAGTGCTTCTAATGTTAGATTACATTTTCATAGTTTTATTAATATCTCCTGAAATTTTACTTCTGATGTGCTAATTTTTTGTGTAGTAAAACTAAAATACCCAAACATAAATACGTTGAATTTGCAATTTTTATAATTTTATGATATGAATTATGAATTATGAAATTATTATTCGGAAAAATCATGAATTGCAACCTACAATATTTTTGACGGATTTAAATTTGCTTTATGTCCTGCTTTATGGAAATCCAAAATTTCACATTTTTCTTCCAAGTAGTTTTCAAATTATGCTTAAAAAACGGCAAAATGATGGTTTAAGGGGCCGTCTATGATAGAAGTGACTAAGTATTTAGAAATTTCTTATGCTATCCTGTAATCTAGCAGTCTTCAATGACTGCTTGAGTGGCGCTTAAGATGCCTTGATCAAGAAGGGCTCTCTCGATCAACAATCGAGTAACGAACTTCAATTTGGATACAGCCCCTAAAATATGCTCGTTTTAACCTAATTAATTTCTCGGAAAGTTATCGTACGAATTGCATAAAAATGTGTTTTTAGGCTAAGTGAAGGGTGAAGAGTTCATTTATGCTGTCAGAATTGTGTACTGCTATTGAAAAAAACAAAGTTATGGTTTGTTTTAATATGTAGATGGCCCCTAAGGAAATTTTATATACATCATTTAAACCTAGACTTTATTACCAATCGTGTGATACTAGTAACTTTCTTCTAGGATAATGTTTTGCAACAGTTAGTAAACAGTTAATAAATGGTGTTTACATTTTTCCCCCCACGACTGTACATCGGTTGCCGCCCCCATAATTTTGCTTCCCTTGTCCGATGCCTAAATCCAGCACTAGACATAATTCAATTACAGTATGGATTTCTAAATACTTCCCTTTTCCTCAGTTAAAACTATAACTTTTCCCATTATTGAATCTGTAGAAATACTACGTTATCCAAACCAAACGTAAGTCCTTATTTATGGTTATAGATTTAATGATGAATATTACATTGCAATTAACTTAATTAAACTTTCACTTTCTAGGCACTTGAGAATATTAAGGAATAAACGCTATTTAATGCAATTTAGTTAATTTTTAGTGGCTTAATTATCTTTCCACTCAAGAATCTAAATTACTAAACAATTTAATAAACTCAAGCTTCAAAATAATTAGATGGAAATTAAATATTGGTTGATGAACGATTAAACAACCTAAAAAACCCCATAAAATTATGATTATGTTTAGAATAAAATTAATATGTACTTTTAGTATTCATTGTTCTGTGCGTTAAAAGTACTTTAATATTGGTATAGTTAAACATTAAAATGTTTCTGAAATCATTTTTTAGGCGCGTTCGTAATTATATAAATACTTAGCACCTATAGTCGTCGTTCAGTACGCCTGTCTGTCCGTCCGTCTGTCCGCATATAACAGAGCAAAAACTGCCCGACCGAATGGTCTGAAATTTTAATATATAACTGTTGCAAAATTTTGTCGAGCCATTTGAAATTTTATGAAAATCGGATGTATAGTTTAATTACAGGGACAGTCAAAAGTTTTCCGTTACATTACAGCCAATGGGAAAAATTATTGCAAGTGCATTTTAATGATGTTACTACAGCCTTCCGAATGGTCTGAAATTTTAAATATATAATTGTTGCAAAATTTTGTCTGTCTAGCCATTTGAAATTTTATGAAAATCGGATGTATAGTTTAATTACAGGGACAGTCAAAAGTTTCTCGTTACATTACGGGGAATGGGAAAAAAAATATTGCAAGTGCATTTTAATGATGTTACAGCCTTCCGAATGGTCTGAAATTTTAAATATATAATTGTTGCAAAATTTTGTCGAGCTATTTGAAATTTTATGAAAATCGGATGTATAGTTTAATTACAGGGACAGTCAAATTTTTCCGTTACATTACGGCCAGTGGGAAAAAATTATTGCAAGTGCATTTTAATGATGTTACAGCCTTCGAATGGTCTGAAATTTTAAATATATAATTGTTGCAAAATTTTGTCGAGCCATTTGAAATTTTATGAAAATCGGATGTATAGTTTAATTACAGGGACAGTCAAAATTTTCCCGTTACATTACGGCGAATAGGAAAAATTTATTGCAAGTGCATTTTAATGATGTTACAGCCTTCGAATGGTCTGAAATTTTAAATATATAATTGCTGCAAAATTTTGTCGAGCCATTTGAAATTTTATGAAAATCGGATGTATAGTTTAATTACAGGGACAGTCAAAATTTTCCCGTTACATTACGGCGAATGGGAAAAATTTATTGCAAGTGCATATTAATGATGTTACAGACTTATGCACTTATGAAGTTAAAAAATATATACATTCAGTGCAATATGGGGTGCAAAAAATAATTATAAAACTAGTTATAGTACGAACGCACCTCATTTGCCACGTTTGACGAGCAATTTCCAACTTGTTTATACAAGGTGTTTATAAAAGAAGGTTCCAGTTTCGAAGGTATAGTATAACAGTTTAATTTAGACTATTTAAAACAAATCGTACATCAAATTGAAGGTAAGCTAACCTAGTTTTTACTACAAATATTCAATATGTACATATTTAGTTATATGGCACACATCCAACCTAAAGTACAATTTTTCCTTGTACACTTCGATTAACAAGTCCGGAGTAATGGAAGCAATGGCCTCTTCAATTCTCTGTCTAAACTCCAGCGGCGGGCTAATATTTTATAAAGCCCCAAAGGAACTAGCATGCTGTGACCATCACAAAACTTTTTTCTATATAAATCACGTCAATTAAATCATTTAAATAGTACAAGAAATTACATCAATTTAATACCAATTCATATCAAAGTACAGTCGTGGAAAAAAAAAAGTAAACACCCCCTACTAACTCCTCAACAAATTATCGTAGAAGAAAGTTACTGGAACCGAACGATTGGAAATAAAGTCTACTTTTAAATGATGTATAGAAAATTTGCTTAGGAGGCCATCTACATATTAAAACGAATCCAAACTTCATTTTTTTCACTGACAAAACCCAATTTTAACGAGATATTTCAAATCTTCGGTTTAAACTATGCTTAGACATCGAATTTCAAGTAATTTGAATTATAAACTTTCAAAATTGAGTTCTTCTAATGTTAAATTACATTTTCATATTTTTATTTATATTTCCTAAAATTATGCGCCTAATGTACTAATTTTTTGTTTGGCAATAATACTAAAATACCCAAACATAAATACGCTGAATTTGGAATTTTTAAACCTTTATGATATGAATTATGATTTATGAAATTGATACTCGAAAAAATTATGAATTGCAACCTACAATTTCTTTGATGGAATTAGATTTATTAAGTCCTGTTCTACGGAAATCCAAAATTTCAGATTTTTCTTCCAAGTAGTTTTCAAATTATGCTTAAAAAACGGCAAAATAATAGTTTAAGGGGCCGTCTATAGTAGGAGTGACTAGATATTTTGAAATTTCTTCTGCTGTCATATAATCTAGCAGGCTTCATTGACTTCTTAAGGTGCCTTGATCAAGATGAAGGCTCTTTCGGTTAACAATCGACTTCCGAACTTCAATTTGGATACAGCCCTTAAAATACGCTCGTTTTAAAATAATTAATTTCTCAGAAACTTATGGTGCGAATTGCATAAAAATTTGTTTTTAGGCTAATTGAAGGGTGTGGAGTTCATTTATGCTGTCAGAATTATGTACTGAAGAAAACAAAGTTAAGGTTCGTTTTAATATGTAGATGGCCCCCTAAGCAAATTTTATCTATATCATATAAAAGTAGACTTTATTTCCAATCGTTCGGTACCAGTAACTTTCTTCTGCAATAATTTGTTGAGGAGTTAGTAGGGGGTGTTTACTTTTTTTTCCACGACTGTACATCTGAATTTGAAGTTTGATGAATTAGTTCTTGAGATAGAGCTATAGCGGATATTCTGAAAAATGTAGCATAGCAGCGCCACCTTTTGAGCGATTTACACCAAAACATAAACAGCACTAATTGATATCAAGGTATACCTGAATCTGAAGTTTGATGAAAATTCGTGCATTTGTTATTGAGATAGAGCTATAGTGGAAATTCTGAAAAATACAGCATATTAGCGCCACCTGTTGAGCGATTTACACCAAAATGTATAAAACTTCAATTAATGTCAAAGACTAACTGAATCTGAAGTTTGATGAAAATCCGTGCATTGGTTCTGGAGACTGAGCTATTGCGGAAATCGTGAAAAATACTGCATAGCAGCGCCACCTGTTGAGAGGTTTACACAAAAAACTAATCAGCACCAATTTATATCAGGGACTAACTGAATATAAATTTTTATTAAATTCCGTGCGTTAGTTCTTGAGATAGAGCGCCCACAAAATTTGGGTCACATACAGACTCACAGAAAGACATTTTGTAAAAACATGTTTTTCGGAATCTGACCCCTAAAACGTGTAAACCTGTCGAAAACTGAAAGTTGAAAATTTTCACGAATCCAATACTTTCTTTTTGTAAAGATAGAAGAAAGTAAAATTGGCATGGCTCTAGTGCCTTTAAAATCTTCAGCCCAGCAATAACGCTTTACGCTCAGGAGTCGTCATTTTGTGTATGTGGCACTGAAAGCAACTCAATAACGAAGCAGTACTCGCGCATGCGTCTGTCTAAAACTGTTTGTTAACAACTTACAAGGAAGGTTTCCTTACTGGGCATACTCAGAATACTTTGAGAAAAATACCAATTAAGCTACTTATGTATATAATAAAGGATCAGTCAAATTTAGAGGCGGAATTACAGTAGGAAGAATGTAAAAAAATAAAATACTTTCGAGTATTTGGCGCGAAAAGGCGAAAGCCTCACGCGATTTGGCGAGCAGTACTTTTCCTCGCCAAAATTAAACGATTTTAATGCACCTGAAAATTGATTGTTAATTCATTTTTAGAATGCGTGTAAAAAGTATTTAATGAATTTAAACGTAAACGATAAGAGAGTTTAATAAATACATTTTTTCGTATTACATATTTATGTTTCTTCTTATTTAACTTTACTACTTTAAAAACAATTTCATATATAAAAAATACATTCATATATTTAAGCGTATTCCAAAATAAAGGTAAGATTCATTTACCAGTTATTCATTTCAATATCAGAGAATTCGTCGTTTCCATAGCAACAAAATTGAATCGACAGTGCTCAATTGGACTTAATTTTGAGATATTGAAACAATTTTAATTTATTTTAATTTTGTTTTAATTCATAAAATTTGATATTTAACTTTCATTATATATATATATATATATACATATATATATGACAAAACTACAGTTAAATCAAACTAAAACTGACAAAACTAAAGTTATTTACATTAAATTTATTTAAACAAGTTCCATATGAAACATTTTTATCTTAAAGAGCATTCGACATAAAAAAATATTTTTCGAAATTTCATTTCCTCGCCAACCGATGATAAATCGCCAAATAAACGAAATGTTCATTATTTTTTTACGAAAGTTCTATTGAGGTTCCGCCAAAAAATTTTTTCTAAACATATATATCCACATGAGAAGAACACTCTGTAATTTTTTCAGATTTTTCTGAATATGCCCGTATGGAGACCTTCCTTGTTAGTAATTTATTCCAAATTCTTGTATTGCAAACGCATTTTTTGCTAATGTTAAATGTATGTAACATAATCCCGTACAATAGATTATGTCCATTAGATTTTGGTGAATATTTTTTACTTATTCTTTTTTGTTCATCTAAGTGTACCTCGACTTACGGCGCTAGTCTTGGAACGAATTGCTGGCGTAAGTCGAGGTATTACTGTACAACGCTTGTAGAGCAGTCCATAAAAGCATGTCCATAAAAGCAGTCCATGTGAGCAGAGTGTCCATAAAAGAATGTCCCAGTTACAAATTTTAATAGTATCAACAAAAAGCATTGTAGAGGGTCGGTTCAAGGTCACAAATAAAGAGTTTTAGATAAGGACATGCGCGAGTACTTCTTTGTTATTTACTCGCTTACAGTGCCACATACTCAAAATGGCGACGTCTTAGCGCAAAGCGTCATTGCTGGGTTGAAGTTTTAAAGCCGTTAGAGTCATGCGATTTTTTCATTTAGGGCTTTATAAAAGGTCCGTGTCTACGTTTTGCCGTTACCTCATGATTTGCCAGAATTGAAAGACAGAATTGAAGAAGCTATTGCTTCCATTACTCCAGACTTGTTAAGGCGGTAGGATACCTTTAACCCTTAAATGCCGGGTGTTGCTTTTCGGCAACATACCCAATTTAGGCTCTAAAATACTATTAGAATAATATTGAAGCTATAATGCCTAATGTTGACAATAAAATACATTCTGAAAATATTATTAAATCGATTTTCAACATGTAGATGGCAACACTTGTGCTGTTTAAGAATAAAGATAGATTTATTTTTTCAATTGTTGCTACTTGTTCTTTTTGTTTTGTTTGGAAGCTGGCGCAATACCCTATTTTGTTCTGCAGTGAGCAAGTAAAATTTATTTCTTATTATAGTTCCTAAAATTCTTGTGTCTTTAATAGTATAGAATTTTATCAAGGAAAGTTATTTTTTCAGTTAAAGACCAGTATTTCCAATTAGTAACAAACTGTTTTTTAGCCGTAAACTATACTTAAAACAAAATATGATTTTTTAAAGTATTTTTGCCATGATTTATTTTAAAAATGAAAGCCGAAAAACATTATTACAATGATTTTTGAAAAATCAGGCATTTAAGGGTTAAACCATCAAAATTTTCGAATTTCTTTTTAAATACATATTTTGATTCCGTAATCATTTCTGTACAATATGCAAAAAACCGCATTAAACAATTCCCATTAGTTTACTAATTATGGCTGTTTTATTATGACTACATATTAAGACTACATAGGATAATTAAACTTCGCATCGCGTTTATTCAAATCGATGAATTTTGATACTGCGCGCAGTGTTACTAAAAAACTATGCGTTGGCAATCAAAAGAAATTTTTACCACATATTCATTTCTGTATTATCTACATTTTAAAACCAGAAAAATGTAAAACTTTATTTTCTTTTTCTGTTTTTGTTCTTTGAAAATATTTTTCAAAAAGTGAAAATTTTTAATTTTTTGTTAATTTTTTAATTTAGTCAATATTATTTACAAATATTCTGGTTTTAGTACAAAGTTAACTCTATTGTGTATTTATTTTCACCAAAAGTTTCTCTTTATATGCCTATTTTCAGATTTTATCATGTGCGTAAGATTTTTTTCTCTTATTATCAAATATTTTTAAACTTATCATTTCAATATTTATTTATGAATTTACAAGTATATATATATTTTTTAAATATAAATTTAAATATGAGCTTTATATTTAAATGAAGTTTGAATTTTATTTTTGACTTATTACACAAGTTTTGAAGCTTGGAACATAGTGATATTTTTAACTTTTTCGACGGGTTTAAAGGTATCCTACCCACTTAACCGAAGTGTGGGAAGAATTGAACTTTAGGCTGGATGTGTGCTGTATAACTAAAGGTGCACCTATTGAACATTTGTTAGAAAAACCAGGTTAGCTTACCTTCCTTCAATTTGATGTATTTCATGGCTTAATTTGCGACAGAGCCTAGCTCCGGTACTTCTCTGTTTTTCATAAATATTTAAATATTGGTCGGAATTCACCGGGGCTCATAAATACAGAGTTCCAGAGCCCAGTGCAATAGTGCTTCCGAAAAACCAAAGCCTAAATTACATTTCGCTTTCCTTCCCATCTCCAAGCGTTTGCATTCTTTTTTATCAAAACACTCATATGTGACGTAATCGCACACGTAGTAAGTGAAGATAAAATGGACTCAATTTTTATATCAGTTTTTGGGCTTGAAGTGACTCAAGCTCAATCTGTCTTACATTCAAAATTTTATTTATTCGTGCATAGGAAAAAAAAAGACTTTTTCTCCTTTAAAATTACGCATTATATTCTATTTCAAATCATTTTACTGCTATTTTCATCAGAATGAAGGGAAAACAAAAATTGAGTTTTCCTATTCTTGTGATATTTGCAAATTTATGTGGGCAACGTGTTAATACGGCGCCACTCAAGAGACTGAACAATGAATTTGCTTTCGGTTCGATTTTCTTTTGTGACAATAGGATAACTTTTTATTGGCTAGAGTTTTCTTTAGATAGCTAACCTGAAAAGAATATTTTGTGTTTTTAGCGAACGAGCATCAGCTTGAGGTTTTGTTTGTTTGAAGTTTTTTGTTTTCCATTACGTACGAGTATAAAAATCATGTTAGGGCTTTTTCTATTTATTTTGTATCATGAACGCTGCCCATTCTAAGGCTCTGGACATTTGCAAAGTCAATTTCATTTGTTAGTAGATATAACTGCCATGTATTGCTATTCTGACAGAAAGCAATCGAGCAGAGTTTCCCCTTTTTCTATAAAAGCATCGAATCCTTCCGATAACGGTGTGATTTTTTTTATTTAATCTGATTTTCAGGGGCTCACCGCAAAACATTGTTAATGCGGAGGGAATCGATTACAGTTTAAGATATGCATCTTTTATAGGAAACCGAAAAACATTGTTCCATTCTTCAGCATAAAAATATTAATTTCTGTAAATTTCATTAATTTTTTTCATAAAAATGCATAGCTGCGAACTATCTTTTTTTGTGTTAACACTATTTCCGAATCATAATCCTTACCATATTTAATCTCAGGATACTGAAATTAATTAACATTAAAATTAGGCAAAGATTACTATTCGAAAGGAATGATAACTAAAAACTAGAATAGTTGACTGCTAAGTATGCTGATAGATATGTTTAAAAATGTTACTTTGCTAAAGAAAAAAAATGCTTTAAATTTTGCAAATAATGTACGAAATATAAATATGCAGATTGGAGTGACAGGGGGGCGGGAGGTGGAACGGTACAGTTGTTAGTACCGGTACCGCAGAATATTAGGGGTCTGGTACTTTTTTTGTTAGAAATTAAGCCCTGTGTATCATTTGTTTTAAATCGTTAAAATTAAACTATTATAATACACCATTGAAACTGGGACATTTTTTTAAGGACAACTTGTATTATATTTTCAGATTAAAAAATATTTGTCTCTTTTATACAAGTTTTATCACTATATGCTTCTAAACTATATACAAGTAAAATTCAAAATAAAAATGTGATACACTTTATCTATTTAAACTTATCCTTTATCAGCTGCACATGAGATGAAAAATACTTGTCGCAAAAACATTCAGCAAGGAAATTCAGACCGATTTTGTCGTCTTAGAATTAGAAAAAAAATTCTATTCCGCTATTCTTGAATTATTTTGCATATTTTTTTTCTTATCCTTCTCGGATTTAATATAAACGGAAGCGTAAAATAGAGTTATACTGAAACAGATGGATTTGTTTGCAGTTTATCTTCTTTTTATCTCTAGAATAACAAAGACTATTATTTATCGTGGTGGCAAATGTCTGGATTAAATGGCTGCCGTATTCAATAGTAAAGAAGCTTCTTTTATTTATTTTTATATTTAAATGAAATTTCAAAGTAAAATATTCTAAAATTTCGTTAATATACTTAATGTAAATATACAGAAATAGTCAATAATAATAGAGAAGTTTATCCGTTGGCTTTAGGGAGACCGCTGCATGCAGAGTTTGGTAAATTTTGGCAGGAAAGTACCACTAAGTATGTAGTTCCCATCTCGAATCCCAATTTTCCATTTTTGGATTTGGTTTTTTTACTTAATTTCTTATGCGATTTTTAGTGTTTTATCACGTTTCGCGGAGATTTTTCCGTATTGATAAAAGTAATCAGTTTTCAATCTTTTAGTCTGATATAGAAAATTTGGTCCTATTTTCAATAAAGTTTATCCGGAATTCGTAACGCGAATTTTGGATTTTTTGCGAATTTTGCTTATGCGATTTTTATAGTTATTTCTATTTCAAACAGCGGTTTTTTGAAATTCGAAAAAAAGGTTCGGTATCAAATATAGCTTATTACAGTAAACTAGCAAACCCCGCGCTTTTGCTCTCTAAATAATTGCAATATGCAACTTTATATTTGTATGTCTAATTTTTATAAGAAGAAATTATACTTTTAGGAATAATTCAAAAATTGCTAATTAAGCCACAGTATGACTAAACTACATTATTACACTGCATTAGACAGACATAAGATAAATTAATGAGAGGAACTAAGACTAATTGTAAATAAATGATATTTTAGAAAGTATTTTGAAGCTTTTATGCTCATTTCAGTATTCATTTGACGTTTTGAATTTTTTAGAAACACCCTTCTTAGTATGCATTTACATCGAAAAATTAACCATCAAGTCAAATTCCAAGTTTCTTGTCTAACGGTCTACCATCCTTCTAGAGATAGCGGCAATAACGGAAAATACCTATGTGGAAACAGGGACTGTCACCATTAATTTGCCAACATTAATTTTGAAATCGATTTAGTACTTCCTAATATTCCATAGAAAACGTAATGTAGGAAGTTTTTAAAGACTTTTTTAGAACGTTTGTTGTTCTTGCCAACCCAAGATGATAGTGGCACCCGCATAAAATATAGCTTTTGTAGGATCAGAGACCTGTCACTATTGATTCGCAACCATTAATTTTAGAATCGGTTCATTATTTCTTGAGATTGCACAGAAATCGTAACTTAGGACTTTTTAAGAACACTTTTCACTCCTCCCCTTCGCTTCATCCCCTTTGAATTTCGGATTTGTTTTCGATTGTTCTTTGAGGGCACTTATATTTAATAAGTAACTACCATGCCATATTTCAAGTTTCTAGCCTCTTCAGTATCACAGAAATCGCAATTTAGAACGATTTTTGCTCCTGCAACCCTCTAGTGGTAGTGCCACCGACATAAAATATAGCTTATGTTTGAGCAGGTTCTATCGCCACCAATTTGCAACTATTATTTTTTTAACAAGTTGGAATTTAATTAGATTGTATAAAAATCATAATTTAGAACGTTTTTAAAACGCTTTTAGAACGCTTTTAGCTCACTTCATCCTGTTAAATTTCCAATTTTCTGCAGACTGTACTTAGAAGTCATTTGCATCTTCTAAGTGCCAAGTTTCAAAAAGTTAGACACCTCAATATCACAAAAACGCAATTTAGAACATTTTTGCTACAAAAACCCCTAGGTGGTGGTGACAAAAGCAAAAAAGTATAGCTTATGGTTGGAACAGGGACTGCCACTATCAATTTGCAACCATTACTTTTGAAATCGGTTTGATATTTCCTGAGATTGAGTAGAAATCGCAACTTATAACGTGTTTTAGAACACTTTTCTCGCATTTCCACCCCTTTTTTAATTTCGATTTTTTTAGGAAATGTCCTTAGAGATAATTTATATCTAATAAGTATCGACCATGTCAAATTTCATGTTTCTAGGCCCTTCAGTAACACAAAAAACGCAATTTAGAACTTTTTTTTCTCCTGCACCTCCTTTGGGGTAGTGGCACCGATATAAAATATAGCCTATCATGGAGCAAGGGCTGTCACCAAAATTTTTACATTATTATTTTCGAAATCGGTTCAGTATTTTCTGAGATTGTATAGAAATCTCAATTTAAAACGTTTTATAGAACGCTTTTCGGATATGTTGTTAGAGATCATTTATACGTTATAAGTTACTACCATGCCAAATTTCATATTTCTAGGCCCTTCTGTATTATAAAAAGCACAATTTGGAACGTTTTTTGCTCCTGCTAACACAAGGTGGTAGTGACACCGACATAAAATAGAGCCTATGTTACAGCCAGGGTTATCACCATCAATTTCCAAACATTACTTTAAAAGTCGGTTTGATACTTTCTGAGATTGCATAGAAATCAATCGCCATATAGAACATTTTTTAGAACGCTTATTGCGCATTATCACCCCTTTTAAATTTCGATTTTTTTAAAGAAATGTTCTTAGAGATCATTTATATGTAATAGTTAACTACCATGCCAAATTTCATGTTTCTAGCACCTTCAGTAACACGAAAATCGCATTTTTAGAACTTCTTTGCTCCTGCAGCCCCTTTGGCGTAGTGCCACCGGCATAAAATATAGCCTATCTTGAAGCAAAGGCTGTCATCATCATTTTCGCACCATTATTTTTGAAATCGATTAGGTACTTCCTAGATTGCATTGAAATCGCCATTTAGAACACTTTTTGCGCATTTCCCCCTCCCCCTTTTAAATTTCGAATTTTTTAGGAAATACTTTTAGAGATAATTTAGATCTTATAAATAACTGCCATGTCAAATTTCAAGTTATTAGCCCCTGCAGAATCACAAAATTCGCGATTTAGGACTTTTTTTGCTCCTGCAACGCTCAGTTGGTATTACCACCGACATGAAATAGAGCCTATGTTAGAGCAAGAGCTGTCCCCATTGATTTCCAACCATTACTTTTGAAATCGGTTTGAAACTACCCTAGATTGCGTAGAAATAGCGATTTAGAACATTTTTAGAACGCTTTTCGCGCATTTTCACCCCTTTTACAGTGACGTTCATCACTGACACTTTCACCTTAGGAACCAGTTTCTAAAGTGAAAGTAACTTTATAAAAAATATCTGCAACCAAAATCGAAAAAGTAAAAACGGAGCGATGTAGAGAGGCCCCTCAGCTGTCCAATGCAGAGCAAATTATTTAAAAATGTCGAAATGCAAACGAGATATTAGCAAATAACCTCCTCATAGGATTGGCATTAGCTCGCGAGCGCTTCGCCTGATTTAGACAGGAGCCTTAAGCTACGTGGACGATACCCAGTTTAGTATCTCTCGCTGGATATCGTCTTCGTAGCTTAATGTAGAACATTGATGTGCTATTCCAGGGATCCGGGTTGGATTTCTGGCTTGAAGATTTTTCACTCTGTTGGTTTGCGTTCAGTTAGCAATGTGAAAAATTTCTTGTATTAAATATTCCATAGTTTCACTGCTGAAAATTAATTTAAAAAAATACTTAAAAGATACTTTTTTCACATCTGCAATAAAAAGAAAATGACTTAGTTCTCATAAATACTTTCACTTTTCTAATACAAAATTGTATAGTATACGAAATTACCTTCGTAAATAATCTATTTTTGGACGCCTTCAGACTTTTTAATTTTACAAAATTTACGGAGTTCATTTTAACAATAACGATGCAAAATTGCTTAAATGATAAATAAAACTTTTGCATGAAAAATTAGCTTAGTATCGCAGCCTGTTGAGAGCTCTATGAGCATTCTATATTAACTGCTGTGTTGGGAGATAGTAGCAATAAACTAGAAAACAGGAATTCTGCTTTTTCGGAATTTAGTGTCGCCCACGATGAAAAAAAAAAGTATGTATATATAAATAATACAAAACATATTTCAATTTTAAGACTTAAAGCCCACACTTTTATTTTATGTAAAATGACGTCATTCGCATCCCCTTAAGAATTCCACATTTACGATCTACTCTGAAACATCTGCAGTAAAGCATTCATAGGATGTCACTATCGCAAAATAATACACAAATGCAGCAAAAAGATGCCGTCATTAAAAGAAACTCGACATAAAAATGGCCATCTAATGATTCACAGGCATTCATTTGTTTGTAACATTAATATAAACGATTTCAGTCGTGACGTCAGTCATGACGTTTTGGTTAGAACCTGACTCCAAACAAACGGTTGCTATGTTGTATTTTCTATTTTGTTTGTGTGTTGCAGCTATATCTTATATCTATATCTCACATCTATGTATTTTAATATTTGATATGTACTGGTAACATTTTCCACGATTTATATTTAAAAGGAATTGACGCATAGCAACCGTTTGTTTGGAGTCAGTTTCCAACCAAAACGTCATGACTGACGTCACACTGAAAGCGTCTACTGATACTTAAAATTAAATATAGTTTATAATAGCTCCATGTTTTAACAGAAATTATTCGTTTATATTTTTTTCAAAATAGCACGTATTTTAATTACATTTTCTTTCGGTTGTTATGAGAAAAAGGCAACAAAAAGATATAATTGCAACTTTTCAACTATTTTCCCTTTACTTTCTATATAAATGGAGTACTTGAGTTGCCAAAATTAAACAAATGGTGCAAAAAAACTACAAAAATATTAATATTTCAAAAATAAATGGAGATACAGTTTTCAAACAAATTGCATTTAAAAGTACTTTTTTTTCCAATACGACGGTATAAAAATTGAAAATGTGCGATGCTTAGAAATTTAAAAAAATGCTATAGAGCATTTAATAGTAAAATGATGCATCTGCTTTGTTTGTTGCTGGCTTCTGTAAGGTAACGTTATTTTTTGGAGACAAAATAAGCTGGGAGAAAAAAATAGCATACCGTACCGGGGGCTAATAAACCTATCTTTTAAAGCTTACCGTATAAGTATCATTGCTTTTTGGATATGTTGCAGATATGCAAAGCGATGATAGAAAAGGTTAAGATGCATAAGATAGAAAAAAATTTTGGGATTGGCACATCCAACTATTTAATATTAGTAATCTCGTATAGTATTTTTCGCCCTATCTTATCAATGAATTTTACAATTAAACAAGGCAGAATTTAAGATTAAAATATTCTGGTTCAAAAAATTAAAAAGCATGTGCACACTATTTGGAACGTATACCCGTCCTAGAGGCTTAAATAAAATTTCACAAAGCAGGAAATAAAAATATAAAGTCTTGTTTTTGTCTGCGTAAACATAATAAATCAAGAAGTCACAAAGTGTTTCTTAAACGTGTTTCTGAAAAGCTGTAACCATTCCTGTTTGAAATTCTAACAGAAAAAATAAATATATATTCATGCGCGGCAATTGTTTGTAGAGATTTGTAGAGTCATCTGATAAGAAATGATATTCTTGTTTTTCTATATATTAAATGCAGACGAAATAGAAACACGTATTTGAAATGTCACAGCTGGTGATATCTGCAATTATCATTCTCCAGAGGCATGTAAAAACATTGATGTTTTTATATGAAAGGGAAAATATGTTCTGTATTTGTTTTATGGATCGTAAATTAAATGCCTGAGAAATTCAAGTTTTGAAATTCTTAAATATAAATTAATCATATGCAAATAAATAACTGTTTACATACTGTGAGAATCACAGAAAAAAAATAAAGCATATTAGTTGAGTGGCAAACCGATGATATAACTTTGTTTTGTTTGGTGTCTTTTCGGGGGAAAAGGTTAATTTAATTCCATATTTAGAAAAAAATGTATCTATTTTATGAAATTTGATCGTCTGTTTGATAATTATTCTTCCTACAATACTATAAAATTCGAAATGAAATTAACGTCAATTATTCACATAGATCTGAGAAGTCGCCAGGGCCTGATTACCTCCAGGGCAAACTTCCACCAGTAAATTGTAATAGAAATTTTCGCCTTATTTAAGCGTGTTATTCTTGCAGAATTCATGTCATTAATAATGCAAAAATCTGCATTTGTTTTTATGGTGGAAGTGTGTTTTGCGGTAGTCGGACACTGAATGTCCTAAATATCAGAACTTTAACATCAGTTTAAGGTTTGCTATCTTTACAAGAAAAAAAAAAAAAAAAAAAAAAAAACAGAAATCCAATTTTAATACATGATACTTATGTCAGGATTATCGCCTGATATTCAAATTTGAGAATAAATGCATTTGGTTTTATTCACTTCCTATAAATCGATTTCCTGGTTTTTAGTGTGCCTCCTCCTTACAAAATGTGTTGTAAAGAATATTTTTACTACTTTTCTCCATATTTACTTAATTAAAACCAAAAAGCAGAAAGACTGAGCATTATTAATCCATAAAATTTTAGAAAACTTATCAAAAAGTAATTAATGAACTATCTATCTTTGTGCTCATAATTCATTAATAACTTTTGAAAAATTTGATAAAATTTTATTATCAGGGTTCGTACGGGTCCTTGAATTTCCAGACTAAGAAATTCTTCGGTACCAGAATTTTCTTATGGAAAAATCTCTTCTTAAATAAGGCGAAATTTCAACCGTTTAAACTAAATTAATTTTTTTATAAAAAAAAATACTGGTATATTGTCTTGAAAATAACGGTACCCGTGCGAACCCTGAATATTAATCGTAATTTGACTATAATCGTTATTTGATTAATAAGTTTTTGAGTTGCAAATTTACGCATATGTAACTTTGTTTGTGTTATTTAAAAAAATTTTTGAGCTTTACTTTAGAAATATGTAATTATTGTTTTTCGTCATGCTCTTAAATTAAAAGTTGTGAGGTAAGGCAACTCCGACAATAATTGATAGACATCTCTGTATCTCTCTATTCTATAAAAAAAAATTTAACTAACACTGTCACCGCCGCAGTAAATGTACTTTTTGTGACCTAGGGTATTTCTTCGCTAAAATTAAGAAAACTACTGCACACAAACATATGTAAATTGGTAGTAGTGTAGAGAAATGTTTGACAAACACACTGATGCAGTCAGTTTTTAAATCGAAGAATTATTTTAAGAGGTATTTAATGTTAAATCTGGTCAAAATCGTCCCACTGAAAAGGTTTTATAGAAGCAGAACATATACATAGGAATTTAATCATTTTTTTCTAAGGATATGCATTAGAAGCTCCCGGTGTGCAGACTGCATTTTTTTTTTTAATTTGACTAATTTTTTGAGGGTTTATTTTCAATTTAAATTCAAATTTTCAGCCTTTCGAAACATATTTTTTACATATTTTAGAAAAGCTTATTATTTTAAATTGTTGCCAACTGTAAAAACAGCGTAAAGAATAATATTTCCTTCAAATTAAAAATTTATTTACACGTGACTATTGTAAACAGAAAAAACATTTAAATTATAATTAAATGATTACGTATTAAAAGCCTGAAAATATTAAAAATTACGTCATAAAAACTATATTTACACCTGATTATTAAAAGAGAAAGAAAATCTTAAAATAATAAATTAGATTCATTAATATGCGTTAAAAGCCGTAAATGGAGGAAATTACGTCATATTTAAAATGGCCAAATAATAATATTGCCAAACAGTTTAAACTAAAAAATATATTTACACGAGACATCTATTTCATATTTCTGGACGATCTTTTAAACCATGGTTGCCAATTCTAAGGCACAGCAAATAAAAATATTTTATTTCTATGAACAAAAATATTTTCATGTGCATATTAAAAAGAGAAAGAAAACTTTAAAATAATAAATTCATTAATATTCGTTAAAAGCAATAAATAGAAGAAATTACGTCATATTTAAAATGACGAAATAAAAATATTGCAAAACAGTTTAAATTTAAAAATATATTTACACTAGACATTTATTTCTTATTTTGAGATGATCTTTTTAACTACTGGTGTGAATTTTCAGACAGCGCAAATAATATTACCTTTCTAACAACAAAAGTATTTTCACGTGAATATTAAAAAGAGAAAGAAAAATTTTGGTGAAAATTACATCAGATTTAAACAATACATTTAAAATGACGTTTTTAAAACCATTTTCTTATACCGTTGTTAAATAATACCGGGATGCAAAGACTGTTTATTTGGTTCTTCTTTTCAAGTGTTTAGTTGATCTTATTTAATCAAACATGAAAATACCTAGTAGATGTTTAGCAGCTGTTGATCCGGCTTTAAAATTCCCCAATCAAAGGGAAATGAATGTAAACCCGATTACAAGGAAATCGCCACTGTTTTTTTTTTTTTTTAATTATAGTTCAGTTTTTCGCAATCTTTTTAAAGCCGGTCAGATTAGCATGTTTTTAGAGTTTGCGGTGTCTCAATGGGGGTTGGCGACTATAGCTCGTAGGAGCAGAGCTCCCTAGTTATAAAAACAGCATAAATGTTGCATTTAAGTTGCATATTTTGGAAAATAAAAACCTGGTTTATATTAAAATATTTTTTTTCTATTCAAGATTACATTAAACATAACATTAATTTAAATTTAAATATTTGCTTCACATATTACACATATACATTAATTTCTAATTGGTCCCATTCTACTCACCTCATCCCAAGAGACTCGTTAAAAATTAAATCTCAATGTTCTGAAATTTTAATAAACATATCTATTTTACACTATAGAATAAATGTCAACATTACCCATTTCGTTTAAAAAAAGTTGAATAAAGCTTCCATATCGACGGATTTGAATTCTAATTAGTACATAGCATGTATTTGGTAAAATGTAAACACATATTTTATTGATCCGTCGCTAAAATGTGTTTACACAATGAAGTTGAAATTCTATTCAAAGTAATGGATATAACGGATATTGAAATATATGAATCATGAATTTATTTATGCAAAAGTATACATCCAAAATGTTCGGAATATTTATTTCGATGATAGCATCTAATACTAGTACCAGAAGATAAATATAGACACTCAAACTAGCTTAAATATAAATATTCATGAATTACTGAGTGACCATAATTAAAATACCCCTATTCTGACCTCCCTATATATCGAACTTCTCAGTGTAAAGGCTTCAAATTTTGTGTATATACCAGGGTAGTTTGACTTCCATTTTTATTCTGAGAACCTGTATTCGTGCCAGAAATTAAAAGTAGTATTTTTTTTTTTTTTTTTTTTTTTTTTTTTTTTTTTTTTGCTTTATTTAATGACAGAAATTTTGTAATTACATAAAGTAAAGATTCTTTTTCCAAAATTTCTTGTATGAATCTCAAATTTCGAAATAAAAAAATAGAGGCCAAACTGGCAACCCTGGTACATGCTATTCATGACATGAGAAAATCGATTAAGCAAAAAAAGAAATATATATATATATATATATATATATATTAGTTCAGGAACGGCGATAGATGGCGCTGTACAACAGAAAATAGGAAAAAAAAGACAAAAGTAATAATAATATAACCAAACATACGGGAAATAAACTTTTTCTGTTTAATTTTTATTGCCCTGAAGAGAAAAAAAAGTAAATAAGCTTAAACTGCCATTGTAACTGCAATTTCACTTTGTAAGCTCAAAGCTTTCCATAAACCATGGTTTGCAGCCATGTTCTGTGTATAAAGGAGGATGAAAACTGCCGAGAATGTCATTTCTTCTGCAACATGTCAATAATGACAAAGCAACCAGTCATGCGTTTCTGACAACCTGGCCATTTTGCTATCCGGATCTTAATCCGTGTGACTTTTTACTGTGGATCCACTTAAAAAATCTTATTTCTCGAGGACTATTATTAATCTTAGCATACCTGAAAGAAGGCATCACTCTACTTGTGAGAAGCATCTCAGTAGACCAGTTAAGATCTGCAGTTGAACAGAGTCAACAGAGTTGAACAGAGTGCAGTCCACATACTGCAGATTTTACATCTTTATGAAGGAAACTATATTGAGCAGCATTCGTGCGTAGATAAGGTCCATGTCACGTGAACATTTGTTGCTTTCAAATAAAGTTTGTAGATATTCAGCATATGACCAATTATACAGCACCATCTATCGGTGGTCTCTGAAATTAATTTTTCCCATAATTCGTTACGCCATGTCTTGAATAATGTATGCACAAAATTTGAAGGTTATACACTGAGTAATTAAATATAGAGAGAGATCGAAGTAGGGGTGTTTTAATTATGACCATCCTTTACTTCGAAACTCAAGAACTGCAACTTCAACTACTCAAGAATTTTCAATATTTTAAAACTGCGGTAACCCACTCGAGGGGTGGTTCCAGAAGTGAAATGGCATTTTATAAGACTCAAATTTAATAAAAAGTTTTATTTTTTTATTAGGAAATATCGTTACTGATAACAAAATCGCTAAATACCATATTTTACGCTATATAAGATACTCTGATTTTTCTTTGTGCAGGCGGCTAAAATATGGATGTGCATTTGTTCCTGTGATTGGATGTTGGCACCTAGCTGGTTAGCATTGTTCTGATTGGTTCTACAGATTCGGATACCTAGACCATACTGACTTTTAACGTCTTGGAAATGGAGATGGATTATTTTTGATGCACTCGGTTTAATTACAAGATAATTTAATAAGGATTCCGAATAATGAAAAAAAAATACTCGTGCGTACATAAGCAATTTAGATACAATTATCAAATATTTTTTCAAGTTTTGCAAACAAGATAAAGAAACTAGGAAGCGGGATTTCTGATTTTTCAGAATTTAGTTTCGCCCTCGATGAAAAAAAAAATGTATATGTATATAAATATAGATAGTTCAGTTTTAAGACTCCAAACACGCGCTTTTTTATTTTATATAAAATGACATCATCCGTATCCGCTAAAGAATTCCTCATTTACGATCCAGTCTTAACCCCTTAACGTACAATGACGAGCATAACCCGCGTACGATGATCGAGCCAAATGTAAATTCTTCTTACCACTAAAATTTTACAGTAAATATAGTTTAATTTAATCGTCGAAATTCCATGATTAAACAAGACGAAAATCTCTATTAAATTTTAGTGGTAGCTATGAATTTTCCAAACCGTGGAGCTGTTAAAAGTAAATCGTAGGTTAAGGGGTTAAACAACATCTACAGTAAAATAGGCATAGGACGTGACTATCGCTGAATAATACACAAATCCAAAAAAAGAGTTTCGTCATTCAAGAAACTGGACCAAAGAAATCGGCTATCTCATGATTCGTATTCCTTCATTTGTTTGTAATATTAATATAGATATTTAAAATTAAATTTAGTTTATAATAGCTCCATGTTTTATCAGAAAACATTCATTTATATATTTTTTAAATAGCACATATTTTAATTACATTTTTTTTAGTTTTCATGAGAAAATGGCAACAAAAAGATATAATTGCTATTTTTCAACTATTCTCCCTTTATTTTCTATAGAAATAAAGTACTCGAGTTGCCAAAACTAAACAACAGGTGCTAAAAACTACACAAAAATTAATATATGAAAATAAATGGAGATGCAATTTTCAAACAAATTGCGTTTAAAAGCACCTTTTTTTTCAATACGACGATATAAAAATTGAAAATGTGCAATGCTTAGAAGTTTAAAATATTGCAGTAGAGATTATTCCGTACAATGATACAACTGCTTTGTTTTATGGCTGGCTTATACAACGTAACGTTATTTTTTTGGATACAACAAATTAATAGGTGGGAGAAAGAAATAGCATACCGGGGCTATTTCTTTTTTTAAAGATATAATGGGTAATTCTTTGTGTTAACCCCTTCCGGGCTACGTTTCCGCCACGAAGCGCCTGCACACTTCGTTTTCTTTTAATAAGGTCAGTATTGGTATTGTTTGCACAAGGGTTTGTAACTTTTGTCAAAATGGTACTTTTTTAAATTATTCAGAATCATCCTTAAATTGTCAAACAACTGCCTAAAATAAGTTATTTGTTCATTCGTCTCCAATCTCACAGAATCTCTTAAATACTAAAATTTGTTAAAACCGCAATCAATATAACGAATGCTTAAAAAATATCCCACTATATAAATTATTAATCTTTTTTCAAATTAGTTTGCATAATTTAGTTAAATATTAAATTGCTAGAATCCTGGGGTTTACAGAACTGGAAGACAAACGACATACCCCATAACTGCACTGTAACAAATTTCTGTAATGTAATAAAATGGGTGTCAGCCTTGCTGCTTCCATTTTATGGAGTAATTTAATCGATATAACTGGTGTTACGTTACACAAATGTGTAATATTACACCAGTTATATCACTTTAAATTGCATCATGATGCAAGTGCTGCCTCCAATTTTATGAAATAATTTAACTTGTACTAAGGTGCAATTTAAAGTGATATAACTGGTGTAATATTGCACATGTGTGTAACGTAACACCAGTTATATCGGTTAAATTACTCCATAAATTTTTTATAGAGTGCTACGCACTCATTTCGGAATTTTTTAGCAAAAAATTGTTCGTCACCCATTATAATATAAAAAACATACTTTTACTTTAATTTGTTTGTAGAAATTGATAAAAATCTTTCACAAATGTGCGTAAGTTATTTATGTACGCTTTTGAAAAAAATTTCAGCATCATCATTAAGTTATAAAATTACTGTCAAAAATCAGGGTTGCTGGCTTTTAGCTAGGCCAAAAAAAGCCGGCCGGCTTTTTTTGGTTTTAACCACTTAAAAAAAGCCGGCTTTTATTGGAAGAAGTCAGTTTTTATTTTTTAAAGTTGGTTTACAGTAAATTTGTTTTAAATTTGGATCAATTTTTAATACATTTATAAATGTTTTCTAATAAAAAAAATAATACTTCTATTAAATTTTATCAAATAAATAAGTCTTTATAACTTCTAGAAGACAACTGTGAACGCATTATCTCTGAAAAAAAAAATAATATATATAAACATTGAAAAGGATATATGTTGGGCTCCAAACTGGTGTTTTGAAATTCTGTATTATATAGCTCCACATATACTACACATTTTAAAGATTATATTTAATTAAAACTGTTCTTAACTGCTCTGCTCAACAAGCGCAAAATGTTTTGACACATTTACAAATTCATTTTTTAACGGAAAGATGTAAAATTCGAAAGCCTGACCATGAAACATGAAAGCGATTTGGAATCGAACTGTGTTTTCCATTTTTTGATCCATTAATTACCTATTGAGCTATAGAGAGATTTTGATCACGTGACAAACACGTTTTTTCACCCTTTTCTGTGTGGTTTCTTCTTTCGTGTGGAAATTCAGTTCAAAACGCTCACTTTGACACTATTTTCTGAAAAATCTATTGCGTTTGCAAAAAAAAAAAAAAACAGGAAAAACAATGCAATTACATAGTTTCTGAACAACATCTGCTAGTTTCATGCATTTCTGAACAAAAATAAATTAAAACTTAGGTCAGAAAGTTGCCATTTTGGATTTAACAGCCTTAATGACAAAATATAACATATCAAAATGGAAATGAGAAATTAGAAAAGATGTTTTATTTGAGGAGAGTGGTACATAAGTGTATAAAAAATAGAGCATTTAAACAAAAAATTCTCAAAATAAAATTTTGAAAAGCTTGTTGCTACGCATATTCATGCATATGCTATTCATAATGTTTTTAATAGTGATAAATGGTGGTGTTTATTAATATGACTATGTATAATTTTAAATGTTTGCTAGAAATAAAATGAGACTTGTATGTTAATAGCTCTTAAAATTAAGTAATAAAACATAACTAAGTAACCATTGTTCTTTTATAAAGCAGTAAAAATAAAAAAATTGGCAGTTAGTATGGCCCTTTTAAAATTTAGCAGACATATTTGCAATTCTGAATACAAATCACTAGCAAAATCATCGAAGTTTTATTCCTGTATTATGTCCTCATTATTGAGAAATTGGGTTACTTATTAAACTGCAAATCAATTAAATGTCATTAAAACTAATTAAAAACACTTTAAAATGTGTAGTTTATAATTACAATGCTTTATTGTATAAAGCCAATTATGGCCAAAAAAAGCCAATTTTGGCCAAAAAAAGCCGGTTAAAACCAATAAAAGCCACCGGCCTGGCTTTTTTTAATTTTAGCCGGCTTTTTTGCAACCCTGTCAAAAATACACGTTGCATTATGCAATCGATTACCGGAAACTATATTTACTTGACACTTCATTTTCAATATCGAACATGCTATAGAAATCCTCAATAACATATAATAATTACGTGGCATTCCGAGTACATTTAATCGAGTTATAAGTTCAATGGCGTTGCTACATTAGTCGATTAGTCGAGCTGCTATAGTCGATTTAATCGAGTTGCTACACACTTAATTTTCAATACCGAACATGCTATAGAAATCCTCAATAAAATATATTAATTACGTGGCAATCCGAGTACATTTAATCGAGTTATAAGTTCGATCGAGTTGCTACATTAGTCGAATAGTGGACCTGCTATAGTCAATTTAATCGAGTTGCTACACACTTAATTTTTAATACTGAACATTCTATAGCAATCCTCAATAACATATATTAATTACGTGGCAATCCGAGTACATTTAATCGAGTTATAAGTGAAAAGATTGGATGTTTTCAGAGTCAAATTAAAGAAAATGATTTAAAAATAGCTGTCGAAATAAAATGCATTTGTTTTACTGATAATCCTATTATTGACAGCCAAGATGATTATCCTTTATATAGTATCACTGTACGTTATTATTATTATTATTATTATTATTTCCTCAAATATAAGCATCTTAAAGCATTTAAATTCTTTTCGATGCGAAATAAAATGCTTAAGAAGCAAATATTGTTTAAAAAAAGAATCTCACTCTGTGGAAATCCGCAAAGAAGGAGAAGCAGACGGTTATGACTCTAGACATTTATGATATTTTAGATCTTTCAATAATCCTTTATTTATACTTTTTTCTTCTTCATTCTTTTGAAATGCAGTTTAGTTTTATCTAAGCGTTTTATCTTTTAAAAAAAAAATACTATTAAGAATAGAAAAGAGTACTTTTCTTGATCTTTAAATAACTTTACCACCTTTAGATAATAATATATGTGAATTCATTTGTAGCCATATATAAAATGTGTAAATAGTATACACTGACTTTAATAAATATCATGGTGTTGTAAATATTAATAACGACTATTCAGATGTATTTACCAAAGTTTCAGAACAGGAGTTGTGGCAGCTTCTCTGCACATCCCCCAGCCCCCCCGTTACTCAAAATCTACTTTGAACAAGTGAAATCATTAACACGTTCACGCCGGCGCGGTGGGTCACACTCGACTGTCTCAGAATTGTCAAGTCTCCGGATTTTTGCACACCACTATTATTTTAGAGAAAATGTTGTTCCTTTAAATCGCCCAATTGTTCTAATTAAGTAAAACAACATTTTCTGTATTAAAATACTGGTATCCAAAAAGCCGGAGACTTGGCGGCTCCGAGACAGTCGAGTGTGACCCACCGCGCCGGTGTGAACGTGTTAAATTAATTCATTTTCTTAAAACAATATATAGTTCTATCTACATGTATTTTTTTCTTCGCTCCTTTCGCAGATTACTGTGACCTACTGGGGAGCAAGGGGGCTCATGTTGTGCGCAATGTGAGTCTTCCTTTTTATTCCCTCTTCCTCTAGGGCTGAATCTCTAAACCGAAGCCATAATACTTATATACTTACAAGAATTAGGGCTACACTTTTTTATGGGCGTGCTTTAGGCACCTCTTTTTTTGGTAGTCCTGTGCCACGTGCACGAATTTTCAATTTTTTACATTCATCTTCCTTATGTTTACATTTAAGTTTTAATTGAAAAAAGAAAGTTTAACATAAATAAAAAATAACGACCTTTGTACAGATCTATCTCAGCTATCCAATGCAAAGCTAGTCGGATGTACCAATCCCAAAACTTTCTTCTATCTCATACCGGGTGTCCCAAAAAGAACTGACTGATTTTAAAATTCAATAACTTACAAACGGTGATAGATATTAAAAAAATTCTTGCAGGAGGGTTATGCATAAGGTCAAAAGTTTTATTACAGTAATTTTCAATTTTAGTTTGATTTACAAACAATAGATGGCGCTGTAAGCAATAGTCGCTAAATACAGGCTCGACTTTTGGTCCTTTATCTTGTTCCATGCAGAAAAAGGAGATGGAAATGTATTATCCGGGCCACGAAGTACCAAAAATTGAGCCTGAATTTAGCGACTATTGCTTACAGCGCCATCTATTGTTTGTAAATCGAACTAAAATTGAAAATCACTGTAAAAAAACTTTTGACCTTATGCATAACCCTCCTGCAAGAGTTTTTTTAATATCTGTCACCGTTTGCAAGTTATTGAATTTTTAAATCAGTCAGTCCTTTTTGGGAAACCCGGTACATGTTAATACTTGAAAATTCGCTATCACACTGCCAAAATGAAACGGCAATCTATGCCCATCATGAGGATTCCAAAAACATGAAATCCCGTGTTTTAGTTCTTGAGATATGGCTATCTATGAAATCTTGTAAATCGAGAAAAATTCAGCCTAGCAGCGCCACTTATTGGGTGCTTTACACCGAAACCTATGTTACACGAAAACCACAAAGCAATCACTGATGTCAAAGTCTAACTGAATCTGATGTTTGGGGAAAATCCATGCATTAGTTTTTGAGATATAGATATTGCGAAAATCATGAAAATTCCAGCATAGCAGCGCCACCTATTGGACGATTAACACCTAATCAGCAACAACTTGTGTTAACATCTAACTAAATCTGAAGTTAGATGAAAATTCGTGCATTATTTTTTGAGATAGAGCTATTGTGGAAATCGTGCAAAATGCAGCACAGCAGCGCCACCTGTTGACCAATTTACACCAACACGTAATCAGCATCAAGTCATATCAAAGACAAACTGAATATGAAGTTTGATGAAAATCCATGCATTAGCTCTTGAGATAGAGCCATTGCGGAAATCGTAAAGAATGCAGCATAGCAGCGCCATTTGTTGAGCGATTTACACCAACACGTAATCAGCATTAACTTATAACAAGTACTAACTGAATATGAAGTTTCATGAAAATCCGTGCATTAGATCTTGAGATAGAGACATTGCGGAAATCGTAAAGAATGCAACATAGCAGCGCCACCTGTTGAGCGATTTGCACCAAAAACTAATCAGCATCAATTTGTATCAGAGACTAATAATATAAATTTTTATTAAATTCCATGCATTAGTTCTTGAGATAGAGCGCTGACAAAATTTGTGTCACACACAGACTGACAGACAGACTCACAGACAGGCATTTTGTAAAAACATGTTTTTCGGGTTCTCTGACCCCTAAAACGTGTAAGTTCGTCGAAAACCCGAATTCGAAAATTTTCCTGAATCCAATACTTTCTTCTTGTAAAGATAGAAAAAAGTAAAAAAGAAAACCTTTTGCGTCAACAATAGGTTATGAAACAATTTTTAACATTTAAAGGTATACTTTAATATTATACAGACATACATACAATAAATATAATAAACCCAACTGTAGTGAAAAATTAGACAGAGCCAGGAATCGAACCTGGAACCACAGCGTTGTAGGCTGTTGCTCTACCACTGAGCCACTTCGGTCAATAACTGGGTCTGCAATTTATCACTAATAAACCAAGTTGGAAAAGTCACCAACTATCAATTAAATAGCCTTGGATGATGGGACAACGATGAATAGATTTCACTAATACATCTATCTACAATACGTAATGTATTAAAACACACATACATACATAAATAATGCCTGTATTCAACAGATAACGGTATACATAAATATTATACAAACATACATACAATAAATATAATAAACCCAACTGGAGTGAAAAATTAGCCAGAGTCACGAATCGAACTTGGGACTACAGCGTTCTTGGCTGTTGCTCTACCAGTGAGCCACACCGGCCGATACTTGGGTTTGCAATTTCTCACTAATAAATCATGTTGGGAAATTCCCAACCATCATTCAGATAGCCAGGTTCTATTCCTGGCTCTGGCTAATTTTACACTCCAGTTGTGATTATTATATTTATTGTATGTATGTCTGTATAATATTTATGTATACCTTTAACAGTTGAATGCAGGCGTTATTTATGTGTGTATGTGTGTTTTAATTTACTTCCTAACATATTTAGAACAATGTATTAAAATTTACAAGTTTAAAAACTCAAAAATGATATCTAAAAAAAAATTTGAGAAATGCATAACACATTTGAAAACCCACTTGCAGCATTTACCGTACGTAGTTGGAAAACATATTAAACTTCTTTTGTGAAGCCTTGTATAGAATGTACAGATTTGTATATATAATGCATAATATCATCAAATTTAACTCAGTTTGGAATGGCATAACATCTCTGTAATAATCGCCTAAGTCATGTGACTGTTATCAAAAGTTCCGGGTTGACCGCTTCACTTTTTATATGCAAACAGAAAATTTGGTAATTTAATGTTGGCCGCGCGCAGGTGATAAATCGCCAAATATTGTTCCATCGCCATAATATCATCAGTGTTATAATAATCCATCTCATGCGACAGTCATAAACAATTTTTCGCGAGGTAAATTAAAACAAAGCTTTGATGTCGAAATTAAATGTCATAGATTATAGTATTATTTATTGCCTTTTATTTTTTTTCTTTTCATTCTTTTCTTTTCTTTCTTTTTTTTTTTTTTTTAAGAAATAAGAGAAAATTGAGAGTCATAAATTTTAAGTATTTCAGTTTTAAATTAAAGTTATGTATTTTAAATAAAATGAGTGAAAGTATCATATTTTAAATGAAATTAATGAAATAAGGAAAATACGACGGGTACAATGTTTGGCGATTTATCATCTACACTTGGCTAACATAAAAATACCGAGTTCATTATTTCTGTATCAGAATCTTCCGATTTGGCGAAGGATTGAGCAAGTAAATTAAATTATGAATAAAAGGAACATGATACAATGCTTAGCATAGATTTAAAGGAGACCAAACTGGTCGCCAAGGGCAGCTAGTCTATATATATATTACGCTACCTTACGTAGTACAAAAATCGCGATTATTTGTTAATTGTTTAGTGGCAACTCCCGAATGAAACGCATCTCATTGGTTACTGAACAGCATTTAATGCATCTCCATACTTAAGGGGGGGGGTCACCGTATAGGGAACCCTGTTCTGTCGCCAAATTTGTTGCCAGCTTGGCGATATCTCTAATATTTCGCCAAGTTACCATAGACTTCCATTGTAAACCTAAAGGGTTTACTTGCTTACAGAAAATCAACAAATTGAGATATTTTAATGCAACAAAAATTAATATTAGCTTAAGGGATTATATTAATTATACAGTAGCGCTCAAAAGTATTTTGACAACCTTACATTCTCTCTTATTTTATTTAATATAAAAATGTAAAAGAAAATATATTCTCTATAATTGAGAACACTATGGACAGCAGTTATTCAAATGTATCAAGTTTCAAGTTGTTTGTTTACATCCGGCGCCACAGAAGAAATATGACTCCTCCTTAGCTCAAAAGTATTTTGACAATTAGTTTCCATTTAATTGTTGAAGGTGTCAGTGGCGCTATAGCTTCGGTTAGTGTTTATATTGACTTATTGTGATTATTTTTAAATGCCGAAATGTAAAAAATATTAAGTGATTCTAGAAAAGCCGCTGTCAATGCACTTAAGAAATGTATACTGCAAGCAGAATTAGCTCGTTCTTTTAACGTGTCTCGGCAACTTGTTATTATATGGAATAAAGTTTTTAATAAACAGAATTACGTCAAAAATAAACCTCATACTGGTCATCTGAAAAAAAACAACTTGCAATGTTGACTGTAATATAAAAATGATATCTACAAGTGGTTGTCGTAAGTCCGCTGTAATAATAAAAAAAAAATGAATTGAAAGAAAATTACGGCATAGACATACACGTTTCACGTTTCATCGACGCCTAAACCTCTATGGTTTACATGGCAGAAGCCCAGCAAAAACACGTTTGTTATCTACTAAGAATAGGAAGGCTGGAGTTGCATTTGTAAAACGGCATATCCCTTTCAGGGCAAAGCAATTCCATTGCTAAAGTCTTGAAATTAATGATTGACACCGGAATTTGAAAACAAATTTATTTGTAAATAAGAAAAAGGTATATTTCACACACATAATAAACCGATTTTTTTAAAACCAGAATTCTGGTGGCAATCATTAATTTCAACACTTTAGCAATGGAATTGCTTTGTCTCTGAAAGGGTTATGCTGTTTTACAAATGCAACTCTAGCCTTCTTATTCTTAGTAAATAACAAACGTGTTTTTGCTGTTCTTCTGCCATGTAAACCATAGAGGTTTAGGCTTCTTTTGACTGATGAAACGTGTATGTCTATGCCGTAATTTTCTTTCAATTCATTTTTTATTATTACAGCAGACTTACGACAATCACTTGTAGATATCATTATTATAATACAGTCAACATTGGAAGTTGTTTTTTTCGGATGACCACTATGAGACTTATTTTCGATGTATTTCTGTTTATTGTAAACTTTATCCCATGTAATAACAAGTTGCCGAGAGACGTTAAAAGAACGAGCTAATTCTGCCTGCAGTCTACCTTTTTTAAGTGAATTTACAGCGGCTTTTTTAGAATCACATCAATATTTTTTACATTTCGGCACTTAAAAATAATCACAATAAGTCAATATAAACACTAATCGAAGCTATAGCGCCACTGACACCTTCAACAATTAAATGCAAACTAATTGTCAAAATACTTTTGAGCTAAGGAGGAGTCATATTTCTTCGGTGGCGCCGAATGTAAACAAACAAGTTGAAACTTGATACATTTGAATAACTGCAGTCATAGGGATATTATAGGGTCTACTCAATTATAGGGGATATATTTTCTTTTACATTTTTATATTAAATAAAATAAGAGAGAATATAAGGTTGTCAAAATACTTTTGAGCGCTACTGTATTTAAGGGGGTCCAAGTAAATTAAATTATGATTAAAAGTAACATGATACAATGATTAGCATGCTTTTCCAAACATAAATTTTAAGGGAGACCAAACTGGTCGCCAAGGGCGGCTAGTAGTTTAAAATTCCCTTAAATGGATTTTCACCAATAAACTGAAATGCACTCGATTTCTTTCGTGCAGCCCTGTATATGAGATATAGAACTTATACACATCAAGTAATATGCAACAAATTACTAAAGTTTAAAAACGCATACTAGAGCTGAAAAAGCAAATGCAGCAATTATCACTCTCAGACAATACTGAAACCGAATTATTTTGTGAGTCTCTGTAAATGAAGATTAGCATTTTTAAAATACATTGCAAACGATTTTTCTCCCGTAGACTAAAATGTAAGCGAATTATTTAGAGTTTCCTTGTAAACTAAATATAAGTGCTAAACACTTCATTTTCAACACCGAACATGCCGTAATAAAGCCGAATAAAATTAAATGGAAATCCGAGTATATTTCATTGAGGTAGAGCTCGAAGAGGCAGGCAATCAGCCAGATAAACTAAATTCAGAAACAATTTTCAGCTTTGGTTGCAAACTGTTAAAAATTGTATGACAGCACCCTAAAAATGACAAAAATACCGAATTTTTTTTTTATTGAATTTTTCAGTGGTCCATACGGTTGTGAATCATGACTCCAAATTGTAGATCTGAAATCCAAATAGTTTGAAAGATATTTGAACTTTTCTGAGTCTTCTCAGAATGTTCTGAGTGTTCCTTTACAAACTTTAAATGCATTTTCTCCGACTTTTATTTTTGTTGATGTTAGTGTTTGCTAATCCCTAAGGCTTTTTTTCTGTTGCAGATAGAGTCTTGATTTTTTTTTTTTTGCAGACACTTACATGTATATGTACTACAATAATTAGTATGGATTTAGGTCTGAGGGTTATAGTTATTTTTTTTTTTATGTCAAAGTTAATATTTCCAAAATTTTCGTGTTTCTTTCAGGTTTCGCGCTGCAAAAATAAATAAAATAAAACTTTAAATAAAAGTTACATCTTTAATTCCATACTAACTTTCGTTCCCAATAATCCAATGAATATAAGTCACTTAAAATAACTAAAAAAATATTAAAAATTAAAAATGTTATAAAAGTTTTAAAAAACTTATAATTTTTCAAAAAATTTTTAATTAAAAAAAAACGGTGATTGTTAAAATGATTTTTTTCCCCAGAATCAGTTTAATTAGGATGAGTGAAGCGAATCCTCTACTAGTCTACTCAAATTACATTTTGTCGTACACTTTACAAAAAAACTATTCAGTATTTTGACTTGAAATTAAACATAAAAATAAATTATGATTTGTAGATTTGCACAATATTATTATTTTTTTTTACAGAATAATCTTAAAAAAATTATTATTTTAATTAATTTATTTTACATGCTTTTCCATTACGGACGCATTTTTGTAAATAAAAAATGAAACACGTATATTGTCAGAAGAAAAAATAAGTCATGGAGTTAACTCATTATAGATAGAAACATGATTAATTAAATAGTTTCACGATTTTTTTAATGAAATTTTTAAAATATCTTTTTTATGAAAATTAGAGCGTATTTTTAATGAATTAAAATTTGTGAAAATTCAGTTATTTACATTTAATACTAAAAGTATTTTCCAGTGTTAAGAATTCAAATACGCAATTTATTCTTATTATGTGAAAACATTTACGCAGACGATATTTTCGCATTTTAAAAGAATTATATTATGATTTTATTTTTATTTTTATCTTTTGTAAAGTAGCAACAAAAGAATTGCAAACAAATAAGATTAATTGTTAAATTCGTTATATCATAAACTAGCTGTTTAACCCGTTCTGTGCACGGGAGTTCATGAATTTAATTCTAAAACCATAATTAAAAATAACTATTCGATTTAGCCAAATATTTAACAACTACTGTGCCTTTTTTTAAATCAAATTAAATTTATCATGTTACTAAGGCAACAGACGATAAAAACGATATCTTTGGAATAAGGAAATAAAAAACTTTGTTGATGTTTGTGATAAAATGTGTTTCTTTATTTTTAAAAATTTGTAATAATTAAGCGCAATTAAATCTGTACCTTGGAACAAAAAGGGTCAATGTCCATTTTTCTCAAATGGCAAAAAACCCAATTTAAGTTTGAGAAATTTTAAGAATCTTGCTAAGATTTCTGTACTATTATTTTTCAAAGTTGTACCTTTCAATTCAGTAATGTTTTTCTCACTATAATCTAATGTTTCATTGATTTAGTTTTTTTTTTTTTTTTTTTTTTTTTTTTTTTTTTAACATTTTAAATTGGCCATTTTTACATTAACAGTAAGTAACATTGTCCTCGACAAAATATTTTGTTTTCGATGATCTAATATTGGGAGGACTTTGGATCTTTTAACAATTACTTTATATTGCACCCTGAATTCATTCGTGCATTTAACTCAAATTTCTCAATTTTGGACATTGGCCCTTTTTGTTCCAAGGTACAGAAATAATCTCTACTTATTTGCATGTGAGGTAAAAGAATTATCCTAATACCCGCTACAGTTTTTTACTGTTGCAGCGTGGCGTACGTAATACGCAATGCGTCTTGCAATAGAAAAGAAATTGTTGTGGTAAGAATTTTATTGTGAATTTTTAATTGTTGGCAGCTGCTATAACAAAAAATGTTTAAATTTGATACGAAATTGCTGAAAGTTTGGTGGGTTTTTTTATTAATCAAAATTAAAATATAAATTATTTCGATTCCGGATTGTTTTAGTTGCCTCGGCCGTGTTTTAATACACATGTACATAACATTTCACAATTCTGACTTCCAAACTGTGGATTTGTATAGCATTACAGACAGAGAGACAGACAAGTTTTTATTTTTATATATTAAATAAAAACTTCCGAGGCTTAGTTATTTGGCTGAATTTACATTTCTAAAATTAAA
The DNA here is from genome assembly GCA_963932465.1 of Maratus speciosus. Lineage (NCBI taxonomy): Eukaryota > Metazoa > Arthropoda > Arachnida > Araneae > Salticidae > Maratus > Maratus speciosus. The sequence continues at coordinate 463,834,425 of OZ010794.1, read as the reverse complement.
ATGCGCCAAAACATAAAATAAAATTTTTGCTTAATAAAGATGCAAAAATAATGTAAAAAAATATTGTTACTTTCAAATATTTATCTTATCACTAGGGGGCTCTGCCCCCGCCAACCCCCGTTCAGACACCACAGAATCTAAAAGCACGCTAATCTGATCGGTTTTAAAAAGATTAGAGAAGATTGAATTATAAGGAAAAAACCTGTAGCGATCTCCCTGTAAACGGGTTTCCATTCATTTCCTAATGATTGCGAAACTTTAAGGCCTAATCAGTTACTGTTAAGATATCCATTGGTTGTTTTCGTGTTTGATTAAAGAAGATTAGTTAAACATTTCAAAACAAGCTAAAGTAAAGTGAATTAAGTAAACAGAGTCTTTGCCTCCCTATATTTTTTAAGAGCGTTATAATACGATTGATATAATACAATTTACTGCTTTAACCCCTGGAAGGGCCGTAGTTGATTTTTGGACCACTAAATTTTAATTCTTAAATGCCACATTGGCACCAGAATATAGGAATGAAAATTTTCCTAATATTAAGTAAGTGAACAAAAGCATTATCATATTTCGAAATAAATTTTTTCTAAATTCTGGTGCCATTCACTGATTTCAACATTTTACGAACTGAAGTACCTTGCCCCTCAAAGGGTTAAAAGCATATTAAGGTATCTATTATTTTAAAGTTTTTTTTCTCTTTTAATATTCATGTGTAAATACAATTTTCAAGACATAATTTTCAATATTTTCCTGCTTTTAACACGTACTCATTTAACAGTAATTTTAAAGTTTTTTTTTCTGTTTTTAATAGTCACGTGTAAATAAATTTTTAATGGTAAGGAAATATTATTCTTTGCGCTGTTTTTATAATTGAAAACAATCTCTATAGTAATAGCCTAAGTCATGTGACTATCATGAACAGTTCCGGGCGGATCCCTTCGCTTTTTATATTCTACGCGGCCATTTTGGTACTTTAATGATAGCCAGCCACAGGTGATAAGTCGCCAAATATTATTCTATCGCCATCATTTCACATATATTAAAATAGTCCAAGTCATTCAACTGCCATTCTGTTTCCATTCTGATTAAAGAATCAAAATTATTTTTTCGAATAAACCTGCATAAAAGTTGCCATGATCGCAAAGAATTCTTGGTACTTTTATGTTAGCCGGGTGCAAATCTCGCCAATAGATTTTTTTTTTTTTTTTTTTTTTTTTAAACTCGCCAGTTAGCATTTTTTTTTTCGATTGGTAAATTAAAACGGTACTACTTGGTTATCCCGTCGACCAAAAATCAATCGCCAAACTATAAGATTAAATGCCGATAATGGTTGATCATAAATGTCACATTAACTTGACTTTAAGGAAGTTACACGTATTTATGCCATCAAGTGATTTTTATTTCGACGTTTTATTTGTATTTTTATTAATGTTATACTAATTTATTCGTTCTTTCGTTATTTAAAATAAATAGTATGTCAGTTTGTATAATTTGGCGAATGGTTTGGCGATTTATATAATTTGGCGAAATTGGTCGACGGGATAACTAAGTAGTACCATTAAAACATTGCTTTGAAGTTTAAATTAAATGCCATGATTTTGTTGCATTATTTAATACTAGCCACCCTTGGCGACCAATTTGGTCTCCCTTAAATGTATGCTAAGCTTTGTATCATGTTGCTTTTATTCATATTTTAATTTACTGTCTCAGTCCTTTACCAAATCGGGAGATTCTCTTAGAGAAATCGAGAACTCTGTATTTTTATGTTAGCTGAGCGCAGATGATAAATAGCCAAACAATGTTCTCGTCGCATTTTTTCGTATTTCATTAAAAATGTAAACCTTTCACTCATTTTATTTGAAACACTTAACTTTAATTTTAAACTGGAACATTTAAAATTCATGACTTTCCATTATTTCATAAAAAATAAAAAAATAAAAAGAGAAAAAGAACAGAAAAAGAAAAATAATATCTTAAACCACGACATTTAGTTTCAACATCAAAGCATTGTTTTAATTTACCACGCTAGAAATAAAAAAGGCTAACTGGAGCAGGGTTGCCAGTTTGGCCTCCATTTTTATTCAGAAATTTCGAGTTCATACCAGAAAAAAGGAATAGTATTTTAAGGTTTATTTAATATGAGACATTTAGCGATTATTAATAGTAAAAATTCTTCTTTCGAAATTTACGGTACGAATGTGAAAGTTCGAATATAATTGGAGGCCAAACTGGCAACACTGAACTGGAGTCTTAAAAAATGCTATTTGCGAAATTTGCTCCCGGCTAACATAAAAGCACCGAGAATTCATTGCGATCACGGCAAATTTTATGTACTTTTACTCGAAAAAATAATTTTGATTAAAAATAGCCACATTGCATATGAAAGGCGAATGGGTCAGCCCGTAATTGTTTATGACAGTAACGTGACTTGGACTATTATAATATAGATGAAATGATGGCGATGGGACAATAATTTGCGATTTATCACCTGCGCCCGGCTAACATTAAAGTATCAAAATGACCGATTGGCGTATAAAAATCGAAGCGCTCAACGCGGAACTATTGATGACAGTCACATGATTTAGGCTATTATTGTAGTGATTTGGCACAGATGTCATATACGCACCGGGTTTTTACGACAATTTAGCAAAAACCTCGTTTTCGAAAACCAGTTACATATGTATTTTTAAATTATTTTCTGTTATTTTTAAAATGAAATAACAATAATAATAAAAAAAAAATAATTAATAACTATAGAACAAAACAATTTATAAATTTTTTTAAATAAAAAGAAAATAAATGTAAATAAACATTTATCCATAAATAAGCAAAAATAACCGGGGTTCAATGCCAGGCAAAATAACGCCATTTTGTCGCCATGTAGGTATCCCGGTGCGTATATGACATCTGTGCCTAATATTTTTCTTTTCATTTCGTAAAAAAAAAAAAAAAAAAAAAAAAAAAAAAAAAAAAAAGCCATTAATTTTAAATGTTTCTGTTTTAAATGAAAATTTTATATTTTAAATAAAATGGTAATGAAATTGAAAAAAAAAAAATCCGACTGGTGAAATGTTTAGCGATTTATTACTTCCGTCGCTCTAACATAAAAATTCCGAGTTCTTGATTTCTCTATCAGAATCTTCCGCTTTAACGAAAGATTGTTCAAGTAAATTGAATTATGAATAAAAGTAACATGATAAATTTCTTAGCATGCATTTAAGGCAGGCCAAACTGGTCGCCAAATTATTTTAAAATAATAACCTTTTCTAAAACACCAAAAAAGTATGTGTTATGATTAAAATATGATTTGCCATCATTAGAGAAAAGTGTTTAAAATTAGCAAAAAATTAATATCTCAAAAACTAATTCGAATTTAAAAATTCTAATACAAGTTTTGAGATCTGCAGATCAATGCGGATTTTTGGTGTGAATTTCATCGCATAATATTCCATATTTTAGGAGAAATCGCCGTGAAACGTAATCAGTTGTTTAATCAATCGTTTCATAAAATCGTTTCATAAAGTCGTTTCATCAATTCGTTTCATTAGGATTTTATATATATATAGGGAAGAAATAATGCTTCGCGAATCTAAACAAAGCGGGGCTTTTGCTAGTTTCATAATCTCAAACAAAGTCATTAATTATTTTAAATGTAACTGTCTCCAAAAAATTTTTTTGAAAAAGGGTACTGTGCAGCCTTAATTAAAGAAAATTTATTCAAAAACAGCTGTTTAAATAAAATGCACATGTTTCGCTCATAATCCTATTATTCACACCCAAGATGCTTATCTTTTACATAGTATCGTCTTATGCTTATTACTAATATTATTATTTGCTCAAATATAAGCGTCTTAAAGCATTTAAATTCATTCGATGCCAAATAAAATGCCTAAGAAGAAAATATTGTTTAAAAAAAATCTCACTCAGTGGAAATCCACAAAGAAGGAAAAGCCCTGTCTAGGCATTTATGATATTTTAGATCTGTCAATAATCCTTTCCTTATACTTTTGATTCTTCATTCTTTTGAAATGCCTTTTAGTTTTACCTAAACTTTTTATCTTTTTAAAAAAATACTCGTAAAAATGAAAAAGAATGCTTCGCTTTATCTTTAAATAACTTTTTCACCCATGTATAGTAATATATATGAATTCATGTGCAGCCATATAAAATGCCTAAATGTTATACACGCACTTTTAATAAAAATCATGGGGTTGTAAATATGAAATCTACCGACTATTCAAACGTATTTACCTAAGTCTTAGAACAGGAGTTAAAGGACAGACACTAAAGTCTTAAATATTTTTTAACTTTGTTGGAAAATGAGAAAAAATGAAGCTTAATATAAACAAAAAAAGAAAACTTATGCGTCAAGCATAGGTTATGAAAGACTTTCTAACATATTCAGAATAGCATATTAAAATTTGCCCGTTTAATAAGGAACTAGTATGTTGTGGCCACCACAAAACTTTCTTCTATATAAATCACGTCAATTAAATCATTGAAATAATACAAGAAATTACATCGAATTAGCACCGATTCATATCAAAATATATCTGAATTTGAAGTTTGATGAAAATTCGCGTATTAGTTTTTGAGATAGAGCTATAAGGGATATTCTGAAAAATGTAGCAAAGCAGCGCCAACTGTTGAGCGATTTACACCATAACATAAACAGTACTAATTGATATCAAGGTATACTTGAATCTGAAGTCTCATGAAAATTCGTGTATTAGTTCTTGAGATAGAGCTATAGTGGAAATTCTGAAAAATGCAGCATAGCAGCAACATACATAGCACTAATTCATACTAAGCTATACGTGAATCTGAAGTTTGATGAAAATCCACACGTTAGTTCTTGAGATAGCGCCATTGCGGAAATCGTAAAGAATGCAGCATAGCAGCGCCACCTGTTGAGCGATTTACACCAACACGTAAACAGCATCAACTTATAACAAGTACTAACTGAATCTGAAGTTTCATAAAAATCCGTGTATTCGATCTTGAGATAGAGCCATAGCGGAAATCGAGAAAAATGCCTCATAGCAGCGCCACCTGTTGAACGATTTGTTCCAAAAACTAATCAGCACCAATTTATATCAGGGACTAACTAAATATAAATTTTTATTAAATCCCGTGCTATAGTTCTTGAGATAGACCGCCCAGAAAATTTCTGTCAGATACAGACAGACGGACAGACAGACAGATTCACAGACAGACGTTTTGTAAAAAACATGTCGAAAATTTTCACGAATCGAATACTTTCTTCTTGTAAAGATAGAAGAAAGTAAAAATGAATCTAAAAAACAATTTGAGAAACGCATAACTCATTTGAAATCCCAATTCCAGCATTTACAGTACGTAGTCGGAAAATATATTAAACTTCTTTTGTGAAGCCTTGATAAGGATCTACTCTACAGTTTTGTATATATACATCATAGTATGCTCAAATTTAATTCAGTTAAGCATGGCATAACACAGTTTAAAATTCCCTTTAATGAATTTTCATCAATAAACTGAAATGTACTAGAATTCTTTCGTTCAGCCCTGTGTGTGAGATACAGAACTTATACGCACCAAGTAATATGCAACAAATTACTAAAATTTAAAAACACATACCAGAGCTGAAATTGCACATTATCTCTCTTAGCTAGAACTGTAACCGAATTATTTAGTGTGTCCCTGTAAATGACGGGTACCATTATTAAAACACATTGCAAACGTTTTTTACCTATCTACTATAATGTAACCAAATTCTTTGGAGTTTATTTGTAAACGAAATCTAAGTGCTACACACTTCATTTTCAACATCGATCATGCCATAACAAACATCATTAAATTACATGGCAATCCGAGTATATTTAACCGAGTTAGAGCTCGGACAGGCAGGCAGCCAGCCAGCCAGATTAAACCAATTCGGAAATACTTTTTAACTATGTTGGAAAGTGTAAAAATTGAATGTTTCCATAGCCAGATTAAAGAAATTTATTTAAAAACAGCTGCCGAAATAAAATGCATATGTTTCACTCATAATTCTATTATTCACACCCAAGATGCTTATCCTTTACATAGAATCGTCTTATGTTTATTACTACTATTATTATTTGCTCAAATATAAGCATCTTAAAGCATTTAAAATCATTCGATGCCAAATAAAATGCCTACGAAGAAAATACTGTTAAAAAAAATCTCACTCGGTGGAAATCCACAAAGAAGGAAAAGCATTGTCTAGATATTTATGATATTTTAGATCTGTAAATAATCCTTTGCTTATACTTTTTGCTTGTTCATTCTTTTGAAATGCCTTTTAGTTTTATCTAAACTTTTTATCTTTTTTAAAACTACTCGTAAAAATGAGAAAGAGTGCTTTGCTTTATCTTTAAATAACTTTTTCACCCATGGATAGTAATATATATGAATTCATGTGCAGCCATATAAAATGCCTAAATATTATACACGCACTTTTAATAAAAATCATGGGGTTGTAAATATGAAATCCACAAAGAAGGAAAAGCATTATCTAGATATTTATGATATTTTAGATCTGTTAATAATCCTTTGCTTATACTTTTTGCTTGTTCATTCTTTTGAAATGCCTTTTAGTTTTAAATAAACTTTTTATCTTTTTTAAAACTACTCGTAAAAAAGAGAAAGAGTGCTTTGCTTTATCTTTAAATAACTTTTTCACCCATGGATAGTAATATATATGAATTCATGTGCAGCCATATAAAATGCCTAAATATTATACACGCACTTTTAATAAAAATCATGGGGTTGTAAATATGAAATCCACAAAGAAGGAAAAGCATTATCTAGATATTTATGATATTTTAGATCTGTTAATAATCCTTTGCTTATACTTTTTGCTTGTTCATTCTTTTGAAATGCCTTTTAGTTTTATCTAAACTTTTTATCTTTTTTAAAACTACTCGTAAAAATGAGAAAGAGTGCTTTGCTTTATCTTTAAATAACTTTTTCACCCATGGATAGTAATATATATGAATTCATGTGCAGCCATATAAAATGCCTAAATATTATACACGCACTTTTAATAAAAATCATGGGGTTGTAAATATGAAATCTACCGACTATTCAAACGTATTTACCTAAGTCTTAGAACAGGAGTTAAAGGACAGACACTAATGTCTTAAATATTTTTTTACTTTGTCGGAAAATGAGAAAAAATAAAGCTTTATATAAACGAAAAAGAAAACTTATGCGTCAAGCATAGGTTATGAAAGACTTTCTAACATATTCAGAATAATGTATTAAAATTTGCCCGTTTAATAAGGAAAAATGATACATAAAAAACAATTTGAGAAACGCATAAGACATTTGAAAGCCCAACTGCAGCATTTACAGTACGTAGTCGGAAAATATATCAAACTTCTTTTGTGAAGCCTTGATAAGGATCTACTCTACAGTTTTGTATATATACTGCATAGTATGCTCAAATTTAATTCCGTTAGGTATGGCATAACACAGTTTAAAATTCCCTTTAATGAATTTTCATCAATAAACTGAAATGTACTCGAATTCTTTCGTTCAGCCCTGTGTGTGAGATACAGAACTTATACGCACCAAGTAATATGCAACAAATTACTAAAATTTAAAAACGCATACCACAGCTGAAATTGCACATTATCTCTCTTAGCTAGTACTGTAACCGAATTATTTACTGTGTCCCTGTAAATGACGGGTAGCATTATTAAAACACATTGCAAACGTTTTTTACCTATCTACTATAATGTAACCAAATTCTTTGGAGTTTATTTGTAAACGAAATCTAAGTGCTACACACTTCATTTTCAACATCGATTATGCCATAACAAACACCATTAAATTACATGGCAATCCGAGTATATTTAACCGAGTTAGAGCTCGGACAGGCAGACAGCCGCCAGCCAGATTAAACCAATTCGGAAATACTTTTTAACTATGTTGGAAAGTGTAAAAATGGAATGTTTCCATAGCCAGATTAAAGAAATTTATTTAAAAACAGCTGTCGAAATAAAATGCATATGTTTCATTCATAATTCTATTATTCACACCCAAAATGCTTATCCTTTACATAGAATCGTCTTATGTTTATTACTACTATTATTATTTGCTCAAATATAAGCATCTTAAAGCCTTTAAATTCATTCGATGCCAAATAAAATGCCTACGAAGAAAATATTGTTAAAAAAAAAAAATCTCACTCAGTGGAAATCCACAAAGAAGGAAAAGCCCTCTCTGGATATTTATGATATTTTAGATCTGTCAATAATCCTTTGCTTATACTTTTTGCTGCTTTATTCTTGTGAAATGCCTTTTAGTTTTATCTAAACTTTGTATCTTTTTTAGAAATATTCGTAAAAATGATAAAGAATGCTTTGCTTTATCTTTAAATAACTTTTTCTACCATGGATAGTAATAAATATGAATTTATCTGCAGCCATATAAAATGCCTAAATATTATACACGCACTTTTAAAAAAAATCATGGGGTTGTAAATATGAAATCTACCGACTATTCAAACGTATTTACCTAAGTCTTCGAACAGCAGTTAAAGGACAGACACTAAAGTCTTAAATATTTTTTAACTTTGTTGGAAAATGAGAAAAAATAAAGTTTTATATAAACAAAAAAGAAAACTTATGCGTCAAGCATAGGTTATGAAAGACTTTCTAACATATTCAGAATAATGTATTAAAATTTGCCCGTTTAATAAGGAAAAATGATATTAAAAAAACAATTTGAGAAACGCATAACACATTTGAAAGCCCAACTGCAGCATTTACAGTACGTAGTCGGAAAATATATTAAACTTCTTTTGTGAAGCCTTGATAAGGATCTACTCTACAGTTTTGTATATATACTGCATAGTATGCTCAAATTTAATTCAGTTAGGCATGACATAACACAGTTTAAAATTCCCTTTAAACAATTTTCACCAATAAACTGAAATGTACTCGAATTCTTTCGTTCATCTCTGTATGTGAGATATAAAACTTATACGCACCAAGTAATATGCAACAAATTACTAAAATTTAAAAACACAGCTGAAAAGGCACATCCAGCGATTATCTCTCTTAGCTAGTACTGTAACCGAATTATTTAGTGTGTCCCTGTAAATGATGCGTTGCATTATTAAAACACATTGCAAACGTTTTTTTTTTTCCCTATACTAGAAAGGCTCCACCCCCCCCCCCCCCTGCTTGCTACGCTCACCTAGTCGATTCCCAATTCCGTTCGGTATCGCGAAACAAACCCTATTTTTTAGCCAACCCCAGAAGAAATTGTTTCGCGTTTCCATTCTAGATCGCTTCGCGATTCCTCATTTTCTATGCATTCAACTTTTAGATTCCACTTGGCATAAACGCGCTCCTCCCCAACTCCTGACTATTTTATTTCCTTATCTACAAGTAGGTAATCATTAGAGCTTATAGAGTTTCATTATTAAAAGGATTATTAAATATAAAATCATTAAAAAAAGGTAAAATTTATAATTTATTTGAATAATTACAAATTAAATAAAAATTATATATATAGTGTTACGTTATTGTAAATAGTTAGCGTTTGTGCTTAAAAATAATGTAAATAGTTCAATTAAGCTCTATTCATAAGCTAATATTAGTTTTTGTTGCATTGAAATATCTCAATTTGTTGATTTTCTGCAAGCAAGTAAACCCTATTGGATTTTACTGGGAGTCTATGGTAATTTGGCGAAATACTGGAAATAGCGCCAAGTTGACGTCACTTTTGGCGACTAATTTTGGTCGCCAGATTTGGCAATACATCGCCAAGTTGGCGACAGAGCCGGGACCCCTCCCTTGGCAACCTCTCTTATAGCGTCAGAAAGCTCTGACCAATCAGATGCGTTTAACGATATCTAGGCAGATTTTCATTGGTCCATTTCCAAAGCGTTACTTTTTTTTATATTTAGAGGGATACTATAATGTAATCAAATTCATTGGAATTTACTTGTAAACGAAATCTAAGTGCTGCACACTTCATTTACAACACCGAACATGCCATAACAAACACCGTTAAATTACATGGCAATCTCAGTATATTTAACCGAGTTAGAGCTCGGACAGACAGACAGATAAAACCAATTCGGAAACGCTTTTTAACTATGTTGGAAAGTGTAAAAAGTGAATGTTTTCATAGCCAGATTAAAGAAATTTATTTTAAAACAGCTGTCGAAATAAAATGCATATTTTTCACTGATAATCCTATTATTCACACTGAAGATGCTTATCCTTTACACAGTATCATCATGTGTTTATTATTATTATTATTTTCTCAAATATAAGCATTTTAAAGCATTTAAATTTTTTTCGATGTCAAATAAAATTCCTAAGAAGCAAATATTGTTTAAAAAAATAATCTCACTCAGTGGAAATCCACAAAAAATGAGAAGCCTTATCTAGACATTTATGATATTTTAGATCTTTCAGTAATCCTTTGTTTGTACTTTTTTCCCCTTCATCCTTTTGAAATGCCTTTTAGTTTTATCTAAGTGTTTTATCTTTTTTTAAAAAAATACACGTAAAAATGAAAAAGAATGCTTTTCTTGATCTTAAATAACTTTACCACTTACGGATAGTAATATATGTGATTTCATGTGAAGCCATATATAAAATGCTTAAATAGTATACACTTACTTTTAATAAAGATCATGGTGTCGTAAATATCAATACCGACTATTCAAACATATTCACCAAAGTCTGAGAACAGGAGTTAAAAGGACAGATACTAAAGTCTTAAATACTTTTTAACTTTGTTGGAATACGATGAAAAAAGAAAGCTTAGTATAAACAAACAAGAAAATTTATGCGGGAAGCATAGGTTGTGAAATTCGTTCCAACATATTCAGATTACAGGGCTCGTATGCATCAAGCGATTCAGGGGATTTTAGGTGTTTTAGTACCAGAAATATCGTAAAATATTGGTATCTGAAGATAGATTTTTTTTTAATTAAATAAGGCAAATATTACTTTACGAAAATTTCGGTAAAAGGTCCTTGAAGGGTACGGAGCCTGAAATAATGTATAATAATTTGCCCTTTAATAAGTAAAATATGATATCTAAGAAAATATTTGAGAAACGCATAACACCATAGGTGCTAATCTCCCGCTGAACTTCCGAAATATGGGTAATACAGTTCAAATTTTTCAGAAATTTTTTTACTAAATGAAATTAAGTAATTTTCCTGTAGAACCCCAAAATTAAATACAGCAAAACCTCCCTAAAGCGACCACGTTCCGTTCCAATAAAACTTGGCGGCTCCAAGAGGTGGTCCCTTAATGGAGGTCATGTTTAAATCTACATTTTATTTGTTGAAAAAAGGGTAACAATTAATGTTACTAAAATTTATTTTTCACATTAGGAAAAAATATGAAAATTTAAGTATCAAAACAAAAGTTAATTACATAAGTTAATTAGTGCAGAGTTTAAAAAATGAATATATGTACGTTTGCTTTGATTTTACGGTTTTACTTTCTATGACTTTTATCCTCAAGTCCTTTCGAAGTTTAGTAACTAAATGCATTTTTTTTTTTTTTTTTTTTTTTGGACGGGAACAAATTATCACGATTTCATTAATTTATCTATTTGTTTGAGAGTTTCCTGACAGAATAGGGCAGGGAAGTTTATTGACCGTCATCCTTACTTTGTCATCAGAGATAAATTCATTGCCTAAAAAGGCACAAAGGGGTTTAAACACTTAAAAGTTAACGGAATAAATAAAAATTCTAAACTTAGTTTAGAAGTTTGATGAATAATGCGTTCTACGGAATTATTATTCTAATAAAACCTTCTTTAAGCGACCAGGAAAAACGGAATTTGTTTCATTTTCTTCAAAGAAATGGGTCGCTCATGGAGGGAGTTCAACTGGGATGGTCTCTAAATAGAGGTAAAATTAGTATTGAGCCTATGCGAATAAATTTCGTTCCATGGAAAAATGGGCGTTCAGGGAGGTGGTCGCACAGGGAGGTTTCACTGTAAATAAAGAATCTTCAAGTACATTTTCTGGTTTGAAAAGCTATTACCTGGTTTAAATTAATCCATATATTATGGGAGATTAGTGGGAGGTTCGCAGCTATGCATAATACATTTAAAAACCCTATTTCAGCCATTACCGTCCGTAATCGGAAAATATATTAAACTTCTTTTGGGAAGCCCTGTATAGGAGCTATAGATTTGTACATATGTTGCATAGTATACTAAAATTTAGTTCAGTCAGGAATGTCATAACACAGTTTAAAATCCCCTTTAACCCTTTATGTACTATATTATGAATTCATGAAAATTTATCTTCTAAAGTACCTTTCGTGAAATTGTTTAAACTACATTAGAAGATTTACATAATCATTTAATAGATTTTAGAAGGATTCAGAAGGAATCATTAAATTTGAATTTGTTGGGATTTTATGAAATATTTATAATCCCACTCAAATCTTTTATTTTAAATATTTTTCTTAGTATTTTGTAGAATTAGGAAATGTACAAATATAATGTTCCTACTATAGAAATATGGAAATATTTATGAATTGAAAAATCCCTCCTCCCCCCCCCCCCAAACGCCAAGAAAGCTGAAAAGATGCAAAGGCAAAAGAAATCATCCTTTTAAAAATATTTTTGTTTTGTGCAACCAATAATGCTTTTGGAACAAGATAAAGTAATGTATCTATAACTCATTCTAAATTGTATTACAACTAATTGATGTATTAAATAAATTTCATAACAAGTTATTTTAATGGTACTTATAAGTACGGTCAGTAAATAAAGTGTTAATGAATTTCCGTCAATAAACTAAAATGTACTCGAATTCTTTCGTATAGCCCTGTATATGAGATATAGAACTTATACACAACAAGTAATATTAAACTCATTAATTTAATTTAAAAACGCATACCACGACTTTAAACGCACATCTAGCAATTATAGATCATAGACTGTAATGTAACAGAATTATTTTGCCTGTTCCTGTAAATGAACTATAATTGCTATGTGCTCCATATTCCATAATAAGTGTCTTGAAGGGCACCTCAGTGATTCATAGAATTTTGATAAGTTTGAAAGAGTGTAAAATCTATAAAATACACTGCAAACGATTTTTCCCTATAGACCGTATTGTAACGTAATTCTTTTAAGTGTCCCTCTAGATGAACCGTAAATGCTACACACTTCATTTTCAATACCGAACATGCCATAGTGAACCCCAATAACATATATAAATTACATGAGAATAAGAGGATTTTAATTAAATTTGAGCTTGGACTGAGAGACAGACAGACAGACAAACCGAATTCATAAGCATTTTTTCAACTATGTTGGAAAGTGTTAAGAATTGAATATTTCCATAGCCAGATTAAAGAAAATTATTTAAATAATGCCGTCGCAATAAAATGTATATATTTCACTGATAATCCTATTATTCACACTCAAGGGTGCTTATCCTATATATAGTATCTTCTTTTTTTATTGTTTTTTTATTTGCTAAAATACAAGGTGTCCCAAAAGTCTCCGTACAACTTCAAAAATTTGTTACAAAAAAAATTAATAGACTCCTCTAGACGTCGCCTTGTCCATCTGTCTGTCTGTCTGTCAGTCCACATATGACAGCTTAAAAACTACCCAACTGATTGGTTTGAAGTTTAAAATATGTAATTGTTGCATAATTTTGTCGAGTCATGTCACATTTTTTGAAAATCGGATGTATAGTTCAATTACAGGAACTGTCAAAAGTATTCCGTTACATTACGGCTAATAGGAAAAAATAGTTTCAAGTGCATTTTGATGCATTTTCGATCTTACACCCTTTCGAACATAATGAAATTGATATGCATTTATAAAGTGCACTAAAATACGCAGAATTTCGGAGAATATGCGGCACAAAGAATATTTATTATTCATTTACAGGGTCGCACAAAAGCATTCCGTTACATAATGGTATAGATAGAAACATTTGTTTGGTGCGTATTTTAATTACTGTAATTCTAGGATAGATGGACATAGAGGAGAGATGGCCAGTCTAAATATTTCTAAAACTTGATCATAGATTGCAACATAAACTTTGTTCGTAAGAAATAGTTCAACGAGTTTATTTATTGCGACGCGAAGTTTTGTTTTTGGATTATAAAAAATAAGGGTAATTTTAATGATTATTTAATTTAGTGCTTGAATATTTTTTTCGACTTAGGTATCTGAATGTTTTGCAATACGTACGTTATGTCTATTCTTTACTATATGGACTTTTAAGGCACGAATTTGAACTAGTCTTTACTTCTAAGCCTAAAACAAAGACGTACAATGGCTATTGATGCTTTAAACTGGGCGATCATCAGTCCTTCAATTTCAGGAGAGATGGCTACATGAAATTGGGGAGAGATGGCCACCTTCAATCAATATTTCAAAATTATACGGAGTGATGTTTTTAACTAAATATAATTAAATGTAAAATAATTATATAACGTTTAAGTTTATAAATATATTAATTGATATAATTGTTTACATTTTAACTAACATAAATATTTTAATAATAATAATAATATAATAAGATCTAACGATTTATTTGTTTCAGAAAATACTGAAAAACTCTGAAACTTTCATAACAGACTCTGATAAACTTGATAAATAAACTAAATTAATGTAATAAACCTAAAATTAACGCGAGAGAAAAAACACGACACTTCCAGTAGCGAAGAAAACGAAATACATTTAAAATTATCATATTCTACTGATTCTGAGTAAATAGAATTGGATTAGGATCACTGTGTTGGTTGTGCAAAACAATATAATATCACATCCAAAAGGGATGTCTGGATTCAATGCATAAGGTACCTGAAGTGGTTCCATGAAGCGTGTACAAATTATCAAGACCTTTGCCAAACATGTGATAAGATTTTACGAAAAGTGAAGTATTGGAATTATATTTCAAATTTTGTTTATTCGAGTTTTATTCACTCATTTTCCATCATATAACAATGGAGTTAAGAATAAAGAGGAGGAGACATATAATTTACTGTCTACCAGTTGCGAGTGAAGTAACTGAGGAGGTTGTCACAAGATGGCGGCTGCTTTTTTTTTTTTAATCGGATCTCCGGTTTCTGATTACCGCTAGGTCAAACATCCCACCGAATAGAAAATTTCGTCTTAATTAAACGTCTTATCCACAGAAAAATTTCTCAAAAATGTCATAAAAATTTCTATTTATTCTTACTGTTGTCAGTATGCCTCGTAAAACTGTCAGTTTGTTTCCCTGGTTGTCACAATATGGCGGAAACGCATGGCCTAATTACCACCAAAGTAAACTCGTACCAGTAAAAATGAAAATCTGTTTCTAAGATCATTTATAACTGAAATTTTATTATAATAAGATGTTTACATAAGTTGGAAATTTCTATATAAATCTACTGGTGGATGTTTCCACCGGCGGTAAATAGCACCTGCGATAGCGGTTATAGTTGAAGCTTCACTATTTTACGAATATGTCAGTTCCTCTTTATTGGTAGTTCCATGCATATAACTATTTCTTTTCATATTGCTATATGTTTGTCATGATTAACTACATGAAATGTGTTATTTTTTTGCTATTTAACTTCACCTTTTTTTCTTGTATTGGATGGCCATCTCTCCTCGGCTTGAAGCCTTGACTCCTCGGCTTGAAGGAGAGATGACCATCTGCCCTTTTATTTTCAATTTTGTTTAACACTTTTTGCTTTCAATATTTAATTATTTTTTGCATAAAATGTTATGAGTATATGTATCAGAATTTTAAATATGCATCAATATTTCTTGTATTTGCATTCTAAGAATTTTTATTTCAATCTTTAAAAACTATGGCCATCTATCCCTAGTATATCTTCTTTATTATTTTTTTATTTGCTAAAATATAAGAATTTTAAATCATTTTAATCTTTTCGCTGCCTAATAAAATAAATAAGAAGCAAATATTGTTTAAAACAGAAATCTCACTCAGCGCAAATCCGTAAAAAAAGAGAGGCCTTGTCTGGACATTTACGATATTTTAGATCTTTCAATAATCCTTCGCTTATACTTTTTCTTCTTCATTCGTTTAAAATGCCTTTTATTTTTATCTAAGCTTTTTATCTTTTTTAAAAAATACTCGTGAAAATAAAAAATGCTTTGCTTGATCTTTCAATAACGTGTGATATACTTTTATCCTACCGATATATATTTTAACTCTTTTATTTTTATTTTTATTATTATCTCCATACTAATTCATAGCTATGAACCAGTACGGTTTTTTCCCCTTCAAGTCAAATAAATAGGCTAATTCCGGGATTTATGCCGCACATTTTTTTGAGTTTGTGTATAAAGTCCCATGGTGGACATAAAATTTAACAAATCATGCTGTATTATTTAATGTTAAATATACAACGCGTGTACTGCGACAAAAAAAATTTAAAACAAATTATTAATATTTTTTAACATTTTTTTCTAAAACATTACACTGCGGCGCGTCACCCGTACATTCAGGCTGGGACGCCGCACTTGTGCGGTATTTATGCCGCGCTTGCAATAAGAACAGAATGAAATTATAAATAAAAATATTTAAAAAAATATTCATATCTGGACTATGATTAACGATGTAATAACAAAATGAAACTAAATGAGTACAATGAAACGTATTATTATATTCAAATTAATAATTGTTGCCTATTTTCACTATTAAAATTATCGACTTATTTTTTTACATTAAATTTTAATTGTTATTTTAGCAATAACGTAACATCAATGTATTAGAAAGGGAAAAGAAAAAAAGTAAAATTGTGTTTACATAATTTATTTGTTAATCCTTTCGGGACCGGTGGCTTTTACACAAATTTTATTCGGTTGGTACCACTTTTTTAAAAGAAATTACCTTTACTTAAATAATCATGAAAATGCTCTAATTAAACAAAGCAAATATTACTTTTCTTTTTTACTGGTGCCAGAAACAAATATTGTAAGCTCTTTATGAAGATGCTTATATGCACCTATGGTCCCGAATGGGTTGGGTTAAGAGACCTATTTTTTCGACTACAATCTACAAAAAAGGTGTCGAAAAAGTACATTCTTTACGTGACTACGTTTAAACACATGATGCAACGAAGCCAATTACACTTTTTCTTTTTTGGAATTGTTTGCAAAGAATGTCTGCGGTACACGTAATCCAATTTTTCATTATTATCATCTTTCTTGCACTTCTTACATTTTATTTCCCCCCTTTTCTCCTTTGGTTTTAGTAAACTTGATAACATGCTTAACATGGTTAATCTGTGCAAAAGGAAAAGTTAATAACACTTAATCATCCCGTACAAAAGGAACTGCGGCATGTATACCGGAATAGCAGTGCGGCATGTATCCCATTTTACATGGTGCAGACGTCAGCCATCACAGTTACCCGCCATCGCTAAGGGGAATGGCGTAACCATACACACAGTACTCTATACAAACGCTGCACTTAGTTTTGACTTCAAAATCATGCCTGCATTTAGTAATTAGTTTATGAAAAGCATTTAAACATAACGTGTTTAAAAGTTTGGACAGTGAAATCATGTACTTACGTCAAATTTAGTATTGTACTTCTACAAGTAAACATCGAAATGGGATTCACGCTATTCACTGGTTAAAATAATCTCATTGCGCACCTATATTCTTCGTTTGACGACCATCTATCCATAATTGCAAGAAATACAAGGGGTGCGGCATCTATCCCGTATGCGGCGACTCTCCCGGAGTTACCCTATGCTTTGAACGAGACTTCATTTAAAAATTGAAGACAAATAAATAGGTACAACCAAAACTAGACATTATGTTAAATAAATTTTCTAATTGAAATCAAGTTTATTTGACTTCGGGGGAAAAATGGAACTGTTGTTTGCTATACCATGCATGAAAGAAAAGTCATACTGAAAAAAAATCCTACTTTCAATATCTTTCAGGTTATATTTATAATTATTTCACATATTAACGTTCATAAAATGGAAATAAGTGTTGCTAAACATAATAGGATAAAACAAAACTGGTTACTTTATGAACTTAAACTCTACTGTCGTATAATATTGCTGATAATTGTTCAGCATTAAATCCAGGCATTTTTTAAGGGGGGAGGGGAGATTTTTGCAGCTCTATTGGGGATATTACGGTCATGAGTGCAAGACCTTCAGTCTCAGGACTGATTTCAGTCTTAAAGATATTTTTGGCTGATAGTAAATTCTACTTTATATACTTAGATAATAGCAATTTTGATATCAAGAAGTGTTAATCACTTTCTTTTATTGTAAGAGATCAATTTATAGCCATAATAGCAAGGCATATAAATCTGCTAGCCCATTTTCATTGGATTATTTGTAATACTGAAAAAAGTTTTCAGTCTTGGCTTGGATATACTTCTTGCACCCATGATTACGGTATGAGTATGTGTGTGGGGGGGGGGGGGGGATTGAATTTTGAGACGACGGATTAATATACTTTTAGAAGGATACTTTGATGTTCCCATTCCCGTTCCTCCCTCTGAATTTATCAATGATCTAGTTAATATACAATGTCCGTTATATAGAAGTAATCCAAAACACTTCAGCATTATTTGTTACATACTTAGAAGGCCAAGAATAGTAATAATGGAAAGCAATGTATCTTTGCGGAAACGGTTAGAAAGGATGTCCAAACTAGTTGGATGTGCCAGTCCCAAAACTTTCTTCTGTCTAATACACCTTCATATTTCAAAATGTAGTAACAAATTTCAACACTTTAATATTATTAATTCAATATTGTACCAACTTTGACTTTCATCTTAAATTTCTGCTTCAGTCAATTATTCGGAATAAAAACGAGTTCATCTCGATCATGATATTTATTAATTATTATTGAAAATCTATAGTTTTTCGTTATTCTGTTGTACGTCAGCTGTTCGCGAATAGTTGGCTTATCATAATGTGAAGTTCCCGTCACTTTACGATCCGCCGGTGTACAATAGAACTACGGAAAATCAAGAAAATTATAGAAAAATTGCTATTACAGTGCTTCCTTTCGGCGGAATATTTTCAAATTCAAGGAGGACCTACTTGTCATTGCCAAAACCTTACACAAAAATTTGGTTCAACCTGTTCATAACTTCATACACTTTTTGATGGTACAATAGTGAAAATGGCACAAAAATCGCTATTAAAGCGCCCTCTTTCTTCTAAATTTTTCCAAATTAAGGGAGAACCTTCTTGGTATGGCCAAAAACATTCGAAAAAAAATGGTTCAATTCTATACATAATTTCATGCACGTTTCGATTGTACAATAATGAAAATGGCTACACAAAAATCGCTACCACAGCGCTCCCTTCCGTCGGAATTTTTCCAAATTAAGGGAGAACCGACTTGGCACAGTCAAAAACTAAAAAAAAAAAAAAAAAATGGATAAATTTTATGCATAACTTCATACACTTTCGAATGGTACAAGGGCAACATACGGACACACGGACGTTAGAACATGTTTTTTGGAATCTCTGACTCTTAAAACGCGTAAAGCCGTCAAAAACTGGAAGTCGAAAGAAATTTCGATTACAATACTTTCTTCTATTGAAGATAGAAGAAAGTAAAAACATCTTTATACATGTAGCAAATCATACAAGTAGCTCTATAGCCTTATTTTTGTCTGTGTTCTATAATAAAAGCACCAAAGATTTTTTTCTTCAACATGATATAATATACATTTCCAACTGAATTACTACCAAAGAAGTCAATATTTCTTCACCACACATTATCCTGAAATTAAAATTAATTTAAATGAATGCTGTAACAAATGAATGCTGAACATATCTATGCAAAACTTTTAAATTATAACGTATTTCAGATTACATGTTCATGAGCCGTGAGATACGGAATCAGAATAATAATTTTATTATGATTTGAAAGCGAAGGCCGAGATTCTTCTATAGCTGTCCTGAATCGAAGTTCAATTTCAATATATTTTATGCTTTTGTGTGTATGTGTAGTGGTGTGTAAGAAGTGTGGAGGGGATGCATAACTAATATAAGTACCAAACTTGAATTTTTTCAAAGATGTGTATTACAATGACTAAAATTTTGGTTTTCCCGTAGTTTCGAGTCTGCAGTATAATTTGTGCAGAATTCGTATTTAATTGTACTTCTAGCTCTTTGAAAAGGAACTTTACCAAAGTAGACTTGCCAAGACTCCGGCTTTTTGCACACCACTATTATTTTAGAGAAAATGTTTTTTTTAAATCGCCGAAATTTTCCAATTAAAGAAAAGAACATTTTCTGTATTAAAATACTGGTATCCAAAAAATCTGGAGACTTATCAGTTCTGCCAAAGTTCACCGTGCACTTTTTGTACATTTCTTTTACACATTAGTCTATATGTCCAAATACATCTTTAGCGTAAATCAAGTTTCCATTACTTCATAGCATCCAGGTATTAAAGAATATATTGAGGAGAACTAAAATTATAAAAAATTCCAAGAATTTGTTTTATTTATCTGTTAAATTAAAAAAAAATATTTCAAATACTTACAAATATTATTTACAAATATACTTTAATATTTAAATTACAAAACTTACGTGAAATTGTTTAGTTTTTAAATGTAAAATCCACTGCATAGTTAGTTAATCTTTTATATCTACAATCCTTCTCTCTCTGTTTAAATATCTGCTTATTAAAGCAATTTTTAAAAGAAAGAAATATAAATTTGTGGTCTCAAATACACTTTTTCCTCTAAGATGCAAGTTTAATTTCAGTTTTAAGCATTTCTTTTTAATTCTCAATTTAGTTTAGTGCAAGAAAAGTTTTACGAAAAATTTCTTTGTTTTCATTACACTTACTTTAATGAAAATTTTAATAATGGAATTAAAATTTCATTTTAAAAATATATTTGAGGCAAAAAGATATCAAGATTTTCTTTCTAAGTTATATTCTTTAAGAAAATAAAACTTTTACTTTATTAAGACTCAGTTAAAGGACAAACTTAACCAATGTGGCGAAAGAAAATCGCTAAATGCTTGGATTTATCCGTAGTTTAATAAAAAAGTCCATAAAATATGTCCTAGATTATCTTCTTTATAATTTATTGAAAAATAAACTTATAATGCGTTTTTCTCACATAAATTTTTAAAACTTCTAAAAACTTCTAATTTAGTTTATAAGAGGAAAGAAAATGTTGGTTTTCTTTAGCTCTGTGAGACATTATTAAAAGTTATTGATTTTCCTTGCAAGATATGTATGTTTTCTTTGTGCATTATCTGATAAATAAATAACCAAGGAAAGCAGCATTGTTTAAGGAAATAAGTTATTGAACTTAAAATTTTATATAATATTTGCTAAGGAATGTGCTTTCAAAAGCTTCATGCATTTTTTTAATAGTTCTTTAAATTGCTTCGTATTTTTCATTTGTTAATCATTATCGATTGTTATAAGCTCTGAAATTTATTTGGTTCTATAAGATTATATTATAATAAAAAGAAAAGTGCCCATTTAAACTGATGGCTTTGAGCTCACAGGCTAACCACACTAATTGCATATTATACTCTAATTTCAAAGAATTATTCCCCTCGAAAACTAAATTAAAGAGAATTACCCCCTCCCTCGATTTCTCCCCTTTATATTTAACCAATGATCCTCCAAATCTAATCTGGGAGGCTTCTTATCAGAATAAACCTGCATACGAAATTTTAAGCAAATCGGATAATATTGAATAAATTAAGGTGGAAATAGCTCCCTCATTTCCCCCCTTTATACTTAATCAATGAATCTGTAAATGTAATCAGGGAAGCGCCTTATCAGAAGAAACCAGTATACCAAATTTGTAGCAAATCGTATAATTCTGCATGAAAAACCCATTTATCTAAATTAAGGGGCATTAGCCACCCGTTCCCCCCTTTGTACTTAACCAATGAACCTCCAAAACTAATCATGGAAGCGCCTTATCAGAAGGAACCTAGAATTATTTTTTTTTTGAAGCAAATCGGATATTCTTGCCAAGAGTTACAGCGTTTCTTACATAAATAAATACATACATACACACGTACATACATACATACGTACGTACATACGTACATACAGAACCTGCGGTCGTATTAGATCTCAGGCTTTGATAGCCTGTGAGCTAAAAACTACTAATTGTCTTCGCAAGATATGCAGGGGTTTTTTTCTGCATTTTCCGGCTATACAAAGAACTGGATGTATGGTCGCCTATCAATAGTAATTCCTGGAAGTGTGATTTCAGTTGTTTTAAGGGTATTTTTGCCTGAATTAAGTTTCAGCTTATATGCTTTGTATGGAAATGTGTATGCAGGGCTGTACAAAAAAATTCAAGTACATTTCCCTTTATTGGTAGAAATTAATGATGGTGAATTTTCAACTGTGCTTACGCGTTTAATTACTAAACTAATTTTTTTAATACTATGTAGAATCAGTACAAATTTATGGATAATGCACAAAATAATTGGAGTATCTTTTTGGTAATGAGCGATAATTGTTGAAATCTGGTTTTCAATCGTGTTATACGCTTTCTAAAATGCTTACTTCCTAAATGTTTACTTATCTTATTCAATTGAGAAATTTTGTTAAATTATTCCGGAAGTGTTGAAAAGGGTTTCATAATCTATGCTTGATGCATGATTTTTCTTTCTTGTTTAAGTTTTATTTTACTTAATTTTTTTTTTTTAAGAAAATAATATAACCAATGTGTAATCTCATTTTAAAGGACAACCTTCGAATTTACATTTAATGAAATAAATCTGAAGGATTTAAAATTATATCGCCAAATGATTCACTGACAAAAAATGACAATTTTTGAAGTTCATAATTGATTAAAAATTTAATTTTCTCATAATTGCCACGGTCACGAAAAATATTTTATCATTTATTTTCTTGAATTTTCTATATATTTGTAATTGAGTATTTAATAATAAAATAAAATTAATTTTTAAAAATATTTCAAAAGCAACTGATTGATTTTCTCGAACGCTGCATTATCAAGAACATTTAGTTTAATATATGGCATTTAATTACAGGATAAACTGATTGAATCAGAGATAACAAACTCTTCAAAATATTTCTACATTTTTAATTCCAGAAAATCATTAATTATATTCTGGATTCTTTTGCTAAGAATTCATTCGAAAATAAAGAATTAAAACGCTTTCTTTATAAAAGATGTACATACTTTGATATTTCGAGTTTCTGAGAGAAAAGAGTTGCTTTTGTTAAATCAATGCATAATTTTTAAGGAAATTTAATTATTTTAATTCTAGTTATAGCTTTTTGCATTTGTTTTTATATAATTAGATGCCGGGCAAAAATAGAAATGTTTTTACACATACATTACAATGTTTGCAAGAATAAAGCAAGGAAATTTTGGAATTTGTGAAATGGCGAATTTTTCTTCTGACAGAAAACGTCACAAAAATTTGTAAATCTGCTGTATGAAAAAAATTAAAAAACACTAAGTATTTTTTCTTGAAAATATTTAGGATTAGAATGCTTCCAAAAATAATTTCTTTGAAATTCTACTTGATTCCAGCAAAACATAATACTAAGATCATTTAATATTTAAAAATTTTTGTTTCTGCATTTTATAAAATTTTAGAATTAATTTTTTTTTCTAGTTCTGTAAGAAAATATATTTATAAATTAGATACCTGAACGTCGAAATTATTATTAGTATAGTGGACGTTACATTTACAGTAATGTGAGTAAATTTTCAAATTAGCTTTTTTACTTAGATTTTTCCAATTTTTATTTAAGGAAAACTAAGCTCATACTCAAAACTTAAAATTTTTAATCATGTACGAGACATTTATTTATTTATTTATTTTAGTATTTAATTGAATCGCTATTTATCGTTCTAATTTAATCCATTCATTGGCAAAAAAAAAGTATTTAAACTGTATAATTAAAAGATCATAACAACAATACTACAGTCATTTTTAATAAATAATATTAAAAATAAATGGTAAAATATTTTATATCTTTTTGCTCTTAAAATTGATTTAAAGAAACCATAGAGGCTTATGCTAATCCAGGTCGCTAACTACTTCCTTCTCCTTTTATATAATTTCCGTTTAACATTCATTACTTTAGTTCATCTAGTAGTAAATAATTATAATTTCGTTCAGTTGTCAAATAAACACATGTAGAGTTAAATTAAAAACCATTATCACATATAAATATTAAATTAAAAAGTCCCAAAAAACAGATTTCGAAAACTCTTAAATTTGTGGCTTTTTATGTTGTATTTTTGTTGAAAAAAACATTTACTTAGCAAATAACATCTTATATAAGTACTCAGAAAATTTGTGATAAGACTACACTGGTGTCCAAAAATTAAATAACAAACCAAAAATGTTATTTTTCTAACTCAAAAGTTAATTGAGAGTAATCACAAAAAACTGACATAAATAGAAGATAAATAAATAGGAACTAGCATAACAGTACAGCCAGTCGACGCACCATCAATATAACATCACTATTAGTCACTATAAGTGTTACAGTCATTAAGGCTGTTCTCAACTGCTCAGCTCAATAAGCGCAAATCGTTTTGACACATTTACAAATTAATTTTTTAACGGAAAGATATAAAATTGGAAAGCTTGACCATGGAAGCGATTTGGAATCGAACTGTGTTTTCCATTTTCTTATCCATAAATTACCTATTGAGTTATAAGCGGTTTTGATCACGTGACACGGCACTTTTCTCCCCTTACTGACTGGATTTTCTTCTTTCGTTCCGAAGTTCAGTTCAAAATGCCAACTTTGACAGTATTTTCTGATAGATATATTGCGTTTACAAGAAAACGGAAAAACAGCTCGATGACATAGTTTCTGAATAACAACACCTTCTAGTTTCATGCGTTTCCGAACAAAAATTAATTAAAACTTACGTCAGAAAGTTGACCCTTTGGATTTGAGAACAGCCTTAAGGGAAACTAAAATGTGAAATATTTCATACGTACCTTTATTACTTTTAAGTGACAGTCGTTTGGTAAAATCACCGTGACTATGTTGTATTAAGACGAGGTACGACGTAATGTTACAGTGACGTAATTTTGGGACTCTCATGTGACTCGTCATTTGGAGTCACCACTGTAAAGTTACTATAATAGTTGCTTTATGTGAAGAGCCCCCAATAACATCAAACGAAGTCACACAGCAACGTTCAAGATGACTTTATAGTAGAGTATCCAAAACCAAATGACGGTTACTTAAGAGTCACAATGGAATTTCTTTGCGAAATCCATTGTGAGTCGTCCAGGAGTCGAGTCCACAAGTCGATCCACAAATCATATTGTGGCTAGCCACAAAGCATCAAGAACGGTGACTTCACCTAAGGACGGTCACGTGAGAGTAATTATGAAGCGAATGACGGATATTACATTTTGGTTTAAGGGGACTCTTCACACATTTGAAAACACTCGCTCCGTAATGTTAAACCTATGGGCAGGTAGTTTTCGAATTTCTCGTTTAAATTTGAATATTTTTAAACGATTTTTTTTCATAGGATAGTTGAGTACGATATGGTTATTTTTTACTTTTTTGATTTCGGTGTCAGAGTTTTTTAATAAAGGTATTTTCCAGTGGCGTGGCGTGAAAATTTTCGGTGGTCATCGCAATTATTTAAGTTTGTGGTGAAAAATTATTAACTCTAAAATTCAATGGTTGAATGTTCAAAAAAGAAACTTTAAATCTTACCTTCACTTACACATGAACTCCAAATGTTCTGCTAAAACTGGATCGTAGAGTTTTAAAAGCTTATTAAGAGTTTTAAAATATTGCTTGGTCATCGCCGCATCCAGCGATGACCGAACGCCACGCCACTGGTATTTTCACTTTCAGAACTGGCTTCGAAAGTGAAAGTACCCTTATTAAAAAAATCTGCAACCAAAATCGAAAAAGTACAAAATGACCTTATTAGAGATCGATCTCAGCTATCTTATAAAAAAAGTGTTTAAAAATATTCAATTTTAAACGAGAAATTCGAAAACAACCTGCCCATAGGTTTAGCATTATGGAGCGGGTGTTTTCAATGAGTGAAGAGTCCCATTCACTCTATTCAGCGTTTGTGACATCAGGGTCACGACACATAATTGGATGTGCAATTAGGATAAAACCTATTTGTTTCATCTGACGTTTACATCACTGATATCTTTAATTTTTTACCGAAAAAAATTTAAATGTCGAAAATTAGTGTTTGGAATTTGTCTCTTAATTTTTGAAAATTAGTGCATTTTCAAACAATTCTGTGAGAATATTGCCACTAAATTAGATGTAATTTGAATGAGAATTAATTATACTTCATGTTTGAAGCGCTGTATAAAATAAAATCAATTATTTTTCTATTTATTTGTGGTTTTATATAATGTTTTAAGTAAAGGACAATCAATATAAATCATGCATATTGAAATAAAGAATGTTTCAAAGAATCAACACAGCAAAAAATAAAGCCCAGGAAACCGAACATTGTTGCAAATAAGACGCATTCTCACACAGTTTTAACTTTCAGGAATAAAAATCTGGTAAAATTAAATTTAATAAAATAACTTTTTTAAATGACAGACGAATGATTTAAATAAAGAAATGATTCAAAATAAAGAAAAAATGGTCAGCAGCGACGATTTTTTTTTAAATTTAACTGAGGTTTAAGTTAAACTTGCGAGTTTAATTTTTCTTACCGTTTCACCTCTCTAACTTTTTATTTTCTTCTAATTTTTTACTTTTAAGCAATTTGCATAGGACCCACAGAACATTGAAATAAGAAATAATAACAATCTAGTATTTTTATAACCAAATTTTGGTACAACATTGTCTTAAAGGGGGATTAAAGAAAGGACGGTAAGGAAAATTACCACCTATTTTTAGGCAAATCATGTTAAGACTAAGTGATAGCCACAGTTTTCATTGATTTTTAGCAACAGTTAATTACATTGAATTAAAAAAAAATTAATTTACCTCGAAAAGTGCAGGAATAATCCTTGGGGACGGTAAGACTACCAATAAAGCCACGATTCTTGAAATTGATATTTAAATGCTGATTTAAATTTTGCAGTAAATTTCCTGTCAAAGGATTTTAGTCATTCTTTCTTTAGTATACTTCTGCATGAGTAAAAAGTTTTAAAAAAATTCTGTGCCTGCATCTGAAGTTATTTTCTGTATAATTTTAGCAAGAGGGACGGTAAAGAATCTAAAATCCAGGCACAGAGTTAAAAAAATAATAACAACCGTAAAAATGCGTGCAGGTTAATTTTCTGCTACATATTTTCATAAAACAATAGTCCCAGTTTTGGAAAAAATTTACTTTGAATTACTTTTATTGAAGCAATTTTATACAGACAGCTCCAAACTTAAAAATCAGCATCATGGACACGGGACAGTAAAGAATTTCGTGGTATATTTAGACCCGCACCATCATTAAAAACTTATTTATCTCGTTAATATTGTTATACAACTGTCATGCAATGGGATGTTTTCCAGTATATGAAATTAAAAAAAAAAACTAAGAATATGTACTAAAATAAAAATTATTATTCAGGGACTTAAAAGTCAAAAATGTGTGAGAATGTCTCATATACATTTCGTTTGATGTGTTACTATATCTCTACATTAAAGAACACCCTCTCTCGATAAACAATATTATTTTGTTCATGTTTATTAAGAAACTGTAAAAATATAACATTCGCAACTTGAAATAACATCCAATAAAATTTATTTCATTAAGTCAACAACAAAGAACTCTTCTTTTTAGCAAACTAAATCCAATTTTTCTGAAAGTTTTTAAAGTTTATACTAAGAAATATCACGAAACATGAGTAGTTACATGTAACAATAAAAAAAAGAATATGAGAATATATTTCAGAAGTTTTTTTTTTTTTTGCAAAATACAGTGCTGGGAAAAAATGCAAGTAAAAAAATGCATCTGATTCATGTTACATTTGTTCTTTAATCTAGTTTTAATATTTAATAACGTAAGAGCTTTCTAATCAAAAAGAGAATAACTTTCTGTTTCATTATTAAAATTTTGATTAAGGTAAATTCAGTAAACAAAAAATATAGTCTGACAGAATTTTTTATTTGAATTTGCAATCTCTGAGCTGAAAAATTCCTTTCGACTTTTATTTAGGAATAAAGTAGACTTAAAAAAAACTGTTATGATGAAAAAATATTATCCAATACCTATTTAAAGAGAAAATTCTGAAATTACAAACATTTTAATGTTTTTGTGATAAGTAAAAGTAAAACGATTTCTGGGAAAATAAATATGAATGATACATATTACAAGCGAAGGGAAGAAAAAGAAGAAACTATATTTGTGACAAGGGAAATCAGAATGTGGAAGGTTGATTGTTACACTGAAAAACAAAACAGAAAAAAAAAACGGCAAATGCTTCTTAATCTGGCTTTTATTTTTTAAGGAGTCTTGTAGCTTTGAAACTGAGAAATTACAGTCGAACCCAGTTAAGACGCGTACAGTTAATACGTGACCTGGCTTAGTACGCGGATTTTTTACAGCCCCTTGAACTTTGTCATTACACTAATACAAAAATATCACGTTTAATACGCGAACGGATCCCGCTTAATACGTGATATAGTTTTGGTACTTTGAGGCAAAAAATTTCGCTTAAGAAGCGAATTCACAGACAGACAGGAATTTCTTCTCTTACAATATACTGAAACTTGTGAAGACAAACAAATCCGACTGTGTTTGTATACAGGGTGCGGCAGGTATTTGAGAACAAATCAATGCCTGCTTTCAAACAGGAATGTACACTGTAAAAAATTGCTGCAGTAATTTTGCTGCAGCAAAGATTCCATGGAAATTCACACAAAAAAACGGGCTTTGCTTCTGGATAAACGGGCTTTGCCTTAAGATAAACGGGTTGTGTCCGTAAAACATGAAATTTAAGGAATTTGATCGTTTATTTGGAGAAAGTGGCATTTTTCGTAATTTTACGGGAGCAATTTACGGTAAAATACGCGTAAATTTACATTTTTTGACAGTGTAGAGGTAGAGCATTTTTTAACGTTCTATACAAGTGGCCACATACATGTTGGATGCAATGATTCATTGAAACCACTGCCAACTACAATAACCGTATCTACAGGCTGCCAAAACTGACTGCAAGTAATATGATCAGATGAGTGTTGGGAACATTTGCCACTGCATTCACAACGGCTGCCTTGAGGGCCGCAACATCGCTGTGTGGATGATTATTGGAGTTCATCTCAACTACGCCACATACGTAATAGGCCATTCGGTTAATATTTGAGTAGCTCAGGGAGCAACAAGTTGAGGATGATATCGTCATGAATGCCTTAGCCATCCATTTTTAGCTTGTATCGGCCGTATGGGATAGTGCAAAATCTTGTTAAAAAACGTACGGCCTCCTACATGTTATAGAAATAATTTAGTGCTTTAATACCTCGGTATAAGCAACGGCGTTGACTCTGGCACCTTGAAGAAAGAAATGTGGGTGCATCAGATCGTCTTCACTTCTCAAGACCCCCCCCCCCTCCCCAGAATCATCAGCGAGGCTGGAAATTTTCTGAACGTGTCTGATAGAACCTCTTCGGGGATTTTACACCATCACCGTTTTTTTTCGTTTCACTTTCTTGACCTGGGAAACGTTTTTCTCATTGAAAAGAAACAAGGGCATTCCTGGCTCTTCTTGATGTTTCAGCTTGTTAAGGAGGTGCTTGTCTTTTGTCAGGCAGTTGTTTCTGGTTCTCTCGAGAAAGAACTGTACTATTTTCATCACGTATGAACTCTTACAATGGTTCTCAAGAATCACACATCAGATCTCATGGCCTCATCAACCTGCATCTCTCTAGCGAGTGCTCATCAATTTCGTAGGATTTTCACCAACTTGACTAACGAATTCTGGTGTATTTTGATGATTTCATATTGTTGACAATGTTGTTTCCTGCATGAAACGTTTGCCACATTGAAACCTGGCAGCCTTCAGATCTCTCCTTACATTAAAGACATGTGACCGCGCGAGTTTCCAGAATGTAGCAATCTCTAAATCAGCACCGTGCGAAAGGGGGGGCGAAGGGGGCGGTCGCCCCGGGCGCGGAAATTTAGGGGCGCCAAATTTGTACTACCAATTATCGTTTTTTTAATTGTCGTCGATCATTTTCATTGGAATTTTTTTTTCACTCTTCGATATTCTATTTTTTTTTTTGTAAAACCAAATGTATGTATTTACATAGCGGGAATTTTTTTCCCAATGGAAGTATGTACATTTTGCATTTCCAGGTTATTGCGTCGTTCACATTTACTTTGCATTGAGCTCTTTAGATCTGATGATTTTATAATATGCTTTTGTGATATTTTATTGCAGTGTTTCTTAAACTTTTGCACTCTGCGGCCCCTTTTGCATCGTATACGAAAGTTTCTGTGCTAACCTATCCTGATTTCACTATGGGACAGAGCATAAAATAACATATAAAGTAGGCGACACTAGTGTCGCCCAGTACCAAGCTATTGTCGCCCAGTGGCAGGAGATGGTGCCGGCAATTTTTTAATTTGAAAACTGGTGCATAACATAAGCTGACTCTGTGACTCAGGATATAAGAATAGCAACAGTTGTCATAGCAGTAAAGAAAAAATATAGCACAGTTACAAAGTGCTGATTGTTTTGCTATCCAAGTAGATGGTTTTGTTGAGAAATATGGAGTTGATAACAAGTTTGTTACAGCACGATTTACTACAGAAGAACAAAAAATGAAAGCCGTTTTTTCAGGAGAATGTAAGTCAAGAAAGCGAGGAGTAGAAGGCCTCATCGATTCTGTCACTATTGTATTTGATAATTCGGGCATTGAGAAGGTCGTAAAAAATAAGTTGACAGGCTTCACTACAATTGGGGAAAGTTAAAATACAGGCAAAAACAGCTGCTTCTGGGTTCATATGAAACAGAACTTAGGCAGAGATTTGCTTTGCGTTTGGTGCATTGCTCACAGATCCGACTTAGCTATGTCGGATTTGGATCAGTAATCGAAGTTTAGCATTGGAAATCAAATATAAAATCTCTAGCAACATTTTATGAGCTGTTGCTCTATACTTTGAAGAACTTGAAAAAAATAGCTGTAACAGAAATCCAAACTGCCTTTCGTTTCCCTGCATATTTTGAAGTATGGTTCTTAGAATACTTTAAAAACTTAGCAAAAGCAGTATGGCACAATCTTCCTCTTGTGCAAATTCATTCGGAAAAGATTGTGAGTCATCAACCTCTCGACTCATCACTCGCGTGTTCCTCCGATTATAGATGAAACATAGTGAACAACAACGCATGTCATGCCTAATTCTAGATCATCTGAAACACTTTGAAAAACTGAAAAAGGCAGTCTAAGGTCTTAAATTGCACTGTCTGAGAAGTTGAAGTAAGAAATTATAGTAGATGGGTGTTATCTTTCTGGATACGAGGAACAGCTGATGGAAATGAATGAAGGCACTAAGGAATCTGAATGTGATTCAGATATTGAAGAAAATCCTCGAAGACGTAAAGTTAACGCCTCATTAGTTTCTAGCTGCAGTGAGAAAAGAAACTGTACTGAGTTGTAAAGAATATATTTCCCAAATTTTAGAAGAAGATCAAATAAGCAACTGGAAAGATATTTTTCTGAAATACAAGAAGACCAACAGAGGTTGTTAGTATAGACCGTTTTGATGTCGAGAACCTTTTTGGTAAAGACAAAGTCGCCTGTTTTACTGATAATGCAATTAAAGGCTTTGTACACAGCTGAAAAACTTTGTACGCAGCTGAGGTCACGTCTTTCTTCAAAGATGACCTCATCAACAGCAAGAAGTCATCTCAACCTCACTCTGTTTTCAACAAATTGGTGCAGTCATATGTTTTTTGACACCTCTCAGTGCTGGCACAGAAAGATATGTGTCCATACATACAACGCTTAAATCCAACAAACAGTCGGAA
Organism: Maratus speciosus; assembly: GCA_963932465.1. Lineage (NCBI taxonomy): Eukaryota > Metazoa > Arthropoda > Arachnida > Araneae > Salticidae > Maratus > Maratus speciosus. The sequence continues at coordinate 463,802,500 of OZ010794.1, read as the reverse complement.
CTATCAAGAGAAACTTTAAACTGAATGATGTTCATTGCTCTTAATTGAATTAGAATAGCGTTTTATGATCCAAGACCGTTGTTGCAATGTTCCTAGAGATCAAAGAAAGAAGCAGAATGCTTCCAGACAAAGAAACTTATCAGAATTATGATTTTCTCAAAAAATTCTTTGCTAAACTTATAAAAGCTTAACGGTTGTAATTATTATTGTAGCATTTTGGAAACATTATAAATAAACTGTCAAATGTGAGTATTACTCGCGCTCAGAGGGTTCCGTACAATAAATATATGAATTATTAACTGCATTATTAAAAAAAATCTGCTAAAGGAATAGTAAGACTTTGTAAAAAACTATACAACGTAGGGTTGGGTATAGCTGTATATACTAGGAAAGTATGAATGGGTATAGCATAAAAGTTCAAAGAGATATGAAGCCTAAATAATATCAAATATTGCTATTCTGTATAACTCTTTTTTTAATCTTATCCTAGTCTGTTTACGATGGACTTAAGTTGGTACAGACAATAAAAGTAGAGCTTATTTAAACTTAATTTGGCATTTCATAAAATTAAATTCAGCGTAGTAATAATCTTTTTTGTTTACAGTATAGCTAAAACAAAACCCCTGTTCAAAGTTTAAACTTGGCATTGTGCTAAGCATGCTTCGAAAAGAGGTTGCAAAGTTGCAACGCCGTCTTGGTCCATACCGCGTTTTTCCAGATAGTTTTTTAATTCACTGCTAAGTTCACGGGAGGCTTATTGAGAGATCCACTCAATGCAAACTAGTCTCGAATCCCATAGTATTTATGTGATTAATTCTAATTAAATTAGTCTGTTTTTAACAATTTGACGTTTATTGCTTTTATACTGCTACTGGGCATTGCATTACGTAAATATATAATTAAAAGTTGTCATCTGGGCTTTAAAAGCCGATGGTACGTAGAATACTCCGGCGCCGCCATTATGTATGTCCAAACCGTCAGTGTCTTTAAGGATTAATATCTCCGCTAATTACGGATGATTGTTTTCGAAAAGCATTATCAATAATGCTTTTATACTTCTGCTACAATAGATACTCTCAACACCTTTCTGAATGCCCGCAAATCGAAATTTGTATGTAACGGAAAAATGTGCTTTTCTCAAAAACTATGCGACCTAGGATAATCGCTATAGTTTTCGTGCAAGGTTTAAATTAACGTCTACTATCTCTATTTTTTTCATAACTGAAACTCTATTTCATTCTGAAATAGAGGTTGGAGGGGTGGGGGGTATATATTTTTGCACTACATTTTCGACGATATCTCTGAAAATATCATACCGAAAATTTTAAAAAATATATTTTTTGAGTGCAGCGTTATAAAACCTTTTACATGATACCCTGCATGACATACAAATAAAAGATTTTTTCTTCAAGTAACTTAATTAGCCCCTCTACATTTTTTCTAATTATTTTCCTAATTTCATTATTAAATATTTGTGAATGTTTAATAATCTGTAAATATGTGGGTCAATAGTCTTTATTACTTTCCCAATTTCAACTTTCCATGTTCCATAGTTTACGATTAAAATGGCTGTGACAGATAGACACAGGGGTGATCTTATAACACTGTACAACAGTGGTTTTGTCCTAGAACTAAAATTAGTTGATTCTAGATCAGTTTTTGGAGCTGATTCCGAATATGCTTTCCGTTTATCTCTAGGTGGTCCAGGTTTTGAGAAATTTGCATATTTAAATTTATGCAAATTTAAGCTTTTTGTGCTATTTTATGCAAATTTTAGATACAATATATGTCACATCTAATTATGTTATCTAGATAATAACTACTTGACTATTTTCTTCAGATAAATGTCACGATTTGCATATTCTTAGCATTTTTTTATCAGTTATTAAGCCTAATTTGCATATTTTTCAATGGTGTAATGTTTACATCACTATCAACTTTAAAATAGTACACACAGAATAGACGTAATGTTTTTCTAGACTAGATTTTTATGCTGATTTCAAATTTGCAGTCTGTTTTCTTATATCATGTCTAGTTTTTGAGTAAGATGAATTTCTACTTTTGCACGGCATTAACACAGGTTTGATATAAGATGCTTTTTAGGGGTGTGTAATTCATTGACATAAAGGTGAACAAGGTCAGATTCATATCAGAGGCATAAACAAAAAATTATATAATCGAAAAAAAAAAAAATAAGTAGTAGAATCTATCCTCACTAGTTGAAGTTTATCATACAAAGTATCATAAAAAGCTATTTCTGGCTTTTTTGACGAAAAACTAAAATTTCACTTTTTTCAAAAACTAGACGCGATAGAAGAAAACAGATACAAGATTTGAAATCAGCTCAAAAAACTGGTTTAGAAACATATTAGCGTACTCGCGCGGCAAAAATATTTGAACGCCAAGAAACATTATTAGAAAAACATGAAAAATATGCAAATTAGGTACAATATTTCCCACTCGCATGTCAGTATAATCTCAGAAACAACGTTTTTGTGAAGTAAATTAGATAGTAATCATAACATAAAACAAAAAATCCTGTCTGATATTGCTTTATACCTTAAATTTGCAAATAACTGTATAAAATTTACTAAATTTGCATAAATTGAAATATGCAAATATCTCTCGAACTTGACGTGCTGGAGTAAATCTAAACTAGATTCGGAATCAGCATAAAAAACAACTAATTTCTGTTTTAGGACAGAGCAAAAGTTCAAATTTGTTGACCAGTGTAATGGTTCCGTTTTTACCTTTTAAGCACTGTGCCCTAAAAATTAATTTTTAAAACGTAAAGACCAAAATCATTTTTCTTGCCTGTTTAATTCAGCTATTTGCATAAAACAGTCCTTTGTATAAAAATCTTAAACCATTGTCATTATTGTTGTAGCATTTTGGAAATATTTTACAGATAGAGTTAAAATGGAGAAAGATTTTTTAAACACAAAGAGCAAAATCTGTTTCCTTGTATAGTTCCACTCTTTTTCGTTTTCGAAAGACCTGCGTAGTACTCCGAGACGATTCTACTATCCAAAGGGGTGTTACGCTGACAAGGAGAGGGTCCGAGGTTGGTATCACCGAATGCGATGAACATTTGTGTTTCGATAGAGTATAGTTAGAACTAGAACATAAATATATGACAGCCATAAAGCGCAACCCCCAGGGGGTCTTGAGAAAATAAGTTGCAAAGTTTAAGCTACAGTCTTTCATTGGATAAATTTCCTTCTTTGGCAAGCGGCTACGTCGCATGATCGGCAGCATGCTGGATTTGAATTTTTTCTACCCGGGTTCAAACCCAGCTCGGACTTGTTTTTCGGAACGAAAATTTTTATCAATCATTTTCGAACCGCAATTGAAAAAATATGTATAATAATTGAAATTTACGAAAAATATTAATTAAATGTATGTTTTGTAGCATATAAATGCTTTTTCTAACTACGAAAATTTGGATGTTTAAATATATAATGAAAAAAACCCCGCATATTTATATGTCTATAGACCAGAAATTTTTTGTTATTTAAAATTATTTACAGTAATTTCAATGAATAATCGACTATTTTTTACAGAGAAATAAATTAAAACACGTGATATAAATGCGTGAATGATTCTTTTATTTTAATTTTGTTTCTATATGAAAGTATCTCGAATATTTGATGATTTTTTTAATACCCTTTTTAAAATTCTTAATATGACTTTTTTTTATTTCGGATTTTTTGTTTTGTAATTATTACCTACGTAATAGCTATTTTCCGCAGTTCAGTATCTTTTTAGAACTTATTTTTAAGCACAAAGACAGTTATTCTAGCTATAATCATAAGAATCCAAGATTTAAAAAATTCAAAAGTTAAAAAGCTAGTTGGTAAAAAATGATACATTTATTTCTCTGTGAAAAATAGTAGCTTATTTATGTAAATAAAATAGCTACTATTAAAATTAGCTTAATTTTATGGTCTATAAAAGTTCCAATTGACTTTTTTTTAGTTTGTTATTATTATTATTTATTTATTTTGTCTTTACTTTTCATTAAATATATAAACATGCAAAAATTCGCACTTAAAATTCTATTTATATAATTAAACTGCATTATATAAAAATATTGAACAAGAAAAAAAATTATTTCCAAAAGAAATTACTACGTAGACACTTATTCTAATTAAAAATCAAGAATCCCAGACTTTAAAAAATCATATTAAAAATACAAAAATACATATTTTTAATAAACCATGAAATATTTGAATGAGGAAACAAAATGAAAATAATGTATTTGTTCACTTATTTTAATTTATTTCTCTGTTAAAAATTGTAGATATTCGTTGAAATAACTGTAAATAATTTTAAATAACAACAAAAAATTTTTGGTCTATAGACATATAAATATGTGGTAATTTTTTTTTCTTTCTTTTCATTATATATTTAAACATGCAAAACTTCTTAGTTAAAAAAGCACTTATATGCTACAAAACATACATTTAATTCATATTTTTCATAAATTTTAATTATTATACATATTTTCTCAATTGCGGTTCGAAAATGATTGATAAAAATTTTCGCTCCGAAAAACAAGTCCGAGCCGGGTTTGAACCCGGGTAGAAAAAACTCAAATCCAGCATGCTGCCGACCACACCACGGAGCCGTTTACCAGGGAAGGAAATTTATCCTATTATAAAATGTAGCTTAAACTTTGCGACTTATTTTCCCAAGACCCCTTGGAGGTTGCGCTTTATGACTTGACAGTCATAATTATATTTATGTACTAACTATACTCTATCGAAACACAAATGTTCATCGCATTCGGTGACACCAACCTCGGAACTTCTTCTTGTGTGATGGGTATTTTCCGAAGTTCTACATAGGCATTCACTTGTTCGTTGTCACTAAGATTGGCGTTCAGCCAAACGCAGCTGAACAAACTCCGCTCAACCCTATTTTGATAACATCAAAGCAGACCTGACGCATGTGCAAAAGCGCAGAGAGTTTTGCTTTCCGAAAAGAAACAGTACAGTAGCATCTAAAAGTCAAAACACGTTTAACTACTACAATTATTTTTGATTTGGCATTTTGGAAACATGTTATAAAATTTAACATATATATATACTTTAATTTCATGTTTTTAAACATGAAGAGGAGAATCTGTTTTGATTCATTCCACTTTGGGTCTGAAACTATAGTTACGGTACTATTTCACTAAAAAAAATTTAATGGTGCACTTCAAATTTACTTTTCAATTTCAGAATTTATTCGGACTTCAATTGCCTAATTAGTCTCATTATGGTTATGAACAAAAGCAAAGTGTATAATCTAATAAAAGATAAGCAACATTTTAACATGAATTTAGAAGAAAACTTTCTTATATTAAGTTTTAAATTATACGAATTTGGTAGGTTAAATATGTTTGGTTCATTACTAACATAACGATTAACAATTAGTCTGAACTGAGAATGTAACCTTTCTTTAACGTTAGCTAGCTATAAATGAGGCGGTTTACATGATTCAATGAAGATTTTGTAGTTTATAACTAGTGGTTAATCAAACCAACAACAGAAGAAGTACAATAGACATAACTAATAAGGTATAGAAGTTTGCCAGACAGTCGATGTTGTTATTTGGTTTGCGGTTCTCGGGGTGGGGGGGGATGGGTAATTTATGGACATTTGCTTGATACAACAGGCCAAACCTATTGTCGCCCAGTGAAAATTCCTTAAAATATGCTCTGCTATGGGATCATTCTTATAGTCATTCGGTCATTACTTTGCTGTTAAAAAAAGGTCCAGCACAGGATGAAAATGCTGATTACATGAAATCTGCCATTGCAGAAGGACGACAATTTTCCAAACTAACGTTCAAGAAAATTATACCTAGTGGAGAAATTATTAACCGTGATTGCGGCTTATTGGATAACTTAATTAAGGGAATCACTATATTTTGTTTTCTCTGTTTATTATTCACCAATTATCATGATCGCTCACCAAAGTTAGCCAATCCCGATTGTGGGTTTTTCATGTAGAAGAAATTAAATCCTAAAATTCTTGAGCATAAAAATGCTCTAGAACACAGGAATGCATGCATTCGATAAAAGAAACTTGAGAGACGTTTAAAATTAAATCATGTAATCGACAGCAAATTTGAAAAGAGCAAAAGTGAAAAAGATAATTGGCGAAATACATTCAGGATGAAATTATGAACTTTCTTGCCAATGAAGTAAGAAAAACGATTATAGAAGAAATTAATAGAGCAAGGTATTTTTCAATTTCGTTCGATCGCACTCCATATACCGCGTGTCCTAAAAGGGACTGACTGAGTGATAGTACCATCCCGAGGGGCAGACCACTAGCTGCTCACGTTACAAATGACTTTTTCAATTCTTATACAGCAGTTTTACAATTTCACATTACAACATAAATATCGATGATTTGTTGAAGAATTAAACAGGTTTATAGTCAACTCAGGTTACAGCAGTATACTTTATTAAGCCATATTCGTGAAAATCAATGAAGTTTATACTGAATTGACAATTATGCCAGCAATGTATAACCACACAAGCACTATAAAGACAACATCTAGCGCCATAGGTGCTCAATCAAGGCCAAAACCGAAATCGCCCAACACTGATGCGAAAAGAAGAGGTTAAATGTATGGAGTGGGTCACATTCTCCAATACAATCTTATTTTTAGGGGCCTATTCTATATATTTAACCTTCTTCCTTCGCATGATGCCAAGGGGATTTCAGTTTATACCCCCTTTGAGCGCTTATTGCTTGCCACCTATCTCTGCTATTTGGAACTAAAACCGAGAACCGCAGTAAAAATACTTCTAATATCTTACATAACTCTCCTGAAAGAATTTCTTTTAATAATTGTCACCATTTGCAAGTTATTGAATTTTAAACACATTCCAGTTTAGGAATCCAGTACACCTCACAAATTACAAATGACGCAAATTATGCGATACCGAAAATAGAAAATTTTCATTCGAGGAAAGGTTTCTTGACTACATCAAGTCAAAACAAAACATAAAAAAAAAAAAAAAAAAAAAAAAAAAAAAAAAAGGAGCGTAAGAAATTTAAGATAAGCTAATGTCCGACAATCTCGACATTCACAGCTGCACGAGAGGTTCTGTTCTTAAAGATGGTAGACGGGAGGTGCTGAGTTCGACCCAATCGCGCACGTCAGCCTAATCGTTTGAAATTGTCCGTAGTTTTCTTCGAACCTTGCCTAAATACGGGTTAGGTTCCCTTAGAAAGACCTTACAGAGGACACTCCCATCCCATTCCTTTCTACTCAGTGTTGATTTCAGGGGTGGCCTGGGATAGAACATTCCCTTCTGGAGCAATGAGATGTCCCCCCCCCCGGAAGATTTGATATTTTGAGTTTTCAATGGTCAAAAAGCACAATTTACCCCCCGGAACTCTATAATGCCCCCCCCCCCCGGAGCCACAGAAATCCCTCCCGGAGAAAAGTGTCTGAATTCAACACTGGGCCTACTATATCCAACTTGAAGATAATCGGCCGTCATAAACAATACCAATATCAACCCTTCAGAGCTCAATGTTGTGATATGGTGCAAATATGGCTTCCCAATATAATGTTGTGTAAGCTCGAATCGTCGAAGTAAATAAATTCGTCTATTTTTTTACCACTCTGCACATTCTCTAAACTTTGAGTTCGTGCTGCTGGTGTATGTCAAAAATGTCCGGAACTGCATAAAATGTGTTTTTTCTTCTACTCTTCTACTGAAAGGTGGGATATACTTATGTCCCACTTATCAGTTTATTTAAAGAAACATTACGATACTCTATGGTCATGAAAAAATAAAGCTATATCTGCAGTTTACGAACAATCGCAACAGATTTTAAAAGCTCTGGAAGACCTTATAGAAATGAAGTAAAATCAGTAAACTTACTCAGGAGCAAAAAGCTTAATAAAGCAAATAAAGAAATTCCCCTTTATTTACGGCTTAGTAGTTTGACACAGCATTTTAAATGAAATAGAAAAAGTTAATATTATTCTCACGGAAAAAAAAAACTGTCAATGTTTTGATTCACAGCAAACTGGTTGAAACACTAAAAAACACATTTTAGACAATAAGAGAGGAAATTTTTGAACAAGAAAGCTAAGATTTGGTTATGTCCGTAAATGTAGAGTCCTTATTTGAGCAAAACAGAAAACGTAAAATTCGCAGAACACTTTGACTATGAAGCTCCTGATGAAAGTGGACATTTATATGAAAGTGAAAGATTTCGTGTTACGTAGACACACTTTCCCGTGCAACTGAACTGGAGGTTTAAGAAACTGAGAAATATATAACAAGAATTTGAGTTTCTGGTGGTGCGAATCTAAAATCAGTTATCGAAAATCTGTTAATATTGCCTGGACCTGGCCCTTTATTGCTGACTTGAATGGACTAGAATTGTTAAGCGATGTTTTAAATGCGAAAACCTTATTTCTACCATTAGATAAGAACTTTTATAAAATGGATCATTTAGAAATCCTTTAGTTGCTCCATAATTTTAACTTAGGGAAAACAAGGAATTACAAAAACATGGAGGCAGCGTACATAATTTATAAGTATTTCAGTTACAATAAAATAGCAAAGATCTACTATTAGTCGAGAGATTAAGCAACCTGAATTTACTTTCTATAAAATTCAGTGTGTCGCAATCTTTACACATAAAATAATAAACGATTTTGCTACCCTAAATGCAAAAAAAACTAGTCGGATGTACCAATCCCAAAACTTTCTTCCATCTCATACATGTTAATACTTGAAAATTCGCTATCACACTGCCAAAATTAAACGACAATCTCTGCCCATCATGAGGATTCTAAAACTATGAAATTCCATGCATTGGTTCTTAAGATATGGCCATCTCTGAAATTGTGTAAATCCAGCAAAATTCAGCCTAGAAGCGCCACCTATTGGGTGTTTTACACCAAAACCTATGTTACTCCAAAACCACCAAGCAACCACTTATGTCAAAGTCTAACTGAAAGTTTGAGGAAAATCCGTGCATTAGTTTTTGAGATCGAGTTATTGCGAAAATCATGAAAATTCCTGCATAGCAGCGCCACCTCTTGGACGATTAACATCAAAACCTAATCAGCAACAACTTGTGTTACCATCTAACTAAATCTGAAGTTAGATGAAAATTCGTGCATTAGTTTTTGAGATAGAGCTATTGCGGGAATAGTGCAAAATGCAGCACAGCAGGCCACCTGTTGAGCGATTTACACCAACATGTAATAAGCAGCAAGTCATATCAAGGACTAACTGTATGTGAAGTTTCATGAAAATCCGTGCATTAGGTCTTGAGATAGAGCCATTGCGGAAATCGTAAAACAATGCAGCAGATCAGCGCCACCTTTTGAGCGATTTACACCAAAACGTAATCAGCATCAAGTCATATCAAGGACTAACTGAATCTGAAGTTTCATGAAAATCCGTGCATTAGTTCTTGAGATAGAGCCATTGCGGAAATCGTAAAAAATGCAGCATAGCAGCGCCACCTGTTGAGCGATTTGCACCAAAAACTAATCAGCATCAATTTGTATCAGGTACTAACTGGATATAAATTTTTATTAAATTCCGTACATTAGTTCTTAAGATAGAGCGCCCACAAAATTTGTGTCACACACACACACACAGACAGACAGACATTTTGTAAAAGCATGTTTTTCGGAATCTCTGACCCCTAATATCCGTCGAAAACCGGAATTCGAAAATTTTCATGAATCCAATACTTTCTTCTTGTAAAGATAGAAGAGAGTAATAAAATGGAAGTAGATGTATTTGCCTGATATTATATTTTATTTTATATTAATTAAAACACTGTTTCAGTTATCTTCCTTAATTAATGTACTGAAAATATAATTTATTTTTATCTTTTACATTACGTTCTGCAGGTTTTTTGTTTGTTTTGCTTTTTTAGTACTTATTGGTTGAAGGGACCACTTGTTTCTAATCTGGTTGTTAGCGATTTTTACCCATTTTCTGCAGCTTAAAGACTAAAAACAACTAAAAATGGCTAGAAAAATATGTGAGAAAGGTTAAAAAAAATCTGCCGCAAAGCATCACGATATCATTAACAAATAAGTGCAGTTTTCTTTCCAGTTATTTAGTTGTTTGGAATTTCTGAATTAAAATTAAATCTTTTAAAGTTCTAAAATAAATGCAAGATATTTATTCAATATAATTTATTTCTGTTTCTGCCCTTTATCAATTTTGAAGGAGGGGGGTGGGGGGGCGCCAAATTGACACGCTGCCCCGGGCGCAGTTTTCTCTTCGCACGGCCCTGCTCTAAATGGAAGTGTTCATCAGCCAATGAGCCAGAATGCTTCTTCATTTCTTCAGTTAGTCTTGGTTCTGACATATTTACATGTAACAGAAAAAGATTTGTAACTATGATAAACAGGGTGATATTTCATCTATAACACGTGTTCTCAAATACCTGACGCACCCTGTTTTACTATTATTATTTCTGTGTTTTGTTTACTTTTTGCTAGCTAATATTATTAAGGAATGATTATGAGGTAGCTCAGTATTACGTATTAAATATGATTTGAATAACTGGGTTGTGCTGCAAAGATTCAATATTTTTGGTTTGTGTTTAAATACAATTAGGCTAGCATAAAAATGACTTTAATTGCTTTATTTTTGGTTGTAAAGGATTAATTGACAATTAAGTCATTTCAATCCGTGTTTACTTTCAATTAATAGTCCAGGCGGTTTTATAAAAACAAAGAATGCCTTAAACTTGAATATACAGTTAAATTTTAATCTAAATGTGCATAAAAAACACCAACCATAAACATATAAATGAAAGCTCTAAAGTTTATTTAGAAGGTTAAATGAATAAATAATTTCAGTTCTTGCAACATTATGCAAACCACGTTTAATACGCGATCTCGCTTAATACGCGTTTTATGTCTAATCACTTGAAACGCGTCTTAACCGGATTAGACTGTAAATGAAGGTGTGAGTTTTAATACTCGTCGAATCCGAAGCTTAAAAAATCTTGTTTTCTGAACTATTCTATTGCTAAACCTGCACCGAAAAAACACAAAAATCCGCAAAAAACTAGTTTTATTATGTATTTCTGGCATTGTAAAATCTAGGCTTACAATGAACACCAATGAGCACTGTCAGAGGATTTTCGCGATTTCCCAAAATTTAATTTTCTGAATAAGGCGAGTTTAGAAACTTACCTCCTCACATGTAAATGTGACCCTAATATAGTTTAAGTAACTCCACAACTGATTAATGTTTGGATACGTAATTTTAAACACATATTAAGAGAAATATGTGCTAACAGTTTATGTTCTGAAAAAGAGTCTAGATGCACGTACATATTTTTTCAATTTAATTTGAAATTTATTTTATTTTATTCTATTTATTTATTTATTTTTAAATAAAGGAATGCCTTATAATTTTGCGCGCAAGATTTCTCATAATTGAGTTGTCAAAGTGAGCCTTTTTTTTAGTAGAGATATAATGATCTAAATTGGAAAAATATAATTAGTACTCAAAAAAACAAACTGTAAAAATATTTCGAAATTTGTTGAAATAAAAATAGTTATAAATTCTAAATTTCTTACTTGATGAACATAAAAGTAGATCATTTTTAGCATCTATAATCTTTAAACCTTCAGTCAAAATTTTGTAAAATTCTTTCCAACCATTTTTTAGATATTGGCCAAAATAACTGTTTTGAGAAAATTGACTTTAAAGATCAAATTACTCTTTGATCATATAAAAATAACTTGTTTAAGATAGTTTGGGACTTAACTTCCATTTTAAAGCGAAGTTTTACATGGGGTTTCTTTTAAAATGTTCATGAAGAATCAAATTTAATTATAAAAGTTTACTAAAAGCTACTAAAAGTTTTTTTTTTTTTTTTTTACACTCTTAAAGGTATCTGACCCCTTAAGGTTTACGAAAATATAATATAGCTCATTTCAAGTTAACAGCGATTCCGAAAAGTGTCTATTTATCTTTAAAAGACTCCGATACCAATAGATGTCCGATATTTAAAGAAGCATTTCTGAAACAAAAGTTATTTGTGTTGCCCTTAATTTTGGAAATGTTTCCAAGTTAGTTTTTACAGTGCATTCTCGAGAGTTTTCTCAATCCGGAATATTCATTTTTCGTATGCCATTAATTCAAGACCTGGATGAAAGAAGATGATATGTAACAAATATTAGAATTCGAGAAAATTGAAGTGAAGGATTTTTGTTGTAATTTAGTTATTTATATAGTTCCTTCTTAGTAGCATATATTTAAATGTTAATCGGTGATTTTAAACTCTCCTAGAAAGGAACATTAACATTTAATTATTAAACTAGGACTTCCCTCAGAGGGATTAGTCTGAGCGATATTACTGAGAACATAGATTTAATAATAACATGTGGAAGCAAAGAAAATGAGATGTTATCTTTAATTGTCCATATACTGCGAAAAATTGAAATGATGAAAATAAACGAATTGTAGAATTACAAAATCTTATATATAAATTCGTATACACTGTTTAAAAAAAATGGGAAATCAAACCATTCAAGACAGTCATGCATGGATATAAAATTGAAAGTACGCAATATATTAAAAGTAAAATAGAAAATGAGACACTAATTTACTTATATCGGAATTTTAACTGTATAAAATGATGTCAAGAGCATAATCAGACGCTCCGCACCAATTTGAGTAACTTTAAATGACAAATATATGATGTTTAAAAAGAATGGACTATACTTTATATGGTGTGTGCTCCCCCGGAATAGTTAATAATTACAATATCTGTTTTCCACGGATGCAATGAGGTTGTCGATAACATTTAAGGAATTCTCTTCTCAAAATCTAATATAGTATCAAAGTACCGAATACATCAAAAGTGGCATGCAATGCTTCGTTAGATTGTGTTTTAGATATGCTCGATCGGATTTAAATGATGAGTGTATGCTGGCCACTACATACGCTGTATAGTTTTGTTTTCAAACATATTCTGCACAAGTTGAGCTGTATTTAGCATGTATTAAATAAAAGAAATCGGCAATGATTACAACATAAAGTATGACACAAGATCTGAATATATCGTCTGCATAACTTTTGAGCTGTCAAAGTGTCATTTGAAGTAATTTACAAATCCATACATATTTATTCAGCAAATCATGAACCCGATTACAAAATTTCACCAGAATAAGTTAATATATAAAAAATATACTAATGATAATTGAAAATATGACCTTATGATAAAATGTCTAGAAAAATGAATCGGATAAAAAAATCATATCACATTTAAAACGGCACTTCCCTCTGTTAGTGGCCTTGGCGAGAGAGAGAAAAGCCTAGAGAAGGAACACTTTAACAAGTACTTTCGGGCAACCTACTCACCGTTTCATACGGGTCTTTATTCAATATTTACACAATTTATTTAATGTTAGGTGGGTAGCTATCAGTTTTGTTGCATTTATATCGCATTTTTTGCAGCATTATGAAACATTTAAAGTTGCTGTACCTAATAATTCCAAATTAATGGTAATTGAGATCGCTTTCCGTTAATTTCATCTTTTTAAATTTTAAATTTTTTAGAAACCATTCATAGAGACAATTGTATATTTTAAAACTAACCCGAAGCAAAATTTCAAGATTTTGGGCTCAGCAGTAACAGAGAAATAGAAAATTTGTGAAAGTTTTTTGTTTCTGCACTGTTTTACATAGCGACATTTTTAGAAATTGTTCTATTGCGAGAATTTACGTCATGATAAATGCAGCCATGTCAATTTTCATGTTTATATTCCTAACAGTTCCATGTTCTTCGTTACTTAGATCATCTTTAGATCTTTTTCCGCTTTGTTTAGTCTTTCTATTTTTTAGAATTCGTTCTACAACGAGCATTTACATCTTATTAATTACTACCATGCCAAAGTTCTAGTTTCTAACCCCAACAGTATCCCAAAAATTTCAGTATTCCAAATAAATCATAGTTTAGAACCTTTCTAGAAATTTTTAAGTTTATCCGTCAAATTGAATCTTTTAGAGAGCATTCATTACGAGTATTTACATCTTAAAAGTAACTACCGCACTAAATTTAAAGTTTCTAACCCAATAAATATCGCAGAAATCACAATTTTAGAACATTTTTGCTCCTGCAGCGTTGTAAGTTCTTGCACTGACATAAAATAGTCTTTTTTCGGAGCAGAGATGGCCACCAACATTTTTTTAAGTTGGCTATGTAGTTTCAGAGATAACACCTCACAAACGTACAAGCATTAATAATATTATATACTTTATAATATTATAACGCTTTATAATATTAGCATTAGATGTACAGATACAAAAGCCATTTATCTGTTACAAACTAAAGTGCCGGCGTTGCCCAGAATTCGAAGGATGTTTGTTCTGAAAAACCAATTTCAAAATTTAACATACAACACAAAACAGACATTAAAAAAAGCAGTCGAAATGTTGTTGAATGAATCATATGAAAACGCTATATAAAAATGTATAAATGTATATAACAGACGCAAAAGAATACAGCTATAAATGAACTTATTTCAATTTATAATTGGAGCAATAATGTTAAAATAGGCCAATATTTCCCTACTCGGGTTTTTATCATGCTTCAATACATTTTTCACACTCATATGACGTTATACTATATCCACCATGCCCTTTATATTTCCAATATAACGTAATATTTTCCTCTTTCACGTGGAAAACTTGAAATAGAAAAGTTATGAAGTTATATTCACTTTCATTTAAATTCGTCAAACCATTTATTTCATTTTCATATTTCACGTGAATATCTTGCAATAGAAAAGTTATGACGTAATATTCTCCTTTTTTTTTTTTTAATTCGGCAAACTATTTATTTCATTTTCATTTTTCACGTGGAAATCTTGCAGTAGAAAATTAATTGTTGTAGTAATAATTTTATTGTGTTTTTTAATTGTTGGCAACTGCTATAACGAAAAATGTTTAAATTTGATAAGAAATTGCTGTTAAATTGGTGGTTTTTTATTAATTAAAAATTAACTATAAGTTATTTCGATTCCGGATTACTTTAGTTGTCTCGGCCATGTTTTAATACACATGTACGTATCTCTTCACAATTTTGGCTTCCAAATTGTGGATTTTTTATAGAATTACAAACAGACAGATAGACAAGTTTTCATTTTTATATATATCTCTATTCTATAAAAAGTAACTAACGCTGTCACCGCCGCCGCCGCCGGTTTTGAATTTTTTGTGACCGGAGGTCTTTCTTCGTTAATATTAAGAAAACTATTGCATACAAATATATGAAAATCGGTGGTATTATAGCGAAATGTTTGATCAACACACTAATGCATACAGTTTTCAAATCGAAGAATTATTTTAAGAGATATTTAATGCTAAAGTTGGACAAAATCGTTCCATTAAAAATTTTTTATAAGAGCAAAAGCTATACATGGGAATTTAATCATTTTTAGATCATTTTATTCAATAGAAGATCGCGGTCTGCAGATTTCAATAATTTTTTTAATTTGACTCATTTTTGGGGTTTTATTTCTATTTTAAATTCAAATATTCAGCATTTTGACAGATATTTTTTACATATTTTTGAAAATGGATTTAATTTAAACTGTTGCCAACTGTATAAACAGCGCAAACAATAATTTTTGCTTCAAATAAAAAAATTATTTACACGTTACTATTATAAACAGAAAAAAACCTTCAAATTATAATTAAATAAATAGGTATAAAAAGCAGGTACTTATTGGAAATTACGCCATAAAAACTATATTTACATGTGAATTTTAAAAGAGAAAGGATATTGTAAAATAAATAAATTAACATGCTTTAGAAATCTGAAATAGAACAAATTACGTCACATTACACTTATTATGCAAAATGAACAAAAAATAGTATTGCAAAACAGTTTAAATTTAAAAATTGCGCGAGACAAAATATTAGAGGTTAAATATTAGATTTTTTCAAAATTTTATTATTTGTCGTTTGATGTGAGGTGTTCAGCTATAAGTATGCAAATTTTTATGTTTCCAACATAATTAGGGGCTGAGTTAGAAAAATTGCTTTAAATACACAAGTTAGAGACCAGAGGGTTAAATATTAGAATTTTTCAAAATTTTATTTTTTGTCGTTTGATGTGAGGTGTTCAGCTATAATTATACAAAAAGTCATGTCTCCAACTTAATTAGGGGCTGAGTTAGAAAAATTGCTTAAAATACACAAATTAGAGCCCAGAGGGTTAAATAATAGAGTTTTTCAAAATTTTATTATTTGTCGTTTGATGTGAGGTGTTCAGCTATAAGTATGCAAAATGTCATGTCTCCAACTTATTTAGGGGCTGAGTTAGAAAAATTGCTTTAAATACACAAGTTAGAGACCGGAGGGTTAAATATGACTTTTTAAAAATTTTATGATTTATCGTGTTATCGCAAGTGTTCAGCTATAAGTATGCAAACTTTCATGTCTCCAACTTAATTAGGGGCTGAATTAGAAAAATTGCTTTAAATACACAAGTTAGAGCCCAAAAGGTTAAATATTAAGCTTTTTTCAAAATTTTATTATTTGTCGTTTGATGTGAGATGTTCAGCTATAAGTATGCAAAATTTCATGTCTCCAACTTAATTAAATTAGGGGCTGAGTTAGAAAAATTGCTTAAAATACACAAGTTAGAGCCCAGAGGGTTAAATATTAGGCTTTTTCAAAATTTTATTATTTGCCGTTTGATGTGTGGTGTTCAGCTATAAGTATGCAAATTTTCAAGTCTCCGACATATATAGTTTCTGAAAACGGGTTCTGTGACAGACGGACAAACACACAGACAAAGGAGTGAGACAGGTAGGGTTTCGTTAGATGAACGAAACTCTAAAAACATGCTGCGGATGACTGTAACAACATCCTAAAATTACATTACCATCAGCGATCTACCAATCCCGAATTAAGTTTATATTCGTTTCACATATTCTTATTCTTTTGTGCGGCCCTGTAAAATAATTATCAATATTATATACAGTAAAACCTCTAAATAGCGGACACCCCGAGAATGCAGAATTTGTCCTCTATTTAGAGGTGACCGCTACTGAGAGTAAAACATGTACAGTTATTTAAGAGTTGGTAATCGAAAAAATGTCCGCTAAATAGAGGTATTCGCTAATCGGGTGTGTCCGCTATGGAGGTTTTACCAGTAAAACTTCTGAATAGCGAACACCTCGGGAGGGCAGAATTTGTTCTCTATTTGGAGGTGTCCGCTACTGAGAGTAAAAAATGTACAGTTATTTAAGGGTTAGTAATCGAAAAAATGCCCGCTAAATAGAAGTGTCCACAAATCGGGTGTGTCCGTTATGGAGGTTTTACTGCATAATAATATCATCCTTTACAAGAAAATTGCATGCTGTATAATAGACAGACAGACATCCAGAGAAAGACAACCTCCCGGATCAATAAACACTCATGTCTTTTGTTTTAATCATCCACAATTGTATGTCATACAACATGCCAGATTTTATACAACAGGCTAAAAACGGTCACCGTGGTACGGAATACTGTATTATTATTTGTTTGCCCACCAAAACTGGTTGCCACGGGTTGTTGCAAGGTTTGTGATCACGTGGTTGAAACTGATCTGTTCAATGTTACTGCGTGCGTATTTTTTTTTATTTGCTCCATGTGTTCAAACCAGTTGTCTACGAAAACATCAACCGGTGAAAGTGACGCACACCAAATTTCTGTGACGTATGCAGATAAATTGTGCTTTTTTAAGAGTTTTTTCTATATAATTTTTAAACGGTTTGGAACTTATTTTTCATAGTAGGTGCATTCAGTAGGCTACCCTCATAGGTACCTTCTGGTGCAATCAGAAACGAAATCCGACAAATATTTTTTAGTTATGCTTGACGAAAGGATTTTATTAGGCTTTTTTTTTAGTAGGTCATGGCGTTAATATCCATCGTAGTAGTAATGTGTCCGGACAGTAATATTTCGCTGAGTATTAGCCTTCGCTTCGCTCAGACAATAACTAGCTGACCAGACCGGCGTTGCCCAGGGCCCGTTATACTAACCTTAAACAAAACTCACGTTTGTATGATTTTATACCTTTTGAAAATCTTTTAAATGAACCTAGTTTCGGTGGCCCTATCGACTTTCGCAGCGTCTAGAATTTTCCCAACAAACCTCTTTCCGAACGAACCAGGGACCTGAGTCAGTGCTACCTAAAGCAGCATGCACCGGAAGTGCTCCGCACGGTCTGGAGACAGTCAAAAAACAAGTTGAGTGAGCCAAACCTCGTACGAGGGCCAGGATCTTAACTGGAAAATAGCTGGTAGTTTTAAAGTAGCTGGAGGATGCTAAAACTATGTTACAGAAAATTGTAATGAAATCGGATTGTTTTTCAAGAAACTGCAACAAAGGCTCCAAGAAGGAGATTAATATTCAAAATTGGTGGTAGCTGAAGTCTGAGAAATATTTTTATCATTCATGTAGTAGCTGGAGAAACTACGAAATTGTTAGCAAAAATAATAATAATAATAAAGCTAGTGAATCGGACCATTTTTAAGGAAGCTATAACAAAGAAGATTAAAATTAGCGTCCTAACATGAAAATATGATAATCGGTCGCAGTTCTTAGCACTTTAGTTCTTCAATTAGTTAAAATTACGGAAAGATACGAATTAATCATTAGAATGAAATTTTAAAGAAATGCTCAAAAAGTGGAGGGAAATGCTTAGAACAAGTCCCTAGAGTCCCAGTAAAAATATAAGGGTGTTGGTCCGGGGAGAGGAATGCAAAACTCAACTTTAAAATTTTACGTTGAGAATGCGAGAGAATTAGGAGATGAAAAATTCATGCCTCAGAAAAAGTTTAAGGGGCCTGGGATCGGGCCCTATGTGATTCTAGGGTGCCACAGGATTTTAACTGGAATATAGAAACGGGAGATTAACTAAATAAAAAAGAGTTCCAAAAATGAAGATTGTATTAAGAGGGGTTAATTTATTAACAATTTATGGTGTTAAAACTTCAAGGGACCCGGTACCGGACCCCTAGGTGCCAGGGACTTAATTGGCATGTAGTTGGTTATATAGATATTTTTTAGTAATTTTTAAAATAATCGGTGGACGCTAGAACTATGTTAAAGAAAATTGCATGCAATTCGAATCATTTTTTAAAAAGCTGCACAAGGCTTCAAGAAGGCGATTAATATTCAAAATTGGTGGTAGCTGTAGTCTGAATTTTTTTGTCCTTCATGTAGTAGCTGGAGGACTTAAGAAGTTGTTAGAAAAAAACATGGAAATAAGTTAATAAATCTTCGTACTTAACGCTTTATATCTACAATTTGTCAAAATTAAGGATAGGGTATGAATTATTCGTTAGAATAACATTTTAAAGAAATGCATAAAAAATTGAGTAAATGCTTTAAAAAAGGCTTTAAAGCCTCAATAAAAGTATGAGGGTGTTGATCTTGGAAGATGAGTCCAAGACTCAACTTAAAAATTATGAACTGAGAAGGTGAGAAAATTAGGAGGTGAAATATGCATGTCACACAAAAAGTTCAAGATCCCTGGACAGGGACCTACGGGACCAGGGACTTAACTGGTATGTAGCTGGGTAAAAAAATATTTTTAAATAGTGTTTAAAATAATTGGCGGACGTTAGAACTATGTTAAAGAAAATTGCATTCAATTCGGATCATTTTTTTTAAAAGCTGCACGAAGGGTCCCAACAAGGCTATTACATATACTTGCCAACCTCCCGATTTTTTTCATACCAGTAAAATCTTATAAAAATGTTCGCTTTATTTAATTGTGTAAATTGTGCGATTGCATAAAGCAAGTATTTTTGCATAAAAATCTAGTTTCTAAATATAAAAAACGCCTTTTGGAATCGTTAAACTTGGAAGAAGTTACTGCATATTGTCGAACGTGGTTATATTATATTTTCTTAGATTAAGAAACATTATTTTTTTACACCGCACAATGGCGTATTTTTCGAAATCACTGCCAAAACTCGAATTGTTTGTGCTTTGGAGAGTTTTCTTCTAGGACAACTTAAATGTCTGAATGGCCACTTACTAAAAGCCGAGCTGCCTGTATTTCATGAAATGTACAGCTCAACGTACCATATACTGTGATTTTGTGAACAAACGTCTGTGCAAAATTCAAGCTATACCGTGCATTTTCTGAGTCAGGTCATTTACTATCTATAAAACAGTACAAACTTGTCTGTGCGTAACGCTGACGTCATTTTGACGGTGGCACCACCAGACGATTAAGTTTAACTTTTACAGCAGTTTTTTTTTTAACTTCTAAATATCCTGCATTTTAAATTTTTACACCATCGAATAGGGAAAAACTGTACTTTCAAATGAAATTTCTTTGAAAACTATATCGCATTTAGTTTGAAAGATGCATCGCCATTTACTCAATTTTTATTGCTTTTAAAATAATTTTTAAGCATGAATTTTTTTAGCTACCTCTGTCGCGTGCAGACGATTACGAAAAATAAAATCGTTTGTATTTAAATTAATATAAATAGCTCAGCATTTGTTTCCAGCTTATATTCCGTAACAAAATTAAAACTATCACCAATAAATAAATAAATAAATAAAATATCCTGCGTAAAAACTCAACTTTTAGTAGTATTTTAAGTGAACATAATCAACTTTAAGCCATGTTATTAAACTAGGCACTTAAACTACTGAAATGATCAAAACCAAAAAGGCTGATTGTAAATAGTCATCATTGGCGATATCTTAGGCTGTTAACTCCTGGCTCGAAGCCAACACGAAAGTATCACTTTTAATAAATTTCAAAACGTTATTTAAACGCATAATTTATTTTTTTAAATATGATTTTTGGTATTGTTAGTGTGCATCAAAAAATATATTAAATGTAAAAAATCTAGTAGAGTTATCAATTTTTGGAAAATTGATTCATCTATATTATATAACTCAGGGGAGCCCGTGTACATCCCTTTGTATATATAAAATTCAAATGAGAATTTCTTTCCGGCTGCTTATCATTTGAATTCTGCTCAATGGATTTTGATAGGACATGCACTGTTAGTTGGATAATTTTGCAGAGGAGGTTTTAGTACATATCATATCTTTAAAAGTTGCAAAATTATAGAATTATAAGAAAAAGTTCTATAATCAGGTGACCAGCATTTTTAAAAGATTCTGCTGGGTAGATTTTGATAGAAATTGCGCAATTAGTTACATAACTTTTCAGTGAAGATTGTAGTACATAATATATCGTTAAATACATTGCTTATATATAGGATTGTGTGGGAAAATTCTATAATCAGGTGAACAAGATTGTGAAAAATTAGAATACATAAAACTTTTGCTGTACTGATTTTGATGAGGCTTGCTAAATTAGTTCGATACTTTTTCAAAGATGCGTTTAGTATAATGCAATACTGTTGTATCGTTTTTTGCAAAAACCTACTGTAAATGATCAACTTAAATACAGTACGGCGACTTGCGACTATTTTTTCATTCTATCTCGCACCACCTTCTCAAAATAAAAATTCTTTAGACACACTTTGGCAACATTTGGAAGAGAAATACACTACATTTTTTTAGATAGGGGTGCAAATAGAGTTTAAAAATAGTTGCCAGTGGCAGCCCTGAAAATAGTTAGTCCTAATTAGCCCAGATTTTGTATGACACATTAGAAAATATAGTCAGTCGTTTTCAGCAATGCGGAAGGACAAACCGGGTAAGATTACATATTGTTAGGAAGATTTCGTAAGAAATACTACCTGTTACATTCCTCCCTATGTTGGAATTTCTGAAAACTTTTTGCAGATCTACGATGATCATGATGCCTAGAACCAAAAACCACTCCCAGTTCAAAACTTTATATACATATACATCTGTCTATCTATCTATCTATCTATCTATCTATCTATCTATTTATCTATATACATATATTTATATCATTTTTTTTGCGGTCACGATAACTTCCATAATTCTGCACAAATCTCTTCCAAACTGATACATAAAATCAAGGAGTAGAAAATTTCGGTCAAGTTCGTTAATGGGCAAAATCGGACGAAGGGGATAGAAATAGAGAGGGGTTTTGTAAAAACCGAAAAAACACCATAACTTCTTAATTATAATACATATCAAATCAGTTTAAAGTCATTATTACTTCTAGTAAAACTTCTAGACCAAAAATTTATGTGTCACAGAATTCTGATAAAATTAAAAATAAGCTCAAGGGGCGAAAATAATAGTGTTTTACGAAGAAAAAATTGATAACTTCGTCAATTTTGAAGATAACAAATTCACTTAAACGTATTCTAAATTTTCTTAATAAATTCTACAACTTTTATATTGACGGGTATGTGGACTAATTCTGGACTAACCTTTCTGGTACCTTTCTGGGGGTAGAAAATTCTGGTACCTTTTTCATTGGACTAACTCTTACCGAAAAAAAATGTAAAACGACAAATATAAGGGGACATCTGAAGAAGAAAAAAATTCACAACTTCTAAAAATTCACAATTTATTTAAATCTTAAAAAAATAATAAATTTTATAAAGATGAACACATAATCTTATTTTTTATGCAGTGTTAAAGAAAGGTCTGAAAATATTTTTTTCTCGTTTTTGCAGTTTTATTCCTTTCTTAGTCACAATTTTTAGTTTTTTCAAAATAAGCAAAGAGTTAAAGCAATGTTTTAAAAATGTCGTTTTAATCCATCTAAATTTAAAACTTCTTTCAAAAAAGATAAAAACTTATAAAGAGGAATAAAATAATGTAATATTTTTTAATAAGTGATAAGAAAGGTGAGAAAATATATTTATTTCTCTTTTTTAGGGTACCTTTTTCAAAAAAAAGTTTTTGTTAATTGGAAGCAAGAAGAAAAATCTATTTCCCACGCATTTGTCACTCCAAAACAAAATTACGTGGCTATAGAAAAGTGGTGTAATAAAAAGAAAGCAAGAACAGAAAGAAAATATATTGTGTAATCAAGATTGAATCACAATGGATGTCAAAGATATAGATAAAAAAGATTAAATTAATGTTTCTTTTTACTTGTTTTTTTTTTCTTTTGTGTCACAATCGTTTAATAAAGTCATAAATTTCTTTCAGTGCCCGTAATGAGAGTTTCTATATTTCTAGTAGTATATGTCATATTTCTTTTTACCACTTGAAGGACGCACAGTGGAGTATTTGAAACAAAATCCTGTCCAAAACTATTTTTCGTGTTTTTAGGGTTCCGTACTTAAAAAGTAAAAACAGAACCATTATAAGATCACTCATGTGTCTGTCTGTCTGTCACAATCATTTTACTCGTAAACTATGGAAGGTGGAAAGTTCAAATTGGGGGAAGTAATAAAGACTATTGACCCACATAGTTACAGATTATTAAACAGTCACAAATATATTTAGGAAAAGTGTACAGGGACTAAATAAGTTACTTAAAAAAATTATTTTCTTTGTATACCGTGTGGGATATCATGCGAAAGGTTTCGTAATGCTAAAATCAAAAATACATTTCTTTTAATTTTAGGTATTATATTTTAAAAGAGTTCGTCGAAAATGTAGTGTAAAAGTATGTTCCCCCCATTTATTTCCGAATCTACAGAAACTAAAATTATGAAAAAATTAGAGGTAGTAGACTTTAATTTAAACCTTGCAGGAAAATTATAGCGATTACCCTAGGTCGCATAAGTTTTGAGAAAAGCGCATTTTCCGTTACTCAGAAATTTAGATTTACGGGCGTTCAGCAAATGTGTTGAAGAGCGCTGGAGGTACCTATCCTATCAGAAGTATAAAAGCATTGTTGATATTGATTTTTTCTTAAAATCGTCGGAAATTAGCCGCGATATATACCCTTAAATACACGGACGGATACATAATAACAAGGGCGGCGTACTCTATCTACTATCGGCTTTTAAACCCTATATAACAACTTTTAATGATATATTTGTGTAATGCAATGCCCAGTAGCAGTATAAAAGCAATAAACGTCAAATTGTTAAAATCAGACTAATTTAATTAGAATTAATCATATAAATACTATGAGATTCGCGACTAGTTTGCATTGAGTGGATCTATCAATACGCCTCTCGTGTCTTTAAAAGTCAATTAGAGACGTACCTGGAAAAACGCGGCACGAATCAAGGCGGCGTTCCAACTTTGCGATCTCCTTTCGAAGCGAGCTCAGCACAAACTCAAGTTTAAACTTTGAACAAGGGTTTTGTCTACACTGTATAAAGAAAAGATTAACAGTACGCTGAATTTAGTTTTATGAAATGCCGAATGAAGTTTATATATGTACTACTTTTATTGTCAGTACCGAGATAAGTTCATCATAAATAGCTTAGGATAACATTAAAAAAAGAGTTATACAGAATAGGAATATTTGATATTATTTAGTCTTCATATCTCTTTGAACTTTTATGGTATATCCATTCTTACTTTTCTAGTATATACAGCTATATCCAACCCTACGTTGTATAGTTTTTTACAAAGTCTTATTCTTTTAGCAACGACTTTTTTTAAATAATACAGTTAATCATTCCTATACTTATTGTACGGAACCCTCTGAGCGTGAGTAATACTCGCACTTGACCGTTTATTTATAGTTAAAATCATTGCTGTTGACTAACTATTAGTAATTAGATTTAATTAATGTTATACACACATAAATGTATGCATTTAATTACATATATGTATATATGTAATGCAAATTTACCTTAAAGTTTTACTGTCTATAAGAGGATAGTAATTGCTGATAAAGTTGCTTTACTTATAAGTAAAGTTTAATTAAATGTGATTAATTTTACTATAGGTAAGCTTTTAATTATTATTTATATAAACCAATGTATTAATATATATATATTATTTTCATTTAGTATTTATCAAAGTCGAGTCTCTAAATTTGAGTTGTAGCATATTGGTTATTAAGAGATTACCGAAAACTATTTATATTTAAAAATGGCAACAATATGCGGAAGATTTTTTTAATGGTCTTTAAAACTATAAGCAATATGACTATACTTCAAAAATAGTCTGGCAAGCTCTGGCAAGCTTCGGCACACCTACCCCCTGAGCGCCGAGCAAAAGGACAAGATTGTAATGTTCTTTTCTCTGTATTTTTTAAATGCTAAAAAAAATCTTTTTTCAAACATGGCATAAAATATTTTATTACGTATAGACATATAAACCTTGAGAATATTAATCATAACTTGATTTTTTAAAACTGTGTTATATCTGTAAAATTATATTAATTTCAATAATACTTTTTACTGCAGTGAAACCTACAGCTTAGTAAACGGTTATATCTGTTAACGGCAGTTAGAAGTTAAAAAGCTATATATCTAAATCAATGTATATAAATTAGAGCTAAAAAGTCTTCAAAAGAACACATTTTTAATTTATTTTTTATTATTATATTAAAAACAAGTAATATAAAAATTTTGTTTTTAAAGTCAATTCCTACTTAGGCTATCAAAGAAAAATTTAATATAATCAAGCTAATATTAGTTTTTGTTGCATTAAAATATCTCAATTTCTTCATTTTCTATAAGCAA
The DNA here is from genome assembly GCA_963932465.1 of Maratus speciosus. Classification (NCBI taxonomy): domain Eukaryota; kingdom Metazoa; phylum Arthropoda; class Arachnida; order Araneae; family Salticidae; genus Maratus; species Maratus speciosus. Next base: position 463,776,961 of record OZ010794.1, on the reverse strand, counting down.
GTAGGTTTACAATGGAACTCTATGGGAATTTGGCGAAATATTACAGATATCGCCAAGTTGGCGTCACTTTAGGCGACTCATTTTGGCCGCCAAATTTGGCGATATATCGCCAAGTTGGCGATAAACTTGGCGGTATTTGGCGACAGAACAGGGTCCCCCATGGTAACCCCTTATTGAAAATACTTTCATTGAACTTCAATAACCAATGGCCGCCATTTTGTTTCCCATGCAAAACTAAAATTAATTAATTAAAATTTAATTAATTAATATTTGAAAAAACTGTATTAACATCAATTGTCATCCAGTACAAGTTTAAAAAAAATTTATTTCAACTTGATATGATGAATAATGAGTATTTTATTAACGACTAGCAAACCCCGCGGCTTTGCTCGCGTAATATTTGAAATATGCCAAGTGATATTTATATGTCAAATTTTTATTAAAAGGTACTAAATAAATTTTTACTTATTACTTTTAAGAATAATTCAACAATTACTATTTAAAGCACAGTTTGATTAAACATCATTATTACACTTCATTAGGCAGAAATGAGACTTAAATTAATAAAACTAAATAAATGATAATCTAGAAATTATTTTGAAACCTTTATGCTCATTTAATACGCTCATTTCAGTATTCATTTGAAGTTTTGAATTTTTTAGAATCCATCTTCTTATATCTTAAAATTAACTATCATGTCAAATTCCAAGTCCTACCATCTCTCTCAACAGAAAAGGCTATGTTGAATTAGGAACTATCACTATTAATTTGCCAACATTAATTTTGAAATCGGTTTGTTATTTTTAATATTCCACAGAAACGTAATTTAGAAAGCTTTTAAAGGTCTTTTATAGAACGTTTGTTGTTCCTGTAAACCCCAGGTGGTAGAATAATCGGCCTGTGTAGGAGCAGAGACTGTTACCATTGATTCGCAACTATTAGATTTATAATCGTTTTATATTCCCTGAAATTGCATAGATATCGTAATTTAGGACTTTTTTAGAATGCTTTTCACACCTACCCTTCGCTTCACCCCTTTTCAATTCGAATTCATTTTCGACAGTCCTTCGAGGGCATTTATATTTTATAAGTAACTACCATGCCATATTTAAAGTTTCTAGCATTTTCAGTATCACAGAAATCGCAATTTAGAAAGTTTTTAGCGCCTGTAACCCTCTGGTGGTAGTGGCACAGATATAAAATATAGCTTATGCTTCAGCAGGTTCTAACACCAACAGTTTGTCATCATTATTTTTTTAATCGGTTTAATATTTGATAAGATTGCATAAAAATTGTAATTTAAAACGCTTTTCGCTTACTTCATCTTTTTAAATTTGGAATATTTTTTCGACTGTTCTTAGATAGCAGTTGCATCTTGAAAGTAAATAACATGCCGTACTTCAAAGTGTTAGACCCCTCAGTTGTGCAAAAAACGCAAATTAGAACCTGTTTTGCTATTGCAACCCCCAGATGGTAGTGACAGCAACATAAAATATAACGTATGTTATAGCAGGTACTATCACCATTGATTTGCAAACATTACTTTTGAAATAGCTTTGATATTTCCTGAGATTGAGTATAAATTGCAATTTAGAACGTTTTTAGAACGCTTTTCGCGCATTTTTACACCTTTTTAAATTTCTAATTTTTTCGAAACTGTACTTAAAGATCATTTATATATAATAAATGTGTACCTTGCCTAATTTTAAGTTGCTAGACCCTACTGATCACAAAAATCGAAAATTAGAACGCTTTTTTGCTCCTGCAACGTCTTGGTGATAGTGATAGCGACATAAAATAGCGTCTATGTTAAAGCAGTGGCAGTCAGCATCAATTTCCTACTATTACGTTTGAAATCAGATCAGATTCAGATTCTTCCTGAGATATTGCCGACAAATCGGCATTTAGAACGTTTTTAGAACGCTTTTCGCGCATTTTGCTCCTGCATCTCCTCTGGTGTAGTGGAAACAGAAATAAAATATTGCCTATCTTGGAGCAAGATCTGTCACCATCATTTTTACACCATTATATTTGAAATCGGTTCAGTACTTCCTGAGATTGCATAGAAATCGCAATTTAGAAAGTTTTTTACAACGTATTTTGCGCATTTTGACCACCTTTTAAATTTCGATTTTTTTTAGGAAATGTCCTTAGATATCATTGATATCTTATAACTAACTACCATTCCAAATTTCACGATTCTAGGCCCTTCCGTAACGCAAAAGCCGCAATTTAGAACGTTTCTCTCCTGCACCCCTTTTGGGGTAGTGGCACCGATATAAAACATCGCCTATGTTGGAGCAAAGGTTGTCACCATCATTTTGCGCCATTATTTTTTAGATCGGTTTGGTATTTCTTGAGATTGTGTAGAAACCACCATTAGAACGTTTTTTAGAACGCTTTTCGCTCATGCTCACCCCTTTTAAATTTCGAATTGTTTAAGAACTGTTCTTAGAAAAACCTTTATATCTAATAAGTAGCTAATATTTCAAATTTCCTATTTCTAAGCCCTTCAGTAACACATAAATCGCATTTTTAGAACGTTTTTTGCTCCTCCACCCCGTTTGGGGTAGTGACACCGACATAAAACATAGCCTATCTTGGAGCAAGCGTTGTCACCATCATTTTGACACCAATATTTTTTAAATCGGTTTGGTATTTCCTGAGATTGTGTGGAAACTACCATTTAGAACGTTTATTAGAACGCTTTTTGTGCATTTTCACAACTTTTAAATTTCGAATTTTTTAAGAACTGTTCTTAGACATCATTTATATCTTATAAGTAACTAATACTCAAAATTTCATATTTCTAGGTCCTTCAGTAACGCTAAAATCGCATTTTTAGAACGTTTTTTGCTCCTACACCCCCTTTGGGGTAGTGGCACCGACATAAGATATAGCCTATGTTCTAAGTTGGACTCACACCATCATTTTGATACCATTACTTTTGGAATCGGTTCGGTAGTTCCAGAGCTTACCTCCCACAAATAAACAATTTTTTCCTCTTTATAATAGGAAGTATAGTCTAGCAAACCCCGCGTCTTTGCTCGCGTAATATTTGAAATATGCCAAGTGATATTTATATGTTTAATTTTTATCAAAAGATACTAACTAAATTTTTATTTTATTAAAAGGTAATATTTTATTTTTTTAAAAGGTACTTCAAAGGAATAATTCAAAAATTACTATTTAAAACACAGTTTGACTAAACATCATTATCATTAGGCAGAAATGAGACTTAAATTAATAAAATGAAATAAAACTAAATAAATGATAATTTAGAAAATATTTTGAAACTTTTATGCTCAATTAATACGCTCATTGCAGTATTCATTTGAAGTTTTGAATTTTTTAGAAACCATCTTCTTACATCTTAAAATTAACCATCATGTCGAATTCCAAGTCCTACCACCTCTCTCAACATAAATGTCTATGTTGAAACAGGATCTGTCACCATTAATTTGCCAACATTAATTTTGAAATCGGTTTGTTATTTCCTAATATTCCACAGAAACGTAATTTAAAAAGCTTTTAAAAGCCCTTTTTTAGAACGTTTGTTGTTCCTGTGAACCCCAGGTGGTAGAATCATCGGCATAAAATATAGCCTGTGTAGGATCAGAAACTGTTACCATTGATTTGCAACTATTATTTTTATATTTGGTTTATATTCCCTGAAATTGCGTAGAAATCGTAATTTAGGACTTTTTTAGAATGCTTTTCGCACCTCCCCTTCACTTCACCCCTTTTTTATTCGAATTTATTTTCGACAGTCCTTCGAGGGCATTTATATTTTATAAGAAACTACCATGCCATATTTAAAGTTTCTAGCCTTTTCAGTATAACAGAAATTGCAATTTAAAAAGTTTTTAGCTCCTGCAACCCTCTGGTGGTAGTGGCACAGATATAAAATATAGCTTATGTCTGAGCAGGTTCTATCACCAACAATTTGTCATCATTATTTTTTAATCGGTTTGGTATTTGATAAGATTACATAAAAATTGTAATTTATAACGCTTTTCGCTCACTTCATCATTTTAAAATTGAAATTTTCTTTCGGCAGTTCGTAGAAAGCAGTTGCATCTTGTAAGTAAATACCATGTCATACTTCAAAGTGTTAGAACCTTCAGTTATGCAAAAAACGCAAATTAGAACATGTTTGCTTTTGCAACCCTCAGATGGTAGTGACAGCAACATAAAATATAACCTATGTTATAGCAGGGACTGTCACCATTGATTTGCAACCATTACTTTTGAAATAGCTTTGGAATTTTCTGAGACTGAGTAGAAATCGCAATTTAGAACGTTTTTAGGACGCTCTTCGCGCATTTTCACCGCTTTTTAAATTTCCAATTTCTTCGAAACTGTTCTTAAAGATCATTTATAGCTAATAAATATGTACCTTGCCTAATTTTAAATTGCTAGCCCCTACCGATCACAAAAATGGAAATTTAGAACGGTTTTTTGCTCCTGCGACGTCTTGATGATAGTGATACCGACATAAAATAGCGTCTATGTTAGAGCAGAGGCTGTCAGAATCAATTTCCTACCATTACGTTTGAAATCAGATTCATTCTTCCTGAGATATTGCCGACAAATCGGCATCTAGAACGTTTTTAGAACGCTTTTCGCCCATTTTGCTCCTGCATCTCCTCTGGGATAGTGGAAACAGATATAAAATATAGCCTGTCTTGGAGCAAGATCTGTCACCGTCCTTTTTACACCATTATATTTGAAATCGGTTCAGTATATCCTGAGATTGCATAGAAATCGCAATTTAGAAAGTTCTTTATAGCGCTTTTTGCGCATTTTGACCCCCTTTTAAATTTCAATTTTTTTAGGAAATGTCCTCAGAGATCATTGATATCTTATAACTAACTACCATTCCAAATTTCACGATTCTAGGCCCTTCCGTAACGCAAAAGCCGCAATTTCGAACTTTTTTTCTCCTGCACCCCCTTTGGGGTAGTGGCACCGATATAAAACATCGCCTATGTTGGAGCAAAGGTTGTCACCATCATTTTGCGCCATTATTTTTTAGATCGGTTTGGTATTTCTTGAGATTGTGTAGAAACCACCATTAGAACGTTTTTTAGAACGCTTTTCGCGCATTTTCACTGCTTTTAAATTTCGAATTGTTTAAGAACTGTTCTTAGAGATCATTGATATCTTATAACTAACTACCATTCTAAATTTCACGATCCAAGGCCCTTACGTCACGCAAAAACCGCAATTTAGAACGTTTTTTGCTCCTGCACCCCCTTTGGGGTAGTGGCACCGACATAAAACATAGCCTATGTTGGAGTAAGGGTTGTCACCGTCATTTTGACACCCTTATTTTGGCACCATAATTTTTTTAATTCGGTTTGGTATTTCCTGAGGTTGTGTAGAAACCACCATTTAGAACGTTTTTTAGAACGATTTTCGCGCATCTTCACCCCTTTCAAATTTCGAATTGCTTAAGAACTGTTCTTAGAAATCTTTTATATCTAATAAGTAGCTAATATTTCAAATTTCATATTTCTAGGCCCTTCAGTAACACATAAATCGCATTTTTAGAACGTTTTTTGCTCCTGCACCCCCTTTGGGGTAGTGGCACCGACATAAAACATAGTCTATCTTGGAGCAAGCGTTGTCACCGTCATTTTGACACGAATACTTTTTAGATCGGTTTGGTATTTCCCGAGATTGTGTAGAAACTACCATTTAGAACATTTTTTAGAACGCTTTTTGTGCATTTTCACCTCTTTTAAATTTCGAATTGTTTAAGAACTTTTCTTAGACATCATTTATATCTTATAAGTAACTAATATTCAAAATTTCATATTTCTAAGCCCTTCAGTAACGCTAAAATCGCATTTTTAGAACGTTTTTTGCTCTTACACCCCCTTTGGTCTAGTGGCACCGACATAAGATATAGCCTATGTTTTAAGTTGGACTATCACCGTCATTTTGACACCCTTATTTTGGCACCATAATTTTTTTAATTCGGTTTGGTATTTCCTGAGGTTGTGTAGAAACCACCATTTAGAACGTTTTTTAGAACGATTTTCGCGCATCTTCACCCCTTTCAAATTTCGAATTGCTTAAGAACTGTTTTTAGAAATCTTTTATATCTAATAAGTAGCTAATATTTCAAATTTCATATTTCTAGGCCCTTCAGTAACACATAAATCGCATTTTTAGAACGTTTTTTGCTCCTGCACCCCCTTTGGGGTAGTGGCACCGACATAAAACATAGTCTATCTTGGAGCAAGCGTTGTCACCGTCATTTTGACACGAATACTTTTTAGATCGGTTTGGTATTTCCCGAGATTGTGTAGAAACTACCATTTAGAACATTTTTTAGAACGCTTTTTGTGCATTTTCACCTCTTTTAAATTTCGAATTGTTTAAGAACTTTTCTTAGACATCATTTATATCTTATAAGTAACTAATATTCAAACTTTCATATTTCTAAGCCCTTCAGTAACGCTAAAATCGCATTTTTAGAACGTTTTTTGCTCTTACACCCCCTTTGGGGTAGTGGCACCGACATAAGATATAGCCTATGTTTTAAGTTGGACTATCACCATCATTTTGATACCATTACTTTTGGAATCGGTTCGGTAGTTCCAGAGCTTATCTCCGACAAATAAACAATTTTTTCCTCTTTATAATAGGAGTATAGATTGAAAATTTGAACAAGATAAATATATAAATATATAAATATATAAACAAATATAGGGAGAGTGTGAGCTAATAGTAGGAATTGAATAAAGCTATTGAGTTCAACAATTCATGAAAACACAAAAAATATGCATTTAAACATAATTAAACATAGCAACAGAGTTGAAACGTAACAATAAAGCTCGTTTTCTCTCAACAAAATCTTCTCTTCAACTGAAGCTCGGAGCCGCCGGAAATGACTCATGCTCCTGAAATAGACATAGACCAGCTATTGAAAAAATGCTTTTTACAATACTTAAGCAAAGTTTCATTTTTGCATTTTTGGCCAGGTTTTTGGATCAAATACTCTCTGTTGGGAGGTGGGATATTATATAAGCTACTTAATATTAATTCCCAAATGACGAAATTTTTTACTAATTTATAAAGTAGCCGGGGGACCCTGGAACTACGTTAAAGAAAATTCCTAGGGAATCGGGTCATTTTTAAAGAAATTGCACCAAGGACCACAAGAAGGCGATTAATATTCAAAATTGGTGGTAGCTGAAGTATGATACATTTTTTTGTCAGTCATGTAGTAGCTGGAGAACCTAAGAAGTTGTTAGAAATAGAAAAGCTAGTGAATAGGTCAATTTTTAAGAGGGCTATAACAGGGGCCAAAAAGAGGCCAACTTATAGTTGAGAAAAGGGCTTTAAGATGAAAACTTGTTTAAAGGTCCTAGTACTTAGCTCTTTAGATCTTCAATTAGTCGAAAATAAGCATGGGGTATAAATTAATTATTAGAATAAAATTTTAAGGAAATGCGCAAAAATGTGAGGAAATTCTTAACAAAGGCCCTAGAGGACCAGTAAAAATATAAGGGTATTGGCCTGGGTAGAAAAGTTCACTCAATTTTAAAGTTATGCATTGTAGGGATGACACAGTTTAGAGGATGAAAATGCATTGCGCAGGAAAAGCTCAAGGTGCACAGGACAAGATCCTGGGGGGGGGGGGGGGGGGGCTTAAAGTCTTAACTGAAATGTAAAAATGGGGTAATAACTAAATGGAAAAAGAGACCAAAAAAGGAGATCGGGTTGAAAGGGGAAATTTATTAACAATTTAGGCTACAAAAACTTCAAGGGGCCCTGTATCGGGCCCTATGGTGGCAGGGGCTTAACTGGAATGTAAAAATGTAGGAATAACTAAATGGAGAAAGGTTCCCAAAAACGAAGAAGATCAGATAAAAAGGGTGTAAGTTGGTAAAATTCTGAATTGGCCAAAGGCTCGGCCCTTAAGCAATTAAATATGTGAGTCTCGGGTGCATTAGGACCTGCGATGGATAATCCTCACCTTTTTTTAGACTTCTCCCCGTGCGGTAGATTTCACTAACCCTCGCAGATAGTCAGACAGAGCGAAACTTTCTTTTATTGATGAATATAGCTTGTTGAACATAAAATAACACGATTTAATTTTAAAAAAAAATTGCATTATTAATTTAGAGAGCGTTAAAATAGCTAAATGTATGTAGTTTTCTGCGCCAAATGGCTTATACTACCTTTTTTTGTTATTGAAAATCTGCGTGGGGAGGGGGGGGGGGTTCTTTTATGGGATGACTCTGCATTATCACAATACAAAATTGTTATAAACAAATTCATCAATGTTAAATTTATGAATCCGGCATTCCACAAGAAATTTGAAAAATGTTCTTTAAGCTTGTTTTTATATTTTTTCATACTTTTATAGTTTATATACGAGTAAATACTATATACACATTTATATATTCCCATATATAATAAATATTGCAGTTTCTTACAAAATTTTACCTTAATTACAAATTCGACTTACGTAAAATTCAAGTTAAGTAAAACTTTACGGAACGCATTACTTACGTAAGTCGGGGGATGACTGTATTTTTGTAAATAATATTGTTTCATATTGATTTAATACATAAAGAAAATATATGTTCAGAAGAACAATCTCATGTTCACTGTATAGCATATAAGGTAATTTCCATAAATAAATTTTTCTGCATTTTAAAAGGAAAATACATTATCTTTAAAATAGCATTAAAAAAATAATTTTATTTAATATTGCTTCAAGGTTTTTTAATTAAAGGTTTTTTTTTCTTTACATCAATTTACAGTATATTTTATAGCATATGAAAATATGAAGAAAAAAAAAGTTTCGCTTTCATTAACGATAAGATCATATAATTTTTATATATATATATAATTTTATATGATGTTATTCATAATATCTTCTTCTTACATTTAAAAAAAGCCATACTTATGTATTCATAAGTCAACGGGCAGTTAAATTTTATGAAATGCTTTATACGGAAAGTTATTAGCAATAAAGAAATAGCTCTTTTTAAAAAATAATTTTGTTTCTTTTGAATGATTTTGATACATTTTTCATACTTCAATACAAAAAAAAAGAAAGAAAGAAAGAAAAAGAAGAAGAAGAAATAAAAGAAATATGCATTTCCTCCAACAATTATGAATCTATCATTAAAAAGAAATATTAATTATGCTTTTAAAGAACAAAAACACATATACATATAAGTTTTTTGTAAAAATGCAATAAAGGAAATCATTTATTCGATTTATTGGCGATAAAAGCAAAGAAATTTATTTCAGTATGTGAAGTTAAATAGAATATATATTTTATGTCGCAATATTTTTTTTAATATTCCACATATTAGCAATTTTTTTTTATTGAAAACAAGCAAACAAAATTTCAGATGAAGTTAAACACTAAAATAAAAAATTAAATATCTAACATAATATCAATTTCTTAGCTGACACCGTGCTAAAAGAAATATTTTTTATTTATTATTGTAATTTTCTTTAAGCAATCAAAAAATGTGAAGCAGCCGCTTCTGTATCCATAGCTGCAAACTTGCACGGATTTTTCCCACGACTAAAATTTAATAGTAAATTTTACCTCAAGCAATCACCGAAATCTAACGATTTCTAGTGATGAAACAAGAAAAAAAATGTCTACTGAATTTTAATGGTAAAAAACCGTACAAGTTGGCAACTATGTATATCTATTAACTCTCCGCTTACCAGATGGGTCGAATTAGTGTTGCCCGGAGTCCCACGTAAATCGGAGTCTCCAAATCATATGGACACCAGAATTTTAAAGTAATTTTCTTCGCCTTATCTAATGGCAGAATTATCTGCGGTTAAAGATGGCGAAATAAACTGTAAGAAATTAGAGGTGTACGGAACAATACATTGCAATTAAAAAATACATATATTGAACATGTTATGAAATCTGAGCAGTTCTATAAAAACTTTTCAACTGTACATGAGCATTGACACTAATTATCATGTTATTACTGCGATACTTTTAATGGTTCCCTAAGATGTGGCTGCTCATATAAAGGGCATGATGTTGCGAACAAGTCGAAAACATCTTGAATGTCATTTACTGTTCAACTGATCAACTAGAGGTCTGCATGGTCCGAAATTTCCACGCCCGGGTCCAACCCGACTCATACAAAAAAAATTCATCCCGGGCCGATACAAACATTAAAAGTTTGCCCCCCCCCCCCCCGTAGAAAAAATAATATTGGTCCGGATCGGCCCAGCGCGGCCTCGGTGAATTTCTACAAAATATTGATTTTTACATCGATCTAGTTAAAAATTTGTCTCATACGAGGAGTTCTGACCAAAAATATTTATCTTAACTTTTTTTTTTTTTTTTTTTCACGTTTATAATCTTCATTTTTATAGAAGTGCCGCAGGCTGCGATATTTATTTTTTAATGAATCTCTATTTCATGTATGTCGTTTTAGCTATCATTAATATTGTTAATCCACATTCCATGTATTGAAGTGTTAAAAATCTGAAAAATGCTTTACAGTAAAATCTTCTAAGACGGAATCGCATAGAAAAGAAAACAAAGCGTTATAGACAAGTTCCCTTCTTAGAAAGTGTAAATGTATTATATATTCTTTTCTTACGTATTAGTATATTAATTTTGCATGGATAAATACGTTTTTCAGTTTAAAACAGGATTCCGTCATAAGCAGATTCCTTTTCACACGTTTTACTACATTTTAATTTAGCTATATTTTAATAAGCGTAGAAATCTACTATTTTTTAAAAAGAATAAATTTTAATGTTTAAGAGTAGAATAATGGCTATTTAAAAATATATGCCTTTTTTGCAAAATTTTTGTGCCAGGCCTAATTTAACTAACCTTTGAATGGACCAGGCAGCACTGAAACAATGATTTTTATAGGGGCTGGGTCAAAACTAGGACTGACAATTTTGGGCTGTGAAGATTAGGAATGAAACCAGTCCGGGCTCTGTACAGAAAAAATAAATTAGGACCGACCCGGCCCACTCCGAGCCTTCAGAAAATAGTATGGCCCGGGCCCAGCCTGGCCCGAAAAGACTGGAGGCCAGGGCCGACCCTACCCGAGAGTCGTGAATGAAAATCGGCCCGAGCCTGCCCTCTATGCTCAACTGTTCCAAAGGGGGAAAGATTTTTTTTTTTTCATTTCGTTTGGTCAAGGGGATAGAAATATGTTCTGAAGCCAATAAGTTCACTTTCCGTCAGACCTTGAAAGATCTTACTTAAATCCATTCCATTCAGAACAAGAACGAAAAATCAGGCATCCAGCAGAGATAAAGTAACTCTTTCTAACACATTCACAACGCTATAACAAAATTTAACAATTTATTAAGGTGAAAGACTATGTCTAAATAACCAAATTGAAAAAAGCATAAAGCATTTTAAAACCCAATATCTACTATTACCATCAATAGCCAGACACATATCTAATATGTTTTGTGCAGCCCTGTATATGATCTATAGATTTGTATGTATGCTACATAGTACGCTAAAGTTAGTTCAGTTAAAAGAGTAGCACAGTTAAAAAATTCCATTCAGCAATTTCTGAGAATAAACGAAAATGTACGAGGGAAAGTCGATAAGTAGGTTACAAACTGATATGAGAGGTCGGAAATTAGTAGTAAATTGTTTCCAATTGTGCCAATAGGTAGCAGCATAATCCAACTATAAGATGTTAATTTCGAATTTAAGAGACAGCAGTTATACAAGGTTGGTTGTGAGCAGGGTCGTTCAAAAGTTATTGACGATGAGCGATGTGGTCGTCCAGCTGAGATTGCGACAGAACAATCAGTGCGGAAGGTTGAGGAAATGGTTGATACGCTGTCTATTAATGTTCGCATGTCAGCTATAACCATTTCCTCAACCTTCCGCACTGATTCTTCTGTCGCAATCTCAACTGGACGTCCACTTTGGTCTTCGTCAATAACTTTTAAACGACACTGCTTCTACGACTTCTGTCTCATAAATTCGAAATTAACATCTTACAGTTGGATTATGCTGCCACCTATTGGCATATTTGGAAACAATTTATTACTAATTTTCGACCTCTCATATCAGTTTGTGACCTACTTACTGACTTTCTCTCGTATAATAATATCGAAATACATTTTATAAAACAAAATGTAATAAATAAATTTTTCTTTGAGTTTTTATCAACGTTAACATTTTAGCGTACTATGCATCTGATTTATTATTTATTTAGATAGTAATCCTATGAGATTATATCTTTTTTTTTCTGTTGAATGGCACAATGCTAAATATTTTATCACGTAATTCTTAAATTTATCGATGTTCTAAAGAATTTTTCTGTTTACTTCCACATTTATCAAGCAGTCAAATAGGAGATTTATAGAAAATAGGAAAAAAATACTTGTCTGGTTTATTTACTTTGCATTTCCTTCCTTGAATAATATAGTGATGTGGTGAAATTCTAATAATGTTATGCAGGAAAACTCACTTTTTTAAAAAACCAGTATTTTAAATATTTAGGATATCAATAGGTGTTTTTCAACACTGCTCGTATGAGTTCTTCCCCATTTTATTTGAATATTTTGTGTATAGAAAACTCTTAGTTTTTTGTATGATTTATAAGATCATTTTTCAAATGCTTTCATACGTCATCTTACTTAATAATAAATTAATTAGTTATTCCTAAATTGAGATAAATTTACTTTTATAGAGAATGAGCTTTTACGGGATCTTTTGGCTAGTATTTATTATTCGTTCATTCTTTAGGTGGAAGCGTCATATTTAAATTGTATTCGTGTATTTGTTTAGTTAATGTGTTACTAATTAATTTCAGAAAGGATACTTTACTAATTTTAAGATAATATATTTCATATATGCTTATCAGGCTAAATACCCTAATGTCTATTATAGAGAATATAATTTTGAATAAACATAAGTTCCCTATTTTATTTGAATCTGTCGCGTATAGAAAAAAGTACCTATGCTATCTATGCATATTTGAAAACAATTTGCTACTAATTTCTGACCTCTCATATCGGTTTGTGACCTACTTACTGACATTCCCTCACACTTGAGAACTTTTGTACAGCCCTGAATATGATCTGTAGAATTTATATACACCAAGTAATATTAAAAAAAAATAGTTCAATTTTAAAACGCATAAGGCATTTGGAAACCCAATTTCTGCTATTATCATCAATAGTGGAGAAAATGTCCATTTTTTCTGTATGCAGTCCAATATATGATCTAGAGATTTGTATGTATACTACATAGTATGCTAAAAATTAGTTCAGTTAAACGTATGGCACAGCTGATAATTTCCATTCAGTAATTTCCATGAATAAACAGAAATATGCTTGAAAATTTTTGTGCAGCCCTGTATATGATCAATAGAATTTATGCACACCAATTAATATTTAAAAAAATAGTTTCATTTAAAAATGCTTACCACAACTGAAAACGCACTTCCAGCAATTATTGTTCATAGGTTGTTCATAGGAACAGTTGAATTATTGTTCAATTTCTTCTGTAACCGTATTCTTTTGAGTGTCTCTGTAAATGAACCGATAACGCTACACAGTTCTTTTTCAATATCGAACATGCCACAGTGATACCCAATAAATTGTATCAATTTCATGGCAATCGTACTATATTTACGCGATTTAGAACATAGACAGACGGCAGACAGACAGACACACGGACACGATTTCATAAACACTTTTCAACTTTGTAAAAAGTGTTAAAAAAAGATCGCGAACAAGCATCCTAAAACTCGAGTACCACAACTGGTATACATTCCATACTTTAAGACTAGGCTACAAATAAACCGGACAAGGGGAGTGCAAATTTCCATTTAACAAGCACCACAGTAACTGAAAAATGATTAGAGTTCAATATTTACTCCACAATTTTATACCCCTACCGGAGTTGAGAGAGAATCTTCCGTCTAGCAACTCTCTCTCACATACCGACCTCTCAGCGAGAAAACTCTGCATACTTAACCTTGCATACATGTGACATTCACTAGGAGGTAACAGAAAAGTGCTTCAAGAGGTCACTCTACCAATTACTATCCACATTCGATACTACATCACTATAGTTTTCGGATGGAAGTTGTTAGTTATTTGTATATATCAGCTTTGCCGAGTAGGAATATACATCAGCCGATCAAGCCAAATTGAGATTCAGGTAACGGTACAGTTTGGATACGCCTGCAGGTAAACTCGCAATAAAATTTCTGTAATAAATCATCTCAACTCTGAAACTTTAGTAAACGTTTATTCCGTAAATTAGAATAAAAATACATAAAATCCTCAAATTGCATCGTCGAAAATTTCTATCATGGCAGTTAAATAACTCAAATGATTATGTATATCAAAATGTTTAATCAAACTTTTTAAATAAAAGACTATTTACATAAAATATGATTGATATTTTTAAATTATGCCTGCTGAATTTAGCAATCCATATGTTATTTAAAAGAAAGTAAACTGCAGTCTTAGAGTCTATTTAATACTTTGTGAATGTATTACATACAACATCATAAAACACAGAAGTTGAAATACTGATTTCCTATGATTTTTTCTCTGCTTTTACGCATAAAAGTTAATTTGTCTTAATAAGTATAAAAATATTTTTAAACGCTTTTATGAGAATCGATATATAAATTCAAAACTTAACATTTTAAAAAAACTATACATTTCGAGAACGCATTTCAAAAGTTTAAATATTTACTTTACGTACATTTCCGGTTACTTGTTTACTTAAATGTTACTTATTTTGTCGGGTTATTACTTGAAAGATAAATTAAAAATATATATGTTATATAGTTAGCGACAGAAAATGAATGAATATATTTTGCAAAACTTTTAATGAGAGAGAGCAGAAAAAAATAATCAGTCTTCTTTCGCAATGAAAATTTGAAATTTCTCAAAATTCATAAAACTTGTACAAGGAAAACACATTAGCACTTGTGACATACCTTTCCGGGATGTTTTCTTGGAAGAGGTCCATGATACAGATTTAACAAACACAACAAATTATTTATAACAGTTTAAAGGAAAGCAGTAAAGGAGAGAGTATATTTAAATGCCGTCAATGAAAAGAAGGGTCAATTTTATGAAAGACTGATAAGAGTGAAATTTCTTTCTCAAAACTTATAACTAGCTTAATTCAACTCTAAATGACATCAGCGTTCGTTCTCTAGGGATCTAAAAAAGTGTCTTTACAGGGGATTATCACTGTAAACTGGATCCCCGTGGATTCCAGACTTTTTATTCGTAGTAAAAAGCTCAACTTCTTACCAAACTGCCGAAAACTCACAACCGAAGATCGAAACTGTCAATTGAAAACTCCGCTTGAAGTCAATACGTGACTCGAGTTTCAAGACTGAACGCAAATAGTCATGCTGCGTTCCACAATCGACCAGAATACGATTTCATCTTATACCATACTATGCATAGCTACACACAACCAAAGTTACATAATTAATATCTCATTGCAAAACTAACCGTGGCAATCAGAATGTCGGAGATGCATAAGCACTTTGATGAACTCAAAGAAATGACAGAATAAGTTTTATTCACGAGCAAATGTCAAAATGCAAGGCACCATGATCTCACGCAAAATCACAAAACTCACTCGTCCACTAGGGTAGCCTCATAAAAGATTAGCTAGGCACTTTTCTACACACTTACAATTCAAAGTGTGAAAAATAGTAGAAACTAAACAATATTTTGAAGGGCTTAAAATAAAGAATTAAAGAATCAAGTTTAGTCAAACGTTAAAATGTCTAAGTTGTAATTTTCCAACTGAGTGAAAAATTCAAGACACTATGATCTCACGCATAATCCCAAAACTCACTCGTCCACTAGGGTAGCCTCATAAAAGATTAGCTAGGAACTTTTCTACACACTTACAATTCAAAATGTGAAAAGTAGTAGAAAGTAAAGAATATTTTGAAGGGCTTAAAATAAAGAATTAAAGAATCAAGTTTTGTCAAACGTTAAAATGTCTAAGTTGTAATTTTCCAACTGAGTGAAAAATTCAAGACACTATGATCTCACGCAAAATCACAAAACTCACTCGTCCACTAGGGTAGCCTCATAAAAGAGTAGCTAGGCACTTTGCTACACACTTACAATTCAAAATGTGAAAAATAGTAGAAACTAAGGAATATTTTGAAGGGCTTAAAATAAAGAATTAAAGAAGCAAGTTTAATCAAACGTTAAATTGTCTAAGTTGTAATTTTCCAACTGAGGGAAAAATTGTCTAGGCCATTCGAACCAAGAACATTTAGCGTAAGCTGTCAATACTCTGCCAACTAAGCTATCCTTGAAAAATACGGTGACCCTTTCTCACCCAGAGAATCGCAAGATTTATTTACTAATTGGAAGTGTTAAAATTAATATAGTGTAATTACCTATCCAACTTTTCTTAGAGTTTGAGTTTCATTTCCTGTGATTCATTCTGTTTCCTGATTCAGATATTAGACCAGGTGTTACAATCAACAATGTTCTCTGTGTGAGAAAGATAAACGAGATATCTTTAGGATAACTCAGTTGGGAGAGTGTTTACAGATTATGCCAAAAGTCTCTGGTTCGAATCCTAGCCTGTACATTTTTTCACTCATTTGGGAAAATAAAAGGCGTGTGATTTCTTTATCTATTAGAATACTTGTGTTAAAATTAATATACGTAAATTGTCTTTCATGTAAGTTTTTGACTTTAAGGCTTATATTAAACCTTAATATGCTAAAGTTTATTTCTTAGGTAAACATATTTTTAAAACAATCAACCTTTAAATAGAATGCAAATTTATTTTTAATTTATACACACCAAGTAATACGCGAAAAATTGGTTAAATTTAAAAACGCATACCATAACTGAAAACACACTTACAGCAATCATTGTTAAGGGACGGTACTGTTGCCAGATACTTTTGTGTATCCGTGTAAATGAAGAATAAGTTATATGCACTCCATCTTCTACAGTTAGCGACTTGTAGCATACCTCAGTATGTATATAAATAAAAATATGTTTAAAATATCTTCCAGTCCTCACATTTTAATTACAATTAATGAAAGAATAAAAATCGTCTTATATTTGCATTTTAATTGATTTTATTTTAAATTTAGATTTAAAAAATTTACTTTCTTACTTCGGAAATAGGAAATTGACATTTTATTATTTTTTTAACAAGTTAAAAAATTTTCGACTTTATTTTATAGTAACTTCATTTCCAAATATTATTTCTAATTGTAAGAACTATCTTCAAAATTTAATAAGAAACATAAAACTTTATATACACATTTACCATATCTAAAAGGAACATGTTTGCTAAGTCTGATAATAACAATTGCTTTAAAATAAGATTTTATTTTCCACTTGTTAATGCTTTCATTATTCATTGCAAAATAATATTTTTATTTACATAATTATGAAATATTTATCTATAAATATGCTGTAGATGAAAATTCTGTAATAAATCATCTGAACTCTGCAGCTTTAGTAAACATTCATTCCGTACAAAAGCTAAATTACATCGTCGAATTTTTTTTCATAACAGTAACACAACTGAAACGATTATTTACAATCAAAATGTTTAATCAAACTTTTTAAATAAATATCTATTTCAGTAAAATATGGTATTTAAGACTGCTGAATTTACCAATCCAGAAGTTATTTAAAAGAGAACAAACTGCAGTCTGACGGTCAATTTAATATTTATTTTTGTATAACTATTCCTCATAAAACACAGAAGTTGAAATACGTATTTCATATGATCTTTTCTCTTCTTTTACACATAAAAGTTAATTTGACTTAATAATCGAAACGCTTTTATGAGAATCGATTCAAAACTTTACATTTTAAAATAGCAATAAATTTAGAGAACTCATTTAAGACCTCTAAATATATACTTTATATATATTTTAGAATCCGGTTGCTTGTTTACTTAAATGTTACTTATTTTATCGGGTTATTTACTTCAAAGATGAATTGAAAATATATTATTTAACTAGAGCCAGAATATGAATAAATATATTTTGAAAATCTTTTAAAGAGAGAGAGAAAAAGTAAAATAATTATTTTTTTTTTTATCATGAAAATTTTAAGTTTCACAAAATACTTAAAACTTGTACAAGGAAAACACATTAGCACTTGTGACATACCCTTCCGGGCTGTTTAATTGAAAGGATGCAATGATACAGATTTAACAAAAAGAGCGATTTGCTTATAACAATATGCAGTGAAGTAGCAATAGAAAGGTTAGATATAAATGCAGGAAATGAAAAATGGTTCAATTTTGTGAAAGACTGGGAGGGGCGGAAATCTTTTCTCAAAACGTTTTACAATAATTAACTAAATTCTGTTCTAAATGACCACAACGTTCATTCTACAGGAACCTATAAACGTCACTTTTCCAGGTATTATGACTTTAGGATGGAACACCGTGGATTCCAGACTTTTTATTCGTAGTAAAAAGCCCAACTTCTTGAAACTGCCGAAATCCCACAAAGGAATATCAAAATTATTAATTGAAAACTCTATTTGAAGTCAATACCTTTCTCGAATTTCAAGACAGTCGAATTCAAGGGGCGTTCCAAAACCGATCAGGATACGATTCCTTCTCATACCGCACTATATATAACTACTACGCAACAAAAGTTACCTGATAGCAATACAATAAACTTAATTCTGCTCTAAATGACCATACTGCTCGTTCAACAGGAACCTAAAAATGTCTCTTTATCAGGTAATATCACTGTAGGATGGAAACTCGTGAATTACAGACTTTTTATTCGTAGCAGAAAGCTCAACATCTTAAAAAAACTGCCGAAAACTCACAACCGAATATTAAACTGTTAATTGAAAACTTCATTTGAAGTCTATCCGTGGCTCGAGTTTCAAACGCCAATAGACTATGTCAGGATGCGTTTCAAAACCGATTAAGATACGATTCCATCTCATACAGCAGTACATATAACTATTACATTACCAAAGTTACCTGAATAACATTTCATTGCAAAACTAATCATGACAACTAGAACATTGGCGATACATATGTTCTTTGCGAAGCTCTGAGAAAAGATCGAATTGGTCTGATTCACGCACAAATGTTAGAATTCAAGACACCACGATCGCAAGCAAAATCTCAAAACTCACTCCTACACTAGGGTAGCCTGAAAAAGAGTAGCTAGGAACTCTGATACACCCTTTCCATTTCAAACAAGTTGGAAATTACACGTCAAATATGACAAATGAGGTGCATTCGTACTATAACTAGTTTTATAAATATTTTTTGCACCACATATTGTGCTGAATGTATATTTTAGTGCACTTCATAAATGCATATAAATTTCATTCTGTTTCGAAGGCCATAACATCATTAAAATGCACTTGAAATATTTTTTCCCCATTGCCGTAATGAGACGGAGAACTTTTGATTGTTCCTGTAATTAAACTATACATCCGATTTTCATAAAATTTAAAATGACTCGACAAAATTTTGCAACAATTACATATTTAAAATTTCCTACCATTCCGTTGGGTAGTTTTTGCTCTGTTATATGCCGACGGACGGGCAGACAGGCAGACGGACCGAACGACGACTATAGGTGCTACGTATTTATATAATTACGAACGCACCTAAAAATGAAAAATAAAATAATATAAAGAATGCAAAGAATAGTTTGAAGGGTTTCAAATAAAGGTTTGTAGAATCAATGTTAATCAAACGTTAAATTGTCTGAGTTGTTATTCTCCAACTGACAAGGGAAACACTTTTGGTGCTGCTGGCACCTAGCATCGAGACCTGGTGCATTTTGTAGCCCTATTTATAAACGTTAGAGAACCGATAAAATTTCTCTGTTAAAAGCTTATTTTATATACATTTATACTTTTAATTTTTTATTATTACATTTTTATTTGTTTATTTCACGCCAAAATAAAGTTAAGTCGCCAGATATGGACTACAATTTTTCCGCGCTCTTTATCTTGGGAGTGAATGTACAGTACATATTAGAATTATTTCAGATTGCGATTTGTTTGATAACAATTGATAGTATAAAAAACAAGAATTTGTTTTTTTCTTTTTTTTTTCTTTGCAGACGATAAATATATAAATAGTAAATATACTTCTATAAAATCTTTCAAGATCATTGAAAACTACTTTTTAATGAAAGATAAAATAAGCAAACTATTTTCTTCTGAAATGAAATAAAGTTTCGAATGTTTAAAATGAATGTGGCTGTATTAAATGGTCCTTTGGTAAAAGTAATCATAAAGTAAATTAATATTTTTACACAATTTAGAAAAATTACTGTGGCTAATTAGGTCGGACATTACAATTTCTAGTGAAGTTCCTCCCTTCACACACAAGACAAACAGCTATGACATTTGGCTAGGATTGCCGGAGAGCTCTACGTTTTAAAGAAAGCACCAAACTTTTCCCCGCCAAAAATGTGAATATAAGGTTGCAATTTTTCAAAATCAAATTCGTGGGTTTTTGAAGGAATATTTAAACTTTTTTTCAATACTTTAAACTTATGGTTAACTAATTTTTATTTTTAAATGTTTTTCTTTAAAATACTTCAATGTTAATAGTCCGATAAGTGGTCTCGAAAATTGCATTTTCAGAAACTTATGCTGCTGTAAAATCAAGAAATATTATTTTAACAGAAAAATTTTATCGATTCTCAAACTTCGCAATATAGGGCTTTAAAATTCACAAGGTCTTAATGCTAGGTCCGAGCAGCACCAAAAGGGGTTGTGAGTGGAAAAGGGTCCAGGTCCGGATTCCAACATGGAATATTTGACGTTAGTTGCCAATGCTCTGCCAACTGAGCCATCCTAGACAAATCTGGTGAATCTTTCTCATCCAAAGAACCTGGTTAATCATAACATCTGGTCTGATATCCGAATCACCTCAACAGGATAAATCGCAGGTAATGGTACTCCAAAAACGTCAGCTACAAATCTTTTTGACTCACATGGAAAATTACAACTGGTAGGTTTTATTTGAAATGAAAATCAAATTTCAAAGTAAAGTAAATCAAATTTGATTTTCATTTCAAATATTGTATGCAAGGCGAATGTTTCTCTCTGGAATTATTTCCATGTATTAATATGGTAGGTTTTATTTACCAATTCAGGGGTCGATCCAAGCAAAATTTGGGTCCCATTTATGGCCCCTTCACAAAAATCCATTTAATAAAACAAGCCCCTTCTCAAAAGTCCTTTTAATGAAACTGTCCCCTTCACAAAATTCCTTTTAATGAAACAGGCCCCTTCATAAAATTTCTTTTAATAAAACAAGCCCCTTCACAAAAAAATTTTCCATAAAAACATTCTCTTTATTAATCTTTATATTCTTAGGTTTTAAAAGGTGTAAATTGCAAAGAAAACAAGTTCATCAGAAAGTTAATCTTTATCAGAAGGACTTAAATAGGTTCTTATTGATGAATGTTCAGTTCGAATTTCAGTAACTGAATTTCATATTTCGTTACAAATATTTACTTTTCACAAAAAGGAGATAAATTTAAATTTTTTAAAAGTACACATGATTTGTCCAGGGTAACTCAGTTCACAAAGCACTGACAGCTTACACAACAGGTCCTTGGTTCGAATCCTGGCTGTACATTTTTTACTCAGTTGGAAAATACAACTCCTATGATTTATTTACCAATTAGAATAATTGTGTTAAAATTAATATAGCATCATTACGTATCCAACGTTTCTTGGAGTTTCATTTCCTGCGATCCATTCTGTTGTGATTCAGATATTAGACCAGGTTTTACAATCAACAAGGTTGTCTGGTGAGAAAGGTCCACTAGATTCGTCCAGGATAACTCAGTTGGCAGAGCATTGACAGCTTAAGCCAAAGGTCCCTGGTTCGAATCCTGGCTTAGATATTCACCAATTAGAATAATTGTGTTAAACCTAATATACATAAATTGTCTTTCATGTAAGTTTTAGCTTTTAAGGCTACATTAAACTTTAATATGCTAAACTTTATTTATTTGGTAAACATATTTTTAAAATAATATCTAATCAATCGTTATTTAAATACTATGCAAATTTATTTTTAACTTAAACTAGATGTGAGTATCATGATAGTAAAAAAACAAACAAAAATCTTAGCTGACATTTTAAATACTTTCACGAAATTAAAGTTACAATAAAAAGTATTTCCTTAATGAAATACTCTTCTCCAATTTAACCCTTTTATATACTGAATTATGGACTCATGAAAACTTTATCTTTTAAAGCCTTTTTCGTGAATTTTTGAAACTACATTAGAATATTTACATAATCATTTAACAAATTTTAGAAGGATTTCAGATATAGGTGAAAATTGGCGGTCGCCACTCGCCACGTCGCGATTAAAGTTGTAAAAGTGGCGATTAAAAAATCGGCCATCGATCGCCACCCTAGTCGCCACTCGCCAAGTGGCGATAAAAAATCTGTTATCGATCGCCAAGTGAAATATTAGTTTTTTCATAGAAATATGCGTCTCTACTTTGATTACATCTAACTAGCAAACTGGTTAATTCTTTTTTCTACCAGATGCAAACAGATTACAATGATTTAGCTGTATTTTTAATATTTCGGCTTTTTGCCATTGCCCTTCACTCGGATTATTTTTTCAAGAAATACAGTTTTATTTTGCAAAATATATTCATCAGCTTTGATTCCACATGCATTTCAAATAATTTATTCCTTTTTTTTTTTTTTCACCGGATGCGTGTTTTAAGAACATTGCAGTATTTTCAATATTTTGAGTCCTGCCACATGCTCACCAGTTAGATTATTTTTCTTCAAGAGATATTGTTTAATCCTGCGAAATGCACTCACCAGCTTAGATTTCAGCTGTATGTAATGTGTGTAGTATGTTAATATAATAACACATTTACTTATTAAATAAAATACAAATAACATTTTGTGTTTTATTTGATTATTTTTTTATTGTATACTCCTAACTGTTGTAATTTTGATTTAGTTATTTTTTATATAAAGAAAGTAATAGTAATTTGATTGATAATAGTGTTTATGAACATATACAAATATTAGATGTAAATTTCCAACTGGGTGAAAAATGTCTGGACCAGGATTCGAACCCGGGACCTCCTGGCTGAAGCCGCCAGTGCTCTGCCATCTGAGCTATCCCGAACGATTCTGGTCGAACTTTTTCACCCAGCTAACCTTGATGATTACAACATCTGGTCTGAAACCTGGTTCAGCTCAACAGAATAAATCTCAGGTAATGGAACTCCAGAAATCACTGGATACGAAATTGCACTAGATTAATTATATATACAAGATATACAAATAATCTAGATATACAAATAATCTAAAAATATATTCTAAAAAAAATCAATATGATAATAGATTTTGTGGTGTTAAAGTGTAATTTTCTTGAATTTCGACTGTTTCCCTATTCTTATCAAGAATAGTTGGCTGGTATAAAACTCTGATTTATAGAAAAATGCATATATATACAACGATTATAGTTTATCTAGATGTCAAGAAAGTTTGAAACATTATAGTGGCCACTAACTTTAAAAAGTGGCCACTAATGAAACTGAGTCTACCGGCCACTGGCTACTAACTCAATTTCCCAGTTTTCACCTATAATTTCAGAAGAATTGAAGGATTTAGGAGGATTAATTAAATTTGAATTTATTGGGATTTTGTGCAGTATTTATAACCCCACTCAAATCTTTTATTTTCAATATTTTTCTTTCTAAGTATTTTGTAGAATTAGGAAATGTACAAATATAATGTTCTTGCAATAGAAATATAGAAATATTTCCGTATTGAAAAATTCCCTCCACACCCCCCAATCCCAAGAAAGCTGAAAAGATGCAAAGGCAAAAGAAATCGTCCTTTTAAAAATATTTTTGTATTGTGTAACCCATAATGCTTTTGGAATAAGATAAAGTAATGCATCTATAACTCATTCTAAACTCTATTACTACTAATCGATGTATTAAATGAATTTTATAACAAGTTATTTTAATGGTACTTGCAAGTACCGTCAGTAGATAAAGGGTTTAAGATATTTAATTGAAAAATAGTAAAAAGACCATGAGAATAAAGTAAATCAAAGTTTCTCATTTGGAAAAAGCAACATATTTACTGAATATAAGCGTGTCATTTCAAAACCTTAAATATTTATTAAGTAAACATATTTTAAAATATCTAATCAGTCTACATATAAATATTATACAAATTCATTTTTAATTTAAACTAGATATGAGTAGTACACTGACAGTAAAAAAAAAATCATAGCTGACATTTTGAATACTTTCCCGAAATTACAGCTACGATAAAATTTAGTTCTTTAATGAAAGATTCTTCTCCAATTCAAGAATATTTATTTGAAAAATAGTAAAACGGCCATGAGAAGAAAGTAAATCAAAGTTTTTCTTTTTGAAAAAGCAACATATTTACTGAATGTAAGTGTGTCATTTCAAAACCTTAAATATTTATTTTGCTGATATTTCTGAATTCGGCTGTTTGTTTGCATAAATATTTCTCATTATGTCTGGCTATTAATTTGGAAGAAGGAGTATAAAAATGGATGAATACATTTTGTAAATCTTATAACGAGAAAGGGAGCTGAATAAAACAAACATTAATCTTTTGTAATGAAAATTAGAAATTTTCCAAAGTATAAAAGTTTGTGGAAGGAAAATACGTTAGTAGTTTACTTTTGGGTAAATAATAAAAAGAACAAGCTAAAGAATATTTTAAGAGCAAAAAATAAATTCAAATAAAGAATTTTGAATAAACAATAAATTGTCTCTGTCTTATATGCAAATTTTAGCTTAAAATCCTAACAAGTTAAAATTTATTTCTTAACATTATTTTCAAAATATAAAAATTTAATATATTTAAGTATTAAGAAAAATTATATATTAGAAAAATTTATTTTCATTTTTAATTTGATACGAAAAGAATGATAGTCAAAGTAGTCTTAGCTGATTTTTAAATATCTCGCCAAAATTAAAGTTCCGATAAAAAAAAAAAGAAAACATACATTTTAATATACCCATGCAGTTTAACTAAATGTTTTAAAAAATTGTGAATTCAGTATTCAATTATTAATTGAAAGTTTCAAATAAACCGATATCTAAACCGAAAACAATCCATGTAGAAAGAATAAAATGTGATAAATATATAAATAAAAGAAAACAAAAATACGAAAAATAGTCAAACGATAAGAGAAGAAAGAAAATCAAAATATTTTATTTTAAAAAAGATATACATTTCTAGATTCTACACGTGGAAGAATTACATTGTCCGTTTTATCAATACTAGTATTTTTGAGGAAAGAGATGGGTTGTTGGAACATTTGAAACAAGAGTAAACTTCAGGGTATGTTTCTGCAACATTTCTAAAAGAAATCTAAAAAGAAGATTATTCTGTGAAAAAAATTTTGTTCATAAAATGGACTAAGTATGAGTGCTTTGAAAATCTTAAAAAGTCTACTTGTTATACAAGTAATTTTGCTATATTCTGCTATAAACTTTAGCTTTTAAGTCTGGGGTAAATTGGGTGAAGATGCCGTAGTTTTTGACTTTATTGTTTTAAAAATCGCCTGTTGTTTTTAATTGTTGTTCATTGATTTCTTGTTGAAGTTTGCACCCTTATCTATCATTTAAAACTTTATTTAATTTTACAGATATTATATAAAGCATCAAACATTTGGTTATTTTTTAAACACTTGCATTCCGGCGTCTTACCCATACCTATGAGTAAGATGGCCAACTATCTAGGAGTAAGAAGTCTTATGGAGTTTCAATGTAAACAATAATTTTTGTGAAGCAGTATAAAACATAATGGGACGAATAAAAGTAACTTTAACATTTTTGACATACTAAAGATACTAAATTACTTAATATTAGGAAATTTAAAAAATATGAATGTAACAAACGTTGGCAATTTAATAAAAGGACAAACTAATATTTGAAAAAAGAAGTTATGTTCTACTTAACATTTAAAAGAGTTATGGCTCTTAAGTATGCCTATTTTTAAACATAGTATTAAGTTTAAATACGAGAAAACCACTGGGATAAAGTGCTTTAGAGTGCAGATTTTTTTATGGTGTTTTTCATATGTCCCTTTGTTCTTTTCAGCTATAACACATATCTGCCACAGACTGCACATTTGTTTAGGCACTTTGAGCAACTTTTATATAACCAACAGTTTCACTGAATGCATTTGATCCAATCACATTTTTCTGAGGTTTTATTGCACTCTGCTAGACACTCTTAACACTGATTCTCATTCACTTTTTAAAAAAATACTCATCTTCTGAATCTTGATAGGAAATTTAATCCGTTATCTTTTCAAAGCATATCAAATTAGCGTGTTTTTAGAGTGTACGGTGTTTTGATGGAGGTTGGGGAACGTAACTCGTAGGGGGCAGAAGACCCTAGTTATCTAAACTATATTTTATACTACCGATATTTACATTTATTAAAATTATTTATAACTGCGTTTAACATCAAAATTTTAACACTGATTAAAATTAATAATTATTAAACAATTATTTATAAGCCCAATAAATTTTATTTATATTGCATAATACATTTAGAAAACTTCCAAATTATGTTTACCTAAGATTTTAATATTTCTTTCTGTCATTTTAAACATTTAGAAAATTTATAATTTTAACTAATGCTATTTTTAATTAGTCGATTAAAATCACGATTTAATTAGTGATTTAAATTATCTGATTAAAATGACCATTTAGGCTTTGCAGAAAGGGCAGGTACCAGTACTTCCTAAAAACAGAAGATTTATTTCTCAGGTGTTTAAAATAAGACTTATATAGGCAAATAAAGCAGCTACGTTAAAGATTTTTGACACCTACCAGAAGTTTTTGACGAAATAGCAATAAAAAAGTACCACTTAAAATATTTTTAAATGAACGCAAACGGAAATTAAAATATCAGTAGAGAACCCTCTTCCTTACAACTGAGCGGCGTTTCCCTACAGCGCCTGCACATATGAAAACTACGTGATTCGTCATCTTGTACAACAGGGCATCTCATCTCAAGTTACCCTATATTAAATTTTAACATGCTAAAATTTAATTCTTAACAAAATTTTTCTAAACATAAATATAATACATTTAATTGATCTAAATTTAAATATTAAGAAAAATTATTTTTATTTTAACCCTTTGTGTATGTTGTATAGCGCAACATACCCAAAAGTTAATATTACTTATACGGTGCGCTTTAAAGGACAATTTTATTTATTGCTTGCAATCTTCCAACACAGCAATTAATATAATTTGCTCTCAGAATTACCAACAGACGTGCGATACCGAATTTCATGCCAAAGTTTTATTTATCATTTGAGTATTTTCACATCCTTATTGCTAAAATTAACTTCGTAAAATTTATAAAATTTAAAAGGTTGGGGACGTGAAAAAATAGATTTTTACAAAGGTGTAAGTTCGTATACTTTACAATTTCGTATTAGAAAATAGACAGTATTTATGAGAAAGATGCAATTTTCTGTTTGTCGGAGATAGGAAATAAGCACATTTTAGTCAATTTTTTTGTGTTATATATTTTTTAAATTATTTTTATATGCTCAAAATTATACTTTCTAACATCTGAGTAATTAATTTTCAAATCGGATTTGTTGAATATCAAAGGGTTAACCTGGATGCGAATACAATGATAGTAAAAATAATCTTAGCTGACTTTTCAAATATCTTACCAAAATTAAAGTCACGATAAAAAAACAATTTGAAATTTAAATATATTTATTAATTTTTAAAAACTTTCTAGATACATTTTAAAATATTCATTCAATTTAAACTCGACCTTTAATAAAATTATGAATTTTATGTTCAATTATTAATTGAAATTTTCAAATAAAGAATTATCTCTAAACCGAAAATAATCCCTGCAGAAAGAACAAGTTGGAAATTGCTCGTCAAACGTGGCAAATGACACTAGTTTTACAAATATTTTTTTGCACCGCATATTATAATGAATGTATATTTTAATGCACTTCATAAGTTCATATCAATTTCATTCTGTTCGAAAGGCTGTAACATCATTAAAAAGCACTTGCAATAATTTTTTCCCATTGGCCGTAATGTAACGGAAAACTTTTGACTGTCCCTGTAATTAAATTGTACATCCGATTTTCATAAAAGTGGAAATGACTTGACAAAATTTTGCAACAATTATATATTTAAAATTTCGGACCATTCGGTTGGGTAGTTTTTGCTCTGCTATATGCGATGATATTTTTTTCTTTCTGTTTGAGATAAATTTGTAATTTAGTTTTCTGTTTTACCGCGGATTAGCCATTATCGTTAGTTCCATATTAGCCCACATAGGTACCACAGCAATTTGCGAAATTTGCATTTTCCCGCGATTCTTCGACGAAATTGGTTTTTCCCGCAGTACTTTGGCAAATTTCGCGTTTTTTCCGCGACTTTTTGACGAAATTTTCGTTTTTTCCGTGGTCCTTGGACGAATTTCGCGTTTTTTGTCGCATTTTGTGTTTTTCCACGGCCTTTTAAAAACTTCGCAGGTTTTTTTGCGATGCTTTGACGAAATTCCTTTTTTACGAGGTCTTTTTAAAGTCTATGGGTTTTTATTGCAATCCTTTGTCCAAATTCGCGTTTTTTCCGCGGCATTTGTACGAAATTCGCGTTTTTTGCGATCCTTGGACGAAATTTGCGTTTTTTCCTGGCCTTTTCACAGGATATACGCATTTTTTCGAGATTCTTTTTCGAAATTTGCGTTTTTGAATTCTTTATCAAAATCTGCGGGGGTTTTTTTTGAGGAAATTCGCGTTTTTTTTTCGCAATTTTTTGTAGAAATTTGCGTTTTTTCCGTGACCCTTAGACGAAATTTGCATTTTTTTCCCGTCCCATTGACGAAATTCGCAGTATCTTTGCGATGCTTTGACGAAATGTGCTCTCTTTCGCGACCCTTTCACAATCAACGGTTTTTTATTGCGATCCTTTGTAGAAAGTCGCGTTTTTTCCTCGGCCCTTTGACGAAATTTGCGTTTTTTTTTTTTGCAATCTTTTGACGGAATTTACTTTTTTTCGCGGTTTTTTGATAGAATGCGCGTTTTTTCGCGATCATTGGTCCAAATTTGCGTTTTTTTTTTTCGTAGAACTTAGACGAAATTGTCCTTTTTTCGCGGTGCTTAGACGAAATTTGCGTCTTTTCCGTGACCCTTTGACAAAATACATATTTTTTCGCGACCCTTTGTTGAAATTAGCGTTTTTTCAGCGGTCATTAAACGGAAAAAATGCGCATTTCCTCCGTGAACATTTGACGAAATTTGACATTATTTGCGCGATCCTTTGGCAAAATTCTCGTTTTATCCGCAGCCCTTTGAAAAAATTCCTATTTTATCTGCGGCCCTTTTACATATTTCGGGTTTTTCGCGATCCTTTGACGAAATAGAAATTTTTTTTGCGAACGATTGACGAAAGTGATTTTTTTCGGCGACCAACTTTAAAATTCGCGATATATTTTTTAAGTCCAAAATTTCGTCTGATGAGATTTTTTAAAATTTTCGAAACCTCATGCCTTAAATTTTCTGAAAATTCCGAACAGAATCACCACTGCCACCCTCCTCCCCCCCCCCCCCCTGATTGAAGCCTGTCAAAAATGATTTCTGTTTGTAATACAATTCAACGTGTTTCGTAAGATTTAAAACATTATGGAGATTTAACTCACCCCCCCCCCCCCGAAATAAACTCCTCGGTACTCCATTGTTCATTATAATACAACATTTCAAAAGGTAATATAACACTGAAAAGCACTTCACATACTTGTATTTGAAATGAATATCGCCTTATTTTTTTTATTTTGAGACCCTATCTCTAATTGATTTGTTGAATCTGTGTATTCTGTTATTGTTTTGCCGCACAAAATTTACCATGACAGAATTATTTAGTATAAATGAAAGTAAAATTGTTAGCGTCACATGACTCTGTACGCTACACTGCAAAGTCCGCAATCGTTTTTTACGAACGACTTACGAGAGCTTCATAGCTTCCGCAAATACTAATCACATGACACCCTTAGTTACGAGAGAGAAACCGTCCGCTGTTTCGCGAATCTAGCCGTCTTCCGCAAATTTGCGGAAGAAATGGTCTTACGAGAGAAAAGTTTTTGTCGGGAATACGCGCTTTTTCATTTGAGTTGTTTTGAGGGGATGGCAAGCGTTAATTGAATGGCAGCAAAAACAAAGGTATTTGCAAATTATTACCTTCAACAATTAAAAATAAAACAATTCCATCTTTGAAATTACAGATTGTTGGATAATGCATGTTCGAAATTGTTGAAAAATGTACTTAAACAATGGTATTCAAAAGTATTGTTGGAGAAAGGATGTTATACATTGTTAGATAACATACACAAAGAAAGGTATTAAAAAGTATTGTTGCAAGAAATTATCTTTGCATTTCTTAGATTATTAAAAGCGTTTAATCTTGATTTATGCGATATTTTTGGATAATTTATTTGTATCTAGTGGATTTATCGATAATTTGAATGACATAACACACAATGTGTGATATTTCGAACAGAAATTTGCTAACAAAAATATTTCATTATGGAAGTTATTGTATAGTTTCGATGATTGTTATATCCGTCATCATTGCAAAACTTTCAATTTGGATTTTGACGCGGTTTTCTGTATTCATATTAAAAGTCTTATTCAAAATACTTCGTGCAAGTTTTATCGAAGGTTGTAAAATGATGGAAAGTGAAAATAAGATTCAAAATAAAAACAAAGGTATGTTGAAATTTTATTTCTACGATAAAGCATTCGAAAAATCAGATTCCAGTGATAATACACTAGACAGTTGTGATTTAAACATCGCGACTGAATCAATTGAACAGCAAATCATTGAAAGTTATGAGTCAAAAGATGATAGTGGACAACCACCAAATGAATGGGATCGTATCCCTCTGAAAGACGATTCTAACACCTCTTTTGAGTTCGAGTCCACTGAACAGCGATATGGTGAATGCCGTGAGTTAAATGAGGCTTGTGAAAAACCACTCTTTTACGAAATTCCGAATGAATGGTTTGATATCCCTCTGAGACATGCTTCTAACACCTCTTTCGGTTTCGAGTCAAATGAACAGCCAGTTGGTAAGTGTCATGAGTCAAACCAGGCTTATGAAGAACCTCTTCTTGATGGAATTTCAAGTGAATGGGTTGACATCCCTCTGAGAGATGATTCTAACACCTTTTTCGAATTCGAGTCAAATAAACAGCGAGTTCCTGAATGTCCTAATCTAATTGCTGGAGGTCTTGAAACAAAAAAGACTTGCAAACAACGTTTCTTTCGTAGATTATCTCATAAACGAGTTTCGCTCCCTCCAAGAGATGATTCGACCACTGTATCCAAGTCAACTGATCAGTCAGTTGCTGTAGGTCAAAAGACAAAAATAACTTGGAAACAACGCTTTCTTTGCTGCATGTCTGTGCAAAATGATGATTAACTCATTGATGATAAATATTACGAAACTTTATGGATGAATTCTTTTATTATTTTTAGAAGTGATTCTATATTTTTTCTGATATGTGCCTTGTGCCGTACAGTCCGTCTAGTGCCTTCTCGTGCCCTCTTGTGCCGTACTGTCCGTCTAGTGCCGTCTTGTGTCGTACTGTCCGTCCAGTGCCGTCTTGTGCCGTACTGTTAGTCTAGAGTCCTACTTACTATCAAAAATCTTCTCTTCTGCTGCATTTCTTAGCCACTATCATCAGGCTCATCTTCTGCTACCTTCCTCCTTAAAAGCCACTACCATCAGGCTCGTCCTTTACCTTGTATCTACTGCCAATTTTCTTCTCAAATAAAAGTTTTCTATCCCTTCTATCACTGTCTTTATTTATTTAATCTTAATTATATTTTTAATTTTTTTATAATTTTTTTTCATTGAAAAAGACCGAAATAGGGTATATTGTGGGGCAAAATATTTAAATGTGGATAATATTTAAGCCAGGTATTTGATTTAAAAACATAATACGCTCGAAAAATAACTATACATTATCTCTATATTACAATTTTTTAAACGATAAATTACGTCCGAGAAATAGTAAATCTGAATTCTTAAATCGTGAATTTTAATTCACAATGCAACAACGCGTAGAACCAATAGAGTGAAAAATTAATCAGCCAAGGTTTCCACGATCTAGGTTCGAACCCTTGCCTGGATAATTTTTCACTCTATTGGTTCTACGCCTTGTTAGCAATTGTGATTTAAAATTCACGAATTAAAAATTCAGATTTACTATACATTAGGTTGAACAAAAATCGTTATTATTATTTTTTTTAATTTAAAAAAAAATATATTTTTATAAAACGTTAACCGAATTTTTTGCTCTAAATTAAGGCAATTAATTTTTCTACATAAAGTTCTACATTTTTGTTCAACATTAAGGCAATTAAATGCCTACAAAGAATTGTATATATGCAAAATAATTAAATGTTTCTTATTGGATTATATTAAAAAACATATTCTATGTTTGATTTTTTAGTTTTAATTAATAAAATGACAATTAATAGTTATGAGAATAATAAAATCTGCAATTTCATTAATTAGTAGCACAGATACGCGATCTGATCAAAAGTATCTGCACATTTTCCATTGTAGACATTTTGCGGAAAAATAGAGACATACTTGTCGAATTGTTTTTGAAATTCAGAAATGCAAAAAACATGCTTTGCTTCAGTTTTTTCCGTTAAAATTTAGCCACGTGAACAATTACGGAACAGACTGAATAAAAAATTTTATTAATAAAATGACAATTAATAGTTATAAGAATAATAAAATCTGCAATTTCATTAATTAGTAGCACAGATACGCGATCTTATCAAAAGTATCTGCACATTTTCCCTTGTAGACATTTTGCGAAAAAATAGAGACATAATTGTCGAATTGTTTTTGAAATTCAGAAATGCAAAAAACATGCTTTGCTTCAGTTTTTTCCGTTAAAATTTAGCCACGTGAACAATTACGGAACATACTGAATAAAAAATTAAGGTATGCGATCACCCTGTGTATAAAAAATAAAATCGAAAGTGTTTGTAGATCTACTACATAACTGTGCGGGTCATTATTTGTGTTCATTTGTGTAGGAATATTACGCATATTCGGAGCGATATTAAATTTTCTTCAAAATATTCGAGAAATTTCCACAAATTCTTTTGTGTAGCTTGCGGGGTTGTGAACGAAAAAAATGCAATGGAAACAATGCAATAGAAAAAATACAATAGAAACAATATTCTGCATTTATGGAATATAAATTTATTAAAATATATATGTAGGGTGACTCCGTCAGTAGTTGATACGCTTCCAGTAGTTTACAAAATTTTTGAACTATTGTGTCATTCCATTGTGAGTTTATACGTGGCACTAGACATAATATTTGTGTTTGAATGTTAGTTTACCTTTTGTCACATTGTTGTCAGCTTTCTGCTGTAAGAGAAGCCATTTATGAAAGTGGGAACGATTAGAAAGTGTAAACATTTAGTTTTTGGTTAGTTGGAGACAATTACG
Organism: Maratus speciosus; assembly: GCA_963932465.1. NCBI lineage: Eukaryota > Metazoa > Arthropoda > Arachnida > Araneae > Salticidae > Maratus > Maratus speciosus. Next base: position 463,743,407 of record OZ010794.1, on the reverse strand, counting down.
GTAAGTAAAAATAATCCACTTCCATCTTGCTTATTTCAACTAATATTTTAAAAAGAATTATTGTTAATCACAGCCCAAGGATGTCCGTTATAGGACATTCATTAAGGGATGCAGCAATCATGTTAGTTTACTCCAAAAACTTAAAAAGAAGGAAATATAATAAAAACCCTGCAGCACTGTCGTTATGTGATCACCTACTGGCTGCATCATCTTATTTAGGATTTTGTCTTCGAGCTACTTAAAGATTCACTTGGCTTATAACTACAAATAAATGTATCTATCAGCTTTTCAATTTTATGTAACATTTATTATTCACTCTAACAATTAATATGCTTAGTAACGGCAATTCAACCACATCAGTAATATAATACATTCGCAAACATAAACCCTTGAATGCACCTAGAGACAGTGGCGTATTCAGGGGGTGGACTGATGGGGCTCCATCCCTTTCCGAAATTTCTAGAGAATATCAAGTTTAATTACAAAAGTTTAGGAAAATGTATTGAAAACAGCTAAGATGACATTCAGAAGAAACTAGAAAAATATTCCGTTTTAGACAGGTTTTCATCTTAGAAAGTCTGTTATTTTGCAGAGACCATGAAAAAGCCATTTCGACCAAGTTTCCGTTGTAAACAGGCTAGCTGTGGCTTTTTTGTTATGTTAAACGTGATATGTGGTGATTAAAAGTGCATTATTAATTTTAATTAGTTTAAAAAACATCAATAAAAGGCCTACGCTTGTATTTATGAATTGAAAATCTCTATTTCAAGGTAATGCATAGATTGAGACATCTTCTTAGTATGAATAATGAACTTCCAAGCCTTGAACCTCTGTTCTTAATTTATTTAAATGCTTGTTAAGTTATGGACTTGTTATTCAGCTCAGCTCATTACAGCACTATGATGTGTTATTTTATCTCTGTAGCATTACAAAATATTGACGAAAAAGTTTGTTCTATGGTTGTGTAACTTTTTGATTAAAAATAAGCTTTATTTACATTTAAAATACATTACATGTATTCGAGATTCAGAGTCACTCAATTATATTTATCTAATAATATCTAATAATATCTGATAATATCTAATAATATCTAATTGAGTGACAGTCATTTTCAGGGAGCTGCTATTCCAAATGTATCCGATTTATGAGACCATGAAAAACTCTATTCGATACTTTAGTATTGCAAATGTCATGCATGTATGTAAGGACACATTGCTGTGTTATAGCTGGTAGATAATAATTTGCACTCGAGAACCTCTTGGTGGATCGAACTCATTTATTTCGCTGCTCCATCTTACAGCTCGATTTGCGAGTCCGATTAGAGGTACCGCGAACCATTTACGTTGATTTTAGGAGTTACATGGCCGCAGGTTATGCATGCTTCTCAAATACGCAAAATCTTCACTTTTTCGCACGCGGTCTAGTATCTTGGGGCTTGTCATATTTTCCAGCAGAAGACACACTTCTAAATTTCGGAGGAACATTTTTTTTTAATTGGTTGATTAGCTTGTCATTGATATGTGGTCAATACCTGCACAATTCTATGGATTTGTGACGTACTAGGCCTTAACCACAAATGAAGGAGAATATTCCAAACGTCAGCATTTTTACTCTTTAAGATCGACCGAAAATGAAATCTGAAAGTAATAAGACGTATTGCTGGAAAACAAAATTACAAGGCGTAAAGCTGGCTTTAGAATGAGATGTAAAGTTAGAAGAAAGAGATTTTAGATTTTAATTTAAATTTTTGCAATTTAATTTGAAATTTGAGTTTTAAGAGGGTTTTTATCCATTCATGCATGCTCCAAAATGAGTCCTAGAATATGTTGAAGAAGGTATGTATGTGTGTGTGGGGGGGGGGGGGAAGTAGAGTGAGAACGCTCTTAAATAATTTTAAATTTGCTGTTTACTTTGGTTTTATTTGCTATTTATTGAGATACCTTTTAGTAGATGAATTTCAGTATTCCGTTTAAAACAATGTGGTATAACCATGGAATTATACTTGTAAAAACTAAAACATACCTAAGACGAAATTTTTCTCAGTCCCATGCGATTCCATCTTAGCACTATTGATTGTACAATAGATGCGTTACCTGTTATGATAAAACCTGTTTAAAACGGAATTTTCCCGTTTCTTGTGATTCCCTCTTAGAAACTTTTACTATATCTCAGCCCCCTTTGAAATGATAAGTCTAGATACGCCACTGAATACCAATGTATATATCATATACAGGGATGCTCAAAGAATTTGGATAATTTTCCGATTGCAGATGGGGACAGTTGAAATTGGGTTTTCAAATGTGTTATGCGTTTTTATATGGTTGAATTAGACATAATATTTTAACTTATTAAAGGGAGCAGTTTTGTTACATTATTCTGAATGGGTTGAAAAGTGTTTCATAATCTAGGCTTTACGGATGATTTTTTCATTCTTGTTTTAATTCCATTTACGATAAAAATAGTTATTTTTAAAGTTCTACAAAATATTTGCATATGTATTCATACAGTTTAAACTGATAGTTTAACCCTTTCAGTAGCAACATTTTAAAACTGAAATAATCAGTTGGTTTTCACACATTGTTAATAATGCTTCCACTAAGCTAAATACCATGTAATACAAATTTTTTGTCCTTTATTTTTATTTTTATTTTTATTTTTATTTATTTATTTATTTATTTTTCTTTATTTTTTGTTGATAGGGAATGGACAAACGTCATCACATACATTTTGAAATAATTCCATAACAAATTATAATTACATACCATGTAATATAAATTTTTTGCTTTTCTTTTTCGCTTTATTTTTGTTGTTAGAGAATGGACTTTTTTTGCTGTATATTTTATTGTTAGAGATGGACTTTTTTTGCTTTATTTTTTGTTGTTAGGGAATGGACAAACGTCATCACATACATTTTGAAATAATTCCATAACAAATTATAATTACATACCATGTAATATAAATTTTTTGCTTTTCTTTTTCGCTTTACTTTTTTTTGTTAGAGAATGGACTTTTTTTGCTTTATATTTTATTGTTAGAGATGGACTTTTTTTGCTTTACTTTTTTTGTTAGAGAATCTACAAACGTCATAGACATGAATTTTGAAATAATTCCATAACAATTTATAATTACTTAGAATTATAACGATAATTTAATTCAAAGTTTAAAGTTTTCTCAACAAAACATCAAATATATTTTGTTACTTATGATATTAATTTACTTGAAAAATTATGCGATTTCAAAAAGGCTTACCTAAACGACAGCATCCGTCTTGATTCAAAAATTTCTTAGTGAAGTTTCGCTTCAAAAATATTCTCTCATTCATTGGTTTGATTTATAAATATTTGTGCTTTTGGCTTGAAAGTGATTAAAAATGCAAGAAAAATTTGTAAAATTAAATTAAACCTCTTAAAAACTTCGAAAATGTATGTCCTGTCTCAAGTACGCCACTAACGAAAGGGTTAATGAATTATTGAATTCAACGTTCTACTAGCAATTTGAAATTGCAAGTAAAGCAGTAACTAGATCGAAAACAATCACTACAAAACAAAGCAAAGCAAAAAATAAATAAATATCAGTGTAAAAAATTACGGAACATTCACCTTTTGTTTTTACCATATTTGTTCATAGCATTGACATGTAGCAAGCCGCCTAATGTTGTGGATCATATTCTTGCAATAATACAATGTCAAATATTTCAGTATAGGAAAACTTACGAGTGCATCATTCATTTGGACAAAAATAACTTAAATATATAAAGTACTTTAAGCAATAAAAGATATCTGTCTTTTAGATTTTAGTTTAACGCCAAACGATTTATGGTTAATTTTATCTTAGGTTAATCTGCTTGGTTTTTTGGGGGGTTTATTTTTTTTTATTTCATTTGTCCATGGCAATTCATTGCCAATTCTAGTAAACTTGCCACTAGTTACTTTACATTACACTGGTTTAGATAGATTTTTGAAATTTTCATACCTGAAATTTTTTTAAATGTCACTAAACTAAGTTACAGTTGTCAAACGAATTTCACTAGACAATACACCCCGCCCCTATTCGTTGACGTATAAATGATGCAGAAATCATGAAATTATGGGATTTTTAAGAGTGATGTAAGAGAAATAAAAATAAGCCATATCACAGATCGTTGCCATCATCGTGAAACATTTCGAAAGATAGCAACTGATTTGTGGCAGTAATCCAAACATTTACTACGGTTTTTTGACAACAACCGAATTGTTCTAATTAATGCAAGGATCGAGAATTTGTCGCTAAAAAATGTAAAATATTAAAACGGTAAAAGAAGAAACAAAATTGGAACGTTTCACTTTTAACAAGAAAGAAAAATCATGAGTCCGGCTTAGATTATGATACCCTTTCCAACGCATTCAGAATACTACAACGAAACTGAAGAATTTATTTAGATCAGCCATACTCAACCTTTTTTCCTCGCGGGCCGCAAATAAGCGTTTGCGACGTTAGGCGGACCTCAACACACTTAAAAAAGCCTAATTAAAATAGTAAGATAACAAAAGTAGTATAACAAGGCAATATAACACATTAAATACTATCAGTAGGGTTGAACATTTGTCTTGGGAAAAAAAAATAACACCACTATTTGCAAATAATAAACTCGTGGTAGATATTTATTCCAAATATTGTAAAAATAGGCCATGAGGTTTGTTGTGTGGAAATAGTAGGGTAAATTTTGTGTGCCAATTTTTTCCAAAACAAACGTTCAACATTAAAAAGCAGCATTAGTTATAAAATAAGCGTAAAATATGATAATGTGAAAATACAGAATTTCCAAGTTTAAAAAAATTAGGATATTTTCTCTAATTAACTAGTAATTTTTCTCAATTAAAAAGCTATATATATTTTTTAATTGTAGAAATATGTAGTGCAAACTTAATTTGGTATAAAGTTTGATAAGTGTTAAAGTTTAAGAAATATATCCATCACTGTAGCACAAACACGACTACATGTAAAAATACCCTTCGACTAAGAAAACAGCATTTAAGATATTTTAACATAATTATAAATCAATTATAAATAACAGATTTTGTCTTCCTATGAAAATATAAAAAACAACAATGAAGGTCTTAAATAGTTTTTATGCACAGCTCAATTAATTTTAAAAATATGTGTAAATGATTATGTGTCGCCGGGCCACATGCGGCCGGCGGGCCGCAGGTTGAGTGTGGCTCATTTAGATGAAAGGTGATGTCTAAATAAGTTTGGAAACATGTAACGCATTTTAAAATCCAATTTCTCGAATTACGATCAATAGTCGGCAAATATCTTTCTATAAAACTTTTTTCTGCTGCCCTGTATAGCATCTATAGATTTGTATATAAGTTCAAATGTGTGCTAAAAGTTGTGTTAAACGCATACCACGGTTGAAAATTCTTCTTCAGAAATTTCTCTTAATAAACCGAAATGTACTGCAGATATATGATCATTATAATGTATACACAAAAAGTAATATTAAAAAAATGGGTTAAATTTTAAAACTCGTTCTACAATTGAAAGCCCACTTCAAGCAATCATTTTTCATTGGTAGAACTATAGCCAAATTCTTTTGTGTGCGCCTGTAAATGACCTATAAATTCTATGCGTACCATATTCTACAGTTACCGCCTTGAAGTACGCCTCAATGATATATATATATATATATTTCAATATGTTTAAAATAGTGTAATATCATTAAAAGGCATTGCAAACTATTTTTTCCCGTAGACTGTAATGTATCAGAATTCTTTTGAGTGCCCCTGTAAATTAACTGTAAATGCTATATACTTCATTTTCAATTCTGAACATGCCATAGACAATTCCAATAACATACATCAATTTCATGGCAGTCTGACCATATTTTCGCGAGTTAGAGCAAGAACAAACAGACAAACCGAATTCATAAACACTTTTCAAGTGTGTTGGAAAGTGTTAAAACATGAACCCTTTTCACTTTTAAAAAGTTATAGGCAATTAGATATTTGAAAACGCCGAATATTTAATTTATCCCCATTTTTAATTCGGTTGTATGTTTACATAAGCATTGCTTATTTTGTCTGACAATTTACTTCAAAGGAATCATTTGGAATCTCAAATATTTTTAATTTGAAAGGAAGGTATTCAAAACAAAAAATTTTCTTTTATAATAAAAATTAGAAATTTCTCATGTATACAAATTATTACAAGGAAAACTCATTAGTAGTTTACTTTTTCGATAAGTAATAAACATAGAATCTAAAGAATAATTTGAAGGAAAGAAAAAAAGAAATTTCAAGGAAACTAGTTCAGACAAAAAAGCAAACAATCTGTGAGTCATGTGTTAATTTTATCTTTTAAGTCTATATTAAATTTTAACATGCTAAAATTTATTTCTTATTTAAAAAGAATTTTGAACTATTTTATTGATAAAAATTTAAACAATGAAAATTTATTTTAATTGCAAATTGAACGTTAGTACAATGAAAACAAAAGTAATGTTAGTTGACTCTTTAACCCTTTATATCCCAAATTATGAATTCCTGAAAATTTCATCTTCTAAAGCAATTTTCGTGAATTTTTGAAACTACATTAGAAGATTTGCACAATCATTTAATAAATTTTAGAAGGATTTTGCCAATGATAATTAATCAACTAAATTTGAATTTTTAGGGATTATGTGCAATATTGCTCTACTCAAATCTTTTATTTAAAATATTTTTTTAGTATTCTATAAAATTATAAAATGCACAAATATGTATAATACTCTTACCATAGAAATGAAGAAATATTTCTTAACTGAAACTTTTCTTCCACAGTCTCTCACCGTCAAAAAAGCTGAAAAGATGCAAATGAAAAAGAAATCGTCCTTTTAAAAATATTTTTGTCTTGTGCAACCAATAATGCTTTTGGAACAAGATAAAATAAAGTATCTATAACTCATTCTAAACTGTATTACTACTAATCGGTGCATTAAATGAATTTTATAAAAAAGTTATTTTAATGGTACTTCAAAGTACCGTCGGTATATAAAGCTTTTAAATACCTTTCTGAAGTTAAAGTTCTCCCCAACCCCCTATCCGATGACGAATAAATGATGAAATTATTTAGAAGTGGTGTAAGAGAAATAAAAGTGATGGCCATTACGCAGGTAGTTGCCAACATCGTTATACAATTCTAAAGATAGCAACTGACTTTTGACAGTCGTCCAAAAATGTACTACGATTTTTCGACGAAAACAAAATTTGTCCTTATTAGTGAAAGAATTAGGAATTTGTCACTAAAAAAATGAAAAATATTAAAACGGTAAGAAAAGAAAGACAATCGAAACTTTTCACTTTTAAAAAGTGATACACAGTGAAGATGTTTGAAAATCTTTAATATATTATTTACTCGTATTTCTTAATTCGGTTGCATGTTTGCATAAATTTGTTTATTTTGTCTGACTATTAACTTCAAAGAACTAACAGAGAAGGATAAATGCATTTTTATGATCCTTTTAATGAAAAAGAAAGCTAGACAAAACAAACATTCTTCCATTATAAAAATTAGAAATTTCTCATGTATACAAACTATTACAAGGAAAACACATTAGTACTTCGCTTTTTCGATAACTAATAAACAGTAGAATCTAAAGAGTAATTTGAAGAGCTTCAAAAGGAATTTCAAGGAAACTAGTTTAGACTAACAAGCAAACAGTCTGTGATTCATGTGTTAATTCTGTCTTCTAACTCTATATTAAATTTTAATATACTAAAATTTATTTCTTATTTAAAAATTATTTTGAACTATTTTATTGATCAAAATTTAAATAATGAAAATTTATTTTAATTTCAAATTGAACGTCAGTGCAACGAAAGTAAAAATAATATATTTCACTGTTTAAATAACTTTCTTAAGTTAAAGTTACGATACACCGCCCGCTTCCTCTCCTATTCGATGACGAATAAATGATGAAATTATTTAGAAGTGGTGTAAGAGAAATAAAAGGGAGAGCCATAGTGCGGGTAGTTGCCAACATCTTTATGCAATTCTAAAAATAGCAACTGACTTTGGACAATCGTCCAATAATGTACTGTTTGTTTTCGGTAAGCAAAACCCTCCACGCTTTTGTGCATGCGTCAGGTCTGCTTTGATTTTATCAAAATAGGGATGAGCGGAGTTCGTGTAGCTGTGTTTGGCTGAGCGCCAATCTTAGTGATAACGTTCAAGGTACAAGTGTACGCCGAAGTAGAACTTCGGAAAATACCCATCTTAGCGGAACACCCCTTTGGATAGTAGAATCATCTCAAAGTGCTAGGCGCGGCTTTCGAAAACGAACATTACTACGGTTTTTTGAAGACAACAAAATTTTTCTTATTAGTGAAAGAATTAAGACTTTTCATATATAAAATTTAAAAATATTAAAACGGCAAGACGAGAAAGGAAATTGAAACTTTTCACTTTTAAAAGGTGATACACACTACCTTTATCGACAATACCACTTCGACAATAAAAAATATGTGCAACTTAACAAGATATGAAAAGTATTGACGATATTATTTTTCACATCTTCATGAAGATGTTGAAAATCGTAAATATTTAATTAACCCGCATTTCTTAATTCGGTTGCTTCTTTGCATAAACATTTTTTTATTTTGTCTGACTATTTATTTCAAAGAAGTAACAGAGAAGGATTAACGCATTTTAAGCTTTTAAATGAGAAAGAAAGCTATATAAAACAAACATTCTTCTTTTATAATAAAAATTAATAATTTTTCATGTATACAAAGTATTACAAGGAAAACACATTACTAGTTTACTTTTTCGATAAGTAGTAAACATTCTAGAATCTTAATAATAATTTGAAGTGTTTCAAAAGAAATTGAAAAGAAACTAGTTTAAACAAATAAGTAAATTGCCTTTGTTTTGAATTTTGCTTCACATTTTAACATGCTAAAGTTTATTTATTTTATAAAAATAATTTTGAAATATTTTATTGATCAAAATTTAAATAATGAAAATTTATTTTAATTACAAATTGAATGTCAGTAAAATAATAATAAAAACAAGTAATATAAAATTTTTGTTTTTAAAGTCAATTCCTACTTAGGTCATCAAAGAAAATTTAATATAATCCCTTAAGATAATATTAGTTTTTCTTGCATTAAAATATCTCAATTTGTAGATTTTCTATAAGCAAGTAGGTTTACAATGGAAGTCTATGGGAATTTGGAGAAATATTAGAGATAACGTCAAGTTGGCGTCACTTTTAGCGACTCATTTTGGTCACCAAATTTTGCAATATATGGCCAAGTTGGCGACAAACTTGGCGGTATTTGGCGACAGAACAGGGGGCGCCTTATGGTAACACCGCTTATAGATATGAAGATGCATTAAATGATGTTCAATAACCAATGGCCGCCATTTTGTCTCCCATATAAAACTAAAATTAATCAATTAAAATTTAATTAATGAATTAATACTTGAAAAATCTCTATTAACATCAATTGTCATCCAGTACAAGTTTTAAAAAATTTATTTCAACTTGATAGGATGAATAATAAGTATTTTATTAACGATTGAAAATTTGAACAAGGTATATAAATAAATATAGGGAGAGTGTGAACTAATAATAGGAATTGAATAATCTCAGCTGACTCTTTAAACTGGGTTGTTAGTTTGGCCGTCATTTTTATTCAGAAATTGCAAATTCATGCATGAAACTGTGGATAGTAAATTTTGCTTTATTTAATGGCAGAAATTTTGCGATTTAAAATGAAAAAAATATTCTTTTGGAGTTTCTGGTATGAACTTAGAATTTCTGATTAAAAAAGGAAGCCAAAGTGGCAACCCTGTCTTAAACACCTTTCTGAAATTAAAGTTACGATAAAAGAAAGATATTTAATAAAACATTCTTTTCCAACTTAAAGTTATTTGTTACTTTCTTAAGACTTTCAAGATACTTTTTAAAATTTTCATTCAGTTTAACCCTTTCCGGCACGGAGTAATTCTGTTTATAAACTGATGAAATGATGGACTGACACCAGAATTTATAAACGAATTTATTAGAAAATATAAACTTGCCTAATATAATGTACGTTATAAAAGGAAAATTTTAATTAAATATTCTTGCTGCAGTAAAATAAAAATTAGGTGTCCTTTTTTAAGGACACCGCCGGCGAAAGGGTTAAACAAATAGTTTAACGAAACATTGAATTATTATTATTAAATGGAATGTTCAAGCACGGCGTTAACTAAACCAAAAACACTAAAATGTAAAAATAAATTTTATAGTAAAAAAATTTCATGCGTCAACCATAGATTATGAAATACTCTCCAATACATACAGAATACGGTAGCTAAAATTTGAGCATTTAATGTGGGGACAGAAGATACCTAATTAAATATTTTTGAAAACACATAATACTTTTTTAAAAAAGATTTAAACAATTACCATCCTTTTTCGGAAATGTAGTCAAACTCTTTTGTGCTGCCTTGTATATGGTTTATAGATTTATATATTACATAGTATATTAAAATTTAGTTCAGTTTGAAAGCACGTAATACAGTTAAAAATTTACTTACGTCAGTTTTATCCAATAGACGAAAATGTAAAAGAATACTTTTCTACAGCCTTGTATGTTATCTATAAATGATTTTTATAAACTTCGCCTAGTAAGCTAGAATTTAATTCAGATAAAAAAAAGAATAATACAATTTAATACTCACTTCAAGCAATTAACACATATAGTCGGCAATGTATCCAGTTATCTCCGTAGTCTGTATATGAATTTATATATATTCTACAAAAATCTCTCTTAGTAAACTAAACATAGTATATTAGATATAAATTTCCAACTGGGCGAAAAATGTCCGGACCAGGATTCGAACCCGGGACCTCCTGGCTGAAGCCGCCAGTGCTCTGCCATCTGAGCTATCCCGGACGATTCTGGTCGAACTCTTTCACCCAGCTAACCTTGAAGGCTAACCCAAGGTTAGCTGGGTGAAAGAGTTCGACCAGAATCGTCCGGGATAGCTCAGATGGCAGAGCACTCCTTCAAGGTTAGCTGGGTGAAAGAGTTCGACCAGAATCATCCGGGATAGCTCAGATGGCAGAGCACTGGCGGCTTCAGCCAGGAGGTCCCGGGTTCGAATCCTGGTCCGGACATTTTTCGCCCAGTTGGAAATTTATATCTAATATGATTTGTTTACCAATTAGAATAATTGTGTTAATATTAATCTAGTGTAAACATAGTATAGTTGGAAAATGCATAACAGAAGTAGTACATTTTAAAATAATTTTTGCCCTTAGACATTAATGTATACGAACTATTTTGTGCAGCCTTGTATAATATCTATAAAAGTTATACATACCACATAATATGCAGAAAATGTAGTTAAACTAAAAACCGCATACCACAATTGAAAACGCAATTCTAGAATTTATCACTAATAAACAGTACTGTAACCAAATTATTTTGTGTGTTCCAGTAAAAAAACTGTAAATGATATACACGCTGTGTTCCGCCAGTTTTATATCCACCATTATTTATATCCATTATTTCCACCAGTTTTATAAAATAGTGTAACTGGCTTTATTATGGTATCATTTTACTTGTCATTAAATGAGGTGAATATTTCTTTTTCAAAGACGGGGTGCCAATGATCAATTTGAATTTTTAAATCGTGATTTTATGCGACCATTAAAGGGTTAAACAAACGATGAATTGTCACTTCCTCGTATGTAATTATAATCCTTTAAATATAGGTTAAATGTTAACAGTCTAAAATTTATTTCGTTAAGTAAGCACTATTTGAAAATACTTAATTATATACACACCACAGTAACGAAAATGATTACCGTTTTTTCCTTTAAAACTGAGTTAGTTGAATTTGTATGTTTGTTATAAAAGGCTTTTCATTTTCCTTTTGTAAGTTTTCAACAATGTAGATTCGGTACCTATGGCTCCCGCTGCATTCCTCCGACCGCATGGAGCTACGAAAAGAGGGAAGTAAACAGATCAATGTCCCACTGTGAGAAGCTTTGAAGCTGAAAAACGAGCTCTTATCCCATTTTTCTTAACACGTTAAGCTCCACGTCGGTCACCGGTGACTGACACTGAAGTTTCCGTTTAGTGCGCGTCATTCACCGATGACTGACGATCTAAAATATAATATAAAATTAAATATATATATATTGTTTTAAGTAATTACTGAAAATGTATTTAAAATTTCCTTTCCTTTTATTTATTACAGGATTATACGTTCTCAAAAATTACCTAAAATATTGTACATTTTTCAGCTTCAGAGTCAGTCAGCGTGGCACTCAACGTGTTAACCCTCTAATGCCCATGGTAGCATATGTGCTACTACAACAGTTTCCAATTTAGTGGACTTTTTAATTCAGATATTCCAAATTCACGCCAGAAATTTAAAATTGTAATATATGCTTTACTTAAAAACAGACATTCCGTTGTTAAATAAAGCAAAAACAATTGAATTTTTTAGGTATGAATTCAGATTCTCTGAATTAAGGTATTTCTAGAACGTATTGTACCATGGGAGTTAGAGGGTTAAGCATACTTAACTCTCTCTGGTCTGGCGTCCTAACAATAGTACGTGTCTTTATATTTACCATTATTTTGTATTTATTATTACTTTTGTTATTATTCGCATGTAGTAATGATAGCACATGCAAGAAATGCGTTGCCAGTGCGCTACATTTTATGACGGGAAATTCGATGAAATATTTCACTGAGTTGATCCCTACGCGGAAAAGAGGGGTGCTCTCCAAAGTCCGTGGGTCGTAAACACATTTTGCAGTGCTTCATACTGACGCAAGCAGCCAAGGATTTGGCGCAGTTTTATTACAGAAAGGAAAAGATGGAAAATTTCATCCATTACAATGCATGAGCAAGAAAACTTCGCCACAACAGCAGAAATATTCAAGTTATGAAGTTGAAGTATAAGCCACAATAGAAGCTCTAAAAAAATTCAGAAATTACCTAATGAGAAGTAAATTCAAGATTGTAATGGACTGCGCTTACTTCCTGAAACTTAAATAAAAAAGATTTAGCACCTGAAGTAGCAAGATGGGTATTACTCATCGAAGAATACGACTACGAGATAGAACATTGAGCATCAACAAGAATGAAACATGTAGATGCATTAAGCCGAAATGTGTCGATAACACAACCAGTATTAATTATAACTATATCGCAAGAAGAAATAACGAAAAGAATCGCAATAGCGCAAAGGCTAGATGAAGCCATACAGTGAATCGAGTCTAGTTAATAGTGGATCGTCCGATAATTACTTAGTGAAAGATTACGTATTGTACAGATTCGAGAATCGAGTTGGTGATGCCGGAAGAGATGCAACGAGAAATTATACGAAAAATTCATTCAAAGACGGAAGATCTAGTGAAGCAAGAATTTTACATAGCTGAGTTAAGGAAGAAAGTAAAAACAGTAATCGCAAACTACGTTGATTGCCTCTTGCATAATAGGAAGCATAGGGAAATGCTGAAGGTTTACTAAACCCTATACCAAAAGGAGACAAACCATTAGAAACCTATCACATCGATAACATAGGTCACAAATAAAACATATCAATATATTTCCACCAGAGTAGATGCATTTACGAAGTTCGCATAGTTTTATCCAGTAAAAACAAAGTTGGCCAAGGAAGTAATAGACAAATTGGAACTACAACAAACAAATTTCAGGAACACAGCTAGAATTGTAACCGATAAAGGAAAAGCTTTTACTGAAAGCGAGTTCAACGAATATTGTACAAAACAAGGAATTGAGCATCTAAAGATAACACTTGGGGTGCCAAGAGGAAATAGACAGGTGGAAAAAATACACAGAGTGATGATATTCTTTTTTTTTTTTCAAAATTGTCTAGTGATGACGAATCCAAGTGTTATAAGTATGATTAAAAAAAGAATTATGATTAAAAAATGTCAAAATGATGGTTTAAGGGGCCGTTTATGATGTGCAGAAAAGCATAATAAGAAAAATATATATTTTACTCATTTTGTTAAAATATTTGGGCTGGCAATAGTCGAAACATATTAACGCCTTAATTCTCGCTCCCGTCAATATCACGGGATGAGGTGTCGTTCGTTATTTCTCGTGCCCGTCATATTTTCGGGCTGGAGATTTATTGCTCGAAAAAACTTCTGAAACCAGAAAAATTAACTGGCATTTCGGTGTGAAGTCTTTAAATATTACCGTCTGGTTTTAGTTTTTGGCGTTGATTGTGATGTTGGACTTTGTATTGCATATTTCGAAATGTATCACCAAAGCGATATAAGTAAGCGTCCTATCTTAAATGGGAGAAGTAACCGCAAGGTTAAAAGCGAGGTCACATCAATCAAGGTCATGCGCCATGTAGCGGATGGACTGTGAACTACAGGTACATACCTAACTGTTTTCTTACTGACACCACTAAAATTGTAAAGTTTTTTCATCTTGATTAATAACTCAAGTGCCTCTGATAAGGCGAAGAAAACCTTGTGGTGTCAAGTGCGTCTAGATATCCCGCTCGCTACGCCGTTATTTTGAAATAAATGTGGCAAACAAAATTAATTTCCATGAGTAACTGAAGATTTAGAAAATACGCGGCACACTAAAAACCCGCGTATGTGAATTATCACTCCGTCCACAAGGTGGCGCAACTGTGTTAATTTACGCCTGATTCCAGCATTAAGTTTGTTCGCTTACTTATAACGCTTTGTGTATCACACTCAAAAAAATTAATAATAATCAAATTTTAATGTATATTATATTATTTCAAATATTATTTGTAAAAATTTGTTTGAGGATGATAAATAAAGATCTAAGATATGAAAAATAAAGGTCTTATTCGCATTAATTTGTATGGTGTAAAGCAAACATTAAAACACAGAATTCTCGCATGATGGCTTTTCCACAAATGTGAAATTGTTCTATAACATCGTTTTTTTTTTCGCTTAAAAAAAACTAATTGCATATTTTATATAGAAACCTTATAATTATTCAATTTCTGTAATAAAAAAATAGGTACTTTTTTGATGGTTTTTCCAAATATTAAGCGACCGTTGGGGTTAAGCAAATAAAATGGTCATATTCGCAAGAAATTATGCATTAATAGAAGGGACATTCTGTAGCATTTCAACAATCGAGAACTGAACTTCAATTTGGATACAGCCCCTAAAATAGGCTCACTTTAAAATATTTATTTTCTCTCAAACTAATGGTACGAATTTCATGAAAATATTTATTTAGACTAAATGAAGGGTGTAGGATTTATTAAATGGTGTAAAACTTGGGTACTGCTATTTAAAAAAAAAAAAAAAGTTTGGCTTTATTTTGGTATGCAGATGTCCCCCTAAGCAAACTTTATATACATCATTTAAAAGTAGACTTTATTTCCAATCGTTTGGTCCCAGTATCTTTTTTCTACAATAATTTGTTGCAGGGTAAGTATGGGGTTTATTTTTTTTTTCCACGACTGTACATTCATTTAGTGTATAATTTAAATTCATTTATGTAAAATTTAAATATATGCTGCATTAATATAAAAATACTCTACTCCAAAATATATGAAATTTGAGTTAAAACTGTGTGCGTTTCTTAAACAGTCTCTTGCTTGTTCGCCACCATTATCTAAATGGTTAAAATACACATTTTTTTCTCATAATTTTAGTATTATTTCGGAGCATAGACAGCAGCAACAGATGATCCAATATAATGGACAGTAAATTTTTACAGAATTTAACTGAAATTAAATATTTCATATCAAAAAATAAAATGTCCAATATGATGGACGGATTTTCAAGAGAGTAATGAAGATTCTATAAAATATATTAATCTCTAGTTTATCGACATAGTTATGCAAATCTTTCTATGAAATTTGAAAACCTGCTAGACACTTTCCTTGAAAAAAAAAATATATCTTATAGAACTAAATAAATGTCATTATCTATACTAATAAAAGAAAGTTTCGCACTCTCTGTGTGTGTGCGTCTGTTCGCGATGGCTAGCAAAATTTACGGCACGTGCGATTCTCAAACTTTTTGTGAGGGTTCTTGAAGTCCCCCCCTTTCCCCCAGGGACTGCACTAATACTCTAAAGCATTTGCTGGGTTTCCCTGGGTGGTCATCCTCCAACCCCCCCCCCCTCCCCCTCTGTCGTACCTCAGGTTCAGAATTTAAATTTTAGTAGCCGAGAAATTAATTAAAAATCCCACTTAAAAGAATAGAAAAGTATTCATAATTCAACTAAAGCATACATTTTTAACAAACCAAAAAAAAATTTCTTAGAAAAACTCAAAAAGAGGAAGAGGGTAGAATTCCAGAGTTGCTAGGACGATGAATGTACTGGGCGATTGGAGACACGCCCGTATATTAAAATCTATCGATCCTAAAAATTTGAAAATTGCGCAGCCAGACGCAAAAAAAAAAAAAAAAAAAAAAAAAAAAAAATTATCTTTCGAAATTTCTAAAAAATTTTCTCGATATTCAATCTAGAAGCGGAAAAATCCATTGAAAACGATTTATATAAATTCATTTAATATTATTTCACAGACTTTCAAGGACTGCGAATAGAAAGCATGTGTTTTCATGGTCAGATGGCTATCGCCAAGGGATACTAGCATTTATTCACGGCCTATAATTTGTTTCCCCCAAATATTGCATTTATAGTTTTAATTTTTATGTATCTATGTGTAAATTTTGATGCTGATGCCGAATGTGTAATTGAATTTAAAAGGCAGACACGTGATCGTGAATAAAAAACACTACTTATTTTTAGACTAGGATTATTCTGCAGGGTATAAAATTTTTACAAACACTGCATTTAGATATTTTAAATTTAGCATCTATGCCTAATTTTTCACGCTGATTCCGAATATGTAATTTTTCTTAAAAATCGTTTTAAGAACTTTTTCTTTTAACAAAAAATCGATTAAAAAAAAACAAATGCTTTCGTACCCCACATTATTTAAATCTAAGCGTTTCTCCAAAATTATCATTATTTTAAGTTCGATTTCTTATTACAGGACATATAAAATTAGTAAAAATACATATTATGATAGATGATATTGATATGATATATTATGATTAATTAGAGTTGTTTTTTGGAGGAGGGGGGGGGGGGCGAACAAATTTTTAACATAGTAGCGCTTTCAATTATAATTATCGTTTCAGATCTGATTTTTTAAGGAGTCCTCTGATACATATTATTTATCTACCCTATATATATAAAATCCTAATGAAACGAATTTATGAAACGATTTTGTGAAACAACTGATTAAATGACTGATTTAGTTGCACGGCTATTTCTCCTAAAATATGAAAGTTTTGGCGGGGAAATTAACACCCATTATCCGCAATGATCCATAGATGTCAAAACTGATAATAGAATTTTAACATTTCAATTAGTTTTTGAAATATTAATTTTTTTTCTAATTTTAATTACATTTCTGTAGTGACAATCTGTAATGGCAACAAAATTTACCCCTTTTTTTTTTTTTCTAAAGGAGAGAACAGCGGAAAACTATAGGTATTATTTGATTTCTTCATTTGTGTCAGTTCCAAATTGATTATTGAAATAATAGCATTTATTTCAACTGATAGTGAAGTAAATTTGGGATTAAATTATGTTTTCAAGAAAATTAAAAAAAATAAAAACATTTTTTCACGTTTCGATCATACGGAATCAATTTATTTAATAAACAAAAATTGTCTGTCAATTTCAAATTACATAGACAGAAAAAAGGTTTTATTTTCAATTTTAAAGAGAAAATGACATCAATAATCTAAAAAACAGAAAGAAAATTTTAAAATAAGAATTTAATCATCAGAGGTTAAAAGCAGAAAATGAGGAAAGTTAGGTCAAAATCTTTAAACATAAATATTAAAAAATACGAAAACTTTAAAATAATAAAATTTATCACACGCGAAACGCATTTAAAGGTGATAATTAGGCCATTTGTAAAAGGCCCAAACATTAAATATCGTAAAATTAAAGTGCCTAAAATAATTAAATTGTTACACGAGAAAAATTTTTAATAGTCAATATTAGGTCATACACCCGGCAGGATGGGTGCCGTGAAACGTAACACGAGAACGGACATGGGGTGTCAGTACACCCCAAACATATTAAATGGCATAAATACGAAAAAAATCCTTACAATTCTATCTGTTAATGAAATTCATGTTAATTACACTCCTTCTCGTGAAAAATGACAACACAAAATGCTAAATTATCGTTAATTTTAAAATTAATAAACAATAAATTAAAAGCACCCACCTTTATTTTCCTTATTCGAAAAACTTTATTTTTCTTTACAATTTTTATTACAATAAAATTGTACATTATTGTGGATAAAAATACTGAGACTTATGAATTTTCATAATAATTAGGGTGTACATGGATAAGAAACTAGATTTTTTGCAATTTTTACATAAAGCTTCAATTTCTATAAGGCTTTCTATATAATTCTATGAAACAAACAAAAAAAAAAAAGCTCTGAATTCGCCATTTTTATACGCTGCACACGGAAGCAAGTACTGGTGGACCCGACCACTTCGATTTATAGAGAGTGACAGCAGACGAATATTTTCGGGCGTGGGGTGTCAAAAAACACCCCGTGGCCGTTTTGCCGGGTTAAAAAGCTCAAATAATGTTTCCAAATGCTTTTAAGTTAAATAATATATGTCCTCGTCGACCTTATAACACAAAAATAATTAAATTGCTACATGAGACATGCATTTAATAGGGAAAATTAAGTCATATAATAAAACGATACATTTTAAAGACTTCTATTTCGGAGACTTTTAACACGTTCACGCCGGCGCAGTGGGTCACACTCGACTGTCTCAGAGTTGTCAAGTCTCCGGCTTTTTGCACACCACTGTTATTTTAGAGAAAATGTTGTTCCTTTAAATCGCCCAATTGCTCTAATTAAATAAAAAACATTTTCTGTATTAAAATACTGGTATCCAAAGGCTGGAGACTTGCCAACTCTGAGACAGTCGAGTGTGACCCACCGCGCCGGCGTGAACGTGTTAATCTGACATCACATAGAATAATAAGAATCCGCCTTATTTTAAATAACCAAAAAACAACTAAATTAGTAAAACATTAATAAAAATAACCAATAAAAAGTCGAATTAAATATCACTTGATGACTAACAAACACGTGTATCGTGTTTAATATCAAGTGAATGTGACATTTACGATCATCCATTATTGGCATTTAATCTTATAATTTGGCAATAGTTTTTTGGTAGACGGGACAATCAAGTAGTACCATAATAACTATATCTGTACCTTGGAACAAACAGGGCCGATGTCCAAAATTGAGAAATTTGAGTTAAATGCACGAATGAATTCAGGAAGCGATATATAAAGTAATTGTTAAAAGGGCCAAAATCCTCCCAATATTAGATCACTGAAAACAAAATATTTTGTCGAGGCCAATGTTACTTACTGTTAATGTAAAAATGGCCAATTTAAAATGTAAAAAAAAAAAAAAAAAAAAAAAAAAAAAACTAAATTAATGTAACATTAGATTGCAGTGAGAAAAACATTACTGAATTGAAAGGTACAACTTTGAAAAATAAAAGTACAGAAATCGTAGCAAGATTCTTAAAATTCCTCAAACTTAAATTGGGTTTCCTGCCATTTGAGAAAAATGGACATTGGCCCTTTTTGTTCCCAGGTACAGATATATACATTGTAAAAATAATTTGAAAACCTTCATGATGGCGTATTAAATTAGAGAAAAGAATTCATGAATAAGCTATATCTTTTCTTGAAATATCTATAACTCGATCAAGATATAAAATCTCAAAACACAGTGTTTTTCAATACGTGGATCTGAAAGCTATTCCATAGCAGACAGAGTTTTTTAACCTCAAACCTAAAGGAAGAATGTTGTCCATAGAGTCGTTATAAAAATCAGAAAGATAGCATCATTTTTAACTCAATCGGTTTACACAAGCTAATTTTCAAATGTGTAATTGATCTTTCTTAACAATACCGAAAATAGACGTCTTTTATTACGATAGCGATGAATGAGGCCATGGTTACCGAAAAATGCCCATTCAAACAGAAAAGCATGACAAAGCGATTGCAGAAGATAGCCGTTTTACACTGATAATATCATTCAATCTTCCGTAATCTGGCTATATTTTTTTAAAACGGGGCACATTAGTATATTTTCAGAGGCTGCAACGCCTGAACAGGGATTGGCGGGCGTAGCTCGCAGGAGGCTGAGTTAGGCCCCCTAGTTAAATATAAAATTTTCAAAGAGGTGTGTAGGTGAATTACGGGAACGCGAGAGTTGACCCACAGGTGGTGGGTGCGATAAGCTTTTCTACACTAATTATCATTATTTTACTTCCGATTTTTTAAGTTTTTTGTACAGAGTGCTCCGATAAATATTATTTACTAAATATAAAAATTTCAAAGAGGGTGTGGTTCAATTCTGGGGTCGAGTTAGTGGACCCACGGAGGGGGGGGGGGTGAATTTTCAAACTTTTTCCGAACCCCTCATATGACATATCATCGGAAAGCCCTTTGACCACACTTTTATATTATGAACCTTTATTTTCCCTCCCCCCCAATTTGCACTATTCTAACTTTTTTTGAAATCTTGGCGTTTTACATAATAAATATCATTTTAGATCAGGGTTTTTTTTTACGGAGCCCTCAGATCTCCGATAAATATTATTTATCTATACTAATAAAAGAAAAATTTTCTGTGTCTGTGTGTCCGCGATGCCTAGCAATATCTACAGCGCGTACCAGGCTGAAAATTTGTATGAGGTTAGTCCAAAGCTTCTCCTGATGCACGTGAGAACTGGACCATGTCGGTCTTCAGTTTAAAAATATATAATCTATACAGATTGGAGCGTGCGTAGCAGGCCGAATATAATGGAAATCCCAAATCTTATTTGCTCTGGATAAAAAAAAAAAAATTGAAATTTAAAATCATACAGAAACGAGACGTACACTACTGAAAATGTGGGGTCCTTTACATAATGGTCTTTTAGAAAGTTTTTCGGTTAAATATATAAAAGCATTCAACATGAATCTAATGTCACTGTAGCAGGCCCGGTCTGTGCCGGGCCTGTCAGCTAGTTTAAAATATAAATATATATATATATAAAAGTCTGCTGCATCATCAATGTTGCTTACTTTATTTAGCTATAAACGTTCTGGATATATTTTCTTATACTCATTATGAAAATCATAATCAAAATAAGAATGCCATCGGTATACCTAATAATATTTCCTTTTATTTCGAAATTTACTGTATAATTATTTCCATTATAAAAAGGAAAAGACTTGCACTGTAACTTGACTAATTAAATTTCGATTCCTAATAATTGTTTTATCCTTTTTATTACCGCGTTCCATATCTGCATCATAACCAAAGGTCAATGTTATTTATACAGTGGGCTTTAACAGACGATTTTATTTATTGCTAGTATCTCTCAACACAGCAGGTAACATAAATTACTTAGAGAATTGCCTATTGACAGTGATACTGTGTTACTTTCCCATGCCAAAGTTTTATTTATCATTTAAGAAGTTTCGCATCATTATTGCTAAAATGAACTCCGTAAATTTTACAAAATTAAAAAGGCTCTTCAGGTTTTAGGCTTTACTGATATTCTAATAATTTACTATTTTACTAATATTCTAATTAATCTAATTTATAATGTTTAAAAAATATTTTTTTTATTATATATATGATGAATTCCAAATGAACAGGGAGTTATTTATAATGATGTGACTTTTTTGTTTTAAAAACAACATTGTTAAACTATGTCACCTTTAACAATAATGTTAGACATAAACTATTGAAGAGCACTGGCAAACATTTTACTTGTTTATTATGAATTTACAATAGCAAAACATATCCATATCGTTTAGTGTTAAGCAAAACAAACAATTGTGAGGATAGTGCTGCCATTGTAGATATTTCTTTAATATTTGAAATAACAAAATTTATTTAGATCTATATTACAAAAGAAATAGTCTTAATTTGTGTACAAGAAATATGCCTAATTGACTTTCAAATTTGCATAAAAAGATTTACACACATAAGACAGATAAATAAATTTGATACAGTCTGTAATAATAATTTTAATTTTAATAAAAAAGTTTTTAAATTTTTGGATATTTTTTTTTTTAGAATAATTACTATCCATATATATTTTTTAATGTTATTTTTAAAAAAAACTTAAAGACGTATTGTTATACGAACGGAATTGCAGCATAAGCTCTTTTGCATATTAGCCTATGTGTGTTTCTGAATGAATATTTCTCCACTATTGTCAGATACCAGAACGTGTAAAGATGGTATGGAAGCAAATAGAAGCTTCAGATACTGAAATAATCTGGTCAAAACACTGAATATTCGAGCGAAAAGTTGAATAAAAAATTTCTATACACCCCGTTGGCCAACTATTGCTGATTTTAAGTATTTAACGTAAGCTGACAGTTTGCATTGTATCTCGCTTACTCTATTTCAGGTATAGACGGACCTTACATTTCATGTTTTCCAATTAGTTATTTAATATTTTAATGAATGGGAAAATATTGTGGAAGTTTTATCCAATTTTTGAAGATGTCAAAAAATATTGTGAAGATTTTATTCAGTTATTATTTTAATGTTTGTTTGTTTTTGTTTTTTAGTTTGAAAGCATTTAATTATGTATCAATGAAGGTTGATTGAAAATGCGCCACGCCTTTCGGAATATAATTGAAGAATTACTTTTGAATGGGGATGGAGTTATTCAGATTTCAGGTAAGGCTGGTCAATCAAAGTTCTTGTTCTCAAGATTTATTATTATCTTCATTTACTTTTATATTCCATGAAAATTGATTAAAGATTATTTTTAACAAATTTGCTCTTTTGCTTAATCATGATTTATAAATTTTTACAAGTTTTATATCCATGCATCTATTGAAAAATATTATGTGTTGCATTTTTTCTGAAATGCTTGAAGCGCCAATGAATGCAACAAATTTTCATATAGTTTTGAATAAATTATATATATGCACAAATATATGTTTACAAAATGCTAAGAAAAGTCTTTTTATTCCAAGGGGAGGGAAAAATACGTACAGGAGTGAAAATGGCATGGTAAAATGATTACGCAGGACCTAATTCAACTGACAGCAAAACCCATTATTGAAGAAGTTTGGAAACTATCAAGCTTATTTTGAAAACTATGCAACAAATAAATAAATAAATAAATAAATAAATAAACAAAAATCAGTTACAAACTGTAGAGCCCCTGTGTCCAACTGTGGCCCGCCGGATACCATTAAAATTTTACAGTTATCTTTGCCTTATCTAATCGTCGAATTGCTACAATTCAACTTGTCGACTATCTATATTATAAAGGACAAACATATCTGTGCGTAACGCATACGTCATTTTGCGAATGGCAACACTTTGAAATTTAAAATGAAATTTTGGTTTTGCAATTTTCTTTACTGCAAAATTTTTAAACTTCTAACCGCCGCACATTTTAAATTTTTACACCGTTGTATGAGGAAAAAAATGCTCTTTTAAATGCAATTTGTTTGAAAGCTGTATCTTAATTTATTTTTGAGATATTAATTTTTTTGTAGTTTTTAATATCATTTTTCTAATCGTGGCAACAAAAGAACCCCATTTCTATTGAAAGTCATTGAAAGTAAACGGAAAATAGTCGAAAATAGGAGATACTGTATATTTTGTTGTCATTTTCCCATAAAACCTGAAAAAAAATTAAATTAAAATGCTTGCTATGTCAGCGATTTTTTAAATTTCTAAATATCGCGCATTTTCAATTTTTACGCCGTCAAATAGAGAAAAAAACCTACTTTCAAATGCAATTTGTTTGAAAATTGTATCTTAATTGACTGAGTTATTATTGTTTTTAAAATAACTATCCGCCCGTGGCGACCAGTTTGGTCTCCCTTAAATGTATCCTATGCATTGTATCATGTTACTTTTATTCATAATTTAATTTACTTGCTCGATCCTTCACCAAAGAGGAAGATTCTGATAGAGAAATCAAGAACTCGGTATTTTTATGTTAGTCGGGCACAGGTGATAAATCGCCAAACATTGTACCCGTTTTTCATATTTCATGATTAAAATATAATCCTTTCACTCATTTTATTTAAAATGGATAGCTTTAATTTAAAACTGAAACGTTTAAAATTCATGACTTTCACTTAAATTGAACGTAAACGGAAAATAGTCGAAAATAGGAGATACTGTATATTTTGTTGTCATTTTCTCATAAAACCTGAAAAAAAAATTAAATTAAAATGCTTACTATGTCAGCGATTTTTTAAATTTCTAAATATCGCGCATTTTCAATTTTTACGCCGTCAAATAGAGAAAAAAACCTACTTTCAAATGCAATTTGTTTGAAAATTGTATCTTAATTGACTGAGTTATTTTTGTTTTTAAAATAACTATTCGCCCATGGCGACCAGTTTGGTCTCCCTTAAATGTATCCTATGCATTGTATCATGTTACTTTTATTCATAATTTAATTTACTTGCTCGATCCTTCGCCAAAGAGGAAAATTCTGATAGAGAAATCAAGAACTCGGTATTTTTATGTTAGTCGGGCACAGGTGATAAATCGCCAAACATTGTACCCGTTTTTCATATTTCATGATTAAAATATAATCCTTTCACTCATTTTATTTAAAATGGATAGCTTTAATTTAAAACTGAAACGTTTAAAATTCATGACTTTCACTTAAAAAGAAAATCTTTAAAAAAGAAAAAGAATAAATAATACCATAAACTATTTAATTTCAACATCAAAGCATTGTTTTAATTTACCCCTCGAAAAATAAAAAAAATGTGCTGGCGAGTTAAAAAATGACATTGGCGAGATTTGCGCCTAGCTAACATTAAAGTACAAACTCTTTGTGATCATGGCAACTTTTATGTAGTTTTATTCGAAAAAAATATTTTGATTAAATAGGTTGCCAGAAAGTACGTTGCCAAATTTCTTTCCTCGCCATGGACCTTTTCTCTATTTCGCCAAGTACCTATACTGGAAAAGTACCTTTATTTATTTATTTATTTATTGTATTTTAAATGAGATGAAGTCGTATGTTTGTTGTTCGATAAATAAATAAATAAATAAATAAAAGACGGCACAGATGTCATATACGCACCACGTTGGCGCGATTTTTTCTGACGCCAATGTCATATACGCACCGGGGTACTTAACTGGCGCCAAAGTGTCGTTATTTTGCTTGATATGGTAACCCGGATGTTGTTGTTTATTTATTAATAAATTGTTTATTTACTTTTATTTTTTTATTATATAAATTGTTTTTTCTATGGTTATTAATTAAACTTTTTTTTTTATTGTTATTCCCTTTTGAAAACTATTACACAATAACCAATGAGATGCGTTTCATTCGGGGGTTACCATTAAACAATTAACAAATAATTGAGATTTCTGTGCCACATGCGATAGCGTAATATATATATATAGAGAGAGAGAGATTTTCAAGCATGAATTATTTTTAAATGTATCTCTATCACGTGTAGCTCGATTATGAAATATTAATCCGCTTGCCTTTAAAACAATGTAAAAATGTCAGCATTTGTTTCCGTCTGATGTCCCATAACAAAATTAAAACTTCCTCTATAGAAAAATAAATAAAATAATGTAAATAAGAAACAAATGTAACAAACATGGGATTAAACACGCTCTTAAAGCACTGAAATGATCGGAAAGACTGCCTTAAGTCGCAAAATCTTGGGCTAAGAACTCCTGGCATGTGAAAGTAACGCTTTTAATAAATTTTAAAACTTTATTTGATTGCATAATTGATATTTTTCATATAAAAATTCTTTTTTATGTTAGTGGACAATCTAAAATATATATTACACGTAAAAAAATAATAATTAGAGTTAAAAAAAAAAAAAAAGAATTGTTTTTACCTATACTATGTAACCCGAGGAGCTCGGGTTCGATCCCCTAGTTTCTTTAAAATTTTAGTGGTATTCGGCGGGCCACAGTTGGACACCCTTGCTGTAGAGCATCATAAATTTTGCATTAAATGATGTCTTAAATGTAAAACTGACTTTAACCCATTACCCGCTGGTGTTGCGTTGACGCAACAGTCAAAATAGCGACTCATGCTTAAATTAATTACGTTGCCATCGCTAGTTTAGAATTTAAAAAATCGTCTTATTTATTGGCTGAAATTTTGATATTTTAATAAAGCGAAAATTGCCTTTCTGAATTTGTTGTGGCAAACGTCTTTCAACAATAAATTTAAATATTTCTTCTTTATAGTTTTGGCGGTTAATGGGTTAATAGTAGCTCTGAAATGCATTTCGATACCCAAAGCCTTTTTAATAGTATGCCGAAGTGTGCATTTTAAAGCAGATGCAAATTCAGGGGTCGCATTGTATAGGGAAAAATTTGGAACAATAAAATTTTCCTTATAGAATGCGACCCCTGTAGATTAATTAATAAAACTAACATCTGTCAGCAAGACATAATTTAGTTGAATGATTAAACCAAGTTCAATACACTCACTGTGTCCAGCAATGGCGTCGTTAGACTGGCCTTTACATGCATACTCAAATACTCATGTTCTTGGGGATATTTTAATTACTGATACAAATATAAAAATTACAAATATGAAAATAATATACATTTTAAGTTAAAACTTTCACCACAAACATTATTTGATACATTGTTTAAATAAATAAAACACGACGTATTACTTAAACGACTTTGGTACATTTTCATTTATAACAAATCGGTAGCTAACATGTTCAAGCAATCGATTAAAGTCGCAAGTAATTGCGTGCATTTTCGAACGCAGAATTTGAGTATTTCTTTTGTAGGTACGGTCCATAAATGGCGTCACGGATTTTTTCAATATTTTTGACCCCCTACCCCCCTTGTCACATGTCACACTATATTACATAAACATATACTTGCAGTTTAGAAACAAAGCACTACGTTATAGATTATATTTCAAATTTTATTTTTTAACTTTATGTGTTTTAATGACATTTGTGAGCATAACTATAAAAATGATTCGTGCACTTATTTTGTATGAAATAAGACTAAGGTTTAGAACAAAAATATAATTATTATACAGTAGTAATAAAATATTAATATGAAAGAGCAATTGAAACCAGTAGTATTTTGGAATTTGAAATGGAAATCAATATATTTGGCTTTAAATCTTATTTTATCAATAACAAATACTTTAATTTTAAAATTTTATCTGCTGATTTTTAATGCTTTTAATTTAACCAAAATGTGTGATGTCACATTTCTTCTTACCCCCTCCCATCCCCTTGTCACAATTTCATGAACCCCCCTCCCCCCTTCAAGCGTGACATCATTTGTGGATGGCCCCTAAGTTGACGGACGAGTTTTGTTGTTTTTTAATACTTTATGTCATTTGTATTATCCTCTCACTGGCAACGGCAACCAGAGTTTCATATGGTAGATGTGTTTCGGCCGAGATCCAGACAGGTTTTTCGCTGTTAACGAAATGAGATTAACCAATCAGAAGCTTACGTTTTTGCAAACTCTTCGCTTTTTGCAGAAAGGCAGGCTTCTGATTGGTCGATCTCGTTTCGCTAACAACGTAAAATCTATCTGGATCCTGGCCTTAACTCATTCAGTGGCAAGCAGTTGTGTTTCTGTAATGTCAAATTCCCATCGGAATCTTTGAAAAACTTTACTGCAAAATAAGGAAAAGCAATTCTTCGACTTTTTTTTCTTTTTTCCTCCACCAAATTTAGAAAAGAAAAAATTAATAATTTTTCCTGGTGCAAGTCTTCATTAATCTTAGGTGGAATATAATATATTCCACCGCCCCTTCAAGGGGTTAAGAGACTACTTAAGTAACGCTCGGAGATAGAGCGGCTAAAGTTATTTCAATGGAAGAAATTTATAAGTTTCATTTTTTCGCATTTTGCTCGAATTTGCTATTTTTTGTAGCTTTCAAAACCTATGCGTTTAAACTATGCACTTCATTTTCAAATTTTAAATTTTAAGGCAATATAAGTGCGTTATTTTAGGTTCTTTAAAGGTTCGCCCTTAGTGTCTTAACGCGAAAAATGTGTTTGGCCTTTTAAAATTTGGTAAAACAGCAAGCATAGTTTAATTATTTAACTTTCCGAAAATGCTTTTTATTTTGCTTTATTTTTATTTTATTTTATTTTTTTATGCTACATTTATAAAGAGTTCAAACGCTTTTCCTTAAAACAGACGAAAATGCTCTAAGTCCCGCCTTACAAAGGGAATCACCTTAATAGAGGAAAGTTTGACACACGACATCTGTTTACTCACCAGGGAGTCTAAACGGGAAAGGTGTAAAATTTTGCCTTTGGCTATTAGCTGCATGTAACTTCTAGGATAAAAATCAACAGTTTTCCTTTCGTTAGCACGGAATAAAGTTTTAGAAATGTGACTTCAGACAGTTTGTTTTACTAGGAATCTGATTTAAACATAAAGATAACGATTTTTGAGGGGTCTCAGGACTCTTAACCCCTTAATTCTCGCCCTCGTCATATTCTCGGGCTGCGTCTTTTACTCAGATTGTTTGATTCCCACCATTTTCATAAAATAGTGAAATTGGTTATATTTTAGTATCGGTTTTCCTGTCATTAAATAAGCTGAACATTCCTTTTTCATAAAAGTGGTGCCAATAAGCAATTTTAATTTTTTAACCGTAATTTAATTCGAGCGTGAAAGGGTTAAAGCTTTACAATTTTCGAAATTTTAATTTTTTTAGATATTAAACTACTATCTTTCTGAACATTTTGGTATAAATGTTTCCTTGAAATTCCTGTTAGAACAGAAGTTATGGCTTTTAGAATTATACACGCTCAATAGCCGAAGCGGCGTTTCAGAAACTTTGAAGTCAATTTTCTCCAAATGACGTTTTTGGGCATAACGCGCACGATATCTCAAAAACTTCTGAATTTTTTTTCATGAAATTTTCAAAACATATGTTTCATGTTAGTTTGTATAAACTAAACCTAAAATTTCCTTCTTATTGTTCAGAAATATATTCTTTATAGGTGATTATACTGTTGAAAATTTCTAAATTTTGCATTAACTAAATAAAACTTTGTATTAAAAATAGAAAAATTCTTTAAATACAAATTTACTTAGATTCAGAGTAATTATTATAATGTGAAGCATAAATAAAATCCAAAATTTTCCTTCTACTTGCAAAATTTATTTTGTAATCGTGCGCATAATCTGTTATGCCGACTTTCCGCTCGTCAAATGTCTGACATTTTGAAGCCCACTGTAAATTCTAACTCTGCATCTTGTAATTTTTCAAATACATGAAATGAAAGAACATACTTATATCTTTCATCCCAATACAAAATTTTGTCTTAAAATCAATTACATTTTAAGATATTATATGTTGAAAATGGTCTTTTTTTTTTTTTTTCGATTTTTCCAATTTTAAGAGTCCTGAGACCCCTTAAACTATTTCAATTAATATTTTAAATAAAATTCCTTTTTAAATCACATTATTATTTTATTAATTATCGCGTACTAATTGTAATTTTTAAGACGAGAGAAAAACTTACGAGAAAGAAAAATCATGCCTCAATCTTATGAAACACTTTACTAAGATTATGGATTATGAAGTACTTTGCAAAACTTAACACAAAGAACTGAATACATTTGGGTTTACGGGTAATTAAATTTTTATTATTTTTATTTATTTATTTATTTATTGTAGTGGAAAAATTTTAAATAAGCCTTGCGAAATGAATATATGAAGTAGTGAAATTTTTATGGATAATTAAACTGAAATAATTTCCAAAATTGGGCATCAGTGGAAGATTTTTATTTAAAAAAAAGCAGTTTTGAATAACTTTTCAATTCATATAACTTATTATACATTTTTAATATTGTATAATTAACAACAAATATTAACATTTCCCAGTTTAATTAACTGGTTTTAAAATTCTGTGGAACTGTTCCTGGAAATATTTTAATTTCATTGTCAGAGAGATGACAATTATTTTAATTTAGAGAAATACATCCCCACCCACATTTCAAAATAAGTTTCCATAAAAAATGATTAACATTATGAAAGCGCTTAATAATGCTACTAAAACTTATTTTTCTTTTATTATACTCCTTATTATTAATGGAAATTTTAATAAGAAATCTGGAATATTTTGAAAAAACCTTTATTCATAATGTAATGGAATATTCTAAAGAAAAATTTCTCATAAACAATTTAATATTTCATACTTAATTACAGAATAAAATGTTAGAAGATAGGTAATTTACCAAATTATTATATTTATTTCTGCACATAATTTTCCAAAACCATTAAATATGGAGTAGACTTACGTTCAGGATCCAGAAAATTGAGTGATATTGGATTATTTATTTTTTTATACGTAAAATAATAATTATTATTATAAACTACTGCAACGTAAATAGTGTTGCTTACATTTGACTAATAGTAATACCTAAAAGTAATTTTATTAATATTTAATAGCGGAATTCTGTTATTTAATAAGGGGAAGGTTATTATTCAAAAGTAAGCACCAGTACACCCCTGTTCTAATGTGCTTTCTTTGTATAGTTTTTAATATCTTGGTTTATAACAAAGCGGGAAGAGATAATAAAAAAGAAGGGGAATGGCGCTGTTAATAATGAATGATAACATATCAGAAATATGCCTCGCATATTTGCCAACTTGTATCCTTTCTTATAACCACTTTTTGCAAATAGAAATCTTTGGTTCGTTAAATCGTTCAATCTCTGAGTTCAAACAAGGCGAAGTTTTCTATTCGAAATAAATGTTAACACTAGAAAGACAGAGAATTTTACTCAAATTTTAGAAAAATATTTCACACCAGAGTTTTTATTTTAAATTATTAGCTTATCTATTTAACTAGTTTTTTTTCTTTGTATCTTTTAAACCAGTTTTATAAAAGAAAAATTCTAGTTCGAACCGAGATATATTCATTTGGTAGCCGTCAAAATGACTACTCGTGGGCTTTCTAGTGTTAAGAAAAAAGCGTAAAAGTTGGTAGTTATGGTCTCATTTTCAATAATAATATAAATAGTAACAAAATTCATCCTTATAAATTCCTGAATTATGTTGGCAATGCTAGGGCAGTTTAGAAAAAGGACAAAATATATATATACATCTGTTAAGTTGCATTAATTTCTTACTAGTGAGAACAAGTGAAACATTGCAGCTGGATGCTTCAAAATTGTCGAATATTGGCAGCTGTTGACAGACTGTGTCACTTTGCATTTGACAATTTTAATCAACCACATGAATTTGTTGGAAGTAATTGAGATTGGCCAAGTGCAGTTGAGGTACTAGAATTCATTAAGCAGTCGAATTATATTCCGATGGTCAGGTCATACGAGTAGTAAAGCAAAAGATTAAGAAATCCGGTGGTTTCACCATTAAAACAGATCCCAATGTCACTTTAACCCCTTAACTGTGACATTTTTTTCTTACAACATAAATTAAAAATAGGGGCTAAACACCACTTACTCCATTCTAAAATATTTGCTTTACTTAATCGAAAAATATCTGACAATGAACAAAGATAAATTTACAGTTACAAATTAGTGGTATCAAAAAAATTTTAGTAACGAAGCAAGCAAAGTGTTCTTGCCCGAATCCAGTTCGGCGACACAGTTAAGGGATTAAAAGGTTTATTCAGCCACACATAAAAACGTAAAGAGCTACCACATTACGAGAGTTTTCGTAGAGCTCTCAGCGAATCACCATTTCATGTTAAAAAGATCTTAAATCCACAAA
This sequence comes from Maratus speciosus, assembly GCA_963932465.1. Taxonomy (NCBI): domain Eukaryota; kingdom Metazoa; phylum Arthropoda; class Arachnida; order Araneae; family Salticidae; genus Maratus; species Maratus speciosus. The sequence continues at coordinate 463,711,606 of OZ010794.1, read as the reverse complement.
TTTAGACGATCTACTAGACGCTAAGACACCTGGTAACACAGTTGAAAAACAATCGAACAACACAGAATTCTGATCTGTGATCTCATGCACAGCGGTTTTCTTAGCATTTGAGCAGGAAGACAGATTAGAATGTAAACTTCAGGAACGAACCACTCAGTGAAATGCGCACTATAACTCAACCAATCGCGCGAGCGCACGAGAGAGAAGCGTAACATGAAAGGAGTTACATATCTGCTCACGGAGGGATTTCGGGGTAAAAAGTTTGAAGCCGGAAAATGCGCTGGTAGTTGATCCGTGGAATAAAATAAAAAGAAAAATAATAAAATGGTTTTTAAAAACATTCGAAAATAAAAGCAGCTTCTCTTAGAATATTATAGTTTTGGTAGCTGATAAAAATTTATGAAAGAATTAAAGTTTCAGATTTCGAATAGATAATTACCTGTATAGATAATAATTATAATTATTAATATACACATTTTAATTTTAAGGAAATTGACTGGAAATAAATAATAGAGATTATTAAGAAATGGGGAAATTTGCCGGAAATTTAGAATAATTTAAATGAATATTGCATTGTAAATTTTTTATACAAAACAAACACACACATATATATATATGTGTGTGTGTGTGTGTGTGTTATAAAATTGATAAGATACTTTATAAATTTTTCCAATTAGTATATTTTACCCCTCAGTTGCTAAATCAAATTCTATATCTGCCCCGAATAGCACTTCAAATCCTTTCAACCTCACTCATCAGAAACATCTTAATTAGCATTAAAGATTCTGAAAGCAATGTACTAAATTAGAAGTTGGTAGACATGTTTATTTTGAAATAAGTACTTTAAATCATTACTCATAATAAACTTCAGCTAAAATAAACATTAGATGATTACTTAAGCTATAAATTTAATTAAGTTTCCTCATATTTGACAGTTATGAGATTTAGAGAATATAGATCGAATTAAAATCTTTATGTTAAAGGATAGATTCTCACAAATGACAAAATAAGTACTTGATAGATCTTAAATCCTAATTATAATTTTTCTAGCTGACATATATTAATTCATAAATATTAATAAACGTCAAATTTATAATTGGCTGTTGATGGTGCTCTTCTCATAGAAACACTGAGGTTTCAGGCAGTCTCCTACGTGTAGCCACGGTGTCAGGGCCACTGGGAAATTATTTCGCTCCAATAAAGCAATTTGTACACGAACAGTGTTTTTTTTTATGACACCAGCTACGACTCCAAAACCTATTCTATTATTATTATTATTATTATTATTATTATTATTATTATTATTATTATTATTATATAATCCTCACATGTTATAATACTGTGAGTCAACTTTCTGAAGGTTTAAATTTTTGTCTATAATTGAAGTATTGTGCTCTAATCATTTTTCAATTTTTAATATCTTGTGTGAGGTGTATCTTTCTTTAGATCTCTTGGTTTTTTATCTTTTTTTATGATGCTCTATTAGAAGCTAAATTTTGTCATTTTAGGCTTAATGCCGACAAAATTGGATGAAATCACTACGAATTAAACCTGGAAGCTCCTCTGATGATTCTGTGGGTTATTCATAGTTTCATATTTTACATACTGGTTTCCTATGTTCATATCGTGTTCATCTTTAGAATTTTAACCAATTTGTTCATATATTTGTGATTTCATCTTTATCATATATATATATAGTACAATATACTACCTGAGAGAAAAAGGTATATGAGCATTTTCAATTTTAGATGTTTTGTAGAAATTCTTCACTAATATTTCTTGGACTTCGAAAACGTAAAGAACATGTTTGATCTTGTTGTTATTTTTCATTAAAAATTTAGTCACCTGAGCCTGTTTTAATAAAAGAAATTTCGTTCTGTCTGTGTGTCCGCGATTGCTTTCGAAATCTACCGCACATAGAAACCTGAAAAGGATTAAGGTCCATAAGCCGTGTTTTTGGCCCATGAAATATATTGAAATTCGATTCTATTATCCTCTTCCCCCCTCCCCCCCCCCCCCACGAGGACTACTAAGACTCTATAAAAAAATATATAAATATTTTATTCAGCTATTTTTATAGCATAGATTGTAAATTAAATGTATTTACGTATATTTTTATGTGAGTTTAGTGGACAGTAATTTTTGGTACACAAATGTGTACCTGAGTTTTTAATTAGACAAAATAGCATAATTTTCTCAACTGATAAAATGCATAAAAAATAATTTATAATTTATATATTGTAATGTTTTTTATATATTTAAATTAAATTCAACTATTATTAAAAAAATTTATTTATTTAATATTTATTTTTATAATTATATATATTTCCATGAACAATATTTATTTTGAATGAAAATTTCTCATAGCAATTATTCTTTAAGATACGTAAATAGATTTTATATTTGTCCACGTTACTCGGGCTCTATATATATCGGGTTCTAAATATATCTACCCTATATATATGAAATCCTAATGAAACGAATTTATGAAACGGCTTTTTTTTTTTTAAGATGAAAGACGTCTAAGTAAACAACTTGGAAAAAGTATAATGCATTTGAAAACCCAAATTCTGCTATTACCATGAATAGTCAGGAAAATATACTTTTTGTGCAGCTCTGTGTATGATCTATTGATATGTATCTATACTACATAGTATGCTAAAAGTTGGTTCATTTAAACGCATAGTACAATTAAAAATTTCCATTCAGCAATTTCCGCCAATGAAAGGATGTAGTTGAAAATATTTGTGCAGACATGTATATGATCTACAGAATTTATACACACCAAGTAACAGTTAAAACAAATAATTAAATTTAAAAACGCAGACCACAGACCACAATTATTGTTCGTTTTCTTCTGTAGCCAAAATCTTTTGGGTATCCTTGTAAATGAACGATAAATTCTATGCTCGCCATGCTCTATACTAAGAATCTTGTAGTACACTTTAGTGATAAATATCAATTTCAATATATTTAAATTGTGTAATATCATTAAAATACATTACAAACGATTTTTCCCCATAGACAGTAATGTAAAGGAAGTATTTTGAGTGTCCCTGTAAATGAACCGTAAATGCTACACAATTCACTTTTAATACCGAACATGCCATAGTGATACCCAATTACATATATCCATTTCATGGACTATATTTACGCGAGTTAGAGCACAGACAGACAGACGAACAGACAACCGATTTTGTAAACACTTTTCAATTATGCTGGAAAGTGCTAAAAAGAAAATCAACAACGGGATGAAATAATTAAAAACCACAGACAGAATTATAAATCATATGGAAATTTTTAAAACTATTTCAGTTTGAGACTTGAAAATTGATATACATACGCAAAATAATATTATTTCAGAATTTCAAAAAATCGAAAATATACACCGGTAACTTGTTATTTTATATAACAAAAATTATTTTTCGAAAAATAATCTATTAAGCATTTAATCTTATCTTCAATCTACAGACATTAGAAAGGGAGGGAGAAGCAAACGGGCGCATTAATTATCGTCTCTCGCATTATCTCTCTTAAAGTAAATTTCTGAGTTGGCGTTACCACTATTCTAGAGATTATAATATGTTGGGTGGCAGCAGCACTTTTTTAAACCATTTTATATAAGCTTATTTTAATATAATATAATTTATGAACAATCATAATTGATTTTTAAAGCCGATTTTTTTTTTTTTTACTATGTACGATATTTCGTATTTTAACCCATAGAGCATTCTATTTTATCCTATCCTAATTTATCCTTTCCCGACGAAAAAAAAAGGGGGGGGGGAGAAAAAAAAACAAGTGAGTAAGTGTCACACTGATCGCACAGAGGGTTTCGTTTAATAATGCTTTCAAAACACTTTATCTTTTTTGCAAAATCTGTTAGTTCCACATTTCTCAACCAGGAAGCGCACTCTATTCTAAACAAACCTCTATCGGAACAAAACTCCGTTTTACAACCTATCCGTAGACATATTAGTCGAGGGGATCGGGTCCATAGCACTCGAGATAGGTAGGCGAGCCCCGGCGGTAAAAAGTGGAACTAAAATATGTAAGGCTATGGTGCATATTATGAAAGAATGGTCAAAGGGATGTGCAATGATATATCATGTGAAGCGTGTCAGCAAAAGTTAGGAAAGTGCCCCCCGGGTGAAAAAGGGGGAGGTTAGAAAAATTGCTTAAAATACACAAGTTAGAGCCCAGAGGGGTAAATAATATAAGACTTTTTGAAAGTATTTTTCGTGCGATCGCAAATGTTCTGCTATAAGTATGCAAAATTTCAAGTCTCTAACTTAATTAGGTCCTGAATTAGAAAAAAATACACAAGTCAGAGACCGGAGGTGTAAATATAAGCCTTTTTGAAATCTTTATGATTTGTCGTGTAATCGGAAGTGTTCAGCTATAATTATGCAAAACTTCAAGTCTCCAAGTCTCCAACTTAATTAGGGGCTGAATCAGAAAAATAGCTTAAAATACACAAGTTAGAGACCGCAAGGTAAATATAAGGCATTTTGAAATTTTTATGATTTGTCGTGTGATCGCGAGTGTTTAGCTACAAGTATGCAAATTTTCGAGTCTCCAACTCAATTAGGGTCTCAGTTAGAGAAAAAAATGCTAGCCCAGAGGGGTAAATATAAAACTTTTTCAAAACTTTATGATTTGTCGTTGGATGTGAGGTGTTCAGCTATAAGTATGCAAAATTTGAAGTTTCCAAGATATATAGTTTCTCAGAACGGGCTCTGTGACAGACGGACGGGCAGACAGACAGAGGAGTGAGACGAATAGGGTTTCGTCCGATGAACGAAACCCTAAAAAGAAAGAAAGTATTAACACTAGAATCGCCAAGACGGTCATTTTGACCGTTTCAAAGCTTTCATTGCGTACCAGTTTATGTCTATTTAGAGTATAACTTTCAGCTTCCGTGACTTTTCCTATAATTCGAAAAGCTATGATATGCTAGTGATAAATTTTCCAGTCAGCCAAAATTTGTGAAGTATTGCAGTAGTATACCTAGAACCGCCGAAATGGTCAAAATAACCGCCGTCAATTTTAATGCACATTTTATCTAGTAGATGTCGCAACAGTCCATACTGCATACAGCCACATTTCAACAAAGGTTACAACATTACCACAAATAACTTCTTTACTTTACTGCCCCTTGCAGAAAAGCTGAAGTACTAAAAACAAGCATTGTTGGCACAGTCAATTGCGGACGAAAAACAAAATTCCACAGAAAAATAAAATCGGGAAAAAAAAGTCTTTGAACAGTAGCCAAATTCTTACAAAAGATGATATTACGTTGAGTTTATCAAGGGAAGAAAAATAAATATGTTTTAATTCTAAGTTCTCGACATTCATCAGTTACATTTGAAACTGGTGATAAACACTTACCAGAAACTGTAAAGTTCGACAATTCTACAAAATTTGGCGCGACGTGCTCGACCAAATGGCGCGGAAGTAGTCTACAAAAGCTAGTTCTAGACGATGACCTCTACAAGGGTTTTATAATTTTCACAATCTAGCGGGCATCAATTCTGAAAACACAGTCAAAAAAGGTGTTAAATGCCAATATTTTGTTAAAGGGAAATCCGCTTTCTTTAGTCCCGTTATATTATTCATAATATTTTCTAGAAGAAAATACTGGTAGTTTCCTCTTTTTTTGACTGTGTTTTTCCCTGACCACTGGCTACCCTGAATATTGTATTGTTCAGGGAATAAATGTAAATTTTTGTTTTCACTAAGTTTATTCTTGTTTTTAGCATTTCGATTTCTCATGAAAAATATTTTTTACTTTAAAAATATTCTTGAAATAAAAAATATAAGTTATATATGTATATCTCAATATAATATAATTATAACTTAATAAAATATAAAAAATATAAAATAAAAATTATGAAATATATATTATTATATAGGCAATGATACTAATAATAGTAATAAACGATACTAAGAGTAAAAAATGGCAAGTAAACAATATTTGAGCATGGTAATCCACATCGGTCAAAATGACCGCTTTGGCGGTTATAGATATAAGTTTTTGCCGGTGATTCTCGTGTTAAATAATCTTATACATACAAGTGCGCAAATAAAATCTGCACGTTTATAAAAAAGTATAAGTATTCTTATACTTTTTTATAAACATTTAAATTCCTCTTGATCTTTTTTATAATAAAGTTATGAATACACACTAAAATTATTATTACACACATATTGAATATCTTCCCTTTTTATAGTTTGCCAGTGTTCTATTGAATATTTTCGTTTGACTAAGTAAAAAAAAAAAAAAGAAAGAAAAGATGAAAAGTAGAACAGCTCATACATTTCAATCACAGAAAAAAAAGAAGAAGAAGAAGAAAAAGAGAAGAAGGAAACAGTTATTTACTTTAGAAAGTACAATGTTTTTGTTTGGAACTCCTAATGTTAAATTCATTTGTAATCGTTTAAAATAGATTGTAAATAGGGTCAATTTTTAAATGTAACTCACAACTACTTGGAAATATAAGTTGTTTTGCAAAAATTACAAATGAATTTAACATAAAGAGTTTCAAAATCCAAACCTTCATAATTCCTAAACTACTTAATCGAATGACTTACTGTTTGGAATCTTAAAGTAAAATTTACCGTTAATTGCAAATATGATGTCAAAGTTACGGTTTGATATTTAAAATTTTTGAGTTTGGTACAATTTCAGTATAAAGAAGATCGCTTTATTTTTTAAAACATAAATTGGAAAAAAAAACATAATTTCCCGTCCGGTCGGTATTCAAGTTTCTTTTGCTATGACACCTACGAGATTAAAATATAAGGGGTGTTGTCTTTCTATGTTGACCGACATGACCGAATGAAAAATTGAAGGCATATTGAAGTGATTCTTCACTGTTTTTAACCCCTTGAGGGGCAAACAATTACGTTTGTGAAATGCTGAATTCCCACCAGAATCTTTGAAAAATTCTACTTCAAAATAAGTAAAGGCAATTTTACGGCTTTTTTCTACCAAAGTTAGAAAAGTAAAATTTAATAAAATTTTTCTGGTGTAAAACTTCATTAATCGTAGGTGGTATATAATATATACCGGTGCCCCTCAAGGGGTTAAAGACATATACTTACACTAAATCATATCTACTGTTTTAATTGCATCCATTCTATTGATATTTTTCAATAATTCGATACTTGTACTGTTCATTGGTACCTTTTTAAACAATATGCAGTTACACTTTATCAAGAATATTTTAGTCTAATTGTGAGCTTGGGGAGCAATCGCGACAAAATCTATTACTGCTCTTCCACCTGACTTCGCAAATATTACCTATATTGCCATGAAATCGATATATGATATGGAGGCCTGTTCACTATTGGAAATAGTGAGTGTGGCCTTTATTGATGGTTTACATGGATGTATAAAATAATTCGAATTATGGTCTAAGTTGATATCTGCTTGTAGTACTTTTTTTTATAGAATATTATTTCAACCATAATAATTGATACACATTGCTAATGTGCACTGCAGTTTGTTTCCCACAAATAATAATAATAATGCGCGTAGTGTTTACGGATCATTAACAGAAGAATTCCGAGACAACCGAAGGACAGTGCACAAAAAAATGACGGTTGAAAAAGGATCACTTTTCTGCATATTTAAAATATTTATGAGGAAAGGGTAGATTGCTGAAATTAAAATTTTAATATCTATAAATAGCCCCAGGGGTAGGGGAGCAAAAAAAGGTCCAATTCGGAAATAATTAGGGGAAAGCTGGAAATTGTTTTAATCCCTTCAGATTATGTCTAGAATGAATATGCTACGTTTTCCCTCTGGTACTAGATGAGCGTTAAGAATTATGCATAGATTTATAGTGAAAAAACACTTTTTTTTAAATACCATAACGCTATCTCGAAATCATTAACTCTTTCAAAAACATTGTCAATACAAATGTTGTAGCGCTTAAAATTCTGAATAAAAGGAGTACCTACACTCAATGCTTATGTTGAATATTAAGGTCACAATTCTACTTCAAAGTTGTAGACCCATCATCAGGAGGATGACCTCAGAATTAATTAGGGGAAAACTGAAAATCATTTTAATTCCTTCAGCTTATGTCTAAAATGAATATTCTATGTTTTCCCCCTCGTACTAAGCGAGCGTTGGGAAATATGTACATATTTACATTCGAAAAACATGTTTTTCCTGAATTTTTTTAACAATATCTCAAAATAGCTAATTCTATCAAAAATATTGTCAATACAAATGTTGTAGAGCTTTATATTCTGAATAAAAGGAGCACCTACATTAGTATTTTTGTTCAAAATTAAGGTCGCAATTCGAATTTCAAAATTTTGCCTTAATCGCTGATCAAGAGCTTGAAGTCCGGAAAGACCAAGTTACTTAAGAATATCTCAAAACAGCTAACTATATCAAAAAAATTGTCAGTACAAATGTTATAAAGTATAACATTCTGAATAAAATGAGCAACCACATTAATATTTTTGTTCAAAATTAAGGTCGCAATTCTATTTCAAAATTTTGCCGTAATCATTAATCAAGAGCTTCAAGCTAGGAGAAACCAGATTACCTTAACAATATCTCAAAACAGCTAACTATACCAAAATATTGCCAATACAGATGTTGTAGAGCTTAAAATTCTGAATAAAATGAATACTCACATTAATATTTTTGTTCAAAATTAATGTCGCAATTTCACATATTGTTAAAAATATTAAAGAAAAACGTGTTTTTCGAATGTAAATGTGTTCCTTTTTTCTAACGTGCACTTAGTACGAGGGGGAAAACATAGAATATTAATTTTAGACCTAATCTGAAGGGATTAAAATGATTTCCAGTTTTCCCCTAATTAATTCTGAGGTCATCTCCCTGATGATGGGTCTAAAACTTTGAAGTAGAATTGTGACCTTAATATTCAACATAAGTATTGAGTGTAGATACTCATTTTATTCAGAATTTTAAGCTCCACAACATTTGTATTTACAATGTTTTTGAAAGAGTTAATGATTTCGAGATAGTGTTATGGTATTTAAAAAAAAGTGTTTTTTCACTATAAATCTATGCATAATTCTTAACGCTCATCTAGTACGAGGGAGAAAACGTAGCATATTCATTCTAGACCTAAACTGAAGGGATTAAAACAATTTCCAGCTTTCCCCTAATTATTTCCGAATTCAAATCCCTAACCACTGGGCTAAAAGAAAACTGTCTTATTTTGAAATTTGCTTTTCGCACTCGAGTTCAAAATTTAATAAAACATCATTTTCATTATATCTTCCTTAATTTTTCAAATGGTGAAGAAAAAAAAAGTTTTTACTTTCCAGTTTTTTTTTGCGTGTGTGTGTAAAAATTAGAGAAAAATTAAATGATTAAGAGGAAGAACGATAATAGTCAAATTGTGTGAAATTTTGTATGACACTTTTATTTAATAGCTTGAACAAAGTACTATCGTTTGTTAATCTTGAATAAAAGAATAAGATGAAAATCGTCCTTTGACAATGCAGTTAAAGATAGGTCAATGCATAGCCGAAGATCCTATATACACAAATGTAAATTGAAATAACTCTGAATAACTGGTCCCTGACTATCATAATTTTTTCCTTCGACTCACATACCCCATTTTTATAATATGTCTGTTAAATTGTATTAAGACAAACTTAATAAAACCAATTCCTAAATTATTTAGATTTTACCATTTTTCTTAATAGAATGTGTATTAAAGTTTTCCATTTCTTTAAAAACTGTTATTCTATATAGATTTTTCACCAGAAAAAATATTTTAGAAATTCTTTGAAAAATAGGGTCATCCTGAACCGGACCCGCAAGAGCCAAAACCTAACCCGAGCCCGAAATAATGGATGTCAACCCGATTTGCAGAAAAATTGTAGAAGTTAATCCGACCCCTGACAAAATATATATATATATATATATATTTAGCGTCGACCCGACCCGAACTGCTGATATCGCAGTCTCAGGTAAAACGGGTTTCCAGACCCGATGCAGGACTCTACACTATATCCAATAAATTTAGATCCTAAATGTTATTTCAAATTATTTTCGAGAAAATATTTTCATTTCTGCTGTGCTTTCCCTAAATTTTGTTTTCTTTGTCCAAACCTCAAAATTTTGACTCCCACTTATTGTTACCCCCCCCCCACCTCCACATAAACACACGTACACCCCACTCTTAACCCTTCCTCCTCCTACATTACAAAAATCAAGATAATGAAAAACCTTCACTTTCGAAAAAATTCCTTTTGTTTATCATTGTTTTGACCCCTTTAAAATATCTGTATGTAAAGTTTTGTTTATTTTAATTCCATGTCTTTCCCCTTCCTCTTGAATCTATAGATTGTATTTTCTGTTTAATCCCCCCCCCCCCTCCTGGGGCCTCCTAATGAATAGCCGGTGTCTCCAGCAAAAAATATTTTTTCAATACACAGCACCTATTTATTAGTGTGCTTTAGTGTAACGATATGTATAAAAAATTTTTTTTGCTATCAATAATAGGGAACAGATATGCGGGCTTAGCACGGGCTTTACTTAAAACTTAGAATAGGTTTTTTATAACTGAACATATATGTAACTTTAATAACTAATAGATCTCAATTTTAGGTTCATTTAAGTATTTATAATATTTATTATTTTTACCATTGAATTTTTTACTATTGACCTTTTTATCGTTGACCTTTTTACCTAAATTCGTTTGAAATTGAGTATCTACATTAAAATATACTGCAAACTATATTCCCCGTAGACCATTATGTAACGGAATTATTTTGTGCGACTCTGTAAGTGAATAATAAATTGTTTGCATTTCAAATTCTACAGAAAGCATGTTTTAGCGTTGCACTTGAAACGATTTTTTCCCATTGACAGTAATGTAATGGAATGCTTTTGAATGCCTCTGTAAGTGAACTGTGTATTATACACACTTCATTTTCACTGGCGATCGAGCCATAGTAAATGTTAATAACACACAAAATTTCAGGGAAATCGAATTATATTTACGCAAGATAGAGCACTGACAGACAAACGGAAGTCATAAACCCTTTTCAACTATGCTGGAAAATGTGAAATAAATAAATATAACAGAGGTTCCTCATAATTTAGAATTACAAATTGTCATTAGTGTGTGACTTAATCGGAAAAAGTTTTTCTTGATTTCACTATATCGGAGCTAACATGCGCATATAAAATATCACGAATTTGATTTTTTTAAAGTAGACCATTAAAAGTGATTATTTAAAAGTATTCAGGTAGAATAACTACATTACTAAATTCTTCTATAAGCGCGCTTGCGGAATGAAGCAGAATTTGATAATATACAGAAAATGTGCAACAAAGTTTTTATTATTAAAAATAACCATAAGTTTAATAATAATTCTTAGGCTACAATAAAGACAACTCTTCGGCTATCAGTTTTTATTTTTCGTTGGGGAGGAGGGGGGGGGGAGTTATTCTAAGATTTCTGCTGTGATGTCAGAAAAGATTTTTTTTTTTTTTTTTTTTTTTTTTTTAATGATGGCTTACTTTATTTTTATATCAACAATCTTTTATGTTACATTGTGCAATATTCATGATTTAATAAATTATTGATTAATACTAATTTCAAAAGAACTAGTTTAAAACATAAACTTTTCATAATCCTTTTATTAAATAAGCGACAATGAAAAAAATATGTAGCAAGCTGCCGCTTTTTGGAATTTTACTGTTCCTGTGAACTGTTTTCTTTAGAAATCATCTTTACAAGGGAAGGGGTGGGACTGTCAATCATAGTTTTCTCAAAGCTCAAACAGTCACTTACAGATAGTATTTCGATGTCATTCACAGGTTGCAAGAGTTTGGACTAGATAACAATGGGAGATATTTACTCTCTTTCAAAACTTACTTCAAAGAAAACTCACAGAAACTTTTAAAGTATCATTAGAATTAATTACACTGGAATATTTGGTCAACACTGTTGTATTTAGTAGAATGTTTAGGTAAAAAATATTAATAATTTTAGATATAAGTTCGGAGAAATGTAGTCTCATAAGCATTTTTCTGGCTACATCTCTGGTTCTTCTCTATGAAACACAACTGTGAGAATAAATAAGATTTAGGGCTTTTTAATATGGCAGTTTTAATGTAAGAGTCGCTATATTGGGGCTCGTTATATAAAGAAAGCACAAATAGTACACAGTGTTTTTAATTTACCAAGCGGACACAGCCACTGATATAAATATAAGAATGGTTTTTGGATTACCCCCCCCCCCCCTCAACTTTCAAAAGAAAAACAAATAGAACTTTTTTCATATTAAGCCAAGTATTTGCTATAATAATGCTAAAAATGGGACTATATACTGCTTATAAATATACTAATGCACGGTACAAGTATCAAGTTATTCAAAAATATAAGTACAAATATAATGAAAACCACAAATATAAATACAGTCAAACCTCGTTAAGGTGACCACGCTTAACGTGAATTACTTTTAACATGAATTGTTTTCACAGTCGCCTATAAAAACGAATACAAAGATTTCATACTGATAACATGAATTGCTGTTAACATGAACAAAATATTGTTTCCCCTTGAGGTTCATGTTAACGAGGTTCGACTGTATGTGTAAAAATACACCTTTATTTATTTTTTAATGCATGTAAAAACAAGGAAGAGTAACTTTTGTTAAGATTATCTGTCTTTAATGCGTATGAATGTATTACCTATCTTAAAATTATTATTTTTTTTTTTACTTTGCTTAATCATATTGGTGAGATGATAGGTTATATCTCCCAACCTGAGAAGTACTGTGTAAACATCATTTTATTGATTAAAAGAATCCTTTCATGGCAAACCTCTTTGTATGTAAACTGCTATATAAACAAAAGGAAAATCGAGATAAGAACAGAAAAACACAAACAAACAGCAACAAAAAAAAAGTTATGATATGTTTGTAGAGATTTTGAAATACAGCCTTCACGGTAGAATTATCATTAACTTTGTCTCATATGATTAAAGAAAGTTTTCAAATTGAAAAATAAAATTACTTTATTTTTGCTCTAAAATATTAAAAAAGCATTGCAGATTACTGCGAACATTTGGACTTAATAAACCCGTATATGATGTTTAATTGCTTGGAGTTTTTGATCTACTTCCAACAATTAATAGGCTACTTCACTCACGCGAAAGCACCCGCTCGCTAATGTTTATTCGGTGGAAGAAATTTTTTTAGATACCTCGATTTTATTTCCATTTTTTTTAAACGATTCTTTTGCATTGGCTACCTGAGATCGATCTATAGAAAGACCGTTTTTCTCTTTTTCGATTTTGTTTAAAGTTTTTTTTCTTTTAATTTAGGATACTTTTACTTTCGGAACCGGTTTCGAAAGTAAAAGTATCCCCATTAAAAAACCCTGCAAATAAAATAGAAGAAGTAAAAAAGGCCTTTGTACAGACCGACCTCAGCTACTCAAATCAAAGAAAATCGTTTAAAAATACTGAAATGCAAGCAAGCTATCTTTAAAAAATTCTTCCTTAGGAATAATATTAGTCAATGCGTGTTTTCGTCAGTGAAGTACACTCACGATTAACTTTTGAACGAAGCGATCAACTGAATGTTTCTAAAAAAGAGCAATATGGGGATATTTATTTTTTAGATCATATGAATTCTGCAACATATATTTAAGTCCCCTATAAATATTGAAGAGTATTTAAATTTAGTTAATCAATTTTATTGGGTTCAGTGAAAATACTGATAAAGATACCCTGTTAGAACGCCAAAGGAAAATGGTCAAGAGTGTTGTACATGCACGTGAATTAATTCAGCACAAACTTTTTTTCTTTTTAGATGAAACTTTTACATGATTCTTTTTTTATTTCTTTTTACAAGGCTGGGAATGTCAAATAATATCTGTGAATAAATAAAAGCACTATTTCTCTTCTTATCTTCTACATTTAAACACCCAAGTACTTTTTTTTTTTTTACACGAAGTATTTTTTTTTTTTTGGTTTATTGTCAAATGAACAATATCTGAAATTTATTTCTCCTGTTTAATAGTCAAAATTGTGAATCCCTGTTCGTTTTTTTTTCTTTATCGCACTTTCATATATATGACATTGTACACTCTTTATATATTTATTAAAAAATCCAGAATTCTTATTATTGATAAGAAGATAATTAAATTTCATTATTTAATTAGATAATTCTAAAAAGTTAAACGAAGGATTCATCTATATATAATAATTATTTTATTATGTATTCTGAATCAATGAACAGTCTTTAATCTACCTATAATGAAATTGAAAACCTATCTACATCGATGCTTTTTCTGGTCCCTTCAGCGTCATTATAGACAGGTTTCACGGTACTAGTTTTAAAATTATGCTAGAATTTGAATAAAATCTGAGCAACAATAATAAATAAAAATATTATTTTTGAAGTGTAATGTTAAAGTGGATGTTTGAGATTTTTATTATTATTACACAACAAAAGTGCTGTAAGTAAAGGACAGTTTAGTTATTTAGTATTATATTTAAATGAAAAAAAGTCATACATTTAGAAATAAAAAGGAAAGAAAAGAATGTGTATATTCATTAAAAGAGCAAAAGAAATAAATATTACATAATAAATAATGAACATGCAAAATAAATAAATATTATATGGCAAATGATTTGAAATAATAATAATTATAATAATGAATTAGAATCTTATGGACAGAAATAATAAAATAAAATAAGTAAACGATGATATTCTATAAAGTTGCCTAGTATATGTTTCGAAATACAATGCCATTCTTAAGCATTTACAGAAAACGAAGTTCTCTAAAGGCATTCGACTTAAAATACGGTAATCCAGTTGACAAATAGCCTGCCTAACGCCTATTGTGTGTGTGGAAAGAGGGGGTGATTGATAAACGCCTTCTTTAACTCCCAGTCTCGAGAAGTGGGGGGAAGCACAAACGCGCAAACGCGCTCATAACCATTTACAACTAGAATATTTTGACCGCCTATAAGCGCTTATGACCATCTACAAGTACAAAAGTCTGACCGCCTATATGCGGTTATGACCACTTTCAAGTACCAAAGTGCGACCGCGTATCTGCGTGCATGACCACGAAAGGGTTAAACTTAACCCATAAATATTTAATAATTTTATTTTTAATATTTTTACATTTTTCATTTTTTAGAGATTTAATCCTTTCTGGCACGGGCAATTTTTGTTGTAAAATGATGAAATGATTGACTGACATCGGAATTTTAAAACGACTTTTTTAGAAATTAAAAACATGTTGCTTTACCTATTCATTATAAACGCAAAATTTTACTAAAATATTCTTTGTGATGTTCGTAAGTTTGGAATTAAAATTAGGTATCCCGATCAGGGCACAGTGTGCCGGAAAGGGTTAATCCACACAGAACGCCTCCACAGAAGGAACTGAAATCTCTAATCGGTCAATTCTCCGCCAACCTTAAACTCGTGGTTCAAATCCCAGTTCAGAAACCTTAGGTTGACTTGTCTAACCGCCGGTTAATATTTGGAATTCATTGATAACTTCAGAACCGCAATTATTCGACCTTGGGTTACTCAACTTGAAGTTGAAAAGTAGTTAGATGATTGGCCAAAGGAATCACATGACCTAGTAATCGCCTCTGCGAGTTCAGTCCTGCCTTGACATCATCTTTATCTGTTTCTTTTCAATAACGAAACTAAAGGCAGTTTTGAAAATGCATACTTATCATAATTAATTTTTAAATAAAAAATTCTTATAAATAAATTTGGAATTACTATTTTGATTTCATGGTTTTGTTCGTTTACAGAACAAAATTTTGCGATACAGTTAAGTTCTTAAAAAACAGTTACTTGATTTTTTTAAAAAAATCATTTTCCTTAAAATAAATTTAATAAACAATTATCTGATCAAACTAGTAGTATTAAGTAGAATAAAAATAAATAATGCAGTAGGTTTTTTATTTATTTTTACCAATGAATATTATATATGAAGACATTTTCATATATTTATTTATAATGCATATATTTTTTATTTAACAAATGTAATTAAGTACAGATTCAATTAAAATATCTTGGATAAAATAGCATGCCGGTAGCAAAAAAATAAAAGACAAGAGGCCTTTTTAAAGAAAATCATGCGTTGTTCACTTCACATTTTTTAGAGATCATGTTTAATAACTTTAGAATGCCGAAAATATGTATTAATGTCCTTCATGTATAGCGAAATTAAAAAAAAAAAAATCTTCTGAAAAAATGTCTCCTTAAAACAAAAATCATTATTTCAAATTTACTAAGTATGTAATTAATAAAATAATTATTCATCTATTATAAAGAACTGACCACATATACGCAATTTGGTAGAAAATTCATGTTATAAGCATTTATGAACGGTAGTGCGAGGGAATTCAAATGTAAGGAAATTTATTTTCTATTTTTTAATTATTATTAAAAAAAGAGAGAGAGAAAGAAAGAGATTTGAAACATATTTTTTTACTAAATTGGTACTGAAAGAACATATTTCTATTTGGTTTCGTAAGATAGCGCCACCAAAAACTACTTTGTAAATCAATAAAATTTGAAACTTCGTTTTCAACACACAAATTAATATAATTTTGCTTTCATAGAGCAAAAATATCCAAAAAAATAGGGAGAAATGTAAGTGACACATTCTTTTATAATACCATCTTCGATAATTAATGCTTCGTTTAATTAATAAATCACAAACAGCTTTGTTTTAGAAAAAGAAGCATCAACGCACAGTTTAAAACGACCATCATTTTTCTTTCTACTAGCCATCAGCGGTTCACTAACCTACCATTCAGAGCTTGGTTGAGTTTGTCAACTGCAGGTTAGTATTTACCTCGAATTTCGTCAGGTTGGGTAAACAGTGAATTGGATTTCGCATTCAACCGAGAGTTAAGCTCGAAACGCGACGTTGGGGTTGACGTAGAATTACCGGGTTAGAATGCTTTCACTAGCAACTCCAAAGATACCCCATACAGCAACTATGGTTACACTATCCGCGAGTCGCAGTTTCTGAGTATCCTGAAGAATCACTTTTGTTGATGCCTGGCACTTACCATTTAGTCCAGATGCATTTTATAACTTCATAGACCAAAGTTTGAGAACCGATAAAAACTGTTTCCAAAAATTGTACTATTTAACTTTTTTTGCATACATTTAATTTTAAAGTAATGAATTTTTAGTTAATTTTAACCTAAAAGGGAGTTTAGTGGAGTACTACGAATACAAACCACTACTCACACACAACAGATGACTATGACATTAGGTCAGGGTTCTCGGAAAAAACCTACCGTAACGAATAAAGCCAACTTCGCGCAGCCAAAATTGTAATTAGAATGCTGTATATTTTCGAAAATCAGCTAATTTTTCATTACCGAGTTTGGTATCCAAGCCAAATTAATGCTTTGTAACGGAAATTTGGGGGAAGAAACCATGGAATTGCAGCCAAAAATTTAGTCGTGATTTTCAACAACACTGAATGCTTACAAAATTGTGTTTTTAAAAAACTGTTTTTACTTATATACTTATTTCCAGCTTTTATTATAAATTCCAAAAATCTTTCATAAAAAATTATTGAAAATAGTTCACTTTACATTACAAAACTTTAGATTTTACCCTCGTAAAGTGTAAGGACATACATGCTTGGATGAGTTTCATGTCAATCATGATAAAAATCAATATTTTCAAGAAATACTGGGGAGTCCGAGCACGGAAAATTCCTGAATTGAAATTTATGGTTATTTGCTAAGTTTAAATTGATCGAGGATTGTTTGTGTCAAAGCTAATCCATGAGCAATAAAATAAAACTTTGAAATAAACAAGCTGTTCGATTAAGATATAATATTTTTCTTATATTAATTTCGTAATGATATTAAGTTCTATAAGTTATAATTTTCATATCATTCCATAGGTCAAAAAGTAATTATTAGAAACATATTTTTAAACATAAAGTGAAAAGACATAACTTCCAGTCCAAGGTCTGTTTTCGTTTCTTTTGTTGCGAGAAGTTGTAGATTAAAATGTAGGGAGTGTTCCGTTTTAACGCTAACCGACTGTGTATTAGAACATAAACACAAAAACTATACGGACAAATTATTTTAAAACTGACACCAGAAATATTTTTGGATAGTTTTTTACATGTATTTTATGATAAATTTTTTCAATAGATTGAATTCAAGGTACTAATATTTAAAACAGATAAGGATCATTACAAGTATGATCCTATTCTTGAATTATTATCATCAAACATTTCTCGAACTGCATAATAGCTGACTTCCAGCGAATAGCAGTTGGTTAGGTTTATGTTTCCAATAGGGATGGGCATTTCCACTCATTAAGAGGAGTCGACATAATAACTCGACTCACTTGCGGAAATAAGATTGATAGGTTGGTTGTACAGATGACGCAATTCTACTTTTCGGTTTTCGTATCAAATTTATGGCACAGGAGAAAATATTTGAGCGTAAGCTTGAATTATTTTGGTTTTGATTTTATGTACAAGAAGTCTTTTATATTAAACTTGGTTGGATGTTAACTGGAAACAGCCAAACTAGATGTCTTTACGGTCCGAAATTTCCAGTCCCGTCCACAGAAAAAAAGTTCGGCTTGCTCGTAGAAAAATGTTTGGCCCGGCCCGTAGAAAAATAATCAAGGGGTCAGCTAGGTGGGGAGGCCTACCAAATGGCTTAAGCACTCACAAGCCCCACTCAGCGGTTTTCATCTACTACCGCCGTCACCACACACACACAAAAAAATAAATAAATAAAAATAAACAAATAAAAGGCCCGAAGGGACCTACAGGAAAGCCAATTGAGAATATTAAGATTAAATACAATATAAATACAATATATACACGATGGAAAGCCCAATTTTTACTGGGCGTTTACGAGAGAAATTTAGATGTTTGTAATTAATAAGATCATGAGATAATAGATAATAGGATTTTTAAACTTGTTGGAGCGGCAAAAGCTCAATTACTCTGCAAAGCTGGGCGTTCTGCAAAAATACAATAAAAGCTACGTATATGTATACTAAATTAGAAAGAGATTCATAGTTTTAAAAATAATGTAGAATATAAAAAATAGCTAAAATAGTGAATAATTATGATGAATATTATATAATTATATACACACACAAAAGTTCAAAAGCCTATTGTTCTTGCAACAGTTCAATTATAGTACAATCGTGTTGTTTGTGGCTAAGAGTTTATTTTGAATTGGTGGTATATGTCTATTTGTTAAGATGCGTTCTCCTCATCATCTATAAATGGCAAAACATTTTGAAACAAATAATGGTTGTTTTCTAAAACTTTCATACATTCAATTATCTTTTGACAAAATGATGGATTCGACAAAACCACTGAGAACCACTGAGACAAAGAAATTTTTGGAGATTTTCTTATATGGTAATATGATGTAAGGGTACAGTTAAAGATATAATGCAATGATGTAGCTTGCTGACCACATACACATAATGGAGAAGGAACCCTGTCAAATTTATAAAGATATGATGAAAATGGGCCGTGGTTAGTGGCAAACAGAAAAACTACACGCCCCGGTATAAAATCTAAAAGTTCATCCCGTACAAAAAAAATTATTGGTCCGACCCGGTAGAAAACTTAAAAGTTCGGGCCGATCCCGTCTTCGCCCGACCGGCCCCCAAAAAATGTTAAAATCTAAATACTAAAAACTAGAAAGCATGGATTTTTACGTCGATAGGATTAAAAATTGTTTCGTACGAGGAGTTCTGACTAAAAATACTTATTTTATCATTTTTTCTTTTCATTTTTATAATCTTCATTTTTAAAGAAACATCGTGTGCTGCGATATTAATTTTTTAATGAATCTCTATCTGTATGTAAATGATTCAGTTAACATTAATGTCGTTAATCCATATTCTGTGTATTGGAGGCTTAAGAATCTGATAACTACTATACAGTAAAATCGCCTAAGACGAAAATGTTTAGTAAA